>CM053166.1:59162247-61570384 GCA_028571685.1 Heterohyrax brucei
AGGTCCCCTAGTCATATCATTAGTTCAGGAGAATGCATATGACTTGGATAGCCTAATTAAGGAGAGTCCAGGACTCTTACATGGAATGCTGGGACAGAGGCATTTGCTCCACTTGGACCATGAGGTACGCAAATGTGATGCCTGGAACTGTTGTAGTCACTTCGCCAACATAAGGGAGGTCAGACTCAGGTTAAAGCTGATCCTACAGAAGTCAGAACAGAGATAGACATGTGGTCCTTGATAACACGTTGAGTTGCTGAAGCTAACCATTCCTGTGGCTTTTCCTAACTCTCAACTTCTAGTTGCATGAACAAATATAATTCATTTTTAAAAACCACTTGAGCATCAATTTCTGTTACTTACACCTAATGCATCTTAACTGATACGTGATTTCTGACTGATAAGTAAAAGTTTGACTAAGATGGCAGATGACAATTTTGGAAAAATAAATAAAAGCCAGGTTCTTGAGTGGTTTTAATTTCTGAATAAAACATTTTCAGGGAGCAGAGTTTACAGGTGGGAAGGGCTAATGCTTTCTTTTTGGGACAGCCTAGAGCACAGCAGATCATTGGCCTGGTTTACATCCATCAGGACAGTGTTTAAGGGGAGTTAGGACTCAGAGAAGAAGCAGAAAACAGAAAGACTAGGCAGAGGAACAGCCAGGGCAATCCTTGGGTCAGTAATATAGGTTTCTGGATAGGAGGAGAACCAAAGCCCAGAATTTTAAGTTCTGGGGGAGTAGATACATTAGGGTGTTAGGGACTTGGGTTGAATAACAAATACCCTGGTTCATTAGTTACGTCAAGGAAATTGATTCAGTCTGGAACAGTATTGGATTTGGACTAAGACAGTAAAATTATTTCCTTGATGTCCAGAATCCACTGACTTTTGAACATGCACTGGTTCTGGACCTCTTTTAGCCTGGTTTCAACAGAGTATCCTTTCCCTACCCACTCCTCACCTCAGCCTCATGATTGTTGTTGTTGTTAGGTGCCGTCAGGTCAGTTCTCACTCATAGTGACCCTATGCCTGATGAAACAAACAACTGCCTGGTCCTGTGCCATCCTCACAATTGCTGCTATGCTTGCTTGACCCCATTGTTGCAGCCACACTGTCAATATACCTCCTTGAGAAGCTTTCTCCTTTTTTGCTGACCCTCTACCAAGCATGATGCCCTTCTCCAGGGAATGATCTCTCCTGATAACACGTCCAAAGTATGTGAGATGTAGTCTCACCTTCCTTGCTTTTAAGGAACATTCTGGTACTACTTCTTCTAAGACAAACTTGTTCGTTCTTTTGGCAGTCCATGGTATATTCAGTATTCTTCTGTAACACTTCAATTCAAAGACATCTTTTCCTTTCAATACTTTAAAGATGTGTTTTGCAGCTGATTTTCCTAATCCAATGCATCTTTTGACTTCTTAACTGCTGTCCATGGTTGTTGACTGTGAGTCCAAGTAAAAGGAAATCCTTAGCAACCTCAATCTTTTCTCTGTTTATAATGATACTATTAACTCAGTGATTAGTACTTCAATTTTATCTTTGTAAATTTCTTCAGTCTGTTCACTTCTTTCTGTCCATACTGATGCTGCTTCACGTTCACCCTTATCACTATTCAGTAGTATTACTACACTCCCCACTGAATTGGTGCCTCTGGCAGTCATCTGGCCTCACTCCATTTAGTAATGACATTTCCAAAACTGAAATCTGATCATGACATTCTCCAGTTTTGTCTTTCATCACTCTTCAAACTCCATCTATGATTTAGTCATACTCAGCATGAAACAACTTACGAAACATAAGAATGTTCTCTGCCTTTACCCTATTGTGGACCCTTCCCTCTGTCCAGAAACCTTCACCACTGTATGGATATTTAGGATCCCTTAATCCTCAACCCACAGAGAATCTAGGAGATTTGGTGCATTGGTCTCCTGCTGTGAATATAGGAGTGAGAACTGGGTAGCAGAATGACGGATAGCTTGAGTGAAATGTTTTAGGAAATGTGGACCAAGGCTTTGCCTTCTAATCTGGTTCCTGCTCCAACTGTGGGGAAGCTAACAGTCAGTGACAGCAGGGCATTGGAGGACAGGCAGGCCATTAAGCAAGGCTGGGATAGCCAGCAGTCAGAATCGTACAGGAACAAGGTCTGTAGGGCAATTTAAGGCCTTGGAGTAAGACTGGGAAGATACAGATCTGAAGGCTGAACTAATGTCTCCTATGTCTCTGGTTTTGTCTTACCCAAATTGTCTGTACCACCCCACCTTTCAAAGGTGACTGATGTAAAATTATCTTGGTGCTTGTCATGGTTTGAATTGTGTCCCCCCAAAAATGTTTGCAGCCATGTGGCTGGGATATGGTTCCCAGTATCTTGGAAATCTCCTCCATTGTGTGGTTTTGCTAACCTGTATGTTAAAGGATTAGGGTGGGGCTGTGAATTCCTGCTATGGGGGAAGTTTCCCTGGAGTATGGCTTGCCCCACCCTTAATGCTTTTAGCTTGCAAGGAATAAAAGGAAAAAGAACCAAGGACAATTTGCGAACCTCGCTACCATCAAGCAAGCAGCACCGGGAGCAGAGCGCATCGTTCAGACCAGAGGTTCTTGCGTTAGGACACTCCCTGGACAATGACTGATGCAATACCGGACTTTCCTCCAGAGCCGACAAGGGGAAAGTCTTTCCCTGGAGCGGACACCCTGAATATGGACTTGCAACCTACCGGACTGTGTAAGAATAAATCTTTCTTTGTTAAAGCCATCCACTCTGTGGTATTTCTGTTAGAGCAGCCCTAGTTGACTAAAACAGAATTGGTACCGTGGGAGTGGGGTGCTGCTCTAGCAAATACCTAAAATGTGGAAGCCACTTTGAAACTGCGAATGGATAGAAGATTCAGAAGGAACGAAGAAGGCGCAGATGGTGAGAAACAACGGAGGACTGGCAGCAGCAGCAGCGGCAGCAGCGGAACCAGAGGCAGCGCTGGAGCCGACCCGTGGAGCGAGAGAGGTCAGTGCCTGCGCAGAGTTTTCCTCGTGGAACGGGGTGCCTCTGGGCACTTGAATCGGTGAGCTGGCCTTGCTGACCCACAGAGTGAGAGAGTTGAGTGCCTTTGGGCAGGACGCTTTCCAGCAAGAGTGGGGTGCGTCCGGGCACTTAAACCAGTGGAGCTACAGAGCTTTGGAACACTTGCCCGGCAGGGCAGATGTGGGCCTGAGGCCCAGGCCATGCGGCCATAGGAAGCTGAAGCTGAAGAGGCAGATAGCGTGAGAAGCTGAGCTGCCTCAGTCTCAAGAGGTATGGCCATGACCTCAGGGGTTTGAAAGGGTGGAACCATGGCATGCTGTGTTCGTAAGGGTGGAATTGCCACTCAGTTGGGCTTAGGGTGCTCCTAAAGCCGATGGGACAGAGTTTCTGTCCAAGTGGGCCTTGAAGGCAGAGTTGTAGCATGGGGCTGGAGGTCTCCACTCAGAAACCTGAGAGTGTGGCCGATACCTAGAGTCTGGAGAGCATTGCTGTTGTGTAGAATGTCTCAGAAAATGTAAGAGTATTTCCAAAGCTTTGAGGGCTAATGTAATGTGTTCTGTTGACTTGCCTGTTGCCTGTTAATGCCTTCTAAGTTTCACAGACGTAGAAGAGTTTTTGTATTTTGGACTTGGAGCTGATTTAAGACTTCTGTTATATGGATGGACATAATTTTGCTATGGTGAGATGAATGTGTTAAATGTTTTTGTGATGTGATTTTTGGGTTGTCAAAGGGTGGGATGTCATGGTTTGAATTGTGTCCCCCCAAAAATGTGTGCAGCCATGTGGCTGGGATATGGTTCCCAGTATCTTGGAAATCTCCTCCATTGTGTGGTTTTGCTAACCTGTATGTTAAAGGATTAGTGTGGGGTTGTGAATTCCTGCTATGGGGGAAGTTTCCCTGGAGTATGGCTTGCCCCACCCTTAATGCTTTTAGCTTGCAAGGAATAAAAGGTAAAAGAACCAAGGACAATTTGAGAACCTCGCTACCATCAAGCAAGCAGCACCGGGAGCAGAGCGCATCGTTCAGACCAGAGGTTCTTGCGTTAGGACACTCCCTGGACAATGACTGATGCAATACCGGACTTTCCTCCAGAGCCGACAAGGGGAAAGTCTTTCCCTGGAGCGGACACCCTGAATATGGACTTGCAACCTACCGGACTGTGTAAGAATAAATCTTTCTTTGTTAAAGCCATCCACTCTGTGGTATTTCTGTTAGAGCAGCCTTAGCTGACTAAAACAGTGCTGTTTAAGGCCAATGTTTTGCATTGTTTTTGAAACATGTTATGAAATTTAATATCAAATATTTGTGGGTTTTCAAAAAATTTGCTTTTCAAAAAACTTTTCTAGCAATATTCATTTCTAAATTAATTTTGTTCTACAGGCAGAGAAGGGCTAATTAATTGATTCATAATAATGAGGTTTTGGAATAATTCTTCTCTTGCCTCATGCTGTGTGGAATTTTAACTAAGTACCAGATAAATTAGTTCTGCCTTCTTAGAGTTTTCCACAGCTAATGTTTTACAACTCTTCAAAAACATAATCAGTCATTGTAGGACAGCAGCTTTTGCAGCTGCATTACAAAGGAAGCTTAACAGTCTGAATTTTTCTTCTTCACCAATCTTAATGTTGTTACTGCTAAAATCTTATTAATAATGATTAAATAAATCCAATTATTCAGTAACTGTTTATTGAGCATTTAGTATAAACAACACATTATGTTAGACACTGGAGAGGATACAAAAGTGTAAAAGACTCAGATCCAACTCTCAAGAAGAAAATCTGGTAAGTAATATAAGATACATAGAGGAAAAGTTAAGAAAAGATAAGAAATAAAAGATGGAATATGTGTCATTAAATTGGAATATGATGCAGTTGTTAGTTCACTGGGGCAACTGAGGAAGAATTGTACCTCTGAGTGCATGTAGGAAGTAGAGATAAGAAGATGGAGGAACGTACAGGCAGAGAGAATTCCATGAGCAAAAGCTCAACAATAAGAAACTCTGAGGCCTTCTCAGGGGATGAATAAGTGAGCATTCAGGAAAAGTTGATTGGAGAAGATTATCGATGGCTTTAAAAATATGCTAGTACAAGAAGATCTGTGGGGGGTGGGTGGGCAATATTTCTTAAAATTAGATCTACGGATCCAAACTACGAGGTCTTTTAGATGATTTTATAACTAATGTTTTGCCAATTCTGACTCATAGCAATAGCTTTAGGACAGGGTAGAACTGCCCTACAGAGTTTCCAAGGGGAGCCTGGTGGATTTGAACAGCTGACCTTTTGATTAACAGCTGTAGTACTTAATTACGACGTCACCAGGGTTTCCACGAAGATTTATTTCTTGTTCATACTATTCTCCATTATGGCTCAGTTTTACTACAGGACTCAAGCTGTTGCACCAGCATCTATCTTGAACATTGCTGACTGGCAAGGTAGAAGAAAGGGAGAATATGAAAAGCCATGTCCTGTTCTTTAAGACTTCTGTTGAGGGGGGCAGAGCCAAGGCAACAGACTAAACACATATCTCCTTGATTCCCTCTGAGAAATAAAACCTGAAATGATAACTGAACAGAAAAGCATGGACATCCAGGAAGCCCTAGGATCTGGCATAGGGTTGTCAGATGGAACTGGCCATCTGTAAAAAGGAAACTACCTCTCTCTAACAAGAGGCAGCAGCACACTGAGTCCTCCTTCTGCTGACTCACCATTTGGGAGGACTGCAGGTACTGACATTTTCTTTGTTATCCACGTGGTGGGGACTGGACACAAGCCAGAAAATATGCTGAGCTACAGTGCTTAAGTAAACAGTGTATAGTGCAGCAGAGAAACTGTGCTTGGGATAGCCATATTTTGAGAGCCTGGATGCTGACTGAGGGCACTACTGTCCCTCCACTGTCTTGTTTCTGAGCTGTACCACAAATTCTACAGTGAAACAGCAGGGAAACTTGGGCAGGATGCCATCTTGGTCAGCTGGAAGTCAGAGTCACTCACCCAGAGGTCTCAGCTAGAGCAAATTCTCACTTCAAGAAGCAGTGACAGTCTGGGAAGTGCTTCTCCAGGAGAAAATCTGTGTTTAGGACCATGATGCCTAGAGTTATGGGTGGGTCCTGGCAGAGGATGGCAGCAAGACTGTAACCTCTCCCTACTTTGAACTACATCATAGCATCTGGGGGACAGCCTATGAGGTGGTTTTGTTGTCAGCCAGAAGGTGGGGTCTGCCACAATTGAGGACATGACTGATTTAGGGAGCTGTTGGACAGCTCTTTGCTTAGCAGTAAAGTACCTTTTTAAAACACGATCACCTGGAGAACCGACTGCTGAATGGCCTGGCAATGTCTCCTCCAACCTTCATGGATACACATAATACTGTTGGCTGATAGCCCCCTGGTAACTTCACAAGTAGGGAGCAATATTTGTCCGCCAGGACGCAGAGCCTACTGCCCCAGAGAGTCCACCTGGAGCCAGTAACTAGAGTACACAGAGGTGGCTGGTGACCAACTCCCCTCTTAGAACTACACTTCAGCACCTGTTGAGGTAACACCAGAGAAACTGAACAGCTTCTACATGTCTTGAGGGCAACAATCAATAGCTTACCATTTAAACAAACAGCCCACTGTGGCTCCGGAAAACTTCCAAAATAATAAAAAAATTTCCCAGATGAAGAAACCTTTATGAAACATTTGGAGACTGAACACAGAAGAATTATGTTTAGAGCCCTCCTAGAATTAAAAAAAAAATGTAGTGGAACAAAAGGAAAAATTAAATAAGCTATTGGAACAGATGGAGCATCAATGATCTGAAATCCAGCAGATCAATAATAAAATTCCAGAACCAGACAATTCAATTCAGAGCCAAAAGAGCAGAAATAAGGAAGTGGAAGCTAGAGTTAGTGAGACTGAGGATAAAGCAACTAACACCAGCATTTATGAGGAGAAATCAGAGTAAAGAAGTAAGAAAAATGAAGAAACATTAAGAAATATGTGGGACTCTATCAAGAGGAATAATTGATGAATAATTGGAGTTCCTGAACAAGGACAGATAGCTGAAAATACAGAGACTATTGTTGTAGAGTTGCTAACAGAAAACTTCCCTGAAATTGTGAAAGAACACAGATATCCAAGATGCTTATTGAACACGACAAAACTAGACCCCAAAAGAAAGGCATCAAGACGTATTATAATCAAACTTAATAAAATGAAACATAAATAGTGACTCTTAAGAGCAGCAAGACTTAACGCAAAGCTAACATACAGAGGGAAGCCCTATAGGTTTTTGTCTGACTTCTCAGCAGAAACAGTGTTGGCAAGAAGGCGGTGGGATGACACATTTAAAGCTCTAAAGGAGAAAAACTTCCAGCCAAGAATTTTATATCCTGAAAAATTGTCTCTCAAATATGATGGTGAAATTAAGACATTCACAGATAAACAGAAACTTAAAGACTTTTAAGAATCAAACGCAAACTACAAGAAATACTGAAAGGAGTTCTTTGCTTAGAAAAACAAAAACTTCAAGTGTATACTTAAGGAGGTAATGCAGGACACAGCACCCGGAATCCTACTCAGTTAGGGAACTCACAAAGCTTAATCAAAGCTGCAATATTAAAAGAAGGGAACCAGTAATCATCACATGAAAACTATGACATCCTCACACTAAAAAGAGGGATATATTACAATAGTCATACAGAAGGAGAGGAAATTAAAAAAGATTTGCAGAAGTTAAAGTCTGGTTTAAATTTAGAATAGTAAGGAGGATCATAGGGATAGCCACAAAGCAAAATAACAATGCAACATATCAAAATAAGAAGCATAATACACGAGTCTCTGCAAACACAAAATGAACAGTGAAAAAAAATGAAAAGTCAACCCACAAAGAATGATTCAAAGCACAATATTAAGAGCAACATAGAAAATATCAACAACACAAAAATAAATATATCAAAATAACAGCACTAAACACACACCTATCAGTAATTACACTGAATATAAATGGACTGAATACTCCAATAGAGACAGCGAGTGACATCCTGAATCAAAAGACAAGATCCATCTAGAAGCTGCTTATAAGAAATACACTTTAGACTGAAAGATATGAACAAACTGAGTATCAAAGGACGTAAAAATATTTACCAAGCCAACAACATACAAAGAAGAGCAGGAGCGGCATTACTAATCTCAGAATAGATTGTAATGTAAAAGCTACCATCATGGACAAAGATGGTCACTGTTTGTTGCTGAAAGGTTCAATACATAAGCAGGACATAACAGTATTAAATGTTTATGCACCCAATACCAGAGCATCTAAACACAACGAACAACAACTGACAACATTGAAAAATGAGATAGATCACTCCACAATAATAGTTGGAGACTTCAACACTCTACTTTCAGTAGATCATCCAGAAAAAGCTCAGTAAAGACACAGATCTAATTGTGACAATTAACCAACTAGACTTCATTGACATATACAGAACTTTTTACCCATTAACAGGTAAATACACCTTCTCCAATGCACATGGAACATT
The DNA here is from genome assembly GCA_028571685.1 of Heterohyrax brucei. Classification (NCBI taxonomy): domain Eukaryota; kingdom Metazoa; phylum Chordata; class Mammalia; order Hyracoidea; family Procaviidae; genus Heterohyrax; species Heterohyrax brucei. The sequence goes on from CM053166.1 coordinate 59,170,785, forward strand.
TTTCAGACTAGACCACGTGTTAGAACATAAAACAAGTCTCAACAAAATCGAAACCATCAAATTATTGAAAAGCATCTTCTCAGACCATAAAGCCACAAAATTTGAAATCAGTAGCAGAAAAAACAGAGGCAGAAATTTGAGCTCATGGAGACTGAACAATACCTTGCTCGAAAATCCATGGTTTAAAGAAGAAATCAAGGATGAAATAAAGAAATTTATGGAATCAAATGAGAATGAAAACACATCCTTACCAGAATCTGTGGGATACAGCAAAAGCAGTGCTCAGAGGTCAGTTTATCTCTACAAATGCACACATGTGGAAGGAAGAAAGGATCAAAAATAAATAATTAACCCTACAACTTGAACAAGTATAAAGAGAGCAAGAGAGGAACCCCTCAGTCACCAGAATAAAACAGATAATAAAGATTAGAGCAGAACTAAATGAATTAGAGAACAGAAGAACAATTGAAAAAATTAACAAAACCAAGAAATGGTTCTGTGAAAAGATCAACAGAAGTGATAAACTATTGGCTAAGCTTACAGAAGAAAAACAGGAGAGGAAACAAATAACCCGAATCCAAAATGAGATCGGAGACATCACAACAGATTCATGTGAAATAAAAATTATCATAACAGAATACTATGAAAGATTGTACCCTAACAGATTTCAAAACCTAGAGGAAATTCCTAGATTCATATCACCTACCAAAATTATCACAATAATAAGTAGAAAAACTTAAATCCATCACAAAGGAAGAGATTGAAAAAGTCATTAAAAAATTACCAACTAAACAATGTCCTGTCTCAGATGACTTCAGCAGAGAACTCTACCAAACTTTTGGAGAGTAGTTAATTCTAACACTACTTAGGCTATTCTTTTCACAGCATAGAAAGCGATGGAATACTCCCAAATTTGGTCTATGAAGGCAGCATAACCCTGATACCAAAGCCAGGGAGAGATCCCACAAAAAAGGAGATCTACAGACCACACTATCACTCATGAACCTAGAGGTAAAAATCTTCACCAAAGTCCTTGCCAATAGAATTCAACAACTTACCTGTCTTAGGCTGAGTTTTCCAGGGAAGCAAAACCAGTAACACGTGTATGTACAAGGAAAGATATATACATATATATATATGTAGGAAACTACTCATGCAATTGCAGAAGCTGAACATCTCAAGTCCTGACACAAGCCTCACATGACCACGGGAGGTGGTGAACCCAAGGTCAGCAGATCAGAGACCACATTTCTAGACCACCAGTTGTGCAGGTTTGCGGATCCCAAGCTGGAGATGAGATGGAGCTGCAGAGGCTGGCGAACCCAGGATTGGCAAGTCAGGGAACAGGACTCTCAAGTGCTGGCTGTAAGGGTTGATGAATCCAACAACTGCTAGTTCAAGTCCAGGAACTAGATGCCAGAAGAGAGCAGGAGCTTCTGGCTATGTGAGTAGACTGGCAGTAAGTGCTGGAAGTTGGAGAGAAGAGAGCTGAGGGGAGGGAAGCCACCACAGGCCTCCCAACACTTAATACAGCAGCCAAACATGGAGTAGCCAAGCTGACATAATCTTGGTCACCACAATCCACCCCTTGTCAACTTTGCATCTGCATACATCTCACCTTACCATCCATAGTCTCTGAGGGAATATGATTACAAAGTCCTACTTACATCTAACGTGACATAACTAACGCAGGTACAACTGAAAATGCATTAGCCCATTTACATCTTATGTTTCATAAGTAAATGAAAATATCTGATACACACATACAAAGCAGGAATACTCATAACAATTACAGTACTCATTTCTGCAACTGGTCGTGTGGCCATAACTGATATTTAGAACTGCCTTCTTCTACAACCCATTCTGTATTCCCTTTGCCCTCAGCAAGCACCTCAGGTGGTCATGGTTCCTTGTCTGGTGAGGTGACCCAAACCTTCATTCCTGAAGGGTCTGGGCTATTAGCAGTCATTTTGGAATTGGGTTGCTGTAGTTTTCTACTGACATTAATCATAGGAGACGGTAGTACTAGGAGGCGTCCTAAGGGATCTCCTGCATTCCAAATATACCCTACCTCCGTCATGTAATGTCAATCCAATTTCATCTTCATAGTTGGGATCAATCGCACCAGCCAGTATTGTAACTCCCTTCTTTGTCTATTGATCCAGAGGCACAAGGATCTCAAAATGGCCTGGTAGCAATTTTATTTTCCAGTTCAGTGGAATCATTGATGTGTCTCCAGGTGGCAGCATTCCTCCCTTTGTAACTAAGACATTAAACCCTGCAAAGCATAAGGTCATAGGGACAGGAAGCAAAAATCTTACAAGTGGGCCACTAAGGGTAACAGTGAGTGGTGCCACTCCCATTTCCACCTCTTGATTCCTGGATTCATGAATCCTGGCTATAGGAGAAACAGCACCATATATTAGATGCTGGTTTAGAGCATATACAGCCTCTTGGAGAACATTCCCCTGACCCTGCAAGGTATTGCTACCTAGCTGGCAGCATAATTGTGTCTTCAGGAGGCCATTCCACCATTCTATCAAGCCAGCTGCTTCAGAATGATGGGAAACATGGTATGACCAGTGAATTCCTTGAGCAGGGGGCCACTGCCACACTTCATTTGCTGTGAAGTGAGTCCCTTGATCAGAGGCAATGCTGTGTGTGATACTATGACAGCGGATAAGGCATTCCGTAAGTCTACAGATGGTAGTTTTGGCAGAAGCATGGTGTGCCAGGAAGGCAAATTCATATCCAGAGTAAGTATTTATTCCAGTAAGGACAAAATGCTTTCCTTTCCATGATAGAAGCATTCCAATGTAATCAACTTGCCACCAGGTTGTCGGCTGATCACCTTGAGGAATAGTGCTGCATTGAGGACTCAGTGTTGGTCTCTGCTGCTGGCAGATTGGGTACTCAGCGGTGGCTGTAGCCAAGTCAGCCTTGGTGAGTGGGAGTCCATGTTGCTGGGCTCATGCATGACCACTGTCACCGCCACCATGACTACTTTGTTCATGAGCCCATTGAGCAATGACAGGGGTAGCCAGGGAAAGAGGATGATTGGTTCCCATAGAACGTGTCATCTTATCCGCTTGATTGTTAAATTCATCCTCTTCTGACGTCACTCTTTGGTGAGCATTCATGTGAGACACAAATATCTTCACTTCTTTGGCCCATTCAGACAGGTCTATCCACATACCTCTCCCCCATAAATCCTTGTCTCCAATCTTTCAGTCATGTTCCTTCCAAGTCCCTGAACAACTGGCCAAGCCATTGGCCACAGCCCATGAATCAGTATACAGCTACACATCTGGCCATCTCTCTTTCCAAACAAGGTGAACAAACAGATGTACTGCTAGAAGTTCTGCCCATTGGGATGTTTGCTTTCACCATTGTCCTTCAGGGAAGGTCCCATAAAGGGGCTGTAGTGCTGCTGCTGTCCACTTCTGAGTAGTGGCAGCATATCATGCAGAACCATCTGTAAACCAGGCGTAAGTTTTCTCTTCCTAGGTCAGCTGGTCATAAGGAGCTCCCCACGAGGCCACAGGTGCAAACTGGGAGATGAAAGGTAATGTTACAAGAGTGGAGACCATTGACATTTGGGCCACTTCCTCATGCAACTTACTTGTGCCTTCAGGTCCTGCACAGGCCCAATCTCATATATCCCACTTCCATTTAATGATGGAGTGCTGCTGTGCTTGTCCAACTTTATGACTGGAGGTCAGACAACACCCAGTTCATGATAGGCAGCTCAGGACGCATGGTAAGTTGGTGTTCCGTGGTTAAGCATTCAGTCTCTACTAAGGCCCAATAACAAGCCAAAAGTTGTTTTTCAAAAGGAGAGTAGTTATTTACAGAGGATGACAGAGCTTTGCTCCCAAAACCTAAAGGTTGGCATTGTGATTCACCAATAGGGACCTGCCAAAGACTCCAAACAGCATCTCTATCTGCCACTGACACTTCAAGCACCATTGGATCAGCTGGATCATATGGCTCAACTGGCAGAGCAGCCTGCAGAGCACCCTGAACCTGTTGCAGAACCTTCTCTTGTTCTGGGCCCCACTCAGAAGTAGCAGCCTTTCGAGTCATGTGATAAATAGGGCAAAGTAGCACACCCAAATGAGGAATATGTTGCCTCCAATATGCAAAGGGACCCACTTGGAGCTGTGCTTCTTTTTTAGTTGTTGGAATAGTCAGGTGCAGTAACTTATACTTCACTTTAGAAGGAATATCACCACATGCCCCACACCACTGGACCCCTAGGAATTTCACTGAGTTGGAAGATGCCTGAATTTTTGTGGGATTAATTTCCCACCCTCAAGCATGCAAATGTTTAACTAATATGTCCAGAGTCACTGATACTTCTTCCTTACTAGGAGATCGAAAAAGTCATAAAAAAAATTGCCAACTAAAAAAAGTCCTCTCCCAGATGGCTTCACCAGAGAATTTTACCAAACTTTTAGAGAGGAGTTCATTCCAGCACTACTGAGGCTATTTCACAGCCTAGAAAGGGATTGAATACTCCCAAATTTGTCCTATAAAGGCAGCATAACCCTGATACCAAAGCCAGAGAAAGATCCCACAAAAAAAGGATAACTACAGTCCACTATCACTCGTGAACCTAGAGGCAAAAATCTTCACCAAAGTCCTTGCCAGTAGAATCCAACAACAACAAAAAATAAAAATAAAAATAAAAATTCATCATGATCAAGTTGAATTCACACCAGGAATGCAAGGCTGGTTCAACATCAGAAAAACAATTAATGTAATCAACCACATAAATAGCACAAATGATAAGAATCACCTGATTTTGTCAGCTGATGCAGAAAAGACATTCCACAAAGACCAACACTGATTCATGCTAAAAACTCTGAGCAAAATAAGAATAGAGGGGAAATTCCTCAATGTAGTAAGGGGCATCTATACAAAGCCAACCACTTACATCATCCTGAGTGGAGAGACACTGAAAGAACTGCTCTCGGAAATGGGAACTAGACAAGGAAGCCCACTCTCACCACTTCTATTCAACATGGTGCTAGAAATTATGGCCAGAGCAATAAGATAAAAAAAAGAAATAAAGAGCATCTGCATCAGCAAAGAAGAAGTAGAAATCTCCTTATTTGCAGATGATATAATCCATAAGTAAAATACTTGAATTAATAAAAAGGTTCAGCAAAGTATCAGGATATAAGATAAACATAAGCAAATCAGTAGGATTCCTTTATACCAACAAAGAGATAATCAAAGAGGAAATCACCAAATCAGTACCATTTACTATAGCCCCCAAGAAGATGAAATATCTAGGAATAAATCTAATTGGAGAAACAAGAGACCTATACAGAGAGAATTATAAAACCTTTTTGCAAGAAATCAAAAGAGACTGACATAAATGGAGAAACTTACCCTGCTCATGAATAGGAAGACTTAACATTGTGAAAATGTCTATTTTACCCGAAGCGATCTACATACACAATGCAATCCCAATACAAATTCTAGTCTCATTTTTTGAGGTGGAGAAACAAATCACCAACTTTGGAAAGAGAAGAAACCCCAGAGAAATAAAGCACTATTGAAGAAGAAGAATGCAGTAGGAGGCCTCACTTTACCCAACTTTAGAACCCATTACACTGCTGTGGTAGTCAAAACAGCTTGGCACCAGTACAAAAAGAGACATAAAGACTAGTGGAACAGAATTGAGACCCCAGAAATATCACTGTCCTCTCAGGAACATTTGATATTTGGTGAAGGGCCAAAGGTCATAAACTGGGATAAAAGCAGTCTCTTTAACACAATGGTGTTGACAAAATTGGATACCCATCTGCAAAAGACTGAATGAAGACCCATATCTCACACCTTGCACAAAAACTAACTCAAATGGATAAGAGACTTAAATATCAAAGCTAAAATGATAAATATTGCCCAATAAAAAATAGGTCAACAATGGAAGTTCTAATATACAGCTTAGACAGGCTTCATATCTGACAAAGCACAGTCAAGAGAGGAGAAAATAGATAAGTGGACACTACTAAGAATCAAACACTTTTGCTTATCCGAAGTCTTTACTAAAAGAGTTAAAAGATCACCTACAAAATGGGAAAAAATATTTGGCAACTACATGTCAAACCAACATCTAATCTGCATAATATATAAGGTACTGCAAAATATCAACATGAAAAAGATAAATAACCCTATTTAGTGATGGGCAAAGGAGATAGATAGAGACTTCACTCAAGAAGACACCCAGACAGCCAAAAGACACGTGAGGAAATGCTCACGATCATTAGCTATTACAGAAGTCAAGATCAAAACTATAATGAGATACCATCTCACTCCAAGAAGGTTGGCCTTAATCCAAAAAGCACAAAACAACAAATGCTGGAGAGGCTGGAACTCTCCTTCACTGCTGGTGAGAACCTCTTTGGAAAGCAATTGGGCACTTCCTTAAAAAGCTGGAAGTAGATACACCATTTGATCCAGTAATCCCATAGCTCAGAATATATCCTACAGAAGCAAAGGCTGTGGCATGGACAGATATGTGCACACAAATAATGATTGCAGCACAGTCCACAATAGCAGAAAGATGGCATCAACCTAGATACCTATCAACAGATGAATGGGTAAACAAACTATGGTACATATACTCAATGGAACACTATGCAATGGTAAAGAACAATGATAATTTTGGGAAGCATCTCATAATCTGGTTTCCACTAGAAGACTTTATGCTGAGTGAAATCAGTCAGTGGCAAAAGGACAAATACTCTATGAGACCCCTGTTATAAGGACTTAAAAACAGACTTATGTATAGAAAAAAAGACTCTTTGATGGCTACAAGTATGGGGAGGGAGGGAGAGGTTGCTCATAGTTAGACAGTTGATAGAAATTCGTTTAGGTGAAAGCAGTGGCAGCACACAGTAGAAAGGAGATCAGCTTAACTGGACTTCAACATAAATTGAAAACTCTCCTAAATCTCCATCTGATATTGCAATGATAGAGTAGCAGGGGCAGGTTCTGGGGACCATGGTCTTGGGGACATCGAGGACAACTGGTATGAGTAGCCTATTGCTACAGGAGTCTTCTGAACTCCATATTGGTGAGATACGTCCGGGGTCTTAAAAGCTAGCAAGCTGCCATCCGAATACACCAAATGATCCCAACTCATCTGGAACAGATGATCACCGAGAACAACAAAGACATGAGGAAAAAAGGGCTCAGGAGACAGAAGGACCCATGTGAATGGGAGAGTGTATCAACATGTGAACAGAAGAACTAGATGGTGCCTGACCACAACTAAAGACAGATATGATGAGGCCCACAACATTGAGTCCCAGTGGCATCACAAGAAAAAGAGCGGTGTAGCTCAAGGACTCTACTAAAAGACCACAATTGATGGCCTCGGAGATCCCCTGGGAGCATGGACCCTAGGCCCATTGCTGCCCGCGATCAGAAAACACTGCTGAGGTCAACTCTTCGAACAAAAATAGACTAGACTTGGGGACACAGTGTTACCATATGGTGTGTGTACTTTATGGTTCTGTGCATTTATAGGAAGCTGTCCTACTGGTGCCTTTCTAGATGGGAGAGAAAGGGTGAAGAATAGGGGACAGGAACTTGTTAAGAGGACATGACCAATATGGGATGAGAAGCAGGTATGTGCTGTCACTGGGCAAGGAGAGCAGAAGGAGCTGCAGACAGGCAGGCATGCAAAAATAATTTAGATTGCATATTTTCTCTTGCTTACTTGGCTGGCACAGTAAAAAGAAAAAGCTTTTGTTGAGAAGTGACATATTTCATTGGCCAAATAACATTACGAAAATTGAGAGTTTTATGCGTTCACTTAGAAGATAATCTTTAAAAAGTTCAATATATTCTGAATGACCTGAACATTCATTGAACTGAGATTTCAGAATCTGTGTTAGCTTCAGTAATTAGATGGCACCAAATAGCACCGCTGAGTTTAGTAACACTCCCTAGGCAATCAGAGGCAGTTGGAACAAGTAAATGATGCTGATGTCTTTGTCCCAGTTGAAGCCAATTGATATTACACCAGTGTACAATGAAGATGTCCCAGGGTTTTGAACATAGAAGTGAGAGGATTTAGTCATCACAGCTGCACTGAAAAACAGGTGTGCCAAATAGCAAGAACAACAACAGACAAAAGAGTGTTACAGCATTCAGGGCTATCTTCGTGTTTTAGATGATAGTTTAAACCAATTATCACCTGTCACATCAAGTTAATGTTGTTAATTTGACTTTTATTGGTTTGGCAATTTTGTTTGTATTTAATTTGTAAGTTTATTTTAGTTTATGGTTGTATAAGACATCTAAAAATAGAATTTATGTTACTTTTACATTTGCCTATAATTAAAATTCTGATAAAATAATTTAGGATTTTTCCTTTTAAATGAGTATCTCTACATTACTAAAATTTGAGAAATACTAAGGCAGACAGTGGGAAGGTAGGCTGTGCCTAAGGAAACCAGTCTGGCAACCATATGTAGGGCTGATTAGTAGATAAAAGACAGGGAGAGCAGTGAGAATGTCATTTCAAGAATGCAGGTCTGTGGCAGTAGGAGTTTATGGTAATAGAAAGGATGGGGCAGACAGGAGAGATATTGGTACAGGAGACTAAGTTGACAGTTTGGGGGGCTACTTTGATGTATGGAAACAAGAATAGGAAGGAGTGAGTGTTCTCAGATTTTTACTTTATATAAAAAGAAGAGTAACGGGATGATGAAAAGAAACTAGAGAAATAGAGAAGGAATAAGTTGAGCAATGACAAAAGAGTTTCAATTTAGGCATGATTTTACTTTACCAATAGTTTTGTCAAATAGATTAATAAATTTAAAATATGTGGAAGTAAAGAGACAAAATTCGTTTGGAGTTGCAAATGCTGATAGAGTAGTTTAATTATAAACGGTAGTATTTTTAAATCTCTAGCACCTAGTTCATTGCTCAGCACACAGTATGCATTAAGTAAATGTTACATGAATTGAATGCATTGATGTGAATTGAGTAGTACTGTTTAAAAACATTGGTCACCTGGATTTCCACTTCTGACGTTATGAATGAACAAAAGTGCTGAAGAAATCTAGTGCTTCAGAACAATTCTTCTGTGCACAGGATCTGCTTTTCGATACATTACCCACATTGCAAGAGGAAGGGGATCTATTTAAAGGCCACTCCCAACATACGATGAACTGGAGCTAACACGGAAGGAAGATGGGACCAGAGAGGATGGGCTGATGTGCATAGCAGATTTTCCCTGAGTGTAGATAGCGGTAGTGGCATGGCTGTTGCCATACTTTGCCTTGGGCCAGTGAGGTGTCAGAGAAGATTATACAGGGAAGCCAGCACTGAAACAAATTCTTCACAACAGCTCAAACAATCTCTTACCTAATCAAAGAAAGAAATGCAGACACTCTTCAGAGGAAAGCTTCCCCAACTTTTGCCTATAAAGCTCCCACTGATAAATTGAAGCAATCAGCACACAAAGATTATGAAAACCATAGTAAGGAAATTAACTATAAGTGAAAGTCATCACAAACCACTAACAACAGACTTGGACATCTCTAAAGAATGCAGATGTTAAAATGTTGAGATACTGAACATGAAACAGATGGGTCTGCAGTTTTTTTGTTTTGTTTTTTAAATAAAGGACACAATACCAAAGCTAAACATGTAACAAAACATTATTGGGATTGACCAGTCAGAATTGGAAAAATATATAACTCAATAGATTAAACATTGACCAAGCTGAAAAAAGAATTAATGACTACAGTATAAGAAGACAAGAAGATAGAAAACAAGAAATAAAAGAGGGGAACAGAAATAGAAAGTGGTCTAAAATGCAGCTAGTCAAAGTGCCAGAAGGAGAGCATAGAAAGGATGGAAACAAGGCGATATTGATGCAGTAATGGGATGAGAATTTTTCAGACTTGACGAAAAATATGAATTCACAGGCCCGGAAGATACAACATGCTGCAAACAGGATGAGTAAAATACAATTAGAATAACATCAAATTTTAAATAGCAACAGTGCATACCAGAAGATAGTAGAATATCTTCACATTGTACAGAGAAAACTATAGTCAACCTAGAAATATTTTACCAGAAGAACATTTCAAAATTGACAGTAAAATAAAGAACATTGTGGATAACAAAACTTAAGGAAGTTAACCTCCATGATACGTGCACCTTAAGAAATTCCAAAGGATGTTCTGCATGAATTAAATTATCCCATAAGGGCAATGTAAGATGAAGAAAGAATGGTAAACAAACAAACAAAATCAAATCATATACATCATATAAATCCAAACAGTCATTTGTTCATAAAATAGTAGTTACAATTCTATTAAAGGTATGAACAAGAGTATGTAAGTCAGAAAGAGGGTACTCAACAATAAAGTATGAAAGTATTCAGAAAGTAGGTTCAGATATTACTACTCTACTTTGGTAAGTTACATAGTAAAGGTAAAAATTTAAGGGCAATTAATGAAAAAATAAAAAATAAAGTACATATATTTCTTTAGAATAAAAAACTGAACAGACTCAATTAATCCTGAAAAATATTAAAGGAGAAAGAAGAAACAAATGAAAATCAAATCACATGGAAGTACAAATATAGAAACATGTTTACATATGTTTATAATTACAATAAGCAAAAGAGCCACCACAGAATGATAAAAAACTCAATTGGCCAGGAAGATATAAAAATTCTAAACTTGTGTGCATTTAATACAGTAGTCTCAAAATATGTGATTCAAAACTGATAGAACTGTAGGAGGAAAGTGGACAAAATTATGATTGTAGTGTCAGATTTCAATATACATTTCTCAGTGCATAAAAAATAGTAAAGACATAGAAGTTTTGAACAACACAGTTAATAATATTGGTCTACCGAGCATACATATAGAGAACTCCATATACAATAATTAAAGAATTTGTATATTTTTCCAAGGTCATGTGAAGCGTTTATAACAGTTGATCACATACAAGTCTATAATGCAAGTTTCAACACACTTCAAAAAACTAATGTCATATAGGTCACATTCCCTTACCAAAATGTATTTGAAAAAGTATACAATATGACAATATCAAGTGCTGGAGAGGATAGGATTAATGGCAATTCACACATTGTTGGTGGATTGCAACTTGGTGTGATCATTATGAAAAAAATTTTGGCATTTATGTTGTGAAGTTAAACACACACCCCGTGAGCTAGCAATTTCATCTATGTAAATACTCTAAATGAAATATTTCCTATATGCTTTAAGGGATATACCCACATTAAAAAAACAAAAAGCATGCGAATGTTTATCTGCAGAACAATGGATTAAAGTGTGTTATGTTAATAAAATGAAATATTATACAGTAGTAAAAATGAATAATTGATATATCCAAGCTCAATGAATTATTCTTAGAGGCAAAATATTGAGTGACAGCAGGAAGTTCCAAAAGTTTATATGCAGATAATATATAGCTTTTTAATGCTAAAAACAAGAAAAACTTAATAGTATAGTGTTTAGAAGCACATACATACTTGACAAAGCAGCAAAAAAGGAATAGAACGATAAGCACAAAATTCAAGATAGCAAGTACTTCTGGTAGGAAGGCGGGAGGACTGGATAGGGAAGAGTATATAAATAGGTTCAAGTTATTTACAGTCCTGTAGTTCTTTGGTTGTGACATTATTGATTTATATTACTTTGCTATGCTTTATCACTAATTTAAATGTTTTATTTATTCTCTTCCATGTATAAAACATTGTATGAAACATAAAACAAGAAGTGAAATTAACCATTTACAAGTTAGAAATCATTTTTCCAAGTGAGCCATTTTATCACAGTTTTTACACAGAATTCTTTCTTCAATATCTTTATTCATAATTCCTGTGCCATATGCATTTTATTTTGGAAAATGTTCCAAAGGAAATGTTTGATCATTTTTGCTCAGCAATTTATCCTCAAAAAAATGTTAGTCACATGAAACTGCCAAAAGATTTAAGCAGCTTCCAATGAAACATTTTTTACCCAAGTAAACCATTTTAGAATATGTCATCCTGAGATAATGACAGTTCATTAAAAAAAATCTGAATTCATTTACTTCCCATGAGTCTGACATATTCTGTAAGACACTGGTTCAAGGGGTCAGTGAAAGTTAAAAAATAGATGAAGAAAGGTCTGAATTAAAGGATTATCTACACAGACCAAGTGATGGTGGCTTGTGAAGAAAGACCTTGCATATACTCGCCTTTTCCGTTTTGGGTGTGGCTGTCCCTTCTCTCCAATCTGGACATTCTGGGAAATGATTTTCTACAAAGTACCTTCTTTTATGGAAATCAATTGAGATGTTTCTGGGTTCTCCACCTTGACACCCAATATGCTGGTCTCTGTGGGAAAAAATCATACAACCCTGGGGATAATGTCAAGATCGTTATGTTCTTTATATTCAGCCGGTCTACAATGCTATGTCAACTAGCATTGTTTGCTTCAATACATCTACCCCAGTTCCTCCCCTTCACTTTCAGTAAATGAAATAGAAAACAGACATATGTTAAGTATGGAGATCCTCAGTTTTATACTACATGCCCTGTAAACTTAGGACTTTTCAGTTATTATCTTACTTTGGCTTCCTGTAGCATTTAATACCACTAACCACGTCAGACAGGCAACTTAAAGACTTGAACTGAGCAAGTGCAAGATAACATAGAGGAGGGAGAACAAATGAACTGAGAGTTGATTTTTGTCCTGTGAAAATATAAACTGAGATTTTGAAAAGAAACTGGAGATATGAATATTGTTATTGAGCTACTGAAGCCCTATCTCTTGCTGCATACTCTTTCTGCTGTATTTTTAAAGAATCTGTTGCTGCTTCAGCCACAATCAGACTATAATATCTCTTCTACCTCACCTGTTAGTCCCTTTTCAGGAATGGCAGGAGATGTTCTGAGTTGGAAACCATAATGCATTTTCTTGTAGAAATAATGATCTTATGCAATTACACTGAGAGTAGGGCCCTAAGTGTAATCCTTTTGGTACATTTTGGCTTAAGTGGACAGAAGGCTGTGGGTTTTGCTTAAGAATCTAAACAAACCTTTATGACATTACATCTAAGGTAAAATGCACTGTGAGTGCCAGATAATTGACTTACAAACATAATTTTGAAAACACAACCAGTGCTTGAGTTGGAAACTATCTGTTCTGGAAGCTAAGAATTTAGTTGCCTGTGAAAAGTGGCTTTTCTCCTTAGGTCAGCCAGACTTTTCTTGTTTCATCTGCTTTAATCATCAAATGAAACAGTTTTCTCAGAAATTATGCCATAAGATCAGTATATGTATCCATCAATCTGTACATCCACTTATTTGAATAATATGCTTATTTTTAGGGTGCTGTTGACACAGTACCACCACGTGTCTGTCAGTTTGTTGTGCTGTGGTGTATGTTGCTGTGATACTGGAAGCTATGCCACCAATATTTCAAATATCAACAAAGTTATCCATGGTAGACAGGTTTTAGTGAAACTTTCAGACTAAGACGGACTAGGAAGAAGGACCTGCCAATCTGTTTCTAAAGAATTGTGAGTTGCCTTATGAATAGCAATGAAACATTGTCTGAGCTAGTGCTGGAAGATGAGCCCCTCAGGTTGGAAGAAACTCCAAAAGTGACTGGGAAAGATCTGCCTCTTCAAAGTAAAGTCTAACTTAATAACTGGATGGAATCAAGCTTTCAGGACCATCATTTGCATGAATCAAAATGAGAATGAAGAGCTTCAAATATTCATTAATAATCACAACATGGAATGTGCAAAGTATAAATATACAAAAGTTGGAAGTTGTCATAAAGGAAATGAAATGACTGAAGATAGATATTCTAGGTGTTAGTTAGATGAAATGGAATGGTATTGGTTGTTTTGAATCAGACAATTATGTGGTCTACTATGCCAGGAATGACAAATTGAAAAGGAATAGGGTTGCATTTATTGACAAAAGGAATATTTCATGATTTCTCCTGAAGTCTGAAAAGCTAGCAAGTGGCAATATAAGTATCATCAATTGGTCCCAATCCACCGGGAGCAGAGAATAACGAAGGACATCAAGGACGTAAGGAAAATATGAGCCCATGAGATGGGAAGGGCCACATAATCCAGAGGCTACATCAGCATGAGTCCAGAAGGACTAGATGGTGCCCAGCCACCACCAGTGACTGCACTGACAGTAGGTACAACATAAAGTCCCTGACACAGCAGGAGAAAAATGGGTGTACAGAACACAAACTCCATTAAAAAGACCAGACTTGATGGTCCAACAGACTAGTGGGTTCCCAGAAGACATGACCCCCGGACTCTCTGCTAGCCCAGAACTGAAACCATTCCTGAAGTCAACTCTTCAGACAAAGCTTGGACTGGACTATAAGACATTAAATGATACTGGCAAAGAGTGTGCTCCATGGCTTAAGTAGACACAGGAGGCTAACTGAACAGCTCCTTTCCAGAGATGAGCTGAGAAGGCAGAGGGGTACAGGAGCTGGCTGATGGACAATGGAAATGTAGGGTGAAAAGGAGGAGTGTGTTGTCACAGGGTGGGGAGAACAGCTAGAGCTACATAGCAGTGTGTGTATAAGGTGTTTTTTTTTAGCAAATTGACTTGGATTGTAAACATTCACTTAAAGCACAATAAAATATTAAAAAGAAAAGATTTATCCTGAAGCATAATACTATCATTGATAAGACAACATCCATATGCCTACAAAGAAGGCCGGTTAACCTGACTCATTTTAAAATTAGGTGCTAATAACTTATGCCAAAGGTGAAGCAATAAATGATTTTTTGATCAAATGAAATTGATCAAACATGCAATCAAGATTCATTAATAATTACTGGCAATTGGAATTCAAAGGTTGGAAGTGAAGAAGGAATAGGAGTTGGAAAATATGGCCTTGGTGAGAGAAAGTGCTGAAGATCACATAATAGAATTTTGCAAGACCAGTGACCTATTCATTGGAAATACCTTTTTTCAACAACATAAACGGTAACTATACATGTGGACCTCACCAGATGGAATATACAAAGAATCAAATCAACTACATTTATGGAAAGAGAAGATGGAGAAGCTCCATGTTATCAGTCAGAACAAGGCTGGAGTAGACTGTGGAACAGACTATCAATTTCTCATATGCAAGTTCAAGTTGAAGATAAAATTAAAACAACTTGAAGACAGCCAAAGTACTACCACTGAATTTAGAGACCCTATCTCAAGAACAGATATGATGCATTGAACACTAATGACCATGACCACAAGATGTGGAATGACATCAAGGACATCATACATGAAGAAAGCAAAAGTTATTAAAAGGCAGGAGTGAAAGAAATGACCAAATGGGTGTTAGAAGAATCTCTGAAACTTTTCTCTTGAAAATTAATTAAGTAAAGCAAAAGGAGGAAATGATGAAGTAAAAGAGTTAAACAGAAAAATTTCAAAGGGTAACTTGAGAAGATTAAGAATTACACTGAAATGTGTGATGACCTGAAGTTAGAAAACGAAAATGAGAGAACACACTCAGCATTTCTCAAGCTGAAAGAACTGAAGAAAATATTCCAGCCTGAAGTTGCAATACTGAAGGATTCTCTAGGCAAGAAAAATGCAGCAATGAGAAAGAATCAAAAGATGATGGAAAGTATACACCTAGTCACTGTGCCAAAAAGAACTGGTTGATATTCAACCTTTTCGAAGTAGCATGTGATCAAGAACAAATGGTACTGAAGAAAGAAATCCAAGCTGCACTGAAGGCATTGGTGAGAAACAAGGATCCAGGAACTGATAGAACACCAATTCAGATGCTTCAACCAAAGGATGTGGTGCTGGAAGGGCTCATTTGTCTATGTCAAGGAAACTGGAAGAAAGCTCCCTGAGAAACCAAATGGAAGCTGTTTGTACATATGTTCATTCCAAAGAAAGATGATCCAAAAGAACATGAAAAAATTATCAAACAATATCACCAACATCTCACATAAGTAAAATTTTACTGAAAATAATTAAAAACTGGTTGCAGTGGTATATCAGCAGGGACCTGCCAGAAATTCAAGTTGGATTCAACAGAGAACATGGAATGAGGGATATCACTGCTAATGTCAGATGGAAGTTAGTGGAAAGCAGAAAAATGTTTACCTGTGTTTTACTGACTATGCAAAGGCATTCAATTGTGTGGATCATAACAAATTATAGATAACATTGCAAAGAATGGGAATTGCAGAACACCTGTGTCCCTGCAGATCCTATACTTAGACCAAGAGACAATCATCAAAGCAGAACAGGGGAATATTGTGTAGTTTGAAATACTGTGTGGTTTAACAGAAAATGTGTGGGTGAGGGTTGTATCCTCTAACCATACTTACCCAATCTATCTGCTGATTTAACAATCTGAGAAGCTAGACTTTATGAAGAAGAAAGAGGTGTTAAAATTGGAAGAAGATCCATTTATAACTTGTGACATGTGGGTGACACAATCTTACTTGCTGTAATCAAAGGCAAATTGAACTACTTACTGATGAAGTTCAAAGACTACAGCCTTTTCAGTATGGATTACATCTCAACATAAAGAAAGCAAAGATTCTCACAACTTGGCCACTAAACAACATCACAATGAACAGAGAAAAGATTGAAGTTGTCAAGGATTTCATTTTACTTGTTTCCACCCTGATGGCGTAGTGGGTTAAGTGCTGCATCTGCTAACCAAAAGGTTGGCAGTTCGAATCCACCAGGCGCTCCTCAGAAACTCTATGGGACAGTTCCACTCTGACCTCTAGGGTTGGTGTGAGTTGGATCTGACTCAACAGCAGTGGGTTTTTTTGGGTTACAATCAATGTTCATGGAGGCAGCAGTCAAGAAATCAAATGACTTATTGCACTGGGCAAATATCCTGCAAAAGTGTTATCTTTCAAGTGTTAAAAAGTAAAGACATCTCTTTGAGGACTAAGATGCACCTGACCTAAGCCATGGTATTTCCATTCACCTCATACGAATGGGATTCTGGACAATGAATCAGGAAGACTAAGTAAGAATTGATGCCCTTGAAATGCTGTTGGTGGAAAATACTGAATATGTCACGGACTGCCAGAAGAACAAACAAATCTGTGTCGGAGAAAGTGCAGAGAGAATGCTCCCTAGAAGACAGGATGGTGAGACTTTGTTTCACATACTTTGGATATGTTATCAGGAGGGACCTGTCTCTGGAGAAGGACATCATGCTTAGTGTTTTAGTCAGCTAGTGCTGCTCTGACAGAAATACCACAAAGTGGATGGCTTTAATAAAGGAAGGTTTTTTTTTTACACAGTCAGTAGTTTAGAAGTCCAAATTCAGGATGTCTGCTCCAGGAGAATGCTCTCGAGGAAAGTCCTTGTGTTGCATCAGTCTTTGCTCAGGGAGCATGTTGGCACAGGAACCTCAAGTCTGAAGGACACACTCTTCTCCTGGTGCTGCTTTCTTGATGGTGCGAGGTTCCCAAATCTTTCTGCCAGGTTTTTCCCTTAATAGCTCAAGAGATTGCCTCAAGGCACAAAACAAACTTACACACTGAATCTTGCTCGACCAACACAACTGTTTCCCATCCACCCTTATTAACATCATTGAGGCATGAATTTCAACATGGAGGAGCATCACACAATACCAGGAATCATGGCACAGACAAACTGTTACAGACTTTTTTGGAGGGAACACATTCAATCCATGACACTTAGTAGAGGGGCAGTAAAAAAAGGAAAGACCCTCATTATGGTGGATTGACCCAGTGACTGAAAAAATGGGCTCATACATAGCATAGACTGTGAGGGTGGTGCATGACCAGGCAGTGTTTTCTTCTACTGTACATAGGGTCACTATAAGCTGGAACTGGCTTAATGGCACGTAACAACATCAACACCGAATTTAAAAACATGTCTGCTTTGGAATGTTCTTACTCTATTCGATAAGGAATTTTTATCTGAGCTGTATTTATTGTACATAGTTTTAACACATGAAAGAAAAATGGGACTTCAACTGGCCTATAAGCTTCTCTGAAAACGCTGGTGGTATAGTAGTTAAGTGATACAGTTGCTAACCAAAAGACCAGCAGTTCAAATCCTCCAGGTGCTCCTTGGCTACTCTATAGGGCAGTTCTACTCTGTCCTATAGGGTCACTGTGAGTCAGAATTGCCTCAGTGGTACTAAGTTTGGTTTTGGTTTGGTATGAGCTTCTCTACTAGTCTCCATGGTCCTCTAGGGTAGATCTAAGCCTTATTCATCTTTATACTATCTTTGCTTATCGTAGGTCCTGACTGTTTGGTGCTCAAGGAATCTTTCTAGCACTAAATTGAAACACTTCTGATGGGGTTTGAAATATGTTAACATGGTGCCCAGTAATCAGAAACTCACCTCCTGACAATTCTCCTTCTTGGTTATTGAGATTAATCAGGCTAAAGATCTTGGTTTTGTGGTCTCGGGTTTTCAGGAACAGAGAAATTATTTTACGTATGTCTTTGTGGTAGAGACTGTCTACCTGTTCATCAAACCCATTCCCTCTTCTTGGGCTTGCATGTAGAGCACATTTCCTAGCATTCTTTTTAGTGATAGACTGTCTAAGTTCTAGATAATGGAATGTGAGCCGAAGTGAATGAGATATTTCCAGATCTAGCCCACAAACATTTCCCATGTATCAATTCCCATGCATTTTTCCCATTTATTGGATGAGTATGGGATACTCTAAAGTCTAGGAGAAGTAGAGATCCAACATGGAAGTAGTCTGGGTCTTTGAGTGACCACTTGAAATGTTACCGGATCAGAAACACCCATTTTGGACCTCATAAAGCAAGAAATAAACTTCTATTAAATTCAGACATTGAGACTGTGGAGTTTATCTGTTTTATCAGCTAGCATTACCCCAATACAATTCTCCCTGTTCATACTTGAGAACTGTTTTGCCCCTTGTATACGTTGTTATTGTTGTTAAGTTTTGTTGAGTTGGCTCCAACTGGTAGTGACCCTACGTAAAATGAATGGAATGCTGCACAGTCCTGTACTGTCCTCTCAGTCATTGCTATATTTGAACCCATCGTTGTAGCCACTGTGTCAATCCACCTTACTAAGCTTCTTTCTCTTTTTAGTGAACCCTCAACTTCACCAAACATGATGTCTTTCTCCAGAAACTGGTCCATCTTGACTGCATATTTTGTATATGAAGATGATGGTAAATGATAAGGACTAAATTTTCGAATAGAAAGCTTTGTTGTCTCAAATAAAAGCTTATTGACCAAATAAAGTCTCTGGACTGAGTCTCAGCTACTAGATCCTTCCTCTTCAAGTTCTAATATTTCTCCTGTGTCCTGGATCTTCTGAGTTTCTCAACTCCATTACAACCCCCAAAAAAACAAACCCACTGCCATCCAGTCAATTCCAACTCATAGAGACCCTACAGATCAAGTGGAACTGCCCAACAGAGTTTCCAAGGAGCTCCTGGAAGATTTGAGCTGCTGCTCTTTTGGTTAGCAGCTGTAGCACTTAACTGTTTCACCACCATGGCTTCCCTCAACCTCCTTATCACTGTTAAATGCTTTGCTTTCAAGTGAAGTTGAAAGGTTCACCCTCAATGTTTAACTAAATTCTGTTTAACAATTTTAACTTCACTCTCATGTCTAGACGGCACTTGGCTTTGACTTGGCTCATGTCTAGAATTCCACTATGTCAATAATTTAAGCTTAATGATAAGATTTATTGCTATTTCTTGTTGCAAACTGCATACATGCTAATAAAAACATTATACTGAGAGATAATGAGTACTGACAACTTTGGGTATTTCTTTACAGTGTTTGTGTATGCATATATTTACAGCTCAACTTTTTTCTGCTTGCCAGCCAGCCAAGTGCCATCGAGTTGGATCTGACTTATGCAACTGAATGATACTACATGCAGAGTTTGGTAACATGTTTTTCACTCATCTTTATGTCATAAACTCTATGGGGCAGTTCTAGTCTGTACTATAAGGTCACTATGAGTCAGAATTGACTCAATGGCAGTGTGTTTTTATATCATGAATGTTTCTTATGTCATTAAATATTTTTGAAAAATACCATTTTCAAGGCAATAAAACCATAAGCAACATATACTATGTCTATACCTGAACCAAACCTACTGTGAGTGAGTCAATTCTAACTCATAGCAACCCTATAGGACAGAGTGGAACTGCCCTGTGGAGTTTCCGGTGAACACATCGTGGATTTGAACTGCTAACATTTTGGGTAGCACCTGTAGTACTTAACCACTATGCCACAAGGGTTTATATCATAGTTTATTTAGACATTCCCCAATGGTCTGAACATTTTGAGTTTTGTATGCTTTTAGTGTTATAAGTAGTGTTATGATGACCATTTTTTAATATAAATAGTTGTGTACCTTTGATTATTTATTTAGAATAGATTTATAGATGCTATCATTCCCATTAAATGCAAAACTTTATTATTATATATTTCCGACTATACGCATTTTCAACAAGATCTGCATTTTTCTGAAGAATAACCTGGTATCAGGTAATGAGAATGAAAACACTGTTTATACCTTTTATCTGGCTGTTCCCCAGTTGGGAAGGAATGCCAGTGAAATTAAAAAAAAAAAATTGCACCAAGATGTTTATAGCACTATTTATTAATAACAGTGAATCATAGAAAACTCCCTAAAAATGCCAAACTTGAGATATCAACTCATGAGCATAATACTTAGATGGAAAAAATTATGTGAATAAGCTGCTACTTGGAAATATGTATACAAAATACCATTAAGTAAAAAAAGGACAAGGAATAGGACACATGTACTGGTTACAACTGGGTAAAAAATATTGCTGCATATTGATAAAAATTGAAAAGGAATTTAAGACAGACATCAGTATTGGAGATTTAAGCTTACAGGAACCTTTTCCAAAAGCTTGTTCAAATGTTGTGTCAGTTTGCTTTTTAAAATCATTCCCTCAAGTTGCCATAGGTAAAATGGAATTTACTGTTTGGATACTCACGTATTAGAAATAAAGAGTGAAAAGACTTCAGCAATTGAAGTAGTGCTGAGAACAAATATCTCTTTCTCTCTCAATTCTGTTCCTGTCTGTGCATCATCTTGGCATCACACAAGGATCTGTCGTGACTTGACCTGGACCTCCTCTGTATTAGTTTCTTTGGGCTGCTGTAACAAAGTACCACAAACTGCTTGGATTAAAACAACAGAAATTTATTGTCTCAAAAGTTCTGGAGGCTAGAAGTCTGAAATAAAGGTGCCTACAGGGCCATTCTGTCTCTGAAAGCTCTAGTGCTTCTTCCTACCTTCCAGTGGTTCCTGGCAATCTTTGGAGTTCTTTGGCTTGTAGTTGCATCACTCCAGTCTCTGCCTGCATCTTCACATGACTGTCTTCTCTCCGTGTACCTGTTTCTCGGTGTCTCTTCTCCTTTATAAGGACAACAGCATATTGAATTAGGACTTACCCTGTTCTAGTATTACCTTATGTCAACTGATAACATCTTCAAAGATTTCATTTCCAAACAAGGTCACATTCACAGGTACTGAGGGAGGATTTGAACATATCTTTTTGAGGGGCGAATTTCAGTTCCTAAACCTTTCTTTTGGCTTCTATTTTTCCCATGATCCTGTCAGGTACTCAGGACTCTCCCAAATACCCTTTGGAAAAAGATACTCTGATTTTCTCAGGGAATTTTGGTTTGGAAGCTGAGGGTATTGCGGAGGAGACTGAGGCCCTCTGCATGGCCTTGCTCAACTCCACATGTATACTATTATACATGGATATTTTGCACACCTGTGGAAACAAAGAGCATGTAGTTCCCCATAGGTCAGGGTAGGCATAATGAAGTTAAGCCTATGAAAGCATGTGTGTGTGTGTGTGTGCGTGTTTGTATGTTTGTGTTTTAAGTAAATGACTCTTTAGGTGTTTTAGGGTCAGGTAATACAGGGAATGTATTTGGGGTGAGGCTTCCTCTTTGGCCATCAAATCACTCCAGTTGACTCCATATTCTACCAGAAAACCAATTCTTGCCTAAATTCTATAGGTTTTTAAAGAATTGAGCCAAATTACCTAATCAGGTCCTTCTTGGGACATGATGTTAGGTGGGAGACAGGAGGAAAAATATGGAACAGAAATGTTCAGTCAAGAGTTTATCTCCCAGCTTTTATCCATGCAAAGAAACTATCTTTCGCACAAGTGAAATCAATGTTTTATGGCTTTTGAACTTCTTATGACCAAAACAAATATCCCTGAACAAGTTCCTTCATTTTCAAAAAGACCTAGGAGAGTAGAAAAGATACATATTCCCATCTTATGGCTCTACTGTCTTGTGGCTTCAAGGTTATCCTGAGTTCCAAGGGCCTGGTTGGTAGAGGAAATGGAAAATATTGAGTATTATGCACACCTAACCACCTTAACCTGCAAGCCATAAGCATCAGTTCCAGTTATATTCCACTGGTAATAATTAATCACATAATCCCACCTAGATGTAAGATGGGGAAGGCTGTTGCTGGGAAATGTAGTCTATCCAGACAGTCAGCTCCTCTCAAGTACCAACTCTATATCATAGAAGGGATGCATACATTTTTATTGGTCATCTGTCTCTGTTACACTCTTCTAGCTTGTTTTCTGGCATCTTCTATTTTTAAACTAAACCTACCTTACATACTGATAATGAATTAATCAGCTGTAATCGTATTAGTTAATTGCTCAGAAAAAATAATCTGTGGCTTCCCATTGTCAACCAACTTCTTGCCCTGGTATTCAAGCTTTCAAAGCGGATGATTCCATCTGCGTTTTTGGTTTCATCTTCCAATACTTTCCTGCCTTTTGCAAATATTTCAGCCAAAATTGACCACTTGTAGTTCTTCAAACACCAGGTATTTATTTCCTCCTCTGTCTCCTGGAGAAGGACACCATCTTGGTAAAGTATAAGGTCAGTGAAAAAAAATAGGAAGACTCTCAACTAGCTGGATTGACACAGTAGCTACAACAATAGGCTCAAGCATAGCAACAATTGTGAGGACAGTGCAGGACTGAGCAGTGTTTTATTCTGTTGTCCACAGGGTCACTATGAGTAGGAACTGAATCAATGGCATTTAACAACAATGTGTCCCTATCTGCCACATCATCCACCTCACTTCTCAAAGATGGTATGTGTTTTAAATAAATTCAGCATGTTTTTCTTATTTTGTGTTCCTGAGTCCATCAAAGACTGCTGTCACTAAATTCTAAACTGTCAGTGACAAAAATTATGTCCGTGTGGAACATTAGAGTGCTTGGCATCAGCAGAAGGCTCAACCAGCTGGCCTGAGGGACCCGGTTCATTCACTGACATGTTACAATTAACATCCGTGGAGGCAGCTACTTAAACACACTCCGCTGTGCATAACTACTAGTTTAGAGTGTTGCCATGAAGTCATTTCCTACCATCTAGAAGTCAGAATTTTACCTTCTATATACAGCAAAATTTAGGCCATTTCCTGGTGAGTATTAAGACTCATGAAAATAATAATAAACAAATAAACACCAACTAAAACCTGAAGTAAGACGCCATATACAGAACTCAAAATACGGTGAGGAAAGCAGTGAAATAAGGCAGCGGAAAACTATATTAGAACAATCTCTCTGGATTTATTAGCCTAAGGTTCCTAATTTATCTGTTGACAGTTACTGTCTTAGTCACTTGGTACTGTTCCAAAAGAAAATACCATGAGTGGAAGGCTTTATGAAGAGAAATTTTGACACAGTCCAGTAATCTGTAAATCCACTCATAAATTACAAGTCCATTCAATATGACAAATCATCACAGTCCGGTAGGCTCAGTCTAAAACCAGTGACAGCATCTTGGCACAGGAACCTCGGTTCCGAAGGATGTGCCTGCTCTCAATCATGCTGCTCTCTTGGTGGTATGAGGTTCCCAACTTCCTCTGCTCAGTTCTCTCCCTTATATCCCACAAGCTTGTAGCTTGAGTCCTGCCTCACTAACAAAACTGCGGCCCATTCTCCATCATCAATATCAGAGAGGCAGGATTCAAAACACATGGGAGGAATGGCACTATACTGGGACTCCTAGCCGACTCAAGTCAACACACACATTTTGGGGGAACACAATTCAATTCATGACAGTTACCTTCATGCCTAATAACCATATTTACTGTGTTTTCCTAGAGGTTTCTGGTTTTCAATGTCCTGTAGCACAGCCTCCAGGCATACAACCAAAGTCACCAGTTATCACTTCCTTCAACTAGAATGACTTCCATATTTCTCTCTGGGTATTTCAGTCTGTCTTCTAAAGTTGGACAAGTTACCTCTGCCAGTTGTCTTTTAGACATTAACTTTACTATACCCTGAGTCACATTCTGACTTGGCAAGCTCACAGTACCTACTCATTTTTTAAATAGCTAAGCTCCCTACATCACAGCCATGCCTAATACGGAGTTGTTAGTTGGAAATGAACGTTAAAAATGAATACATAAAAATTATATTTTAGTCTTCAAGATACAAAGGACCAGAACTGACATCCAGCTTCTCTAAATTAAATGAAAAAGTGCTTTGACAGTGTCCCTTCCCCACCTATCCCATGAACCATCCAGCCATCCATATAATATTTTCTGTGTGCTTACTCTGTGTAACTATTATACTGGGTGATCCTGCTAAAGTCCTTCAATAAAGGAAACAGGAATTTTCCCAATTAGCATTTACTCTAAACATTTTCCCTTTCCAGACTTCTGGACATACTTTGAGATGTTCTGTTTTGCTTTTGGATTTGATAGAAAACTCTGAAGTTCATATTAATGGATACATAAGAGGGGAAAAATAAGGGAGTTAGAGAGAAATTGCTAAGTAAATGACTGGACAAAAAGTACAGTAGTGTTTCCACTCAAGTAATCCAAAACTGTTGAGTTCCTATTAATGGTAAGGCAAAATGGTAGAAATTTTGAAAGATATAATGATGAATGAAACAGAATCTTGTACTTAATGATTTTATTTTGTATCAGATAGTAAAAGGCAGCCATGTATAATTAAATCAAGGTAGCTTGTAATGAAAACCAAAGGAACTGTACAAAAGGGTTCCTGCATTTAGAGGTAAGAAAGATCATTCCCCCTGAAGGCCACCAAGGAAGTCTTCTTAGAGGGAGAATCTTTTGAGCTTAGGCCTTGGAGAAAGGTAAGATTTCAAGAGGGAAAGAGAAAATATTCCAAGCAAAGGGACAGAATAAGCAAAGATATGGAAGCAGGAAGTAAGAGTGTATTTAGGAAATATTTAACTATTTCCAAATCTTTTAGAAAAACTACCATGTTGTTTTTTTTTCCCATATTACCCCAAACTATACCCCATGTTATTTTATTTGCTGCTGTGCTATGGTCTGGGACTTTCTCCCTGAAGTTTCAGTGATAAACATCAACAGGAGATTGGAGGAAGAGGACAAAGAGCGTAAGGTATTTCTTCCTTATTCCTTCCTTGCTTTGCTCCCTTAGCTCAGCTCCCACCAGATAGCCACTGTTCCTTAGCTCCAGTTCTCATAAGACTCTGGTAATACTATTTCTTCACTTTGGACCTATGGGTGCCAACAACTTCCCATTGTTGCTGGTCTTTGGGTGCCTCAATATCCCTTGTTAGTTACCTTTACATTTCCACACTGTAAATAGTCCTTTCATTAAGTCTGTTCATTTCAATCATCTTGGTGAATTCTGTTTCCTGTTGAAAATCTGACATAACTATAAATGAAAAGTCAAGACTTGGTATATCACTTTACCTCAAATTTTAAACACCATGTTTCTGAGATCCTTAAATCCTGAGCATTTTTAAGAATTTTTTTTTACTGTGATTAAGTGAAAGTTCATAATCCAAGTCAATTTGCCATATAAAACCCTGAGCACCTGCCTCTCTGCAACTCTATCTGCTCTCCTCACCCTGTGACAGCACACCCTTCTTTTCCACTCAATACTTCCAGTATCTACTCAACCAACACTTGTTCCCTCCTCTCCCCTCTGAAAAGAAACCAGTAGGACAGCCTCGCATATATATTTCTTAAACTATAAAGTACACACACCACCTGCATCACTCTGGTCCATAGGTCCAGTTCATTCTTTGTCTGAAGTGTTGGCTTTAGTACTGGTTTCAGCTCTGGGCTAGGAGCAAGTCTAGGGGCCTTGTTCTCAGGGGACACTTGAGGTTGTTGGATCATCAAGTCTGGCCTTTTAATAGAGTTCTTGATCTGGACACCCCTTTTTTCTTGTGCTATATCAGGGACTCTACATTGTGTTCTCTGTCACGGCTCTTCGGTGGCAGTCAGCCTCCACCTAGTTCTTTTGTTCTCCTGCTGATGTAGTCTCCCTATCATTTGGGTCCTCCTGTCCTGAGCATTTTGACAGCCATATTTCCTTCAACTGAGTTCCCATTCTTAGAGTCAAC
Organism: Heterohyrax brucei; assembly: GCA_028571685.1. Lineage (NCBI taxonomy): Eukaryota > Metazoa > Chordata > Mammalia > Hyracoidea > Procaviidae > Heterohyrax > Heterohyrax brucei. Next base: position 59,197,228 of record CM053166.1, read on the forward strand.
CTGGAGTCTCCCTGGACTCTTTCTTTTCCTTCCTATTTCGTACTGAATGACTTGCCAAGTCTTCCAGAGTCATTTATGGTGTGCAGTTCTACTCTCTCCTATAGGATCACAATGGGTCAGAACTGACTCCATGGTAATGGATTTGTTTTGTTTTGTTACTGTACCAGAGTTCTCAATTGCTGGCTCCATTCTAGGAGGGACCTCACATTGACTGAGCCTGGGCTTTATGCCTCTTGCATTTTTCTTCTTTTCATTTCCACCGCTATTGCCCTTGCTCAGGTCTTCATTACATCTGGCCTATGACAATGCAAAAGCTTCTTAATCAACTTCTTTCCTTTTAGTACTTTCCCTCACATCCTCCCCTGCACTATCACTAGATTAAGTGCTAACTGTGTTACTTTCATTATGGAAAAACCATTGATATCCTTAAAAACAAGCAAAATGCCCTAGATTTACTAGGTAATAGAGAAGGTGTGATGTATAAATGTCCCAGTTTGGTGGTGAAAGTCCTTAACCAACCTTTCCCAGTTTATCTCTCAGTCTTCTCGTTTTTCTATCTAATTGTTCTAACTGTACTCTTTTTCAAATGCCTCCTACATGCTCCTACCTTAAAATCTTTCCTTTCCTCTAGGTTTTCAAATGTGCTGTCACAGGGCAAGGAGAGCAGTGGAAGCTGCATATAGGTGAGCATGTAAATTTATACAGGAGTGTACATTTTCATTCAGTCATAATAAAAAAAAAATCTTTCCTAATGTGGTCCCCTTCTCTTAATCTCTCTTTCCTTAATTCTACCTATCAAAATCCTAATCATTCTCAAAAGTCTTGTGCAAATGATGGAGTTCTTAAAATTTGTTTTTAAAATTTCCCCCAACTCCATATCGTCTCCCTCTTTGAACACTGACAATTAAAAAAAACACGTATATGTGTTTGTATACTTTTCTCACAGTAGGTGTTAAACACAAATAACTTGAAGTACAATCAACTTTCCCCTACAATTAAGGGCTAACTTGTTCATTATTGAATCTCAGAGAACACCTAGAATAATGTTATGCACAATTAGGTTTGCAATAAATGTTTGCTGGTTTGAATAGGCAATGTTCAGTCATTTAAGATCTGTGAGGAGGGGAACACATAGTCAAGGAAAAATAGAAAGATAATACAGCCCAACTAGGAAACTTGTTGAAAGATAAAATAGCATTTGTGCCTCAGTCAGTGCAGAGACAGTGGAAGAAAAAGGAGGAGTAAACATGAATGCCCATACAAAGAACAAAATATAGGTGAAGGGGGAGAAGGACATAGAAATAACACCAAGAACTGGAGTCTGAGTAACCGGGGAGAATGATGTTATCCTGGACAAAAATAAAGACCTCGGAGAAAGGGATGGTTTGGGTAGAGAGTAGACAAAGAGAGGAGATGATGATTTCAGTGTTTCAGGTACTGAGTTAAAGGTACTGGAACTAGGAGGAGGGAGATGACAGGTGTCTCGAAATGTGATGCTGTAGCTCTGAAGGGCCACTGGCTTAGAGGTGATGGTTGAAACCACGGACGAGATTTCCAAAGAAGGAGAGTCATGTAGCCGGGGTAGAGGGCTGCATAATAGATCCTGGTAAACACCCATATGCACAGAGCTTTGTCACATAAGATTCTTTTTGTCTGAGAAGATTTACTGATAGATCTTAACTAGTACTTAGCTGTCTGTTGTATTATAGCTGTTGAGGTGACTACTCTGCTTCTGAGTGTTTTCTTCTTTACTTAGATCTTAAACGAGAACACATGTAGCTGTTTCCAAAGCCTTCCCATCTTGCCTTTACAAAGGCATCAGATAAAGCAGTTACTTTTTAACCAGAGTGCAGGACCAAGTGTACAAAAATTAGAGATAATGGACTGAATTCTTCTGCATATCAGAGCTAGGTGCACTTTGAACCTGAAGTGGAGAGCAAGGAGAAATACAGAACTGGATGGGAGGTGCATAACTGGGATGGGAGCCAGAGAAACAGATCTTTGAGGAGTCTATGTGAGATAGGAGCCAGCCCAGATACTTTCAGCTTTTTTGAGACACCTGGAAAAGCCTAAGCAGATACAAGAGATATTTATTAATGGTCTATTATACTGTATTAACTATTTATTATCAGCTTTTTCCACATTTAATTTTCCTCCAATTCTGCAAAATAGGTATTCTCTTCATTTTCAAAAGAGTATGCTGGACATTATTTAAATAGTGAACCTTGAGCAACCTCTGCTAGCATCACTGCTAAGGATACAGAATGCTGCTCTCATTGCTGCCACCGAAAGGTAGGTTCCATTGTACCAGAGGAGCCCAGGAGGCATGGTGGTTAAAAGCTCATCTGCTAACCAAAATGTTGGCAGTTCAAATCTACCAGCTACTCCTTGGAGAGGAGGGGATAGGAGATATGACATGTGTAGAATGGAAAGGAAGAGTGTGCTGTCACCAGGCTAGGAGACCAGAGGGAACTGCAGATAGGCAGGTGCACAGTTTTAACTTGAATTGTGTACTGCTTTCATTCAATCACCAAAAAAAAAAAAAAAAGGTGATGGTGAGGATAAACAGGGATGAGCTTGGGTGAGGTGAGAGGAAATCACGTAATAAAGTTGAGTTGCCTTACTAGATTTCAGAAAGAAAGAAAGGTAAATAGGTTAAATTTAAGGCAAATTTTGAATGTTTAAACTCCGGTGGTTCCACTAGGAGTATGAAAGCCAAATTCCTTTGCCCTGTGTTGTAATTGTTAGGCGCCATGAGGTTGGTTACAGCTCACAGTGACCCTGTGTGCAACAAAACAAGGCGCTGCCAGGTCCTGCACCATTCTCACAGTCATTGCTAGTTTGAGCCCGTTGTTGCAGCCTCTGTGTCAGTCCATCTCATTGAGAATCTTCCTCTTTTTTGCTGACACTGCTAAGCATGATGATAAAGATCAAAGACCACAGTCTTCAGTACAGATTACACCTCGACATCAGGAAAACCAAAATACTCACAACTGGGTCAATAAGCAACATTGTAATAAAAGAGGAAATACTGAAGTTGTCTCTTGTCTTAAAAAGAAGAAGAAGAAAAAACCCTAAACCAAAACCTCTGCTGTTGAGTCATTTTCGACTCCCAGTCATTTCTGACTTAATGATCTGCCCCGCAGGTTTTCCAGAGTGGCTGGTGGATTCAAATGGCCCACCTTCTGGTTAGCAGCCAAGCTATTAGCCACTATAACACCAGAATCTGTTTCCTTAGGTGAGGACAATTCTGATGTGGAACTTACACTCAGGTATTCTCCTGCAGGGTCAGAATAAATACTGTCTGAAGAACTTTGTCTGTAATCACTTCTTTGCTTAGCCTCCTTCCCTTCTCTGTCTTGTTTCCTCCTACCTGCCTCCATGCAGAGCATGTCTTAATAAATCACTTGAACATGAATGCTCAATTTAGAAGTCTGTTTCTGAGGAACCAATCTAAGCCTGGGGTGATTGTAGAACAGTAGGCCTGGTACTGTACAAAGTGGTATCTCACTGTGGTTTTGCTTTGCATTTCTTGATGACTAATGGTCAAGCATCTTTTGATGTGCTTTTGGGGCATTTGTGTATCTTTTTTGGAGATAAGTCTATTCAGATGCTTTGTCAATTTTTAAAAATCGTGTTATTGAGTTGTGAAAGTTCTGTATTCTAGATACAAATCCGTTATCAGATGTATGACTTGTAAATATTCTGTCAGTTGTCTTTTCACTTTCTTGAGCGTCCTTTGAAGCACAGAAGTTTTATGTCCATTGCCAAATACGGAGTCATAAAGATTTACTCTTGTGCTTTCTTCTAAGAGTATTATATATAGCTCTTGAACATTTAAATCGATCAATTTTGTGTTAATTTTTGCATATGGTGTGAGGCAAGAGTAGAGTTTCATTCTTTATGTGTCTGTCTAATGGCCCCAGAACCTTTTGTTGAGAATGTTATTATTTTGCTGTTGAATGGTCTTGGCACTTTTGCTGAAAGTTTGTTTACCATAGAATTTAAATCTGGACTATTATGTTCTATTGGAAACCTGGTTGCATAGTGGTTAAGTGCTGTGTCTGCTAACCATGAGGTTGGAAGTTCGAATCTGCCAGGTGCTCCTCAGAAACTCCGTGGGGCAGTTCTACTCTTTTCTATAGCGTGGCTGAGAGTTGGCATCTACTCAACAGTAGTGGGTTTGGTTCATTTTTTTATTCTGTTCTATCGATCTGTATGTCAGTACTACACTATCTTGCTTACTGTTGCTTTTAGTAACTTTTGAAATTTTGTTCTTCTTTTTCAGGATAGTTTTGGCTATTCTGAGACCCTTGCAATTAAATATAAATTTTAAGATGAGCTTGAGAACTTTGACAAAGAAACTAGCTGGGAGTCTGATTAACAATTGCATTGAATCTATAGATCAATTTGGGAAGTATTACTGTCTTAACAATACCATCTTCTGATCCTTGAACAAGAGATGTTTTTCCATTTATTTAAATCTCTTTAGTGCCTTTCAACAATGTTTTGTGTCAGAATATAAATTTTGCACTTCTTTTGTTAAATTTATTCTTAAGTATCTTAATGCTTTTGATGCTATTAAGAACGGAATTGTTTTCTCAATTAATTTTTGGATTGTTCATTGCAACTGTATAAACATATTATTGATTTTTGTATATTGCTCGTGTGTCCTGCAGCTTGCTGAACTTGATTATTACTTATAGTTTTTAGTGGATTCCTTAAGATTTTAAATACACAAAATTACATCATCTGCAAATAGAAATCATTTTACTTTTTTCTTTCCAATCTGGATTTTTTAAATTTCTTTTTCTTGCCTAATTGTCCTACCCAGAACTCTAGTACAAGGTTGAATAGAAGTGACAGGAGTAGATACCCTTGTCTTAGTCCTTATCTTAACTGAAAAGCATCCACTCTTTCACCATTAAGTATGATCTTGTTGTTGTGTGCTGTTAAGTTGATTCTGACTCATAGACCTTCCCCAGAGGATTTCCCAGGCTGGAATCTTTATGGAAGTAGATCACCAGGTCTTTTCTACCTTAGAGTGGCTAGTGAGTTTGAACCTCCAACTTTTCTTTCAGCAGCTAAGTGCTTTAACCTTTGCACCACCAGAGTTCCTTAGGAATGACGGTAACTGTAGGTTTTTCGAACATGCTTTTTATCAGAGTGAAGTGGTTGCAATCTATCCTTAGTTTGTTGAGTACTTTTTGTCACGAAATGGTGTTGAATCTTGTCAAATGATTTTTCTGTAACTATTGAGATGGTCATCTGATTTTTGTTTCTTATTCTACTGATACAGTGTGATACAGTAACCGAATTCCAGATGTTTAACCAGCCTTGCATTGCTAGGATAAATCTCACTTTATCATGTCATATAATTATTTTTTTTATGTTGCTGGATTTGGTTGTCGAGGGTTTTATGTGTGTCCATCTTCATGAGAGATATTGGTTTGTAGTTTAGTTTCCTTGTAATGCCTTAGGTTTGGGTATCAGGATGACATATGCCACATAAAATGAGTTTGGAAGTGTTTCCTTTTCTATCTTTTGGAAGAGTTTATGAAGACTTGGTATTAATCATTAAATGCTCGGCAGAATTCATCAGTGAAACTATTTGGTTCTGGGCTGTTTTTCATGAGTAATTTCTGATTACTAATTGGCGTTTGGCTTGGCTTATTGGTTATAGTTCATTTAGATTGCTTATTTCTTGTTGAGTCAGTGTCTTTCCAGGAAACTAGTCAACCAACGTTTTAGCCTATGTTTCCAATGGTTCTATCAATCTCCCTTCATTGCTTTTCACTGTAACTTCCACTGTTTTTGAGAGTACCGTTGTCTCAAACTTCTCTACACTCTGTTGCAAAGGAAGTCATTTCCTTTGCTGAGAGATTGACAGTTCTCTTTTCCATAGTTTGCTTTTACCTTTGGGCAAAGTCTCTGAGCCACAGCTCTGGTACTAGGGATAGAGACAATGGCACACTTCCCTTTGAGTGAAATAATGGGGGTAGACAGGGTGCCTTTTTTGCTCAAATTGTATAGTTCTTTTGAGGAGGGCTAGCTGAGCAGACAGCAGTGAGAGTTACAGATATTAATTGAAGAACTTATTTCCTATTATAACGGAATATAAAGCATAAGAAAAGACCATAAAATGGCATTCTAAAACAAAGCTGAATTTGTTTGTTTTCCTGGCAACCCTCAAATACTAACTTAGCAAGACTTTCTTAGCAGAAATAAAAGGCTAGATACAGATTGAAAAAGGAGAAAGTGCATCAAGTGAAGCAAGATTCTGAGTTCAGGTCTCTAATTGGCTCACAAAGCAGACTGTAAACTCTTCTGTATGAGTTGTCTTTAGATTTTGTATCACCAAGTGCCAAAAAGTGTGATTTCAAACAAGTACAATACCAGTGGGCCTGAGTTTGTTCAACAGATTTGCACAGATGTACAGGCAAGAAGTTTAACAAGTTTTTTGTAACAAGGAAAAATCTAATGTATCAACATTAAAGAAAATTGGAGCCAAGTAACCATCCATAATGTTATAAACCCACTCCCCACCCAACTCTTATTTTGGGATATTGCCTTTAAGTCTTTGTTCAAAGAACACACATTTAATAATAATAAACAAAATGTTGTTACTGCTTTATATTTTATTTTCTGACCTGACAATGTCCTAAAGTGTTTTTTCCGTGTTACCACATGATCTTTATTATTAGCATTTCAATGGCTAAATAATATTCTCTCAGGTCAATATATCATCATTTATTTAGTCGTGTCTCCCATTTTTGAACATTTAGGTGTTTCCAATGCCTTATTTTTATATTTAGGGCAGCATCTCTGTTTATTCAAGGACTTTTCCTTGTGTTGAATAATTTCTTTAAGATCACTTTCCATAAAGTGAGCATTTTATGTCAAAGGAAAAATAACATCATCCAACTGTTAACATGAAGGGCCGAATTTTTTTCCAGTTTTCCGTCGGCATTCCTCTCACCTCCACCCCACTGTAGCACGGTAGATGAATACCAATGTTATTCCAACTTTACCAGCACATAATATTTTTGCCAGTAAAATTCTTTTTTAAAAAAAAATTGTGTTTGGGGTGAAATTTTACACACAAATTAGTTTCTTGTTCAAAAATTCACATACAAATTGTTTTGTGACTTTGGTTGCAGTCTCTACAATGTGTCAGCATTTGCTTCATTTCCACCCATGGTTCTCCATGTCCATTTGTCCACTTTTCCTGTACTTCTTGCCTTCTCACCTTTACTTTTGGGCAGGTATTGCCCATTTGGTCTCATTGAACTAAGAACTAGGAAGAACATTCTTATTGTCTACTTTATAGACCCGTCTAATCTTCGACTGAAAGATGGGCTTCAGGAGCAGCTTTATTTCTGAGCTGGCTGGGTGTCTGAGGGCCATGGTCTTGAGGCTTACTCTAGTCTCTGTCAGACCACTAAGTCTGGTCTTTTTTTGTGAATTTTATTTTTGTTCTGCACTTTTCTCCAGTTCTGTCTGGAACCCTCCATTGTTTTACCTGTCAGAGAAGTCAGCTGTTTAAAATTCTTGATAATTTAATAACATAAAATAACAGCCAAAGATGACTTTAAATTACATTTTCTCATACTTTTATTTCCTAATGTTAATTATGTATTTGTGTTCTTTGCTCATTTGGAGTATTTGATTTTGAACAGAAATAGCACACTGTCCACCTCTCAACCTATCGCAATCAAAACCTAATGAAAAGAATGCTCATTTGTTCTTTACCTTCTACATGGTTGAAATGCCCTGAACAAAAATGTTCCCCTTTAATTTTCTTTGATTTGCAGTCAATCAATCTGTTTGGATTATCTCCCTTTGTTTGTCTCCACTGGGCACCAAAGGAGCCCTTGTGGTCCTAAATTAAGTGCTAGGCTGGCAATTCAAACCCATTAGCCATACAATCAGAGGAAAGACTTGGTGACCTGCTCCTGTAAAGATCAGCTTAGGAACCATATGATGTGGTTGTATTCTGTTACACAGGACCACTATGAGTCAGAATTAACTTGATGGCATAGAGCAACAACCTAGCATGCTTCTCTATCTTGATGCTGAAACCATCAACCTACTTTTTGCCATGGAAAAGGTACATCAGTGATTATCCACAAGCAATTTCCCAAAGCATTTTCACTTTTCCCTACAATGTTTTTGTTTCTGTGGAGATTGATTATCCAGTATTTACTCTGCAATAGGAATGAACGTGTGGAAAATCTTGTACATTTGGCCCCATTTTGCAATTTAATACAAATACCATTAATCTACCTTCCTATGCCCTGTTCCAAAGTCAAAACGTAATTTTACCAGCTGACAAACTTCTTCTGTAAAGGACCAGAGAGTAAATATTTTAAGTTTTGCAGGTCCCATAAGGTCTTTGTAGCATTTTTTTTTTTTAATCATGCTTTAGGTGAAAGTTTATGGCTCAAGTTAATTTCTCACACAAGAATGTATACACGTGTTTTGTGACATTAGTTGAAATCCCCACAATGTGACAGCACACTCCTCCTTTTGATCCAGGGTTCCCTGTGTCCGTTCAACCAATTCCGGTCCCTTCCTGCCTTCTCATCCTGCATCTAGAGAAGAGCGACCCATTTGGTATGGTATATCTGATTGAACTAAGAAGCACACTCCTCACATGTATTGTTTTTTGTTTTGTAGTCCTGTCTAATAGTTGTCTGAAAAGTGAGTTTTAAGAATGGCTTCTAGGTCACCAGAGTGTATAGGAGCTACAGTTTCAGGGTTTACTCCAGTTTCTGTCAGATCATTAAACCTGGTCTTTTTACGTAAATTTGAATTCTGCTCCACACTTGCCTCCCATTCTGCCCAGGACTTTCTGTTGTGTTTTCTTTCAGGGACATCACTTATGGTAGCTGGGCACCATCTAGTTACCCTGGTCTCAGGCTGATGGACTCTCTGATTTATGTGATCCTTTAGTCTCTTGGACTAATATTTTCCTTGCATCTTTGGTTTTCGTCATTCTCCTTTGCTCCAAGTGGGATGGAACAAATTGATGCATCTTAGATGGCTGTTTGCAAGCTTTTAAGGCTCTAGACACCACTCACCAAGGTGGGATACAGAACATTAAAAAACAACTCTTCAAAAATGTGAAAGCCATTCTTAGCTTTTCTATTACAAAACAACAACAACAACAACAACAAAAACACTGCTATTGAGCTGATTGTGACGCATAGAAATCCAATAAGACAGAGTAGAACTGCCCTATAGTGTTTCTAAGGAGTATCTGATGGATTTGAACTGTCAATCTTTTGGTTAGAAGCTGTAGCACTTAACCACTACACCACCAATGTCTCTTTCTTCGCTCTACACCTCGTGAAAACAGGCTGTCATCAGGTTTGGCATGTGGGCTTGTGTCATGGTTGGAATTGTGTCCCCCCAAAAATGTGTGCAGCCACGTGGCTGGGATACGGTTCCCAGTATCTTGGGACTGTCCTCCATTGTGTGGTTTTGCTAACCTGTATGTTAAAGGATTAGGGTGGGGCTGTGAATTCCTGCTGTAGGGGGAGTTTCCCTGGACTGTGGCTTGCCCCACCCTTAATGCTTTTAGCTTGCAAGGAATAAAAGGAAAAAGAAACAAAGGACAATTGGAGAACCTCGCTACGATCAAGCAAGCAGCACCGGGAGCAGAGCGCATCGTTCAGACCAGAGGTTCTTGCGTGAGGACGCTCCCTGAACAAAGACTGATGCAATACCAGACTTTCCTCCAGAGCCGACAAGGGGAAAGTCTTTCCCTGGAGCGGACACCCTGAATATGGACTTGCAACCTACCGGACTGTGTAAGAATAAATCTTTCTTTGTTAAAGCCATCCACTCTGTGGTATTTCTGTTAGAGCAGCCCTAGCTGACTAAAACAGCTTGTAATTTGCCGCACCTGAGCTAGAAAAATTCTGATTAAGATTTTATTTTTCTTTGAAAAATAATAGGATTAGTTGACTAGTTTATATATATATATATATATATACATACATATATGTATAAAACAATAACAAATACACTCCTGGCAGGGAGAAAAGGCCCAGCTAAGTGGCTAGTATCTTCTACTTCCACATGGTCATTTTTGAGTACTGTAGTTTTACATAAATAAAATGCATATTTATGATTTTGTCCAAACCCGCAACCTCTTTGTGCATTATTTCCCTAGACATGCTGTGTGCATATCTGTGGGCATGTTATTTACAAAAAATATAATAGTATTCTCTTAAAAAACAAAACAAAACTGCCAGAAAATACTTGAGGCTTTGGTTTATTTTCCACACTTCTGCAAGCAAGCCTTATGATGAGAACCAAAATGATTATGTTTCCTGATAGTATTTTGGGAAAATCAGTGAAGATGATTGTAAGAATGTGTTAATGTGTTTAGGGTTGAGTTAAAAGATTGGCATTGAAGAGGCTTCATACTAATACAGTATACAGTCAGTTCTCATTATTCATGGTAGTTACCTTTTATGAAATACCTGTGAACACTGAATTAGCATATGCCAAACCAGCCTTGTTCTACCTCATCTGGGAACATGCCCATCAGGTGACTCAAATTTGTAAAAGCTGTGTGTGTATGTCTTCAAATGACCACGAATAAATCATAGTGAGTAAGCAAACTGACAAGTATGGAATCCATGAATAATGAAGATCGATTATTTTTGCTTAGGTTTGCATCACTGAAATGCTAAATAGTTGTGCTTTATATTGACCCAAAGGACTTATTACACAATTATGCAGATAAAAATCAATTGTGGCAGTAGAGTTTTACCTTATATTGTCTGTAGGTTACCCAATGAATTGTCTCCATTAAGTTTTCTTTTGTAATACTTAATCTGAATTCTTCTGAGGAATTTTTTACTCATCCAACAACTCCACTCTGACACAACACAGGTAGGATCCGAAAAGTTACCCCCTATCCCCACACACACACACAAAAAAATAATGGCTCCTATGCAGTCAAAACAGATATTAGGAAGTTCATTACTAACACTTTTGGTCCCTGACTCAGGATCTGTTTACACTTATTCTGTAGTTCTAAGAAGTTTTAATTTCATTTCTAAGCTCACATCAAGTTTGTAAGAGAAAGTTAGAATAAAAGAGAGGATCTGTGGCTAGGAAGAGACATTGGACAAGAGCTGTCTGAGCTCAGGGAACAAGAAGAAAAAAATTTAAAAAGAAAATTCAAGCATCAATTAATACAGTAGGAAGCAAAGGCCTTACAGATTTTGACAGAACCTGACAGCATCACTCAATGGCACTGAGTGGTAATAACTCAAGTCATAAGAATTGGTTTCTTGTTTGAGAAGAAGGAAAAAATGAAACATATTTTGCACAGGACAGTTTAGGAAACGCAAATCTGATTGCTTAAAATGATGAATCCTTAGCTTCCCAAAGAGGTCTGGCCCATCTCTAAGGTCTTTTCTTTCCGAAAGTAGGGCTTTGAGCCCAGGTGACCAGAATTTCTGGTGTCTCTGCTTTTCTCTTTGCCACACCCCTGTCTGGAGAATCTTGCCCTAGTCTGGCTCCTGACATCTTTTTTCTTTGTTTTCCCTATTCTTTCATCCTGTAATCTAGATCATCTTTTCTCCTAGGTCTTAAGGGTTTAAGTGTTAGGCAAAAGAGGCCCAACAACAACAAAAGAAGCAAACAAAAACAGCAACAAAACCCATGTGGATAATTACAGCCTTCGGCCAAATATTCCTTTTATCCTACCTCCAGGCAAGTAGTTTACAGTAGACTTTAGGTTTGAATAGAAACCCTGGTGTCTTAGTGGGTTAAGTGCTACATCTGCTAACCAAAGGTGTCAGTAGTTCAAATACACCAAGAGCTCCTTGGAAACTCTGTGAGGCTGTTCTGCTTTGTTCTCTAGGGTCACTATGAGTCGGACTTGACTTGGTGGCAGTGGGTTTTCATTTTTTGAGCTTGAATGGGATGTGGGGTGGGGGTTGGGGAACAGGAGATGGGACACAGCCAGGAAGCAAAGAACACAGACATTGTTCCCAGACTCTTCTCAGGAGCCTTTGAGGTAGAAACTGTCATCATTGCCATTTTCCAGAAAGGAAAACTAAAACTCAGCATAAGTTGCCCAAGGTCAAAGAACTAGCAAGTGAGGAAATGGTAAAACCCTGATTCAAACTCAGTTTTGTCTATTCCTACATCTACAGTACCTTCTGTGCATCTTCTGAAGGAAGAGAGGAGTTTTCTGACTGATATGACAAACTTTGAAGAAGTTATTTTGGCAGCAGAAATCGAATTGTAGACAAAAGCAAATTGTAGACAAATAATAATAGACACTAAACCTGGGTCATAAAAATGACTTTCCTGAGAAGAAGCTTGGCAACTGGAGCCAATCACAGGAAAAAGCGATGTCAAAACACTCAGACCACATGGTCCAAGTATTTGGGTCTTGTTCAGACATTAGATAACATGGTGGTCTTAATTGTACAAGTCCAGGAGCAATATTGAATTTTATTTTCTAGAGAAAATGATAGGCAGCCTGCATAATTAAAAACTAACTGTCTTACTGTGAATTATGTACACAGCTCATCTGTAAGAAGGAAAACATTAAGCAAAAACAAAAAAAAAAATACTTGTCAGTAATCTTTTTGCCTAATCTGAGTCTTCATGTTTGACTTTTGCAGAAAGCTCTTTTCTTCATTTCCTGTGTTGGTCATGTCCACCACCTGGAAGAGGTTGGTCTGGATCCCAGATTTAAAAGCTAGAGGCTTCACCCTGTTGAGAAGTTTAGGCTGGTAGCATTTAGTGGGCCAAAATTTCATCAATGGCAACACATCACAGCCATATGTCAATAAATAAATGCTATAATAGGAAACAAATGCAGAAAATGAATCATCAACTTTCTGTCTCCTCCTTAGGAAAGTTGCACTAGTCATACAATGAAGGAAAATGTCACTCTTTCTCTACACGTAAGTGTAAGTTCTTCTCATCTTGAATTTCCAAGACTACTGCAAGCTCAGTTGAAAGCAACAGGTAACTTGGATGGAGAGTTTCCAAAGGGATAGAAAATTTGACTACCACAGACAAGGACAGCACAAAACAGAAAAACCGTTACAACCTGGTAGATGGACTCAAAGGCCAATCTTTCTCAAATTTGGATTTCAGAAGGCTTTATAGGATGAGTTAATCATACAAACAACTGGTTGTGAAACTAAGTAAGCCTTTTCGTAGTTTCCAGTTTTGCAGCTGGGGAAAAACATGTAAAATGAAGGTAAATTTGATATGGAAGCCTAATGTTTATTAAAACAGGGCCCTTAAGACTTGAAACTTGTTATAAAATACCTAGAAACCCTGGTGGCACAGTGATTAAGTGCTATACTTGCTAACCAAAAGGTCAGCAGTTCAAATGCACCAGGTGCTACTTGGAAACTATGGGGCAGTTCTACTCCAATCTACAGGGTCACAGTGAGTCAGAATAGACTCGATGGCCGTGTATTTTTTTTTTTTTTTTTTTTTAGGATATAATACCTATTTTAGAGAAGAGATGATTATTACTACTGCTTTTTTATTAGAGAGCTCAATTTGGCTTCATAACACTGGAAACAATGAATAGTGCCCTATAGTGGACTGCTGAAACCTTTATTTGGTATCCCCTTCTACTGAGCCCCTAAAGCAAATATTATTGAAATTACTGATTCCAGCCAATCTGCAAGTGTTAAGTATTTTGTTATCAAAGATTCAGCTAATATTTAATGTTCTATTCAATGCCTACTTCAACAGACAGCCACAGTTTACCTTCGCCTTCAAAGTGACAAAATGTACATTTGCCCAGCTACCCATGGAATATCAGTGGCCCTGTCTTCATATAAAATCTTTGCAGGCAAGGTCTTAACCACATCCAGCTTTCTTCAGGAACACAAGTATGATGTCACACTGATGGCATTCTCCTCTGAGATTCATTTGACACACTTATTTATAACATACAAACACTCACAAAAAGGAGACAAGCCATTGCCCCACCACTTTGGTTAAAATTAGAACATATTACACTGCCTCAGTAGTCAAAACAGCCTGGCACTGGTACAAAAAGAGACACATAGACCAATGGAACAGAGTGAAGACCCCAGAAATGCTGCCATCCTCTTACGAACAGTTGATATTTGACAAAGGCCTTAAGATTGTAAGCTGGGGCAAAAACAGTCTCGTTAGCAAATGGTGTTGCTAAAATTGGATATCTATCTGCAAAAAATTGAAAGAAGACCCATACCCCACATCTTACACAAAAAAGTATCTCAAAATGGATCAAAGACCTAAATATCAAACCCAAAATGATAAAGATCATGCAAGAAAAAATAGGATCAACTATGAAAGTTCTAATACACAGCTCAGACAGACTTCAAAATCTGACAAAGCATGATTAACAGAAGACAAAATAGATTAATGGGAACTATTAAGAAGCAAACATTTTTGCTCATCTAAAGACCTGATCAACAGAGTTAAAAGACCACCTACAGAATGGGAAAAAAATATTTGGTAACTACATGTTGGATTGTGATCTGATCTCTATGATCTACAAGGTTCTACAAAATATCGACAAGAAAAAGGTAAATAATCCAATGAAGTGATGGGCAAAGCAGATTGTCAGACACTTCACTAGAGAGGACAACCAGGCAGCCAGAAGACACATGAGGAAATGCTCAGGGTCATTAGCTATCAGAGAAATCCAAATCCAAACTATAATGAGATACCACCTCACCCCAACAAGGTTGGCCATGATACAAAACACACAAAACAACAAATGTTGGAGAGGCTGTGGAGAGACCTGTACTCTGCTACACTGCTGGTGAGGTTGCAAATTGGTATAACCTCTTTGGAAAGTAATCTGGTGCTTCCTTAAAAAGCTGGAAGTAGATATACCATTTGATCCAGTAATTTCATTGCTTAGAATTTATCCTTCAGAAACAAAGGCTGTCACATGAACAAACACATGCACAAGAATATTTATTGCAGTGTAGTCCACAATAGCAAAAAGATGGAATCATCCCAGATACTCATCAACAGATGAATGGATAAATAAATTATGGTACATATACTCAATGGAACACTATGCTATGATAAAAAACAATGATGATTTTAGAAAACATCTCATAACACGGCTTCAATTGGAAGGTTTTATGCTGAATGAAATCAATCAGTGATAAAAAGACAAATATTGTATGAGAACCCTGTTACAAGGTTTAAAAATAGAATTATCTACAGAAGGAAAAAACTCTTTGACAGCTACAAGGGTGGGGAGACAAGGGTTTATCATAGATGAGATAGCTGATAGATGTTAGAAATTTTATTCATTTACTGTAATAAAGAAATAAATAAATAAAAATTATTTAATAAAAAAATTTCTGAAAATTAGTTGGTAAGCTGTGGGCCAGCCCATACTTGACATTATTAAGAAATGACTATTAGAAGCCCTGGTGACTTAGTGGTTAAGTACTACTACAGCTGCTAACCAGAAGGTTAGTAGTTCAAATACACCAGGCACTCCTTGGAAACTCTGTTGGGCAGTTATACTCTATCTATAGGGTCACTGTGAGTCAGAATCAACTCAATGGCAATTTTTTTATTGACCTGTTCCACATTCACATATTAAAACAAGCCCAACATCTTTTAGAGCTTTTTGGGTTTTGGAGGCAACATATTCCTCTTTCACAAATTTTACTTAAGCCCATCAGTGGTGCTGCTTGCAAATTGACCCACCTTGAATGGGGTCCCTACAACAAAAGGCTCTGGTGCCTGTCCAAATTCCAAGACCACAGGCACTCCCATCAGTGACTCCCCATACTCAGTCTAAAGGCTTTTATGACCTCTTCTCAAGCCTCTTGAGATCTCTGGACTATCTGTGATGGAAGTAAATTACCAAAGACTTCTGGTTCACTTTTGGTTCACACCATTAGAGTAAAGTCCATTGGCTGCACACTGGGCCCGTCTTAAGATGGAGTCTCTCATAGGCCCTGAGCTTGTACCTTGTGTAACCAACAGATAATTATAACTTAGACCATAGATGCTGCACAGAGACCTGCTTTGCACAGGATGGAGACAAACTTGGAATATCCTGGAATATTCCAACTTCAGGAAGGCATAGCTTCCCGTATCCTCAGTCCCTTTCCAGATGCTGTGGTGCTCAAGATGGTCACGCCTCTCCCAGACCCCTTGGGGAGCCTCTTAGAATCAACCAAAATTATAGCAATAAGTTTGTACGGTTTACATGTGGCATTGGCACCCTACTATATGATGGAGCTTGAAGTAGAGCTGTTGCTTTTCATCCTTTAACCAGATCACCCCTAATGATGTGGCCCAAGAGTCAGCTAAAGTTTAGGCAGTCATTTTAACATTAGATGCCCTGGCCAACAATCAACCTCATTTGTACGTATTTAAATACTTACAGGCCATTGCCAATAGCTGCTCTCTGGTCCAGCCAATGGCAGCAGCAACTATACCATGCCCAAGGCTGCTACTTCTAGAGTAAAGAACTCTAGAAAGTTCTTGCCTCACAGATTAAGAAGAAATCAAGATCATTCACATCTCTGAATATACTAAAGCCACAATACAAGACTTCACCATGACATTCTTTATCCTCTTTGGAGTTCCAGACATGGTTAGCAGTAGATAAGATACTCATTTTACTTCTCAAAATACAAAAGCCTGAGTTCTTGAACAAGAGTTCAATAGAACTCTCACTTTCCTTAGACTCATAGAGCACTGTAATGGGTTATTTTGAAAAGTTTATTCAGTTAAGTGAAACATGGTACATGTCAGTCTTCAAACATCAGGGGTGAATTACAAAAGAAGTCCAACTCAATTTTTGATATGTGAGTGCTGATAACTTTCAAGCTTACTGTATCAGCTTCATCTTCTACTGCGTATGTGGGAAATGTAATAAGAAAATCTGGGTTCTCTCTCCTTTGGCACTAGAGGGAAGATCAAACTTTGCAAGCCCTGGCCAGTGCTGGGGGATCCTCATTCTAGTCCTATCCCCTGACCATCAATTAAATTCCAAGGCAGCATCCGTCCCTGCTCTTTCAAGCCATTTTAAAACCTTCTTGGGAGCTGTCATAGACTGAATTGTGTCCCTCTCAAAATGTGCGTAGTGATTTGGCTGGGCCATGATTCCCAGTACTGTGTGACTGCCCTCTATTTTGTGATTTTCCTATGCTGTAAATCCTAGTCTCTGCCTGTGGTTAGTACACTGGATGATGTTAAAGAGTATTACAGAGAGATAGTAACACTCTTCCTAAGGTCACCTCCCTGTTCCAGTGTAAAGAGATTTTCCCTGGAGCATGGTTTGCCCCACCTTTTATCATTCTATCCTACAAGAGATAAAAAGGAAACGGAAACTAGCAGAGTTGGGGACCTCATGCTATGAAGAAAGCAGCACCAAGAGCAGAGCATGTCCTTTGGACCTGAGATTCCTGTGCCAAGATGCTCTCAGGCCGAAGAAAGACTAAAAAAACACAAGGACCCTCCTCTAGAGTCAGGGGAGAGAGAGAGAGAGAGAAAAGAGACACTGACTTCCTTGAAGCCGACACCCTGAATTTGTTGTGCTTTACAGCTGCCCCTATGGTCCCCCTTAATAAACTATATATAAACCCAATTTTAATTACTACCAGTCTTGTCATCTTCCTCTCCATCTGGGAGGACTATAACAACTGTAGTACACGCCTCTTTTTAATATGATGGCACTATAGTTTTCGTGATCACTGGATTGCTTCTTTCTGTATTAAAGCTGTGATTGACTTTGGAGCCCTCCCTAACTGAGTAGTTTTGAGTAGTGTGTCGTTCTAAAATATAAAGTTAGTGGTTTTGTTCCTCTAAGCCAAAGCCAAGAACTTGTTTCAGTGTTTCTTGTAGTTTTGGTTTGGCTTTTACAAAGTCTCTGAGTTTCTGTTTATCTGGGAATGTCTTAATTTCATTTTCGTATTTGAAAGATAGTTTTGCAGGGTATATAATTCTTGGTTGGAAGTTCTTCTCCTTCAAGGCTTTGAATGTGTCATGCCACTGTCTCCATGCCAGCATGGTTTCTGCTGAGAAATCTGATGAAAGCCTACAGGGTTTCCATCTGAATGTTAGCTTTGCTTTGAGTCTTGCTGTCTTTAAGAGTTGCTGCTTATGTTTCATTTTATTAATCTTTCTTATAATATGTATTGGAGTCTTTCTTTTGAGATTTATATTGGGTGGCGTACGAGATGCATCTGAGATGTCTATATTCTCTTCCTTCATGATTTCTGGGAAGTTTTCTGTCAGCAGCTCAGCAACAATATTCTCTGTGTTCTCAGATGTCTCACCCTGTTCAGGGACTCCAATTAATTGAAGGTTGTTCCTCTTAATAGAGTCCCACATGCTTCTTAACGCTTCTTCATTTTTCTTGTTTCTTTTTTCTGATTTCTGCTCATAGACGCTCTGTCTTCCAAGTCAGTAATTCTTTTTTCCATTTGTTCCATTCTGTTTTCTTGGCTTTGCATGGAAGTTTCTATGTCTTTGATTTTGTTCTTGATCTGTTGGATTTCACAGTACTGATGTTCCATCAGATCGAACAGCTTGTTTAATTTCTCCTTTTGTTCTGCTGCATTTTGTATAAGGTCTAGAAGGGCTCTGTATATAATCATTTTGTATTCACTTTCTGATGCTTTCGTAAAAGTTTCTTCATCTGCAAAACTCCTTGGTTGTTTTGTTTGGGAGCCTTCTGAAGCCATCGGTGATTTCTTGTATGCCACAAGTGTCTGTTGCTTTTTGGGTCCCATGTTGGTAAGTAGAGGCTGGAAGAGATACTATGAGGATGGACTATAGATGTTTCTCTGGCCAAGTGCCAAGTGCCGTAGGATCCGACTCATGGTGACCCTGGGGCCAGGGTTTCTCTAGGCTGTCTTAAAATGTAAAGCAACAGGTATCTGACCACTTCCCAAGTCAGTCAGGTTTTCAGGTGTAGAGGTCCTTCTTCCCAGCTGGCAAAGTAAGAACCTCTATATCGAACCCCAGATGACACAAATTAGTTCAGAGTACAGCAGTGCTACTGCCCTGTTGGCCTCTGCTGACAGGGCCCAGCTTTAGGTGGCACTGTGTAAAGTACTGCTTTTCTGGTAGAAAAGCACTCTCCTGTGAGCAGGCTCTGGCTCCCAAGCTAAGAATTAGGTCCAGCTGCGGCCACCATATCCAGGATGGTGCCCTCCACACAGGCAGAAAATAGAGGGGCTAAGGGTGCCGAGAGGTAGTGATTCCTCTGCTTCTGTTGCAGGACCCCCACTGTAGGACACATTGTGAAATTACTGCTTTTCTGTTGGAGAAGCACTGTCCTGTTTGCAGACGCTGGCTCCCAGGCTAAGAATTAGGTCCTTCTAAAATCTCTGTACCCAACATGGCGTCCCGCAGACTGGCCGTGGGAATCCGTACAGACCCTACTGTGGCAGAGATAAAAAGAGAGGCCCAAAGTGGCTAGATTAACAGAGTCCTAAGCCTGGCTCTCAAAATATGGGAATTTCACCTGCCTATCCCCCCAGCAGCACGTCTGAGTATAGCCTCTAGGCAAGACCCAGCTCCGCCTGCTGGCCAAGACAGAAAAGAAAAGTCAGGATGGTGTGTTTATCTTCAGTCTGTGAGAGCCAGGGCTAGCCAGGAGCGGGAGTCAGCGAAAGAGAGGAGGTTTTTTGCTCAGTGGTATGAAGTCCAAGTTAACAGCCCTGTGTCATGTCCTGGGGCTGATTAGGTGATCAGAAGGCTCTGCTTGATTGTCGATTCAGGTCTTGGTTTCCAGAGGGATATAGGGAGACGTGTGCTTAGTCGGCCATCTTGACTCTGCCCCCGGCACCCCGAATTTGGACTCCTAGCCTACTGGACTGTGTGAGAACAAACTTTTCTTTGTTAAAGCCATCCACATGCAGTACTTTTTGTTAGAGCAGTACCAGATGAGCAAGACAGGAACCTACCCTGCTCTTCCCAGAAAGTCTCATCATGTGAGTAGTAAATCATTTGATATGGTCTTGATGCAAGTGTGATATCATCATGTTGATATTCAAGCCACATTTTTGGTAGGGGATCCATCCTCTTCTGCAGCTTGATCAAAACATGCTTAATGGATCCAACTTAGAAACTGGTTTCTTACACAACATTCCAGTTGGGTGTCTCTGATCAATGAATAGTTTTTCTCCACATGATAGGTAATTTAGGAACTCAGTCTCCTTCAATCTTGTAGCTCCATTATTCTTTAGGACTTTATCTCCATTATCTGCATCTAGCTGTGAAAGGGAAAGAAATCACAAAGAAAGTACTCCTGTGATGGTCTGACAGACTGAAAAGTCCCCTGAAGACATGGCTCCCAGACTCCCTGTTATCCCAGAACTAAAACCATTCCTGAAACCAAGTCTTTAGACAAAGATTAGACTGAACTGTAAGACATGAAATGATATCAGTGAAGAGTGTACTTCTTAGTTCAAGTAGATATATGAGACTAAATGGTCAGCTCCTGTCCAGAGGTGTGATGAGAAGGCAGAGGGACAGAAGAGGACAGAAGCTTGTTGAATGCACCCAGGAAATACAGATTGGAGAGGGGTATGCTGTTGTATCATAGGAAGAGCAACTAGGGTCATGTGACAATGTGTGTGTTAGCTTGATGTCTTTATGATTAAGTGTTCTCCTTACCCTGTGACAGCACACTCTTCCTTTTCACTATTCTAGTAGCCTCTTAATGAACATCTGTCCCCTTCTCTCCACCCTTTCCTCTCCACTCCAGAAGGAAACCAGTAGGACAGCTTTCTATAAATGTATAAAACCACAAAGTACACTCAACACGTGTTCACTCTGTGTTCCCAAGTCTGGTCCATTCTTATCTGAAGTGTTGACCTCAGTACTGGTTTTAGGTCTGGGCCAACAGCAAGTCTAGGGGCTGTGTTTCCAGGGGACTCTCCAGGTTGTTGGACCATCGATTCTGATCTTTCAGGAGAGTTCTTGATCTGCACACCTCTTTTTCTCGTGTTACATCAGGGACTCTACATTGTGTTCCCTTTCAAGGCTGTCTTTGGTGGTGGCCAGGAACCATCTGGCTCTTCTGGTCTCATGCAGATGTAGTCTCCCAATCATATGGGTCATTCTGCCTTTTGGGCTCATTTTAACTCATGTCTTTGATGTTATTGATCGTCACCTGTTCCAGGTGGATTGAGACCAATTAATGTTCCTCAGATGGCAGCTTGCTGGCTTTTAAGACTCCAGATGCCACTCGCTATCATGGAGTACAGAAGACTCTCTTAACAAAAGGCTAGTTATGCCCATTGACCTCGCTGTCTTCTGAGAACGTGGTCCCCAGGCCCACATCCCTGTTATTCTATCCTTTGAAATGTTGGGTTGAATTTAGAAAATGATCCGACTCGACGGCATTTGGCTTGACTTTAGTTTATGGTGTATTCCAGTTATGCTGACCTGCCTCCCACTGAGTGGTGTCACACCTTTCACCTAACTGAATTTCTATCGCCTATCTAATCTATGAACAACCCTCTCCCTCCATCCCCACTCGTGTAGCCATCAAAGAGTCTTTTCTTCTGTGCATAAGTCCTTATAACAGTGGTTTCATACAATACTTGTCCTTTTGCAGCTGACTGATTTCACTCAGAATAATGTCTTCTAGTTGATACCAGGTTATGAGAAGCTTCCTAAAATCATCATTGCATAGTCTTCCACTGTATATATATATACACCACAGTTCGTTTATCCATTCTTCTGTTGATGGGCACCTAGGTTGATTCCATCTTTTTGCTATTGTAGACTGTGCTGCAATAAACATTCACGTGTATGCATTTGTTGTGTGACAGCCCTTA
The DNA here is from genome assembly GCA_028571685.1 of Heterohyrax brucei. Taxonomy (NCBI): domain Eukaryota; kingdom Metazoa; phylum Chordata; class Mammalia; order Hyracoidea; family Procaviidae; genus Heterohyrax; species Heterohyrax brucei. Next base: position 59,219,058 of record CM053166.1, read on the forward strand.
TTTTTGTAGGATATATTGCCAGTGGTGGGATTGTTAGATCATGTGGTATTTCTATTTTTAGCTTTTTAAGAAAGTGCCAAATTGCTTTTCAAAGAGGTTGTACCATTTTGCATTCCCACCAGCAGTAGAAGAGAGTTTCAATCTCTCCACAGCCTCTCCAGCATTTGTTATTTTCTGTTTTTTGGATTATTGCCAACCTCATTGGGGTGAGATGGTATCTCATTGCAGTTTTGATTTGGATTTCTCTAACAGCTATTGATTCTGAGCGTTTCCTCATGTTTCTTTGGCTGCCTGAATGTCTTCTTTTGTGAAGTGCCTGTCCATGTCCTTTGCTCATTGTTTAATTGGGTGGTCTTTTTCTTGTGGACATTTTGCAGAATGTTGTAGATTAGGGAAATTAGACTTCGATTTGACACATAGTGGCAAAATATTTTTCTCATTCTGTAGGCAGTCTTGTAACTCCCTTAATAAAGTCTTTCGATGAGCATGTTTGACTTTTACTAGTTCCCATATGTCATGGTTGGAATTGTGTCCCCCCCAAAATGTGTGCAGCCATGTGGCTGGGATATGGTTCCCAGTATCTTGGGACTGTCCTCCATTGTGTGGTTTTGCTAACCTGCATGTTAAAGGATTAGGGTGGGGCTGTAAATTCCTGCTGTAGGGGGAGTTTCCCTGGAGTATGGCTTGCCCCACCCTTAATGCTTTTAGCTTGCAAGGAATAAAAGGATAAAGAAACAAAGGACAATTGGAGAACCTCGCTACCATCAAGCAAGCAGCACCGGGAGCAGAGCGTGTCCTTCAGACCAGAGGTTCTTGCGTCAGGACACTCCTTGGACAAAGACTGATGCAATACCTGACTTTCCTCCAGAGCCGACAAGGGGAAAGCCTTCCCCTGGAGCGGACACCCTGAATATGGACTTGCAACCTACCGGACTGTGTAAGAATAAATCTTTCTTTGCTAAAGCCATCCACTCTGTGGTATTTCTGTTAGAGTAGCCCTAGCTGACTAAAACACCATATATCTATTTTCTCTTCTGTTGTTTGTGCATTGTTGGTCAGATTTTGTAGTCTGTCTAAGCTGTGTATTAGAACTTCATTGTTGTCTCCATTTTTTCTTCCACAATCTTTATCATTTTAGATTTTATATTTAGGTCTTTGGTCCATTTTGAGTTAGTTTTTTGTGTAAGGTGAGAGACATGGGTCTTTTTTCAATTTTTTGCAGATGGATATCCAATTTTGTCAACACCATTTGTTAAAGAGACAGTTTTTACTCCAGTTTACAACCTTTGGGCCTTTGTCGAATATCAGCTGTTCATAGGAGGGTGTTGTTGTTTCTGGATTCTCTATTCTGTTCCATTGGTCTATATGTCTGTTTTTGTACCAGTACCAGGCTGCTTTGACTACCATGGCAATGCAATAGATTCCAAGGTTGGGTAGTGTGAAGCCTCCCACTGTGTTCCTCTTCTTCAGTAGTGCTTTACTTCTCTTGGGTTTCTTCTCTTTCCAAACAAAGTTGGTGATTTGTTTTTCCATCTCTTTAAAAAATGACCTTGGGATTGCATTACATATGTAGAACACTTTGGGTAGAATAGATGTATTTACAATGTTAAGTCTTCCTATCCATGAACAAGGTAGGTTTTTCCACTTATGTAAGCCTTTTTTGGTTTCTTGCAGTAGGGTCTTGTAATTTTCTCTGTATAGGTCTCTTACTTCTCTGGTTAGATTTATTCCTAGGTATTTTATCTTCTTGACCAAGCCAAGTGCCGCCGTATCTTCTTGGGGGCTATTGTAAATGGTATTGATTTGATGACTTTCTCTTTGTTGATTTTTTGTTGTGGTAAAGGAATTCTAGTGATTTATTTACATTTATCTTGTATCTTGATACTTTGCTGAACCCTTCTGTTAGTTCCAGTAGTTTATTTATTGATTCTTTAGGGTTTTCTGTGTAAACGATCATACCATCTGCAAATAGGGAGGTTTTTACTTCTTCTTTACTAATGTAGATGCCCTTTATTTCTTTGTCTTGTCTGATTACTCTGGCTAGAACCTCTAGTACAATGTTGAATAGAAGTTGTGAGAGTGAGCATCCTTGTTTGGTGCCCATTCTCAGAGGGAATTCTCTCATTCTCTCTCCAGTCAGGATGATGCAGGCAGTTGGCTTTGTGTCAGTGCCCTTTATTGAGTTGAGGAATTTCCCTTCTCTTCCTGTTTTGCTGAGAGTTTTTAACATGAATGGGTGTTGGACTTTATCAAATGTCTTTTCTGCATCAATTGACAGAATCAGTTGTTTTTTACCCTATGTTTTATTTATGCAGTTGATCCCATTAAGTGTTTTTCTGATGTTGAACCAGCCCAGGTATGAATCCAACTTGGTCATGATGAATTATTGTTTTGATATATTGTTGAATTCTAGGGCTAAGATTTTGTTGAAGATTTTTGCATCTAGGTTCACGAGTGATATTGGGCTGTAATTTTCTTTTTTTGTGAGATCTTTCCCTGGCTTTGGTATCAGGGTTATTCTGGCTAGAAAGAATTTGGGAATTTCTGTCTTTTTCTATGCTGTGAAATAGTCTCAGTAGTATTGGAATTGACTCTTCTGTTCAAATTTTTTGGAATTCTCCAGTGAAGCTGAGTCAAGAGTGTTTTTACTTGAGTTTTTTGATTACTTTTTCAAGTTCTTCTTTTGTGATGGGTTTATTAATTTGTTCTGCTTTGTGATTATTTTGGTAGGTGATGTGAACCTGCAGGTTTGTCCATTTCCTCTAGGTTTTCAAATCTGTGAGAGTACAATTTTTCGTAATATTCTGTTATGATACTTTTGACTTTGGTTGGGTCTGTTGCGATGTCTACTGTCTCATTTCTTATTGGGTTATTTGTTTCCTCCCCTGTTTTTCTTTCGTGAGTTTAGCCAATGGTTTATCAATTTTGTTGATCTTTTCAAAAAACCAGCTTTTGGTTTTGTTAATTCTTTAATTGTTCTCTGTTCCCTAATTCGTTTAGGTCTGCTCTAAATTTTATTATCTGTTTTCTTCTGGTGCCCAAGGGACTCTTTTGTTGTTCTCTTTCTACTTGCTCAAGTTGTAGGGCTAATTCTTCAGTTTGCACTCTTTCTTCATTCCAAATGTGTGCCTTTATAGAGATAAAAAGACCGCTGAGTACTGCTTTTGCTGTACCCCTTAGGTTCTCGTAGGATGTATTTGCACTCTCATTTGATTCCAAGAATTTCTTTATTGCATGCTTTATTTTTTGTATAACTCATGAATTTTTGAGCAAGGTGTTGTTCTGTTTCCATGAGTTTTAATTTCTACCCATGTTTTTCTGCTATTGTTTTCAACTTTATGGCTTTGTGATGTGAGAAGATGCTTCATAATATTTCAGTGGTTTGCATTTTGTTAAGACTTGCTTTATGGCCTAATATGTGGTCTGTTCTGGAAAATATTCCACGTGTGTTGTACTTGTCTGTTTGTTGTTGGGTAAAAAATTCTGTATCTATCTATGAGATTGAGTTGGTTGATTGTTGTAGTAAGATCTCCTGTATCTTTATTGAATGTTTTTCTGGATGATCTGTCCATTACTGAAAGTGGAGTGTTAAAGTCTCCTACTATTACTGTGGCGTGATCTATCTCATTTTTCAGTGTTGTCAGCATTTGTTCCATATGTTTAGATGCTTTGACATTGAGTGCATAAATATTTAATATTATTATATCTTCCTTATGCATTGAACCTTTAAGCAGTAAATAGCGACCATACTTGTCCACAGTTGTGGATTTTACTTTAAAATGTATTTTTACCTGAGATAAAAATCGATTTTATTAGAGATTAATTTTGCCACTCCTTTTTTGCATGTTGTTAGCTTGAGATATATTTTTCCATTCTTTGATTTTCATTTTGTTCTTATCTTTGAGTCTAAGATGTGTTTCTTGTAAGCAACATGTAGACAGATCATGTTTTTGATCCTGATTTTGATCTGTCTTTTTATTGGAGCATTGAATCAATTTATACTCAGTGTAATTATTGATAGATGTGCATTTAGTGTTGTCATTTTGTTGCCTATATTTTTGTGTTGTTGACGTTTTCTTTGTTCCCTTTAATATTCTGTGATGGGTCATTTTCCTTTATGGATTTTCTTTTCATCTTTTTCAGTGTTGGTTTTGTATCTGTCGAGATTCCTGTATTGTGTTTCTTATTTTGATATTCAGGCTTGTTAATTTGTTTTATGGCTGCCCTTTTGTTCCCCCAGTGTTCTAAGTTTAAACTAGTCTTTAACTTCCTTGTTTCTCTGTAACTTCCTCTCCATCTGAAAGGTCTATGAATACTGAAATGTGTCCCTCTTTATAGTGTAGTGTTGCCATAGTTGATAAGTTGAGATCTCCATCTCCCTAATTTTAATATTTTAGCTTTGATTGAGCTTTCTTTGTGACTTCCCTAACTAATTACGACTCTGAATGCTGTGTCCTGCATTGCATTCTTGAGTATGGATCTGATATATCGATTTTCTAATCAAAGAACTTCTTTCATTATTTTTTGTAATTTTGGTTTGGTTTTGCAAAGTCTCTAAGCTTCTGTTTATCTGAGAATGTCCTAATTTCACTTTTATATTTGAGAGACAATTTTGTAGGATATATAATTCTTGAAGTTTTTTTCCTTCAAGGTTTTGTGTGTGTCATCCCATTGCCTCTTTGCCAACATGGTTTCAGCTGAAAAATCAGAGGTCAGTCTAAAAGACTTCCCTTTGTATTTTAGCCTTTGTTTAAGCCTAGCTGCCTTTAAGAACATCTTATGTTTCATTTTATTAAGCTTGATCATAATATGTCTTGGTGTCTTTCTTTTGGAGTCTACCTTTTGTGGAGTTTGATGAACATATTGAATGGCTATCTCCTCTTCTTTCATGATGTCAGCAAGGTTTTCCGTCCGCGACACTTATCTCTGTGTTTTCTGCTATCCTTCCCTGTTTTGGAACTCCAAATACTTGTAAATTATTCCTTTTGACAGAGTTCCACATGATTCTTAATGTTTCTTCATTTTTCTTGATTCTTTTATCTGATTTCTCCTCCTAAATGTTGGTCAATTGCTTTACCTTCAGTCTCGCTAATTCTACATTCCATTTCCTCAGTCTTCCTCATTTAGCTTTGTGTTGAATTGCCTAACTCTGTAATTTATTATTGATCTGCTGAATTTCAGATTGCTGTTGTTCTAGCAGTTCATATAGCTTGTTTAATTTTTTGTTTTGTTCTGCTGCACTTTGTCTAATCTCTGTCTTAAAACCTAGAGTATTTCCATACATAATTTTCTTGTATTCTACCCCTGATAATTTCAGGAATGGTTCCTCATCTTTGAAGTTTTTTGATTCTTTATTTGGGGAGTTTCCTAGAACTATGATGATTTGCTTCTTTAAATGGTTAGATATTGATTGTTTTCTGTGAGGCATCAGAAACCTGTTCACCATCTCCAGTGTCACATCAACAGAAGCTCAGAGAAGGGAGTGAGGAAGTGTACTGCTTTACTTGGCTGCCAGCTGCCACTGCACTCTCTAGGTATGGCTGTCTTAAGTACAACTTCTCTACTGAGGGGGATGCTATCCAGCCAAGTGGTGCTGTTTAGCTTAGCAGCCAGCCCCAGCTGGGCCCTCAGGGGTGGCAGGCTCTGTCTCCTTGCTGACAAATTTGATGACCTACTGGTGCAGACTCTCTGGAGTCACTCCAGCAGATGCTACAGGGTAGCTCAGGGAGGGGAAAAGGGATGGGGTCTGCTGTCCTCAGCTTCCAGTCACTGCTGTGTTTTATAGGTGCAGTTGTCTTAAGAAAAGTTTCTCTACTGAAAGAGACACTGCCCCCTGGCAACTTGCCCCAGCTAAGCCCTCAGACTTGGCTGACTCCACCTTCTGGCTCACAAAGATGGTGAGCAACTTGTGAAGTCTCTCTGGAGCCACGTCAGCAGACTCTATGGCATGACTCAGAGAAGGGAGGGGTGAAGGGTGCTGCCATGCTCAGCTGCCAGCTACTTCTGCATTCTCTTGATGGAGTTGTCTTAAAAGCAGCTTTTCTGCTGAGAGAGGTGCTGTCCAATCAGCTGGCTGCTCAGTGTGGCAGCCAGCAGGGCCCTCCAGCATGGCTGACTCCACCTCTCAGCTGACTAAGATGGTGTTCTACCTGTGCCATCTCTCCTGTGCTATGCCAGCAATATCTATGGCATAGTTCAAAGAAGGAAGGAGAGTAGGGCACATCTGGACTTGGTCATTTGCCACTGCTGGGTTCTATGGATGTGACTGCCTGAAGCACAACCTCTCTGCTGAGAGAGATAGTTTCCACTCAGGCACTGCTGCCCAGTGTGGCAGCCAGCCTCAGCTAGTCTCTCATGCACAGCAGCCTCATTCTCAGTCTCCTGGTTGACACAGATGGTGTCCATAGCTATAAGCCTTTTTGTTGCCATACCAGCAGAAGTGGAACCTTTTGTGCTGCCATCTTGCCTCTGAAAAAGTAGTTTTTTCCTTCCTGTCACCCAGTCCAATCTTACAACTTTTCTCCTGATCTTCAGGCTCCTAAAATGTCCATTCTGCTCTGTTAAGTTGTTTTTCTAGGTCTTAGTTCTCAGAGGGAATCAAGGAGATGTTTGACTACTCAGCCTTCTTGGTCTTACTTCCCCTCTAAGCTTTTGTACAGTAAACTGACTATAGTACTTTAAGTGAAAGTTTACAATTCAAATTTATACATCTATAAACAAACCTTGGTCAAGAATGACATTATTTTTGTTCATGTTCTGTAGGTAACATCTAGCCATATGACTACTACCAGCTAACATCTAGCCATATGACTACTACCAGCTGAGAGTTGTAGTTCTGTGTGTCTTAGTGACAAGTCTATATTATTAAACAGAACAAGAATTTTAGTGCACAGCTAACTATAGGGACATAACCCATATTCAGGTATGGAGAGTTTGAATGGAATGTGGCTCTACTTTGGCACAGGAGAGAATGTGCATAAGACAGTCTATTTCCCAGACCAAGAAAGAACTTTTTTTTAGGATGAATTTGTTGACAAGTGTTTGAAGTATTTGGTAGCTTAAACTTTGCTTTCCCTTGAGCCCTTCCTTCTTGCTGCTTCTACCGTCTTTTCATCTTTTCTTTTTTTCCATTGACATTTATGAACAAAGCAAAAATTAGCAGGCAATGATGGGGTAGGGAAAGAAGGGATATGGATAAATTGTGCTTGATCATGTTAACAAGGATGTGGAGTGAGCAGAGGAGGACCAATCCCTTCTCTCATCTCACTACCCTAATACCTGAGACAAATTTCAGTGAGTTCTGTATATGAAAGCATTGCTTGTTGTTTTTGAGGTCTTGAGATTCTCAAGCATGTTAATTCCCAGTGATTTGGCCTGGGAATCATGGGGACAAATGTGCTTTCTATTGAGAAAAAAAAACCCCAAAATATTTCTTTCTATTCTACTCTTTCATATTAACTCATCAAGCTCCTATCTGTCTCCTACCACATCTCTATTTTATCTCCTTAAAGCTAAAAACAATAATACTGTGATGATCCAAGGAACCTGATGAGGGAACCTAGATTATCCTCACATTAGGGAGTTTTTTTGGTTGTTCAAATAATCACTTCTACTGTGTCCTTGCTTATGTACTGCATTTTAACACTGAATCAAAATATCAATAAACAAGTTAGTTAATAAAATAATATTGAACTGGGATTGTATGAGGGGAATCACTGAGCCACAGATCTTTCATGATCTCCCTTGGCATATAGATTTAACATTGTGTCTGATTTAAATCCATATAGTAGCTAAGCCCACCATATGCTGTTTTCATTTAAGAAAGGAAAAAAAGAGCTTCTTCAGTCTCATCTTTCCAGGTCTATCTCTTTTTCGCTTCGAATGATTGAAAAATCAGATTTTTCCACTGACTGTGCCTTTTGTCTCAACTGATAAATGATGATTTCTACCTCCTCCCCTCTCTGTCTGGTTCTGAACTGTATTCAAAATAAGCCAGCTCTTTGCACTCACTTTTTGCTGCTGTCAGGGGATTTATGTAGGATGTGAGCTGAGCTGTGGCAACTGCAGTGATTGGATAACGGCTCCTTTAGAGTTGTGTGATTAGCACAAACCATGGTGGGGCTTTTTTTGGTTCTTCCCCAAATAGCTGCAGTTCTTGTTTGGGAATTTAGAATGCTCAAGTGTTTCCAAGTAAGGCCAAGAATGCAAAAATTCCTGACAAGTTGTGATTTGGTGAATGAACTTTACATCATTATACTGTGACTTTGGGCAAAACTTGTAACGTTTCTGAGCTTCAGTTTATTTGTCTGTGAAATGAGGAGATTGTTTCTCCATGAATTTTAAGGTCCCTTCTATATATGAAGGAAACTTTTGTGGTACAATGGTTAAGAGCTAAAGCTGCTAATTGAAATGTTAGCAGTTTGAATCCACCAGGTACTCCTTGGAAACCCTATGGGACAGGTCTATTCTGTCTTATAAGATAGCTGAATAGGAGCTGACTCAACAGCAACAGGTTTGGTTTGGTTGATTTTCTGTATGGGAAATTCTGTGTTATGTATTTGGAACAGGAGGCATTAAGGATTCAGTGGTAGAATTCTTGCCATCTGTACAGGGGACTTTGGCTTGATCCTAAGCCACAGCACCTCATGTGTGGTCTGTTAGTGGAAGCCTGCATGCTGCTATCACGCTGAACAGGTTTCAGTGAAGCTTCCATACTAAGCTAGACTAGGAAGAAAGGTCTGGCAATCAACTTCTGAAAATCAGCCAGTGAAAACCCTACGGATCACAACAGTTTGATACTCTGATCTACAACTGGTCATGAAGAGGGAGTAAGACTGGGCAGCATTTTGTTCCATTTTGCATGAAGTCACCATGGGGCAGGAGCCAACTTGACCACAGCTAACAACAAATGGGGTCTTTGAAGATGTTGTCAGGTTAACAAGAGGTCATATTGGAGTAGGGTGGACCCTAATTCAACATGGCTTATGAATGAGAAGAGACATAAATATGCAGACAGAAGAAAAATGGCTATGTGGAGATACATTAACACATGAAGGAATGCCTAAGACTACTAGAAACTTGGAAGAGACAAGAAAGGCTCTTCCCATAAGGACACTGGAGAGAGCTAGGCCAGGCCAACAAATTCATTTGAACTTCTAGCCTTCAGAACTGTGAGACAATAAATTTCTGTTCTTATAAGCCACACAATGTATGGCAATTTCTTATGGCAGCCTTAGGAGCTTAATACAAGGCTGTAAACTTCTTGACTCAAATTTTCTTTAATAGCTTTTAACTTCTTCTTGGAATAGGGAATCCAGGAGAGAGATTGGACTCTTTTGCACTCTATATTAAAAAAAAGAAGGGTGAATAAATAACATTCCCCCATGCTTAAAATGTCCAGTGCTGATATCATATAGCATTCTTTCCAAACTCCCTTCTTCTTTAGCATTCCCTGGCATGTGTAGCAGTACCAGTTTCCCGATCTAGAAACTTCTGAGTCATCCTCACTCCTCCTTGTCAGCTCTAGCTCCCTTTCCTTAACTTTGCTTTTAGCATCTTTCAACCCCTGCATTTGTAGAATGGGTTCCTTAGAGACCATGCCTACACTGCTGTCTAGGCTGATCCTGGAAGGCAGACATTCTTAGTGGAAAGATGCCAGCATCCAATTAGACTGCTTGGGCTCCTGTGATGGCTAATGTTTTGTGTCAGCTTGACTAGGCTATGATTCTTAATGGTTTGGCAGGAACTGGACTGATTGCTCTTCCACAATGTAATAAGGTGTAATCACTTCCACACTGAGATCTGCTATGAGCAGCCAATCTGTTGAATGTCTTCAGAATATAAATAGATGTTCCCCTAAGGCTCATTCTCATTCTGGATCCATTTGGGGCATGAACTAGTAACCTGCTATCTGACCTACTGATTTGGGGTTTGTCAATTCCTTCAACCACATGAGTCAGGAAAAATCTCCAGCCTGATTCCTGACCCGGGGATTGTGGGACTTTCTAACCTTCACAACTGCTTGTGCAATTTTCTTTTTTCTTTTTTTTATTTAATATGACTTAGTGAAAATGTACATCCCCGTATAAATTTACATGCCCACCTACATGCAGCTTCCACCGCTCTCCCTGTCTGGTGACAGCACACTATTCCTCTCTCCTCCATACATGTCTCATCCTCCCAGAAGTCTCCTTTCCCCTCCTCTCCACCCACGGTCCTTCCCTCAGCCAGAGGTCAGCAGGATGATATCCTATAGATGCATAGAACCATAAAGTGCATCCAATATATGGTCACTCTGCATTGCCAAGTCCAATCCATTCATGTCTGAAGAGTGGACCTTCATTATGATTTATGGGCAAGGGCAGCATCAGGGCCAGGGGCCATGCTCCCAGGGGAACCCTGAAACTGCTGGACCATCAATTGAGGTCTTTTAGTGGAGATCTCAGGATGCACTCCTTTTTATTCTTGTGTTGCCAGTGAGACTCAACTTTGTGAGCTCCATGGCGGCTATCACTGGTGGTGGCTGGGCACCATCTGGTTCTTCTGGTCCCAAGTCAATGCAGGCACCCACTCATGTGGGTCTCTATATCTTCCGTGTTGTCTTTACCCCATGTCATTTTGGTCCTCAGTGAGCATCCATTCCTTCTGAGTTGGGACCATTTGCTGTGCCCTTGGATGGTAGTTTGGCAGCTTTTAAGACCCCAGACGCCACTCACCAATGTGGGGTGCAGAGATCCCTCTTAGCAAAATGCTAGTTGTGCCAATTGGTCTCCATTTCACCTAAGAGCATGGTCCACTGCCCCCTACCCCAGCGACTCTGTCCTTGCAATATTGGGTTAAGATGGAAGGAGTATTCAAGTTATGCTGAAGTCCACTTAATATTGTTCTTGTTTCTAATGTGTGCTATCACCGATTTCACACAATCAGATTTCTAGCAACTATCTAACCTAAATTCTCCCCCCTTGCCCTCCCTCCTTCCCCTCCCTTGCAACTGTAAGAGTCTTTTCTTCTATACACAAGTCTGTTTTTGAGAGCTTAACATAGAGATCTCACACAGTATTTGCCCTTTTGTCACTGATTACTTTCACTCAACATAATGTCTTCCATTTGAAACCAGGTTATGAGATGTTCCCTGGAATCATCATTTTGCTCCATTGGGTGTATCTACCATAACTTACCTATGCATTCCTCTGTTGGGCATCTGGGTTGATTCCATCTTTTTGCTATCGTGGACTGTACTGCGATAAGCATTCTTGTGTATATGTCCATTGGTGTGAAAGGCCTTGATTCTGTAGGAATCAAGCAGTGGAATTACTGGGTCTATATCCCCTTTTTTAAGGAAGCACCAGATTGCTTTCCAAAGAGGCTGGACCACTTTGCAACCCCACCAACAGAGTAGGAGGGTTCTACTTTCTCCACAGCCTCTCCAGCATTTGTTGTTTTGTGTTTTTTGGATCATGGCCAACCTTGTTGGGGTGAGATGATATCTCATTGTAGTCTTGATTTGAATTTCTTTAATAACTAAAGATTGTGAACATGTTCGCATGTGTTCTGGCTGCGTGAATCTCCTCTTTAGAGAAATGTCTGTCCATCTCCTTTTGCCCATCGCTTAATTGGATGATTTATCTTCTTATTGCTATTTTGTAGTATCTTATAGATTATGGAGATCAGGCATTGGTCTGACACAGAGTTGCCAAATATTTTTTCCCATTCTGTAGGTGTCCTTTTAATTCTATTAATAAAGTCTTTGGATGAGCAAAAGTGTTTGATTCTTAATAGTTCTCATTTATCTATTTTCTCTTCTGTTGATTGTGGTTTGCTTGACAGATTTTGGAGTCTGTCCACATTGTGTAGTAAAGCTTTCATTGTTGTTCCTACCTTTTCTTGGATGAACTTTATCATTTTAGGTTTGATATTTAGGTCTTTTATCCAGTTGGAGTTGGTTTTTGTATAAGGTGTAAGGTATGGATCTTGTTTCAATTTATTGCAGATGGATAACCAATTTTGCCAGCACCATTTGTTGAAGAGATTGTTTTTACCCCAGTTTAATGTCTTAGGGCCTTTGTTGAATATCAACCGTTCATAGGCAGATGGTGTCATCTCTGGGGTCTCAATTCTGTTCCATTGATCCATCTGTCTGTTCTTGTACCAGTACCAGGCTGTTTTGACCACTGTGGCAGTGTGGTATGTTCTAAGGTCGAGTAATGAGAGGCTTCACAGTGTGTTCTTCCTCTTTAGTAGTACCTTACTTATCTGGGGCTTCTTCCCTTTCCAAACAAAATTGGTGATTTGTTTCTCCATCTCATTAAAAAACGACACTGGAACTTGTATTGGGATTGCATTATATAAGTAGATTGCTTTGGGTGAAATAGACATTTTCACAATGCTAAGTTTTCCTCTCTGTGAGCAGGGGAGATTTTTCCATTTATCTAAGTCTCTCTTAGTTTCTTGTAGTAAGGGCTTGTAGTTCTCTTTGTAAAGGTCTGTTATTTCTCTGGTTAGATTGATTCCTAGGTACTGTTATCTTCTTACAGGCTGTAGTAAATGGTATTGATTTGATGATTTCTGCATTAACAGTCTTGTTGTTGGTATAAAGGAATCCTACTGATTTACTTATGTTTATCTTGTATCCTGAGACTTTGCTGAAGTCTTCTATCAGTTTGAATAGTTTACTTATAGATTCTTTGGGATTCTCTGCATATACAATCATATCACCACCAAGCAGGGAGATTTTGACTTCTTCTTTGCCGATGCAGATGCCCTTTACATCTTGGTCTTGTCTAATTACTCTGGCTAGAAATTCTAGTACAATGTTGAATAGGAGAGGTGAGAGTGGGCATCCTTGTCTAGTTCCTGATCTCAGGGGAAAGTCTTTCAGTCTCTCTCCATTCAGGATGATGTAGGCAATTGGCTTTCTATAAACGGCCATTATTGCATTGAGGGATTTTCGATCTATGCCTATTTTGCTAAGAGTTTTTAGCACGAATGGGTGTTGGACTTCATCAAATGCCTTTTTGGCATCAATGGACAAAATCAGGTGATTCTTGTCTTTTGTGTTATTCATGTGGTTAATCACATTAATTGTTTTTCTGATGTTGAACCAGCCTTGCATTCCTGGTGTGAATCCAACGTGGTCAGGATGAATTATTGTTTTGATGTGTTGTTGTAGTGTATTGGCAAGAATTTTGTTGAAGATTTTTGCATCTAGATTCATGAGTGATATCGGTCTGTAGTTCTCTTTCTTTGTTGGGTCTTTCCCTGGCTTAGGTATCAGGGTTATGCTGGCTTCATAGAATGAGTTTGGGAGTACTCCATCCCTTTCTATATTGTGAAATAGTCTCAGTAGTATTGGAGATAACTCCTCTCTCAAAGCTTGGTAGAATTCTGCAGTGAAGTCATCTGGGTCCAAGCTTTTTTTTTTGGTTGGCAGTGTTTTGACGACATTTTCAATCTCTTCCTTTGTGACGGGTTTATTAAGCTGTTCTGTTTCCCGTTGTAATAATTTGGGTAGGTGGTATGAGTCAAGGAATTTGTCCATTTCCTTTAGGTTTTCAAATTTGTTAGAGTACAGTCTTTCATAGTATTCTGTTATGATATTTTTGATTTCTGTTGCATCTGTGGTGACAATTCTCCTCTCATTTCTAATTTGGGTTATTTGTTTCCTTACCTGCTTTTCTTTAGTAAGTTTAGCCAGTGGTTTGTCAATTTTGTTGATCTTTTCAAAAAACCAGCTTTTGGTCTTTTCAATTTTTTCAATTGTTTTTCTATCCTCTAATTCATTTAGCTCTGCTCTAATCTTTATGATCTGGTGTCTTCTGGTGCCTGAGGAGTTCCTCTGTTATTCTCTCTCTACTTGTTCAAGCTGTATGGTTAGTTCCTTGATTTGGATTCTTTCTTCCTTCCAGATGTGTGCATTTATGGAGATAAACAGATCTCTGGACACTGCTTTGGCTGTATCCCATAGGTTCTGGTAGGAAGTGTCTTCATTCTCATTGGAATCCACGAATTTATTTCATCCTTGATTTCTTCTATAATCCACAGTTTTTTGAGAAAGATATTGTTCAGTTTCCACGAGTTCCACTTTCTATCTATGTTTTTTCTGCTATTGATTTAGACTTTTATGGCTTTATGATCTGAGAAGATACTTTGCAGTAATCCAATGGTATGGATTTTGTTGAGAATTGTATTATGTCCTAACACATGGTCAATTCTGGAGAATGTTCCATGTGCACTGGAGAAGAAGGTGTAGTTGTCTGCTGATGGGTGGAAAGTTCTGTATATATCAATGAGGTTTAGTTGGTTATTTGTGGCAATGAGGTCTGTATCTTTACTGAACTTTTTCCTAGATTATCTGTCCAGTATTGAGAGTAGAGTGTTGAAGTCTCCCACTATAATTGTGGAGTGATCTAACTCTTTTTTGAGTGAAGTCAGTGTTTCTTCGATGTACTTAGGTGCTCTGATATTAGGTGCATAAATACTGAATGTAGTTAAGTCTTGCTTGTGTACTGAACCTTTCAACAATAAATAGTGTCCATCTTTGTCCACGATGGTGGATTTGACATTAAAATTAATTTTGTCTGAGATTAGAATTGCCACCCCTGCTCTTCTTTGTTCATTGTTAGCTTGATATATATTTTTCCATCCTTTAATTTTCAGTTTGTTCCTATCTTTAGGTCTCAAGTGAGTTTCTTGTAGACAACATATGGATGAGTCATGTCTTTTGATCCAAGATGTCACTCGATGTCTCTTTACTGGAACATTCAGTCCATTCGCATTCAGTGTAATTATTGATAGGTATGTGTTCAGTGCTGCCATTGTAATGTGTTTATTTTTGTGTTGATGTTTTCTCTGTTGTTCCTATCAGTTTGTTCTGGAACATTCTTTTTTGTGAGTTGATTTTTCACCTTTTTCAGAGCTGTTTTTGTAGTTGTTGAGACTCCTGTGTTACATTTCTTGAAATGGCATGATACATCTTTGTTGTGCTTTACAGCTTCCCCTATGACCCCCCTTAATAAACTATATACAAATCCAATTTTAATTACTACCAGTCTTGTCATCTTCCTCTCCATCTGGAAGGACAATAATGACTGTAGTACATCCCTCTTTTTAATATGATGGCACCATAGGTTTCATGATGACCACGGGATTGCTTCTTTCAGTATTATGGCTGTGACTGACTTTGGAGGCTTCTCTGACTGAGTAGAGTTTTGAGTATTGTGTCTTTCTAAAACATAAAGTGAGTGGTTTTGTTCTTCTAAGCCAAAGCCAAGAACTTCTTTCAGTATTTCTTGTAGTTTTGGTTTGGTTTTTACAAAGTCTCTGAGTTTCTGTTTATCTGGGTATGTCTTAATTTCATTTTCGTATTTGAAAGATAGTTTTGCAGGATATATAACTCTTGGTTGGAAGTTCTTCTCCTTCAAGGCTTTGAATGTGTCATGAGACTGTCTCCATGCCAGCATGGTTTCTGCTGAGAAATCTGACGAAAGCCTACAGGGTTTCCCTCTGAATGTTAGCTTTGCTTTCAGTCTTGCTGCCTTTAAGTGTTGCTGCTTATGTTTCATTTTGTTAAACTTGATTATAATATGTCTTGGAGTCTTTCTTTTGAGATTTATATGCATCTGAGATATCTATATTCTGTCAGCAGCTCAGCAACAATACTTTCTGTGTTCTCAGGTATTTCATCCTGTTCAGGGACTTCAATTAATAGAACGTTGTTCCTCTTAATGAAGTCCCATATGCTTCTTAATGCTTTTTCATTTTTCTTGTTTCTTTTTTCTGATTTCTGTTCATAGACGCTGGCATCAGTAGCTCTGTCTTCCAAGTCAGAAATTCTTTTTTCCATTTGTTCCATTCTGTTTTCTTGGCTTTGCATTGAAGTTTGTATGTCTTTTATTTTGTTCTTGATCTGTTGGATTTCAGAGTACTGGTGTTCCATCAGATCGAATGGCTTGTTTAATTTTTCCTTTTGTTATGCTGCATTTTGTATAAGGTCTAGAAGGGCTCTGTATATAATCATTTTGTATTCACTTTCTGATGCTTTCATAAAAGTTTCTTTATCTGCAAAACTCCTTGGTTGTTTTGTTTTGGAACCTTCTGAAGCCATCGGTGATTTCTTGTATGCCACAAGTATCTGTTGCTTTTTGGGTCCCATGTTAGTAAGTAGAGGCTGGAAGAGATACTGTGAGGATGGACTATAGATGTTTCTCTGGCCAAGTGCCAAGTGCCGTCGGATCCGACTCATGGTGACCCTGGGGCCAGGGTTTCTCTAGGCTGTCTTAAAATGTAAAGCAACAGGTATCTGACCACTTCCCAAGTCAGTCAGGTTTTCAGGTGTAGAGGTCCTTCTTCCCAGCTGGCAAAGTAAGAACCTCTATATCGAACCACAGATGATACAAATTAGTTCAGAGTACAGCAATGCTACTGCCCTGTTGGCCTCTGCTGACAGGGCCCAGCTTTAGGTGGCACTGTGTAAAGTACTGCTTTTCTGGTAGAAAAGCACTCTCCTGTGAGCAGGCTCTGGCTCCCAAGCTAAGAATTAGGTCCAGCTGTGGCCACCGTATCCAGGATGGCATCCTCCACACAGGCAGAAGATAGAGGAGCTAAGGGTGCTGAGAGGTAGTGATTCGTCTGCTTCTGTTGCAGGACCCCCACCATAGGCACACTGTGAAAATTACTGCTTTTCTGTCGGAGAAGCACTGTCCTGTTTGCAGATGCTGGCTCCCAGGCTAAGAATTAGGTCCTGCTAAAATCTCCGTATCCAACATGGCGTCCCGAATGCTGGCAGTGCGATTCCATACAAACCATGCTGTGGCAAAGATTAAAAGACAGGCCCAAAGTGGGTAGATGAACAGAGTCCTCTCAAAATATGGGAATTTCACCTGCCTATCCCCCCAGCAGTGCATCTGAGTCTATCCACTATGCAAGACCCAGCTCTGCCCGCTGGCCAAGACAGAGAAAAAAAAGTCAAAATGTTGTGTTTACCTTCAGTCTGTCAGAGCCAGGGCTAGCCAGGAGTGGAAGTCAGTGAAAGAGAGGAGGTTTTTCATTCAGCGGTATGAATTCCAAAGTAACAGCCCTGTGTCATGTCCTGGGGCTGATTAGGTGATCATAAGGCTCCATTTGATTATCAATTCAGGTCTTGGTTTCCAGAGGGATATAGGCAGACGTGTGCTTAGTTCACCATCTTGACTCCACCTCCTCATTTTTTTAAATTAAATCTGTCACTTTAGGAAATCCTGATGGTATAATGGTTAAGGGGTATGACTGCAAACCAGAAGGTCAGTGGTTCAAATCCACGAGGCACTCCTTGGATACTCTATGGGGAGTTCTACTCTGTCCTGTAGGATCACTATGAGTCTAAATTGACTTGATGTTAGTGGGTTGGGTTTGGTTTTCTCTCTATGTATACAAGGAAACCATAGTGGCATACTGGTTAAGTGTTACATCTGCTAACCAAAATGTCAGCAGTTCTAATCCACCAGCAGCTCCTTGGAAACTCTTTGGAGCAGTTCTGGTCTGTCATATAGGTTCACTATGAGTCAGAATCCACTTGATGGCAGTGGGTGCTGTGTATATATCTTTCAGTTTCACTGGTTTTCCCCTCTAGAGGACCCAGGCTAAGACATCTGTCAAGTACTGGGAGTAGTTCTAAAGGAATAAAATCATAAGGATGAGTTTTCTGGATTGTTTTTCAAGTCTTGCTAGTCTTAAATATCCTGATGATTCTGCCTTCAATAATAAAGAGGGTACGGCTAAATCTATGGCATTGACAGACCATAGAATTATGCAGAATGTCACCATCAATAGATCAAATATTTGTGACAGAAAGGCTCTGGGCGATTGTGTATTTAGTACTTTTCTACAGTCTTATCAGAATGAGAAGGAGAAGGCAGCAGGTTAGCTGGTCTTACTTTCCCTGGACAAAGTGGTAAAAAAAAAAGGTGAGCTCAGGGCTTGAGAGTTGAAGCTCAAGTGCTGCATAAAAGACTTGAATGTTGCCATTTGTGCCTTGAAAGAAAGCCTTATTTCTTGTAGTAACAGAGCTGATATTGTTGAAAATCAAACCCAGAGTCTTATTCTAAAAGTGACTGCATTACAATGCCAATTGAATTCCCAACCTCCAGTGATGTCTGAAGCATTGATTGAGAAGAAATGAGAGGCTGGAACTTGGGATAGGGACATACAGCTAGTAAGTTGGGGACACTGAGTCCCTCAATCCCAATGAATTGTTCTTGCTGACAGAACTAGTCCTTGAATGCCTATCTGAAGGGATTACCCCATTTCTGTCTGCTAAGCCACCTTCCCCAGGGAATCCATTATTCCTTCCACTCCCATGGAGTCTGAGTTGCTTATCATAAACTGGGTGTTGTCTGACCCATAGAGTCATAAACTTGGATGTGCACAGCCACACCCCACTATTAAATGTAAATGATATATACAAGAGCAGACTTGAGCAAGACATGAAGGTACAAGTAAGTTGCATGAAGAAGTGGTTTACATGCCCATGGTCTCCACTTCTGTCACATTACCTGCTGTCTTGCAATTGTACCTATGGCCTCCTTGGGAGCTCATTATGATCAATTGACTGAAGAAAAGAAAACTTGTGCCTGGTTTATAGATAGTTCTGTACAATATGCAGGTACCCCTCCAAAATGGACAGTGGCAGCACTGTAGCCTCTTTCTGGAACCCACCCTGAATGACAGTGGCAAAGAAAAGGCCTCTCAAAGAGCAAAACATTGAGCAGTGCACCTGGTTGTTAACTTTACTTCGAAGGAGGAATGACTGGCTGTATGGTTGTATACTGATTCGTGGGCTCTGGCCAATGGTTTGTCTGAATGGTTAGGGGCTTGGAAGGAGCAAGATTGGAAAATGGTAACAAAGAGTCATAGGGAAGAGATACGTGGATAGACCTCTCTGAATGGGCCAAAGAAGTGAAGATATTTGTGTCTCATGTGAATGCCTACCAAAGAGTGACTGTCTTAGTCACCTGGTACTGCTCCAACAGAAAACACCATGAGTGGAAGGTTCATGGAGAGAAGCTTTATTGACACAGTCCAGTAAGCCACAAATCCATTTATAAATTGTAAGTCCATTCAGTATGAGAAATCATCACAGTCTGGTAGGTTGAGTCCAAATACAGTGAGAGCATCTCAGCACAGGAACCTTGGTTCTAAAGTTCATGCCCTGCTCTTGGTGCTTCTCTCTTGGTGGCATGAGGTTCCCAATTTCCTCTGCTCACTTCTCTCCCTTATATTCTACAAGCTTGTAGCTTGAGTCCTGCCTCACCAACACAACTGTTGCCCTTTCTCCATCATCATTTATCACAGAGCCAGGATTCACAACACATGGGAGGAACGGCACCATATTGGGGTTCATAGCCAAATCAAATCAACACATACATTTTTGGGGGGACACAATTAAATCCATGGCAGTGACTTTGATAGAGGATGATTTTAGCAATCAAGTGGATTAGGTGACATTTTCTATGGAAGTCAGTTATCCTTTTTCTGCAGCCATTACCATCATTGCCCAATGGGCTCATGAAGACATGTGGCCATGGTGTCAAAGATGGAGGCTCAGCAACATGAACTTCTATTCACCAAGGCTAATTTAGCTATAGCCACTGCTGAGTGCCAAGTTTGCCAGCAACAGAGATAATTGCTGAGTCCCCATTATTGTGCCATTCTTCGATGATCAGCCAGCAACTTAGCAGTAGGTTGATTATATCAGATAGCTTCCGTCTTGGAAAGGGCAACATTTTGTTCTGAGATAAACACTTACTCTGGATACGAATTTGCTTTCTCTACAGGCAGATTTCCTGCAAAACTACATTCTGTTGACTTATAGAATGCCTCATTCACTGTCATGGTATCCCACACAGCATTGCCTCAGATCAAAAGATTCACTTCAAAGCAAATGAAGTGTGGCATTGGCCCTGGGTTCACAGAATTTACTGGTATTACCATGTTTCCCATTGTCCTGAAGCAGCTGGCTCGATATAATGATGGAACAACCTGATAAAGACACAATTATGGTGCCAGTTAGATGGCAATATTTTGCAAGTCTGGGGCAATGTTCCCAGGAAGCTGTATATTCTCTAAACCAGCGTCTGATACATGGTTCTCTTTCTCCTATGGCCAGAATTTACAGGTCCAGGAATCAAGGAGTGAAAATGGTGTGGCACCACTCACTAATACCCCTACTGTTCTACTCTCAGATTTTTGCTCTTATGCCCGTGACTCTATACTCTGTTGGTCTAGAAGTCTTAGATCCACAGGGAAGACTGCTCCCACCTAGTGATGTAGGTGATCAGGTAATCAGGATCAATCACACCAATCAATGTGGTAATTCCATTCTTTGCCTGTTGATACAGGGACGTGAAGAATCCGAAGTGGATTCTTATATATAATATATATAAGCTGGAAGGTAAGAATGGCACCTTTCTGCTTTGGATTCTTCATGTCCCTGTATCAACAGGCAAGAATGGAGTTAACACGTTGATTGGTGTGATTGATCCTGATTATCAAGAAGAAATAGAATTGATATTACATAATAGAGGTAAAGAAGAGTATGCCTGGAAAGTAAAAGATCCTGTAGGGTGTCTCTTAGTACTACTATGCCCTGCCATTTAAGTCAATCAAACATTGAAGCAATCCAATTCCAACATGACTATTAATGTCCCAGGTTCTTCAGGAATGAAGGTTTTGGGTCATCCCACTGTCAAAAAGCCATGACCAAATGAGGTGCTTGTTAAGGGTAAAAGAAATACATAATAGGTGGTGGAAAAAAGTTAGTTATGAATATCAGTTATGATCATTATGTCCAGGTGGAGAAATGAGGACTGAAATTGTTATGAATGGTTCTTTCTTGTTTTACATGTGCGTGTATATATATATATACGTGTGTATATATATATATATATATAAAACCCACTGCTGTTGAGTTGATTCCAACTCATAGTGACCCATAGACAGAATATAACTGTCCCATAGAGTTTCCAAGGAGCACCTGGCAGTTTTGAACTGCCAGCCTTCTGATTAACAGCCATAGCACTTAACCACTATGCCACCAGCATTTCTCTCTCTATATGAATAATATAAAATATGATAATATTTTGCTTCTTTCCTCCTTTATCCGATTGATTATAAAATTCTGGAAAGATGGTCATGTAAGCAAGCCATTGCTCCTATTATCCTCCACAAATACAGTAAGAAATACCACAAGGAAATGGTACTTGGTTTGAGGGAGTCTGATTAAGGTGCAGAGGAAATCGGTAGGGAACTGCAAATATGCAAGACGCTAGTAATTGATAATTAGTCACATAACGTCAGAAAGTTGCTTCTCCCACAGTCTCCGATCCTCCCCTCAGTCATGGGGCAGGGGACATTGGCTGCTGTGAACTGGGAATGTGGGTCCAGGGGTAAAAAAACACTGTTTTTCTAACCACCACACCCCTTGCCTGTACAAAGAGACAAGATCCCAAGTTTCTGCTATAAATAAATAAGGCAGAACTTCCTGGGGATCGCTGATCATTAAAATTGTGTCAACTTGTCTGGGCCACAGTTCTATTGATTTAGTAGTTATGATGTAGTTTGGCAGTTCTATGATATGATCACTTCCACGATGAGATTTGACATAATGCGATCACTTCCATGGTAGCATCTGCTATGAGTACCCTATCGGTTGAAAAGACGTTTCTTGGGGATGTGACCTGCATGGAATATAAGGGGACTTTCTGGCAAAGATCATGGCTTTGGCTCACCCTGGATCCTGCAGCTGACTCCTGTTCATCTGACCTCCAGTTTTTGAGATTTGAGCTAGTAACTTATCTGTTGTCTTGCTTGACAGTCTTGTAATTCATTGATGTTCACAGCTTGTGAGAAAGAGCCTTGCTGTCTGGTCTGACAATCTTGGACTTGCCAGCCCTGTGGCTATGCAAATCAGGAGAGGCCTCTGTCCTAACTCATGGACTTGGGAGACTCCAGTCTGTACAACAGTGTGAGCCATTTCCTTGACATAAATCTCTCTATGTATTTATAAGTTTCACTGGTTTTGCTTTTCTAGAGAACCTAGCCTAAGACGGTGTCCATCTGGAGTGTGCCAGCCCCTCTCCCTCCCAGGGACTGTTGGCTGCAGGCCTACTGTGAATTGCTACAGAAGGCTTCGTGCAGTGGAGGCTGCCCTTACAGTCAACATTCTGCCTGCTTCCCTGCACACCTTATAGCTCAGGCTTTTGAAACCAATAGAACAGACATCCCAGGATTCAGTTTCAGTCTGTCTTCTCCCCTTTCCTATTGGTGCTGAGGGTTGCTAACTAAGACTGCTATGTATGAGGATTGTCATCTTGAATGGAGGATACATCTACAACAAACATACTACAAAGAGGGCTCTGATAACAGCTAGGCAGACCTCCCCAGAGGTCTGTTTAGAGCGTGACATCCTCTCCTCCCCAAGCCTGCTGTGAAGTACTACAGAAGGACCCTGCAGTGGAGTCTACTCCCATAGTCAGCATTCTACCTGCCTCTTTGTGCACGCTATAGCTATGGTTTCTGAAACCAAAAGGAACCCCTGACCCACTGAGAATAAATTCAGATTAGTCTGACCCCACTTCCAGTTGGTGCTGAGGACTGGCAACCAAGACTGCTGTGTGATAGGAAGCAGGAGTCTTGAGTGGAGGGTGCACTCATAGCCAATAATCTACTGAAAGGACTCTGATAAAAACAAGGCAGACCTCCATGGGGATCTGACTGGAGCATGCCATTCTCTCCTCCACCTGATGACTGCTGCTTTATAATCAGTGTCAAACTGCTTCAGAAGGTGCCCATAGTGGAGACTACTCTCATAGTTCGCACTCTGCCTACCTCCCTTTGCACCCCATAGTTCAGGCCTTTGAAACCAGCATGACCCAGACCTCCCTAGGGATCATTTAGGGTCTGTCTGCTTCCCCTTACAACTGGTTCTGAGGACTGCTGTTTGAGGCTGCTGTGTTTTAGGAAGCAGACATCTTGAGTGGAGGCTACACCCACAGCCAACATATCAGGGGGCCAAATCTAGCAGCAACAAGGAAGACCTCCCATTTGGAGTGTGACTACTCATCCTCTAAATGCTAACTGTTGGTTGCTGGACTGATATGAACTCCTACAGAAGGTTCCCTGTCATGGAGCCAGGAAGTGGATCACCTAAGTGTAGACTGTTCCCTCAACTACTGCAGGGCCAACATATTTTGAAGGTATTACTGGAGTGCCACTCTCTACTCCTCCTGAAACAGGAAAATCTGCCTGTGAACACTTTGAAGTCCAGTTCAGATATAAACAGACCCTACGTAGCAGAGAAGGAAGCTTTAGGCACAACCAGAGGGCAACATCCAGCCCAGAAGAGGACTCACTGGGTGTGAGTCTTCTGACTAAACGTGTCATTGCAGAAACCGAGGGAAATAATAACCAGAGAGAAGGTATGGTGCCCCCTGGTGGACATATTGATCAGTATACTGTATCTCACCTGAGTAGAGGTTCCACTGGTGAAGAGACTTATCACAGTATATTCTCTGGTGAGTTTGGTAGAGGCTGACAGTTGAAAAATGAGATCTGGCACTTTCAAATCCTAATTAAACTAGAGAGATAGAAGGGGCTATCATAGAGAGGGAGAGGTAATGGTAATCAAAGGTCAAAGACTCTGCTCGTCTAGGAAGAATTTCTTGCAGAAACTAGTGCAGGAAAAAACACCAAATAGTGAGGAAAGCTGAGAAAGTTAATACCATTGAAAATTACAGTGCCCCAACAAAAAATCACAAGACACAAAAAGAATAGAAACGCAATAGCCTATCCAAATGCATATGTAAAGGGAGAGTGAAAGCACATCTAGGGATGACCAAATAACGTAAAAACTGAAGAATATAATACAACATTAAAAACAGTTGAAGCACAAAGGAAAAACATAGAAAAAGAGCTAAAAAAAAATAATGAAAACAATGCAGGAACAAAATGAGGACCTAAAAAAAGAAATATTGCAACTGAAAGAGACAATAACTGAAATGACAAACACAACAAAAGGACTTGCCAAGAGATTTAATCACACAGAAGAAAGACTCAGCAAATTAGAGGATAAGAGAGTTAAAATTGCAGATGCTGAACAAATACTTGAGAAGCCTAAGCACAGTTCAATGGAATTATGGGATAACAACAATAGACTTACTATGCACATCATGAGTATTCCAGAAGGAGAAGAGAGAAGAAAAAGACAGAAAGAATATTAGAAGAAATAATGACATGAAGTTTCCCCAATGTAACAAAAGATACGAATCTGTAAGTCCAAGAAGTTCAAAGAATCTCAAGTAGCATAAACTCCAAGAGATCTATACCAAGACACGTTACAGGAAGACTCTCAAAAATTAAAAACAAAACAAAAAACGACATGGGGGAAAGAGAACTCAGAGGACAGGAAGAGCCACATAAATGGTTGACTACGTCAACATGTGACCAGAAGAACCTAACCAGATAGTGCCTGGCCACCACCAGTGACAGCCATGATGAAGTTCACAAAATTGAGTCCCAGTGACAATACAAGAATAAAAAAAGGGTGCACCCTGAGAACTCCACTGAAACACCACAGATGATGGTCCAAAGACATGGGAGTTCCTCTGGAAGCATGGCCGTAGACCTGATGCTGCTCCTACTCACAAGTTACTGAGGTCAACTCCTCGAACAGGAACAGATTGGACTTGACAACACAGGGTAACCATACTGTGTGTGCACTTTATGGTTCTATACACCTATAGGAGGTCATTCTACTAGCCTCTTACTAGAGGGGAGTGGATGGGGGGAGAAGAAGGGACAGGAGATTGTCAAGGGGATATAACATGTATAGAACAGAAAGGAGGAATGTGCTGTCACTCGGCAAGGAGAGCAGTAGGAGCTGCACATAGGTGGGCATGAAAATTTAACTGGATTGTACACTTTCACTCAATCACAATAAATAAATAAAACATATATAAAAATTAAAGATAAAGAGAAATTCCTGAAAGCAGTGAAAGAGAAGCAAAGTGTCACACACCAGGGAGGACCAATAAGATTAAGTGCCATATTTTCCTCGGAAACATTGGGGCCAGAAGGCAACAGAATGATTATTTAAAGCGCTGAAAGAAAAAAAATCCTGTCAATCAAGAATAGTATATCCAGTGAAACTGTAATGCAAAAGCTGAGAGAGTTCATACCTACCAGACTGGCCCTATAAAAATATTAATGGGAGCTCTGTAGAAGGAAGCGAAAAGACACTAGAAAGTAATCCAAAGTTTTGCATAAAAAGAAAAATCTCTAATAAAGAGAAATGAATGGAAAATATAAAAAGCAAAAAACCAAATCAGTTGCCATTGAGTTGATTCTGACTCATAGCGACCCTATAGGATAGGGTAGAACTGCCCCATAGAGTTTCCAAGGAGTGCCCAGTGGATTTAAACAGCTAATTTTTTGGTTAGCAGTTGTAGCACTTAACCACTATGCTACCAGAGTTTACACAGACAAGTATAAGGACTAGTAACAAGGCATTCATGCTTGATAATTCTAAATGCTTTTTTTCTTCATGCTTTTACATAAGAAATATGTAATACGTAAGGATAAAATTATGTTACAGAGCAAATGAAATGTAAACACATAATTAGTGATAACAGCAAAAGAGGGAGAGGAATGGTATAGATACATAATTTCTTGTAGGTTACTAAAGTTAAGTTCGTACCAACATACCCTAAAATGTTATAAATACAAGCTTTTAAATATAATAGCTATTGTAACCATTAACAAAATATATATTAAAAACAAGCACAAAAGAAAAGAAAAAGGGACCAAAAAAAGCTAATTATAGTAAACCAATAAAATACAAAAGCAGCAGTACTAAAGGACACAGACAAAGAAAGCATAAGACATAAAAAAAACAAATAATAAAATGGCATAAGTACATCACTTATCAGTAATTAAAGTGAATGTAAATGGACAGAATGCTTCAATTGAAAGACAGACAGTGGCAGAATGGATTTTGAAAAATGACCCCATTCATATACTGTTTACAGAGACGTACCTTAAAACCAAGGACATGAATATGTTGAAAGCGAAAGGTTAGAAAAAATATTTCACCCAAATAATCATCAAAAAAAGAGCTGAGGCGGCAATCTCAATATCACACAAAGTAGACTTTAAGACCAAATGTGTCAGAAGAGATGAAGATGGACAATATATAGAGAGAAAAGGGAAAATTAACCAAAATTTAACAATTATAAATGTAAATACAATAACATTGGGGCAGCTTAATATAAAGAAAACACTGGTAGAATTGAAGGGAGGAATAGATAATACTACAATGGTAGCTGGAAACTTCAATTTGCAACTTTGAGTAATGGACAGAACATCTAGAAAGAAGATCAACAAGGAAACAGATCCGAACGACATATAAAGCAACTAGACTTAACAAACATCTATAGAACCCTCCAACCCAAATAGCACAATATACATTCTACTCAAGTGCACATGGATCATTCTTCAAGATAAATCATATTTTAGGTCACAAAGCAAGTTCTGATACATTAAAAAAACTGAAATCATATCAAGTATGTTCTCTGACCACAGTTGAGTGAAGCTAGACATCAAAAACTGAGAAAAAAAGAAAACATGGAATATATACAAACATATGGAAATTAAACACACTATTAAACTACTAGTAGGTCACTACTGCTGTCGAGTTGATTCCAACTCATAGAGACCTGTAGTAGAGCAGTACTGCCCCATAGAGTTTCCAAGGAGTGCCTGGTGGATTTGAACTGCTGACCTTTTGCTTGACAGATGTAACAGTAAACCACTACATCACCAGGGTTTCCACCAATGGGTCAAGGAGAAACAAAAAGAGAAATAAAAATTTTTTTAAAGTCAGATGAAAATGAAAGCACAACATATGAAAACTTATGGGATGTAGTGAAGGCAGTACTCAGAAGGAATTTCATAGCAGTTAGTGTCCACACAAAAAAAGAAGATCTTAAATTAACAGCCTAAGTGGACTCCAGGAACTAGAAAAAGAAGGTCAACCTAAGCCTAAACCTAACAGAAGAAAGGAAATAGCAAAGATCAGAGCAAAATAAGTAAAATGAAAACAGAAAATCAATAGAGAATCAATAAAACCAGAAGTTGGTTCTTTGAAAAGATCAATGGAATTGACATACCTTTATCTAGCATGACAAAGAAAAGATGCAAATAGGAAAAATAAAAAATGAAAGCAGTAAAAGAGAATTATTACAGACTATTATGAAACCCTGGTGGTATAGTGGTTAAGTGCTACAGTTGCAGACCAAAAAAGATCTGCAATTTGAATCCACCACGTGCTCCTTGGAAACTCTGAGGCAGTGCAACTGTGTCCTATAGAGTTGTTATGAGTTGGAAATGACTCAACAACAATGGACTTGTTTTCTTCTTTTTTGGTTATTATGAACAACTGTGCAGCAACAAATTGGATAATTTAGATAAAATGAACAAATTCTGAGAAGCACACAACTTACCCAAACTGCCTCAAGAGGAAACAGGAATTCTCAATAGCTCCATAAGTGAAGAGATCAAGTCAGTGACCCAAAACTTGCAAACAATAACAAAAAGTGCTGTACAGGATGGCTTCACGGGGGAATTTTACTAAACATTTGGAGAAGATTGATACCAATACTGTTTAACTGCTTTTAAAAGACAGAAAGAGAAGGAATATTCCTTAATTCATTCAACAAAGCAAACATAACTCTGATATTAAAATCAGAAAAAGGAAACACACAGAAAGAAAACTACAGACCAATTTCTCTTATGAATACAGATGCAAAAATCCTCAACAAGATACTGAACAGAATCCAACAGCATATTAAAAAAGTCATAAACTATGACATAATCAAGGGAGATTTATTCCAGGAATGCAAGGATGGTTCAACATTAGAAAATCAATCCATGTTATATGCCCCATCAATAGAACAAAGGGAAAGAATCATGCGATCATCTCTATAGATGCAGAAAAAGTATTTGATAAAATCTAACGTTCTATCTTGATGTAAACCCTAAAGAAAATTGAAATAGAAGGGGAATTTCTCAATATGATTCACGGCATATATGAAAAGCCATCAGCCAACAATGTAATTAACGGAAAAGACTGAAAGCTTTCCCCTTGAAACTGAGAATAAGACAAAGGTGCCCTGCTCTAACTACTTCTATTTAATAGTATATTAAAAGTCCTAGCCAGAGCAATAAGACAAGAAAAAGGAATAAAATATATCCAGATGGAAAAATCAGCAAGAAACTTATTTCTATTTGTGGATGATATGACCTTACATATAGGAAATCCTAAAGAATCTACAGGTAAACTTCTAGAGCTAATAGCAGAATTTAGCAAAGTTGAAGGGTACAAGGCCAGCAAATAAATATCAGTTGGGTTTTTGTATACCAGCATGGAAATTCTGAAAGGGAAATTAGTAAAACAATTTCATTTATAATAGCATCTGAAAGGATAAACTACTGAGGAATAAATCTAATGATGGATATGAAGGATTCATGGAATGAAATCTATAAAACACTGCTGAAATAGATTAAAGAAGACAAATAAATGGAAAGATGTTCCATGTCCATGAATTGGAAGACTTAATATTGTTTAGATGCAAGCACTACCCAAAGAGATCTACAGATTAAATGCAATGTTGATAACAATTTCAACAGAATTCTTTACAGAAATAGACAAAAGAATCCTCAATTTTATATTGAAAGGAAAGAGGTCCTGAATAGCTAAAACAATGTGAAATGAGAAGAACAAAGTAGGAGGTCTCATACTTCCTGGTTTTAAAACATACTGCACAGCTATGGAAACACTGGTGGCATAGTGGTTTAGTGCCACAGCTGCTAACCAGAAGATGGGCGGTTCAAATCTGCCAGGCACTCCTTGGAAACTCTATGAGGCAATTCTATTACGTCTTACAGGGTCACTATCAATTGGAATTGACACAATGGTTGTGGTTTTGTTTTTGTTCTTGGTATACAGGAACAATCAAACTGCAATCAAGAAACCAAAGCACACATTGCTTTGGGCAAATCTGCTGCAAAAGACCTCTTTAAAGTGTTAAAAAGCAAACATGCCACTTAAAAGGCTAGGGTGTACTTGGCCCAAGTCACGCTGTTTTCACTTGCTTCTTGTACATGTGAAAGCTGGACAATGATTAAGGAGGACCAAAGAGCTGATGTCCTTGAATTATGATGTAGGCAAAGAACATTGAATACGCCATGGACTACCAGAAGAATGAATGAACAAATCTGTCTTGGAAAAAGTACAGCCAGAATGCTCCTAAGAAGCAAGGGTGGCAAGACTTCATCTTATACACTTTGGACATGTTATCAGAAGGCATGAGTCCCTGGAGAAGAACACTGTGCTTGATAAAGTAGAAGGACAGCAGAAAAAGGAAAACTCAATGAGGTGTACTGATGCAATGGCTGCAAAAGTAGGCTCAAGCATAACAACGATTGTGAAGATAATGTAGGAACAGGCAGAATTCTGTTTTGTTGAGCATAGGGTTCATGAGTCAAAACTGACTCAATGGCAGCTAACAACAACAACAACAACACAGCTACAGTAATCAAAACAGTGAGTACTGGTATAACAACAGACATGGGATAGAATTGAGAGTCAAGAAATTAAGCCAACTCATTTTTTTTATTTTATGAAAACGTACATTCCCATATAAATTTGCCTGCCCCCCTATATGCAGCTCCTACTGCTCTCCCTTTCCTGTGACAGCACACTCTTTCTCTCTGCTCCGTGCATGTCTTCTCCTCCCAACAATTTCCTATACCCTCCTCTCCACCCACTCCCATTCCTCCAGTAATAGGTCTGCAAGATGACATCCTATAGATGCATAGAACCATGAAGTGCACACATGATACAGTCACCAAGTGCAATCCATTTCTTCCCGAGAGTTGACCACCATTATAATTTATGGACAGGGGTAGCATCAGGGCCAGGGGCCATGCTCCCAGGGGAACTCCAAGGCCACTCGAGCACCAACTGTGGTCTTTTAATGGAGATCTCGGGGTGTACCTGTTTTTATTTTTGTGTTGCCAGTAAGACTCAACTTAACGAGCGCCATCACAGCTATCACTGGTGGTGACTGGGCACCATCCATTTCTTCCAGTCACAAGTCGATGTAGTCACCTGCTCACATGGGTCTCTCTGTCTTCTGGGTTCTCTTTCCTCCATGTCGTTTTGGTCCTTGGTGATCATATGCTCCTGCTAAGTTGGGACAATTTGCTGTATCCTGAGATGGCAGCTTGACAGCTTTTAAGACCCCAGATGCCACTCACCAATGTGGGGTGCAGAGGGCTCTCTTAGCAAAAGGCTAGTTGTGCCAATTGGCCTCAATTTCCCCTGAGAGCACGATCCCTGGCCCCGCACCCCAGCTACTCTGTCCTTGTAATATTGGGTTAAGATGGGAGGAGAAATGATGTTATGTTGAAGTCCAGCTAATTTTGATCTTCTTTCTAATGTATACTGTCCCAGATTTCACCCAACCAAGTTTCTAGCAACTATGTAATCTAAACCCTTCCCCCCTTGCCCTCCCCCCCCACACTTGCAGCCGTCAAAGAGTCTTTTATTCTATTCATGAGTCTGTTTTTAAGTTCTTATCATAGGGGTCTCATACAATATTTGTCCATTTGTTGCTGACTACTTTCACTCAACATAACGTCCTCGAATTGAAACTAGGTTGTGAGATGTTTCCTAAAACTGTCGTTGTTCTTTATCATTGCATAGTGTTCCACTGAGTATATATAACATAGTTTACCTATCCCTTCCTCTGTTGGTGGGCATCTGAGTTGATTCCATCTTTTTGCTATTATGGACTGTGCTGTGATAAACGTTTGTGTACATGCATCAGCTGCTGTGAATGGCCTTGATTCTGGAAGATATATTCCAAGAAGTGGAATTAATGGGTCAAACGGTATATCTAGATCCAGCTTTTTAAGGAAGTGCCAGATTGCTTTCCAAAGAGCTTGCACCATTTTGCAATCCCACAACAGTGTAGGAGAGTTCCAGTTTTTACACAGCCTCTCCAGCATTTGTTGTTTTGTGTTTTTGGATCATGGCCAACCTTGCTGGGAGGAGATGGTATCTCATTGTCGTTTTGATTTGAATTTCTTTAATAGCTATTGATTGTGAGCATGTCCACGTGTGTTTTTTGACTGCCTGGATCTCCTCTTTAGAGAAGTGTCTGTCCATTTCCTTTGCCCATCACTTAATTGGATGATTTATCTTTTTCTTACTGATATTTTGTGGTACTTTATAGATTTTGGAGATCAGGCATCGTCTGACATATAGCTGCCAAATATTTTTTCCCATTCTGTAGGTGGCCTGTTAATTCTATTAGTAAAGTCTTTGAATGAGCAAAGTGTTTGATTCTTAATAGTTCCCATTTGTCTATTTTCTCTTCTGTTGTTTGTGATTTGACAGATTTTGAAGTCTGTTTATGCCGTATATTAAAACTTCCATTGTTGTTCCTACTTTTTCCTGGATGAGCTTTATCACTTTAGGCTTGACATTTAGATCTTTTATTCCGAATCGATGGCACCTGGCGCTTGGCATTCAGCTTGAGTTGGTTTTTGTATAAGGTTTAAGATATCGGTCTTGTTTCAATTTATTTCAGATGGATATCCAATTTTGCCAGCAGCAGTTGTTGAAGAGATTGTTTTTACACCAGTTTGATGTCTTAGGGCCTTTGTTGAATATCAACTGTTCATAGGAAGATGGTGTCATCTCTGGGGTCTCAATTCTGTTCTATTGATCTATCTGTCTTTTTTTGTACCATTACTAGGCTTCTTGGACTACTGTGGAGTGTAATAGGTTCTAAAGTCAGTTAGTGACAGGCCCCCCAGTGTGTTCTTCTTCTTCAGTAATGCTTTACTTATCCGGGGCTTCTTCTCTTTCCAAACAAAGTTGGTAATTTGTTTCTCCACCTCTTTAAAAAATGCCACTGAAATTTGTACTAGGATTGCACTATATAAGTAGATTGCTTTAGGCAAAATAGACATTTTCACTATGTTAAGTCTTCCTGCCTTGGCTATCCATGAGCAGGGTAGGTTTCTCCATTCATGTAAGTCTCTCTTAGTTTCTTGAAGTAAGGACTTGTAGTTCTCTTTGTAAAGGTCTGTTATTTCTCTGGTTAGATTTATTCCTAGGTACTTTATCTTCTTAAGGGCTATAGTAAATGACATTGATTTGGTGATTTCTTCCTTAATCTTGTTGTTGGTATAAAAGAATCCTACTGATTTACTTATGTTCATCTTGTATGCTGCGACTTTGCTGAACTCTTTTATCAGTTTGAGTCGTTTACTTATGGATTCTTTAGGATTCTCTGCATGTACAATCGTATCATCTGCAAATAGGGAGATTTTTACTTCTTTGCCAATGCAGATGTCCTTTATTTCTTGGTCTTGTCTAATTGTTCTGGCTAGAACTTCTACTAAATTGTTGAATAGCAGAGGTGAGAGTGGACATCCTTGTCTAGTTCTGGTTCTCAGTCTCTCTCTATTGAGGATGACGTAGGCAGTTGGCTTTGTATAAATGGCCCTTACTGCATTGAGGCATCCGCCATCTATGCCTATTTGCTGAGAGTTTTTAGCATGAATGGGTGTTGGGCTTTATTGAATGCCTTTTCTGCATCCATAGACAAAATCAGGTGACTCTTACCTTTTGTGTTATTTACATGGTTGATCACATTAATTGTTTTTCTGATGTTGAACCAGACTTGCATCCCTGGTATGAATCCAACTTGGTCATGATAGATTATTTTTTTGATATGTTGTTGTATTCTATTAGCAAGAATTTTGTTGAAGATTTTTGCATCTAGATTCATGAGTGATATCGGTCTGTGGTGCTCCTTTTTTGTTGGGTCTTTCCCTGGCTTTGGTGTGAGCGTTATGCTAGCTTCATAGGACGAATTTCGGAGTATTCCACCCCTTTCTATGTTGTGAAATAGTCTCAGTAGCATTGGAGATAACTCTTCTCTAAAAGTTTGGTAGAATTCCGCGGTGGAGCCGTCTGGGCCTAGGCTTTTTTTCGCTGGCAGTTTTTTGATGACTTTTTCAATCTATTCCTTTGTGTTGGGTTTATTAAGTTGTTTTGCTTCATCTTGTGATAATTTTGGTAGGTGATATGAATCAAGGAATTTGTCCATTTCCTCTAGGTTTTCAAATTTGTTAGAGTACAGTCTTTCATAGTATTCTGTTATGATATTTTTGATTTCTGTTGGGTTTGTTATGACAACTCCCCTCTCATTTCTTATTTAGTTTATTTGTTTCCTTTCCTGGTTTTCTTTAGTGAGTTTAGCCAATGGTTTGTCAATATGGTTGATCTTTTCAAACAACTAGATTTGTGTCTTTTCAATTTTTTCAATTGTTCTTGTATTCTCTAATTCATTTAGTTCTGCTCTCATCTTTGTGACCTGTTTTCTTCTTGTGACTGGGGTTCCTCTGCTCTTCTCTCTCTACTTGTTCAAGCTGTAGGGTTAGTTCATTGGTTTTATTTCTTTCTTCCTTCCAGATGTGTGCATTTATGGAGATAAACTGACCTCTGAGTACTGCATTGGCTGTACCCCATAGGTTCTGGTAGGAAGTGTTTTCATTCTCATTGGAATCCATAAATTTCTTTATTTCATCCTTGATTTCTTCTATAACCCATGGCGATTTGAGCAAGATGCTGCTCAGTTTCCATGAGTTCCACTTTCTTTCTGCTATTGATTTTGACTGTTATAGCTTTATAATCTGAGAAGATACTTTGCATTAATTCAACAGTATGGATTTCATTGAGAATTGCTTTATATTCTAACACATGGACTATTCTGGAGAATGTTCCACGTGCACTGGAGAAAAAAGTGTAGTTTTCTGCTGATGGATAGAAAGTTCTGCATATGTCGATGAGGTCTAGTTTGTTAATTGTGGCAATAAGGTCTTCTTTGTCTTTGTTGAGCTTTTTACTAGATGATCTGTCCAATATTGAGAGTGGAGTGTTGAAATCTCCTACTATTATTGTGGAGTGATCTATCTCATTTTGAGTGCAGTCAGTGTTTCTTCGATGTAGTTAGGTGCTCTAATATTAGATGCATAAGTATTTAATATTGTTAAGTCCTGTCTGTGTATTGAACCTTTTAGCAATAAATAGTGTTCATCCTTGTCCACGGTGGTGGATTTTACATTAAAATCAATTTTGTCTGAGATTAGAATTGCCACCCCTGCTCTTTTTTGTTCATTGTTGGCTTGATATATATTCTTCCATCCTTTAATTTTTAATCTATTCATATCTTTAAGTCTAAGGTGAGGTTTTTGTAGGCAACATATGGATGGATCTTGTCTTTTGATCCAAGATGTCACTTTAATGGAGTGTTCAGTCCATTCATATTCAATGTAATTATTGATAGGTATGTGTTCAGTGCTGCCATTGTGGTATGTTTACTTTTGTGTTGATGTTTTCTCTGTTCTTCTTATTAATCTCTTCTGGGAGATTCTTCTTTGTTGATTTTTCACATTTTTCAGGATTGGTTTTATGGTTGTTGAGACCTCTGTATTACTTTTCTTGATTTGATGTGTTGCATCTTTATTATGCTTTATGGCTGTCCCTAAGATCTCCCTTAATAAACTATATGTAACCCCAATTTCAGTTGCTAGCAGTCTTGTCAACTTCCTCTCAATCTGGAAGGACTACAACAACTGTAGTACATCCCTCTTTTTAATATGACTACATCATAGTTTTCACGATATGATCACGGATCATTTCTTTCTTTATTATAACTTTGATTGAGTTTGAGCCTTCCCTACCTGAGCAGGATTCTGGGTGATATGTCATGTAATTGCTTTTAAAATATAGTTAGTGGTTTTGTTCTAAGCCAAGAGTTTCTTTCAGTATTTCTTGTAGCTTTGGTTTGTTTTTTTCAAAGTCTCTGAGTTTCTGTTTATCTGTGAATGTCTTAATTTCATTTTCATATTTGAAAGAGAGCTTTGCTGGATATGTAATTCTTGGTTGGAAGTTCTTCTCCTTCAAGGCTTTGAATGTGTCATGCCACTGTCTCTGTGCCAGCATGGTTTCTGCTGAGAAATCCAACGAAAGCATATAAGGTTTCCCTCTGAATGTAAGCTTTGCTTTAAGTCTTCCTGCCTTTAAGGGTTTCTGCTTATTTTTCATTTTGTTAAGCCTGATTATAATATGTCTTAGAGTCTTTCTTTTGAGATCTATATTCAGTGGTGTTTGATATGTATCTTGGATATCTATATTCTCTTCTTTTGTAATTTCTCAGAAATTTTCTGTCAGCAGCTCAGCAACAATACTCTCTGTGTTCTCAAGTGTCTCATCCTGTTCAGGGACTCCAATTAATCATAGATTGTTCCTCTTAATAGAGTCTGTTTTAGTCAGCTAGGGCTGCTCTAACAGAAATACCACAAAGTGGATGGCTTTAACAAAGAAATGTTTATTCTTACACAGTCCGGTAGGTTGTAAGTCTATATTCAGGGTGACTGCTCCAGGGGAAGGCTTTCCCCTTGTTGGCTCTGAAGGAAAGTCCGGTATTGTATCAGTCTTTGTCCAGGGAGCGTCCTGGCACAAGAACCTCTGGTCTGAAGGACACGCTTTTCTCCCGGTGTGGCTTGCTTGATGGTAGCGAGGTTCTCAATTGTCCTTTGTTTCTTTTTCCTTTTTATCTGGAAGCATTAAGGGCGAGACAAGCCACACTCCGGGGAAACCCCCCCCCACAGTAGGGCGGGGAAGTAATCCTATGCAAAATTCATAGCCCCACCCTAATCCTTTAACACACAGTTTAGCAAAACCACAAAATGGAGGAGAGTCCCAAGATACTGGGAATCATATCCCAGCCACGTGGCTACACATATATTTTGGGGGGACACAATTCAAACCATGACAGAGTCCCACATGCTTCTTAATGCTTCTTCATTTTTCTTGTTTCTCTTTTCTGATCTCCTCATAGATGCTGCAGTCAGTAACTCTGTCTTCCAAGTCAGAAATTCTTTTTTCCGTTTGTTCCATTCTGTTTTCTTGGCTTTGAATGGAAGTTTCTATGCCTTTGATTTTGTTCTTGATCTGTTGGATTTCAGAGTACTGGTGTTCCATCAGATCGAGCAGCTTGCTTAATTTTTATTTCACTCTGCTGCATTTTGTATAAAGTCTAGGAGGTCTCTCTATATAATCCTTTTGTAGTCACCTTCTGATAGTTTCAGAAAAGTTTCTTCTTCTTGGAAATTTTGTGGTGCTTTCTTTTGGGGGGCCTTCTGAAGCCATCGGTGATTTCTTAGTTTTGGTTTTATCCAGAGTTTGTTGCTTTTGGGGCTTCATGGGAGTCACTAGAGGCTGTGAGAGATGCTGTGAGGATGGACAGCAGGTGTTTCTTTAGACCATCTTAAAATGAGAGGTAAAGAGTATCTGAGACCTTCCAAAGTCAGTCAGGTTTTCAGGTGTATAGGTCCCTTTTCCCAGCTTGCAAAGTAAACAGCTCTGTATCAAACCCCAGATGTTACAAGCTAGCTCAAAATACAGAAAGGCTACTGCCCAGCTGGCCTCTGCTGTCAGGCCCCAGCTGTAGGCAATGCTGTGTAGAATTCTGCTTTTCTACTGGAAAAGGGCTCCTGCCCGCCCACCCAGGAATTAGGTCTAGCTGGGGCTAGTATGGGTATATCTACCTGCCAGTGGAACAAGATGGTGTCCCGCACAAGCTGGCCACCTGGCCGGGACCAGGCTACTGGTGGAAAGAGAGGCCAAAGGTGCTGAGATGCTATGAGTCCACAGCCTGTGTCGTCAGGCCAGAGACTCAGGTGACACTGTGAAAACACTGCCTCTCTGCTGGAAAAGCACTCTCCCTTGGGGAAGGTGCTGCTTCCCAACCTAGGAACTAAGTCCAGCTGGAGCCTCTGTATGGGTGTCTCAGTCTCCCATTGGATCAAGATGGTGTCCTGCAAGAGCTTGCCACTGCCTCTGTATGGCTACTATATGACAGAGGTAGAAAGATAGGCCAAAGGTGCTGAGATGCACAAAGTCCAAAGCTGGGCACTCAGAATATGGCAGTTGTGCTTGCTGATTCCACCCGCAGTGCATCTGAGATTAGTGGCTAGTCAAGCCCCAGCTCCACCTGCTGGCTAAGAGAAAAAAAAAAATTAAAATGGTGAGTTACCTCCGGTCCGTGCAAGCCCATGCTCATCAAGAGTAGGGTCAGTGAAAGAGAGGAGGTTTTGCATTCAGTGGTATGAAGTCCAAATTAACCGCCCTATGCCACATTCTAGGGCTCAAGGGTTTCCAGAACGCTCTGTTTAATTATCAGTTCAGTTCTTTGTTTCCAGAGGGATTTAGGGAGACGTATGTTTAGTCTGGCATCTTGACTCTGCCTCACTTTTTTTTTTATTGTGATTGAGTGAAAGTGTACAATTCAGTTTATATTTGCGCACTCGCCTATCTGCAGCTTCTTCTGCTCTCCTTGTCTGGTGACAGCATACTCCTCCTTTCTGTTCTATACATGTCATATCCTCTTAACAATCTCCTGTCCCCTTCTCTCCAACCTCTTGACTCCCCTCTAGTAAGAGGCCAGTAGGATGAAGTCCTATAGATGCATAGAATCATAAAGTGCACACACAATATGGTCATGCTGTGTCATCAAATTCAATCCATTCCTGTCTGAAGAGTTGACCTCAGTAACAACTTACAATCAGGGGCAGCATCAGGTCTAGGGGCCATGCTCCCAGGGGAACCCCCAGGCATTCAGACCATCAGTTGTGTTCTTTTAGTGACATTCTTAGGGTGCACCCCTTTGTTTTCTCATATTGCCACTGGGACTGAACATTGTGAGCCCCATCACAGCTGTCACTGGTGGTGGCTGGGCACCATCTGAAAACCAACTGATTTTTGATACCCAGTCTCCACAACTGCATGAACTAGTTCGTTCAAGTAAATGTCTCTCTCTGTATATATAGATTTACATGTATATACACATACATAAGTTTGTTTTAGTCATCTGGTGCTGCTATAAAATAAATACCACAAGCAGATGGCTTTAACAAAGAGCAATTTATTCTCTTACAGTTCAGAAGGCTAGAAGTCTGAATTCAGGGCTCTGCTTCCAGGGAAAGGTTTTCTTTCTCTTGTCTGCTCTGGAGGAAGTCCCTTGTTATGCATTAGTCTTCCCTTGGTCTGGGAAAGTCTCAGCTCAGGAACCTCAGGTCCAAAGGATGTGCTCTGCTCCTGGCAATGCTTTCTTGGTGCTATGAGGACCCCATGTCTCCACTTGCTTTCCCTTTTATGTCTCAAAAGAGATTGGCTTAGGACACACTTCAATAGTGAAGACCTCATTGATACAGCTGCCATTAATCCATCTTATTTAATTATAGTGGGAGAATTTGCAACACATAGGAAAATCCTATCAAATAATAAAAGGCAGACAATCATACAATATTTGAAATCATGGTCAAGCCAAATTGATATGCACATTGGGGGGGGGCATAATTCCATCCATGGCAACATTTCACTGGCTTTCCTCCTTTAAGACAACTCTCATCCCATCCACTTCTTGCTACTAGCCGTGTGACTTGGCTGAGGCTGGAGTGTGACAGTTTGGCTTCTGGAGACTAGAACAGGCTGAATTCCAGGTATGAATTACCTGGAATACAGGTAACAACTTAGTAGTCTTGTGACGTTTCAAAGAAATAGTATCTTTTCTGAAAAATGGTTATTATAATAGTACTCACTTCTTAGGGATTTAATGTATGTACAGTACTTAGCTCATTGCCTGATGAACTGTTAAGTGCTCAGTAAATGTTACTAGTGTGTTATGGATTAAAATGTGTCTCCCAAAAAATATGTAATTGAAGTCCTGGAACTATACATATGGATCTGAAAATTGGACTTTTCTTTGTTGTGTCAATGATGCCATGCCAGTGTAGGGCAAGTCCTAAACCTAATCATTTCAGAGTTACAGAAAGAGTAGAATAAACTCAGAGACACAGACAGGGGGAAGACAGATGCCAAGGAATGCCAAGAGCTCTTAGAATTACTAACAAGGAAGAACTTCTCCCTAGAACTGATGTCCTGATT
Source organism: Heterohyrax brucei (assembly GCA_028571685.1). Lineage (NCBI taxonomy): Eukaryota > Metazoa > Chordata > Mammalia > Hyracoidea > Procaviidae > Heterohyrax > Heterohyrax brucei. The sequence continues at coordinate 59,258,176 of CM053166.1, forward strand.
TGGGCTCTATCCTTTAAACCTCAGAAAATATACACTTTTCTAAAAACAACTACTTGTGGTATATTTTGCTACAATAGCACTAGATAACTAAGACATAGTATTAATCATTACTATTATTATGGTAGAAGGCTTATTAGCAGCCTCAGCCCTAGTATGCAGTGAAGCCTAGAATAAAACATTGCTGCCAAAGACCTTTTCTTTGTTGTACAGGTGTTCACTCTGGGTGCCTTTGTGACCATGAAACTTTAGCTTATGCCTGCCTTTTACTGCTTGCTCTGGTTTCAGTGAATCAATAGGCTTGTATTTCTCTACCTTAGAATTCTCACTTGGCTAGGTGAGTGGGTGGAGGTTGGGGTGGAGAGTGGGTAAATTACGTTGACCTCATGCTACCTCCCACTTGACTTTGAGAATCACCCACCACACCCTGTGCACAGGATTTGTGTTCCTGAGCTGTTGAGGATTGTCTTCACCACCTCCTACCTAGATTTAGTTTTGCCATTTAGACCTTGTCCATTGAAGGTTCATATTCCTTGGATGTCCTTCTGCTTGACCCTGGCTTCTTTCCCTCCTCCCTATCCCCTCTTGCTGAATGTGGCAGACAACAGTTTTCAAGGATGACCACAACAAAAGCTCTTATGCCATAGACTCTTCTGCAATGAGAACAGCCATTCACAACCAGGAGGTGGAGTCTAATTTCTTTTCCATGAATGTAGGCTTGCTCATAATAAGTAGAAGGTGGCAGAATGATGCTGGGTAAATTCCAAGTTAGATCAGAAAGGGCCATAAAACTTTTTTGTTTTTTGCCTTCATATCTCAGAATATTAGCTCACTGGGTACTCCTTCTCAGAACTCACTCACCATGCTACGAGAAATGCAACTGAGAGGGAAAGTTCATGGATAGGTGTTCCAGTCAACCATGTCCAATGAACCTGTCCCTTAGCCATACCAGCCCAGGTGGCAGACAAGTGAATGAGGAAGAGAGTTCTCCAGACCTGATCATTTGCGTCACTCTCAGCTTTTCAAACATCCTGGATAGATGAAGCAAGAGATGTTCCCATTGTGCCCTCCAAATATCTGACCCATGGAATCCATATGCATAATAAAATGCCTGTTCTTTTATGTCCCTTTACCTTGCTTCATCCAAAGTCAGTGAGTTCAGGTATATCAACACTGTAGCTGTCAGCAAGATCCTTTGCATTTGCTCTGACATAATTCAGGTCTTCATTATCTCATGCCTGAATCTGTGCCACCACTTCTCACCTGCTCTTCTTGTTCCCAGTTACTTACCTTTCAATTCATTCTCCTTATCACACTGGATCATGGCCATTTTACTAGAAAACAAGCTCAGTCACATCACTTTGAAGGTGTCACACTGTCATAGATTGAATTGTTTCTCCCCCAAAATAGGTGTAGCCACGTGGCTGGGCCATGATTCCCAGTATCTTGTGACTGTCCTCCGTTTTGTGGTTTCTCTATGCTGTATGTTAAAGGATAAGGGTGGGACTGTAAATCCCTTCATAGGATCACCTCCCTGCTCCACTGTAAAGGGAGTTTCCCTGGAATATGGCTTGCCCCACCCTTAATCTTTTCATCCTGCAAGAGATCAAAAGAAAGGGAAGCAGGCCGAGAACTGACTGGAAACCTTACACCACCAAACAAGAAACACGGAGAAAAGCGCGTCAGTCAGACCTGATGTTCCTGTGCCAAGACACTCCCTGGACAAAGACTGACACAATGCCGGACTTTGCTCCAGAGCCAACAAGGGGGATAGCCTTCCCCCGGAGCAGGCATCTAGAATTTGGACTCGTAGCCTACTAGACTGCTTCAGAATAAACCTTCATTTATTAAAACTGTCCACTCTGTGGTATTTCTGTTAGAGCAGCACTAGCTGACTAAAACACACACCATTCTCATTTTCTTCAGATGAATAAAGTCTTTATTCTCTAAACTGATCAACGTGGTCTTTCATAATCTGGTTCCAACCCAACTTTCCAGCTTCATTGGTATGTCTTTTCTTACTAGGATCCTGTAACACTGCCCACAAAAGTCTCACACTTGGAATACCTTCACACTTTTGACACTTTGCCACTTGTTCTTTTCTCTGTTTGAAACAGCTTTCCCTTATTTTTTCTTTTCTTTTCCCTTTTTCTCATCTCTTTCTTCCCTTCTTCTTTTCTTCTTTCTCTTCTTCAATACTTACTTCCTCCTTCCTTCCCTCCCTCTTTCCTTCATTCTTTCTTTCCTTCCTTTCTTCCAGGTTAATGACTAAGTATTAGTTATTATCTATTGATATGTAACAGATCACTCCAAAACTTACTGGCAGTAAACAACGAGCTAGCTATTTTTCACAAACCTGTGGGTTACCTGGGTAGTCTCTTCTGGGCTCCTTCATGCAAGCCTGGAGGATCTAAGATGGCTTTGCTTATGTATCTAAAGTGTTGATGTTGGCTGTTGGTGCCTGCTCTCATCACTGAGTGGTCTATCACAAGACTGTTCTCAGAGACCAAAGGTGGAAGCTGCAAAGTTGTTTGAGTTTTAGGCTCTGGAACTTATTCAGTGTCTCTTTCACCACATTCTATTGGCCAAAGCAAACCAAAAGCCAACTCTGATTAAAGTGGTGAGGAAATAGACTCCACCTCTTAATGAGAAGATCTGCAAAATCGTGTTGTCATATTTAGTTTATCATGTACATATACTTCAAGGTCAAGATCATCTACAAACATTCATGAATTTATCCTTTAACTCAGTCATCCATTTTTCATTTACTCAGAAAACATGTCAGGCATGTTCTGTACACCAGGAACCAGACATTGAACATATAGAGGGGAATTTCTCATAATGTCAACCTATATTGTCCGTGCTTCTGTTCTAGTATTTATCTCAATATGTTGTAGCTGTTTGTTTACACATTTAATGTACCTAGTAGACAATGAGAGCCCTGGTGGCACAGTGGGTAAGAGCTTGGTTATTAACCAAGCGGTCAGCAGTTCAAATCTATGAGCAACTTCTTGGAAACCCTATGGGGCAGTTCTACTTTGTCCTATAGGGTCATTATGAGTTGGAATAGACTTGATGGCAACAGGTATCGTAGATTGTGAGGCCCTTGAGGGGAGAAATGGTGCCTCATCTCACTTTTGGTAGTAGTGTTATTTTAAAGCTAATAACAACCTTTCTGACTTGTTTTCTATTGTTCCTGGAGGGGTGACAGATTTACTATGGGAAAAGATGACTTTTTTTTTTCAGGGAAAAACATTTTGATGAGCCTTTTGTCTTTGTAAAACCTGAGCTCTCACGTTTTGTATGGGCAGAGAAAAAGTGTCAAACTGAATACACCTCTTTGCCTAACAACTTCTCTAATAGTGCTTGCTATGTTATAAAGGAAATGAAAACCTTTGAGATAAGCCTTGAAGGAAGACTAGACAGGTTGCTCCAAAATAAAACAATGATCAATGCTCTTTAGTCTTTGAATGTCACAATTACATTTCCTTTACTGAAATGTTGTTAAATAAGATGACCCAATGATTGGACTTCAGAGGAATTTTTTCTTTCATATGCTAGGAAAAAGGAGAGGAGATGTTTTTATTACTTCTATACTTTATACAACAAGCAAGGTACTTATTTTGACAGGTCAAATGAAGATTTGTTTTTTTATATAAGTGAAAACAAGTTACTCTTATGTTTAAGAAAATTAGAAGCTAAGTTTTTGTTTTGCTTTTCTGTTTTGGCTTCCTGGATACTGCAGATGGTTAATGTGTTCAGTTTCTAACTGAAATGCTGAAGGTTCAAGTTCAAACCAGAGGCACCTTGTTAGAAAGACCTGGTGATCTACTTAAAAAAAAAATAGCCATTGAAAACCCTATAAAGCACAGTTTTACTCTGATACACACGGAAATTTCATGAGTAGTAATAGACTCCATGGCAACTGGTTTTTTTTCTCTCTCTCTTTTTTCATGTCAGTTAGTTTTCTGCTTAGAAAAGAAATGCATGACAACGTAGAACAAAGTTCAAACTCATAAAATAAGACTTGACTTACTGATCTGACAGAGCCTGGTAGATTCCCTGAGACATGGCCCTTAGACAACCTGCAGACTTGGAACTGAAATCACTCCTGGAGATCACATAATAGCCACACAATAGACAAGCCAACAAAACAAACAACACTGATGAGGAATGTAAACCTTAGAATGGTCAACTATATGATACCTAAAGGACAGCATTTGCTGGAAAGCAAAGTTCAGAAGGCTGATAGGGTCAGGAAAACTAGGTGACTAGACATGCGGAAAGCAGGGAGGAAGGGCAGACAGTGCTGGCACATTCAGGGGTTTGCAACCAATGTCAACAAGCTGTAATATAAATATAAATTGTTGAACGGGAAACTAATTTACTCTGTAAACTTTCACATAAATAAAAATTAAATTAAAAATAAAAGGAAAAATCTAAGTCATGAAGGACAGCATAACATATAGAGGGAACTGTAATGGACATACTGAATACCATTTGTCAGAAAAGAACAGAGAATTAATATGGTTCCACTTCCCAGAAGATACAGTGAGCATAGTGAATGTGGTACAAGAAAAGTTCTGCATTTCCTTTTTTACTTCTGTAGCCTCTTTGTGTGCTGATCATTAGAAGCACTGGAAAGGGAGGAAAAAAACGAAATACTTGTTTTACCTTATTCACAAATACACACACACACATCTATCTATATACCCATTTACACATGTACATATATTATAACCTGGTTCAAAAGCATAAATATTTATAGCTTTTTTCTTTTTAACAAAAGTGGCATCCTAGTGTGTAAAAATCTGCATACATATATTTTCACTTAATTTATTATGAGAGTCCTTTCCCATTTCATTACATGTTCTTGGAGGAAACAAGTTCCAATAATCTAGCATAATGGATTCAAACATTCTCCCACTGTTGAGTAGTTTTAGTTACTGTAAATAATGTTCCAAAATATTCTCATGTACACAAAGTTTTGTGTTTACCACCATTTCCTTGGGATACATTTCCTAATGGTTAATTGTTGGGTCAAATGGCATGAACATGTACATACTTTCACAGCGCTGCGCTGCTGTTTAGAAAGGTTGTAACAATTTACAATCTTTCAAGCTGTGTGGCTGAGTCAATTTCTATGCACTTTCTTCTAATATATTGATAATTTCATTAAGAATCACTTTGCTAAACTGGTAACTGGAAATGACATGCTGTTGTTTTTTAATTTGCCCTTTTTTGGTGCCTTGATGTAGCTTCCCTTCTGATAAATCATGTGCTTCATCTTTAGATCTTTATAACTACAGATGTATAGAGTGTTTGTCTCATTGGATTCTGGGAGTTCATTTTACCATTTCTTAAGCTCGGTCTTAAGCTCCTTTTCATTGGAAGTGAAATACAGATATCCCCACAGCAACCTCTTTGAGCTCCCTAAGGCGAATCCACTCACTCAAAGCACTGGCCAACAGTGTTGAATTCACTGAAGGTTTTCCAGGGGAAATGGAGGAGAGTTGACATTGCATACCTCACAGCAAATGACTTGAAATCTTTGGATGTTTTACTTACCTCCATATACCTCTCTCTGTTGTCCCCCTCTCCAAAGTCTTATTTTTAGTTCTTTCCACATGTAACACACAATCTCACCAAGTCCTCCGCAGTTTTAGACAGTTAGGGATCTTAATTTGGTAAGTAGCCATACAATTTGAGAGTCTCACTCCACTCAGTACTTCTCCGAGGCACTTATCAACATATTTTCCCACTAGAGGGGAATAATTCTTAGGAATTGCTAAGAAAAATTTCTCCATCTTGTTTCAGAAGCATTGTGTAAAATTATTGTTTTTTTCTTTTTTTTAATTATTATGATTGAATGAAAATGTACATTCCCATATAAATTTGCATGCCCTCCTATATGCAGCTGCCACTGCTCTCCCTGTTTGGTGACAGCACACTCTTCCTCTCTGCTCCAGATATGTCTTATCCTTCCAGCAATCTCCTATCCCCTACTCTCCACTCACTCTCCTTCCTCCAGGAAGAGGTCAGCAAGATGACTTCCTATAGATGCAAAGAACCATAAAGTGCGCATATGACACGGTCACTCTGTGTCACCAAGTCCAGTCCATTCTGGTCCAAAAAGTTGACCTCCATTGTGATTTATGGACAGGGGCAGCATCAGGGCCAGGGGCCATGCTCCCAGGGGAACCCTGAGGCCGCTGTACTATCAACTGTGGTCTTTTAGTGGAGACTTCAGGGTGTACCCCTTTTTATTCTTGTGTTGTGCTGGTGGTGGCCGGGCATCATCTGGTTCTTCCAGTCATTAGTCGATGTAGTCACTCACTCACATGGGTATCTCTGTCTTCGGGGTTCTCTTTCCCCCATGTTTTTTTGGCCCTTGGTGATCATCCGTTCTGCTGAGTTGGGACTATTTGCTGTACCCTCAGATGGCAGCTTGGCAGCTTTTAAGATCCCAGATGCCACTCACCAATGTGGGGTGCAGAGGGCTCTCTTAGCAGAAGGCTAGTTGTGCCAATTGGCCTTGATTTCCCCAAGAGCACGGTCCCTGGCCCCCCACCCCAGCTACTCTGTCTTTGTATTACTGGGTTAAGATGGCAGGAGTAATCATGTTATATTGAAGTCCAGCTAATATTGATCTTTCTAATGTGTGCTGTCTCAGATTTCAGCCAACCAAATTTCTATCTATCTAATCTAACCCCCCCTCATCTTCCCACCTTCCTCACACTTCAACTGTCAAAGAGTCTTTCATTCTATGCAGGAGTCTGTTTTTAGGTTCTTACCGTAGGGGTTTCATGCAATATTTGTCCTTTTGTCACTGACTACTTTCACTCAACATAACATCCTCCAATTGAAACCAGGTTGTGAGATGTTCCCTAACATCATCGTTGTTCCTTATCATTGCATAGTGTTCCATTGAGTATATATACCATAGTTTACCTGATCGTTCCTCTGTTGGTGGGCATCTGGGTTGATTCCATCTTTTTGCTATTGCGGACTGTGCTGCGATAAACGTTTGTGCACATGCATCAGCTGCTGTGAATGGCCTTGATTCTGTAGGATATATTCCAAGCAGTGGAATTAATGGGTCAAATGGTATATCTAGATCCAGCTTTTTAAGGAAGTGCCAGATTGCTTTCCAAAGAGCTTGCACCATTTTGCAATCCCACAACTGTGTAGGAGAGTTCCACTTTCTCAACAGCCTCTCCAGCATTTGTTGTTTTGTGTTTTTTGGATCACGGCCAATCTCTTTGGGGAGAGATGATATTTCATTGTCGTTTTGATTTGAATTTCTTTAATAGCTATTGATTGTGAGCATGTCTGCATGTGTTTTTTGGCTGCCTGGATCTCCTCTTTAGAGAAGTGTCTGTCTATCTCCTTTGTCCGTCACTTAATTGGATAATTTATCTTTTTCTTACCGACATTTTGTAGTACTTTATAGATTATGGAGATCAGGTGTTGTCTGACATATAGCTGCCAAATATTTTTTCTCATTTAAAAGGTGGTCTTTTAATTCTATTAATAAAGTCGTTGGATGAGCAAAAGTGTTTGATTCTTAGTAGTTCCCATTTACCTATTTTCTCTTCTGTTGTTTGTGTTTTATTTGACAGATTTTGAAGTGTGTTTATGTTGTATATTAAAACTTCCATTGTTATTCCTACCTTTTCTTGAATGAGCTTTACCGTTTTAGATTTGATATTTAGGTCTTCTATCCAGTTTGAGTTGGTTTTTGTATAAGGTGTAAGATATGGATGTTGTTTCAATATATTGCAGGTGGATATCCAACTTTGCCAGCAGCATTTGTTGAAGAGATTGTTTTTACTCCTGTCTGATGTCTTAGAGCCTTTGTTGAATATCAACTGTTCATAGGAAGATGGTGTCATCTCTGGGGTCTCAATTCTGTTCTATTGATCTATCTGTCTCTTTTTGTTCCAGTACCAGACTTCTCGGACTACTGTGGCAGTGTAATAGGTTCTAACGTCAGGTAGTGAAAGGCCCCCCAGTGTGTTCTTCTTCTTCAGTAATGCTTTACTTATCTGAGGCTTCTTCTCTTTCCAAACAAAGTTGGTAATTTGTTTCTCCACCTCTTTAAAAAATGCCACTGAAATTTGTACCAGGATTGCATTATATAAGTAGATTGCTTTAGGCAAAATAGACATTTTTACAATGTTAAGTCTTCGTATCCATGAGCAGGGTAGGTTTCTCCATTTACATAAGTCTCTCTTAGTTTCTTGTAGTAAGGACTTGTAGTTGTCTTCTTAAAGGTCTGTTATTTCTCTGGTTAGATTTATTTGTAGGTACTTTACCTTCTTAGAGGCTATAGGAAGTGGTATTGATTTGGTGATTTCTTCCTTAATCTTGTTGTTAGTATAAAAGAATCCTACTGATTTACTTATGTTCATCTTGTATGCTGCGACTTTGCTGAACTCTTCTATCAGTTTGAGCAATTTATTTATGGATCTTTAGGTTTCTCTGTATGTATAGTCATATCTTCTGCAAATAGGGAGATTTTTACTTCTTCTTTGCCAATGCAGATGCCCTTTATTTCTTGGTCTTGTCTGATTTCTCTTGCTATAACTTCCAGTAAAATGTTGAATAAGAGAGATGAGAGTGGGCATCCTTGTCTAGTTCCTGTTCTCAAGGGTTTCAGTCTCTCTCTATTGAGGATGATGTAGGCAGTTGGCTTTGTATAAATGGCCCTTATTGCATTGAGAAATTGGCTGTCTATGCCTATTTTGCTGAGAGTTTTTAGCATGAATGGGTGTTGGACTTTATCAAATGCCTTTTCTGCATCCATAGACAAGATTAGGTGACTCTTGTCTTTTGTGTTATTTATGTGGTTGATCACATTAATTGTTTTTCTTATGTTGAACCAGACTTGCATCCCTGGTATGAATCCAGCTTGGTCATGATAGATTATTTTTTTGATATGTTGTTGTATTCTATTAGCAAGAATTTTGTTGAAGATTTTTGCATCTAGATTCATGAGTGATATTGGTCTGTAGTTCTTTTTTGTTGGGTCTTTCCCTGACTTTGGTACCAGCGTTATGCTGGCTTCATAGAATGAATTTGGGAGTATTCCATCCCTTTCTATACTGTGAAATGGTCTCAGTAATACTGGAGATAACTCTTCTCTAAAAGCTTGGTAGAATTCTGCGATGGAGCCATCTGGGCCCAGGCTTTTTTTCGCTGGCAGTTTTTTGATGACTTTTTCAATCTATTCCTTTGTGATGGGTTTATTAACTTGTTTTGCTTCACCTTGTGATAATTTTGGTAGGTGATATGAATCAAGGAACTTGTCCATTTCCTCTAGGTTTTCAAATTTGTTAGAGTACTGTCTTTCATAGTATTCTGTTATGATACTTTTGATTTCTGTTGGATTTGTTATGACAACTCCCCTCTCATTTCTTATTTGGCTTATTTGTTTCCTTTCCTGGTTTTCTTTAGTGAGTTTAGCCAATGGTTTGTCAATTTGGTTGATCTTTTCAAAGAACCAGCTTTGGGTCTTTTCGATTTTTTCAATTGTTCTTGTATTCTCTAATTTGTTTAGTTCTGCTCTCATCTTTGTGACCTGTTTTCTTCTTGTGACTGAGGGGTTCCTTTGCTGTTCTCTCTCTACTTTTTCAAACTGTGGGGTTAGTTCTTTGATTTTATTTCTTTCTTCCTTCCAGATGTGTGCATTTATGGAGATAAACTGACCTCTGAGTACTGCTTTGGCTGTGTCTCATAGATTCTGATAAGAAGTGTTTTCATTCTCACTGGAATCCATAAATTTCTTTATTTCATCCTTGATTTCTTCTATAACCCATGGTAATTTGAGCAAGATGTTGTTCAGTTTCCATGAGTTTCACTTTTTTTCTGCTATTGATTTTGACTCTTATAGCTTTATGATCTGAGAAGATGCTTTGCATTAATTCAATGGTATGGATTTTGTTGAGAATTGCTTTATGTCCTAACATATGGTCTATTCTGGAGACTGTTCCATGTGCACTGGAGAAAAAGGTGTAGTTTTCTGCTGATGGATAGAAAGTTCTGCATATGTCAATGAGGTCTAGTTGGTTAATTGTGGTAATAAGGTCTTCTTTGTCTTTGTTGAGCTTTTTTCTAGATGATCTGTCCAATATTGAGAGTGGAGTGTTGAAGTCTCCTACTATTATTGTGGAGTGATCTGTCTCCTTTTTGAGTGCAGTCAGTGTTTCTTCGATGTAGTTACATGCTCTAATATTAGGTGCATAATAATTTAATATTGTTAAGTCTTGTCTGAGTATTGAACCTTTTAGCAATAAATAGTGTCCATCCTTGTCTGTGATGGTGGATTTTACATTAAAATCGATTTTATCTGAGATTAGAATTGCCACCCCTGCTCTTTTTTGTTCATTGTTGGCTTGATATATATTCTTCCATCCTTTAATTTTTAATCTGTTCATATCTTTAAGTCTAAGGTGAGTATCTTGTAGGCAACATATGGATGCGTCTTGTCTTTTGATCCAAGATGTCACTTGATGTCTCTTTACTGGAGTGTTCAGTCCATTCACATTCAATGTAATTTCTGATAGGTATGTGTTCAGTGCTGCCCTTGTGATATGTTTATTATTGTGTTGATGTTTTCTCTGTTCTTATTAATCTCTTTTGGGACATTCTTCTTTGTAAGGTAGTTTTTCATGTTTTTCAGGGTTGGTTTTGTGGTTCTTGAGACTCCTGAACTATGTTTCTTGAGTTCATATGTTGCATCTTTATTGTGCTTTTCAGCTGCTCCTATGATCCCCCTTACTATATATAAACCTAATTTTAATTACTGCCATTCTTACCAACTTCCTCTCCATTTCGAAGGACTATAATGACTGTAGTACATCCTTCTTTTTAATATGATGGCATCATAGTTCTCATGATATGATCACTGGATTATTTCTTTGACTATAACTTTGATGGAGTTTGGAGACTTCACTAACAGGTAGGATTCTAGGTGATGTGTCCTATATTTGCTTCTAAAATATAAATTATTGGTTTTGTTTTTCTAAGCCAAGAGATTCTTTCAGTATTTCTTGTAGCTTTGGTTTGTTTTTTACAAAGTCTCTGAGTTTCTGTTTATCTGTGAATGTCTTAATTTCATTTTCATATTTGAAAGACAGTTTTGCAGGATATATAATTCTTGGTTGGAAGTTCTTCTCCTTCAAGGCTTTGAATGTGTCATGCCACTGTCTCTGTGCCAGCATGGTTTCTGCTGAGAAATCCAACGAAAGCATATAAAGTTTCCCTCTGAATGTAAGCTTTGCTTTGAGTCTTGCTGCCTTAAAAGTTTCTGCTTATGTTTCATTTTGTTAAGCTTGATTATAGCTTGGCTTGGCTTGGATTATAATATGTCTTAGAGTCTTTCTTTTGAGATCTATATTCAGTGGTGTTTGATATGTATCTTGGATATCTGTATTCTCTTCTTTCATAATTTCTGGGAAGTTTTCTGTCAGCAGCTCAGCAACAATACTCTCTGTGTTCTCAAGTGTCTCATCCTGTTCAGGGACTCCAATTAATCATAGATTGTTCTTCTTAATAGAGTCCCACACGCTTCTTAATGCTTCTTAATTTTTCTTGTTTCTTTTTTCTGATTTATCCTCATAGATGCTGGAGTCAGTAACTCTGTCTTCCAAATCAGAAAGCCTATTTTCCATTTGTTCCATTCTGCTTTCTTGGCTTTGAATGGAAGCTTCTGTGTCTTTGATTTTGTTCTTGATCTGTTGGATTTCAGAGTACTGGTGTTCCATCAGATCGAACAGCTTGCTTAATTTTTCATTTTGCTCTGCTGCATTTTGTATAAGGTCTAGGAGGGCTCTCTATATAATCCTTTTGTAGTCACCTTCTGATAGTTTCAGAAAACCTTCTTCTGGGAAGTTTTGTGCTGCTTTCTTTTGCGGGCCTTCTGAAGTCATTGGGTGATTTCTTGGTTATGGTTTTCTCCAGAGTTTTTGCTTTTGGGGCATCATGTGTCTCAATAGATGCTGTGAGAGGTGCTGTGGTGATGGACCACAGTTGTTTCTCTAGACAGTCTTAAAATGAAAAGTAAAGAGTATCTGAGACCTTCCAAAGTCAGTCAGGTTTTCAGGTGTATAGGTCCCTCTTCCCAGCTGTAAAATAAACACCTCTATATCAAACCCCCGATGTTGTAAACTAGCTCAAAATACAGAAAGGCTACTGCTCTGCTGGCGTCTGCTTTTGGGCCCCAGCTGTAGGTGACACTGTGTAGAATACTGCCTTTCTGCTGGAAAAGTGCTGTCCTCCAGACAGGCGCTGCCTCCTAGCCCAGATTTAGGTCCAGCTGAAGCCTCTGTATGGGTATATCTGCATTCTGGTGGAATAAGATGGTGTCCCACTCAAGCTCCTCACCTGCCTGGGTATGAGCTCCTCTATGGTGGAGGAGGAAAGAGAGGCTAAAGGTGCTGCAATGCTCACAGTCCACAGCTTCTGTTGCCAGGCCCCAGCTGCAAGTGACACTGTGTAAAATACTGCTTTTCTGCTAGAAAAGCGCTCTTCTCTGGGCTGGCACTGTCTCACAACCTAGGAACTAAGTCCAGCTGAAGCCTCCATATGGCTGTGTCCACCTCCCAATGCATCAAGATGGCATCCTGCACTAGCTTGACACCTGTCTCAGTACTAGCTACTCTACGGTAGATGCAGAAAGAGACACCAAAGGTGCCAAGATGCACAGAGCCCAAAGCTGGGTTCTCAAAATATGGCAATTTCGCTTGCTGATCCCACCAGCAGTATGTCTGAAATTAGCTGCTAGTCAATTCTGAGCACCACTCACTGGCTAAGACAGAGAAATAAAAAGTTAAAATAGTGAGTTTCCTTCTGTCTGTGTAAGCCAGTGTGTTTGAAGAGTAGGGTCAGCAAAAGAGAGGAGGTTTTGTATTCAGTGGTATGAAGTCCAATTTAACAGCCCTATGCCACATCCTAGGGCTCACTAGGTGTTCAGAAGGCTCCATTTAATTACGAGTTCAGGTCTTGGTTTCCAGAGGGATTTAGGAAGATGTGTGTTTAGTCTGTCACCTTGACTCCACCCCAAAAATTATTGGTAGAATGAAAAATGTTATATTTCTTAAGTCAAATTCCCAATCTGAGTACAGTAGTTTTCTTGAGGGTGGAGAGTGCCCTCAGGATCAGCATTTGTAAGGGAAGGAAGAAAATTTGAGTAGAGAGGATTTGAGGTGCGATACAGTCACAACTGGGGCCTCAGCTGATCCTGTGCGGAGCTCAGAAACTGGCACGTTCCTTCAGAATTATCTCAAATTGAGGCAAGGGAGCCAGAGTTTTAAATCCACTCCTCGTGAACCAGTTCTGAGTTAAAGCTGCTCCCAGGGAGTGGAGATAATTTTGGCAAGGTAGTTCCTATCTACCAAGGAGAATCCTGGGGATGTACCCAGTTGGGAAGCTTTAGCAACAAACACTCTTGCTCACTAGGGGAGCAAGTGCCTTGGTTCTGAAGAGGCACCATGGCATCTGCCACATGTGCCAAAGAATATTGTCTCAGGGACCTTATGATTTTTGAGGTATGCTTGGGTTTTTAGTGGGTTTTCTACATTGAAAGTCTTTCTGACTCTAGGGAATACTTAAGAATTAAGACTGGAGCTGTGTTTGACACATAAAAGCAAAACTCTGAATTGGATAGAGTTGGATCTGAACATTATTCATACTCTCTGAGCCGACAGTTTTTTCCATTTGTAAAATGGGGCAAATAATCCCTTTCCACTTAAATGGTAGATAAAAACCAAATTAAACCTATAGCCACCAAGTTGATTCTAACCTGTAGTGACCCTACAGGACAGAGTAGAACTGCCCCATAGGATTTCAAGGTTGTAATCTCTGCGGAAGAGTACTGCCATGTATTTTTCACATGGAACAGCTGGTAGGTTCAAACAGTCAACCTTTGGTTTAGCAGCCAAGTGCTTAACTACTGCACCACCAAGGCTCCTTGAAAGGTAGAGAATTAAAATGAGTTAACTTATATTAGACATTTAGCACTGTGCCTCCTGACATTTTGTAGATGTTCAGTGCATGTTATTTTCACTTGTCTTCCTCTTCCTCCACCTCTTTTAGCATTTTTCTCAAGGACATTTCCTTTTAACAAGGTAGGGCCTGTGTGTATTTAATATTCTTGCATAGACATTTGAGAACTTAAAACTGGGTTGTAAAATCAAGAGTTTGGACAAAATGATCATTAAACTTAGTTCCAAGGTTTTAAACTTCAGTTTTAATACTCCATGATTCAATATATTAGAGTACAACAAACAATTAATTCTTATCTCAGCATTCTCATTGTCACCATTGTCTTAGGCTGAGTTCTCTGGGGAAGCAAAACTAGTGCCCTGTGTGTGTGTGTGTGTGTGCGCGCGCGTGTGTGTGTATTATTACAAATGCCTTTTTTCACCAACATAAGTGTCAACTACATGCATGGACCTCTCCAGTTGAAATACACAGGAATCAAATCAACTACGTCTGTGGAAAGAGATAATGGAAAAGCTCCATATCAGCAGTTAGAACAAAGTCAGGTTCTGACTGAGGCACAGACCATCAGCTACTCATATATGCAAGTTCAAATCAAAACTGAAGAAAATTAAAACAAGTCCACAAGAGCCAAAGCATGGCCTTGAGTATATTCCACCTGTGTTTAGAGACCATCTCAAGAACAAATTTAATGCACTGAACACTAAAGACTAAAACCAGATGAATTGTGGAATGACCTCAAAAACATAACACATGAAGAGAACAAGAGGTCATTGAAAAGACTAGAAAGAAAGAAAGCACCAAATTGGATGTCAGAAGAGACTCTGAAACTTGCTCTTGATTTTCGAGTAGCTAAAACAAAAAAAATTAATAATGAAAAAAACTGAACAGAAGATTTCAAAGGGAAGCTTGAGAAGACAAAGTAAAATATTATAATGATGTGTGCAAAGATCTGGAAATAGAGAACTAAAAGGGAAGAACATACTCAGCATTTTTCAAGCAGAAAGAACTGAAGAAAAGAATTCAAGCCTTGAGTTGCAACAGAAGGGTTCTACAGGGAAAATATTAAATGACTCAGGAAGCATCAAAAGAAGATGGAAGGAATACACAGAGTCATTATACCGGAAAGAACTGATAGACACTCAACCATTTCAAGAGGTAGCATATGATCAGGAACCGATAGTACTGAAGGAAGAAGTTGAGGATGAATTGAAGGTATTGGCAAAAAACAAGGCTTCAGATGATTGAATATCAATTGAGATGTTTCAACAGATTGTCACTGTTGTTAGGTGCCATTGAGTCAGTTCTGACTCAGCAACACTATGTACAAGAGAACGAAACACTACCCAGTCTTGCACCATGTCCACAATTGTTTTCATGCTTAAGCCTGTTGTTGCTGCCACTGTGTCAATCCATTTCATCAAGGGTCTTCCTCTTTTTTGCTGACCCTCCACTCTACCAAGCATGACGTCCTTCTCCGGGGACTGATCCTTTCTGAAAACATGTCCAAAGTACATAAGATGCAGTCTTGCCACCTTTGCTTCCAAGGAGCTCTTTGGTTTGTACTTCTTCTAAAACAGATCTGTTTGTTCTTTTGGCAGCCCACGGTATATTCAACATGCTTCTCCAACATCACAATTCAAAGGCACCAATTCTTCTGTCTTCTTTGCTTGTTGTCCAGCTTTGGCACTCATATTATGCAATTGAAAATACCACGGCTTGGGTCAGGCATACTTTAGTCTTCAAGGTGACCACTTTTCAATACTTTAAAGAGATCCTTTGCAGTAGATTTTCCCAGTTCGGTGAGACTTTTGATTTCTTTACTGCTGCTTCCCTGGGCGTTGATTGTGGACCCCAGTAAAAGAAAATCCTTGACAACCTCAATCGTTTCTTCTTTTATGCTGATGGTGCTTACTGTCCCAGTTGTAAGGATTTTTGTTTTCTTGATGCTGAAGTGCAATCCACACTGAAGGCTGTAATCCTTGATCTTTATCAGTAAGTGTTTCAAATATTGTTCGCTTCCAGCAAGTAAGGTAGTGTCATCTGCTTCATGCAGGTTGTTAATTAGTCATCCTCCAATTCTGATGCTTCATCTTCTTTGTATAGTCCAGCTTTTTGGATTATTTCCTCAACATACATATTGAAAAGATAAAGTGAAAAGATACAACCCTGATGCATACCTTTCCTGACTTTAAACCACGCAGTGTCCTTATGGTCTGCTTGTATGACTGCCTCCTGATTCATATACAGATTCCTTAAGAGCACAATTAAATGTTCTGGAATTCCCATTTTAGGGAATATTGGCCATAATTTGTTATGAGCCACACAGATGCAGCACTGGAAGTGCTCACTCATCTATGCCAAGAAATTTGGAGGACAGCTACCTGACCAACCAGCTGGAAGAGATTTATGTTTATGCCCATTCCCAAGAAAGGTGATCCAACAAAATGTGGAAATTATTGAATACTATCAGTAATACCACATGCAAGTAAAATTTTGCTAAATATCATTAAAAGGCAACTGCGACAGTATATTGAGCAGGAACTCCCAGAAATTCAAGCTGGATTCAGAAGAGGATATGGAGCCAAGAATATCATTGTTGACGTCAGGTGGATCTTAGCTGAAAGCAGAGAATACCAGAAAAATGTTTGCCTGTGTTTTATTGACTATGAACAGGCATTCAACTGTGTGGATCATAACAAATTATGACTAACAATATGGAGAACGGGAATTCCAGAACACTTAAGTGTGCTCGTGAGGAATCTGCATGTGGATCAAGAGACAGTGGTGTTAACCGAACAAGGGGACACTGCATGGTTTAAACTTAGGAAAGGTGTGCATCAGGGATGTATCCTTTCACCACACCTTTTCAATCTGTATGCTAAGCAAATAATCCAAAAAGCTGAACTCTATGAAGAAGAATGAGGCTTTAGGATTGGAGGATGACTGATTAACAGTATGTGCTATGCAGATGATGCAACCTTGCTTGCTGATAGTGAATAGGAGTTGAAACACTGATGAAGGTCAAAGGTTGCAGCCTTCAGCATGGGTTGCACCTCAACATCAAGAAAACAGAAAACCTTATGACTGGACCAGTAAGCAACATTATGATAAATGGAAAAAAGACTGAGGTTGTGAAGCACTTCATTTTACTTGGTTCTACAATCAACATCCATGGAAACACTAGTCAGGAAATCAAAAGAAACATTGCATTGGTTAAATCTCTACAAAACACCTGTTTTAAGGGTTGAAAAGTAAAGATGCCACCTTGAATAGTAAGGTGCTCCTGACTCAAGCTATGGTATTTTAAATCATCATATGCATATGAAAGCTGTACAATGAGCAAGGAAGACAGAAGATTGAAGCCTTTGAATTATGGTGTTGCAGAAGAATATTCAACATACTATGGACTGCCAAAAGAACAAACAGATCTGTTCTGGAAGAAGTACAACCTGAGGGCTCTTTGAAGGCAAGCATGGTAAGACTGTATCTTACATACTTTGGACTTGTTGTCCCTAGAGAAAGACATCATGCTTGGTAAAGTAGAAAATCAGCAAAGAAGAGGAAGACCCTCAGGAGATGGATTGACAGGGTGGCTGCAGCAATGGGCTTAAGCACAAAAACAGTTGTGGGCATGGCACAGGACCTGGCACTGTTTTGTTCTGTTGTTCATAGGGTCGCTATGAGTTGACAGTTACTCGACAGTACCTAGCAACAACAAATACACACACACACACACACATACACATTCATTACCATTGAGTCACTGCAGACTCATAGCAACCCTACAGGACAGAGTAGAACTGCCCCATAGGGTTTCTAAGGAGTGGTTGATGGATTCTCACTGACAACCTTTAGGTTAGCAGCTGTAGTTCTTGACCACTATGTCACCAGAGTTTCCATATCTCTATATATCTATGTATAGGTATATATAGAGAAATACTTCCATGAATATAAACAGAGAGAGGGAGAGAGGGCAAGACAGAGGTCGCAAGGAATTGGCTCATGCCATTGTGAAGTCTGGTCAGTCCCAAATCTGTGGTGCAGGTATCTGCTGGAGGCTTCTCCTGATGGAATGCTCTACTGAATCATGTGGTTTCAGGCTTTGAAAAACCCAGCATCCGTGGGAGAGATGGCAGGCGGCTGGCTCACAAGGCTGTGGAGCTGGTGAACCCTGAAGTCAGCAGGTCAGATGACAAGCTGTTGGCTCAAGTCCCAGGAACTGGAATTCAAATAGTAACAAGCATATGGGCTTTGCCAGAATTGTTTGTACATATTTTGGGTACAGGACACTTCCCCAGGGAAAATTCTTTTGCAGCTGATGGGCTGATCATATCAGAACACATCATATAGGTGATTACATTATATTCCAAAATGCAGGATAATTATATCAGATCATAAAAATGGAAGATAATTCAAAATACTGATAATCATGGCCTGGTCAAGTTGACACACCACATTAACTGTTGCATCACCTTGGCTTTAATGAACTACATTGGCTATCCTGGCACTCTGTGTGTTCAGATGTTTCTGGTAATTGGGAGAGTTGCACTTCAAAAGTCTTCTGGGATTGCTTCAAGATCAGTGACACTAAATTATATTGCTTTGTTGCCAGCCTCTTGTGAAGGGAACACTGATCCCGAATCTTTAAAAAGAGAATTCGTACTGCATAGAGAGTGCAAGTGAGAGTAATTAAGTATTTTACACAAAAAATTTTCTCTCCTTAACTAGACTGTGAGTTATTTGGGAGGCTTAAACTGTTCTGTCTCTATTGCAGCATCACTAGAATGATACTCACACACATACTGAACAATCAACATTACCAAAGCTGAGTCAATTAACTTCTGTGAGTTCTAATGGAAACTAAATACGGTCCAGGAATTTCTGCATATCAAGGTCTTCCAAACTATCTATAAATTTGGTTTTGGCTTTTATATTATTATCTAGGTACTAGGTAATAAGTTAAGCAAATCACTTACTGCTGTAATTAATTAGTTATTTAAGAGTTAACTATATATAACGACCTGCACAAAGTGATGTTGGCTTCTTGAGGTGTAAGGTCTGTAGGCTGTGGACTTGTTACATTTGTCTGGTCTCAGCTGGAGATTTCTTGTTAATGGTTACTTGGAGGTCTTTTAAGTCTTCATCTTTTAGTTTCCATTTTCTGTTCACGTTTCCTTTTGATTTTGAACTTTTTATTTTTCTGAGCACTGATTTGCTGTTATGACTGGTTTTGCAGAGATGAAGCTTTTCTGTTTCATTTAGGTTGAAAAGTTGCTGTTTGAAGCTGTTTTTATGTGAAGTTTTCCTCCTCTTTCAGAGCAAATAAGTTTTGTTTATTTCTTTTCAAGCAAACTGTTTCTCAGAAAAATGATTCCCTACAGACTTACGATGGTTTCAATACATCTATAAACAAAGCCGTTTTCCCAGAACTGCCATTGTTACTTAAGAGAATTCTCTTACTTGTCTCCATTCAAACCTATATTTCATTTTTTGTTTTACCTATTCAAATTGCACTTTAGGTTGTGTTTACCCATTTCCAAGACCCTTGGAAAATTGGGCAGTAGGTATCAATAACTGTAAAACTACCTGTTCACAGCTTTCTTTTGCTGTTTTTAGTATCATGTACGGGACTGGGTGGCAGAGCAAAGAAGGCAAGATGTCTGTACTTGACCACTGACTTACCGAGTATAAGATTCTCTTGCAAGTCTTTGGTTCTACCCTGAACAAAAGATTCCTGAGGAGGAATGCCATTCAAACCTCAATTGTGTTTCTGATGGCTTGTGATTGGGAGTGGACGGAAGCTTCTAAAGCAGAGCTGCTCAAAGTGTGGTCCATGATGAGATAAGTTAAAAACTGAGAGTAAGCTGCATGATACTGAAATAGTAGACATATGACAATTCACAGTTGCCAAAACCCATAGGACTGTACAACACAAAGAGGGAACCCTAATGCAAACAATGGCTTTAGTTAATAATAATTTATCCGTAGTGATTCATCAATTCTGACAATGTGCCATAGAGTGTGAGATGTTAATAATAGGAGAAACCATTTTCAGGGAAAAAAGGGGGACACGTGGGCACTTTCTGCACATTTCACACAATTGTTATGTAAAGCTAAACATGCTCTAAAAAACAGAGTATATTAAAATCCTTAAAAAATGGCAGTAGATGGTTAGATTTCCAAGTGCACATTCACTAAACTCCTCTTCATGAACAGGCTACAGACCTGAACTGTTCAGTCCAGTAGCCCTTACTCACAGGTGGTTTATAGCACATAGTATGTACAATATTGTGACCAGTGTAAATTGAGAAGCCTGTAAACACAAACTACACACTGGATTTCAAAGCCTTCATACAATAAAAGGAATATAAAATATCTCAATATTATGTTGTTTTATGTTGCAGTGATTTTATTTTCCATATATTGGATTAACAAAATCATACTATTAAAATTAATGGCATCTGTTTATTTTTACTTTTTTAATGAAAAGTCATGGGAACTTCTCAGGGTTTGTCCCAAGCCATATGTCACAGCAGAGTTAATACATTCCACCGGAGACTCAATCTGGTGTTATTAAAGGTACACTGTGTGTGTGTGTATGTGAGACCAAAAACATTCCTCTCACCTAGTTCCCACTGAGTCACTCATCTCTTGGGGCCTTATTCAGGATTGTGGATGTCTTTCCATGTGGCTGCTGTTGTCTGAGTTCAATTTGTGCGACCAATTCGTTATCATCACGGTTTCACCACATTGATGGGAAAATTCACCCCCTCCTCTCTAATGGAGTTCCAGCGTCATTTATTCTGTGAAGTCCCCCCATATCCAGTCTGACTTAGATCTTTTCTTACATGACATCCTATAGCACCTTTTCCATTTCCTACCTCTGAACACTTAACAGGTCATAAAGTCAATTTTGCCTGGTAGGCCTTACTCACTAGGAGCCCCTAGAGCTCAGAGTTTGCTTTACTCATCTTTGTAATAACAATGGAATACATAATATAACTCTTTCAAATAGTTCCCAGACTGGAGTTGTAATGAGTTTTACAAAGCTGGCAATATATATTGAATGGCCAATAACAATTAGCCAATCAACAAATATTTTTTGGCCACCTCCTTTGCGAAATTCTGTTCTGAGTACTTTAGTGGAGATCTGGTCCCTCCCTTCTAGAAGCATTATCAGTTATTCTTTTCTGTCACGCATCCTCTGAATCCCCTGCTTAACTGTGGAGAAGTACTCACTTTATGAGTCTTGGTTGTAGGAAGGGCCTACTTCAAATGCCAGATGCATAATTTCACAGCTTTTTCTTGCAGTTAGGGTGTGGGCACATGACTCAGACATATTCCTTCCACACTGGAACTAGGAACAGTGGCTCAAAGAAGCAGGGACTGCTGGGAATCCTTGGCCTCCTAGAGAACAGTGTTGATGGCGCAGGAGGCAGTGTCTGGTACTTATGGGGTGAGAACAATAGAATCCTCTATGGTTTATGAAGGGATTTAGGATATTGTTCTGGGCCTGAGGCTTCTGGCATTTCTATGAGCCGCCCAACATCCTTTTGATAAATTTCTTTTTATCCTTTTGATAAGTCAGTCAAAGCTAGTTTATGTTGCTGACAATTGAATATACTGACTTATTCAGGATGATAAGAAATAAATACATGAAAAGTGAAGTAGCAATTCACCATGCTGTATAGAAAATATCACGAAAGAGACAGATCCTTGAAGAGGGAAACGTCTCAGCCAGTTGCTCCAATAACCTGAGAGGAGGCTTCACAGTTGAGGTGGCCTTGTCTCAGGCTTGAAGAGTGGGCTGAGTGCACAGATAGACTTGTTGCCATGGGAAATGCAAAAGAAGTAAAACACGTGGATCCAGTCATGAAGCAAATTCTAACCTAGTTAAATCACAAGAGATGCTTAAGAAATCTATAAAAAAAATCGAAATAGAAAAGGCCGATAATACCTGAAAGAATTGCTGGATTTAGCAAATGGAAAGAAGAATGCCCAGTCAAATTTGAATTTCAGATAACAGTTTTTTGGTATAAGTGTGTCGCAAATATACTAAGTTATCATACTGGTGGTTCAGTGGTAGAATTCTTGTTTTCCCATTGGGAGACCCAGGTTCAGTTCCCTGCCAATTCCCTCACACATAGCTACCATCTATTTGTCAGTGGAGGCTTGCATGTTGCTATGATGCCAAACAGATTTTAGCAGAGCTTCAAGACTAAGACAGACCAGGATGAAAGGCTTGACAGTCTACCTGTGAAAATCAGTCAATGAAAACCCTGTGTACGGATCATAATGGTCCAATCTGCCACTGACCAAAGAAATGGTACAGAACTGTGTAGTATTTTGCTATGCTGTGTATGGATCACAACAAGCCATAGCATGGCAGCTAACAACAATTTATCACAAAATTGAGACATTTATAATGATTTTGTAATATAAGCATATATTTACTTTATCTGAAAAGTGGTAGAGATTTTGAGCAGGAGAGCCTGAAATTACCAAAAGGTGGTTTTCAGGAGTAGAGAGCTTTGGGCTCTGCTTAAAAGGAACTTTGAGTTATGGGAGAAAGGATGATCAGAGAAATAAAGAAGAAAATTAAACTATTATTTTCTGGATTCTCTGCTAGATACTTTGCTATATGTTAACTCATCTCAATCTCAGAACAGCACTGTGAGTAGATATAATTATCCTCGTCCTTTTTAATAAGAAAACAAAAACCAGTTGCTGTTGAGTTGACCCCGAGTTGTGGTGACTCCATTAGTGTCAGAGCAGAACTGTGCTTTATATGGTTTTCAATGGCTGATTTTTTGGAAGTAGATCTCTAAGATTTTCTTCTGAGTTTCTTCTGGGTGAACTCAAACCTTTCAGTTAGCAGCCAAGTGTGTTAGCCATTTATACCACCTAGGGGACTCCATCCCCTTTTTTATACAAGTGAAGAAATTAAGACTGAAGTTTAATAACTTGTCTACTAGCTAGCAGATTCATATCAGATGGCCTACCTAGAAGGCCTGCTTGGAAGAAGAAACGAGTGCACGTGTGAAGGATGTCTACCAGTTTCTGTTGTGAGCGATAATAATTTGTCCTGTGCATTGAGTACACGAAAAAGGGAAGCTCTGAAGGCAAAGATGTGTTTGGATTTGGTTCAGGATGCAAGAATAGGGGTTACTTTATATGTAAGATGTAAAACTTAGTGTCAGATGGATAAACAGGAAGAATGTAGAAGCAGGGAAATGGATTAGCAGGCCTTTTTTTTTTTTTTTAGTAATTTCTGTTTCCCTTGATGAGCGCTTCATCTAGGGTGGTTAATATGGATAAAGTAGGCAAAAAAACAAAAAAAAAAAACAAAAAAAAAAAACACTGCTATCTATTCGATTGAGATTCATAGAGACTCTATAGAACAGAGTAGAAATTTCCCATAGAGTTTCCAAGGAACACCTGGTGGAGCTGAACTGCCGGCCTTTTGGTTAGCAGACGTAACATTTAACCACTATGCCACCAAAGTTTCCTGAAGTAGGCAAGGGACAGACTTATCTGAGAAATCCTAATCCTGATAATGAATAGGTTAAAAAGAGAGATACTGGAGGCGAGAGAGCAATAATGGGCTTACTTTTACATGCATTATTCACAGACTGCCACAGGACAGACGTACTAAAATAACTAGAAATGTAATTCCAGACACAGTCTGGAAGACATCTCCTATGAGACAGAGAATGAAGAAATATGAGAGGAGCATGGCCTGGAGGAAAAATGGGCAGAGGACAGAGAGGAAGGCCAAAGTCCAGGTCTTGGGAAAGGAGGTGGTGGAGGCAGGTCAACAGGGAGCAAAAAAAAGAAGGTGAGGGGGATACAAGAAAGAGGAGTGGCCTAGAAGGTGGAGAGGAGCTAGACTAACTGAACTCTGAGGGCATGGGGCTCAAACTTGTGACCAGGACTCATTAGTCTGTATGATCAACCAGTCACAAGAAGTGGCCATTTTGTTCTATAGAAAGTCAAATCCCATTTTGCAATATGACATTAATCCAATTGGAGAATCACTATAGAAACATTTGAGGCATCACTGTAGAACTCTTCTCCACACTCTACCCCATGATCTTCAATGTGTTCTTGTTTTAAAATAAGGTGACAAAATAGTTTGGTTCCTAAATTTTCACTGTTGTGTCTTTTTGTTAGGCTCTCAGCTGTGGTCTTATTTTTTTTTTCCTTTAATGGTACTGGATTCCAAAGTTACTGTGTAGTTCAGTTACTGAAGTTATGGTTGTCTGTAGAGAAAATTAAACAAGTAACTATTTACATGCCCTAAGTAGGTGGAAGAATGATCTAAACTAGCATGCTTATCTCTTGGAGATCTCTAGGCCAAATATTTCTCTAATCATCTAAATATTTTGACTCAGTGCTTTCAATTGGATTGTGTTGTCCCATGATGAGTCTGTTCTTAATTCCAGATGTGAAATTTACCTCTCAGTGTATTGTTCAATAAAGATGTTACTCTGGTTTGCCAAAAATGTCTTAAAGGCAGTGGTCAACAACAAGAGATTTAGTGTGTTTGAATACTGCCTTTTTGTTAGGAAAATTTGCTGCATTTTTCAGTAAAACCTAATTTAACACTCTGATGGACAACAAGGCTCAGGGACACATGCTAGGCCTGTAACTTTTAAACTGCAAAGGGTGGAAGCAACCATGTATGTATGTATATTGCTAGCCATTTAGAAGGATATCTAGGTTCTCTGCTTTGGAACTTGCCACGACCCACCATCCACAAAGTCCCTTGTAGACAAAGTCACAAACTTCTGTAAATGGCAGGCCAAAGTATCTCACCTGTGACATGTTTTTTAGCCTATTACCCCTGATAATATTTTGCTTCTTAATTAAATTCTTCTAAAAAGATAGCCCCTCCTGACATGAGGATCAAGGAGGTGCCTTCTGAGAGGGGGCTTCATAACCCCTCAGTTTATGAGATTATATTGGGGCAATCTGACCAGGAAATTCTGGGGGAAAAAGATCAGAGGAATGGATTTCAATGCAGCATGCCTAACAGCACTGAGGCCTGCCCAGCTTCACTGGCTTCCCCCTAATTGCATTCCCCCCTCCCTTTTCTCCACATACACAGGTTTACTAAGCCAAGCCAAGTGCCGTCGAGTCGGATCCGACTCATGGCGACCCTAGGGGCCAGGGTAGAACTGACCCCCAGAGTATTCACTAGCTAACCCTTAAAAAGCTCTCAAGGACAATTCTCCACATAGCCATTAAAACTACACAAGCATCTTACTCCCTGCAACAGGGAGTAAACTGATAAACACTGAAGAAACATCTTTCTTAGTGCAGCTGGCTTGATTAGAGAATGGCAGGCACTTACTGTCTGCACAGGAAGATATAAATAAGAACTTAGAGAAACAAATGGAGACAGCCAAATGGTGAGACCTTGAGGAGTCTGCCCTTCGGTACCTTCCACTTTGAGGTACGAGTGAAACCATTAATTGTGTTCCCTGACATTTACCACCACGGACACCTGGCTTAGACAATTATCCAAAAAGAGCCTTGACAATTAATTAGAAGTAGAAGACCACGAGGGGTCACTTTCCTGTTAGCCAATAATGTTAGGTTAGTTTCTTGTTAACCAATAGTCTACATGATGAAGAAAATTGGGTGAACATTGCATCACCTCACCTATAAAAAATAAAGACGGACAGCTCTCGACACACAGATCTCTTGCTCCCTGGGTCGGGCTGCCTTAAACCAGAAAAGTCTTTCCTGTCTCCTTTGTTCATTTCCCACCGATGTCTTCCCTCCCTCCGTGCGGGACCCTGTAAAGTGTTGGGACCGGCTCCCGGCAGGAACTGGCCCCAGGAGAGCAACAGATAAATATTTTTAGCACGACTTCACCTGTTGTGTGGAAATCCTGATGGTGTAGTGGTTAAGAGCTATGGCTGCTAACCAAAAGGCTGACAGTTCAAATACACAAAGTGCCCTTTAGAAACTATGGAGTGGTTCTACTCTATCCTATAGGGTTGCTGTGAGTCAAAATCGACTCAGTGGCAGTGGGTTTGGTTTGGTTTTAACTTGTTGCTGGTGAGTCAATTCCGACTCATAGTGACCCTGTAGGACGAGGTATAACTGCTCCACAGGGTTTCTAAGGCTGTAATATTTACGGAAGCAGACTGCCACATCTTTCTCCCCTGGAGTGGTTAGTGAATTTGAGTCACTGAACGTAAAAGCAGCTGAGTGTTTAACCACCGTGCTCCTTTAGTATTACCTAGCTTCTTGCAATTTAGGAAAGTTACCTCCTGGGTTGTAATGAAGTATTTTCACTACCCATTGAGCTTGTACCCACAGAGAACTTGATTACAGTTCTGGGCCAGCACAAAGACTTGACTCGGAAATCCTTCCAATCTACTAAGCTGTTGGGTTCCTTTTCTAAGGATCTTTTTATGCCAAGTTACGCTTTCTGTGTTAAGAGCAGAGTCATTTGTTGTTCTATACATGAGTTCTCCTTGCTTCACTTTCTCTTTCTCAGCGTACCATAGCTCAGGCCTTTGGGGAGCATGTGTAAAATACTTTGGAGGGGGGAGCTCCAGATACGTGAGGGTTGTGTGCCATTTTAGATTGTGAAAGAACACCTGGCCTAATTGCTAGCTTCGATACTGAGTGTGGCAACTCTTAGCATACATGAAACCTTTAGCCAGTTGATTCATCATAGCTCATCTACTTAACCTCTGAAATACTTGTCTCTTCTCTGGCAGATTATGGTCCCATACTGGCACAGCCAGGTTGTGTCCTAAGCCTCAGGGAGGGGCTTTTCCATGTCAAACTTAGCCCCATGCTGTCCTGGACCCAGTGCCACTCAGAGTCTCCATCCTTTTGGTAATAGAAGCTAAAGAATCCTGAAGAAGACAAGAGTTCCTGTCTTAGCTTGGGTTCCCCCTGAAACTGACTGACAAGGTTAGCTAGGGACTCTGATCGCTGTAGCCACACACTAATGTATTTTACTCCAGAATCTAACATTTTCTAGGGATAACAGAGGTCGTGGTTTGCATCATAGAACACATACAGTATTGATAATGTTACCAAGGGAAACTGACCTGCCATATATCAGCAGTTCTCCTTCTCCCTGGCAGTTTGTGATGCAAAAATGAGTTCATCTTGAGTGTTATGATGCAAAGATAACAATTCCCCCTGGCAGTTGTGAAGTGGCTACAGTAGCCTCAAACCCAATCAAAAACCAAGTTACTACCTCCCCTCCCATCTATGACACCACTCCCTGCATTTGCCAGTAAAAAGCACTCCCCTAATCTATACCGGGTCTTTTTTCACTCATGGAAAGTGACCCGTTCCCTTTTTGGAAGCTATTTTCCCTTAATAAACTTTTCCGTCATTTGCTACTAAAAGGGATGCCTCCTCCTGTGCTTTGGGGTAGGGAGAGCTCAGTTTGCCACCTGTCGGGAGACTGAACTTGCTAGATCGATTTGTGAAACTCCAATCAGGCGACTTGAGGTCTAATCAGTTACATGACCTCGACATAACCTTGTGACAAAGATTTGAGGGAAAATAGTTTATTTGGGAAGTTATCCTAGGAAACAGCAGCATAGGACAGAATGAGACAGAGAAAGGAAGGAAGCTAAGAAAGAGTACAGTATTAAGCAGGATATTACTGTGTGCAGTCAGGGTTCAATCCCACTGAAGACCTCTCGGAGACAATGTGGAACATGTCTCACAGCTATACAGCAAGGAAGCTGGAGCAACACCCACCCCGTCATCTGTTGATAGGGGGCATGGGTGACCCCTCGGGCATTAGCTTTCTGGCTTTGCCCAACTTTATGAAAAACACACGCACGTATATACACACATGCAGAGAGAGAGAGAGAGAAGGAACTGTTGGATTAGATGAAAAAGAAAGACATTGGCACGTTCAGGAGAATCAGTGCCTATTCTGATTCTTGGCTGCTTCTACTCATTCCCTTTTTTGTGTGTGGGAAGAAAGGGTGTGATCTTAATGTACCAGCCCAGGTCTTCTGGGCTAGTGGAGAGACTGAGAGCACAGTCACTTCTGCCTGAGTTGTAACTATCCTTTTCCTAGGGATGGCTCTGATTTTTCCTTTCTTCTCAGCCCATTTAGCACATGGCCTCAGTTACTAATTGAATTGTGTCCCTCCAGAATACCTGTTGGAATCCTAACCACTATACTTGCAAATATACTCTCATTGTCTCGACTAAGTTTTTTCTTGCTATGCTAATGAAGCACTATTAGACCCAAACAAAAACAAACAAACAAAATCATCCACTGTCATCAAGTTGATTCAGGTTTATAGAAACCCTATAGGAAGCAGATTCCAACTCATAGCCACTCTACAGGACAGAGTAGCACTACTCCATAGAGTTTCCAAAGAGCAGTCAGTGGATTCCAACTGCTGATCTGATCAGTAGATGTAACACTTAACCACTATGCCACTAGGGTTTAGAATGTATCCTAAACCTACTCACTTCTGAATTAAAAGAAGAAACATAGACACAGAGACAAGCACACACAGAGAGGGGAAGATAGATGCCTCATGAAGATCATCAAGGAACTGAGAAACACTGGGACTACAGAAGCTAAAAGAGACAAAATCTTCCCCCAGAGCCAACAGAGAAGGAACGTCTACCTAAAGCCAGTGCTCTGAATTCAGACTTCTGCCCTTTTGAACTGTGAGAAAATAAATTTCTGTTCTTTAAAGCCACCCACTTGTGGCATTTGTGTTACAGCAGCACTAGGAAATGAATCCATTGCCATCAAGTTGATCTCAACTCATAATGATGCTATAGGACGGAGTAGAACTGCCTCATAGGGTTTCCAAGGAGCATCTGGTGAATTCAAATTGCTCACCTTTTGAGTAACAGCCATAGTTTTTAACCACTATGGCACCAGGGTTTCCACTAAGAAATGAGACACTCCCAAATAAGCCTTTCATAAAATGTTTTTCCCCACTTACACTGTTTTCTAATATTCTTTCCTCTAATGAGTCAGATCCGACTTGATGGCACTTGACTGGCAATGTGATTCTAGCCTACTTGTTGGCATATCTCCTACTTTCACTTTAGGATCCATACAAATGAGATTATCCTGGGCCAGATTGGGGGTTTTTTTCTTCTGAGCCTTTATTTATGTGCTCTCTTTTCCCACCAGGAATATCCTCCGTGAAGCCTGTTCTTACTGTATTTGGTTTGTTGAAGTCCCGTGAAGTTTTTGAGATCCCACCCAGAGCTTGTGTTCTCATGAAGCCTTTTCTTGGCTCCTTAACTCTCTGTGACACTTTTACTACTATCTTCTATTACTGTTTTCTGGTATATGTGTTCTCCCTCCTATTAGGTCTTAGATGTCTTGGTGACAAAGACTATGTTTTATTCATTTCCACATTAGCCCACATTCATCCAGTTAATTTAACAAAGATTTATTGGGTGCTAGGGACTGCACTCAGCACTGGTGCTCCAAGTATGAATGAGGTGTGCCGGGTCCTTGTTTTTAAGAGGGAGGGGTGTAACAGGCTAGGCTTTGAGGAGGAGGTGAGAGGTGAAGATAAGTGTGTCTGTGTGTGTGTGTGTGTGCATGCACGCACGCATGTGACCATTTCAGTACCTCAAACATTAATGGATGGTCAAAGATTTCAAGTGTGCAGTGTATGAATGTACAGGGAGGACATCTATCCCCAGCCTTTTTCGTACAGGAGGAGCCCAGGTGGCTTCGTGATTCAGAGCTAGGTTGCTAACCAAAAGACTGGCAGTTGAATCCACCAGCTGCTCCTTGAAAATCCTACAAGGCAATTCTACCATGTCCTACAGGGTCTATGAGTCAGAATCAACTTAACAGCAATGGGTTTTGGTATTTCCTACTAGTATTCAGAAAGTAGTTTGGAAAGATAGTTTTGAGGGAGAAAGTGAACATCGCTGAGTTATGGTAGAAGTTCTTCTGTGCCTGTTTCTTAAGGGCAATGGTTTAGGAAAAATAAGGTAGCTTTGAAGTCAGATTATTCTGTTTGAATTTTTGCTGTGTTGATTTATAGCTATGTGACCTTGACCTAGTTGACCTCTTTATGTGCAAAATTGTTAATAACTAGTAATAGCATGGTTGTGGGGGTTAAATGAGGTAACCTATACAGGATGCTAACACGTTTCAAACCTGTTAGCAGCTTGGTAACTAACGGGTTTCTCTCAACTCCCTCTACTTTTAAATCCTGTTTGTTAGTACTAGAACAATTTGGGTATAGAGGGTTGTGACCATTTCTATCTTTTTCTCTGACTGGAAAAATTTCACTTAGATTTTCTTTCATTAGTTTTTTATTCTCACACCTAAATCAAAGTTAGATTTGGACACCCAAATCAAAGTTAGATTTGGAGTACTGCTGTGCTTTAGTGGTGGGGAAAGGAGGAGTTGGCATTAATTTGACAAATCAGGAAGACCTTCAGATACAGTAAAGTTCTGGAAGTAGTGATTGTTTTTAGAAATTAGAGCTCATTTCTACCCAAGTCTATGACTTATTACTGCTTAAGAGTCTTTGTGAAATGAGAATTGTTTCCTCCTTTTTAGGTCATTTTCATTTATTTTTAGAGAATTCAATGAAAAGATACTGGTTATTATCTGCTGGGGTCGTTAACATATTTCTTCATTTTTTCCCCAATAAATAGTTATTGACCACATACTGAATGCCAGGCACTGACCAGTGAGCAAATAATGAGAAAAACTATGGCCCTTATAGCCTGTGATGATGGAGATTAGCATTGATCAAAACATTACACAGATAAACACACAATAACAAACTCTGAAGAGAGCCAGAAAGGAAATTATAGGAAGCTCTGAGTCCTCTTCTAGTTTAGGGGGAGGCCCATACAAGTTTCTAGAGGAGGGGCACATTTGAGTAGATTTGGCTTTGTGGCTGAAAGGTGCTGATGAAGTGAAGAGGGCGGAGGTAATCAGAAGCGTATCAGACAAAGACAATGGCTCATGGAAGAGTTCTGAGATAGGCAGAGACAAGATCTGAGTCTTTAACAGGAGGGAGAGTGGGAAATTGGGCTGAAGAGGTTTGCCAGGACAAGATCATCTAGTTTACAGTGGGCCATAGAAAGATATTGTTTTTATGGGAAATCCTTGAAGAATTTGAAGCAGGATGATAAAATTAGATTTATATTTGGAAAAAGTTCTTTTGTCTGTGGTATGGAAAACAGGTTGGTGGGGCTAAGAATGAAAGTTGGGAGAACAATTAGGGTAGACCAGATGAGAGAGGGTAGAAGCTTAGATTGGGGATGCGGCTATGTGGTTGGAGAGAAGGCAACAGAGTCCAGAGATAATTGACTACTAGGTGATGGACTGACTATGAGGAATGGGGCACTGACTTGTCAGACTATGACTTTAATCAATAATGTTCTGAAGACCACATACGTGCTGATGGGCATTCTAGATATCTCCTGCAACTTCAGAGGTGTTTAGGTAAGATAATGGGACCTGAGAGAGCACTAGGCAACAGCTTGGCAGGGTTCACAAAACACTGAACTCTTCTAGGCTTGAGTTTTGTCATTTGCAACATAAATGTGTTATATTGAGAAGAAAATAATCTTTGATGGCTGCAAGGGAGGGGACGGAGGGGGATATCATAGATTAGACAGTTGATAGGAATTTGGTTAGGTGAACAGAGTAATGGTACATAGTAGAAAGGAGGTCAGCACAACTGAACTACACCATAAAAGTTTTTCTAAATACAGCACAACATTTTAAAGGACAGAGTAGCAGGAATGGGGACCTGGGGACCATGGTTTCATGGGACATTCAGGTCAACTGGCATAACTAGTTTTGTCTAAGAAAATGTTGTGCATCCCATACAGAACAACAGTGTCTGGGGTTTTAAAAACCAGCCATCTAGGGAACCTTAATTGCTACCAACCCACTTGGAGCAGATGAAAACCATGAACATCAAAGACATGAAGAAAACACGAGCCCAGCAGACAGAAGGGTCCATATAATTGGAAGACTACATCAGCATGAGACCGTAAGAACTAGATGGTGCACAGCCACCACCAATGACTGCCCTGACAGAGAACACGATGCAGAGCTCGTGATGTAGCATGAGAAAAAGAGGAGTGCAGATCTAGTGCTCTATTAAAGGACCAGACTTTATGGTCCAGCATCCTGGAGGGTCCCCTGAGGACATGGCCACTGGACTTGCTGCTAGCCCAGAGCTGAAACCAGTACCAAAGCCAACACTTCAGACAAGACTGGACTGGATTATGGGACACACAGTAATGCAGGTGGTGTGTATACTTCATGGTTTAATATATCTATGAGGCTGTCCAACTGGTTCCTCTCTAGATGGGAGAAGAGAGGGTGGAAAGGAGGGGACAAGTGTTGGTTGAGTGGATACTGGAAGTACAGGATGCAAAGGAGGAGTGCATTCTCACAGTGTGGGGATGGCAGATATAGTTGCACAGAGGTGTATGTTCGAGGTTTTATGTGGCAAATTGACTTGGATAATAAACTTTCACTTAGTCACAATAAAAATTAAAGCAAATAAATGTGCTATATTTGATGATTTCCATACATGACTGCATGCAGTATTCTGTTCCTCAGGGAATGATAGTTTTTAGATTTTCACTATTAACACTATATTTTCAGAGTACTTTAAACTGTGTGTGTATATGTGTGTTTTTCCTATTAATGACCTCACAGATTTTTATAACAAACTCATAAACCAGGTTCACAGATAAGGAGGACTAAGAACTAATGAACAGATGAGGAGACTGAGACCTAGGGAGATTAAAAAGCTTGTCTAAGATCACTAACCAATTATTGGCAAAATTAGGGCCTTAAGTTTCCTAATTCCGTGTCTAACCCCTTTCTATGAATCTTCCCATCTTTACTGCATATTTATGTGCCTTTGTATTCTTTTTATTCCCCTACTATTTTGTTATTTTTGAAGTATTGTATTCAGAGAGGCAGAGTCATGCAGCGTAACTTACTTTATGCAGTTCTGATATTTGGTTTGAAACTATAGGTTAGTTTGAAGTTTGACATTTCTTTTTTTTTATTATGACTGAATGAAAATGTACATTCCCATATAAATTTACATGCCCACCTATATGCAGCTTCCACTGCTCTCCCTGTCCGGTGACAGCACACTATTCCTCTCTGTTCCATACATGTCTCATCCTCCCAACAGTCTCCTTTCCCCTCCTCTCCACCCACTCTCCTTCCTCCAGCCAGAGGTCAGCAGGATGATATCCTATAGATGCATAGAATCATAAAGTGCAGCAAATGGTCCCAACTCAGCAGGAACGGATGCTCACCAAGGACCAAAATGACATGGGGTAAAGACAACCCAGAAGATAGACCCACATGAAAGGGTGCCTACATAGACTTGGGACCAGAAGTTTGACATTTCTGAGTGTTATTCTTGCCACTCCTGACCCAGTTGCTAGGAATAACTGATAATTTGGGCAAATTCCAAGTGTTTATACAGGGAATGTAAACAGACACACGGGACGTGAAAGACTGCCCTGATTACGAAGTTGTCTATTATTACAGTTTTTTTCTTCTTCTTTTCTTTCTTTCTCTCTCTTTCTTAATATTTTGCTTCCCAAAACAGGTGGTCACCATTTTACAAGCGAGTTTGGTTCTAAAACAATCTTACAAACAGTGATGAATACTGTGATCTACCCTATTTGATACACTCTATATCTCCAACACTGTAATTTAACTCAAGAGAAAGATCCAGCCCAACGAAGAGATATTATTTGAAGATAGTTTTTCCTTACTGATTAATTGAGCTATACAGTTTTGCAGAAGATCATCTTGGTCTTCATTCAACAAAGAAGTACACTGCTGGCCCTGACTATTCACCTATTATGTTCCCAGTGCCTACTTTTTCTCCTTTACGCCCTTCCATATTTCCAAATGAAGATTAATTTTTCAGCAGCCTAAACTAGACAAAGAGAAAGAGCAAGGCCCACAAGGGCCCAGAAAGCCTAGACATTCCATAGGTCTAAATGCCTGAAAAGCCCATTGCCGAAAAAGATCTGTGGACAGTGTTACAGACACCTATAACTGTATAATAAACCTCAGACAACTCAGTGGTTTAAAACAACAAATATTTAATTACATCTCATGATTTGTGGGTCACAAATTTGGTGCAGGGTTTGCCTGAGAGATTCTCTTGTTCCATGTGGTGTTGACTGTGGTTACTTCATGATATTCATTTAGTGGCTCATCTGGTCTGAAAGGTCTAAGATGGCTTCAGTCACACACAGAACACACTGGTGGGGATGGCTGGAAGGTCAGCCATGTAGTTGCAGAGCCTCTCCTTGGGGTCTTTCCAGCAGTGTTATTAACTGTTTTACATGGTGATTTAAGACTATAAGAGACCAAGGCAGAAGTTGCTGGTTCTTTTTAAAGGTAGGCCTGAAACTAGCATAGCATCACTTTTGCCACTCTGTGTCAGTCAACAGAGTGACAGCGCAGCCCAAACCAGATAATTTATAGTCATGTATAGTTTGCTGTGAGTTGGAATCTACTTGATGACAATGTTTTTTTTTGGGTCACAGCCAGATACCCAAGCCCTTCTCACACTTTTAGATTCTGTGATTTCTTTAATTCCTGCAAAAAATTCTTTTATTTCTCCAGTCCCAGAATTAAGCTCTAATACATCTTTTATCGCAGGAGCCATTGTTCTAGCCCTCCCCAACTTTCCTAGTATGATCTGTCTATCCATCTATCCATAGTTACTATCTATTGATAAAAAGTACTTTCCCTTATTACTAGCCTAAAGGACCTACCCAGGGCTTCTGACCCTCTGGGCATATCCTTCTGTTTTGTATGGTCTTGCTCCTTCTTTGATGTATCCTTCCCAGAGCAGACTCTTCAGCTACTGGAGATGTGTATATTTTAAAGAAAATTAATTCTAAGTCTCTTACATATATATTAGTGAATTTCTTGATGGGGTTTTCAAGCCATATGACAAAATTATCCAGTCAGTGTGATTGGTGAATCGTATCTGGGTGCAAAGTTCCATCCATACTGGTCTTCCCTTAGTTCTTTTTTAAAAATATGTTTATTTAATTTATATTATTATTTATTTTGTTTTTTCTTTTTGGTTTTGATTAAGTCGGAGTATACATTCAGTTTTGCATGCTCACCTATCTGCATCTCCCTCTGCTTTCCCCACCTGGTGACAGCACACTCCTTTTTACTGTATATATCCAGTATCCTCTTAACATGTGTCTGTGTCCTCCCCACTCTCTTTTCTCCCATCTCAAAAAAGACTAGCAGGTCAGCCTCCTGTAAATGCACAGAATCATAAAGTACACACACCATAGGGTCACACTCTGTCCCCAAGTACAGTTCATTCTTGTCTGAAGAGCTGACTCATTACTGGTTTCCAGTCAGGGACAGCAGCAGGTCTAGGGGCCAGGTTCCCAGGGGATCCTCCAGGCTGTTGGATTGTGAACTCTTTTAGCAGAGTTCTTGGGCTGCACTTCTCTTTTTCTTGTGTTGCCTCAGGAACTCAACATTGTGTTCTTTGTTACAGCTGCCTTTAGCAGTGGCTGAGCATCCACTGGTTCTACTGGTCTTTAGTCTCCCATTCATATGGATCCTTCTGTCTCCTGAGCTCTTTTTAACTCCTGTCTTTGATGTTCTCAGTGATCATCTGTTCCAGATAAGTTGGGACCATTTGGTGTACCTTGGATGGCAGCTTGCTAGCTTTTAAGACCCCAGATGCCACTCACCAGTTTGGGGTGTAGAAGACTCTCTTAGCAATAGACTAGTTATGCTAATTGGCCTTGATGCCCCCTGAATACATGGACCCCAGACCCCCATCCCTGCTACTCTATCCTTTGAAATGTTGGGTTGAGTTTAGAAAATCTTTCAGTTTAGGGTGAAGATCTACTCTACCGTGTGCTGTCATTGATTTCACCTAACGAAATTTCTGTCGACTATCTAATCTGTAACCAAGTCTCTCCCTCCCTCTCCCCTTTTGTAGCCATCAAAAAGTCATTTCTTCTGTACATAAGTCTATTTTTAAGTCCTATAGCAGGGGTCTCATATAGGATTTGTCCTTTCGCTGCTGACTGATTTCACTCAGCATGTTTTCTAGTTGAAACCAGGCTATGAGATGCTTCCTTTTTTTTTTTTTTTTTTTATCATTGCATAGTGTTCCATCAAGTGTATGTACCATAGTTTATTTTTCCATTCATCTGTTCACGGACATCTAGGTTGATTCCATCTTTTTGCTTTTGTGGAATGTGCTTCAATAAACATTTGTGTGCACGTATCTGTTCATGTGACTGCCTTTATTTCTGTAGGATACATTCCTATTTTGATCTTGTTAAGGAAGTACCAAATTGCTTTCCAAAGAGGTTGTACTGTTTTGTAATCCCACCAGCAGTGTAGGAGAGTTCCAATCTCTGTGCAGCCTCTCCAGCATTTGTTGTTTTGTATTTTTTGGATTATGGCCAACCTTGTTGGGGTGAGATGGTATCTCATTGTCGTTTTGATTTGGATTTCTCTAATAGATAAAGGTGGTGAGCATTTCTTCATGTGTCTTACATCTGCTTGAATGTCTTCTTTGGTGAAGTGTCTGCCCATCTCCTTTGCCCACTGCTTAACTGGATTATTTAGCTTTTTCTCATTGATATTTTGCAGTACCTTGTAGATTATGGAAATCAGACGTTGGTCCAACATATAGCTGCCAATTATTTTTTACCAATCCATAGGCAATCTTTTAACGCTCTTGATAAAGTCTTTGGATGAGCAAAAGTGTTTGATTCTCAGTAGTTCCCATTTATCTATTTTCTCTTCTGTTGTTTTGTGCTTTGTTCATTGGATTTTGAAGACTGTCTAAGCTGTGTATTAGAATTTCCATTGTTGACCCTATTTTTTCTTTATCGTTTTAGGTTGGATACTTAGGTCTTTGATACATTTTGAGCTAGTTTTTGAGTAACATGTGAGATATGGGTCTTGTTTCAGGTTTTGTCAGATGTATATCCAATTTTGCTAACACTATTTGTTAAAGAGGTTGTTTTTATTCCAGTTTACAACCTTTGTGCCTTTGTCAAATATCAACTGTTCATAAGAGGATGGTGATATTTCTGGGGTCTCATTTCTGTTCCATTGGTCTATATGTCTCTTTTTGTACCAGTACCAGGTTGTTTTGACTGCTATCACAGTGTCATAGGTTTTAAGGTCAAGTAGTGTGAGGCCTCCCTGGTGTTCCTCTTCTTTAGTAGTGCTTTACTAATCCAGGAGGGTTTCTTTCCTTTCCAAACAAAACTGGTGATTTGTTTCTCCATCTCATTAAAAAATGATACTGGAATTTGTATTGGGATTGCACTGTATATGCAGATTGCTTTGGGTAAAATAAACATTTTCATAAAGTTAAAGTTTTCCTATCCATGAACAGGATAGGTTTCTCCATTTCTGTAAGTCTCTTTTGGTTTCTTGCAATAAGGTTTTGTAATTCTCTCTGTATAGGTTTCCTGTTTCTCTGGTTAGATTTATTCCTAGGTATTTTATCTTCCTAGGGGCTACAGTAAATGGTACTGATTTGGTGATTTCTGCTTTGATGCTGTCTTTGTTGGTATAAAGGAACCCTACCGATTATTTAGGGTTCTCTGTGCCTACGATCATGTTATCTGCAATTAGGGAGATTTTTACCTCATCTTTGCCTATGCAGATGCCTTTTATTTCTTAGTTTTGTCTAAGTGCTCTGGCTAGAACCTCTAGAACGATGTTGAATAGAAGTGGTAAGAGTGGGCATTCTTGTCTAGTTTCTGTTTTCAGAGGGAATTCTTTCAGTCTCTCTCCATCCAGGATGATATAGGTGGTTGGTTTTTCATAGATGCCCCTTATTGCATTGAGGAATTTCCCCTCTATTCCTATTTGCTGAGAATTTCTAACATGAATGGATGTTGGACTTTGTCAAACGCCTTTTCTGCATCAGTTGACAAAATCAGGTGATTCTTGACTTTTGTTTGTTGAATTCTACTGGCTAGGATTCTGTTGAAGATTTCTGCATCTAGGTTCATAAGTGACACTTGTCTGTAATTTTCTTTTCTAGTGGGATCTTTCCCTGGCTTTGGTATCAGGTTTATGCAGGCTTCATAGAATGAATTTGGGAGTATTCTGTCCTTTTCTGTGCTGTGAAATAGCCTCAGTAATATTGGAATTGATTCCTCTTTTAATGCCTGGTAGAATTCTCCAGTGAAGCCATCTGGGCTAGAACATTTCTGTTTTGTAGTTTTTTGACTACTTTTCCAATCTCTTCTTTTGTGATGGGTTTATTAAGTTGTCCTACTTCTCCTTGTGATAATTTTGGTAGATGATGTGAACTTAGAAATTTGTCCATTTCCGTTCAGTTTTCAAATCTGTTAGAGTTCAGTCTTTCATGGTATTCTGTTATGATACTTTTGATTTCAGTTGGATCTGTTTCAGTTGGATCTCCCATCTCATTTCTTATTAGGGTTATTTGTTTTCTTTACTGTTTTTGTTTTGTGAGTTTAGCCAGTGGTTTCTCAATTTTGTTGATATTTTCAAAGAATTAGCTTTTGGTTTTGTTAATTTTTCAATTGTTCTTCTATCCTTTAATTCATTCAGTTCTACTGTAATCTTTATGATCTGTTTTCTTCTGGTGCCTGAGGGGTTCCTCTGTTGCTCTCTTTCTACTTGTTCAAGCTGTAGGGTTAATTATTTGTTTGGGTCCTTTCTTCCTTCTGGATGTGTGCATTTATAGAGATAAATAGACCTCTGAGCACTGCTTTTGCTTATCCCATCGGTTGTGGTAGGTTGTGTTTTCATTCTCATTTGATTCCATAAATTTCTTTATTTTGTTTTTGATTTCTTCTATAACCCACGGATTTTTGAGCAAGGTGTTGTTTAGTTTCCATGAGTTCAGCTTTCTACCTATGTTTTTTCTGTTATTGATTTCAACTTTCACGGCATTATGGTCTGAGAAGATGCTTTACAATAATTCAATGGTTTGGATTTTGTTGACACTTGCTTTATGTCCTAATATGTGGTCTATTCTGGAGAATGTTTCCTGTGTGTTGGAAAAGGAGGTGCACTTATCTGTCATTGGGTAAAAAGTTCTATATGTGTCTATGAGGTCTAGTTGGTTGATTGTCACAACAAGATCTGTACTGAGCTTTTTTGTGGATGATCTGTCCATTACTGAAAGTGGAAGATTGAAGTCTCCCACTATTATTGTGGAGTGATCTATCTCATTTTTCAATGTTGTCAGCATTTGTTCAATGTATTTTGATGCTCTGGTAGTGGGTGCATAAATAGTATTGTTATATTCTGCTTGTTCAGTGAAACTTTCAGTCATAGTGATCATCCTTGTCCATGGTGGTAGAGCTCACAATAAAATCTATTTCATCTGTGATTAGTATTGCCATTCCTGCTCTTCTTCTTGTGTTGTTAGCTTGGTATGTATTATTCCATCCTTTGATTTTCAGTTTGTTCATATCTTTGAGTCTTAGATGTGTTTCTTGTAAACAACATATAGATGGATCATATCTTTTGATCCAGCTGTCATTCTCTGCATCTTTATTGGAGCATTCAGACCACTTACATTCAGTGTACTTGGCTTATGTGTGTAGTGCTGTCATTTTGATGCCTTTATTTTTGTGTTGTTGACACTTTCTTTGATTCTCTTAATATTGCATTGTGGGTCATTTTTCTTTATGGGTTTGCTTTTCATCTTTTTCAGTGTTGGTTTTGTGTTTGTTGAGACTCTTGGATTTGTATTTCTTGTTTTGATATGTCACATTGTTAGTTTGCTTTGTGGCTACCTGTTTGATTCCCACTTAATATTCTAAATTTAAACCAATCCTTAACTTCTGTATATCTCCTTAATTTCCTCTCCATCTGCAAAGATTGTAACTACTGTAATATTCCCTTCTTTTAATATTTTAGCTTTGTAACTTCTCTTAGTGGGACTCTGGGTGCTCTGTCTTGCATTGCATCCGTAAGTATACATTTCTAAACAAAGAGCTTCTTTCAGTATTTCTGGTAGTTTTGGTTTGGTTTTTGCAAAGTCTCTAAGCTTCTGTTTGTCTGTGAATCATATTTGAGAGACAGTTTTGCAGGATATATAATTTATGGTTTGAAATTTATCTCCTTCAAAGCTTTATGTGTTATCCCACTGTCTTCTTGCCAACATGGTTTCTACCGAGAAGTCAGACTAAAGCTGCTTGGCTTCCCTTTGTGTATTAGTTTTGCTTTAAACCTCACTGTCTTTAGGAGCCTCTCTTTATGTTTCATTTTTTTAAGCCTGATTATAATACGTCTTGGTGTCTTTCTTTTGAAGTCTAGTCTCTGTGATATTTGATAAGCATAGATATCGATGTTCTCTTCTTTCATGATGTCAGGAAAGTGTTCTTTCAACTCTTCAACAATTCTGTCTGTATTTTCAGTTATCCCTCTCTATTTGGGACTCCCATTATTCATAAATTATTTCTTTTGATAGAGTCCCACCTGCTTCTTAACGCTTCTTGTTTCTTTTACTTGATGCCAGCCAGCCAAGTGCTGTCGAGTCGGATCTGATTCATGGCGACCCTCCTCATAATTGCTGGTATCAGTTGCCTTATTTTCAAGTTCACTAATTCTCTTTTCCAGTTCCTCCATCCTGCTCTTTTGGCTTTGCATTGAATTGTCTAATTGTGTAATTTTGTTATTGATCTGCTGGGTTTCAGATCGTTGATGTTCTAGCAGTTTGTATACCTTACTTAATTTTTCATTTTGTTCTGCTGCATTTTATTTAATCTCTAGAAGGATTCTATGCATAAATCTTTTGTATTTTACCTCTGATAATTTCAGAAAGGCTTATTTGTCTGGAAAGTTGTTTGAATCTTTATTTTGGGAGTTTTCCAGAGCCATGGTGGTCTGCTTCTTTAATTGGTTAGATATTGATTGTTGTCTTTGTGATATTTAGAAGCTGTTCAGTTTCTTTGGTGTTATACCAGTGGGAGCTCTGGCATATGTCTAAGAAGGCAGTGAGTAAGGGGACTGCTTGATTTGGTTGATAGTCATTGCTGCATTCTTTAGGTGCAGCTGACTTATGAATAGCTTCTCTGGCAATATAGATTCTGTCAAGCCCCATGGTGCTGCTTGGCTTGGTGGCTGGCTCATCCTGGGTCCTCAAGGGTTGTAGGCACTGTTTCCTGGCTGCTAAAGGTGGTGAACTGCTTGTTCAGACAGGCACTGTTGCTCAGCATGAGAACTGGCCTCAGCTGAGCCCTCAGACAGGACTGATTCCACCTCTATGCTGACCAAGATGGCATCTCACTGGAGTTGCCTGTTACTGTGAATCAGGAGAATCTATGTGCAACTCAGAGAAGAGAGAGGGGAGGGGTCCCAGCACCCTCCGTTGCTCACTACTTCTGCATTCTCCAAATGTGTCTGTTCCAAGTACAGTATCTCTGCTGGGCGATACACTGTTTAGGTAGGCACTGAAGATCAACAAAGCAGCCAGACCATGCTGGGCTCACAGGCTCAGCAGACCCAGTTCCAGCCTCCCTGCCAACAAAGAAGGTATCCATACCTACAATACTCTCAGGTGCCGTGCCAGCAGAAGCAGTGCTCACTGTGCTGATGTCTTGCCACCAACAAGGTATTTACCCCCTTCCTGTTGTGCTGTCCAATCTCACAGCACTATGCCTGATTTTGGAGCTCCCAGAATGTCCACACTACTCCATTCAATTACTATTTAAGGCCTTAGTTCTTAGAGGGAATCAAAGAGATGTGTGTCTAGTCTGCCATCTTAGCCCTGCCCATCCCCTTAATTTATTTTTTATTGTGAGCAAATGAAAGTTTACAATCCAAGTCAATATGCCATACAAAACCCCAAGTGCCCACATCTTTGCAACTCTATCTACTCTCCTCACTCTTTGATCCTTCCTTTCCTTTCTTTACTTCCAGTAGCCACTCAGCCAACACTTGTCCCCTCCTCTCCACACTCTCCTCTCCCTTCTAGAAAGAAACCAGTTGGACAGCCTCATATACATATTAAACCATAAGGTGCACATGCCACCTGCATCACTGTATGTCCCATGCTCCGGTCCAATCTTTGTCTGAAGTGTTGGCTTTGGTACTGATTTCAGCTCTGGGCTAGCAGCAAGTCCAAGGGCCATGATCTAAGACAACTCTCCAGGTTGTTGGACCATCAAGTCTGGTCTTTTAATAGAGTTATAGATCTGTACTCTCCTTTTTTTGTGTTACGTCAGGGACTCTACATTGTGTTCCCTCTCAGGGCTTCTTTTAGTTCTTCAGATGTGCTGGGCTGTTTTCCTCTTTAGGAGCCTTATGTTACATTTCCCCTGCATGGAATATCTTTGCTTCCACTCTGCTGATCTAATACCTGCTTAACCTGGGATCACAGCTCAAATGACATTGACAGAAAAATGCCTTTCCTCAGTCCTTCATCTAAATTAGCTTCATTTTGACCACTAGAGGCCTTGTTCTTTTCCTTCACAGTATTCATTCCAATTTGCCATTAGATATTTATTTTCACATTTTTTTCTTTGTTATTTGTCTCCCCTACAATATATCACTGACTTGAGGGAAGGTATCATTTTATTATTCACCACTGTATTCTCAGCAAACAAACTAGGATCTTAATGATAGAATCCTCATCTTCCGTGTAGGAGAATTTAGTTTGATTCCCAGCCCAGACACCTCAAACAGAGTCATCATTTGACTGTTAGTGGATATTTGTGTGTTGTAATGCTGAGCAGTTTTCAGCAGTGCTTCCAGACTAAGACTACAAAGAAATGCCTGATGATCTGATTTCAAAATCAACAACTGAAAATCCTGTGGTCTGATCACAGTAGTCTAATCCTGTTGTGTATGGGGTTGCCATGAGTCAGAGATTCACTTGGTGATAACCAACAACAACAATATTCCCTGCACCTAGCATAATCCTTGGTTTAATAAATATTTGTTAAATAAATGGATAAATGGATGAATAGGTATGTGTAGAGGGGAATGTGTGGGTATGTATCACATAGCTAGGCTGTCTTACCTGAAATAT
The DNA here is from genome assembly GCA_028571685.1 of Heterohyrax brucei. Classification (NCBI taxonomy): domain Eukaryota; kingdom Metazoa; phylum Chordata; class Mammalia; order Hyracoidea; family Procaviidae; genus Heterohyrax; species Heterohyrax brucei. Next base: position 59,301,222 of record CM053166.1, read on the forward strand.
TACTCCTAGGATAAAGCCCCAGAGCTGTTGCTGCTTTTTACAGCATTTCTCTGCCTCCATTACTCTTAATACTCAAACCAGTGTTTTAGAGGAGGTCTCATGATAATGGCAGCAGACCCTGTGACTCTGGTGTAGGAGATTACTTTTATACATCAGGGTCAGCCTGCAATCCGCCTCTTATCTGAAGTTGTTGAAGGTAGAAGTACAAAGGACATGAAATAAGTTGGAGTAATGATAAATAGTTGTCCCTGAGTAGCTTTTCTTAGCAGTAGTGTTTTTAGCTACGCATTGTGTCATTCAGAGTAAAGAACATATTTTCCTGCCTCCCTTGCAGCTAGGTAAAGTCATGTGTCTATATTCTGGCCAATGGCATGCAAGCAAAAGTATTATGCAACATCTTTACCATTGCTTTGTCTATATAGTCTCTTAGAACACATGTGGTGTTATCTTGGACCATGAAGACAAGGGCCAGATCCTTAAGGAGGTAGAGCAATGAGTTGGACAGAATTTGAATTGCTGAGAGCTTCATGAGCAGAGTGCCATACCAGCCTTGGACTGTATATTTCCAGAAGTTCATGTGAAAGTAGAATAAAGTACTACTTTTTAAAAGCTAAGCAATTCATTCATTCATTCATTTTAGGTTTTTTCCATCTTTAACAAAGCTAATCTTAAAAAGATACAAAATCATGTCTGGCATTAGATTATGTGAGATTTGTCCTCTATAGTGTCATAAAAACAAAATAAGAGAATACAAGACTGTATCATTGGTAACAGAGTGAGAGCATCACTAACCATGGGCTCTATGGTATTTCTTAAAATATTTACAAAGGCGGGGTTTTGATAGAGGAAAAATTACATAATGAAAATCATATCTTGCAGTGATATTTCTTCAACCCTCATTTGAGAAGCTCCTTTCTTGATTGTTAAAAACTACTGAGACAAGTATTTTATTCCCAGGAGGCTTTCTGATATCATCAGGGATTTTCACTCTGTTTTAAAGCATAAATTGAGTCCTTCATTACTGTTAAAAAGTTCACTTGCCAGAGTACACTGACTTTCTGAGGTCGTTTAGAACGAAGGAAAGGTCACACTGTTTATAAAGACACATTTTTCCTGTTGTATCATTTGCCCGGTTTTCTTTTTTTCAGATTTTCTTTTGTGATGAATATCTTAAATAAGGCATTTTCTTAAGATATTCAAAGCAATAACACATAACCTTTGTAAAATTCTTTCATTGCTAGGGTCTTTTACAATGTACTCTGAAGCTAGAAAACGTGCAAAGGCCACTGGTGCTACAAGCGAGAATGATGAGAGTTTCAGTGATAAATAATAAATAGGGAAAATGCCATTTGACTTCACAAGCTATTAGATACAATTTTAAGAGCAGCAAAAAGAGATATAGTTGTGCAAGATGCCATTCTTGGTTCTAATGCAAAGAATCCTGGGCCCTGAAGCATTATATGTGGTAGAAAGCCTCACAGATCTCCATCATGACTGCTCTCCTTCTGGTCTTCTCCATTCACTCTCACTTCCTTTCTCTGCCCCTCCCCTTTCTTAATTCTATCTTCACAAACTTCCAATCTTTGCTTTATATGAATGCCCTTTCCCAATGTCTTAGGTTGAGTTACCCTGGGAACAGATCCTGAAGCAAGGATTTGGGTAAAAGGTATTCATTTGAGAGGTGATCTAGTGGGAAGTGAGACAAGGAAAGGAAAAATGAACAGGTTGTCAGTGTAGACAACTGGGGTTATCCCACTGGGAATCTCTGAGAGATACTGAAGAACATGCCTCAGAGTTGTATCATCTGAGGGTGTGGAAGCCAGCTTGTTGACTGTGGATAAAATTAGAAGGAAAAGGGGCCCACTTGAGGGCAACTAATTTTTTTTATTATGTTTAAGTGAAAGTTTACAATCACAGTCAGTTTCTCATATAAAAATTTACACAAACTTTGCCATGTGACCCTAGGTACTCTCCCTATACTGTGACAGCACAGTTCTCCCCTCCAACCCATATTTCTTAAATCTATTTGACCAGCTCCTGTATCCCTCTGATGTTCCTTTTCACCTCTGAGCAGTAGCTGTCCAGTTACTCTCCTGCATGTGTCCAAGCCAAGAAGCATAATCTTCATTAGTATCATTTTATGTTTTATATATCAGTTCAGTCTTTGTCTGAAGAATTGGCTTCCAGAATGGTTTCGATTATGCATGAACAGAGAGTTCAGGGACAATGCCTTCTGGGGACCCCTCCAGTCCATGAGACCATCACATCTGGCCTTTTTACTGGCTTTTGAGTTCTGCATCCTTCATTTCTCCCACCCCTTCAGGGAATCTTTGTTGAGTTTCCTGTAAAGGCAGTCTTTGGTGGTAGCCAGGAACCATCTAGTTCTTCTGGTCTCATGTTGATGTAGTGTCTGTTGTATGTTGCCTTTTCTGTCTTTTGGGCTCTCACTTCCCTATTGTTGATACTCTTCTTTCTACTTTGCTCCAGGTGGATTGAGACCAATTAATGATTTTTAGATAGCTGCTTGCTAGCTTTTAAGACCCCAGACACCATTCACCAAAGTGAGATGCAGAATGTTTGCTTAAAAAACATTGTTATGCCAATTGGCCTATATGTCCCTGAAGCCATGGTCTCCAGACCTCTGACCCTGGTACTCTGTCCCTGCAAGTGTTTGATTTTATTTAGAGTATGTCTAAACTTTGGGCAACCCTGGTGCCATAGTGACTAACTGCTCCACTATCTTTATTATTTTAGATTTGATATTTAGGTTTCTGAACCATTTTGAGTTGGTTTTTATGCATGGTGTGAGATATGGATTGTTTTAGTCAGCTAGGGCTGCTCTAACAGAAATACCACAGAGTGGATGGCTTTAACAAAGGAAGGTTTATTCTTACACAGTCCGGTAGGTTGCAAGTCCATATTCAGGGTGTCCGCTCCAGGGAAAGGCTTTCCCCTTGTTAGCTCTGGAAGAAAGTCCGGTATTGCATCAGTCTTTGTCCAGGGAGCGTCTTGGCGCAGGAACCTCAGGTCTGAAGGACGCGCTCTTCTCCCGGAGCAGATTTCTTGATGGTGCGAGGTCCCCCATTCTCTGTTTCTCTTTCCTTTTATCTCTTGCAGGCCCAAAGGACCAAGGGTGGGGCAAGCCATACTCCAGGGAAACTCCCCCTACAGCAGAGCAAGGAAGTAATCCTATGCAGGAATTTGCAGCCCCACCCTAATCCTTTAACATACAGTTTAGCGAAACCACAAAGTGGAGGACAGTCACAAGATACTGGGAATCATATCCCAGCCACATAGCTACACATATTTTTTGGGGGACACAATTCAACCCATGACATGGATCTTGTTTGATTTTTTTGCAGATGAGTATCCAGTCATGCCAGCACCATTTGGTAAGAAGACTATCTTTTCCCTAGTTCATGGGGTTTGGGCTTTTGTCAAATACCAGTGGCACATAGGTGGATGATGTTATATCTAGCTTCTCAATTCTATTCTATTGAATACATGTACCAGGCTGTTGTGACTAATGTAGCAGTGTAATAGGTCCTAAAGTTGGGTAGTATGAATCCTCCCACTTTGTTCTTATTCTTCAGTATTGCTTTACTTATCCCAGGCTTCTTCCCCTTTCATATGAAGTTGGTGATCTGTTTCGTCATCTCAATAAACAGACTCCATAAAGAAGAATTAAGTGGAACCAAGAAACTCTCAACAACTCACCAAAATAGTCATCAAAATGACAGCAGTAAATTCATATACACGAGGACTGACAATTAAGTTTGCAAACTCATCGTAGTAAAAGTGCTAGATACCTCATTGATGAATATCACTATGTTCACCTTCAAAGTACTCCCCTTGGGAAGCTACATACTGGCACCAGCATCTAGTCCACCCTTCAAAAACTCTTTCTGGAATGGCCATCAGAGCTGTCATCATATTGCCTTGATGTGCTGAATGTCATCAAAATGTCTTCCTTTCAATATTTCCTTTATTATCATGTAAAGAAAAAAGTCACTGGGGGCTAGATGAGGTGAGTAGGGAGGGTGTTCCAATATGGTTATTTGTTTACTGGCTAAAAGCTCCTTCATTGACATCTGTGCAATTAAGTTTTTGAACTTGCCACCATGCTGCTGTGCACAATGGCCATTCCAGAAATAGCTCCAAAATTGCTTCGAAGGGTGGACTAGGGGCTGGCATCAGTGCATAGCTTCCCAAGTGGAGTACTTCGAAGGTGACCATAGTGATATTCAGCAGTGAGGTATGTAGCACTCAAGAACAATTAAGTTTGCAGACTTAATTGTCAGACCTCGTATCAATAATTACATTAAATGTAAATGGGTTAAAAGCACAATAAAGAGACCAAGAGTAGCAGAATGGATAAAAAAAGCACAATCTGTGTATATAAGTTCTGACAAGTAAGCCTGTGAACTTAATTGTTCTTGAGTGCTATATACCTCGCTGAATATCACTATGGTGAGCTTTGAAGTACTCCCCTTGGGAGGCTATAGGGATTATAGTATGAATAATTGTATTTATTTGCATATGTCAAAAGATAATCTGGTAATTTCAATATTCTAACAGGGAGACTTTATTCCATCTTGCTAATATTTATTATTACTTTTAATTTTCCTTTGAGATTTCAAGAGATACTTTTGAGTATGTGGCATTATACTAGGCACCAGGAGGGTGGAAGATATGAAAGACAGAAGAATGTTAGTTCTAGCCTACTAGAATGTATAGCAGGGTAGAAAATTTATATACTAGAAATTATAGAAATTAACTTCATAATTAATTAGAAATCAATTAGAAACTAATTCTAAGGTCGTGCACAAGTCAGTATAAGGCAATGTTGCTCAGCACACAGGAAGTAATGCTAAAGGAATGATAAATAAGGAACATGTATAGTAGGTAAACACAAGAGATACTAAACTCAGTGCTTGATCTGAAGGTTGTGGCTTGCAGAAAGGAAAAAAGGGAAGAAAGTGCAGAAATGAAGAATGATTTGAAAAAGATCATGGTGGGGTTAGTTAGGTAATTTAACACCACAGAATGAGACTGATAAAGGGACTAAGGAATGAGGGGCCAGATAGGCCCAGGTGATGAAGGGCTTTGACAATCAGGGAGAGATTTGGAACTAGATTCAAGCTGAAGAGTGAGGAAGAGGCAAGCTGAAGAGATTTTTATTTTATTTTTATTTTCCTGGTTAATAAGAAAATGTTTAGTTTTTGTTGAGGTATGGTTTTGTTGTTAGGCACCATTGAGTTTGTCCCTGTTCATAGTGACCCTGTGTACTGCAGAATGAAATGTTGCCTGCTCCTGAGCCATGCCCACAATCGTTGTTACGCTTGAGCCCATTGTCGCACTCAATGTCAATCCATCTCTTTGAGGACCTTCCTTTTTTTTCACTGACCCTCTGCTTTATCACACATGATATCCTTTCCTAGAAACTGATCCCTCTTGATAACATGCCTAAGTATGTGAGATGTAGTCTTACCATCCTTGTTTCTAAGGAGTACTCTGATTGTGTACTTCTTCCAAGACAGATTTGTTTATTCTTTTAGCAGTCCATGGCATATTCAATATTCTTTACCAACACCACAGTTCAAAGGCATCGATTCTTTTTTGTTCTGCCTTATTCACTATTCAGCTTTTGCTTGCATATGAGGCGATTGAAAATACCATAGCTTGGGACTGGTGCACCTTAATCTTCAAGGTGACATGTATGTTTTTCAACACTTTAAAGTCTGCCATGGGTGACCCTTCTGGTATCTTAAGACTGGTGGCATAGCTTCCAGCATCACAACAACATACAAGCCCTTGCAGCGTGACAAACTGACAGACACATACAGGAGCAGAGGTACAATTTCCATATGGTAAAATGTTCAATTCTTAAGTGTAGAGGTCTGACAATAAAGTCTATGAATTTAGTTGTTCTAAGTGCTACTTATTACTGAGTATCACTATGGTCACCTACAAAAGTATTCCCTTTGGGAAGCTATGTACTGATGCCAGACCCTATTTTATCCTTCAAAGCAGTTTTGGAACTCTTTCTGGAATGGCCATTGTACAAGGTGGCAAGGTGGCAAGTTCATGAACTTAGTTGCATAGTTGTCGGTGAGGGAGTATTTAGCCAGTAAACAAATAACTGCATTGGAACACCCTCGTTACTCACCTGATCTGGCCCCCCATGACTTTTTTTTTTACCCAAGCATAAAGGAAATAGTGAAAGGAAAACATTTTGATGATATTCAGGACATCAAGCGTATTATGATGACAGCTCTGACAGCCATTCAGAAAAAGGGTTCTAAAATTGCTTTGAAGGTGGACTAGACACTGGCATTGTCACATAGCTTCCCAAGGTGAGTACTTTGAAGTTGATCACATTTATATTCAGCAATGATGTAGCACTTTTTCTAGGATGACTTTACAAACTCATCCTATTACACTTTGCCGAATGTTTACAAGTTCTTATGCACTTTTCTGAATGTTTACAAGTATAAACCTAGAGGACTGCCAAAACTTGGATTGTAAGCAAGCATTGCAAAATATGAAGATATCATGTAAAAATCCTGAAAAATTGGAGCTCAGGCATCACTGAGCCCATGTTTCCTTGTAGCAAGAACCAACTAAATTTGAGTAAGGACACACCGTCCTTTAAACAGACACTAGCTTTTCAATTCACTGTTGTTACCATCAAAGCTTCCTCACTGATTCAAGTACCTGATTTGTCCAAAGAGATATATAACTCACCTGAGTTTGCTATTCCTGATCCATTGTTGCTATTAGCTGCTGTAGAATGGGCCCCTGACTCACAGCAACCCCAAGTACAACAGAGGGAAATATTGCCTGTTGTACTCCACAAGGCTTTCAATGGCTGATTTTTAGGACTAAATCCCTGTGACTTTATTTCTAGTTGGTGTTAGTCTGGAAACTGTTGAAACTTGTTCAGCATCATAGCAACATGCAAGCCTCTGCTGACAGACAAGTGGTACATTGTACAGGAGGTACACTGTACAGGAGGTACACTGGCTGAGAACTGAAGCCGAGTCTTCCTCATGGAAGGCAAGAGTTCTACTACTAAACCACTAATACTTCCCTTATTAGAAATATTTGAACCCAACTAACTGAGTAGCCCAACAGAATCCCTGGGTTGTTGCCATGGAAAACCACACCATCATTTTATTTTCTTTAATTCTTATGAAGTTATTTTAGAAGCAAAATTCTTTCATGCAACTTTTCCTATTTTATTTTTTTTAAGATAAAGAAACTGGGGGCTGGAGGAGGTAATGACTAACTCAGGCTCACAAAGCTAGTTCTTTGTCTCCTGGCTGACGTAGTTAGAATTATCAATCAAAATATTTAGGAATGTGTGTCTTTTAGATAAATTGTATGAATATATCATTGTATGAACACACCACTGTGTCTTGTGGAATCACCTTAATAAAAAAGGACTGAGCTTTACCTTGCTTGGTTGGGGGGCTCCACCGTATATTTGGCCTTTACACGGATTTACTGTGGGGCCCTTCCGAGTTGTTGGCCTTTACCTGGATTGGCTGATAAAAACCCTAGAACACAGAGGCTTGGATAGGGTCTCTCGATTGATGAGCACCAGGTGGGGAACATGTCAAAGGACATAGGGGACATGCACTGAGACTCTCCTCTTGACCAGGTAAACTTGTGGTAGTGACGGAGGCAGCAGCTGTGATGGTACCAGAAAAGGCAGAAACAAAGAACTGATCTGGGTAGTGGCAGCAGAGGGTAAAGGCTGAACCGTGACCAAAAGCTGTAAAGCTCTGAAAGCTGGGGATACACTTACCAGGGGGTCTCCCTCAGATCTGGGGCCACCTGAGAAGCAGAGGCTATCTGATTGCTGGTTGGGAGGAACTGGGAGCCAGCCAAGAAGAGCAGCCTACAAGGGATTCCACTGAGTGGTGTCACAGAAAAATTCCTGTCTGTATGTTTTCTGATAAAACCCTGGTGGCATAGCAGGTTAAGTGTTATGGCTGCTAACTAAGTGGTCGGCAGTTCAAATCCACCAGGTGCTCCTGGGAAACTGCATGGGGCAGTTCTACTCTGACCTCTAGGGTCGCTATGAGTCAGACCTGACTTGATGGTAGTGGGTTTTACTTTGGGTATGTTTCCTGATAGATGAGAATGCACACTGATTTTTGAGAAGGGTAAGGAGATGTAAGGAGGTCCCTTTGAGAGGTTGTAGCCCTGTGCTGGGACCTCTTCTGAACCTTGTCCTATGCATTTCTTCATTTCTGTTTATGTCTTTTGTTTATTGTCTTCTCTGCTGTACTAAAGTTGTTGCAGATACAGTGTTTCTGTGAGTACTCCGTGACCACTGCAATGAATAATCAAACCTGATAGAGAAAGTGTGCCATAGAGGGAATGACTGTTGTCAGAAATGGTGCAAAAGTTGGAGAACAAGTGTGCAGTTGGCTTCTATCTCACATAAACCAGTTTTTTGGTGATGGTTATCCTCAGCATTGTCATATCAGTCAGTGTCTAAGAAAGTCTTCCCATTTCAACCATGTATTCATTCCTCCATTGGGGGATACTTGAGTAGTTTCCAACTTTTGGCTATTGTGACTAGAAATGCCATGAACATACATGTACAGGTTTTTTAAATTCTAGTTTTCAAAGTCTGAGTCTCAGGAACCCATTTATCATTTCTGAAAGGCTGCTTGTCTATTGTGAATAAAGTTAAAGGAATTGACAGGCTAACTGGGCATCAATTTCTGTTGACATCCCTCTGCATTTCTGGATCTGGCTGAAAATCGCAGTTATATTTACTGCCACAAAATATCGGTTCATTTTCAGCAGGCATCTCTCTGGAAAACACCAGGTGCTTTAAACAAATTACAAGGAAGAAATTTAACTAACCATGTCTTATGGGAGAAAGTATGTATCTTATTCAAAAGGTAATGTACAAAAGAACAACTTAGCTCTGAATCAAGGTACATCTGTTGAGCTTTTTGCTTTCATTCAACAATGTTCAACAAGTATGTACTGAGAGTCTCTAAGCCTGATCTGTGTGTTAATAGAGCTTAAAGGCTGGTGGAGAAATACAGATATTAATTAAATACACACACCTGCAATTATGAACATTCCTTAAAGGAAATGCATAGGGAGCTACGAGAGAGCACAGTGGTGCTACCTGCTGTCTCCTGGGGATTAGAAGGAAATGCTGGGGAAATGACATAGATATTGTGTAAGAGTTTGCTAGGCAGACAAACAGTTATTAAATCCTCATTATGTGCTATTAAGTACCTATTATATGCCGTTTACTTTGCTAAAAATGTACCTGGTTAGTGCAAACAGTTAAATGTTCAACCACTAGCTGAAGTGCTGGTGGTTCCAGGAACCTTGGAAGACGTGCCATGCAATCTGCTTCTGAAAAGTCACAATGTTGAAAACTCTATGGAGCAGTTCTACTCTAAACAAATGGGATCTCCATGAGTCAGATCTGACTTGATGTCAGCCAACAACAACAGTAACTTCATTAAATGCTAGAGATCCAGAGATTAGTAAGACATGGCACTATCTACAAGAAGTTCTGTTTTCTTGATACTAGTTAGTGAAAACCTGGCAGGAATCTATTCATTTAACTGGGTGTTTTCAGGGGCATTGCTCAGGGACAAGTGGAGTAATATTGACAGGAAGGTTTTCAGATTTTTTCAATTTTCAGGTCTAATGTTCTGATAGCCTCATGTCTTTGACAAACAAAAAATCTAGTGTTGAAAACCAACTTCTTTCAGGAAGAGAACAGTTAATCCAGCACTTTATTTTGGCCAATTGTCAGTCTAGTACCTTCCACAACTAACTCCTAGACTCCACAGAGTTGATACCCTCACCCTTATTCAGCAGTCTGCTCCTGAAAGTCAAGCCAAAGATGACTGTTTAAGCAATGGGATATTGGTCATTGTCTACAGTGCACACATCAATAAATGGCATGCTGCCCTGGCAGAAAAGTAGCGACCAGTTAAGACACCTCACCTTTGTAGTGGGTCTTATGCTATGTAACTGTCACAGTGTTGCTGATGAGAAATGATCTTTTTTTTTTTTTTTTTTGCCAACAATGCAATTGGGTCAATTAGAATGCCAGATAATGTTATTTTGTGTTGTTTGAAATACATTTGGGGTGAAATAATACCAATCTTATGGACTGGCACATCTCTTTAGAGATTAGTTCTTAAATGATTTTTTACATCTGTCAGCATCTGCTTTAAATTCCAAATAGCACTTGCCACCAAAGTGTTATGGCTCCTTTCATGGAAATGTTTTTAAATGGAACAGAATATTTCTGACTTTGGGCCAAGTGTAGTATTATTTGGAACACAGAGATGTGTTTTTATTCTAGAGATTCATTCTAGATTGCAGAAGGATGTCTTCTGTAATATTCTTAGGGAAATGACTTTAAAGGAAGTACCAAATCATCCAATATGTGAAAATCTTGATTTAGAGGATGAAGAAACTTAAGTGATTATTTGATTTATAAAAGGTCTCACAGTGCGATTCCTCTAATTGGCAAGTCCTCAAATGCATTTCAAGTATCGTTAGACTAATAATGATTTGTCTTACAACTTTTTAGGAACCCCTCTATTGATAAGCAGGTTATTTAAAACAAGTTGTCATTTAGATGTTCCTATTGTAGAATGTAATGATTAATTCTACCAAAGAGCTTGCTATTGAGTTAAAGGCCACCAAGCAAGTGAGATATTGTGTGTGGAAGGGTATGGCATGCCTTTTGCAAAGAATAGGGGATAAGAAAGTAGGGAAAGGGAAGGCCAAGGCAGAAAGACAAGAAAAAGAGTAGTATGAGGAATGGGTATGATTGAGAGACCCAAGTGACATGGCTTTTGTGTCCCTGGTCAGTTGTCTGGAGAGTTTTGGGCTCCACAAGCTAGAATCATGTTAATAGACATTCTCTAGAATCTTTGTCTGTTAAAACTGCTCTTCAGACTAGATGGTTTTGGCAGAATCACTGTGGTTCCAGCCTACTTGGAGATGCCTGCATTAAGGAGGAGCATAAAAAGAGTCCTAAGAATACCATGCATATTGTTAAAGAAGCCTTTAGAGAAACAAAATGCACAGAGAGAAAGCAAATCAACAACACAGAATCAAATAAAACAAAAATACAAAAATACAACCTGAAGAAAATAACAAGTGATGTTATGTTGATGGAATTTGAGGTACTCTGTCTTTTTTTGCAATTTTTCTGTAATGTAATATTGTACTTTTTATTTTAAGAGAAAGTAGGGTTAATTCTGGCAAGTGATGTGCATGTGTGTTGGGTCGGGGGAAAGCCCTAAACTTGTGATCAGAGACTCTGGGCCCAGTCTTAACTCTGTCACCAACTGCCCGTGTAGTTATTGGGCTAGTTATTGAATATATCCCTGACTTGGTGACCTGTCAAGAAATGAAACCTGCATAATTTCCTGTCTGTGTGTTTAACAATACTGAGAACAAACTAATATAACTTAAGCTGCTCACTCCAGGAAACAGTTGTTCATAGAAGATTAGGCTGTTAGCTAACTAAAATAGCTTACTTATGAAGACTAACAGCTTCCTCATGAAAACTTGTTCAAGTCCCTCATTTTGTTGTAACCACAAATCCAAAGCCTCTCAATTCCAACTAGTTTCCCACCTTAACATCACTCAGCTCTGTTTCTAAAATCCAATAAATGTCCTCTGCAACTTTTCTCTTTTGAGAGAGTACTAAGACTTCATCAAAATGGTTGTCATTTATTGAATTATGTTGCCCCAGAATGTGTGTATCAGTTTTCCGGGCCATGGTTTCTAGTACTGTGTGATTTTCCTACATGTTGTAGATGTTGTCTACATGATGTTAGTGAGAAAGGATGGGCAGTAGTTGTGTTGGTGAGGCAGAACTCAGTGTGTAAAATTGTACCAGGTCTTGAGGAAGTCTCTTAGGATATAAAGGAAAGAGAAAGAAGCGGAGAGTTGGAGACCTCATACTATCAGGAAAAAAGCAGTGCCAGGATCAGAGCACAACCTATAGACCTGGAGTCCTTGGATTGATGATAAGGCCTTTCCTCCAGAGCCAACAGAGAAAGCCTTCCTCTGGGGCTGATGCCCTGAATTTGGGATTTGAGTCTACTTTCCTGTGAAGAAATAAATTTCTCTTTATTAAGGCCATCCACTTGTGGTATTTCTGTCATAGCAGTACTAGATTACTAAGGCAGTTGTGTCCTCCCTTTTTGCAGTGAGTCTAATATACTGCTTTGCTTGGTACCAGGTTTTCCTGGTAGTTTGGAAGCCTAAGGGCACAGTGGTTAAAAGTTCAGGCTGCTAACCAAAAGTCAACAGTTTGTATCCATCAGCTGCTCCTTGGAAACCCTATGGGGCAGTTCTAATCTATCCTATAGAATTGCTTTGAGTAGTAATAGACTCGACTGCAACAGATTTGGTTTATTTATTTATTTTTGAGGACTGAGCAATATGTAAAAGTGGTGGGCTCAACCCTATACTCTTGGAAATCATGTTATCTCTCACTTTCTCACAGTCATGCTGGTGGCATGTTCTACTTTCTAGCCCTCTTTCAGCCACGGCCGTGGCCACTTCCATATTTTTGTTTTTTTCTTTTTTACTCTCTTCAAACATGAAAGCACAGTCTAACCTGGACATTATGGAAGAATAGCTTTGGCAGGTTTTGGCTGCAATTAAAATACTAAAGGCAATTCTTTCCTTAAATGATCTCGGTACAGACACTTTACTGCTCAGGAAGTGTTGTTGGACACTGATCTTTTTAGATTAAATTACATCGGAAGCAAAGTAAGGGCACCCTCAGTATGTTTTGCCTTCCCCTTCTTCTACAGTAAAGAGGAAGACAAGGCAACTCTTTCCTCTGATTTCAAACCTACCGTTACAATGGCCACTAGTACTGGATTCCCTGGAGTAAATTCTAACTAATGGTGACTCCATGAGTGTCGGAGTAGAATTGTGCTCCATGTGGTTTACAGTGACTAATTTTTAAGCAATAGATCACCAGACCTCTCTTCCGAGGTGCCTCTGGGTGAACTCTGACTGCCAACTTTTTAATCTGCTACTGAGTGTGTTAACCATTTGCACCACCCAAGGACTCCTGACACAAGAATCAAATCCTCAAACCAAACCCATTGCCATTGACTTAATTCTGACTCATAATGACAGAGAGGATAAATACCCAAAGCTTGGCTCTGAGAATATCTTGGTCTAATATTACTCTATATTCTGACTGAAGTTTTGTGCCGGCAAATCAAAGTGTGACGACAAAAAGGGGTAATGTTATGGTTAGACTAAAGTTAAACTTAGAGAGAAGGTGGATGGAGCCTGAAAAGAGGTATTTGTGGTCAGAAATGGCAAAGCCAACTAGAATATTCTGAATATTAATTTTTCTTTTAGCAATGAAATCATAAGAAAAATGCAGATCATTTTATGTAAATTTAATCCAGTAAATCTGGGTTTTCTAATTCTCTGGTAAGGCCTATTCAGAACCGGCTGCATAACTTGCAGGCCCCAAGACAAAATAAAAATGTGGGGTCTGTTGTTCAAAATGTGCCACCGAAGGCACTATAATATAAAGTTTTTCCTTGTCTTCTGTGGTCTTCCTTTGGCCTGTCATGGCTTTTTACTATTTCATGCTGTTCTAAGTGAAGAAAAATTAGAAATTTAACATTGTTATCATGAATTTTACCATTCTTCTTTATATTGCACAATTGTACAATGACAATGCAAAGACAAAAGCCTTCATATGTGGAATCATCAAAGTTACACAATTTGAATTTTGTACCTCATACACACATAAGTATTTCATTCTTGCCAGAAGAGTGGAAATATTGCCCAAAAGGAATTTAACTACTCATTTCATTTCTTGTTACATCACATTTTGATAACACTCTCTGCCTTAAGCCTACTGATGAATAAGGAAGAACTGAAAGGAAAAGGCATTATAGGCTGCTTTATTTTTTCCTTTTTTCCTATGTCATCATTTTCTGTGTAAGTGGCTAGCTGATACAGAGAAGTAACACGAGTAAGGAAGGATGTAGTAGGGTTTCTTGGTTGTTCCTGTATCTTAGAATACCACTTTCCCTACGTTTAAGGCAAGTACTAGGTGAGATGGATCTGTCAGTATCCCTGCTTACTCAGCTGTAGATATAACACACATACCCTGTACTTTCTTTGAGTCTTACTGAACTCCTAATCATTGTGGGCTCACCAAAATTCTGTGTGGTGGCAAAAAATGATGGACATGTATATTGCAAGTCTCTATTCTGCTCTTGTGCATATTCTGTTGTCCCATTGGACTTCATTTACAAATAATAAGTTCAAAGATAAATTTATCAAGAATTTCAAGATAGCTATAGCAGGTCATTAGATCCCTTTGAGCAAGGGGTCTCATTTTATTGTCTAATAACATCTGACTCAATGACACTTGGCTTGGCAACATACCCATGAAGTGGGTGCTGAACCCACCATTGCCGGAAACCCAGTAGCAAAATGGCTAAGTGCGGGGCTACTATCCAAAAGGTCAGCAGTGGAACTCACCCAGTGACTGGAGAAAGACCTAGTGATCTGTTTCTGTAAGGATTGTTGTTGTTGTTAGGAATTGCTGAGTAGGTTCTGACTCATAGCAACCTTATGCACAACAGAACAAAACACTGCCCAGTCCTGCACTTTGCCCACAATCATTTTTATGCTTAAGCCCATTGTTGTTCTAGCCACTGTGTCAATCCAACTCCTTGAAGGTCTTCTTTGTTTCCACTGACCCTCTAATTTAGCAAGCATGATGTCCTTCTCCAGAGACTGATCCTTTCTGACAACATGTACAAACATATTTTACCGTTCTTGTTTTTAAGCAGAACAGATCTGTTTGTTCTTTTAGCAGCCCATGGTGCCTTCATTATTCTTCGTCAGTGCCACAATTCAAAGGAGTTGGTTATTCTTCAGTCTTCATTATTCATTGTCCAGCTTTCTCATGCATATGATGCAATTGAAAATACCACAGCTTAGGTCAGGAACACCTTAGTCCTCAAGGTGACGTCTTTGCTCTTCATTACCTTAAAAAGGTCTTTTGTAGCAGATTTTCCCAAAGCAGTGCATCTTTTGATTTCTTGACTGCTGCTTCTATGGGCATTGATTGTGGAACCAAGTAAAATGAAATCCTTGACAATCTCAATCTTTTTCCCATTTATCATGATGTTGCTTATTGGCCCAGTTTTGACGATTTCTGCTTTCTTGATGCTGCAGTACAATCCATATTGAAGACTGTGGTTTTTGATTTCTATCACTAAGTGTTTCAAATATCCTTCACTTTCAGCAAGCAAGGTTGTGTCATCTGTATAATGCAGGTTGTTAACAAGACTTCCTCCAATCCTGATGCCTCATTCTACTTCATATAGTCCAGCTTCTTGGATTATTTACTTGTCATACAGATTGAATATGAGTAGGTATGGTGAAAGGATACAACCTTAATGCACGCAGTGTCTCCTTGTTCTGTTTGCACAACTGCCTCTTGATCCACATACAGATTCCTCATCAGCGTGATTATGTGTTCTGGAATTCCCATTCTCTGCAGCGTTATCCATAATTTGTTATGATCCACACAGTTGAATGCTTTTTCATAGTCAATAAAACATAGGTAAACATTTTTTTGGTATTCTCTGCCTTCAGCCAAGATCTGTCTGACATCAGCAATGATATCCCTGGTTCCATATCCTCTTCTGAATCTGGCTTCAATTTCTGGCAGTTCCCTGTCAATATACTTTTGAAGTTGCTTTTGAATGATCTTGAGCAAAATTTTACTTGCATGTGATATTAATGATATTTTTTGATAATTTCTACATTTATTGGATCACCTTTCTTGAGAGTAGGCATAAATATGGTTTTCTTTCCGTTGATTGGCCTGGTAGCTGTTCTCCAAATTTCTTGGTGTAGAAGAGTGAGCACTTTCAGTGCTGTGCTGCATCTGTTTATTGAAACATCTCAATTGACATTCTATCAATTCCTGGACCCTATTTTTTTTTTTTTTTTTGGCCAGTGCCTTCAATGCAACTTTGACTTCTTCCTTCAGTACCATCAGTTCTTGATCATGTGCTACCTTTTGAAATGGTTGGACATTGACCACTTCTTCCTGGTGTAATGACTCTCTCTGTTCCTTCCATCTTCTTTTACGCTTCCTGAGTTGTTTAATATTTTACACGTAAAATCTTTCACTATTGCAACTTAAGGCTTGATTTTTTTTTCAGTTTTTTCAGCTTGAGACATGCTGAGCATGTTCTTCCCTTTTGGTTTTCTATCTCCAACTCTTTGCACATGAAATTATAATACTTTGTCTTCTTGAGCCACCCTTTAAGTTCTTTAACTTCATTATTTCTTCCTTTTGCTTTAGCTGCTCGACGTTGAAGAGAAAGTTTCAGAGTCCCTTCTTACATCTAGTTTAGTCCTTTCTTTCTTTTTAATGACCTCTTGTTTTTTTCATGTATGATGTCTTTGATGTCATTTCACAACTTGTCTGGTCTTCAGTCATTAGTATTCAGTGCATCAAATTTGTTCTGTAGATGATCTATAAATTCAGGTGGGATATACTCAAGGTCATGTTTTGTTCTCATGGACTTGTTCTTTTTATTTTTTCCTCCAAATATTTTATTGTGCTTTAAGTGAAGGTTTACAGTCCAAATCAATTTGGCTTATGAAACCCGGCACATACACTGCTTTGTAACTCAAACTATTCTCCCCATCCTACTCTCTTGTGACAGCACACTCCTCCTTTCCACCTGGCACTTCCTTGTCCATACAACTGACTCCTGTCCCCCTCCACCCTCTCATCTGATCTCTGGACAAGAGCTACTCAGGTAGCCTCATGTATATATTTAAGCCAAGAAGCACATTCTTCACCAGCATCACTCCATGTCTTAGTAGTCCAGTCCAGTCTTTGTCTGAAGAGTTGGCTTTGGTACTAGTTTCGGCCTGAGCTAACAGAGAGTCTGGGGGTCACGTCATCTGGAAATCCTCCGGTAAGATGGATCATCATGTGTAGTCTTTTAGTAGAGTTCTAGTTCTGCACACCCAATTTTTTCCTGCTACATCAGGAAGTTTACATTGTGTTCCCTTTCAGGGCAGTCATTGGTGGTTTCTGGGCACTATCTAGTTCTTTTGGTTTCATGCTGATGTAGTTCCTGTATCATATGTCACCTTCTGTCTACTGGGCTTTTATTTTCCACACGTCTTTGATATCTTTCATTCTCCTCTGCTCCAGCTGGATTGGGACTAATTGATGGTACTTAGATGGCAGCTTGCTAGCTTTTAAGACCCCTGAGGCCATTCGCCAAGCTAGAATGCAGAGCCACACTTTCCTAAAAAAAAGTAAATAAATAAAAACAAAAAAACCAAAAACCTTTGTTATGCCAATTAGCCTAGATGCCTCCTCAATCTGTGGTCCCCAGACCCCTGTCCCTGCTATTCTGTCCTTCAAGATGCTGGATTGTATTTAGAAAACCTTTTAGCTTTTTGTGTAGTCCAGTTGTGCTAACCACCCTTCTACAGCATGCTGTCACTTTCTTCACCTAACCCAATTCCTCTCTACTATCTAATCTATGAATACCCCTCTCAGTCACTCCCCACCTTTGTCACCATCAAAGATTATTTCCTTCTGTGCTTAAACCTTTTCTTAAGTCCTTATAATAGTGATATCATATTTGTCCTCTTGCAAATGAATAATTTCACTCAGCATGATCTCTTCCAGATGAATCTACATTATGAAACGTTTCCTAAGATCATCATTGTGTGGTATCTCATTGTAATTTTGGTTTGAATATCTCTGATAGCTAATGATTGTGAGCATTTCCTCATGTATCTGTTAGCATCCTGGATGTCTTGTTTGTTGAAGTGCCTATTCATTTCCTTTGACCATTTTTTAATTGAGTTATTTATTTTTTTCTTGTTGAGGTTTTATAGTACTTTGTAGACTATGGAAGAGTGATGCTGATCAGATTCATGGTAGTCAAAAATTCTTTCCTCGTCTGTAGGTAGTCTTTTTACTCTTTACATGAAGTCTTTGGATGAGAGAAAGTGTTTGAGTTTTAGGAGTTCCCAGTTATCTATTTTCTCTTCTGGTGCTTATGATTGTAAGTATTATTTTGTAGTCTGTTTATGCCATGTGTTCAGGCTCCTGACATTGTTCCTATTGTAATTCCATGATCTTTATTGTTTTAGATTTCATATTTTGCTTTTAGATCCATTTTGAGTTAGTTTTTATGCATGGTGTGAGATATGGGTCTTGTTTCTTTCTTTTTTTTTGCATATAGATATCCAGTTATGCCAACATCACCTTTTAAAGAGACTGTCTTTTCCCCAGTTTATGCATTTTGGACCTTTGTCAAATATCAGCTGCTCATAGGTGGATGATGTTATATTTGGATTCTCAATTTTGTTCCACTGATCTATGTATCTGTTTTTGTATTTGTGTCAGACTGTTTTGACTACCATGGCAGTGTAATAGGTTTTAAAATCAGGTAACATGAGGCCTCCTACTTTGTTCTTCAGTTTCAGTAATGCTTTACTTACCTGTGGTTTCTTCTCTTTCCATATGAAGTTGGTGATCAGTTTCTTCATCTCATTAAAAAATGACATTGGAATATGTATTGAGATTGTATTGTATCTATTGATCACTTTGGGAAGAACAGACATTTTGACGATGTTAGGTCTCCCTATCCATGAGCAAGGTATATTTCTCTACTTACGTAGGTCTCTTTTGGTTTCTTGCAGTAGAGTCTTGTAATTTTCTTTTTTAGGTCTATCATGTCCCTGGTTAGATTTATTCCTAGGTATTTAATTCTTCTTGGGGGCTATTGTGAAAACCCTGGTGGCATTGTGGTTAAGTGCTATGGCTGCTATCCAGAAGGTCATTAGTTCAAATCCTGCAGATATTCCTTGGAAACTCTATGGGGCAATTCTACTTTTGTCTATAGGTTCTCTATGAGTCAGAATAAATCTGACAGCAGTGGCTTTGGTATTTTGTTGGGCTGTTGTATCGATTTGGTGATTTCCTCTTTGGTGGTCTCTTTATTGGTATAAAGAAATTCATCTTATTTATGTGTGTTTATCTTATATCCTGATACTTTACCGAATTTTTCTGTTAGTTCCAATAGTTGTTTTTCTTTTTTTTTGTGGATTCTTAGAGGTTTTTTGTGTATAAGATCCTTACCAATTTGAATGTCCTTTATTTCTTTATCTTGCTTGATTGTTCTGGCTAGAACCTGCAGAACAATGTTGCATAAAAGTGGAGACAACGGGCATTCTTTTACAGTTCCTCTTCTCAAGCGGAATGCTTTCAGACTCTCTCCATGTAGGATGATTTCTTCTATAACCTAGTTGTTTTTGAGCAAAGTGTTGTTCATTTTACATGTGTTGGATTTTTTTCCTTCTTTTTTTGTTATTGATTTCTAATTTTATGGCTTTATGGTCTGAAAAGATGCTTTGTAATATTCAGTACTTTGAATTTTGTTGAGGATTGCTTTTTGGCCTAATACGTGGTCAGTTCTAGAGAATGTTCCATGTACATTGGAAAAGAAAGACTGCTTGTCGGCTGTTGGATGGAGTGTTCTGTATATGTCTGTGAAGTCAAGTTGCTTGATTGTCGCATTTAGATCTTTCATGTTTTTACTGAGCTTTTTCCTAGATATTCTGTCCTTCACTGAGAGTGGTTTGTTGAAGTCTTCAACTATTATTGTTGAGCTATCTATTTCTGTTTTCAATGCAGTTACTGTTTGTTTACTTGTTTTGGAGCCCTGTTATTGGTATGTAGATATTTAACATGGTTATTTTCTCTTGGAATATTGATTCTTTAATCACTAATCCTTCCTTATGGTGGATTTTACTTTAAAATGCATTTAATCAGAGATTAATATTGCCACTCCTGCTCTTTTATGAGTGTTGTTAGCTTGATATATGTTTTTCTGTCCTTTGAGTTTTAGTTTGTTCATGTCTTTGAGTCTAAGGTATATCTCCTGTAGGCAGCACCTAGATGGTTTTTTTTTTTTTTTTTTTTTTAATCCAATCTGCTACTCTTCATTGCTTTATTGGTGCATTTAGTCTGTTGGTGCAAACACAATTGCAGATCCATGCTGCAAAGCCAATACTGAGACAGGAGGTGAGATGAGTAAATGAGGATATTTATTGAGTGCTGACACACAAGATGCAAGGGGGAATCAGTTCCACCAAAGCTTGCCTGCCCGTATAGGCTAAGCCTGGAGGTTATATAGGTTGATTAAGTGCGGGGATACTGGTTAATACTTTTCCCGGTCCATGTAAGTAATTCTTTCTGTGTTTCAACAATATTTTTTTTGTGGGGGTCTCCATGGCTCCAAAAAATCAGGGCTTCATAATTATCCAAACTGCCTAGTGATTCAGTTCAGCAGTCTTAGAAAATAAATAAAAGGTATAAACAGAACAATTAATCAGTGTTTCTAAGAGGAAAGAATAGCCATGTGACTTATGACCAGTACAAGGTAAGTTCTAAGGGATGGGAGAAATCAAGCTCTCAGGACTCAATGTTTATAACATGTTTGTCTTAACTACTGTTGTTTTAGGTACTGTGCTACTGTTTATAGTATGATGGAATCAGGCTGGCCAAGGGTCTCTCTTTCAACTCTCCCCTTCTATGGATACCTTCTCAATCATGGGAAGGGGGCGCTGATCTCTTCTAGCTATTTCCTGCTGACCAGGGGCATTGACTAGGGATGTCTTTTTATTTGCAGTAAGGTGGAGGCATATTTTGGAAAGTAGCAGCATCTCACGTGATGCGTGTCTATATGTGGGAAGGGGATAGGGCATTCATCCTGAATACCCTTTTTGCCTGGAGGGTGTGACTAGCTCCTCCCAGGATCATTTCAACAAGACATGGTACACAGACACAGATCAGAACAATCATTATTATGATAGTGAGTAATGGTGTTACCCAAGGTCTTAGAGAGGTGAACAAATTAAGCAGTCAAATACTGCAAGGTCTCCAGTTTGGGTTGGGGCAAGTCCAATCAGCTACCTTTTGGGTTTCATTTAGGCTTTGTAAAGGTATCGATACAGTAAGGAGTATTATAATTGAGTACCGGGGCAACCAGGGGATGAACTGGAGCTCTTGAGTGGGGCAGATGGTGACAAATCTACCAATTTTTAAGTCTACCTCCCTTAGTAACTGCTTGGGACATGGATATCATGTCATTAGAGGACGAGTCTCATTCGTTAGGATGAAATCTTGTTATAACCTGAACCCCTTGTCCCCTCAGAACCTCAACATCTTGAGGGGTCATCTTGTGAAAGTTAACATGAAAATAAGTGACTTTATCAAGGAGAGTGATACCAGAGATCATAATAGAAAAATCCATATTATTCCCCTGGGTAGTATCAGCAACAGGGAAAATGTGAGGCTATTTATTCTTTATTTCTCAAACTACAATACTTTCCCTTCCTGAGATTTGTTTCACCCATTTTATTGGTCCCACCGGAGTTGAGGCAGAAACAGTGCAAGTGTCAGGGTCCCATCTGTCACCACAGTGAGAGTTCTTTCTGTCTGAAGTAAAACAAGTTCAGATCCTTCTGTCAAATTCTGGAAAAGGAGAAACAAAAAAAGTATCTTTTTTTTTTTTTTTTTAATTTGTACTTAAGCTTCCCCACTGGTGTGCAGGAATATTCGTGATAAGCCTCTTCATCTTCTCCTTGTTGTGGTTGTCCAGGTTGTAAGGGAGGGTTAGCCTTAATCTGGGTGTGGTGTACCCAGGACGCTATCCCACTGAGCTTCACAGAGGAGTGGGTGGTCCATAGGACCTCATATGGACCTTCCCAGTGTGGAGATAACTATTCTTCGAGATGTTGCTGTCCCCATACCTTTAGTAAGACTTACTTGGTCGCCAGGCTTGAACCTGTGGAGAGGGGCACTGGCTGGGAAAGATAGATGAGAGGAAGCCTATTGATTAATAATAGTAAGACCTTTTCCTAAAGAATGGACCCATTCCAGCTTTTCCACCTCAGTGAATCATTTCAAGAATGGCTGCCCATATATTAACTCACAAGGGCTTTATTTAAGCCTGCTTCAAGGGGCCACCCGAACCCAGAGCAGGGCAATAGGCAATACCTGAATCCATGTTGAATGGATCTCTTGGCAAATCTTAAATGTCTTTTTTTGGGTGTGGGGCTCATCTTTTCTGTTTTTCTCATTGACTGAGGTCTCCAGGCAGAATGTAGCCTCTGCACTATTCCCAGTGCTCTGCTTATTTCTTGGATTACTTGGGCAATGAATGTCCCACCATTATCACTCTGGATAGCCAGAGGGAGTCCAAATCTTGGCAAAAGATCTCTCAGAAGAACCTTGTTAACTTCCCAGGCTTGTTCAGTTCAACAGGGGAAAGCTTCCAGCTATCCAAAGTGTGTGCCCACAAAGACCAGTAGGTACCGAAAATTTCCTGAGGCTTGAGGCATTACAGTGAAGTTTACCTGCCAATCTTTACCTATATCTGTTCCAAGGAACTGGATCTCTGGTCCTGAGGGGTGTGGGACTGTCTTTGGATTATTTTTGGCACAGAGGAGACACTCTTGTGTCACTTTTGAATACTCTTTAAGAGGTTAGGTCCAGTTATTATTTGCTGCATCCATTTTATGTTGGCATCCTGACCACAGTGAGTGCTGCCATGAAGAATAGGCACTACATCTCGTACCTGAGCTTCAGGTACCAGGACTTTCCCATCTGGACCAATCAGCCAGTCAGTATTTGGGTTTGGACAAAATCCTCATTCTTCAAATCTTTTAAATTCTGAGAGGTACAAACAAACAGGTGTAGGAAGATGTGGGGAAGCAAGAGTGGGAATTAGAACAAAAGCAGGATTGGGCTCAATTGGTTGGAGTATGGCTTTCTTAGCCTAAGGATCTGTTTTTCTATTTCCCATGGCCTCTGGAGTCCTGCCCCATTGGTGGCTGGGGCAAAAGATTAACTGCTACTTGGGAAGGGTCTCCTACAGCCTGTAGGAGTTTCAAAATTTCAGGAACATGTTTTATCTTTTGATTTGTCACAGTGAGAAGAACTCATTCTCTTCACAGGGCCACATGAGCATGTAAAACTAGATGAGCATATTGACTGTCAGTGTGTATGTTCACTCTCTTGCAGCCAGGTGAAGGGCTCTTCCCAAGGCTATTAACTCTGCCTTTTGGGCGGAAGTACCTGGGGGTAGACGGCCAGCCTCCAACGTGTCAGTCAGAGTTACTACTGCATATTCAGCCCTTCTTTTCCCTCCCATTGTGTAACTGCTTCTGTCTGTGCATATTTCAACTTTATGGGTCATCAAGGGGAACATCAAAAAGATCAGGTAGCTAGAATAGAACTCTTCAATGATTTCTAAACAGTCATGTTGAGTTGGGCCCTTTGCAACAGGCAGCAGTGTGGCTGAATTCAAAGTCATCATCTCCTGTAAGGTTGCGTTTGGATTGTCTAAAAGGATGGCCTGATATTTTTCCATCTGTCTTGCTGTTAACCAGAATTCCCCCTTCTGTTCTAGGAGGGGGAGGACTACCTGAGGGGTATTACCATCACTTGTTGTCCCAGAGTGAACTTCTCTGCTTCTTGGAGCAAATCACAGGTAGCAGTGACTGCCCGCAAGCATGGGGGCCATTCACCAGTTACAGCATCTAACTGTTTTGAAAAGTAAACAACTGGTCACTTTGTAGGCCCTAAAGTTTGGGTCAGGACCCCATGGCCACTCTCTGTATTTCTTGTATAAACAGTTCAGAAGGCTTTTTGAGACTGGAGACTCCTAGAGCAAGGGCTGTCATTAATTTATGTTTAATATTTTGAAAGGCTTGTTGGCACTCAGGTGTCCACAGCAGAGGTTCCCTTTCCTCACCTTTTAATGTCTCATATAGAGGTTTAGTAATTAGTCCATACTTTGGTATCCAAATGTGACAGAACCCTACCATTCCTAGAAACCCTGTAGTTGTCACTTATTTGTTGGTGATTTCACTTGGACAGTGTTTCCCTCCTATCAGGCAAAAGATCTCTTTGTCCCTGGGAAATCTGGAACCCCAGATACTTGAGGTTGTGAAATTTGGGCTTTTCTCTTGGAGCCCTTATAACCTCATTCAGCTAGATAATTTAAAACACATACAGTGTTTTGGTCTGAGTCCTCTTTAGTTTCACTGGCCACCAATATATTATCTGTATATTGTAAGATGATTCCTCCTTTCAGTTCTGAGGTCCTCAAGTCCCGTGCCAGAATTTCTCTAAATATTGCAGGGGAATTCTTAAATCCTTGTACCAAAATCTGCCAAGTCAGATGTCTGTTTGTTCCAGTCTCAACATCTACCCCTTCAAAGGCAAACAAAGGCTGTGACTCTGGGTGTAAAGGTATGCAGAAAATCCCAGCCTTTATGTCCAGCACCGAAAACCAGGGATGGTGTTCTCTGACCCCGGGTCCCTTCAGTTTGAGTCTTCAATGTTAGGATCCTCCTAGACTGCCTATAATTTGTCTTGTGGGGGCCTGCACTTGGGGCATTCTAACTTCTAATGTCCCAGCTTTTTGTAGTGGGGGCAATGATCTGTCTGCAAAGATTGCCCTTGAAACAGCTTTGCCTGTTTAGGGGTTGTCCCAGGCCCTTGTCTTCCAAGTTCACCTCTTATCCTCTGTTTGCCAAGTGGGGAAGGAGCAGCTGCCAACAGTGCTGCCTTTTTTTTTGTTTCTGTTTTTCCTTTTGTTCAGCAGCCTGGTCCTGGGAATTAAAAACCTTAAAGGCTATTTTAAGCAGCTGTCCTATAGGCATCCCAAGACCCCCTTAAAATTTCTGTACATTTTTTCAAATATCAGGAGCACTATGAGAGATGAAGGTCATATTCAGCAATCTAGCATTATTGGGATCTTCAGGGGTGATATCAGTGTCTTGGTGAAATGTCTCAGCGACTCTCTTAAGAAAGGCTGAAGGATCTACCTTTCTTCCTGTATAATCTCTCTAATTTTCTTTAAACTTTTTGCCTTTGGAGCCACATTTATTAATACCCAAATAATACAATCCTAATAGTGTTGAAGCCTAGCCTTCCCTTCTTCACTGTTATCTCATGCAGGGTCAGTCAGAGGGACTGCTGCCAGGATGGCTGGGTGATCTCCATTAGTGAGATCTAAATTATGTAACCCATCAGCCTCTTTCTGTGCCTGTTCCAACACCATGTGGCACTCCTCAGATGCTAGCAATGTATTGAGGAGAATGGAGTGTAGATGGACACTGCAGGCTGCCTGTCAGCATCTACTCCAGTTGGTACTTCTCTTGGGGGTATTGCCCTGCCTGGACCCCAGAGGTTCCCTCACCAAGAACAGTACCTTGTCGGGTATGAGAGGGGGAGGCCATACCTGTAGTTGAGTCCACCCTTCCACTGACCACAGCCTTTGCACCTGGCACCAGCTTGGTCTCTTTGGAGGTGTCGGGGGAAGCCATTCGTTGTCAATCTCTCTGTCTCCCACTCTGCTCATCACTTGTGACTAACGGAGGAGCAGATGGGGGCATCCATCCCCCAAGGATAAGACTGTCTTTTGAAGAATCCTGTAAAATTTTCTTACCCAATTTCTTTCCTTGATACAGAATAGATTCATGCGGTTTCACTGATATAGAGACATAAATAGAATGATATAGAGACATAAATGCTTATGTCTGATATAGACATAAATGCTTGAACATAGGGGACCTCATCCCACTTTCTTTCTCTTTTACAGAACAAGTCTAGCTGTAAGATGACGTTAAATTGTAAAGACCCCACAACAGGCCAAATTTCCTGATTTCCTAAGACACACTGGGGCCATACATCATTACACAAATAAAGCATCTTTTTCTTAGTCATGGGTTCATAACTGTACTTTTTCCATCCAGCTGAGATGTACCCCAAAGGGGAGCCTGACTGAATGGAAGAGACTCTTACCATGTTAATAGTCAGAGATGGCTGAAGCTCTTTGTATGTTGCCTATTAGAGGGAGCTTCCCTTGTTCTTTTAAAGGACTGTCCCTCTCCTGTTCCCCTAGCCTTTCTGTCAAGAAATCTTGAACATATCAGACCTCAGCTTTTTGCTTTACTACACCAGGCAGTCACTGAGCTGTTCTTGGAAGTAAGATCAAACCTAACAGACTGGTTTTGTCAGGCAAACCTGGCTGTAGTCCTCAACTGATTTTGTATGTTACTTTTCTATAACTCCAGTTTGTTCTCTACCTTCACAGTCTAGCAATTTTTGGCCACATTCACACAACACTCACCCAGCTCCACTCAAACAGCCTGCTTTTCACACATACACCTGTTTGGACAACCCAAAAGGGGAACCATTGGAGGTAATCAGCCTCCCAAAAACCAGGGGTGGCCCCCACTCACACACCAGACCAGGCCCTAGGGACTTCCAGGTGGGTCCCGCTCACGGAACTAGCACTGTTGGAAATAATCCAACCCCGGGACAGGTTCTTCCCCTAAACCTGACAGGCTAATCCGGCCTGAGCACCACAGGGAGCAGAGCCACAGAACGAACACCCGGCGGGGATTTCCAGGTCCTGATTTACTCACCTCAATCACATCAGCTGGTTACGGGCAGCACCGAGGTGAAGAAGAGAGGGCAACACCCCTTCACAGGCTAACTAGCCCTGCGGCCGCTAACGAAGCAAGAGTTGTTCGATTTACGTCTCCCACTGGGGCCACCGTATCCCAAATGGCAAAATGGGGGGAGGGGACTTCCTCGTACAGGACACTACAATTTGTAATCGTAGTCGTGGATCCGTGCCGCCTGTCCACAAATCCAATACTGAGACAGGAAGTGAGTAACTAAGGACATTTATTGAGTGCCGACACACAATAGGCAAGGGGGAATCAGTTCCACCAAAGCTTGCCTGCTGGTATAGGCGAAGCCTGGAGGTCATATAGGTTGATTAAGTGTGGGGATCCTGGTTAATATTTTTCCCGGTCCATGCAAGTAATTCTTTTGATGTTTCAACAATATTTTCTTGTGGGGGTCTCCACGGCTCCAACAAATTAGGGCTTCATAATCATCCAAACTACCTAGTGATTCAGTTCAGTAGTCTTAGAGAATAGCTGAAAGGGTATAAGCAGAACAATTAATCAATGTTTCTAAGAGGAAAGAATAGCCTTGTGACTTATGACCAGTACAAGCTAAATTGCAAGGGATGGGAGAAATCAAGCTCTCAGGACTCAATGTTTATAACATGTTTGTCTTGACTACTGTTGTCTTAACTACTGTGCTACTGTTTGTAGTAAGATAGAGTCAGGCTGGCTAAGGGCCTCTCTTTCATTTACATTCAGTGTGATGATAGGGTGAGCTTAGTGCTGTCATTTTAATGTCTTTTTGTGTGTGTGTGTTGTAGACAATTCCTTTGTTCCATTTAATTTTTTGTGCTGAGTCGTTTTTCTTTATGTGTTTTCTTTTTGTCTTTTTTGGTGTTGGTGATTTTGTAGCTGTTGAGATTACACGTTTTTCTCAATTTTTATTTCGATGAGTAGGATCGACAGTGTCTTTTGTGGTTATGTCAATATATACCACTATTTTTCTGAATTTAAACCAGTCTTTACTTTATATTGCCTTGATTTCCTCTCCATACGAAAGATCTATGACTACATTTTCTCTTAAGTCCCTCGTTTTTGTTATAATGTTTACATAATGTTTTGCCTATGATTTGTTCTTGTGATTCCCCTGTTTGAGTTGATATCCGTTTGCTCTGTTATGCAGTCTGGTCTTGGGTTGTCACCTGATGTTATTGGTTTTCTAACCAAACAAGTCTCTTTAGTGTTTCCTGTAATTTTGGTTTGCTTTTTGCAATTTCCCTAAATTTCTGTTTTTCTGGAAGTGAGTTAGTTTTGCCATCATATTTGAGAGACAGTTTTGCTGGATGTGTCATTCTTTGTTGGTAGTTATTTTTCTTCAAGGCTTTGTGTATGAGGACTGCCAATTAAGTTCGCTAACTCATCCTAGGAAAAGTGCTGCATACCTCATTGCTGAATATCACTATGGTTGCCTTTGAAGTACTCTACTTGGGAAGCTATGGGAAGCTATGCACTGAAACCAGCACCTTGTCCACCACTGAAGCAGTTTCGGGACTCTTTTTCTGGAATGGCCATCAAAGCTATCATCGTACTACCCTTGATGTCCTAAGCCAAGTGCCGTCCTAAATGTTATCAAAATGTCTTCCTTTCAGTATTTTCTTTATCTTCGGGTAAAGGAAAAAGCCATTGGGGGCCAGATCTGGTGACTAGGGAAGGTGTTCCAGTACAGCTATTTTTTTACTGGCTAAAAAAATCCCTCACAGACAGCTATACAATGAAGTAAGTTCATGAACTTGCCACCTTGCCACCATGCACAATGACCTTTCTGAAAAGAGTTCCAAAATTACTTTGAAGGTGGACTAGGCACTGGCATCAATGCATAGCTTCCCAAGGGTGACTGTAGTGATATTCAGCAGTGAGGTATGTAGCACTTGGAACAATTAAGTTCGCAGACTTAATTGACAGACCTTGTACATCATCTCATTGCCTTCTTGCGTGCATGGTTTCTTGTGAGTAGTCCAAACTTAGTCTTATGGATTCTCCTTTGTAGGATATTTTTCATTTACTCCTAACCACTTTCAAAAGTGTCTCCTTATCTTTGGTTTTGACAATTATGATTACACTATGCCTTGGTATGTTTCTTTGGGGATCTACCTTATGTGGAGTTCAGTGAGCATCTCTGATGGATATCTTTTCATCTTTCATGATATTGGGAAAATTTTCCATCAGCAAGTCTTTGACAATTCTCTTTGTATTTCTTGTTATCCAGCCTGCTCTGGTACTCTAATCACTCACAGAATATTCCTCTTAATAGAGTCCCACATAGTTCTTAGTGTTTCTTGATTTTTAAAAATTATTTTATCTGATTTTTCCTGAAATATGTTGATATCATGTGCTGTATCTTCAGTCTCACTAATTTGCCCCTCCATTGCCTCAATTCACCATGAGTCGGATCTGACTCGATGGCACTTGGCTTTGGCTGCCTCATTTCTGCTTATTCAACTTTCTACTAGGTTTGACACTGGGTACTGAGTTATCTAATTCTGTAATTTTATTATTAATTTTCCAAATTTCTGTTTCTTGCTGTTAAATACTGTCTTGCAGCTTGATCAATTTGTCATTATATTCTGCTGAATTTTACCTCATCTCATTCCTCATCTCTTGAGGAGTTCTAAATGTTAATCTTTTGTATTCTACCTCTGCTCATTCCAGGAAGTTCTCTTCCTCTGTACAACTTGATTTTTTGTTTTAGGAACTTTCTGATGAGATCACGGTCTGCCCTTTTAAGTGTTTTGATGTGGACTGCTGTTTCTGAGCCATCAATAAATTTTATTTATTTATATTTGCCTACAGTGTTCTAGCTTCTTGTTTTGAAATGTACAGTTTACTTTTCTTACATGGATTCAGCTCAAGTGTTAATGTAGGTAGTCACCAAGTGTGTGACGTAGGCTCTCACCTACTGTGCTAGATGGTCAAGGGTGATTGGTTATAGGCACAGGGAACTGGCTGTAGCTTCTGAGAAAGGCAGGAGGCTAACAGCCATCCCTGAGTATCTGTGAGAATGGTGCCTCCCGATATGTATGAAGCTAAGAGAAGGAAGAGTTTCTGCCCTGGTTTTTCCCCTTAAGGGAGTCAGCAGAATTTTTCTACCCTTCCCTGTGTTCATTAAACTGTTCCCCTTCTGGGTCTCAAAGAATGGCTGAGAGTGGGCCTAAGGAGTCCCACTTCCAGCTCAGTTAATAACATGAGACTCCAGAGCTTGGCACAGTGTGGAGAAGTGAGGGGGAGAAT
This sequence comes from Heterohyrax brucei, assembly GCA_028571685.1. Taxonomy (NCBI): domain Eukaryota; kingdom Metazoa; phylum Chordata; class Mammalia; order Hyracoidea; family Procaviidae; genus Heterohyrax; species Heterohyrax brucei. Next base: position 59,331,072 of record CM053166.1, read on the forward strand.
GTTTCAGGGTGGGCTTGAGAAGTCCTATTTCTGGCTTGGTTAATGGTATCAGACCATAGTATTGGGCACAGTGCGGAGAATGGAATGCAGCAGAAGGTGGTGCTGAGAGAAAGGAGACAGGCTCATTTTGTAGAAAAGATTCAGATCCACACACATCAGATTACATGCAAAGACTTAACTTTCTACAATCCAGTGCAGTCTCTCACTGGTTCTGGAGGTGAAAGTGGATTCTTCAGACAATTATTTCTGAGGGTAGCAGTAGGGCACCCACCAAGCTCAGTGCTCAGCCCACCTTGTGATGACTGTAGCCATTTCCCGGCAGTTCAGGTCTGTGGAATCCTATGTAGTTCTGGCACTGATCTCCCTTGTTGCTCAATTCAATTTCTCAACTTTACCTTTGATGTTCAGGGCTCCTAGGATGTCATATGTACTGGATTCATTTGTTCTTTTGGGTCTTTGTTGTTAGAGAGGCCACAAGAAGCATCTGTCTACTCCACCATCTTGCACTTGTCCCTCTTGGAGAGTTCTAATTTTCTTCAATTTCAGTTTGAACTTGTGTTTGAGAAGTTGATGGTCTGTGCCATAGTCAGTACCTGGTCTTGTTGTGACTGCTGATATTGAGCTTTTCTACCATCTCTTTTCACAAATGTAGTAGATTTGATTCCTCTGTATTTCACCTGGTGAAGTCCATGTGTATAGTTGCCAGTTATGTTGGTAAAAAAAAAGGTGTTTCCAATTGTGAAGCCATTGGTATTGCAAAATTCTATCTTGTAATCTCTGGCATTATTTCTATCACTAAGGCCATATTTTCCAGCTTCCAGTTCCTTTTCCTTTATTTCTACCTTTTGTATTCCAATCACCAGTAATTATCAGTGCATGTTGATTGCAATTTAGGACATGCTGATCAATTTAGGACTGCAGAAGCTGCTAAAAACTTTAGTTTCTTCATCTTTGGCCTTAGTGGTTGGTGTATAAATTTGATTAATAGTCATATTAACTGATCTTCCTTATAGAGGTATGGATGTCATTCTATCACTGCTGATTGTACTCCAGGATGGATCTTGAAATGTTCTTGTTGTTGATGAAAGCAACACCATTCATCTTCATTTCATCATTCCTGGCTGGTAGACCACATGAGTATCTGATTCAAAATGGCCAGTACCAGGTCATTTTAGCTCACTAATGCCTAGGATATTGATTTTGTGTGTTCCCTTGATGATTTCTAATTTTGCTAGATTCATACTTTGTACATTCCACATTCCAATTATTAATGAATGATTGCAGCTATTTCTTCTCATTTTAAGTGGTGCCATATCAGCAAATCGAGGTCCCAAAAGCTTGACTCCATTCACGTCATTAAGGTCGACCTTAATTTGAGGAGGCAGCTCTTCCCCAGTCATCTTTTCAGTGCCTTCCAACCTGGGGGACTCATTTTACTACACTGCATCTGACAGTGTTATGCTTCTGTTCATAAGGTTTTCGTTGGTTAATTTTTGGGGGGAAGTAGACTGCCTGGTCTTCCTAGTCTTTATTAGTCTGGAAGTTCAACTGAATTTTATCCATCATGGATGACCCTGACGGTACCTGAATACAGGTGGGCATAACTCCTAGCATCAAAGTAACACACAAGCTCCCACAGTATCACAAATCAATGGACGCTTAGGTGCTGTAAAGATTATAGCCTAGACAATCTTGTAGGGCAATTCTACTCTGTCACATGGGGTTGCTATGAATTGAAACAAACTAAACAGTACCTAACACCAACACCAACAACTCATCATAGCATGATACTGCTTCTCAAAGAAATATAATTCTGACTCCAAATAGAGCAATGAAAAGCAAATTGCTTTTTACTGAAATTTTCTTGAGACTGCTGAGGAGAGAGTGTCAAAGAACACTACTGGAAAAAAAATTCCCAAAGATTTTTATGTTTCACTTTCACCAAATCTCTTCTGTTCATGACAGCTGATATATTGGCAGGCTCTGGCCCTGGGAGTTTCTGGCATTGAGACAAATAAGGGAGAAGGTAGCCTGGCTTGGTTTAGGCTGGGCCCATCAATTAGCCACCAGCACTTCCTTCCCTGAAGAAGCCAGCTGTCTAGGAAGAACCAGTGATGCTGCATTGCATATTTCCACTTACTTTATCAGAATGGTTTCCATATTGTTCTTTTCATGAACCTATAAGGGAATTGATAATATGTATATATTATTGTGCTGTAAGTGAACATTTACATTTCAGATCAATTTGTCATATAAAAACTTACATGAACATTGTTTCAGTTTGTAAACATTCAGGACCCTTCCACAGCCTCTATTAACTTTTCTCCACTTTGACCCTCCCAACAATGGCTGTTGAGTTTGGGAGGTCTGAGGGTGGGAAATGAGAAAAGAAGAGGAACATACCTGCAGTTGTTTTTTTCCTATCTTTTCCCAGGCTCTGTTGGGATATATCTTCTAACATGCTCAGTGATCTATCACAAAAATAATTTACTAAGTTATTTCAGTGGAAATAGTTTGAATTTATAAGAGATTTTAATTGCAGCATTAACATTTAAGTCACAAAACTTAGAATTTTAGTGCTTATAGCCAAAGACTATCACAAATCTTCTGGAACAAAAATTGGTGAAGATACTTTTTTTGCAAAATAAATTGTGAGGCACAAAAGGATAAATATTGTTTGATTTTACTTTTATGAAACATCTAGATTAGGCAAATGATAGAAAACAAAAGTTTATTGGTGGTTACTAGGGTTCAGAGTAAAGAAGAAATGAGTTATTGCTGAAAGGGTACTGAGTTTCTGTTTGGTGTGATGTGAAAACTTTTAGGAATAGTGGCGGTTTGCACAATATGGTGAACATAATTAATGTCATTGAATTATACACTAGACAGTGGTCAAAATGGAAAAAATGTTACATGTACACACATGCATACATATATATACATTTAACCACAAACACAAAAAATTTTTAGTTGAAAAAATAAAGTGTGAAATAGAACCAAAGTGGTGCCATTTCTGGTTTTCAAGGATGAAAATGCATAGTTAATGCACAGTGATCTGTAAACTTTGTGGGAATTCTTTTATGTCTTCATGCCTAGAGGTATGAATGAAATGAAGGCAAAGGAAGGAGAGGGCAGATGAGGATTGTGCTGGAAATACAGTGAGACCTGTGAGGTAGATGTATTCCTGGGCCACAGGCTTCAGGATTTGTCCAAGCGGTTCTAGAATTTGTCTTAAAGGTTGATTCTCAACTGACTGGTTTAGAAAGTTTGACACAGAGAATATCCACCTGGAGGAGAAGATGGTCATAGTAGGAGGGCTAGTGGAGAGAGGGAAAATTCATCCTTGAAGGTACTTCTCCAGATTGCTGGGCATCTGAGAAAGTAGGGCAGGCAGGAGCTTCTGTGCAAAGTGAAAAAGAGATTTCCTTAGGTTTTTTTTTTTTAGGTCTTTATGTATCTTTGGTAATCATACTGGACAGTCTGCATTCCTGGGCTTTCAAACGTGAGGTTGTGCCTGCAGATTTTTTTCTCTGGTTGCTGGTACCAGCTTGCTTTGCGTCAGGAACAGGCCAGAAATACCAGAGTTAATTTATCATGCTCTCCTCCTTTCCTCTAGCAGTCTTCAACAATGACTGGTGTGGTAAATAAATACCCCAACTTCTGAGCCCTGTGACAGGGAAAAGTGTGAGGCTTGTTTCACTTTGTATTCCAGAGTTTCCAAGCAGAATCGAGTCCCAATGTCCCACAGCAGTAACCAGCTCAATACCTTTTTATTGACTGCCTTCCCTTCTCTGTCTCAATACCATCTTGCATTTCAAGGGTTACCTTCTGCTGGAGCCTAGCACAAGAGAGATACTTTGTAGCCAAAAAGTCTTTTCACTACCTTTTGGGAGAGTTTAAATAGTATTGGTGCCAATTCTTCTCTGTTTGGTAGACTTCCTCAGTGAAGCCATCTGGACCAAGACTTTTTTTTAAATTGTGCTTTAACGGAGAGTTTACACTTCAAGTCAGTTTCTCATACAACAGCTCACACACACATTGCTATGTGACCCTAGTTGCTCTGTCCACACTGTGACAGCACACTTTTCCTCTCCACCCCCTATTTCCTGTGTCCATTCAACAAGCATCCATCCCTCTTTGCCTTTTTGTCTTGCCTCTGGACAGACGTTCCCCAGATAATCTCCTGTATCTGCCCAAGCCAAGAAGCATTCTCTTCACCAATATCATTTTATGTCTTATAGACCAGTTCAACTTTTGTCTGAAGAACTGACTTTTGAAGAATTGGTCATATTTTCTGAGGATTCTCCAATCTGTCAGACCATCAAGTCTTGTCTTTTTTCTAGAGTTTGAGCTCTACACCTCACATTTCTCCAATTCCATTAGGGACTCTTTGTTGAGTTACCTGTCAGGGCAGTTATTGGTGGTAGCCAGGCACCTTCTGACTCTTCTGGTCTCATATTGATGTAGTCTCTAGTTTATGTGCCCCTTTCTTTCTCTTGGACTCATATTTTCCTTATGTCTTTGATGTTCTTCATTCCCTTTTGCTCTAGGTGGGTTGGGACCAATTAATGCTTCTTAAACAGCCTCTTGCTAGCTTTTAATACTCTAGACACAACTCACTAATTAATAAATACCCCTGCCCCCCTCCTTCCCCACCCTTGTAACCAGCAAACACTTTTTCTTTTGTGTTTAAACCTTTTATTGAGTCCTTATAATAGTGGTTTCACACAGTGTTTGTCCTTTTGTGACTAATTTCATTCAGCATATGGCTTATAAAGTCCTCCATGCAATGAGATGCTTCCCAAATTCATTGTTGTTCTTTATTAAGGAGTAGTATTGCATTATGTGAATATACCATAATTTGTTTATTCATTCATCCATTGATGGGCACCTGGGTTGACTCCATCTTTTTGCTACTGTGGACAGTGCTGCAGTGAACATGGTGTGTATGTATCTATTTGTGTGACAGCTCTTATTTCTCTGGGATGTATTCCAAGGAGTGGGATTACTGGATGATACGCTATTTTTATTTCTAGCTGTTTAAGGATGCTCCAAATCTATTTCCAAAATGGTGGTACCACCATTTTACTCCTATCAGCAAGGTAAAAGTGTTCTAGTTTCTTCACAGTCTCCCCAACATTTATTATTATTATTATTATTTTTGGATTAATGCCAGTCTTGCTGGAATGAGATGGTGTCTTAGTCATCTAGTGCTGCTGTAACAGAAATACCACAGGTGGCTGGCATTAACAAAACGAAATTTATTTTCTTACTGAAAATTGGCTAAAACTCCAAATTCAGGGCATCAGCTCCAGGGGAAGTCTTTCTTTGTTGGAAGGAGGTCCTTGTCAGTTTTCCACTGGACTAAGAACTTATGGTATGCAAGGACCCTGAGTCCAAAGGACGCACTCTACTCTTAGCACTGTTTCTTTCCTAATGCCTTGAGGTCCCCAATTCTTTGCTTGCTTCCCTTTCTTTTATATCCTAAGAAAGTGCCTCAAGACACAGTGTGATCTTATAAACTGAGTCCTGCTTCTCTAACACAACCACTGCCCATCCTCCCTTATTAACATCATAGAGGCAGAATTTACAAGTTATAGGAACATCACACAACAGTAGGAATCATGGCCTAGCCAAATTGCTACGCATATTTTTTTGGGGGACACAATTCAATCTATGACAGATAGTATCTCATAGTAGTTTTGATATGTGTTTCTCTAATGACTAATGATCATGAACATTTCCTCATGTATCTGTTGGCCACGAATGTCTCTGGTGAAGTGCCTGTACATATCCTTTACCCATGTTTTAATTGGGTTATTTGTCTTTCTCTTGTTGAGGTTTTACAGTATCATGTAGATTTTACAGATTAGATGCTGATTGTATTTGCTGTATCCAAATTATTTTCCCAGTCTATAGGTTGTGTTTTTATTCTTTTAGTAAAGTCTTCAGATGAGCAGTGTTTGATTTTTAGGAATTCCCAGTTACCTATTCCCTCTTCCAGTGTTTGTGCATTGTTAGTAATCTTTTATATTTTTTTTTATGCCATGTATTAGGGCTCCCAGCATTGTTTTTATTTTTTCTTCCATGACCTTTATGATTTTAGATTTGATATTTAGGTCTCTAATCCATTTTGAGCTAGTTTTTGTGCATGGTGTGAGATATGGGTCTTGTTTCAGTTTTTTTTTTTTTTTTGCAGATGGATATCCACTTATGCCAGCACCATTTGCTAAAGAGATTGTCTTTTCCCAGTTTATGCAGTTTAGGCCTTTGTCAAATGTCAGTTGTGCATCCGTGGATGATTTTGTATCCAGATCATCAATTCTGTTTCATTGGTCTACGTGTCTGTTGTTGTACCAGTACCAGGCTGTTTTGACTACTTTGCAGAGCAATAGGTTCTAAAGTTGGATAGTATGAGGCCTTCCACTTTGTGCTTCTTCACTAATGCTTTCCTTTTGGGGAGTCTCTTCCCTTTCCTCATGAAGTTAGTGATTTGCTTCTCCATCTCTTTAAAAAATGCCTTTAGAATTTGGATTGGGATTGCATTATAGGCCAGAACTTGTTTTTAATGGGAGGTTTTTTGTCACTAATTCTCGCTTTACTTGTTATGGGTCTGTTGAGACTTTCTATCTCTTGTCAGATTGGGTAGGTTGTGTGCTTCTAAGAATTTGTCCATTCCATATAATTTAGCCAGTTTGTTGCTGTACAGTTGTTCAAAATATTCTTTCTTATTTCTCTTTATTTTATTCAGTCAGTTTTAATGTTCCGTCTTTCATTTTTTGTTTTGGCTTTTGCATATTTGTTATTTTCTTTGACAGTATTGCTAAAGGTTTGTAAATTTTACTGATCTTTTCAGAGAACTAACTTCTGGTTTTATTGTTTCTCTCCAGTGTTTTTCTGCTTTTAATTTTGTTTCTTTCTGCTCTGATCTTAGTTATTTCCTTTCTTCTCATAGGTTTAGGCTTAATTTGCTCTTTTATTTCTAGTCCCTGGAGTTGTCAAGTTATGCTGTTGCCTTGAGATCTTTATTCTTTTCTCATGTAGGCATTTATTGCTATAACTTTCCCTGTTCCAAAACGTAAAGAAGGAAGGGCTATTCCCTGATTTATTCTGTGAAGTAAACTTAACTCTGATACTCAAATCAAAGACACCACAAGAAAAGGACACATTAGGTCAATATTTCTTTTGAATATAAATGCAAAAATTAACAAAATACTTGTGAACAGAATCCAACAGCATATTAAAAAAGTCCTAAACCATATCCATGTGGAATTTATTCCAGGAATGGAGGAATCATTCAACATTTGAAAATCAATCAATGCAACATACATTAATAGAACAAAGGAAAAGAATCACATGGTCTTCTATGAATGCAGAAAAAGCATTTGATCATATCTAACACCTTTTCTTGATGAAAACTCTAAACAATGTTGAAATAAAAAGGAAATTCCTCAGTATGACTCTGGGCATATGTGAAAAGCCAACAGCCAATGTTATACTTAATGGAGAAAAACCGAGAGCTTGAAACTGCAAATAAGACAAGGATGACCTACTAGCAGCACTTGTATTCAGTAGTGTATCAGAAGTTGGAGCCAGAGAAATATGACAAGAAAAAGGAATAAAAGGTATCTAGAATGGAAAAAACAAAATTAAAATCATCTCTATTTGTGTATAGGATCTTATATATAGAAAATCCCAAAGAGTCTGCAGGAAAACTTCTAGAGCTAATAGGAAATTAAGCAAAGTTGCAGGGTACAAGGCCAACAAACAAAATCAGTTGGGTTTGTATACACCAGCAATGAAAAATCTGAAAGGCAAATTAGTGAGACAATTCCATTTACAATAGTATCTGAGAGAATAAAATACCTAGGAATAAATGTAACCAGGGACATGAAGAAGTTCTATGATGAAAATTATAAAATGCTGCTGAAAGAGATTGTGAAAATAACATGGACATGCTCTCTGACTTCCTCTAATCTCACAAGAGGGAAAGAGAATAAAGAACAACAGTCTTAGGCTAATTCCTTTAGGCAGAGGTCAAGCAAGTCTCTCCCTCCATCCACCATCTTTACCAACGATTCCTCGCATGTCATTCTATACTTCTCTCTTGGATTTGATAATTCATTGCAGTGGCCACACAGAACTCACAGAAATGCTCACAATTATGGGGTTTATTAATGAAGTAATAGTTACAATTCAGGCTTGGGAATGATGAGGCTACCATTCCTCCACCAGGACAGCCTCTTCCCCATGCTCCCAGACATGCTCTCCTTGGCCCTCAGCTTTTGCCCAAAGGCACTCTGCTTTCTCTCTCTGTGGGCCAAGAAGCCAACCTTGCCAGCTCCTGCTGCCAGATCTCTGCTGCCAGGTCCCTATCATGGCTTCTCACCATTTTCAGTATTACAGTTTACTCTCTGTTTCCTGTGTCTAGGAGATTCTTAGCAGATGGATCCCAGCTCTAAAGGATGTGCTGGCTCCTGATTGTTCTTTCTTGGTGTTGGTGTTATCTTCTCCTTTCCACCTCTGAGACCACTTATTTCAAGCCTAGAGGGATGGCAAAATTGACCAACCCTTTTGGTGGGGTACAATTACGCTATCTGCATAGTCTTGCCCTATTGTCTGGGTGAGGGTTACAAGACTATGGCTTGAAAGGCCACACAAAAGTGATAAATCACACTGCAAGGATCAAGAAAATTTAAATAAATGAAAAGACATTCCATGTTCTTGGGTTGAAATACTTAATATTGTTAAGATGCCGGTACTATCTGACGTGCTCTATAGATTTAACACAATCTCAATAAAAATTCCAACAGCCTTTTTTACAGAAATGGAAAAGCAGTCCTCAATGTTATGTGGAAAGACAAGAGGCTCCAAACAGCTAAAGCAATGCTGAAAGAGAAAAACAAAGTTGGAGTACTCATACTTCTTAATTTTAAAACACTATATAGCTACAGTAATCAAAGCAGTCAAGTACTGGTATAAAAACAGACACACAGACCAAAGGAATTGAATTGAGAGTCCAGAAATAAACCCACACATTCACGGTCAACTGACTTTTGACAAGGGTGCTAAGTCCATCTGATGGGGAAAGAAGAGTATTTTCAATAAATGGTGTTAGGAAAACTAGATTTCCACAGGCAGAAAAATGAAACACGATCCATGTCTCATATCACATACAAAAGAAAGAAAAAATCAAAATGGATTAAGGACTTAAATGTGCAAATTAAAAGCATGAAATTCTTAGAAGAAAATCCAGGGGCAATGCTGTTGGGCCTAACTTTTAGCAATAGATTGTATAATGTAATAACAAAAGCACAAATAGCAAACAACAAAATAAATAAATGGGCCTTCATTAAAATTGAGACTTTTGTTCATCAAAAGACACTACCAAAAAAAAGAGGGAAATGACAAGTTACTACTAGAAGAATATCCTCAGAAACCATATAGCAAATAAGAACCTAATAAACAAACAATATAAATATATGTATTCATATATCTGTGTGTGCTTGAGTGTTGTTATTCAGTGCTGTTAAATTGGTTCTGATTTATAATATGCTACATATTACAGGTATACGTTTATAAAATAGTTTTGCTCATGTCTTTGCTGTTCTCTAGGTGGGTTGGGACCGATTGATGTTCCTTAGATGCCAGGCACTGTTCACCAATATGGGATGCAGAATATTCTCTTAGAAAGAGACTAGTTATGCCAATTGACCATGTCCCCTGAAAACATGATCCCCAGATCCCTGTCCCTGCTACTTTATCCTTTAAATCTTGGATTGAATTTAGAATACCTTTTAGCTTTTGGTGTAGTCCAGTTATGCTGACCTGTCTTCTATTGCATTTGCTGTCATTCCCTTCACCTAACCAAATTCCTATGGACTATCTAATCTATGAATAACCATCATGAGGAAAAAAGAGCCCAGGCGACAGAAGAACCCATATGATTAAGAGACTACATCAGCAGGAGAGCAGAAGAACTAGATAGTGCCCTGGCACCACCAAAGACAGCCCTGACAGGAAACACAATGTAGAGTCCCTGACATAGCATCAGAGAAAGGGGTACACAGAGCTAGAACTCTATTAAAAGGCCAGACATAATGGTCTGACAACCTGGAGGGTGCCCTGAAAACATGGTCCCTATACTCACTGCTAGCCCAGAGCTGAAACTAGTAGTGAAGCCAACACTTCAGACAAAAAAAAATGGACTGGACTCGGGGACACGGAGTGATGCAGGTGGTGTGTGTAGTTTATGGTTTTTTATATATATATGTATATATGTATATATATACATACATATGAAGCTATCCTAGTTTCTTTTTAGAGGAGAGAGGAACAGATGTAGAGGAGGGGACAAGTGCTGGTTGAGTGAATGCTAGAAGTAAAGAGAAAAGACGGCTGTGCTGTCACAGGGTGAGGAGAGCTGAAAGAGTTGCAGAGAGGCAGGTACTCGAGGCAAATCGACTTGGATTATAAACTTTCGCTTAATCACAATAAAAAAATAAAAATATATTTTTTAAATGGCTTGAAGTGCATGCAAGATAATGCTGTTGACATTATCTTTAAAGCAGTTACCCAGTCCTCCTACATCCCTGTATTCCACTACAACCATCTCAGCCCAAGTCACCAGCTTTCACTGGCCCTATAGCTTCGACTCTTTTATTTCTTAAGTCCATCCTCTACATTGCAGAGTGATATTTTTTAAACATTAATCAGATCATGTCACTGTTCCAATTAAACACCACCTGCTCTATCAGTGTCATCGTATTTCACTTAGGATACAAGCTTCCACGAGGGCCCACCATGGTTTGATGTAATATGTTATTGTATTGTCAGATGTTGTTGAGTTGCTGCCGACTCATAGTGATGTTATGCATAACAGAACAAAATACTGCCTAGTCCCATCCTCAAAACTGTTGCTTGAGCCCATCGTTGTAGACACTGTGTCAATCCATCTTGTTGAGGGTCTTCCTCTTTTTACCTGATCCTCTACTTGACCAGACATGATGTGTTTCTCCAGAGACTGAACCCTCACCATAAAGTGTCTAGATTATGTAAGCTGTAGTCTCACCATCCTTGCTTCTAAGGAACATTCTGGTTGTACTTCTTCCAAGAAGAATTTGTTCATTCTTTTGTCAGTCCCTGATATTTTTGATACTCTTCTCCAGCACCACAATAAAAGGCGTCAGTTTTTCTTTTGTCTTCCTTATTTATTGTTCAGCTTTCACATGCACATGAGATGGTTGAAAATGTCATGGTTTGGATCAGATACACCTTGGCCCTCCAGGTGACTTCTTTATTTTTCAACACTACAAAGAAGTCTTTTGCAGCAGATTTGCCCAATGCAATGCATCTTTTGCTTTCTCTACTGCAGTGTTGATTGTGCATGGGTGTTGATTGTGGATCCAAGTAAAATGAAATCCTTGACATCCTCAGTCTTTTCTCTGTTTATCATAATGTTGCTTATTGGTCCAGTTGTGAGGATTTTTGTTTTCGTGACATTGAAAGGTAGTCCATACTAAAGGTTGTGGTCTTTGATCTTCCTCAGTAAGTGCTTCAAGTCCTTTTCACTTTCAGTAAGCAAGGTTGTGTCATCTGTATAATGCAGGCTGTTAGTGAGACTTCCTTCAGTCCTGATGTACCATTCTGCTTCATATAATTCAGCTTCTTGGATTCTTTGCTCAGAATACATATTGTATAGGTATGGGAAAGGATGCAACGCTGATGTATACCTTTCCTGGCTTTTAACTATGTGGCATACTTTTGTCCTATTGGCATGACTGCCTCTTGATCTATGTACAGATTCCTCATGAGTACAATTAAGTGTTCTGGAATTCCCATCTTCTACAATGTTATCCGTAATTTGTTATGATCCACCCAGTCAAATGCCTTTGCATAGTCAATAAAGCACAGGTAAACACCTTTCTGGTATTCTGTGCTTTCAGCTAGGATCCATCTGGTATCAGCAATGATATCCCTGATTCCATGTCTTCTTTTAAATTCAGCTTGAATTTCTGGCTGTTCCCTGTCAATACACTGTTGCTGCCACTTTTGAATGATCTGCGGCAAAATTTTGCTTGCATGTGATATTAATGATATTGTTTCATAATTCTCACTTTTGTTGGATCACTTTCCTTGGGAGTTGGCATAAAAATGGATCTCTTCTAGCCAGTTGGCCAGGTAGCTGTCTTCCAAATTTCTTGGCAAAGGCAAGTAAGCCCTTCCAGTGCTGCATCTGTTTGTTGAAACATCCCTATTGATATTCCATGAATTCCCGGAGCCTTGTTTTCTGCCAGTGCTTTCAATGCAGCTTGGACTTCTTCCTTCAGTACCATCGGTTCCTGCCCGTATATTACCTCCTGAAATGGTTAAACATCAACCAATTTTTTTTCGGTATAGTGACTGTACATTCATTCCATCTTCTTTTGATGCCTACTACATCATTTAATATTTTCCTGGTAGAATTTTTCAGTATTGCAACTTGAGGTTTGAATATTTTCTTCAGCTCTTTCAGCTTGAGAAATGCTGAGTGTATTCTTGTCTTTTGGTTTTCTATCTCCAGGTCTTTGCACGTGTCATCATAATACTTAACTCTGTCTTCTCCAGCTGCATTTTGAAATCTTCTGTTCAGCTCTTTTATTTGTTTTTTTTTTTTTCTTTTTCCTTTTTCTTTGGCTGTTTGAAATTCAAAAACAAGTTTCAGAGTGTTTTCTGTAGTCCATTTAGGTCTTTTTTTTCTGTCTTTTTAATGACCTCTTGCTTTTTTCATGTAGGATTTACCTGATGTCATTCCGTAGCTTGTCTGTTCTTCAGTCACTAACTTTCAATGTGTCAGATCTGTTTTTGAGATGATCTCTAAATTCAGGTGGAATATACTCAAGGTGGTACTTTGGCTCTCATGAAATTGTTCTAATTTTCTTCAGTTTCAACTTGAATTTGCATATGAGTAACTAATGGTCTGATCTTCAGTTGGCCCCTGGCCTTCTTCTGACTGATGATATTGAGCTTTTCCATTGTTTCTTGCCACAGATGTAGTCAATTTGATTCTTTTAATAACCTATTTGGCAAGGTACCTGTATATAAAACCAAACCAAACCTACCACCATTGAGTCAGTTTCATGCGATAGAGACCCCATAGACAGAGTAGAACTGCTCCATAGGGTTTCCAAGGAATGCCTGGTGTATTTGAACTGCCGACTTTCTGATTAGCAGCCATATAGCACTTAACCACTATGCCACCAGGGTTTCCAAGTGTATAGTCATGTGGTAAAAAAAAGTATTTGTGGAAGAAGTTGTTGGTCTTGGAAAATTCTATCATGGGATCTCCAGCATGGTTTTCTATCTCCAAAGCCATGTTTCCCAACTGCAGAGCCTTCTTTGATACAAACTCAAATTCTGGTCCCCAGTAATCATCAGTGAATCTTGATTTTATGTTTGACCTATTTCGGACAGCCGGACTTGGTAAAAATCTTCAATTTTTTCATCTTTGGCCTTAATGGTTGTTGCATAAATTTGAATAATAGTTGTATTAATTTGTCTTCCTTGTAGGCATATTGGTATTATTTCATCACTGACGTTATTGTACTTCAGGACAGCTCTTGAAATGTTCTTTTTGATAATAAATGCAATACCATTCCTCTTCAATTTGTCTTTTCCAGCATAGTAGACCACATGATTGTCAGATTCAAAATAACCAATACCAGCCCATTTCAACTCACTAATGGCTAGGACACTGATGTTTATGCATTCCATTTCATTTTTGATGATTTTCAGTATCCACAGATTTATACTTCATACATCTCAAGTTCTGATTATTAATGGATGTTTGCAGCTGTTCCTTCTCATTTTGAGTCATGCCACATCAGCAAATGAAAGTCCCCAAAGCTCAGCTCTATCCACATCATTAAGATTGACTCTACTTTGAGGATGCAGCTTTTCACCAGTCGTATTTTGAAGGCCTTTCCAACCCGTAGGACTCATCTTGGCACTACATCAGACAGTGTTCTACTGCTTTTCATAAAGTTTTCACTGGCTAATTCTTTTAGAAGTAAACTGCCAGGTTCTTCCTAGCCCGTCAAAATGTGGAAGCTCAGCTGAAACCTGTTCACTTTGAGTCACCCTGCTGATATTTGAATACCACTTCCACTATCACAGCAAAACACACAATCCCCCACAGCACAACAAAGTGACAGATGCGTAGTGATCATGCAATCTGGGTCTTGCTTGTTTTTCTGTCTTCCTTGCCACTCTCCTCCCTGTTGCTGGCTGAGTCAAGCTACACTGGCTTCCTCCTTGTTTCTCTAAAAAACTAAACTTCTCACTAAATTAGGGCTGTGTTACCAGATTTTCCCTTTGAATGGAAGACTCTATCCTCAGCCCCCCTAGCTTCATTCTTTTATCATTCAGGCCTCAGTCCTTCTCTGATCACCTGATGTAAATAGTTCCAAATCTCATTTTAACATATTCTTCTGTGTGGTTTCATTGCAGCACTTACTATTTTTAGGTATTTATTTATTTATATGTATATTTATTTGTAGTCTGCTTCTTCCCACTAGAATATAAGCCTCAGGAATACAGCACATTGTTAAGACCTCATAGTATTGTTTCTCACCATATCCCCCTGCACCTGGAGCTGTGCCTGGTACAGAGTTGATGTAAAATAAATGTTTCCTGAATGACTTAATGTCTAAACAAAAAATGAAAGAAAGAAACTTATCGACCTCGAGTCAATTTCAACTCATAGTGACTCTGTTGGCACAGTAGTTAAGAGCTCAGCTGCTAACAAAAGGTCAACATTTCAAATCTACTAGCTGTTCCTTGGAAAACCTGTGGGGCAGTTCTACTCTGTCCCACACGTTTGCTGTGAGTCAGAATTGACCTTATGGCAATGCTTTAGTTTTCTTTCCTTTATTTGTTGATTTATTTATAGGTTTTTATTGACCTGGAGTTTACATTTCTGTACCACATGAATGTCTAATTCATCTGTCTAATTATTTCCTTATGCCCTACACATTAACTTGTTTATCCTCTGAGTTTCCTTGGCAGGTATGAGGGAGTGGAATACTATCTACAGAGTCTGGAATAGTCATTGGCAAAAAAGAAGAATTGTTGTTGTTGTGGGTCATCAAGTTGATTCCAGCTCATAGAGTCCCTAAAAGACAGAGTAGAACTGTCTCATGGTGTTTCCAAGGCTGTAGTCTTCTTTATGGAAGCAGACCATCACATCTTTCTCCTATGGAACAGCTAGAGGCTTTAAAATTGCTGATCTTTTGGTCAAGAGTTGAGAGGTCTTAACCACTGTGCAACCAGGACCTCTAAGAGAAGAATAGTAAGTCACTGAATGGTTAGGGTAGTAGAACTGTTTCCTGTGTCAGTATAGGCTTCCCTAGGCCATACAAGTGCCCTTGGATCTAGACAGGAGGATATACTCCTCAAGATTCCTTAAGGAAGACAATGTCAGTTCATGTCTTTGAAATCAAAACGAGCTAGGTTTGAATATTAGCTCTGCCATTTTTCATTATGTAACTCTCTCCATTACCTAGTGCTGCTGTAATACAAAGACCACATATGAATGGCTTTAAAGACTAGAAATTGATTTTATCACAGTTTTGAAGGCCAGAAGTCGAAATCAGGGTCTTGACAGTGTTTATTCCTTCCTTGTTGGTAGCCCTGGGCATTCTTTGCTGTTCCTTGACTTGTAAATGAATCTCACATGAAGTCTGTCTTCCTCCTTGTGTGTGTAAATTTTCTATCTAATCAGCTCTTCTTACAATTCAGAAATGATTATGTTTAGAGCCCACTCTTCTTGGCTATGACCTAATAAATATGAGAAAGAGATGCTATTTCAAACAGAATTACATCCACAGGCATAGGGGTTAGGATTCCAATAAATATTTTGGGGGGACCAAATTGAATCCATAACAGTGACTCTGGACAAGTTTACTAATACCTGAAACTCAATTTCCTTTTCCTTATGAAGGGAATAATAATTCCTTGTGAGTTCATTATGATTATCTGGGATAATATTTATAATGTTACTTGGCACATGGTATGTGGTCAAAGTTATTAACCATTATTTTTGGTTATAATAATGATTTCCGGAGGCATGAATATTTTGGGGGAGTGGGCAGTGGAGAATAGTAAATGAGAAATGGTAATCATTCTTGAAGGATTGAGGTAGGAGAAATTTGAAGCTGTTAGCACTCCCAGAGAAACATAGAAAAGGTGTCAGGGCTGGGACCAGAACAGTCTAACACCCATACTAGACCAGTAGAAAATCATCCCAGGCCTTAGCTCTTGCCTTGTTAAACATAACCACATGTCATGACCTTGGGAAATAGTGTGAGAACAAATGAGCTACTGTCTGAAAGCAAATGAGATGATGATAAACTGGAGGTATCTTCAGATAGAGGTAGAACAAGTTATCACATAGAAAGACTTAATATAACCTATTAAATGGCTCTGGAGTGCTGGTGTGCAAGTGGTTAAGAGCTATGGCTGTTAGTCAAAAGGGAAGCAGTTTGAATCTACCAGCTGCTCCTTGGAAATCCTGTGAGACAGTTCTACTGTGTCCTATAGGGTCTATATGAGTTGAAATTTAATCCATGGCAATGGGAATAGATAACTCCACCACCTGTCTGTCAGTTTGTCATAATGTACCTGTTGTTGTTATGCAGGAAGGTATGTCACTGGTATTTCAAATGCCAGCAGGGTCACCCATGGTGGACAGGTTTCAGTGGTGCTTCCAGACTAAGACAAGCTAGGAAGAAATTTCTGGCCATCTGCTTCTAGAAATAAGCCAATGAAAACTCTATGGATCACAACAGAATAGTGTTCAATATAATGCTGAAAGATGAGTATCCTAGGTTGGAAGGTACTCAAAACACACAGTTGTAACAATGGACTAAAGCACACCAATGATTGTGAAGATGATATAGGACCAGGCAATATTTTATTCTGTTGTAGATAGGGGCTCCATAAGTCAGAGCCGTTTCCATGGCAATTAACAGCACTGATCACTCTTCATTCATGATTGCCTGTCCCTAAACAGCAGGTACAGTTATAACTAGTTGCTGTCAAATTGATTCTCACTCATGATACTACCATGTGTACAGAGTAGAACTGCTCTGTAGGGTTTTCAAAGCTGTGACCTTTTGGAAACACATCTTCAGGCCTGTCTTCTGAGGTGTTTCTGGGCAAGTTCAAGCTGCTAACTTTTCAGCCAGTAGTGGTGATGCTTTAAAAACAGAAGTCACCATCCGAGGACACAGCAAATGGTCTCAACTCAGCAGGAACGGATGCTCACCGAGAATCAAAATGACATGGGGTAAAGACAACCTAGAAGACAGAGAGACCCACAAGAGTGGGGGCCTTCATCGACTTGGGACCAGAAGAACCGAATGGTGCCCAGCCACCGCCAGTGATAGCCATGATGGAGCTCACTAAGTTGAGTCTCACTGGCAACACAAGAATAAAAAGGGGTGCATCCTGAGATCTCCACTAAAAGACCCCAATTGATGGTCCAGCGGTTTGGGGGTTCCCCTGAGAGCATGACCCCTGGCCCTGATGCTGCCTTTACCCATAAATTATAACAAAGGTCCACTCTTTGGCCAGGAATGGATTGGACTTGGCAATGCAGAGTGACCATATATTGGTTGCACTTTATGGTTCTATACATCTATAGGATATCATCATGCTGACCTTTGGCTGGAGGAAGGAGAGTGGGTGGAGAGGAGGGGAAAGGAGGCTGTTGGGAGAATGAGACATGTATGGAGCAGAGAGGAATAGTGTGCTGTCACCGGACAGGGAGAGCAGTGGAAGCTGCATATAGGTGGGCACGTAAATTTCTACGGGAATGTACATTTTCACTCAGTCATGTTAAATAAAAAAGAAAAAAAAAAAGAATAAAAACAGAAGTCAAAGCATATTTTTCCTTTGCTCAAATCTTTTCAGTGGCTTCCCATCTCAGAAATACACCTGAAATTTTTACTGTAACCTACAAGATCCTCAACAGCAAACCCCAAGTTATGTCTCTGATCTCGTATCACTGTTTACCTCCATCACTGTAGTCTTGTTACACTGGTCTCCTTCTCGTCCCTGGAGGTGCTTCCCTAGACAGACTTCCATCCTAGGACTTGCATATTTGCTGGTCTTTAACATGGGAAACAAACCATCAAAGTGCTGTTAAATCTAATTAAAATTGGCATTTGAAGACTGCTCACTAGAGGAGTTTTATTTACATGTGAAGTCTGATTATCTTAAACTAGCAAGCAGAGTCATGAAGTTATTAATTGCTCTTGCACAGCCTTCTTATATAAACAGATATTCTCTGTATAGAACTCAAAAATACAGACAGAAATTAAATATAGAATTTGAGCTATACCTACATCTTTCTACTATTGAACTCAGCAATAGTGATTTACTTTTAGCAAAGCAATATGATTCATCACATTAAATTAATACTAATCATTAGAATTTTATTGGGTCTATGGTTTTGTTTGCATATAATTTGTAAATGAAATTTAATTATATATTTGAATAAGCAGTAAGCATAAAAAATTTATTTTTAGCTTTATGTCTGTGCCTATTTAAGTGACATGACAGTACAAATAATGAGACAACGCCAGAAACATATTTCCCCATTAAAAGAGGTCCATCTAACAGGTCAAATTTGGGAACACACTTTTGGTGAGTATATGATGATTTTTATAATAAAATTTCTCATAAGAGAGAAAGCAATGGGGAAAGTACAACAGGCGTAAATATTTCTTACCAAAGGTAAAAAATAAGAAAAGTGTTGAGAGTACGTTTAGCCCATGAAATTGAAAAAAAAAAAAAGTTTCTTGGTTAAGGAATTATTAAACATCTAGAGCCAGGAAAGAAGTTTATATTAATTTTCCAGACTATTTCTACTTTCCATCCCTCCACACCATTACACATTCTCCCCACAAATACAAAAAAAAGTAGACTGAAGATGAAATCAAATAGCATGGAAAATATTGCGAGAGGATTTTCCTATAATAAAACTAAATATATCCTTGCTGTTTCGGCTTTGTAGAAAATGGTTTTCATAAAGGGATGTTTGAAAAGTTAATGCCATAAATATCTAGTGACTTCAAGACAAAACAAAAACAAAAAGCTGCTCTGAACTCAGTTTTCATTTAAAAAAGAGATTTGGAAGGACTTTTGGGAACTTCAAAGATTTTCTCATAATTTGACTTTCTCCAAATCACAGACAGACTGAATATTTTCTACAACACATTAACATTCATTGAACAACTAGTTAAATTTATTGTTTAATGTTAATCACAAAGAAATTGCTTACAAGAAACACACTGTAGACTCAAAGATGTGAACAAAGGGAAAAATCAAAGGATGGACAAATATATACCAAGCCAATAACATGCAAAGAAGAGCAGGAGTGGCAATACTAATCTCAGATAAAATAGATCTGAAAGTAAAATCCACCATCATGAACAAGGATGGTCAGTATTTATTGCTTAAAGGTTCAATACATAAGGAGGATATAACAATATTAAATATTTATTAACCCAATACTAGAGCATCTAAATACACTGAACAAATGCTGACGGCACTGAAAAATGAGAGAGATCACTCCGTAATAATAGTAAGAGACTTCAACACTCCACTTTCAGTATGGACTGATCATCCAGTAAAAAGCTCAATAAAGATAAAGAAGATCTTTGGTGACAATCAACCAACTGAACCTCATTGATGTATACAGTACTTTTCACCCAACAACAGATAAGTACATTTTCTTTTCCAATGCACATGGAACATTCTCCAGTAGAGAACATGTATTAGGTAATAAAGCAAGTCTGAATAAAATCCAAACCATTGAATTATTGCAAAGCATCTTCCCAGACCATAAATTCATAAAAGCTGAAATCAATAGCAGAAAATTTCTATATGGGTAGAAATTTGAACTCATGGAAACTGAACAACACCTTGCTCAAAAATACATGGATTATAGAAGAAATCAAAGATGCAATCAAGAAATTCATGGAGTCAAATGAGAATGAAAACACATCTTACCAGAACCTATGGGATAGAGCAAAAGCAGTGCTCATTTATCTCTATAAATGCACATATCTGAAAGGGCCCAAACCAAAAATTAACCCTACAACTTGAACGAATAGAAAGAGAACAACAAAAGAACCCCTCGGGCTCCAGAAGGAAACAGGTCATAAAACCTAGAGCAGAACTAAATAGAGAACAGAAAAACAAATGAAAGTATTAACAAAACCAAAAGCTGACTTTTTTGAAAAGATCAACAGAATTGCTAAACCATTGGCCAAATTCACAAGAGAAAAATAGGAGAGCAGGCAAACAACCTGAATAAGAAATGAGACAGAAGGTCACTACAGCCCCAACCAAAATTAAAACTATCATAATGGAATACTAAGAAAAATTGTTCTCTAACAGATTTGAAAACCTAGAGGAAATGGACAAATCTCTATATTTATGTCACCTACTAAAATTATCACAAAGTAGAACAACTTAATAAACCCATCACAAAAGAAGACATTGAAAAAGACTTTGATGACTTTGATGACCAACCAACCAAATTCCTGCATCAGACAGCTTCACCAGAGAATTCTACCAAACTTTTAGAGAAGAGTTAATTCTACTACTACTGAAGCTATTTCACAGCATAAAAAAGGATGAGATATTCCCAAATTCATTCTATAAAACTAGTATAACCCTGATACCAAGGCCAGGGAAAGATCCCACAAAAAAAGGAGAACTACAGACCAATATCACTCATGAACCTAGGTGCAAAAATCTTCAACAAAGTCCCAGCCAAGAGAACTCAACAACATATCAAAAAAATAATTCATCACGACCAAGTTGGATTCATACCAGGGATGTAAGGGTGATTCAACATCAGGAAAACAATCAATGTGATCAACTACATAAATAACACAAAGGATAAGAATCACCTGATTTTGTCAATTGATGCAGAAAAGGTGTTTGACAAAGTCCAACAACCATTCATGCTAAAATCGCTCAGCCAAATAGGAATAGAAGGCATATTTCTCAATGCAATAAGGAGCATCTATACAAAGTCAACCGCTACATCATCCTGAATTCAGAGAGACTGAAATAATTCCCCTTAAGAATGGGAACTGGACAAGGATGGCCACTCTCAACACTTCTATTCAACATTGTACTAGAAGTTCTGGCCAGAGCAATACGATAAGACAAAGAAATAAAGGACACCAGTATCAGCAAAGAAGAAGTAAAAATTTCCTTATTTGTAGATGATAGGACTGTATATACAGAGAATCCTAAAGAATCTGTAAGTAAACTACTCAAACTAATAGAAGAGTTCAGCAAAGTATCAGGATATAAGATAAACATAAGTAAATCAGTAGGATTACTTTACATCAACAAAGAGGTCATTCAAGAAGAAATCACCAAATCAGTACCATTTACTGTAGCATCTAAGGAGATAAACTACCTAGGAATAAATCTAACTAGAAAAGTAAGAGACCTACATAAAGAGAACTATAAGACATTACTGCGAGAAACTAAGAAAGACTTGCATAAATGGAGAAAACTACCCTGCTCGTGGACAGGAAGACTTAACGTTGTGAAAATGTCTATTTTACCCCAAATGATCCACATATACAATGCAATCCCGGTACAAATTCCAGGAACAATTTTTAAAGAGATGGAGAAACAAATCACCAAGTTCGTTTAGAAATGGAAAAATTCCTGGATAAGCAAAGCACTACTGAAGAAGAGGAACACAGTGGGAGGCCTCCCACTACCCGAGGATGAGACATGTGTGGAGCAGAGAGGAATAGTGTGCTGTCACCCAGCAGGGACAGCAATGGAAGCTGCATATAGGTGGGCATGTACATTTATATGGGAATGTACATTTTCACTCAGTCATAATAATAATAATAAAAAAAAGCAACCTATTACACTTCCACAGCAGTCAAAACAGCCTGGTACTGGTACAAAAACAGATTTGTAGAACAACGGAACAGAGTTGAGACCCCATAGATGCTATCATCCTCTTATGAACAGATGATATTCGACAAAGATCCTACAACTGTAAACTGGGGTCAAAACAGTCTAACAAATAGTGCTGGCAAAATTGGATATTCATCTGAAAAAAATTGAAACAAGCCCCATATCTCATACCTTACACAAAAACTAACAAATTGAATAAAAGATCTAAATATCAAACCTGAATTGATAAAGCTCATGCAAGAAAAAGTAGAGTCAGCAATGGAGGTTTTAATACACAGCTTAGACAGACTTCAAAATCTGATAAACAAAGCACGATCAACAGAAGACAAAATAGATAAATGGGAACTACTAAGAATCAAACAGTTTTGCTCATCCAAAGACTTCATCAAAAGAATTAAAAGACCATCTGTAGAATGGAAAAAAATATTTGACAACTACGTGTCAGACCGATGTCTGATCTCCATAATCTACATGGTACTGCAGAATATCGATAAGAAAAAGGTAAATGATCCAATTAAGCTTTGGACAAAGGAGATGGACAGACACTCCACTAAAGAGGACATCCAGGTAGCCAAAAGACACATGAGGAAATGCTCATGATCTTTAGCCATTAAAGAAATCCAAATCCGAACTACAGTGAGATGCTATCTCATCCCAACAAGGTTGGCCATGACTCAAAAAACACAAAACAACAAATGTTGGAGAGGCTGTGGAGGGACTGCGGAGGGACTGCAACTCTCCTAGACTGCTGGTGGGATTGCAAAATGGTACAACCTCTTTGGAAAGCAATCTGGTGCTTCCTTAGAAAGCTGGAAATAGATATACCTTTGATCCAGTAATTCCACTACTCGAAATATATCCTGCACAATCAAGGGCAGTCACATGAACAGATACATGCACATGAATGTTCATGGCAGCGCAATTGACAATAGCTAAAAGATGGAATCAACCCAGATGCCCAACAACAGATGAATGGATAAACAAACTATGGTAAATATACTCAATGGAACACTATGCAATGATAAAGAACAATGATGATTTTAGGAAGCATCTCATAACCTGGTTTTAATTGGAAGACATCATGCTGAGTGAAATCAGTCAGCGTCACAAGGACAAATATTGTACGAAACCCCCTACTGTAAGGATTTTAAAACAGACTCATGTGCAGAAGAAAAGACTCTATGATGGCTACAAGGGAGGGTAGGGAGGGAGAGGGTAGGTCATAGATTCGATAGTTGATAGAAATTTGATTGGGTGGAAGCAGTGACAGCTCACACTAGAAAGAAGATCAACTGGACTTCAGCACGAACTGAAAACTCTTCTAATCTTAACCCAATATTGCAAGGATAGAGTAGCAGTGGTGGGGGTCTGAAGATGATGCTTTCAAAGGACATCAAGGCCAATTGTCATAACTAGCCTATTGCTAAGAGAGTCTTCTGCACCCCATACTGGCAAGTGGTATTTGGGGTTTTAAGAGCTAGCAAGCTACCATCTGAGTTACACCAAATGGTCCCAACACAATTGGAACAGATGATCACTAGGGATAACAAAGACATGAGGAATATCCTATAGATGCATAGAGGTGGGCGTGTGAATTTATATGGGAATGTACATTTTCACTCAGTCATAATAAAAAATAATAAAATAAAATAAAAAGAGACACAACAGAAAAAAAAAAAAAGACATGAGGGAAAAAGAGCCCAGAAGATGGAAGGACCCATGTGAGTGGGTGACTGTATCAACAAGTGACCAGAAGAACCAGATGATGGCCTGGCCACCACCAATGACAACTGTGATGGGGCGCACAGTGTTGAGTCCCAGTGGCAACAGAAGAAAAAGAGGGGTGTACTGCAAGAACTCCACTAAATGTCCACCACTGATGGTCTGAGGCCTGGGGGAACCCCTGGGAACATGGGCCCTAGACCTTCCCCTGACCAGAAAACATGATCGATATCAACTCTTTGGACAGGAATGAATAGGACTTAGGGACACAATGTGACCATATGGTGTGTGTACTTTATGGTTCTGTGAATCTATAAGATGCTGTCCTACTGGCCTCTTACTAAAAGGGAGAGAAGTGTGGAGAGGAAGGGACAGGGGATTGCTAAGAGGATGAGACATGTACAGAATGGAAAGGAGGAGTGTGCTGTCATCGGGCAAGGAGAGCAGAAGGAGCTACAGGTAGGCAGGCAGGCAAATGTAATTTGGATTATATACTTTCACTCGATCTCAATTAAAAAAAAAAGGAAAGGGCATCTGCATCAGTAAAGAACAAGTAAAAATATCTGTATTTGCAGATGATATGATTGGATACACAGAGAACCGTAATGCACCCATAAATAAACTACTGGAAGTAATAGAAGAGTTTAGCACAGTAACAGGATACAAGGTAAACATAAATAAATCAGTAGGATCCCTTTACACCAACAAAGAAGTCATCAAAGAGGAAATCACAAAAACAATGCCATTTACTGTAGCCCCCAAGAAGATAAAATACCTGGGAATTAATCTAACCAGAGCTGTAAGAGATCTATACATATAAAATTACAAGACCCTCCTGTAAGAAACCAAAAGAGACTTACGTAAGTGGAGAAATCTTCAGAAATCAGCATAGTGCTCATGGACAGGAAGACATAACATTGTGAAAAATGTGTATTTTACACAAAGTGATCTACATATACAATGCAATCCCAATACAAATTCCAGTGTCATTTTTTAATAAAATGTAGAAACAAATCACCAACTTTGTTTGGAGAGTGAAGAAACTCTGGATTAACAAAGCACTACTGAGGAAGAGGAACACAGTGGAAGGCCTCACAGTACCTACTACACTGCCATGGTAGTCAAAACAGCTTGGTACTGGTTCAAAAAGAGACATATAAACCAATGGAATAGAATAGAGAATCTAGAAATATCACCATCTTCCTATGAAACAGCTGATATTCAACAAAGGCCCTAAGGCTGTTAAACTGGGGTAAAAAAAGTCTCTTTAACAAATGGTGTTGGCAAAAGTGGATATCCATCTGCAGAAAGCTGAAACAAGGCCCATATCTCATATCTTACAGAAAAACTAACTCAAAATGGATCAAAGACCTAAATATGAAACCTACAAAGATAAAGATTCTGCAAGAAAAAATGGGGTCAACAATGGAAGTTCTAATACAAAGCTTAGATTACAAAATCTGACAAACAGTGCATGAACAACAAAAGAGAAAATAGATAAATGGGAACTACTGTCAATCAGTCAAACACTTATGCTCATTCAAAGACTATCAAGAGAGTTAAAAGACTAACTACAGAATGGGAAATAATATTTGGCAACTACACATCGAATCAACCTCTGATTTTCAAAATTTGCAAGGTACTGCAAAATATCAACAAGCAGAAGTTAAATAACCCAAATACACAGTGGGCAAAGGAAACAGACAGACACTTTACCAAAGAGGACATCGAGGTGGCCAAAAGACACATGAGGAATGTTCATGATCATTAGCTATTAGAGAAATCCAAATCAAAAGTCTAGTGAGATACCATCTCACCCCAATTAGGTTGGCAATAATCCAAAAAACACAAAACAACAAATGTTGGAGAGGCTGTGGAGAGATTGGAGCTCTCCTACACTGCTGGTGGGAATGGTATGACCTCTTTGGAAAGCAATTTCATGATTTCTTAAAAAGCTAGAAATAGAAATACCGTATGATCCAGCAATCCCATTGCTTGGAATACATTCTTCAGAGATAAAGGTGGCCACATGAACATATACATGCACATGAATTTTTTTTCACATGAATGTTTATTGTAGCGCTGTTCACAATAGCAAAATGATGGAATCAACCTAGATGCCCATCAACAGATGAATGGATAAATAAACTTGTCACATATGCACAATGGAATTCTATGCAAAGATAAAGAACAATAATGGTTTTAGGAAACTTCTCACAACCTGGTTTCAAGTAGAAGATATGCTGAGTGAAGTCAGTCAGTTGCAGAGAGACAAGTATTGTATGAGATTTCTGCTATAAGGATTTAAAAAATGGACTTATATATGGAATAAAAGGCTCTTTGACAGTTACAAGGGTGGGGAGAGAGGGAGAGCGTTGGTCGTAGATTAGATAGTCGATAGGAATTCAGGTGGGTGAAGTACACAGCAGAGGGGAGATCAACATAACTGGACTACACCATAAACTGAAAAGTTTTCTAAACTCAACCCAACATTCCAAAGGATGGAGTAGCAGGGACAGAGGTCTGGGGACCATGTTTTCAGGGGACATTGAGGTCAGTTGATGTAACTAGCCTTTTGCTAAGAGAGTCTTTTGTACCCCATATTGGTGAGTGGTGTTTGGGGTCTTAAAATCTAGCAAGCTACAATCTGAGGAACACCAATTAGTTCCAACCCATCTGGAACAGATGACGGCTAAGAATATAGAAGACTTGAGAAAAAATGAGACCAGAAAACAGAAGGATCTGTATGAATTGGAGACTGCATCAACATGAGACCAGAAGAACAAGATGGTGTCTGGCCATCACCAAAGGCAGCTGTGATGGGGGACACCATGTAGAATCACTGATGTAGCACAAGAGAAAGAGATGTGCAGTTCAAGTATTCTTCTAAAAGATCAGCATTGATTGTCCCACAGCCTGTAAGGTCCCCCAGGAACATGGCCCCTAGACTTGCTGCTGGCCCTGATCTGAAACCAGTACTAGGTTAACTCTTTAGACAAGAATGTACTGGACTCGGGGACATGGTGTGAACATGTGGTGTGTGTACTTTATGGTTTTATACATTTATAGGAGGCCATCCTACTGGATTCTTTCTAGATGGGAGAGGAGAAGGTGGAGAGGAGGGCATAGGTGTTCATTAAGAGGAAGCTTGAAGTAAAGAATTAAAAGGGCGGTGTGCTGTCACAGGGTGAGGAAACCAGATGGAGTTGCACATAGGTAGGGTTACAAAATTGGTTTGGATTGTATGCTTTCATTTAATCATTTTTTTTTTTTAAAGAAAAGGACAAAAATAAAAGATTATTCTAGTAGGCCATGGAAACCCTGGTGGAGTAGTTGTTAAGTGCTGTGTCTGCTAACTGAAAGGTAAGCAGTTGGAATTTGGCAGGTACTCCTTGGAAACTCTGTGGGGCAGTTCTACTCTGACCTATAGGGTTGCTATGAGTCAGAATCAACTTGATGACACTGGGTTTTCTAGTGGGTCTGACCCAATCACATGAGCCCTTTCTAAATGGAGAGTTTTCTCCAGCTGGTCCATGAATATCCAGAAAAGTGTGTCAGAGAGATAAGTTGCTCCAGCTGGCCTGAAAGAAAACAAATGTTATTGACTGAGTTGTGTCTCCCTACACACCCTCCCACTCCCACAAAAATGGTATGCTGATGTCCTGACTCTTATTCCTTTGAACGTGATCTTATTTGGAAATAGGGCTTTTCAGATATACTTACTTAACATGAAGTTGTACCACAACAGAGTGGGCCCTAATCTCCTTGTCAGTGATGTCCTTATAGTAACAGTGGGACAGCAAAACAATATGGGAAGACAAGTAGATGCAAAGGCAGAGGTAGAGATTTGAGTTATGTTATCACAAACCGAGAAATGCCTGGGGCCACCAGAAGCTAGGAGAGACAAGGAAAGATTCTTCTTGTAGAACCTTCAGAGAGAGCACAGTCCTGCTGACACCCTCAGTTCTGACTTCTAGCCTACAGAACTGTGAGAGAGCAAATATCTATTATTATGATAGCCATATTAAACTAAACAGAACAGTCATCCAGGTGAGAGGGCCAATGGGAGCCACGTGGCAGGAAATTGTGGGTGATCTCTAAGAGAGGAGGGTGGTCTGCAGACTATAGCTAGCAAGAAAGTGAAGCCATAATCCTACAGCCTCAGGGAACTGAGTTCTAGTGAGCTTGGAAGAGGACTTCAAGCCCCAGATGAGAATTGTAGACCCAACTGATAGCTTAATGTCAGGCCACTAAGACTCTGAGCAGAGGACTTAGCTACAATAGATCTGGACTTAAGACCTATAAGACTGTTAGACAATATTTCGGTATTATTTGAGCTTCTAAATTTGTGGCAATGTGGTATGCAGCAATGGAAAACTAATACTTTTCTCTTTCAACTAGTTTTGTTGCAGTTGTATGAAAACTGTTAATATTGCCTTTTAGAGAAATGATAGTGTGGGAGTAGAAATAATTATTTCTATCTATTCCATAATCCAAAATTTAATTAATTTAGAGCTGTATCCTAAAATTCTCCAGAAAGACAAACAACCCAAACTAAATAATCAAAACTCAACAGTAATAGGAACATTCAAAGGTATATTATGGAGTGTTGAGTTCCTCCAGTTCCAACCAGGGATACCCAGGTGGAGCCTTGACTTCCTCTTGAGGAACATGTGATAGGCTGGGCAGAATTACAAGTATATGTTCATTTAGAAAGACCTCTGGGGGTGAATTCGCTTATAGGAAGTTGGTTTTAAATAACAGAAATGGTTGTTGATAAATCAACAATATGAGCTCTGCATAAAGCATACACTGGCACTGTGGTGCTAATGAGAAGAAATGAGTCTCCTTTGAGGCATACGTTTTTGTATATTCTCCTTGGTGACAAAAAAATATCTTTGAGCAGATAAAAGTTACAGTCTCTTCTTTTGCCAGTCTATTCAGCACTCTGTAAGAGAGGTTGATCAACTTTTTCTTGAAATGACCAGGTAGTAAATATTTTAGGCTTTGAAGGCCATACAGTCTATCATAACTACTTAGGTCTGCTGTTGTAGTACAGAAGCAGCCAGAGACAAAATGTACACAAATTAGCATAGCTACTATCCAATAAAACTTTATTTAAAAACAGGTGGCAGGCCAGATTTGGTCTAAGGGCAGTAATTTGTCAATCCCTGATCTTGACCAAGGAAACCCTGGTGGTATAGTGGTTAAGTGCTATGGCTGCTAACCAGAAGACTGACAGTCCAAATCCACCAGGCTCTCCTTGGAAACTCTATGGGACAGTTCTAGTCTGCCCTATAGGATCACTGTGAATTGGAATCGACTCAATGACAGCAGTTTGGTTTATATGTTTGGATCTTGATTAGTGAGGAGAACCTGAGCTGGTAGTAGTATTTGGGGGAATGGAAGGGAACAAATCTGAGAGACATTATGAAAAGAAAATTCACATGACAACTGATTGACTTTAGGAGGGAGAAAATGAGGTGATAACTTCAGAGTTTCTAGTCTGAGAGGACAGTGAACCATTATCTGAGATGGGAACACAGGTGGAAGAGATGGTGTTTCAGTCAGCTAGTGCTACTCTAACAGAAGTACCGCAGAGTGGATGGCTTTAACAAAGGGAAGTTTATTCTCACACAGTCTGGTAGGCTAGAAGTCCATATTCAGGGTGTCTGCTCCAGGAGAAGGCGTTCCCCCTTGTCGACTCCGAAGCAAAGTCCGGTACTGCATCAGTCTTTGTCCAGGGAGTATCTTGGTGCAGGAACCTCAGGTCTGAAGGACGCGCTCTTCTCCTGGTGTTGCTTTCTTGATGATGTGAGGTTCCCAATTCTCTGCTTGCTTCTCTTTCCTTTTATCTCTTGTAGGATGAAAGGATTAAGGGTGGAGCAAGCCATATTCCAGCAAGCCATATTCCACTCCCTTTACAGTGGAGCAGGGAGGTGATTCTATGAAGGGATTTACAGTCCTACCCTAATCTTTTAACATAGAGCACAGGAAAATCACGAAATGCAGGACAGTTGTAAAAGACTGGGAATCAAGGCCCATCCACATTGCCACACATATTTTGGAGGACACAATTCAATCCATGACAGATGGTTTGGAATGTGTGTGTGTGTGTGTGTGTGTGTGAGAGAGAGAGAGAGAGAGAGAGAGAGAGGGGGGTAATGAAGAAAATGGATTGGATATTGAAGTAATGGATTTGAGATATCATCAGAATATTTATTTGGACATTTCTAAGAGGCAGTTAGAAGTGTTTAAGTCTAGAGCCTGGGAGAGAGAGGGAAGGAGGGGGAGACAGGAAGAGCAAGACTGAATTGGGAGATTTAAATGTTTTCTTCGTGGAGGTGACACTTGAAGCCATAGGTGTGAGATCACATATGGTAGGCTTGTGGAATATAAGTTAGTGCATATAAACATGCTCTTAAACTGTGAGATCTTATACAAATGTAAAACATCTTATTATTAGAAGTGACAAACAGAGGCATAAAAGGCAGTAACAACAGTTTTATGTTTCAGAATCTCTGCTAACTCCCAATTACTGAATTTTCTTTCTGTGATGGTCCTTTGGACATCTTTTTTTTCCTCCCCTTGCATACGTACTGAGATTATAATGCATTAAATATTTGCCGTGTGGCAGCATACTTTTTTCCCTCCAACAGATACTCTAAAACCTCTTCTGTTAGATGCGTATTCTAAGAGGGCTGAGACACAGACACAGAGATGCTGCTTTAATATTAGGGTTGAATGCTAGAGATTTTATTTAAATGAAGAATGAGGCTACAGTTTTAAGGGTATAATGCTTATCATTCAGAGAGGGCAGAGTAAACATAACAGAAAATATCAGATTAGAGTTGTGGTAGCCCTGAACCCTTGCAAAGTCCTTTCCTAATCACAAGCTGGGCAATTTTATCCTTTAAACAGGTGTGACCTGCATTTCAAGGATGTATCAGTTATATAAAAAGCCCTAGTGGTACAATGGTTAAGTGCTCTGCTAAGCAGAAGACCAGTAGTTTGAACCCACCAGCAGCTCCGTGGGAGCAAGCTACAGCAATTGCTTCTGTATAGATTTACTGCATGAGAGCAGTTCTGCTGTGCCCTACAGGGTCACTGTGAGTCAAAATTAGCTTAATTGCAACGGGTTTGGTTTTTGGCTTATTGACTATCTACAATTACAGGACCAGCCAAGTGCTGTCAAGTCGGATCCATTACAGGACAGTAGATCTCAAAACCTGGTGGCTCAAATAGCAGCCATTTTATTATATTTCATGATTTTGTGGCTCTGGAATTTGGGTATAGCTTAGCTAGGTAATTTGCTGGTATTCAGCTGGTGGGTGGGCTGGTATGGAAGATCTGAGATAGCTTCATCCACCTGTTGATGAGATGGTTGGAAGGCTGGGATCAACTGGGACTGGGGACCAGGGAACCTGCCCATGGCTTCTCCAGTCTGGTGGCCTCAAGGTGGTCTGTTTTCTTATGTAGCATTTTGGGTTTCCACAAGTGAGTGATCTAGCAAATAAGGTAGATGCTGCCTGAGTTTTTATAACCCAGACTTGACATCACATTGTGTCACTTCTGACAAACTCTATTGGTCTAAGTATACATAACACTGCCCAGATTCTAGGGGAGGGACAAAGGACCCCCCTATAGTTGGGAGAAGTGTCAAAGAATTTGTGATTATGTTTTAAAACTACATTGGTAGAAGGATATGCTTTCCTCAGGACAAGTCAGATGTTATGGATACTAGAAAGTCCTGTCCTCCCCAAGCCTAGGATTTCTTGCAGTGATAGAGGATGCAACATTCCACACAGATTGCAATTTGGTAGAATGGCTTCCTTTTACCCAGAGAGCAGATATTGAGACCAAGACTTGTATGCAGGTAGTTTATTTTGGAAAGTGATCCAAGGGAACAGGAGTGAGGGACTCGTGAGAGTAGAGTAAAACAGGGAAGGAAGAAAAGCCAATCTAAGGATGTGCTGATGAGCTGGTCACTGTTGTGGGGGAGCTTAGTCCTGCTGAGATCTTCCGAAGAGCTGTGCAGAAGATAAAGCTACCAACTCCCATTTCCTATTGGCCAGAGGTTACCCCATGGAATGTTGACTTGCGCTTACTTTCAGCTCTACCCCTGCATGTTCATGATGGTATCCATAACGCAGCATCAGAAAGATCCTGGGTCAAAGAGTCAGACACAGAGTGTACCTGAAGTGATGAGCTATCAAGTTACACTTACATGGAGCTGGTTGCCACAGTAGTGGGTGAGGTAAAAGATATACTGAGAGGATGTGAGATGAGCACAAAAGATACTTGATATGCCTGCTATAAAAATGGTATGGGTGATGTCTGACCTCCTCCAACCCCATAAGGGGGAAGGAAAACTAAGGTCAGCAGTACAAGGTTGACTCCCTTGAGGTGGAGGCCAGATAAGCCTCTTCTGTCTGCTATCTTTACTAGAAATTCTGCTGCCAACTGTCCCTTGCACATCACTCTTTCCTATTCTGGTGTATTGAATATTCATTACACTGACCACACAGGACTCAGCGACCACACTCACAATTGAGTGGTTTATTAGGCAAGGAAAAGGTTACAATTCAGGCTTAGGAACAGTCAGAATACAGTCCTTGCACCAGGACAGCCTCTTCCCAATCATGCTAGCAGGCAAACCTCTCCCTGACCCTAAGCATCTCCCAAGAGTCACTTGGCTGTTTCTCTCCTTGGTCCAGGAAGTGTACTGTGCTGTCTCCTGATGCTGGGTCTCTTCTGCCACCCCTTCTCACCATCATAAGTGTTACAGCTTGCTCTTCTTCCCTCCCTCCCTCCCTCCTTCCTTCTCTCTCCCTCTCTCTCTCTCTCTCTCTCTCTGTCTCCTGCTTCCAGGAATCCCAGGTACAAAGTACACACTCTCCACTCTTGGCTGTTCTTCCTTGGTTGTGCCTAAGATCCTCCTCTCTGCCGTGGAGTTAGCTCTTTCTTAAGGCAAAACTGACTAATCCCCTTGGTGGGTCACAATTATGCTACCATATAGTCCCACTCAATCACATGAGTAGGAGTTGTAAGATCATGGCTAGAAAGTGACACTAGAGCAGTCAACTACACTTTACATCACACGTTTCAACTTCCCAATTACCTAAGCCAAGGGCACAGGCTTTAAAGTGAGGGGGATGCTACAACTTACACAGGTGCCATGTAGTTTAGTTCAGTTTTTTTTTTTTTTTTTCCTTTCTCCTTGATTCCCTATTGGGTATGCAGCTGGCAAGGATACTTTCCCCACTTTAGTCCCATCTGAGTTGGGAAAGTAACCAAATTCTTGCTATGGAACTGCTCTTTTGTCCTCAAGGCTCATGTCACCATTCTGGAAGAACTTCTATCATTAGTAATTTAAGCACTTTTGCTTAAGGAAATGTTTGTAAACATTAGGCTTTCCTGGATCATGAACAAACAGTCCTAGCAAAGCTACATCCTGATCCCAGAGAAGAAGCCAGAGTCAAGTGGCAGTCCAGATGTCCCCAAATAGTGTCCCTACTTTCAGCTGTCCAGTAAACAGAAAAGGCCATGCCCTACAGTGGCAGACTCATAGACATTCTTCACTTTGTAGTCCCATGAGGGGAGTTGACATCCATCTTGGCTGCTGATGTTTGTCATTTTATCTGCTTGACAGTCTCAGAGGACAAATCAATGGATGAAATGGAAAAGGTATAAAGATCAATATAATCCCACAGGCCAATCTCAAGGCCCCTGATGGGGGAGATCATAAGTTCACCCTATTCCCAGTGAACTCACATGTGAAATCTAAATTTCTATGTAAGCATCCTGGTGGCACAGTGGTTAAGAGCAATGACTGCTAACCAGAAGATTGGCAGTTTGAATTCACCAGCCACTCCTTGGAAACCCTATGTGGCAGCTGTACTCTGTCCTATAGAGTGGCTATGAGTTGGAATCTACTTCAGGGCAACAAGCTTGGTTTTTTAGTTATATAAGAGAAGGACAGTTCATCTTTTTATAAAAGGAATCCACAGGGGATTAATGTGCACTTTGAGCTGTCTTGGGATATTTTACTTGAGGTTTCATTTATTGAAGGCTTAGGCATACATGTCATGCTATAACTTTACTCAAATGATTCTATACCTTGGGTATTTTATTTAAATAAAAGCCTTTGTGAAATTTCAGTATGTGAATTATATAGCAAAGTGCTGCTCAGATTCAAGTTAGGGATCAAAAATAAATAAATAAACAACCCAGTGCCATTGAGTCAATTCTGACTCATAGTAACCCTGTAGGACAGAGTAGAACTGCCCTATTTGGTTTCCAAGGATGGCTTGGTGGATTTGAACTGCTGATCTTTTGGTTAGCAGCCATAGCATTTAACACCACCACCACTAGGGCTTTAGGGACATCGAATTGCAGATTATTATCTATCTCTTTCCACTTTCCACCTTGCTCGACCCTTGAGAGACAGGAATTCACTTTGTATAGCTACAAAGGTCGCAGTTTGTAAGTCTGTGGTATGTGGCACAAGTTAGGAAAATGTTCTTTTGTAAGCAATAGAAAATCTAATGACAGGGCATAAAGAAACAGAGTTCTTCTTCCCTTACATATCAAGAAGCCTGGAAGGTGTTGACTGCAACTGTTTCAGCAACCCAGGCCCTTTTTATATTTCTGCTATGCTTGTTTTATTGGCTTGTTGCCTTATGATGGCAATCTCATTATGTGTCACATTCATGTTCAAGGCAGAAAGAAAAGAGGAAATCTTTTTCCCTCCCTTCTGAGGTACTACCTATGGCTTTCGTAGAAGGAAATTTTCCCCAGAAGCCTGTCCTTTACATCTCATTAGTTATAAATAGGTTGGATGTCCAGCTACGGGCCATCCTTTCAAAGGGAATGAGAGTACCACTTAGTCCAATAATGATTTATCATCCCTGGAGGCTGAGATTATGAATTGGATTGTATCCCTCCAAGATATGTGTTGGAATTCTAACCCTTATACCTTGGATGTAATCTCACTTGGTAATAGAGTTTTCTTTGTTATGTTAATTTGGTCATACCAGTATAGGGTGTGTTCTAAATCTAATCACTTCTCAGTTGTGAAAACAGCAGATTAGATAAAGAAGAAAGTGCAAAGGGGCTGGGGGTGGGGTGGAGATGCCGTGTAAAGATCTGCAAAAATCAGAGGAATGACTCGGTTACAGAAGCTGAAAGAGACCAGGACCTTCTCCCAGAGCTGACAGAGAAAGAAAGTCTTTCCCCAGAGCCAAATCAAAAACCATATCTACTGTTGCTGAGTTGATTCTGAGTCATAGTGACCCAGAAGGGCAGAGTAGAACTGCTCTACAGAGTTTCCAAGGAGCACCTGGTAAATTCGAACTGCTGAACTTGACTCGACGGCACTTGGCTTGGCTTGGCTTGAACTTTTGGTTAGCAAACGTAGCATTTAACCACTGTACCACCAGAGTTTCCTCTCCAGAGCCAGTGCCTCCAAAACAGTGAGAAGATAAATTTCTGTTGTTTAAAGCCATCCATTTGTGTCATTTTTTTTTTAAAGAAAAACTAAAAAAACAAGACATTGGGGAAGGAGATTTTCAAACTCTCTGAAATCATGGAAACTGCATATTTCTTGAACAAATCAGAGTTCTATTAGCAGAGAAGAAGAAGCTGGGAAGACAATGGTGTACTAAACACATGTCTCCCTAAATTCCTCTGGAGACCAAGTCCTGAACTGTGGACATCTAGTGAGCCCTAGGACATGGAATAGGGCCGTTAACTTGGACTTCACACCACTGAACGGAAAACCTTCTACCTTTTGCCATACCCACTCTTGGTGAGTGTTGGCTTTCATGGACAGAAGGCAACTCACCATTTTAACTTTTTTTTCCCTGTCTTAGCTGGCAGGTGGAGCTGGGACTTGACTAGAAGCTAATCTCAGATGCACAGCTGGTGGCATCAGTGGGTGAAATTGCCACATTTTGAGAGACTGGCTATGGACTCTGTGCATCTTGGCACGCTTGGCCTCTCTTTCCAGCTCCATCATTGAGTAGCTTGTCTGAGGCAGACAGGGAGCTTGTGTGGGATGCCATCTTTTTCCACTGGGAGGTAGAATGCCCATACAGAAGCCTCAGCTGGATCTAATTCTTAGGCTGGTAGGCAGAGCCTGCCTGGAGAAGAGCGCTTTTCTGACAGAAAAGCAGTATATTACACAGTGTAGGTATTTTACACAGCCATAGGGCTGGGGACTGGCAGCAGAGGCCAGTAGGGCAGTAGCCTTTCTGTAATTTCAACTAGTTTATAACATCTGGGGTTGGATATAGAGCTGCTTACTTGGCCAGCTGGGAAGAGGGACTTATACACCTAAAAACCTGACTGAAAGATGGCCTAGAGAAACAACTGTGGTCCATCACCACAGCATCTCTCCCAGCCTTTATTGACACACATGATGCCCCCCAAGCAACAAACTCTGTATAAAACCATAACGAGGAAATTACCCATGGCTTCAGAAGGCCCCCAAAAGAAACAACCAAAGAATTTCCCAGACGAAGAAACCTTTCTGAAACTATTGGAAGGTAAATACAAAAGGATTATATAGAGAGCCCTCCTAAACCTTATACAAAATGTAGCAGAACAAAATGAAAAATTAAGCAAGCTGTTTGATCTAATGGAACACCAGTACTCTGAAATCAAACAGATCAAGAACAAAATCAAAGACATAGAAACTTGAATTCAAAGCCAAGAAAACAGAATGGAACAAATGGAAAATAGACTTTCTATCTTGGAAGACAGAGCTACTGACTCCAGCATCTATGAGGAGAAATCAGAAAAAAGTAACAAGAAAAATGAAGAAGCATTAAGAAACATGTGGGACTCTATTAGAGGAACAATCTATGATTAACTGGAGTTCCTGAATAGGGAGAGACACCTGAGAACACAGGGAGTATAGTTGAGCTGCTGACAGAAAACTTCCCAGAAATTATGAAAGAACAGAATACAGATATCCAAGATGTGTATCAAATGCTGCTCAATATAGATCTTCAAAGAAAAACTCCAAGACATGTTATAATCAAGGTTAACAAAATGAAACAGAAACAGAAACTCTTAAAGGCAGCAAGACTCAAAGCAAAGCTAACATTCAGAGGGAAACCCTCTAGGCTTTCATCGGATTTCTCAGCAGAAACCATGCTGGCATGGAGACAGTGGCATGACACGTTCAAAGCCTTG
Source organism: Heterohyrax brucei (assembly GCA_028571685.1). NCBI lineage: Eukaryota > Metazoa > Chordata > Mammalia > Hyracoidea > Procaviidae > Heterohyrax > Heterohyrax brucei. Next base: position 59,367,999 of record CM053166.1, read on the forward strand.
AAGGAGAAGAGCTTCCAACCAAGAATTATATATCCTGCAAAACTATTTTCAAATATGAAAATGAAATTTAGACATTTGCAGATAAACAGAAACTCAGAGACTTTGTAAAAACCAAACCAAAGCTACAAGACATATTGAAAGAATCTCTTGGCTTAGAAGAACAAAGCCACTAACTTTATGTTTTAGAAGCAAATTCAGGACACATCACCCAGAATCCTACTGAGTTACAGAAGGCTTCAAATTCAATCAAACCAGTGATCATACCATGAAAACTATGATGTCATCATATTAAAAAGAGGGGTGAACTACAATCGTTACAGTCCTTCCAGGTGGAGAGGAAGTTAATAGAGCTGGTAGTAATTAAAATTGGGTTTATACATAGTTCATGAAGGGGGATCATTGGTGTAGCCGTAAAGCACAATAGAGACACAACATATCAAATCAAGAAACATAATACAGAAGTCTCAACAACCACAAAACCAACCCTGAAAAAGGTGAAAAATCAACTCAGAAAGAAGAAAGTCCCAGAACAGATTAATAAGAACAACAGAGAAAACATCAACACAAAAAAAGAATTTGTGAAAAGCCAGTTGGATAGTTGGATGGGCAATTAAATAGACAGCAAATTGTTTCTGCCACAACCTATGGGGCAGGAAACCTGATGGTAAGCGCTAGCTTGGTTATATAACTTATCTTGCAACAATGAAAAAGCCACTAAAAATGACCTGGCTTCAATGTTTTCATGCAGAAAATAAGGAATATGAACAAAAGCAGCTCCAAGTTTTTTCTATCTCCAAATTTCAATAATTCTATGCAATTATAATAACTTCCTGAATGTTCATGGTTAAACTCAAACTGGTTTGTGAAATGAAGCAGATGTCCTAACGGTGCCGTTCTGGCTCCAAGAACTGGCTACTTGTATTTCATGCAGTAAGTTATGTGTTGTGAATTTCAAAGGAATTCCACTGTTTTTCTTTAACCTTTTAACAAAAATAGTCTCTCCATCCCCCCTCCAACATAGTTAAACTTTATGTCTGAATAGTACAGCATTCTTCTGTGTAATTCTTATTTAGTTTTCTTAATAACAAAATGAAAAAAGAAATCAGTATTCCTGGTTGGTATAAAGCTCCTTCCAAGTAACAATAAATTATTACCAGTTATCTGATTGATTAATCAATATTAAAAGAAAATAGATGTCCTCTTAAAATATATAATTGCAATTCATGTCTGGCTACACTGTGTATACAGTTTTTACCAGTTGCTAACAAAGGTAAAAACTGAAGATTTAGATTAGGTGATGTACCTGCACAGTACCTTTTTTTGTTTTTTCTCCCAATTAATGTTTTTTGAATCAATGCGTTATGTTAAGAAGCAAAAAATGAGCCTGAATAGACTAGCTAAAGCCACTGCTGTCTAGTCGACTTCAACTCATGGCAAACCTATAGGTCAGAGGAGAACTGCCCTATAGAGTTTCCAAGGAGTGCCTGCTGGATTTCAACTGCTGACTTTTGGTTAGCAAACATAGCACTTAACTGCTATGCCACTATGGTTTCCCACAATGGACCAGGCAGAATTAATTCCTTGGAGTTAGATTTTCATAGTTTTAATGTCTTTGATGTTAAGGAGAGTATTTGGAAGTTTGATAGCATAGATTATGTATTTGTACATTAGTGGATGCAGTAAAGGAAGTCAGAAATAGTAAGGCATGCCAATTTGTCCACTGACTATTAATTGACTGCCTTCTATGTGCCAGGTGCTCTTCTAGGTAGTAGGATAGAGCAGCACATAAGACAGACAGTGGTTCTTGCTCCTGTGGTGTTTTCATTCCAATGGAAGAAACAGGCAATAAACAGGGACACAAAACCATTTCAGAGAACAATAAGGGTTATGGAGGAAATTAAACAGGATAATGTGATAGTAAGTAGGTGGGCAGAGAGCATTAGATGAGGTGGTTAGGGTGGAAGTGATATTTGAGGTGAGACCAAAAGTAAGTTAGCCATGTGAAGATCTAGGGGAAGTGCGTTCCAGGCACAAGAAGCAGCAAGTGTGAATACACTTAGGTGGGAATGAGCATGGTGCATTTTAAGAAGTGTAAGAAAGCCAGTGGAATAAAGATCATAGAAGAAAAAACAGGGGCAATGCTGGAAGCCCTGACACACCTCCTAAATAGGCTACAAAACACTACTAACAATGCACGAACATCAGAAGAGAAAATAGATAACCTGGAATTCCTAAAAGTCAAACAATTATGCTCATCCAAAGACTTCACGAAAAGACTACCTACAGAGTGGGAAAGAATTTTTGGCTACTGTCATGGATTGACTTGTGTCCCCCCAAAATATGTGTAGCCATGTGGCTGGGCTATGATTCTCAGTATCTTGTGACTGTCCTTCATTTTGTGGTTTTCCTCTGCTGTGTGTTAAAGGATTAGGGTGGGGCTGTAAATCCCTTCATAGGATCACCTCCCTGCTCCACTGTAAAGGGAGTTTCCCTGGGGTGTGGCTTGCCCCACCCTTAATCCTTTCATCCTGTGAGAGATAAAAGGACAGAGAAGCAGGCTGAGAATTGGGAACCTTGTACCATCAAGAAAGCAGAACTGGGAGAAGAGCATGTCCTTCAGACCTGAAGTTCCTGCGCCAAGATGCTCCCTGGACAAAGACTGATGCAATACCGGACTTTGCTCCGGAGTCGACAAGGGGGAAAGACTTCTCCTGGAGTGGACACCCTGAATACTGACTTGTAGCCTACCGGACTGTGAAAGAATAAACCTTCCTTCATTAAAGCCATCCACTCTGTGATATTTCTGTTAGAGCAGCCCTAGGTGACTAAAACAGCTACCGTGATTCCAGCTGACATCTAATCTCCATAATATACAAGGTACTGCAAAACCTCAACAAGAAAAAGACAAATAACCCAATTGAAAAAATGGGCAAAGGATATAAACAGGCACTTCACCAAAGAAGATATCCAGGACACTACCAGATACTGGAGGAAATGCTTACAAGATATTCAAATCAAAACTACAATGAGATATCATCTCACCCCAACAAGGCTGGTCTTAATAATAAAACCCACAAAATAATAAATGTTGAAGAAATTGTGAAGAGAGTGGAACTCTTCTACACTGCTGGTGGGAGTGTAAAATGGTACACCACTTTGGAAATCAAGTTAGTGCTTTCTTAAAAAGCTAGAAATAGAAATTACGTTACAAGATTCCATTACAAAATGGCGGAGTAAACAGATGTCTCATCTCCCTCTGAGAACTAAGGCCTGGATGATATGTTTTATGGAGCATTGAATACCTGAGAAGCCTTGGGACCTAACATATTTGACTGGGCAACAGTATCGGACTAAGCTTCTCCTCTCAAAAACAATCCAGCAACTGTTTAACCTCTGCTTCTGCTGCTACATTGTAACAGATCTGCAGCTTCTGCAAACGGCCAGTAACGGTAAGGTACTTTCATCATAAGCGGGCAGGTGAAGTCTGCTGTTTCCCGCTACCTGTTCAGGACTGTTTAACCTCTACTTCTGCTGCTACACTGTAACAGAGAACTGCAGCTTCTGCAAACGGCCAGTAACGGTAACATACTTTCATTATAAGCCGGCAGGTGAAGTCCGCTGTTCCCCACTACCTGTTCAGGCCAGCCTGTTGGACAGCTTCCAGCTCCCAATTCAGCACCTGGACAGCTCCCAGCATAGAAGTCCAGTTTACTTTTACTTTTAAGGTTTACCTTTTTAAGGCTGAGAGGCTTATATTTTCTCTCTGGAAGTTTCTCTATTGGAAAACCTCTCTCATTTTAAGATTGGCTGACAGCCCCCAGTTTCTCCATAAACAGAGCAGCCTCTTTGCTACTCAATAAGCGAAGTCTTCCACCCTTGAGAGTCCACCTGGGGCAAATCACTACAGTATTATAGTCAGCTGGTGGCCAACAATTCTCTTAGATCTATTAGTAGAGAAATCAAATAACATCTAGATGCCACACAGGCAACAGACCATAATTAGTCATCTTAGGCTTAAGGATAAGAACAAGTTGGGAATTAAAGGTTGGAATAATATATATCAAGCTAACAATACATGAAAAAGAGCAAGTGTGGCAATATTAATTTCAGATAAAATAGGTTTTAATGTGAAGTCCACTATTATGGACAAGGATGGTCACTATTTATTGCTGAAAGGTTCAATACTCAAGCAAGACTTAACAATATTAAATATTTATGCACCCAATACCAAAGCACCTAAATACATTGAACAAATACTGACAACGTTGAAAAATGAGATTGATCATTCCACAATAATAGTTGGGGACTTTAACACTCCCCTTTCAGTTAAGGATAGATCATCCAGAAAAAAGCTCAGTAAAGATACAGAAGACCTTGTTGTAACAATCAACCAACTTGACCTTCAGTTAAGGATAGATCATCCAGAAAAAAGCTCAGTAAAGATACAGAAGATCTTGTAACAATCAACCAACTTGAACTTATTGACATATACAGATCTTTTCATCCATCAACAGATAAATATACCTTCTTCTCCAAAGCACATGGAACATTCTCCAGAATAGACCATATATTGGGTCATAAAACTATTCTCCATAAAATCCAAAACATTGATTTATTGCAAAGTAACTTCTCAGACCACAGAGCTATAAAAGTTGAAATCAATAACAGAAAAATCATAGGTAAAAATTCCAACTTGTGGAAACTGAACAACACTTTACTCATAAAGCCTTGGGTTATAAAAGAAATCAAAGACACATTAAAGACATTTACGGATTCAAATGAGAACAAGAACACATCCTACCAGAATTTATGGGATACAGCAAAAGCAGTGCTCAGAGGTCAGGTTATCTCTATAAATGCACACTTCTGGAAAGAAGAAAGAACACAAATTAAAGAATTAACCTCACAGCTTGAACAAGTAGAAAGAGAGCAACAAAGAAACCCCTCAGGCACCAGAAGAAAACGGATTATAAGGATTAGAGCAGAACTAAATGAATTAGAGAATAGAAAAACAATTGAAAAAATTAACAAAACCGAGAGTTGGTTCTTCGAAAAGATCAACAAAATAGATAAACCATTAGCTAAACTTACAAAAGAAAAACAACGGAAGATACAAGTAACTCGATTACAAAATGAGTTGGGAGATATTACAACAGACCCATCTGAAATACAATATATCATAACAGAATACTATGAAAAGCTATACTCTGACAGGTTTGAAAACCTGGGAGAAATGGACAAATTTCTAGATTCATATGACTCACCAAGACTATCACAAGGAGAAATAGATCAACTTAATAAATCTATCACAAAGGAAGAGATTGAGGAAGTCATCAAAAATCTACCATCCAAAAAAAGTCCTGGTCCAGACGGCTTCACTGGAGAATTCTACCAAACTTTTAGAGAAGAATTAACTCCAATACTAATGAGGCTATTTCACACTATAGAAAGAGATGAAATACTTTCAAATTCCTTCTATGAAGCCAGCACAACCCTGATACCAAAATCAGGGAAAGATCTCACAAAAAAAGAAAATTACAGGCCAATATCACTGATGAATCTAGATGCAAAAATCTTCAACAAAATTCTAGCCAATAGAATTCAACAACATATAAAAACAATCATTCATCATGATCAAGTTGGTTTCATTCCAGAGATGCAAGGCTGGTTCAACATCAGAAAAACAATTAATGTAATCAACCGTATTAATAACACAAAAGATAAAAATAATCTGATTTTGTCAATTGATGCAGAAAAGGCATTTGACAAAGTTCAACATCCATTCATGCTGAAAACTCTCAGAAAAATAGGAATAAAAGGGAAATTTCTCAATATAATCAATAGCATCTATGCAAAGCCAACTGCTTTCATCATCCTGAACAGTGTAAGACTGAAAGAATTCCCTTTGAGAATGGGAACTAGACAAGGATGCTCACTCTCACCACTTCTATTCAACATTGTCCTAGAAGTTCTAGCCAGAGCAATTAGACAAGACAAAGAAATAAAAGGCATCCGTATTGGCACTGAAGAAGTAAAGATTTCTCTCTTTGCAGATAATATGGTTGTTTATACAGAGAATCCAAAGACATCCATAAGTAAACTATTAGAGCTAAGGGAAGAATTCAGCAAAGTATCGGGATACAAGATAAACATAACTAAATCAGTGGGATTCCTTTATACCAACAATGAAATTATTAATGAAGAAATCACCAAATCAATTCCATTTACTATAGCCTCCAAGAAGATAAAATACCTAGGAATAAGTCTAACTAGAGAAATAAGAGATCTTTACAGAGAAAATTACAAGATATTGCTACAAGAAACTAGGAGGGACTTACATAAGTGGGATAATCTACCCTGCTCATGGATAGGAAGACTCAATATTGTGAAAATGTCTATTTTGCCCAGAGCACTCTACTTATATAATGCAATCCCAATACAAATTCCAACGACAATTTTTAATGAGATGGAGAAACAAATTATCAGCTTTATTTGGAAAGGGAAGAAACCCTGAATAAGTAAAACACTACTGAAAAAGAAGAACATGCTGGGAGGCCTCTCACTACCTGACTTTAAAACCTATTACACTGCCACAGTAGTCAAAACAGACTAGTATTGGTACAAAAAGAGACATATAGACCAATGGAACAAAGTAGAGACCCCAGAGATGCCACCATCCTCTTATGAACAGCTGATATTTGACAAAGGTCCTAAGATTTTGAACCAGGCTAAGAACAGTCTCTTTAACAAATGGTGCTGGCATAATTGGATATCCATCTGCAAAAAATTGAAACAAGACCCATATCTCACACCTTATACAAAAATCTACTCCAATTCTATAAAAGACCTGAATATAAAAGCTAAAATGATAAAACTCATCCAAGATAAGATAGGGTCAACAATGGATGTTTTAATATGCAATACAGACAGACTTCAAAATCTGACAAAACACATTCATCAGAAGAGAAAATAGATAAATGGGAATTAATAAGAATCAAACACTTCTGCTCATCCAAAGACTTCCTCAAAAGAATTAAAAGACCACCTACAGAATGGGAAAAAATATTTGGCAACTCTGTCAGACCGACGCCTGATCTCCATAATCTGCAAGGTTCTACAAAATATCAATGAGAAAGAAATAAATCATCCAATTAAGTGATGGGCAAAGGAGATGGGCAGACACTTCTCTAAAGAGGAGATCCAGGCAGCCAAAAAACACATACAGACATGTTCATGATCATTAATTATTAAAGAAATTCAAATCAAAACGACAATGAGATACCACCTCACCCCAATGAGATTGGCCATGATCCAAAAAACACAAAACAATAAATGTTGGAGGGGCTGTGGAGAGATTGGAACTCTCCTTCACTGCTGGTGGGATTGCAGATTGGTGCAACCTCTTTGGAAAGCAATTTGGCGTTACCTTAAACTAATGAATATAGATATACCATTTGACCCAGTTATTCCTCTGCTTGGAATATATCCTACAAAATCAAGGCCATTCACATCGACTGCTACATGCACACGAATATTCATTGCAGCACAGTCCACGATAGCAAAAAGTTGGAATCAACCCAAATGCCCAACAACAGAAGAGTGGATAGGTAAACTTTGTTATATATACTCCATGGAGTACTATACACTGATAAAGAACAACGATGATAGCAGGAAACATCTCTCAGTTTGATCTCAACTGGAGGACATTATATTGAGTGAAACCAGTCAGTGACAGAAGGACAATTATTATATGAGACTCCTAAGATAAAAACTTAAAACCATACTCATACATAATAGAAAAGACTCTTTGACAGCTACAAGGGTGGGGAAGATGGGAGGGCGGGAAGGCAAGGGGCGAGGGTTTAGATTAGTTAATTGTTAGAAATTTGGTAGGGTGAAATTGGTGACAGTTCACATTAGTAAGAAGATCAATATTAATGAGACTTCAACACAACTTGTGTACTCCTCCTCTCTTAACCCAATATTGTAAGCACAGGGTATGTACACTTTCATTTTCTTATTTAATAAGAAAAATAAAAATAAAAATAAAACAATAAAAAACTTAAAAAAAAAAGAAATTTCATATGATTCAACAGTTCTACTTCTTGGAATATATCCTAGAGAAATTAGGGCTGTCACACAGACACATGCACAGCAGTATTTATCACAGCACTGTTCACAATAGCAAAAAGGTGAAAGCAACCTAGGTGCTCATCAACAGATGAATGGATAAACAAACTATGATATATTCACACAGTGGAACACTATGCAATGATAAAGAAAAATGTTTTTAGAAAATGTCATAACATGGAGTCATCTAGAAGACATTACGCTGAGTGAAATTAGTCAGATGCAAAAGAACAAATACTGTATGAGACCACTATTGTAAGGACTTAAAAAGGGTGTAAGCAAAGAAGAAAATAATCTTTGATGGTTACAAGGGTGGGGAGGGGGGAGAGGAGTATTCATAGGTTAGGTAGTAGATAAGAATTGGGTTAGGTGAAGGGAGGAACAGTATGCAGTAGAAGGGAGGTTAGCCCAACTGGATTAAGCTAAAAGCTAAAAGGTTTTCTAAATACAATCCAACATTTTAAAGGACAGAGTAGCAAGGACAGGGGTCTCGGGACCATGGTTTCAGCGGACATTTAGGCCAGTTGGCATAACTAAGTTTTTGTTAAAAATATGTTCTGCATACGACTTTGGTGAGTGGCATTTTGGGTCTTAAAAGCTAGCAAGAAGCCATCTAAGTAGCATGAATTAGTCCCTATGCATCTGGTACAGAGGAGAATGGAGGACATCAAAGACATGAGAAAAATATGAGCCCAGGAGACAGAAGGGGCCATATGATCCAGAGACTACATCAACATGAGACCAGAAGAAATAGATGGTGCTCAGGCACCACCAATTACTGCCCTGACAGGGAACACAACACAAAGTCCTGAAGTAATATGAGAAAATGGGTGTGCCTAACTGGAATTTTACTAAAAGATCACACTTGATGGTCTGTCAGATTGGAGGGTCCCCTAAGGACACGGCCCCCAGACTCTGTTAACTCAGAGCTGAAACCAGCACTGTAACCAACTCTTCAGATAAAGATTGGACTGAACTATAAGACAGAGTAATAATGGTGAAGAATATACTTCATGGCTTAGATATGTACATGCGGCTGTCTGAGCAGCTCCTCTCTAGAGGCTAGATGTGAGGGTGGAGGGGGACAGGAGTTGGTGGAATGGATAAGAGCAGTACAGGGTGGAAAGGAGGGAATTGGTGAAAGAGAGCAACTGGAGTTGTATAGTGGTGTGTGTTTGTGGACTCATGTGGCAAATTGTCTTGGATTTTGAACTTCTACTTAAAGCACAATAAAATATGAAAAAAAAAGAAACCAATGGATTCTTTGAACAGTGCAAACTTATTAACATTCTTAGTTTCTACCTGAAAGATTGAATGTTTGAGTCCATCCAGAGGCACCCTGGATGGAAGAAAGGCTTGGAAATCTACTGCCAATTAGCCATGGAAAACTCCATGAAGCAGTTATACTCTGACTCACATGGGTCACTATGAGGCAGAGTTGACACAATGACAACTTTTTTTTATATTGTGATTAAGTGAAAGTATACAATTCAAATTAATTTTGCATGCCACCTGTTTGCAGCTCCTTCTGCTCTAATTGCTCAGTGACAGCACACTCCTCGTTTTCATTCTATGCTTATCATATTCTCTTAACAAGCTCCTGTCCACTACTCTCTAACCTCCTCTCCCTTCTAGAAAGAGACCAGTAGGACAGCCTCCTATAAATGCATAGAACCATAAAGTACACACACCATATGGTCACATTGTGTCCCCAAGTCCTGTCCATTTTTGTCTGAAGAGTTGACTTCAGTAGTATTTTCTGGTCAGGGGCAGCAGCAGGTCTAGGGGCCATGCTCCTGGAGGACCCTCCAGGCCATCAGAGCAAAGTTCCTGAGCTGCACCCCTCTTTTTCTCGTGTTGCCACAGAGACTCAACATTGTGTGCCCCATCACAGCTGTCTTTGGTGGTGGCCAGGCACCATCTGGTTCTTCTGGTCTGAAGTTGATACAGTCTCCTCTTCACAGAGATCCTTCTGTCTCCTGAGATCTTTTTTCCTCGTGTCTTTGTTGTTCTTGGTGATCATCTATTTCAGATGAACTGGGACTATTTGGTGTACCTCAACTGGCAGCTTGCTAGATTTTAAGACCCCAGACACCACCCACCAGTATGAGGTGCAGAAGACTCTCTTAGCAATAAGCTAGTTACACCAGTTGGCCTGAATGTCCCCTGAGATGATAGTCCCCAGACCCCGCCCGTTACTCTATCCTTCCAATAGTAGGTTGAGATTAGAAGAGCTTTCAGTTTATGGTGAAGTCCAGTTAAGTTGATCTATTTTCTACTGTGTGCTGTCACTGCTTTCACCTAACCAAATTGTTATAAACTCTGAAGGGCAGTTCTACTTTGACCTCTAGGGTCCCTACGAGTTGGACCCGACTTGACAGCAGTGGGTTGTGGTAGGTTATCTATTCTATGACCTATCCTCTCTCTCCCTCCCCATGCTTGTATAAGAAAATGACAGCAACAACCTATTGTTAACCTATTGTTAAGTCCTCATAGCAAGGGCTTCATATAATATTTGTCCCTTTGCTGCCAACTGATTTCAATCAGAATAATGTCTTCCATTTGAAACCAGGTTATGAGATGCTTCCTAAAATCATCATTGTTTGTTATTATTGCATAGTGTCCCACTGAGTATATATACCATAGTTTGTTTATCCATTCATCTGTTGATGGGAATCTAGGTTGATTCCATCTTTTGGCTGTTGTAGACTGTGCTGCAATAAACATTCCTGTGCATGTATCCATTTATGTGACAGCCTTTGTTTCTGTAGGATAAATTTCGAGCAGTGAGATTACTGGACCAAAAGGTATATCTATTTCCAGGTTTGTAAGGAAGCACCAAATAGCTTTCCAAAGAGGTTATACCACTTTGCAATCTGACCAGCAGTGTAGGAGAGTTCCAGTCTCTCCACCGCCTCTCCAGTATCTGTTGTTTTGTGGTTTTTGGATTGTGGCCAGTCTTGTTGGGGTGGGATAGTATCTCATTGTAGTTTGGATTTGGGTTTCTCTGACAGTTAATGACCGTGAGCATTTCCTCATGTATCTTTTGGCTGTCTGGATGTCCTCTTTGCTGAAGTGTCAGTCTATCTCTTTTGCCCATCTCTTAACTGGATCATTTACCCTTTTCTTGTTGATATTTTGCAGTACCTTGTAGATTATGGATATCAGACATCTGTCTGACATTTAGTTGCCAAATATTTTTTTTCCCATTCTGTAGATAGTCTTTTGTTTCATTCAATAAAGACTTTGGATGAGCAAAAGTGTTTGATTCTTCGTAGTTGTCATTTATGTATTCTCTTCTGTTGGTGGTGCTTTGTCAGATTTTGAAGTCAGATTTTGTCAGATTTTGAAGCATTAGAACTTCCATTGTTGACCCTGTTTTTCTTGGATGATCTTTACAATCTTAGGCTTGATATTTAGGTCTTTGATCCATTTTGTGTTAGTTTTTGTGTAAGGTGTGAGACATGGGGCTTGTTTCAGTTTTTTGCAGATAGGTATCCAATTTTTCCAACATCATTCGTTAGAGACTGTTTTTACCTCAGTTTACAATCTTAAGGCCTTTGTCAAATATCAACTGTTCATAGGAGGATGCTGGCATCTCTGGGGTCTCAACTTTGTTCCATTGGTCTATATATCTCTTTTTGTACCAGTACCAGGCTGTTTTGACTACTGTGACAGTTTAATAGGTTCTATGGTCGAGTGGTGTGAGGCCTCCCACTGTGTTCCTCTTCTTCAATAGTGCTTTGCTTATCTGGAGATTCTTTGCTTTGCAATGTTGGTGTTTTTTTTCCTCATCTCATTAAAAAAAGACATTGGAATTTGTATTGGAATTGCATTGCATATGTAGTTCGCTTTGGGTAAAATAGCCATTTTCACAATGTTACATCTTCCTATCTATGAGCAGGGCAGGTTTCTCCATCTTTTGGCTGTTGTAGACTGGGTCCTAAGTCTCTTGGTTTCTTGCAGTAAGGTCTTGTAGTTCTCTTTGCATAGGTCTGCTATTTCTCTAGTTACATTATTCCTAGGTATTTTATCTTCTTGAGGTCTAAAGTTAATGGTATGATTTGGTGGTTTCTTCAATGATCTCTTTGTTGGTATAAAGTAATCCTACTGATTTACTTATGTTTATTTCTATACTGATAATTTGCTGAACTTTTCTATTAGTTCCAAAAGTTTACTTGTGGATTCCTTAGCATTCTCTGAGTATACAATCATATCATCTGCAGATTGGGAGATTTTTACTTCTTTGCAGATGTGGATGCCCTTTATTTCTTGGTTTTGTCTAATTGCTCTGGCTAGAACATCTAGTATAATGTTGAGTAGAAGTGGTGAGAGTGGGCACCCTTGTCTAGTTCCTCTTCTCAGAGAGAATTCTTTCAGTCTGTCAGCATTCAGGGTGATGTAGACAGTTGGCTTTGTATAGATGGCCCTTATTGCATTGACAAATTTCCCCCATTCCTATTTGCTGACAGATTTTAGCATGAATGGGTGTTGAACTTTGTTGAATGCCTTTTCTGCATTAGCTGACAAAATCAGGTGATTCTTATCCTTTGTGTTATTTATGTGGTCAATCATGTGAATTGTTTTTCTGATGTTGAACCAACCTTGCATCACTGGTATGAATCCAACTTGGTCATGATGAATTATTTTTTTGATATGTTGTTAAATTATATTGGTTAGGATTTTGTTGAAGATTTTTGTATCTAGGTTCATAAGTGATGTTGGTGTGTAATTTCCTTTTTTTGTAGGATCTTTACCTAGCTTTGGTATCAGGGTTATGCTGGCTTCATGGAACGAATTTGGGAGTATTCCATCCCTTTCTATGCTGTGAAATAGCCTCGGTAGTATTGGTGGTAACTCCTCTCTAAAAGTTTGGCAGAATTCCCCAGTGAAGCCATCTGGACCAGGACTACCAGGTTGGTAGTTTTTTTTTTATTACTTTTTCAGTCTTTTCCTTTGTGATGGTTTATTAAATTATTCTATTTCTCCTTATGATAATTTTGGTAGGTGATGTAATTCTAGAAATTTTTCCATTTCCTCTAGGTTTTCAAATCTATTAGAGTATAGTCTATCATAATATTCTGTTTTGATGTTTTTGATTTCCATTGGGTGTGTTGTGACGTCTCCCATCTAATTTCTTATTCAGGTTATTTGTTTCCTCTCCTGTTTTTCTATTATAAGTTTAGCCAACATTTTATCAATTTTGTTGATCTTTTCAAGGAACCAGCTTTTATTTTGTTAATTTTTTCAATTGCTCTTCTGTTCTCTAATTCATTAATTCTGCACAAATCTTTAGTATGTGTTCTCTTCTCGTGACTGAGTGTTTCCTCATTGCTTTCTTTCTACTCGTTCAAGCTGTAGGGTTAATTCTTTGGTTTGGATCCTTTCTTCATTCCAGATGTGTGCCTTTTACAGAGATAAATTTACCTCTGAGGACTGCTTTGCTGGGTCCCATAGGTTCTGGTAAGATGTATTTTGACTGTCATTTGGTTCCATAAATTGCTTTATTGTGTCTTTGATTTCTTCTATAACCCATGGATTTTTGAGCACGGTGTTGCTCAGTCTCCATGAGTTCAAATTTCTACCTCTGTTTTTTCTGCTATTGATTTTGACTTTTGTGGCTTTATTGTCTGAAAAGATGCTTTTCAGTAATTCAGTGGTTTGGATTTTGTTGAGACCTGCTTTATGACCTAACACATGGTCTAGTCTGGAAAATGTTCCGTGTGCATTAGAGAAGAAGGTGTACTTGTCTGTTGATGGATAAAAAGTTCTGTATATGTCAGTGAGGTCTAGTTGGTTAGTTGCCGTAATAAGATCTTCTGTATGTTTACTGAACTTTTTTCTGGATGATCTGTCCGTTACTGAAAGTGGAGTGTTGAAGTCTCCAGCTATTACTGTGGAGTAATCTATTGCATTTTTCAGTGCAGTCAGTGTTTGTTTGATGTATTTAGATGCTCTGGTTTTGGGTGGATAAGTATTTAATATTGTTATGTTCTGCTTATGTATTGAACCTTTCAGCAAATTGTAGCTTTGTGACTTTCCTCACTGAGTAGGATTCTGAGTGCTTTGTCCTGCCTTGCTTCCATAAGTATACACTTGATATTTTTGTTTTTCTAAGCAAAGAGTTTCTTTCAGTATTTCTTGTAGTTTTGGTTTGGTTTTTACAAAATCTCTAAGCTCATGTTTATCTGCAAATGTCTTAATTTCATCATCATGTTTGAAAGACAATTTAGCAGGATCTGTGATTCTTGGTTGGAAGTTTTTCTCCTTCAAGGCTTTGAATGTGTCATCCTACTGTCTTCTTATCAACATCATTTCTGCCCAGAAGTCAGATGAAAACCTATAGGGCTTCCCTCTGTATTTTAGCTTTGCTTTAAACCTTGCTGCCCTTAAGAACATCTGTTTATGTTTCATTTTGTTAAGCTTGGTTATAATGTATCTTTGTGTCTTTCTTTTGGGATCTGGTTTTTGTGGCATTCAGTAACCACCTTTGATATCTATATTCTTTTCTTTCCTGATTTCAGGGAAGTTTTCTGTCACTAACACTACAGCAATGGTCTCTGTATCTTCAGCTATCCCTCCCTGTTCAGGAACTCCAGTTATTCCTCTTAATAGAGTCCCACATGTTTCTTAATGCTTCTTCATTTTTCTTGATTCTTTTCTCTGATTTCTCCTCATAAATGCTGGTGTCAGTTGCTCTTTCCTTAAGCTGACTAAGTCTGACTTCCATCACCTCTTCTGCCCTTTTAGCTTTGGATTGAATTATCTAATCCTGTAATTTTATTACTGATCTGCTGAATTTTAGCTCATTGATTTTCCATTAGTTCATATAGCTTACTTAATTTTGCCTTTTGTCTTGCTGCACTTTGTTTAATTTCTAGGAGAGCTCTATGCATAATTCTTTTATACTCAACCTCCAATAGTTTCATAAAGGCTTCTTCATCTGGGAAGTTTTTTGACTTTTATTTTGGGAGTTTTCCGGAGCCATGGTGGACTACTTCTTTAAATGGTTGGCTTCAACGACACTCGGCATTGATTATTTCCTTTGCACCATTTAGAAGCTGTTCAATTTCTCTGGTATTACCTCAACAGGAGCTGAGGCATAGTTCTAAGAGAGGAGTTTGTTGCTAGCTGCCTTTGTGTACTCTAGTGACTTGCCCCAGGTGGACTCTCTGGGGTGGCAGGCTCTGCCTCCTGGTTGGCACAGACAGTGCCCTACTTAAGGAGTCATTGGGATGCTGTCAGCTGACACTATGATGTGGATCAGTGAAGGGTGGAGGAGATGCTGCTGGGTCGCTCAGCAATCAGTTCTCCGGGTGACCTTAACTTAAAAAGATACTTTCCTGTTTATCAAGGAGCTGTCCAACAGCTGCCCCAATCATTCAGGCCCTCAGGTGTGGCAGGCCCAACCTTGCAGCAGACAAATAAAGTACCTTATAGGTCATCCTCAGATGCTACCGCGTGGTTGAAAGTAGGGAGGGATTATGGCCTTGCTGCCAACCTCTGCCAGGCCCCACCTGCAACTCTAGATTCCACCATCTTAAACACAGCTTTGCTGCTGGAGAAGCACTTTCCAGATGGGTCCTGCTTCTCTGCATAAATGTTAGCCCCAGCTAAGCCCTCTGGGTGAGTGACTCTGCCTCCCAGCTGACCAAGGTGGTGTCCCGCCCAAGCTGCCTTTCCTTCTGTGAAACAGCAGAAACTATGATGCAGCTCAGAAATGAGAAAGTGGAGGGGCAGTGGTGTACTCAGTCAGTAGCCCGGCTCTCAAAATGTGGCTATCCCAAGCAGAGTCTCTCTGTTACACTACGTGCTGTTTACTTACACACTACAGTTCAGCATATTTGTTGGCTCATTCCCAGTCCCTCCCTCCCAGATAACAAAGAAGATGTCAGTACCTGTGGTTCTCCCAAATGGTGAGTCAGCAGAAGCAGAACTCAGTGTGCCACTGGCTTGTGTTACAGATAGTTTTCCCTTTACCGGCATCCAGTTCAATCTGACAACCCTATGCCAGACCCTGGGGCTCCCTGGATGTCCACGTTGCTTTGTTCAATTGTCATTCCAGGCCTTAGTTCTCAGAAGTAATTGAGGAGATGTGTGTCTATTCCACCATCCTGGTCTTGCCCCTGACAACTTTTTTTGTTGTTGTCTGTTTGTTTTGGGTTTTAAGAAAGCCATTATGGCTCCATATGTAGTAAACAAGTTGGGAGAGTGGAGTGAGAGGAAATTAGCTGGGAGAGGTCACCAAAAAGCAGCATGCATAGAATTTTGTAGAGCAAGGATATTATTCTAATTGCAGTGGAAATCCATTTGGCATTTTAAGCAGATGAAAGTTTTTAGGGCTTTCATCTGCTGTGTGGACAATGAACTTGAGGGGGTAAAAGCAGAAGCTATTTCAGAGAAGATTTTTCCTTGTTAGCAGAGGACATGGAGAAAAGTGGCTAGATTTGAGAGCTATTTTGGAAGCAGAGTGACAGGAATTGTTAATGGATTATATCTGGAGGTTGATGAAGAAAGAAAAGGAGTCAAGCATGACCTGTAGACTTTAAGCTAAAGTGACTCAGAGGAAGGGGATGACCTTTTTCTGATAATGGGAAGATAGAAGGATGAGTACTTGGGGTAGGCGGTGGTTGGCTGTCAGAAGTTCTGATTTAGAAAAGTTAGACTTGAGCTGCCTCAGAAATATCCACTTCTCAAAGCTGTGCTTCAAAGCAAGTGATTTACAGAGGAGTCCTCTTAGGAATGTAGTGGTTAAAGACAGAAGAAAAAGGAGTAATCCTTAACAACCAACCCCTCAGTAACAGAATCTTGACAGTGTTATGCCTTCTGTAGCCTCTTTTCTTTAATAGACAGAGAAAACTCTTCCAATGTAATCTCCCTGATCAAGAGAAGCACTGAAAACACACATGCTTAAGACCTTCAGTATGGGTTTCCCTAATTCCCTCTTCACTCTTTTGATCCATCCAAATGCTTACATAGGCTGAAAATCTAAGCATCAGATCTATGCAGTGACTTGGTAGAGGAAAGAATTGTGGGGAAGTTTACTGGGAATTACCAAGCTTAATGGAAGAGAAAAGAACTGTTTTGAATAAACAAAAGATAAAATACTAGAATGATGTACAAAGAAAAAAAATAAAGTTATGTTTTAATTTTAATTAAATGAAAATATACAGGAAAAGAATTAATTTTTCTAAAAAATTGTCACTTGGGGAAGCCAATCAGATAAAATCTATACATTTTTAGTTATAACTGAACAGAAAGAACTTTACATTTAAGTATCTTTGAGTTTGGGATATAAGTTTTATGCTGTTAATGTGAGTAGAAGATGTAAGACTGCCAGGTGGGCAATTGGAGATCTCACAGGCCACTAGCTACATGCATTGAGATGGTGGTAAGGTGAAGTCCATTTGGTACTACAGCCCACCCATGAAACTCTGGTCACTTAGCCTTTTGGTATATTGATAAAGAATTCCATTATGGAACATTTCATTTCAGGCACATGGATTGCTTCTTTCTCTTCCTGCTTGCCCTACGGCCAGGTTCAAATTTAGTATACTCTTGGATGGGTGCTACCCACTGGGTGACTTGTTAAAGATCTTAAATCTCTTCCTCTTCTCCTTCCTCTGACAGGTAAATGGCTGTAAAGTGGATGGGTGATCAAACTGACAGGCACTTGACTTTCATGGGTGTGCCTAAAGAGGTCATAGAAGGTCATACAAGTTTCTTCAGTGTGACGTATCTAAGTTTCACATATAATCGTGTTTTCAAAAACTGTGAGTGGCAATTCACTTAAATGTCATAAAATGGATTCAGTGATATTGACAAAGATACCAGGTAAGATAATGTAAAATAAAGTAACATTAGTGTACATTGTACATGGAATGGTGAGGATTGTTTCATGAAATTTATAGATATGTGTATAGGTCCTGGGACACTATGTAAAATATATTTTTTTTACTCCAGATTCTAGTCTAAAGATAGTTTGAGAAACACTGTCCTACACAGTAAGACTGGTATTATGATCTCTACAGTTAGAATGCTCTGGGAAATAAATCTCAACTCCATTAAGTACGGCACTTTGCTGGCATTAAGTACTAGTTGTGTGACTGTGTTTCACAACCTCTTGCAACCTCAGAGTCCTCATCTGTAACTCAGTGTAATTCTAACTCATAGCAACTCTACAGCAAAGAGTAGAACTGCCTTGTAGTGTTTCCAAGGCTGGTGGATTTGAACTGCCAACCTTTTGGTTAGCAGCTGTAGCTATTAACTACTGTACCACCAGTGTTCCCTCATCTGTAAAACAGAGATTAAGAATACGCCTTGCTTTATAGGATGTTTGTTGAGAAGGTTAAAGGCCTGACTACAATGCCGCACATACAAGGTTCGACAATTAATTCCACGAACTTAATTGTTCTAAGTGCTACATACCTCATTGCTGAATATCACTACAGTCACCTTTGAAGTACTTCCCTAGGGAAGCTGTGCACCGATGCTAGCACCCAGTCTGCTCTTCAAAGCAGTTTTGAAACACCTTCTGCAATGGCTGTTGCAGATGGTGGCAAGGTGGCAAGTTTGCAAGTTTAATTGGGTAGTTGTCTGTGAGGGAATTTTTAGATAGCAAACAAATAGCTGTGTTGGTACACCCTCCCTACTCACCTGATCTGGCTCCCAATGACTTTTTTCTTTACCCAAGAATAAAGGAAATATTGAAAGGAAGACATTTGGATGACATTCAGGACATCAAGGGCAGTATGACAAAAGCTCTGATGGCCATTCCAGGAAAAGAGTTCCCAAATTGCTTTGAAGGGTGACGTTTTAGTCACCTAGTGTTGCTCTAACAGAAATACCACAAAAGGGATGGCTTTAACAAAGGAAAGTTTATTCTTACAGTCCGGTAGGCTACAAGTCCAAATTCAGGGTGTCCACTCCAGAAGAAGGCTTTCCCTTTGTCGGCTCTAGAGGAAAGTCCTTGTGTTGCATCAGTCCTTGGTTGGGGAGCATCTTGGTGTAGGAACCTCAGGTCTGAAGGACATGTTCTACTCTTGGTGCCCCTTTCTTGTTGGTATGAGGTTCCCAACTTTCTGCTTGCTTCCCTTTCCTTTTATCTCTTATAATATAAAAGGATAAACAGTGGTACAAGCCACACTCCAGGGAAACTCCCTTTACACTGGAGCAGGGAGGTAATCTTAGGAAGGGATTTACAGCCCCACCCTAATCCTCTTTAACATACATCATAGGAAAAACCACAAAATAAAGGATAATCATAACATATTGGGTAGGAATCATGAACCAGCCAAATGGCTACACACATTTTTGGGGTGACACAATTCAATCCATGATAGTGGACTAGGTGCTGGCATCAGTACATAGCTTCCCAAGAGGAGGACTTCGAAGGTGACCGTAGTGATATTCAGCAATGAGGTATGTAGCACTTTTTCTAGGATGAGCTGGCAAACTTAATTGGCAGTCTTAGCAGAATAAGTGTCCAATAAATGACAACAGTTACAATTATTTATGGACACTTGTTATTTATTGTTAATGTACATGGCAAGAACATTGCAATAAAATGAGTCATGTGTCTGCTTCCAGTGTGAATAATAGGTGTGGTCCCACTGGGTGCTCCTTAAGGCCCAATATTCATTATTGGTCTTCTATGTACCACTCGATGGCACTTGGCTGGCTGGCATGTACTATGACATCTGATGCATTATTTTGAATCATTTGTTTGATATCATGACTCTTAATAAACCCATAGGAACACAATTATTAGGACATTCAGAATAGTATAACTTGTGATTTGCTCTCTATTTTCTTTTTAAAAAGGAATAGGGTTGAGAGAAGTACATGCAGGTTGTATAGTACAAGACTGTGCTTCTCTCGCTCTCTTGAGGTCTCTCCCTTTGTTAAAGTCAGCCCTGTGCCTCTAGGAATTAATTTATTTTCTTCAAGCTCTTGTTTTAATGGTAAACTCATCCCACACTAAGCATTTCTGGGAGCGTAACAGGATTATTAGAAACTTATTTAGGGATGATAATTTTATTATTGTGGTTGTGTTTAACTTTTTAAAAATAGCTTTATTGATGTATGATTCACATAGCATAAATACACTCACTTTAATTGTACAACTCACTGACTTGTGGTAAATTTACAGAACTGAACAACCATCACCACAATGCAGTTTTAGAACACTTTTGTCACCCCAAAAGGATCCTTAATGCCCATTGTAACCCTTTCACTCCCAGTCCCTGGCAACCACTAAGCTACTTTTGGTCTCTTTACATTTGAATTTTCTGAATATGTCATAAAAATGGAATCATACAACATGTGGTCTTTTGCATCTGGCTTCTTTTACTTAGCATAATGTTTTTGAGAGTCATTCATATTGTAGCTTGCATCAGCACTCGCTTCCTTTTTATTACTGAATGATATTCCATTGTATAAATGTAACACAATTTATGTTTTTCATTCTTTGGATTTGTTTATTTGGATTGTTTCCACCTTTGGGCTATTTTGAATAATGCTTGTATGAGTATTCACAGACAAATCTTTGTGTAGATATGTTTTTGTTTCTCTTAGGTAACTAGAAGTGGAATCGCTGGGCTTTATGCTAAAATTATGCTTAAGTTTTTATTTTTTTTAGAAATTGTTAAACTCTTTTTCAAATGGTTGCACTTTTTTTTTTTTTTAATTTCCCAGCATTGTTCTGTGAGGGTTCTAGTTTCTGCATATCTTCAACATTTGCTGTTGTCTGTCTTTTTTAATAATAGCCATTCTAGTGGGTATGAAGTGGTATCTCACTGCAGTTATAATTTGAATTTCTCTAATGATTAATGATGTTGAGTATCTTTTCATGTACTTATTAGCCATTTACATTTCTTCTTTGGCAAAATGTCTGCTCAGATCTTTTGCTAAAATTGTGTTGGTTGTTTGCCTTCTTATTTCATTAGTTAGTTTTGTAAGTCTAATTTATTAATTCTTTCCTTACGGATTGTGTTTTTGATATGTTATCTAAGAACTCTCGACTCGACGGCACTTGGCCTTGGCTTGCCTAACTCACGGACCCAAAGTCATGATGATTTTCTCCTTAAAGTCTTACAGTTTTAGCTCTTAAATTCCTATTTATGGTGAATTTTGAGTTAATATTTGCAGATAGTACGAAGAAAGGGTCTAAACTCATGCTTTTGTACAGGGTATTGAATTGTCACAGTGCTATTTGTTGAAAAGATTATCTTTTCTTTATTAAATTGCATTGACACCTTTGTCTAAAATCAGTTTAGCATATATGTAAGGACTTATTTCTGCATTCTCAATTTCTGTTTCATTGATCAGTAAGTTTATCCTTATTTCAGTACCACTCTGTCTTGAATACTGCAGATTTGTAAGTTTTGAAATTGGGAAGTGTGAGTCCTTCGATTTTTTTCTTTATTAAGATTGTGTTGGCTTTCTGGGGTCCTTTTAATTTCCATATAAATTTTAGGATCACCTTCTCAATTTATGCAAGAATGGCAGCTGGAATTTTGATAAGGGTTACATTGGGTCTATGGACCACTTTGGCAAGAATTGTCTCACTTCTCCATGTATTTATATCTCCTTTAATTTCTTACCTCAGTGTTTTGTAGTTTTTAGTGTACAAACTTCAACTTTCTTTTCTTTAATGTATTCCTAAGTATTTTATTCTTTTTGATGCCATTTTTAGCGGAATTGTTTTCTTAATTTCATTTTCCAATTGTTTGAATTTCATTTTCCAATTGTTTATTTCTAACAGGGTCTCTGTATGCCAGAATCAACTCACGGGCACTTGATTTGGTTTAGTATAGAAATGCAATTGATTTTTATATATTGATTTTGTATCCTATGTCTTTGTTGATCTCGTTTAGTAGGTTTACTAGTTGTTTAGTGGATTCCTCGGGATTTTCTATATGCAATACCATATTGTCTGGGAATATACAGTAATATAAATGAAAATGGTGGAATAAGCAACTCCAAAATTTCACACACATACCCTATGACAGCAATGAAAAACTGGCAAAATCAACTTTTTTTAGAACTCTAATCCAAAGCTTAGCCCCAAGAGTGTTTATTTAAGAAAAATGGCTGAGCCTCTATAAGAACAGTGAGTATTGTGGCATTGTAATTTTTCCTAGTAACCTGGTCATCTAGTGCTTCTATAACAGAGACATTTTTCTTTGACAAAGAAAAATTTATTTTATATAGTCCGGTAGGCTGAAAGTCCAAATGCAGGATGGTGGCACCAGGGGATCACTCTGTCAGCGTTGGAGGAAGGTCCTTGTGTTGTATCACTCTTTCTGTGGTCTGGGATCATCTTGGTGCAGGAACCTCAGGTCCAAAGTGTGTGCACTGCTCCCGGTGTTGCTTTCTTGATGGCATGAGGTCCCCAACTCTATGCTTGTTTCCTTTTCCTTTTATGTCTTGTAAGATAAAAGGTGGTACAAGCCACACTCCAGGGAAACTCCCTTAGCAAGGGCATTACAGCCCCACCCTAATTTTCTTTTACATAATCCAATCTTGCCCTATTAGCTACAGACAGATATTAGGATTTTCAATGCTTGAGAAACCACAAAATGGAGAACAGCTCCACAATACTGTGAATCATAGTCTAGCCAAATGGCTATGCACACTTTTGGGGGCACAGTTGAATCCATGACATTCCAATTTTTGACCCCCAAAATCACATCTCTGAAACATGAGAAGCATATTTACCCATTATCATGAATTGAACTGCGTCCCCCCCCAACCTCCTATGTGTGTAGCTATTTGACTGGGCCATAATTCCCAAAATTTTATGGTTGTCTTCCATTTTGTGATTTTCCTGTGCTGTATGTTAAAGAAGATTAGAGTTGGACTGCAAATCCCTTCCTAAGGTCACTGCCTTGCTCCATTGTAAAAGAAGTTTCCTGACCTCTGGGGGTTGAAAAGGTGGAGCCATGGCTTCCTGTGTTTTAAGGGTGGAATTGCCACTCAGTTGGTTTTAGGGTGTCCCTAAAGCTGAGGGGGCAGAGTTACTGTCCCATTGGGCCCAGAAGGCAGAGTTGTAGAACAGGGCCAGAGGTCTCCACTCAGAATCCAGAGACTGTGGCCAGTACCTGGAGTCTGGAGGACAAGACTAATGTAGAAATTATCTCAAAGAAAATGGGAGGATTATTTTCAAAGCCTTGAGGGCTAGCGTAATGTGTTCTGCTGACTTGGTTGTTTTCTGTTTTGCCTTCTTTCTCCATTTATAATGGAAATGTCTAACTTGTGCCTATTCTGCCATTGTACCTTTGGAAGCCAGCCAAGCCAACTGTTCTACCTTTGGAAGCTATCCAGATAGCTTGTATTCTAGGTTTCACAGATGTAGAGGAGTTATTGTATTTTACACTTGAAATTGATTTAAGACTTCAGTCTTATGGGATGGATATGTTTTTGCTATGATTCTTGCTATGATGGGATGAATGTGTTCCACATTTCAAAGATGTGATTTGGGGAACAAAAGGTAGAATGCCATGGATTGAATTGTGTCCCCCCTAAAAGGGTGTAGCCATTTGGCTGAGCCATAGTTCCCAATTTTTTTTTAAATGATTTTCCTCCATTTTGTGATTTTCCTGTGTTGTATGTTAAAGAGGGTTAGAGTGGGACTGTAAATCCCTTTCTAAGGTCACCACCCTGCTCCATTGTAATGGGAGTTTCCCTGGAATGGAACTTATGCCACCTTTTATCCTATAAAGGACAAAAGGAAAGGGAAGCAAGCAGATTTGGTAACCTCACACCATCAAGAAAGCAGCACTGGCAGTAGAGCATGTCCTTCAGACCTGAGGTTCCTGCACCAAGATGATCCCTGACCAAAGACTGATGAAACACAAAGATCTTCTCTAGAGCCAAGAAAGAAGGAGAGCCTTCCCCTGGAGTGGACAGCCTGAATGCAGGCTTGTAGTCTACTGGACTGTGTAACAATAAATTTTATTTGCTAAGTCATTCACTTGTGTTATTTCTGTTAGAGCAGTACCAAATGACTAAAACGCCCATCGAACCAAAAGTCATAGGAAAAATATTTATTCATTCATCTGATACAATAGCAAAAATATTAAATCAGTTCTAAGTCCCAAATCCAAAATTCTTCCTCATCTATGAAATCTAGAATACAAGTTATCTGCTTCCAAAGCACAATGGTAGAACAGGCAGGCACAAGCTATAAATTTCCACTACAAATATGAGAAATTGTAGGGAAAGAAGGCATAACAGGCACCAAGCAAATTAGTAGAGCATATTATATTAGCCCTCAAGGCTTGAAAACAATCCTCCCTTTTTCTGAGCCCATTCACACAATATTCTTGCCCTCTAGACTCTGTATTGGCCACACTCTTTGGATTCTAAGCAGAGGCCTTTCAGCCTTGGCCTTCAGCTCTGCCTTCCAGGCCCACTGGGACAGTAACACTGCTCCCTTAGCTTGACGCGCTCCATTCTCCTAATCCATTTGAGTGGCAACTTCACCCTTAGAAACACCATGGCTCCACCATTTGAAAACCCAGAAGTCCTGGCCTTAACTTTTGAGACTGAGGTTAGTTCAGTTTCTTGCGTTCCTTGTCACTTCAGCTTCTGCTTCCTGTGGCCCCTTGGCTTGGGTCTCATGCCTGCATCTTCCCTACTGGGGAAAGTGCTTCAAAGCTCCGTAGATATGCAGGTAAGTGCCCAGGGGCACCCCACTCCACCAGGAAGCCTCTAACACTGTTTGGTACTGGTCTCCTGGTTCAGTGTTTCTGATCCTCTGCTGCTGTTTCTCACCATCTGTACCTTTTCTGGTGTTAATAGTTTCCTTCTCAATCTTCTATCCATTCACAGTTTTAAAACTGCTTCCACATTTTAGGTATCTGTTAGAGAAGAATCCCACACTTTCTCAGCACCAAATTCTGTCTTAGTCACTGGGTATTGCTCTAAAAGAAATACCACAAGTGGATGTCTTTAACCAAGAAAAGTTTATTCTTACACAGTCCAGTAGACTGGAAATCTGAATGCAAGGTACCAGCTTCAGGCAAACATGCTCTCTCTGTCAGATCTGGAGGAAGGTCCTTGTGTTGCATCTTTCTTTGGTCTGAGAGCATCTTGGCACAGGAACTTCAGATCTGAAGTCTGGACTCTGCTCCCTGTTCAGCTTCCTTGATAGTGTTGCAGGAAAGAACGAGGCCCGATGGAGAGCAAGAATCACCCAAATACCTGTGCTTATAAGAGGAAGGGGCTTTATTCCAGCCAGTGGAGCTTTGGTGGACTCCAGTCCCAAAATGGCTGAGTTCCAAGAGCTTCTTTATTCCTCTCTTTTTGTAAGCTTTGAACAGAGTACAGACAAAGGAATTTCCATACAGTCTCCTTATCGGCATTAGCAGGTTTACAGGTTTTCATATTGCTTCCTTATTGGCACCAGCAAACTTGCAGAGGTAAAGATAAACTTTTGTCTAAAGTTACAGGAAGAAAAGTTCTTTCCTAAATTCCTACAGGTTGGGCTACCCCAGGGAGTTCTGGGGAGGATGCCCATAAGGTCTGCAAGAAGCCTCTGGAATTTGTTTTAAAATTTTCCTCTTGAATGCTTGCTTACTTTTCCTTTTATCTCTTTTAAGATAGCAGGTGGTACAAGCCACATTCCAGGGAAACTCTCTTAGCAAGGGTGTTACAGCCCCACTCTAATCTTTTAAAAAATAATCCAGTCTTTCCTTATTAATCATAGGCAGAGAATAAGATTTACAACATAGGAAAATCACAAAATGTAGAACAACCCCACAATACTGATAATCATGGCCCAGCCAGATAGCTATACACACTTTTGAAGGGACACAATTTAATGCAAGACACCTAGTCCCATCTCTCTTCCCAGATCAGTGATAACTTTAAAAGGAACAGCCCACATTGCTGTTACTGGATACAGGAGTGATCACAAAGACCTCATTTGCAAAGAATTGCTCTTAGTAGATCTGTCTGGCTGTTCCCAGGAAGACCCATTCAAAAGGTATATCTTTATCTCACTTAACTTGAAATTTGACGAGTGTTTAAGTCACTACCCCCAGGGCATTTGATAAAATATTTATAGGCAAATATTTTAGTCAATGCTTCTTGATATGATAGATAAGACTTGAGCAAAATAATAGATTAACCAAAAAGCTTGGTAAGAAAGGCTAGGATGTGAAACACTATGGGGAATGAAGAGTTTCTGGAAGCTGTGATATATTCCTGGGAATCTAGAAGGCTACGCTCATGCCCAGATCTGTCCACATTGCTTAGGAAAGACATGATTTTCCTGAACTCTCACCTGTGACTGAACTTGAGGCTCCGAATAAGCAAGAAGCAAAAGCTAAAGTGGAATTGGAAAGTGTGGCTGAGTGTTGAAGGTATGAAGCTGAACACTATGATGACAGAATGGTGATTTGAGTGACCATACATGATAATAGATACAAACTTTAAAAAATTAGTTCAGAACAGTAGTTAAAAATGTAAATATTTAAAAAAATATAAAGTTTATGTTAATGGAAAGTTCCATTAGTTGAGAAGTCATTTAGTGAGAGCAATAAGGCAAGAAAGGAAAATAAAGAGCATCCACATTGATAAGGATGAAGTAAAACTATCCCTATTTGCAGCTAATAAGATCCAATACATAGAAAATCCCAAATACTCCACCAGAAAGTTATTGGAACTAATAGAAGCTATATATTTACATAGTTACATATCTACGCTTATATTTACATGTTTACATAAAAACAGCCATAAGAAGTTCGTATAAAAATATGAGCTTTCCATTCTATTTGTGTAAAAAAATTAGTTCAGAACAGTTATTAAAAACAGCAATAACAACAATAACAGTAACAACACATTCTGGGGAGGAGAGATAATCTGATTATAAAATTATCATCTTAGGGCTTGGCTATACTATTTGAAGTGTCCAGTTTTCATAAAAAATTATAAGAAATGCTAAGAAAAAATAAAGTATGTCCATTACACAGGTAAAAAGCAATCAATATAATCAGTTATTTTAAACATATTCAAAGAACTAAAGGACGCCCTGTGAAAAGAACTGAAGGAAAGTGTGAGAACGATGTGTAACCAAATAGATTATCAATAAACAGACAGAAATTATAAAAAGAAACAACACAAATTCTGGATGTGAAAAGTACAATAACTGAAATCGTTCAACAACAGATTTAAGCAGACAGAAGAAAAAAATCAGTGAACTTGGATAGTAATTAATCAGAATTACCCAGTCTGAAGAAAAGATGGGAGAAAAGAATGAAGGGAAATGAGTAAAGCCTCAGAGAGCTGTGGCACACCATGAAACATACCAACATATAGAAAATGGGAGTCACAGAAAGTCAGGAGAGAGATACAGAGACAGAAAGAATATCTGAAAAAATAACGGCCAGAAAACTCCCCAAATTTGATGAAAAATAGGAATCTATACATCTAAGAGTAGGAGCCCTGGTGGCACAGTGGTTAATTGCTCAGTTGCTAACCAGATACTGGAGATTTGAACTCACCAGCCACTTTGTGGGAGACAAGATGTAACAGTTTGCTTCCGTAAAGACTACAGTCTTAAAAACTCTATGGGGTGGTTCTACCCTGTCCTGTAAGGCCAATATGAGTCACAGTCAATGTGACAGCAAGGAGTTTTATACATCCAGGAAACTCAGCAAACTCCAAGTAGAATTTATTAAAATTTGGGAATGGATATAGTTTGGGACTAGATGCATACTTCTTCCTTACACGTCTGAATGCCTCTCTTTTTGTTCAGTGTTTTTCGTTGCTGGACGTTCTATAGCCAAGTTTTTTTTCCCCCTATCTGTAGGTTCTTTTTACTCTATCGGAGAAGTCTTTTGTTGTGTATAGGTGTTTAATTTTTAGGAGGTCTCTTTTATCTAGTTCATTTTCTTCTCTGCATGCGTCTTTGGTTATGTTTGGGATTCTGTTTATGCTACTTATTTGGGCCCACTGCAGTGGTTAAGGAAACCCTGGTGGTGTAAGGGTTAAGTGCTACGCCAAAAGGTCAGCAGTTCAAATCTTCCATGGAAACTCTGTGGAGCAGTTCTATTCTGACCTATAGGGTTGCTATGAGTTAAAATAGACTTGGCAGTGGCTCCTGGCAGTTAGGTGGCTGCTAACCAAAATGTAAGCAGTTTGAATCTACCAGCTGCTTCTTGGAAACCCTGCTGGACACTTCTACTCTGTCCTAGAGGGTTGCTATGAGATGGAAGCAACTGTACAGTAGTAAGTTTGGTTTGGGTTTTTGTTTGTTTCTTTGTTTAGTGTTGTCCCTATTTTTTCTCCATGGTCTGTATAGTTTCACTCAGTTTGAGTCAGCTTTTATGTATGGTGTGAGGTATGGGTCCTGTTTCAGTTTTCTACAGATAAGAAACCAAACCAAACTTACTGCCTTTGACCTGATTCAAACTCACAGTGACCCTTTAGTACAGAATAAAACTGCCCCATAGAGTTCTCAAGAAGTGTCTGGCAGATTTGAACTGCCAATCTTTTGGTTAGCATGTATAGCACTTAACTGCTACTCTAACAGGGTTTCCTTTCTAACTATAGATATCTAGTTTTTCCCAGCACCGTTTGTTGAAGAGACTATCTCCTCCCTGTTAAATAGACTTTGGCCCTAATGTTGAATATCAGCTGTCTGTAGGTGGATGGCTTTACCTCTAGGTTCTCAATTCTGTTTCGTTGGTCTAGGTATCTGTTGTTGTACCAGTACCAAGCAGTTTTAATTAATGTAGATGTATAGCAGTTTCTGAGATCAGATAGTGTGAGGCCTCCTACTTTGTTCTTTTTTAAAATAAAACTTCACTTATTCGTGGCTTCTTTCCATCCCATGTAAAGTTAGTAATTACTTTTTCCACCTTGGTGAAGAATGCTGTTGGGATTTGGATTGGGATTGCATTATATCTGTATAGTACTTTGGGGATACTGACATTTTCACAATGTTACATCTTCCAGTCCAAGAGCATGATATATTTTTCCATTTGTGTAGGTCTCTTCTGTTTTCTTGCAGTAGTGTTTTGTAGTTTCCTTTGTATAAGCTGTTTTTATCCCTGGTTAGATTTATTCTTAAATATTTTATCTTTATGGGGGCTATTGTAATCAGTATTGTTTTTCTGATTTCCTTTTCAAAGTTCTCTTAGTTGATGTAGATAAATGCAACTTGTTTTTGTATGTTAATCTTGTAACCTGCAGCTTTGTTGAATGCTTCTATCAATTCCAATAACTTTCTTGTGGAGTCGTTGGGATTTTCTATGTATTGGATCCTATTAGCTGCAAATAGGGATAGTTTTACTTCACCCTTATCAATGTGGATGCCCTTTATTTTCTTTTCTTGCCTTATTGCTCTCACTAAACTCATTGCTGCTGAGTTGATTCTTACTCATAGTGACCCTATAGGACAGAGTGGAACTGTCTACAGGATTTCTAAGGACTGCCTGGTGGATTTTGACTGCTGACCTTTTGGTTAGCAGTGTAGTTTTAACCACTGTGTGAATAGAACTTCCAAAACATTATCAAATTAAAAGTGGTGATAAAAGGCATCTTTGGCTAGTTCCCATTCTCAGGGGGAATGCTTTCAGATTCTCTCCATTGAGGATAATGTTAGCTATGGTTTTGTATAAATTGCCTTTATTATGTTGAGGAGTTTCCCTTCTGTTTCTAGTTTGCTGTGAGCTTTTGTCAGGGGAGTATCGGACTTTATCAGACACCTTTTCTACGTTGATTGATATGAGGTGGTTATTATCCTTTGTTTAATTTACGTGTTAGATTGCGTTGATCGATCATCTAATGTTGAATCACTATTGTGTGTGTGGTATGAATTCCACCAGTTATGATGTATTATTTTTAGCATATGCTGTTTTATTCTTTTTTTAAAAAAAGTTTTATTGTGCTTTAAATGAAAGTTTACAATCCAAGTAAATTTGTCATGCAAAACCTTGCACGTACACTGCTATGTAGCTGTAGCTGCTCTCTCCACCTTGCGACAGCACACTCTTTTTTCAGTCGTGTTTCCTGTGCCCATCCAACCAGCTCCTGAGCCCCTCCACTCTCTCATCTCACCTCTGGAAAGGAGCTGCTCAGTTAGTCTCATGTATATACTTAAGCCAAGAAGCACAGTCTCTGCCAGTATCATTTTGTGTATTATAACATAATCCAAAAGATTATGTTATAACTCTAAAGAGTTGGCTTCGGGACTGGTTTCCATATGATGTTTTATTCTATTTGTTAGAATTTTGATGAGAATTTTTGCATCTATATTCATAAGGGATATTGGTCTGTAGTTTTATTTTTAGTGATAACTTTGCCTGGCTTTGGTTTTAAGGTTATGATGGCTTCATAGAATGAATTCAGGAGTATTCCTTCTGGAATAGTTTGAGGAGGCTCTGGAATAGTTTGAGGAGAATTGGTGTCAACTCTTTCTAAATGTTTGATAGAATTCTCAATTGAATATGTCTGGGCAGTGGCTTTTTAATTTTTTTTTCTTTTTGGTTGGGAATTGTTTTATGACTTTTTAAATTTCTTCTTTGTTACCGTTCTGTTCAGATTTTCTACCTCCGTTTGTATTAGTTTAGGTAGATGGTGTAGTTCTAGAAATTTACCTGTTTCCTTTAGATTTTCAAATTTGTTGGAGCACAATTTTCATAGTTTTCTGTTACGACGCTTTAAACTATTCAAAAAACCAACTTTCAGACCTACTGATTCTTTCTATTGTTCTTTTGTTCTGTTTCATTTATTTCTCATCTAATTTTTATTTTGCTTCTTCTGAAGATGGTGGACTTCTGCTGCTCTCTAGTCGTTTGAGTTGTAAAGTTAATGTTTTGATTTTTGTCTTTTCTTCTTTTTGGATGTGTGAGTTTATTGCTATAAATTAACCATCCAGCATAGCTTTTGTTGTGTCCCAAAGGTTTTGGCAGGCTGTATCTTCATTCTCATTTGAGTCTAGGAATTTTTAAATTCCATCTTTTATTTCTTCTGTTACTAGGTTGTTATTTAGTTTCCATTTATTGTATTTTTTTCTTTGCTCTTTGTATTATTGATTTCTACTTTAATAGTTTTGTGATCAAACAGGATGCTTTGTATTATTTTGATGTTTTTGAATTTGTTAAGGCTTGCTTTTGGCCGAAAATACGGTCTATTCTGGGGAATTATCCATGACCATTGCAGTTGAATGTGTACTTTGCTGCTGTTGAGTGATGTGCTCCCTGTGTGTCTATAAGGTCGAGTTGGTTGATTGTGGTATTTACATCTTCTGTGTCTTTGTTGAGTTTCTTTTTAGTTATCCTGTCTTTCACCAAGCGTGATGTGTTAAAGTCTCCTAGTGTTATTGTGGAAGAGTATTTCTCTTGCCAGTGTTGTTAGAGTTTTATATATTTTGAAGCACTGTCATTGAGTAAAGATGTGTTTATTATGGTTATGTCCTTCCAGTGGATTGACCCTTTTTCATTACGTAATGTCCTTTATAGTGGATTTTGCTTTAGAAACTTTTTTGTCAGAGATTCATATTGTCATCCCTGCTCTTTTTTGATTATTGCTTGCTTTGCATGTCCTTTTTCAACTTTTAAATTTTAGTTTATTTATATTTTTGTGTCCAAGATGTGTCTCATGCAAACAACACATTTTTTATCCATTCTGCTACTCTGTATCTCTTTACGGGCGCATTAAACTTATTTACACTTAATTGCATTATCAGTAGGTATGAGGTTGTTGCTGTCATTTTCTTACACTTTTTTTGTGGTATTCATGGTTTCTTGGCTCTGCTTAATTTTCTGTGCTAAGTGTTTTTGATTGTGGGTTGGGTTATCATTTCCTTTGTCATTTTTGGCTTTGTGAATCTTTATTATTTTCTTCTTTTATATTTTCATGGGTAGGTTTGTTGACTTTCTTTGTAGTTACCCTAAAATTTACCTTTATCTTCCTAAGTTTAAAGCAGTTATGTTTTTCTTGACATCGTCTTGACTTTCTCTTCATATGGAAGTTCTAAGGTCCATAACCTTTCTTCTCCCTTTATATTTTAAAGTGATTGTCATTAAGAGATTGGCTTCTTTGGTTCCTGTTTTCCATCTTTTAGTTTTATTTGATTTTGAGAGCTTTTTTTTTTAATCTATATTGATATCTGTCTGATTCTGCCATGTGTTTCAATCTCAGGTTGTCTTGTATGTTATTGCTTTTCTTTCTGAAGGAATCTCTGTAATATTTCTTGTAAAGTTGGTCTGGCTTTTACAAATTTCTTTGATTTCTGCTTATCTGGAAATATCCTAATTTCACTATCACATCTGAGGGCTAATTTTGCTGAATGTATAATTTTTGATTGGCAGGTTTTTTTTCTTTCAGGTCTTTACATATATTATCCCATTGGCTTCTTGTCTGCGTAGTTTCTGCCAAGTAAAAAGAACTGAATCTTATCAGTTCCCCTTTGTAGGTGACCTTTCATTTTTCCTGAGCTGCTTTCGGGATTCTTTGTCTTTGGTTTTGTTAAGTTTGATTATGACTTGTCTCAGTGTTCACCTGTTGGAACCTATCCTTTATGCAGTTTGTTGTGCTTCATGTATGGTTGTCTTCTCATCTTTCATAACATTAGGGAAGTTTTCTGTCAGCACATATACAATAATTTTCTCTGTGCTTTTTGTCAACTCCTTCCTTTCTGGGATTATGATCCTGCATAAATTCTTCTTGATGGTATCCCACTTAACTGTTAGACTTTCTTCATCCTTTTTTTTTCCCTTTAACTGTTCCCTGAACAGATTCGTTTCAAGGAGTTAACGTTCTTCCACTGATCTTGTCCTCCATTGTTTCAGTTCTGCCCCTATGGCTTTCCACTGAATTGTCAATCTCCACAGTTCTATTATTAGCCTTCTGAATTTCGAGTTGCTGTTTCAGTATCATTTGCAATTGTATATTTATTTATTCTTGTATTGTTTTCATGAATTCTTCCAGTGTTTTGTATGTGCTTCTCTCAGTTTTGTCTATGTTTTCCATAGTTTTGTCTGTGTATTCCTTTATTACTTTGAGAATCCTATACTTAAGTCTTTTGAATTCCTTATCAGGAAGCTCCAATACTTTTCCTTCCTCAGGGAGATTTCTGGTGCTTTATTATAGTCAATTGCTGAAGCCACCTTTCCCTGCTTCTTCAGGTGTCTGTTGTCTCTGGGGCATTAAGGGGTTACTGTATTTACTTTTCATTAGGATAAGTATTTGCTGGGTAGGTAACCCTGGTGGTGTAGTGGGTTAAGTGCTATGTCTGCTAATCAAAAGGTTGGCAGTTCAAATCCGCCAGGCGCTCCTTGGAAACTATGGGGCAATTCTACTCTGATCTCTAGGGTTGCTATGAGTAAGACCCCACCTGACGGCAGTGGGTTTGTTTGTTTTGTTTTTGTTTGCTGGGTCTTGTTTTATGTTTTGTTTTGGTGATTCCTGGCAGACATGGCTGGAACAGTGCTGTGTTTGCTGGATTGGCTGTACTGGTGCATTCCCTACTTGTCTTTGGGTAATTGGAGTGGTGGGTAGATGTGGGAGATAGGGTCTCTGTTTACTAATCTTATGTTATGAGGCAGCTTAGGGTAGGTTAGTTGGGCTTTGCCCTCTGCTTGTCTTTGGTTCAGTGGCTCAGGGTGGGGAATGGTGCTCTCTGTACAGGTAGAGTAGCCATTGTGGTGGGTGTGGTAAGTAAGTAGGGGTTTGCTTGTCACCTCTTTCTGGCTTAGGGGAGAGGTGACGGTGCTAGAGGAGGGTTGGTGAGTGGAACTTATGCAGTTGCTGTATGTCCAACTCCTCCTGGACATCTGTCTGTTGGTGGTAAGAAGAGGGAGGAAAGTACAGTGGGTGGGTATACATGCCCTTACTTCTCTTCTATCCCATACTTGGCTGGGGGAAAGAAGAAAGGACCTTAGAAAGGATATGCACATAGTTGTAACTTCTCTACCTCTTGTTTGGTGGGTTAAAGGATAGAGCTGAGCATGGGAGATGAGTGCACAGAGGTGCTTCCTCTTGTCAGGCAAACGGAGAGAGAAAGTGGCTGTAGGTAGATGATCATTCAGTAGTGTTTCCTCTGCCCCTCACTGGGTGAGCTAAGGGAAGGGGTCACTCATGGCAAATGCGATCATAGTGATGCTGCCTCAAGTCAAGTGGGAGGAGGGAAGAAGATGCTATGGGGGATGCACAGGCAGTCAGGGCTCTTCTGTTCTTTACTGGGCAGGTTAAGGGATAAAGTTGTACCTGGCAGATGAGCTCACAAAGGTGCTGTCTTGTGCTGGATAGGTGGAAGGAGGAAGGAGCAGTGGGCAAGATCTCTTGCTGTCCCTGTTACCACCACCTTCCACTAGGCCCTTGGATGGGGGGAGTAGGTAGTAGATGGGCACACACACAGGGACTACCTAGTCTTACTTGTCAGGTAGTCAAGGGTGGATAGTGGACAGGGTTAGGTGGAGTAGGAGAGAAGAGGATAGGTTAATGTTGTGTTCTTCTAGTCAGGCAAGGTAATCAGGGCATGAGATCTTCTACCCCTCTGATACAGAGAGTGATCTAAAGAGTAGTGCATTCCTCATGATAGGATACATGGATACCAGGCTTCCTTGTGTCCACTGTAGCCAGTAAGTTGGGCCTGTACACTCTTGAGTGTGAGATAGAGGTCACTCAGTGACAGGTTGGGTGGGAGAGTCCTGCTTATATTCAATGGGCTCATTGCTTCATGTGTGCCACTCACTCATTCCAAGAGCCACTGCTCCTGAGTAGCTCCAGTTTTGGATCTGGCACCCTCTACATTTTTTATTTCTTTCCATATATGTCTACAGAATTTCTCTGTCCTTTTTGGGAAAGTCCTGATGTTCCTTTGCTGTTTTTTTCATCCAGAGTCACTGATGGCTGTGTCATAAGTTAGCTGCAGGGGACCAGGATGGCTGACTGAGCTCCTGTGCTCTGTGTCACTCCTCTTTTGCTGCTTTTCTTATTCCTTCCAATCAGTGTTCTATTCAGTTCTTAGACCTTCTACTTTGAGGTTCATGGTTCCCAGATTGTTATCTACTTCTGTTTCCTTGGATTTTGGGGTCTTTGGTATGGGAGGATATGATGGTGCTCTTAACTAAACTGACATCTTGGCTCTGCCCTCAGTTCATAGACTTTCATTATGATGTTTATTATTTCTTTTTTCTTCTACTTGCTTTGGTTTTAGTTGGCTCTTCATATCTGTTAAGGCTAAAGCTTAGGTTATTGATTTGAGATCTTTTTAAATCTTTAAAATAGGCATTTAAACTTATAAATATCCCTCTAAACACCACCTTATCTGTGTCCCACAAAGCTTGAAACATTCTTTGTTTTTCATTCTGTTTAAAATGTTTTCTAATTTCTCATGTAATTTCCTCTATGATACATTTTTAGTGGAACATGAGTTGTCTAATTTCCAGTAGTTATTTATTTCTCAAATTTATTTTTTCTTGGCTTATAATTTAATTCCATTGTGATTGAAAGACACACTTGGATGATTTTAAAGCTTTTAAATTTACTGAGGTTCATTTTATGCCCCAACATATGGTCTGTCCTCAAGAATGTTCCATGTGTGCTTAAAACAAATATATATTATGCTGTTGTTGAGTGGAGTTTCTATTGAAGTCAGTTAAGTCAAGTTGGTTGGTAGTATTTGATTCTATATCTTCACTGATTTTATGTCTAGGTTTTGTATTCTTCATGGACAGCAGGGTATTGAAGTGTTCAATTATTATTCTCTGTTTATGCCTTCAATTCTGGCACTTTCTGCCTCATGTATTTTGGAGCTTTTTTGTGAGGAGTATGTGTGTTTAGAACTATTTTATCTTCTTAATGAATACACACTGTATCATTATAAAATATTCCTCTTTGTATTAACATTTTTGTGTGTATCTTAAAGGGTATTTTTGTGTTATTAGTACAGCCATTTCATCTCTCTGACAGCCACTATTTGCATGGTATATCTTTTTTCATTCATTTACTTTCAACCTATATGTGTCTTTGAATGTGAAGTGTTTCTTTTACACATAGCATATAGTTGGATCTTGTTTTGTACCCATTGTCATAAATCTGCACTTACTTTTTTTATTTTTATTTTTTTAATTTAATATGACTAAGTGAAAATGTACATTCCCATATAAATTTACATACCCACCTCTATGCAGCTTCCACTGCTGTCCCTATCCAGTGACAGCACACTATTCCTCTCTGCTCCATACATGTCTCTTCCTCCCAACAGCCTCCTTTCCCTTCCTCTCCACCCACTCTCCTTCCTCCAGCCAGAGGTCAGCAGGACGACACCCTATAGATGTGTAGAACCATAAAGTGCATCCAATATATGGTCACTCTGCATTGCCAAGTCCAATCCATACCTATCCAAAGAGTGGACCTTCATTATGATTTATGGGTAAGGGCAGCATCAGGGCCGGGGGGCATGCTCTCAGGGGAATCCCAAAACCACTGGACCATCAATTGAGGTCTTTTAGTGGAGATCTCAGGATGCAAACTTTTTTATTCTTTATTCTAGTGAGCTCCATCGGGGCTATCACTGGTGGTGGCCGGGCACCATCTGGTTCTTCTGGTCCCAAGTCGATGAAGGCACCCACTCTTGTGGGTCTCTCTGTCTTCTAGGTTGTCTTTACTGCATGTGATTTTGGTCCTCGGTGAGCATCCGTTTCTGCTGAGTTGGGACCATTTTCTCTGTCCTTGGATGGCAGCTTGGCAGCTTTTAAGACCCCAGACGCCACTCACCAATGTGGGGTGCAGAGAACCCTCTTGGCAAAACGCTAGTTGTGTCAACTGGCCTCGATTTCATGTAAGAGCATGGTCCCCTGCCCCCTGCCCCAGCTACTCTATCCTTGCAATATTGGGTTAAGATGGAAGGAGTACTCAAGTTCTGCTGAAGTCCACTTAATGTTGTTTTTGTTTCTAATGTGTGCTATCACCGATTTCTCCCAACCAGATTTCTAGCAACTATCTAATCTAAACCCATCCCCTCGCCCTCCCTCCCTCTCCTCTCTTGCAGCTGTCAAAGAGTCTTTTCTTCTATACACAAGTCTGTTTTGGAGATCATATTGTAGAGGTCTCATACAATATTTGTCCTTTTGTTGCTGACTACTTTTGCTCAACATAATGTCTTCCAGTTGAAACCAGGTTATGAGATGATTCCTGAAACCATCGTTATTCTTTACCATTGTGTAGTGCTCCATTGAGTATATGTACCATAGTTTACCTGTCCATTCTACTGTTGTTGGGCATCTGGGTGGATTCCATCTTTTTGCTATCGTGGACTGTGCTGCGATAAACATTCTGGTGCATGTGTCCATTGGTGTGAAAGGCCTTGATTCTCTAAGATATATTCCAAGTAGTGGAATTACTGGGTCAAATGGTATATCAATATCCATTCTTTTAAGGAAGCACCAGATTGCTTTCCAAAGAGGCTGGGCCATTTTGCCACCCCACCAACAGTGTAGGAGGGTTCCACTTTCTCCACAGCCTCTCCAGGATTTGTTGTTTTGTGTTTTTTGGATCATGGCCAATCTTGTTGGGTGAGATGGTATCTCACTGTAGTTTAGATTTGAATTTCTTTAATAACTAAAGATCGTAAACATGTCTGCATATGTTTTTTGGCTGCCTGGATCTCCTCTTTAGTGAAATGCCTGTCCATCTCCTTTGCCGGTCACTTAATTGGATGATTTATCTTCTTCTTATGATATTTTGTAGTATCTTATAGATTATGGAGATCAGGCTTCAGTCTGACATAGAGTTGCCAAATATTTTTTCCCATTCTGTGTGTGTTCTTTTAATTCTATGAATAAAGTCTTTGGATGAGCCAAAGTGTTTGATTCTTAATAGTTCTCATTTATCTATTTGCTCTTCTGTTGATTGTGATTTGTTTGACAGATTTTAGAGTCTGTCCACATTGTGTATTAAAACTTCCATTGTTGTTCCTACCTTTTCTTGGATGAGCTTTATCATTTTAGGTTTGATATTTAGGTCTTTTATCCAGTTGGAGTTGGTTTTTGTATAATGTGTAAGATATGGATGTTGATTCACTTTATTGCAGATGGATATCCAATTTTGCCAGCACCATTTGTTGATGACACTGTTTTTACCCCAGTTTAATGTCTTAGGGCCTTTGTTGAATACCAACTGTTCATAGGCAGATGGTGTCATCTCTGGGGTCTCAATTCTGTTTCATTGATCCATCTGTCTGTTCTTGTACCAGTACCAGGCTGTTTTGACCACTGTGGCAGTGTAGCATGTTCTAAGGTCAGGTAGTGAGAGCCCTCCCAGTGTGGTGTTCTTCTTTAGTAGTACCTTACTTATCTGGGGCTTCTTCCCGTTCCAAACAAAATTGGTGATTTGTTTCTCCATCTCATTAAAAAATGATGCTGGAATTTGTATTGGGATAGCATTATATAAATATATTGCTTTGGGTAAACTAGACATTTTCACAATGTTAAGTCTTCTTATCCATGAGCAGCATAGGTGTTTTCATTTATCTAAGTCTCTCTTAGTTTCTTGTATTAAGGGCTTGTAGTTCTCTTTGTAAAGGTCTGTTATTTCTCTGGTTAGATTAATTCCTGGGTACTTTATCTTCTTAGGGGCTATCGTAAATGGTATCGATTTGTAATTTCTTCCTTAACAGTCTCATTGTTGGTATAAAGGAATCCTACTGATTTACTTATGTTTATCTTGTATCCTGAGACTTTGCTGAACTCTTCTATCAGTTTGAATAATTTACTTATAGATTCCTTGGGATTCTCTGCATATACAGTCATATCATCTGCAAACAGGGAGATTTTAACTTCCTCTTTGCCTATGCAGATGCCCTTTATTTCTTGGTCTTGTCTAAGTGCTCTGGCTGAAACTTCTAGTACAATGTTGAATAGAAGAGGTGAGAGTGGGCATCCTTGTCTAGTTCCTGATCTCAAGGGAAAGTCTTTCAGTCTCTGTCCATTCAGGATGACTTGGGGAATTGGCTTTGTATAAATGGCCTTTATTGTGTTGAAGAATTTGCCATCTATGCCCATTTTGCTAAGAGTTTTTAGCATGAATGGGTGTTGGACTTTATCAAATGCCTTTTCTGCATCAATGGACAAAATCAGGTGATTCTTGTCTTTTGTGTTGTTTATGTGGTTAATCACATTAATTGTTTTTCTGATGTTGAACCAGACTTGCACCCCTGGTATGAATCCCACTTGGTCATGATGGATTATTTTCTTGATATGTTGTTATATTCTATTGGCAAGAATTTCTTTGAATATTTTTGCATCTAGATTCATGAGTGATATCGGTCTGTAGTTCTCCTTCTTTGTTGAGTCTTTCCCTGGCTTTTGTATCAGGGTTATGCTGGCTTCATGGAATGAGTTTGGGGGTATTCCATCCCTTTCTATACTGTGAAATAGTCTCAGTAGTATTGGAGATAACTCTTCACTAAATGCTTGGTAGGATTCTGTGGTGAAGCCATCTGGGCGCGGACGTTTTTTGGTTGGCAGTGTTTTGATGACATTTTCAGTCTCTTCCTTTGTGATGGGTTTATTAACTTGTTCTGCTTCAAGTTGTGATAACTTGGATAAGTGGTATGAGTCAAGGAATTTGTCCACTTCCCCTGGGATTTCAAATTTGTAACAGTACAGTCTTTCATAGTATTCTGTTATGATATTTTTGATTTCTGTTGCATCTGTGGTGACAACTCTCCTCTCATTTCTAATTTGGGTTATTTGTTTCCTTTCCTGCTTTTCTTTAGTAAGTTTAGCCAGTGGTTTGTCCATTTGGTTGATCTTTTCAAAAAACCAGCTTTTGGTCTTTTCAATTTTTTCAATTGTTTTTCTATTCTCTAATTCATTCAGCTCTGCTCTAATCTTTATGATCTCGTTTCTTCTGGTGCCCGAGGGGTTCCCCTGTTGTTCTCTTTCTACTTGTTCAAGCTGCAGGGTTAGTTCCTTGATTTGGTTTCTTACTTCCTTCCAGATGTGTGCATTTACAGACATAAACAGACCTCTCAGCACTGCTTTGCCTGTATCCCATAGATTCTGGTAGGAAGTGTTTTTGTTCTCATTGGAATCCATGAATTTCTTTATTTCATCCTTGATTTCCTCTATAATCCATGTTTTTTGGAGCAAGATGTTGTTCAGTTTCCAAGAGTTCCACTTTCTATCTATGTTTTTTCTGCTATTGATTTAAACTTTTATGGCTTTATGATCTGAGAAGATGCTTTGCAGTAATTCAATGGTATGGATTTTGTTGAGCACTACATTATGGCCTAACACATGGTCAATTCTGGAGAATGTTCCATGTGCACTGGAGAAGAAGGTGTCGTTGTCCGTCGATGGGTGGAAAGTTCTGTATATATCAATGAGATTTAGTTGGTTAATTGTGTCAGTGAGGTTTTCTATATCTTTACTGAGCTTTTTTCTAGATGATCTGTCCAGTATTGAGAGTGGAGTGTTGAAGTCTCCCACTATTATTGTGGAGTCATCTAACTCTCTTTTGAGTGTAGTCAGTGTTCCTTCAACGTATTAGGTGCTCTGATATTAAGTGCATCAATATTTAATATAGTTAAGTCTTGCTTCTGTACTCAACCTTTCAGCAATAAATAGTGTCCATCTTTGTCCACGATGGTGGATTTGACATTAAAATTTATTTTGTCTGAGATTAGAATTGCCACCCCTGCTCTTCTTTGTTCATTGTTAGTTTCATATATATATTCTTCCATCCTTTAATTTTCAGTTTGTTCCTATCTTTAGGTCTCAAGTGAGTTTCTTGTAGACAACATATGGATGGGTCGTGTCTTTTGATCCAAGATGACACTCGGTGTCTCTTTACTGGAGCATTCAGTCCATTCGTATTCAATGGAATTATTGATAGGTATGTGTTCAGTGTTGCCATTGTGATATGTTTATTTTTATGTTTATGTTTTCTCTGTTGTTCTTATTAGTCTGTTCTGGGACATTCTTTTTTGTGAGTTGATTTTTCACTTTTTTCCAAGCTGGTTTTGTAGTTGTTGAGACTCGTGTGTTATATTTCTTGAAATGGTATGATACATCTTTTTTGTGCTTGACAGCTGCCCCTATGATCCCCCTTAATAAACTATATATAAACCCAATTTTAATTACTACCAGTCTTGTCATCTTCCTCTCCATCTGGAAGGACTATAAGAACTGCAGTACATCCCTCTTTGTAATATGATCGCACCATAGTTTTCATGATGATCACTGGGTTGCTTCTTTCTGTATCAAAGCTGTGATTGACTTTAGCCTTCCCTAACTGAGCAGAGTTTTGAGTAGTGTGTCGTTCTAAAATATAAAGTTAGTGGTTTTGTTCTTCTAAGCCCACACCAAGAACTTCTTTCAGTATTTCTTGTAGTTTTGGTTTGTTTTTTTACAAAGTCTCTGAGTTTCTGTTTATCTGGGAATGTCTTAATTTCATTTTCATATTTGAAAGATAGTTCTGCAGGATATATAATTCTTGGTTGGAAGTTCTTCTCCTTCAAGACTTTGAATGTGTCATGCCACTGTCTCTGTGCCAGCATGGTTTCTGCTGAGAAATCTGACGAGAGCCTACAGGGGTTCCCCCTGAATGTTAGCTTTGATTTGAGTCTTACTGCATTTAAGAGTTGCTGCTTATGTTTCATTTTGTTAAGCTTGATTATAATATGTCTTGGAGTCTTTCTTTTGAGATCTATATTGGGGGACGTACGAGATGCATCTGAGATGTCTATATTTTCTTCCTTCATGATTTCAGGGAAGTTTTCTGTCAGCAGCTCAGCAACGATACTCTCTGTGTCCTTAGATGTCTCACCCTGTTCAGGGACTCCAATTAATCGAAGGTTGTTCCTCTTAATAGAGTCCCACATGCTTCTTAATGTTTCTTCATTTTTCTTGTTTCTTTTTTCTGATTTCTGCTCATAGATACTGGCCTCAGTAACTCTGTCTTCCAAGTCAGAATTTCTTTTTTCTATTTGTTCCATTCTGTTTTCTTGGCTTTGCATGGAAGTTTGTATGTCTTTGATTTTGTTCTTGATCTGTTGGATTTCAGAGTACTGGTGTTTCATCAGATCGAACAGCTTGCTTAATTTTTCATTTTGTTCTGCTGCATTTTGTATAAGGTCTAGAAGGGCTCTGTATATAGTCAATTTGTATTCACTTCCTGATGCTTTCATAAAAGTTTCTTCATCTGGAAAACTCCTTGGTTGCTTTGTTTGGGAGCCTTCTGAAGCCATGGGTGATTTCTTGTATGCCACAAGTGTCTGTTGCTTTTTCGGTCCCATGTGAGTAAGTAGAGGTTGGAAGGGATACTGTGAGGATGGACTGCAGATGCTTCTCTAGGCTATCTTCAAATGTAAAGCAAAAGGTATCTGACCACTTTCAAAGTCAGTCAGGTTTTTAGGTGTAGAGGTCCCTCTTCTCAACGGCCAAAGTAAGCACCACTATATCCAACCCCAGATGATACAAACTAGTTCAGAATACAGCAATGCTACTGCTCTGTTGGCTTCTACTGACAGGGCCTAGCCTTGGGCGACACTGTGTAGAGTACTATTTTTCTGGCAGAAAAGCACTCTCCTGTGGGCAGGCTCTGTCTCCCAAGCTAAGAATTAGGTCCAGCTGTGGCCACTGTATCCAAGATGGCATCCTCCACACAGGCAGCAGATAGGGGGCTAATGGTGCCGGAGGTAGTGATTCCTTTGCTTCTGTTGCAGGGCCTGCAATGTTGGTGGCACTGTGTAATTTACTGCTTTTCTGTTGGAGAAGTGCTGTCCAGTTTGCAGGTGCTGGCTCCCAGGCTAAGAATTAGGTCCCGCTGAAATCTCGGTACCAACATGGCGTCCGGCACACTGACTGTGTAATTCTGTACAAACCCTGCTGAGGCAGAGCTAAGACGACAAGCCCAAAGTGGCTAGGTTAACAGAGTCCGAAGCCTGGCTCTCAATTTAACCTCCCTATCCCCCCAGCAGCGTGTCTGAGTCTAGCTGCTAGGCAAGACCCAGCTCTACCCACCAGCCAAGACAGAGAAAAAAAAAGTCAAAATGGTGCATTTACCTTCAGTCCTTGAGAACCAGGGCTAGCCAGAAGCCTGAGTCAGCGAAACAGGAGGTTTTTCGCTCAGCGGTATGAGGTCCAAAATAACAGCCCTGTGCCGTGTCCTGGGGCTGATTAGGTGATCAGAAGGCTCTGCTTGATTATCAATTTAGGTCTTGGTTTCCAGAGGGATATAAGGATATGTGTGCTTAGTCCGCCACCTTGACTCCCCCCCTGCACTTACTTTTTTAATTGAAAAATTTTATTGTAATTATTTTAGTCAGCTATTACTGCTCTAACAGAAATACCACAAAGTGGATGGCTTTAGTAGTGGAAAGGTTCTTCTTACAGTCTGGTAAGCTACAAGTTTGAATTCAGGGTGTCTGCTCTGGTGGAAGGTTTTCCCTCTGCTGGCTCTGGAGGAAGGTCCTTGTGTGGGCTTAGTCTTTGATCAGGGAGAATCTTGGTGCAGGAACCTCAGATCTGAGGACATGCTCTTCTCTCGGTGCTGCTTTCTTGATGTTTTCTCTGCTTGCTTCTCTCTCTTTTTATCTCCCATAGGATGAAAAGATAAAGGGTGATGTAAGCCACATTCCAGGGAAACTGCTTTTACAATGGAGCAGGGAGGTGATCTTATGAAAGGTTTACAGTTTCACCCCAATCCTCTTTAATATAATCCACTCTGTTAACCACAGACAGAGATTAGGATTTACAGCATCAGAAAATCACAAAATGAGGGCAATCACAGAATACAGGGAGTCCTAGCCTAGCCATATTACTACATATATTTATGGGGGGGGATGCAATTCAATCATGGCATCAATTTTAAGAAAATGATATATAGGGGTTCCTTGTATACTTTGCCTAGTTTTCCTCAGTGGTGGTATTTTCCACAAGTACAATATAATATAACCTGGATAATAGTATTGATACTATTCAGAGATCTTAGTCAGATTTCCCCTGTTGTATTTGTGTGTGTGTGTGTGTGTGTGCGCACACACGTGTGTGTGTCGTTTTTGTTGTTGTTGTTAGGTGCTGTCGAGTCTGTTCTGACTCTTAAAGA
Organism: Heterohyrax brucei; assembly: GCA_028571685.1. Classification (NCBI taxonomy): domain Eukaryota; kingdom Metazoa; phylum Chordata; class Mammalia; order Hyracoidea; family Procaviidae; genus Heterohyrax; species Heterohyrax brucei. The sequence continues at coordinate 59,412,201 of CM053166.1, forward strand.
GCCTATGAACAACAGAATGAAACATTGCCCGGTCTTGCACTATGTCCACAATCATTTTTATGCTTAAGCCCATTGTTGCAGCCACTGTGTCAATCCATCTCAATGATGGTCTTCCTTTTTTTCTCTGACCCTCCACTCTACCAAGCATGATGTCCTTTTCCAGGGGCTGATCCTTCCTGAAAATATGTCCAAAGTATGTAAGACTCAGTCTTGCCACCTTTGCTTCCAAGGAGCACTCTGGTTGTACTTCTTCCAGAACAGATCTGTTTGATCTTTTGGTGGTCCATGGTACATTCAACATTCTTCTCCAACACCACAATTCAAAAGCACCAATTCTTTTTCTGTCCTCTTTGTTCATGGTCCAGCTTTCACATGCATATGATGCAACTGAAAATGCCATGGCTTGGGTCAGGCACATTTTAGTCTTCATGGTGACATATTTACTATTTTTTTCTTTTTATTTAATATGACTGAGTGAAAATGTACATTCCTGTATAAATTTACATGCCCACCTCTATGCAACTTCCACTGCTCTCCCTGTCCAGTGACAGCACACTATTCCTCTCTGCTTCATACGTGTCTCATCCTCCCAACAGCCTCTTTTCTGTTCTTCTCCACCCACTCTCCTTCCTCCAGCCAGAGGTCAGCAGGATGATATCCTATAGATGTATAGAACCATAAAGTGCATCCAATATATGGTCACTCTGCATCACCAAGTCCAATCCATTCATGTCTGAAGAGTAGACCTTCGTTATGATTTATGGGCAAGGGCAGTATCAGGGCCAGGAGCCATGTTCCCAGGGGAACCCCGAAACCACTGGACCATCAATTGCGGTCTTTTAGTGGAGATCTTAGGATGCACCCCCTTTTACATCTTTACTTTTGAATACTTTAAAGAGGTCCCTTGCAGCAGATTTTCCTAAAAGGCACATTGCTTTGGGAAAATCTGTTGTATGATGTTTAGTTCTATAAAATTTATCACCTGGTAGATTTGTGTATTCACCACTACAGTCAAGATGCAGAACAGATCTAATACCACAAAGATCCCTTGTGTTGCCCTTTTATAACCACATCAGCCTCCCTCCCATGCCCACAACTGCTCCTTCTCTAACCACAGGCAACCACCAATCTGTCCTCTATTTCTAGTTTTTTTTTTGTTTCAAAAATATTATATACATGGAACCCTACATTTTGTAACCGTTTGAAATTTGATTCTTTTGCTCAAAAAATATGAAACACTTTGTGAATTTACATGTCATTCTTGCATAGAGGCTTTGCTATTATACTCTATATTATTTCAATTTTAGAATATGTACTGTTGAAGTGATGGAGTTCCTGGATGTCACTAATGGTTAAGCACTCAACTGCTAGTCAAAAAGTTGGTGGTTCCAACCTACCCAGAGATGCCTTGGAAGACAGGCCTGGTGGTTACAACCTTGAATTCCCTATGGAGCAATTCTACTCTGCATACATGGGGTCACCATGAGTAGGAATAGATTCAATCGCAGCTAACAGCAGTAACAACTGTAATGTAGTTATTGGTGTTTTGATATTATATCTGTTAATTTTCTATTTTTCTGTGTCTCATGTCTTTTTTCCTGTGTTACTGTTTGCTGCCTTTTCTGGTGTTAAATAATTTTTTCTAGTCTACTATTTTAATTCCTTTGTTGTGTTTTTTAAAAAATATATTCTTCAGAATGATTTTCTTAGTGTTTCTTCTCGGGAATTATGCATCTTAACTAAAACCATTTATTTCAAAAAACACTAATTTAATTCCAGTAAGATGTAGTAACTTTGCTCTAAGATGACTATATTACATCCTCTTTCTTTTGTGCTAAACCCTGACAACCACTAATCTGTCCTCTATTTCTAAATTTTTTTATTTCAAAAATGTTATGTAGATGGAACTATGCATTATGTAACCTTATGAGATTTGATTTTTTTTTTGCTCAAAAATATGAAACACCTCATGTATTTGCATGTCATACTTTTACAAGGGCTGTGCTATTCTACTCTGTATTATTTCAACTTTAGAATATGCACGGTTGGAGTGTACTGTCATATATATTATTTACTTTTATGTTATATTCCCAACATCTTTTTACATTATATTCCCGACATCATTTTATAATTATTATTTTTTATGCAGTTGTCTTTTAAATAAGTTGAGCAGAAAAAAGAATTTTCCTTCATAAAATGTTAACTGGGAAATAAGAGTATGGTAAACAAACTGTACATTAACCTTGCAAGTTAAAAATATGACTAAGGGATATGTTGCTCTTTCCCTTTACATATGAAGACTGCTATTTAAGTTTGTGAACTCATTCTAGAAAAGGTGCTACATACCTCAGTGCTGAATATCACTATGGTCACCTTTGAAGCATTCCCCTTGGGAGGCTATGCACTTATGCCAGCACCTAGTCCACCCTTCAGATCAATTTTGGAAATATTTTCCTTTCAATATTTTCTTTATCTTTAGGTTTGTTGGCTAAAAACTCCTTCACAAGAAACTATGCAATTAAGTTCACAAACTTGCCACCTTGCCGCTATGCACTATGCCCATTCCAGAAAGATTTTCGAAATTGCTTTGAAGGATAGACTAGGTGGTGGTATTGGTGTACTTCGAATGTGACCACAGTGACATTCAGCATCGAGGGATGTAGCATTTAGGACAATTAAGTTTGTGAACTTAATTGTCAGGCTTTGTATTTATACATCTCTAAGTGCTCTGTGTCTGTTTGTCCATAGTTTGCCTCATTGGTTCCTCTGTCTTGGCTGCAAGTATAACCATGAAACTGGACATCCTTTATAGTGGGTTGAAGTGATGGCTTCTTTGGTATTGTGAGGGGCCTCCATGTATCTGTCTGTGTATGTGCCACAGGGCACACTTTCCCACACAAAGCTTCTGAGGAAGAGAGCATCTATATGCAAATGTAGCTCCTTGATGTATATTTTAAATTAATTGGTGACTCTCTCATAGAAAAAATGAAGTTATTTTCTGCCTTACTAGTCTTAATTCATGTTATAATGCTAATGAAAGTTGTTTTTTTCTCTTAATGTTGCTTCTACTTTTATGCACCATCTCCTCCTTTTTTTTTTTTTTTTACTAATTGTGCTATAATTCAATGTCTAAATTGGTCTGAAAGCATCATTTTAAATTAAAGCAGCAACAGCAACAACATATAAAAGCATTAATCCCCATAAGTCTATGACTAATGAATGAAGGTGAACATCTAAGCCTTTGCTATGCAGGAACCACATGCAGATTGTAAACAAATGCCTTGAGGGAGTAGCAACTCACATAACCCCATTATATTTTTCTCAGTCTTAGCTGATGTTTTAAAGAGTTGTGATTTTGCAGATTTGGGGAGCACCCATTTCATGCAATTGTCAGAACCTCAAACAGGAGGAACTCAAGGAGAGGGCCCCGGAGCTCTGTTCTAAACAATATGTTCTAGAAGCAGAGTCTTCAGTTTTTAGTGGCCAAGCTGTGTCCACTTTGTGAGCAAATATCACACTAAAAGAAATAAAACTTAGAGACTAACTTCAGAGGACACATAGCAGAAGTCCAGGCAGCTATAATTTAGTACTTTAGTCGTCTTTAATGGAAATGGAGCCTCTAGCCTAGCTTAATATATAATGTATCATAAAACACATGCCTGTCAGTTTCCCAGGTACGATAAATAGGGACGACACGAAACCTCAAAGGGAGTTTATGGTAGGCTTTGCAGAGGGACTCAAATTACTTGGCTTGTTATGGGGGGGTTGTAAGCTGTGGGGAAGGAATGAGGTAATGCATATTTTTAGTATTCTAAGAAGTGATTATCTCCAACCTTGTTCCAGTGGGTTGTGGGAGAGGGAAAGAAAAAGGGAGGGCCTCGCTTTATAGATCTGCAAGGGAAAACTGAATAGAAATGTCTGTTTTACATTGATTACACTCTCCTTTTTGTTTGGAGGGTAGTATCGTAGGGAAACCCTGGTGGCACAGTGGTTAAGTGCTATGGCAGCTAACCAAAGGATCAGTGGTTCAAATTCACCAGGTGCTCCTTGGAAATTCTATGGGGCAGTTCTATGCAATCCTATAGGGGTGCTCTGAGTTAGAATTGACTCTGTAGCAGTGGGTTATTATTATTTTTTTAATAGCAAGGAAGGAGCCCTGGAGGTGCAGTGGTTAAGAGCTATAGCTGTTAACCAAAAGATCAACAGTTCAAATTCACCACCCACTCCTTGGCAACCCTATGGGGGAGTTCCACTCTGTCCTATAGGGTCAGATTAGCTGAAATTGACTTGATGGCAAAGGGTTAAGTTTGGTTTGGTATAGCAGGGAAGAGATGGGATGCTTCTAACTGATGGCATTTTACAGAATGCCCATGTTGAGTTTTACAGTTGCCTTATTCCCTACCTCATGCTCATTCAGCACAGGGCACACTGGTAAGCACACAACTGTCTCTGTCCCCATGCTCAGGAGCCATGGTTACCTGCCCTCATGTGCTCTCAGCCATCTGTCTGCAATTTCCTACTGTCTTAGTATGTTCTGCTCCTCAGCTAAAACACTCAGTTTCTCAACCTGCATAGTGGGAAAGATAAGTGATCTCTTTTGGATCCAAATAATAGGCTTGCTGACTTCAACTTTAAACCTTGTTCTATGGCTCATCACAGATCCCCATACTTGAAATGTTCTCTCTGTTGTATTTTTTCAAATCGTATCCTGCTACTCTTAGAAAAGCCTACTGAAATTGTTTCCTATTAATAGGTACTTTCAAAATAGGTCCACCTGGCCCCATTAATTTCATCGATGTGAAGAAGTCTCGATACTCTTAGACCTTTCAAGTGTCCTATCCCTTCTGTGTCTCAGCACACAGGTGAGCATATACTCAAACACACACACGTAGACATATACGCATATTATACATTCATACTCATACACAGGTCTTTGTATAATATTATTTGAAGCTGTGCTGAGACCAGAGCCTTAGCCTAAATTGTGAGGAAAAAGATCCTTCACCTTTCTTTAACAACCTTCTTTTTGTGATTTATGGTGATTTTTCTGTGCAAGTGCTGCTGAGAACTAAGAAATTATCCCTTCATACCTTGCTGCTGTCTAGGGAGTAAGTGGGTACCTGAGTCCAACCTGACTTACTTCTTAGTGTGTCTTGGGGTAAGTCCAGTCTACAAAGCTATAACTGGTGTTTTGATGTTAATGTCACTTGTCACCCAGCATAAGGTTAGCTTCTATTGTTTTGAACCGCTGCATTGAGTTCGTATATTACAGCAGTTAGTATTACCTTAACTAATAAACCTTCAATAAACTCAGCAGTTCGCTGCTTTTAGCAGCAATACATATCACCCTTTTATTAAAGTTTTTCACAGAGACACTTTCCACAGCACCTGACACCTTTCTTTGATTCAGCTGGACCCATCAAATCCACAAGCAGCACTTGGTAATGGAAGAAACCAAAGCACGAGAAAATGTGTTAAATGGACTGTTTGGAGTGCAGTTGTCACAATACATCTATGAAAAGTATTGGGGCTCACGTTTGTAGGCCACGGATACTTAACCTAATTGTCTCATGCTCACAGCACAGAATTTCTAAAAATAGCAACAGTAGATAGTGATAGTGAGAGGTTTAACTTGATTTTTATGGAGATTTTGCACTGTAGAATGTTGAATAAGGCACAATTACCTGCCTGGAATTCAGAATGAGTAAAGGCACTTCCTTAAGGATGGTCACAGCACATTCTGTCCTTCTACTTACTTGTGTTTTCTGAGACCTTTGGGGGTTTTACACCTCTTGGTTATTACACAAACTCTGGATGAACTCACAGAATAAAACTAACTTGTAGAGGGGACATGAACCCTGGCCAGCTCTGAATACTTTCATTCCAGGGGAAATAATCGAAGGAGAAACCATAGACTTCTCCTTCTTCAGTTTCTTTGCTGTAGCTCATTGGCCTTTACTTCTGCTTCCTTTCTTTCCCCAAGTCTAAATTGAAAAATCCTGGCTACAGCCCTTTGTTGGGCTTTTTCAAACACAATTCTGCTTTGAGGAGTAGCTTAAGTATTCCATTGGTCACCTGGGAGTGTAACTGTGCTCATACTCATACTCTGTAAGTCCTAACCCTCCTAACCCAGAGGTCTCTAAAGTGCAGCCAGGTTCAGAGCTGTGAAGCACCTCAGAAGATAAACCTAGCAATCTGCTTCTGAAAGGCCACGGCCTTGAAAACCCTATGGAGCAATTCTACTCTGCACACATGGGATCACCATGAGTCAGAATAGAGCTGACAGCAACCAGGAACAATAAAGCCTGAGGTGAGCCTGAGATTCTGCATTTCTAATACTCTCCCAATTGGACAAATTGCTGATTTAGTGGTAGAATTCTCACTTTCTATGCAGGAGACCCATATTTGATTCCTGGCCAAGGCACCTCATTGCGGCTACCACCTGTCTGTCAGTGAAGGCTTGTGTGTTGTTAGGGTGTGTAACAAGTTTAATCTGAACTTACAGAGTAACACAGACTAGGAAGGAGGACTGCTGATCAGTTTCTGAAAATCAGCCAAGGAAAAGTCTATAAATGGATAAACAAAATGGGACACAGATGTACAAAAGAATACATACTCAACCAGTAGGAAAAATGCAGTCTTGGTATATGCTGCAATATGGATGGAGCTTAAAGACATTATGCTGAGTGAAATAAGTCAATCATGAAAAGACACATTTGTATGACCTCATTTATATAAAAAGACAAGAACAGGCAAATGTACAGAGACCAATGTTTCTTAGTGGTTACTAGGAGAGGTTACTGCTTATGGAATACTGAATTTTGGTTTACAGTGATGGAAAAATTGCATGATTAAGTGTAGGTTGCACAGCCAGTTGTTTTAATTGCTGTCATTAAGTCATAAACAACTGCCCTACGATCTAGTCGATTCTGACTCATAGTGACCTGTCACACACCTGTAAAAAGTTGTATTGGTAAATGTTGTGTGGCAGACATATTTACAGAAACAACAACAAAAAGTAGCTTCTGAGGCTGCTTATGTATAACCAAACACCTGATAGAATTCAGTTGTTTGGTTTGGAGGTTTAGGATCATGGTTTCATGGGACTTCTTAGTGAACTGGCCTAATAATGTATTTAGTGCTTTTGTTCTACCTTCTAGTTCCTGACATGGTGTGTGGGCTCTTCAACACTTGCAATTAGACATTTAGGGTACAGCAATTGGTGTCTATCTATCTGGAGCAACAGAGGAAGAAAGAGAGTCTGGAACACGAGCAAGAAACAGAATGTGTGGCTAATTGCTTCCATGGACAATTGCCCCCTTTGCCATGACAACAGAAGAACTGGATGGTGCCTGGATATCACTACTGAACATTTTGATCAAATAATCCATAGAATAATTCTGATCAAAAGGGGGAAAATGTAAAACAGAATTTCAAATTCTTGTGAAATCCAGATTTTCTGGAGTCATAGAGGCTGGATGAACTTCTGAAACTAAACCTTAAACCAAAAATATCCCCTGAACTCTTAAACAATAGTTTAGCTTAACTAATAAAGGCTGTCTGTCTTGAGTATTGTGCTCTTTTAAGATCTATATAAAACACACTGCCTTCGAGTCAATTCCAATTCCATAAGACAGAGCAGAACTGCTCCATAGAGTTTCCAAGAAACATCTGGTAGATTTGAACAGCTGACCTTTTGGTTAGCAGCCATAGCACTTAAGTACTACGATACCAAGTTTTCCAAGATCTATATATGTAGGATCAAATGGATAACAGTTCAAAAGATTAGATAGGAACAAGGCTTTCTAACTGTTCATTCCAGTTTGAACCCTTGCTGAGAATCTGCATTTCTAACAATTTTCTGAGAAGTTATATGCAAGAATCACCTGGGGGATCTTGATAAGTATAGATTCTGATTTAGTATATCTCGGGCAGAAGCACACAGTCTCAACAGGGAAGAGCCAAAGTGCTGTGGATCAGTCAACTTGAATTAGCAGCTTAGCTTTTCCGATTTACTAGCTCTGTGATCATCAGCCTAAGTACCTTCATCTGTATAAAATTTATTTATGCTTAATAAAATACCTATTTCATGAGGTTATTATAAAGATTTTTAAAAAAATGTCTATGGATGACAGTGGTCTCATCTGCAACTGATCATGAGGGTGGTGGAGGACAGGACAGTACTTAGTTCTGTTATACATAGGTTGTCATGTTGATTTGAAGGCAGCTGACAGAAACAACATTCTGTTTATCTCCAACACAGGCAAGATGCCTTTGCTAGACTTTAAACCTCTGAGCACCTTAATTCCTGTGTACTCACATTACTTGATGATAACTTTGAAATTACTTTTGTTTAGGTAGAATTCAATTTTTATATAATCATCCTTAAACCTTTCTGAAAATTTTCCTCTGAATTATCCTGTTTCTTTCTTCCCCATGCATCTGTCAGTTTGTTGCACTATGAGGGCTTGTGTATTGCTTTCATACTGGAAGTTTTGCCTCTGGTATTCAAATACCAGCAGGGTCACCCATGGTGGACAAGTTTCAGCTGAGCTTCCAGACTAAGATAGACTGGAAAGAAGGACCTGGGGCCTACTTTTGGAAAGAATTAGACAGTAAAAACCTTAAGAATAGCAGCAGAATACTGTCCGATATAGTGTGGGTAGATAAGCCCCTCAGGTTCAAAGGCAAGCAAAATAGATTGGAGAAGAGCTGCCTCCTCAAAGCAGAGTCAACCTTAATGATGTGGATGCAGTTCATTTGCGAATGTGGCATGACTCAATGAGAGGGAACAGTTGCAAACATCCATTAATAATCAAAATCTAGAATGTACAAAGTATGAATCTAGGAAAAATGGAAGTTGTCAAAAAGGAAATGGAATGTATAAAGATGTGTATCCCAGGCATTAGTGAGCTGAAATGGACTGGTATTGATCATTTTGAATCAGATAATCATATGGTCTACTATGCAAGGAATACTAGTTGAAGGAGAAATGGCATTTCATTCATGTGCAAAAATGTTTCAAGATTCGTTCTGAAGTGCAATGCTGTCAGTGTTATCCATATGCCTACAAGAAAGACCAATTAATGCAACTACTAGTCAAATTTATGCACTAATTACTAAGGAGATTTTTTATCAACTTTGGCAGCCTGAAATTGATCAAACATGCAATTAGGATGTATTGATAATTACTGGTGATCAGAATGCAAAAGATGGAAGCAAAGAAAAAAGACTGTTGTTGTTGAGTGTTGTTGAGTCACTTCCGACTCATAGCGACCCTATGTACAACAGGGTGAAACACTGCCCGATCTTGTGCCATGTCCACAATTGTTTTTATGCATCCACTGTCAGTCCATCTTGTCAAGGGTCTTCCTCTTTTTCTCTGACCCTCACTGTACCAAGCATGTTGTCCTTTTCCAGGGACTGATCCTTCCTGAAAACATGTCCAAAGTATGTAAGACACAGTCTTGCCATCTTTGCTTCCAAGGAGCACTCTGGTTGTACTTGTTCCAGTACAGATCTGTTTGTTCTTTTGGTGGTCCATGGTACATTCTACATTCTTCTCCAGCACCACAATTCAAAGGCCTCAATTCTTCTTCTGTCTTCTTTGTTCATTGTCCAGCTTTCACATGCATATGATAATACTGAAAACACCATGGGCTGGGTGAGGTGCACTTTAGTCTTCAAGGGACATCTTTAGTTTCATACTTTAAAGAGCTCCTTGGCAGCAGATTTACTCAATGCAATGAGTCTTTTGGTTTCTGACTGCTGCTTCCATGAACGTTGATTGTGGACCCAAGTAAAATGAAATCCTTGACAACCTCAGTCCTTTCTCCATTTATGATGTTGTTGCTTACTGGTCCTGCAGTGAGGTTTTTTGTTTTTCTGATGTTGAAGTGCAATCCATACTGAAGGCTGTGGTCCTTGGTCTTCATCAGTAAGTGTTTCAAATCTTCACTTCCAGTAAGTAAGGTGGTGTCATCTACGTAATGCAGGTTGTTAATGAGTTGTCCTCCAATCCTGATGCTACATTCTTCTTCGTATAATCCAGCTTACTGGAGTGTTTGCTCACCAATGATATCTGTCCTGAAGTACAATGCTGTCAGTGTTATCCACATGCTTACAAGAAAGACCAATTAATACAACTACTATTCAAATTTATGCACTAATTAGTAAGGAGCAAAATGAAGAAATTGGAGAATTTTTACCAACTTGTGCAGCCTAATGCACACCTTTCCTTACTTTAAACCTTGCAGTGTCCCCCATTCTGTTTGCACAACTGCCTCTTGATCCACATACAGATTCCTTAAGATCACAATTGACTGTTCTGGAATGCCCATTTTACACAATGTTAGCCATCACAGCAGCAAGCAGGCCTCCACTGACAGAAAAGTAGAGGCTGCTCACTTTATCTTTACTCCTCCTATCCAAGAAGGGTTGGTAGTTGGAAAACATAGCCTTGGTGATAGAAATGATGCCAGAGATGACGTGATAGAATTTTGAAAGATTGATGACTTATTCATTGCAAATGCCTTTTTTCATCAACATAAATGGTGACTGTACACATTGGCCTTACCAGATGGTATACATCTGTGGAGAGAAATGGTGGAAAAGCTCACTATGATCAGTCAGAACAAAACCAGGGGCTGACTGTGGAACAGACCATCAATTATTCACATACAAGTTCAAGATGAAACTAAAGAAAACTAGAACAAGTCAACAAAAGCCAAAGTAAGACTTTGAACACATCCCTTCTGCATTTAGAGACCATCTGATGTATAAATTTGATGTATTGAACACTAGTGACCGAAGACCAGATGAGTTATGGAATGACATCAAGGACATGGTACATGACAAAAGCAAGAAGCCACTAGAAAAAAAGGAGAAAAATAGATGTCAGAAGAAACTCTTAAATTTACTTTTAAATGCTGTGTAGCTAAAGTGAAAGAAAAAAATGATGACTTAAAGGAGCTGAACACACAATTTCAAAGGGCAGCTTGAGAAGACAGAATAAAATATTAGAATAACGTGTGCAAAGACCTGTAGGTAGATAACCAAAAGAGAAGAACATGCTTGGCATTTGTCAGCCTGAAGGAACCGAAGAAAAAATTCAAGCCTTGATTCTGTAGAGAATTTGAAAGGTTCTGTAGAGAAAATGTTAAATGATGCAAGAAGCATCAAAAGAAGATGGAAGGAATACACAGAGTGTATCAGAAAGAACTGGTCAATGTTCAAGCGTTTCAGGAGGTAACATATGATTAAGAATCAATGGTACTGAAGCAAGAGGTCCAACCTGCACTGAAATCACTGGCAAAAAACAAGGCTTCAGAAAATGACTGAATACCAGGAATTGAGATGTTTGAACAACTGTATGTAGCACTGGAAGTCCTCACTTCTCTATGCCAAGAAATTTGGAAGACAGCTATCTGGCCAACCTATTGGAAGAGATCCATACTTATGCCTATTCCCAAGAAAGGCAATCCAACCAAATAGGGGCATTATTAAACAAAATTATTAAGATCATACGTAAATAAAATTTTGCTGAAGATCTTTCAAAAGTGACTGCAGCTGTACATCAACAGGGAACTGCCAGCAACTCAAGCTGATTTCAGAAGAGGACGTAGAATGAGGGATTTCATTGCTGATGTCGGATGGCTCCTGGCTGAAAGCACAGAATGTCAGAATTATGTTTATTGGTATTTTATTGACTATGCAAAGGTGTTCCTCTGTGTGGATTATAATAACTTATGAATAACATTGCAAAGAAAGGGAATTCTGAAACAGTTGTGTTCAAGAGGAACATGTACATAGATCAAAAGGCAGTTTGTTCCAACAGAGCAAAGGGATACTGTGTGGTTTAAAGTCAGGAAAGGCGTGCATCTGTTTTGTATCTTTTCATCGTGTCTATTCAGTCTGTGGAAATCCTGGTGGCATAGTGGGCAAATGCCTCAAAGCACAGCTGCTAATCAAAGAGTCAGCAATTTGAATCCACCAGGTGCTTCTTGGAAACTCTGTTGGGACAGTTCTACTGTGTCCTATAAGGTCACTATGAGTCAGAATCCACTTGATAGAAATGGGTTTGGTTTTTTGCTTTATTCAATCTGTATGCCTAAAAAGTGGACTATATGAAGAAGAATGGGGCATTAGGATTGGAAGAAGACTGCATCAACCTGCATCACTGAAGAGGACTTGAAGCACTTACTGATGAAGATCAAAGACCATAGCCTTCAGTATGGATTGCACCTCAATACCAAGAAAGTGAAAATCCTCACAACTGGGCCGATAAGCAACATCACAATAAGTGGAGCAAAGATTGAAGTTGTCAAGGATTTCATTTTTATTCAGGTCCACAATCAACACCCATGGAGACAGTAGTCAAGAAATCAAAAGCACCCCTTTTTATTCTTGTGTTGCCAGTGAGACTCAACTTAGTGAGCTCCATCACGGCTATCACTGGTGGTGGCCAGGCACCATCCGGTTCTTCTGGTCCCGAGTCGATGTAGGCACCCAACTCATGTGGATCTCTCTGTCTTCTGGGTTGTCTTTACCCTATGTCAGTTTGGTCCTCAGTGAGTATCCGTTCCTGCTGAGTTGGGACCATTTGCTGTGCCCTCAGATGGCAGCTTGGCAGGTTTTAAGACCCCAGACACCACTCACCAAAGTGGGGTGCAGAGAGCCCTCTTAGCAAAATGCTAGATGTGCCAATTGGCCTGAATTTCACCTAAGAGCATGGTCCCCTGCCCCCTGCCCCAGCTACTCTGCCCTTGCAATATTGGGTTAAGATGGAAAGAGTATTCAAGACACATTGCATTGAGCAAATATGCTGCAAAGGACCTTTTCAAAGTATTGAAAAACAAAGATATCACCTTGAAGACTAAGGTGCACCTGATTCAAGCCATGGTGTTTTCAATCCATCATATGCATATGAAAAGTTCACAATAAATAAGGAAGACCAAAGAAGAACTGATGACTTTGAATTGTGGTGTTGTCAAAGAATATTGAGCATGTCAGCCACTGTCAAAAGAACAAACAAATCTGTCTTGGAAGAAGTACAAACAGCATACTCCTTAGAAGCAAGGATGGCAAGACTGCATCTCACATACTGTCTTAGTCATCTAGTGTGGTTATGACAGAAATACCACAAGTGGATGTCTTTGAAAACACAAAGTTGATTTTGTCACAGTCCAATGGGCTAAAAGTACAAATTCAGAGCGTCAGCTCCACAGGAAGGCCTTCTCTCTTGGCTTTGGAGGAAGGTCTTTGTTGTCAACCTCCTCCTGAACTGGGACGTTCTGATGTGTAGGGACCCTGAGTCCTTTCCAAACGGTGAACTCTGCTCCTGGCACTGCTACTTGGTGGGTATGAGGTCCCCAAATCTCTCAAGAGATTTCCTCAAAGCACAATACAGTCTTAAATATTGAGTCCTGCCCCTCTGATACAACTGCCACCCATTATCCCTCATTAACATCATAGAAGCAGGGTTTACATCATATAGGAACATCACACATGCCAGGAATTATAGCCTACTCAGATTGCTACACACGTTGTTGGAGGGACAAATTCAACCTAAGACACATAATTTGGACATGTTATCAGGAGGGATCAGTTCCTGGAGAAGGTCATCATGCTTGTTAAAGTAGAAAGCCAGCTAAAAAAGGAAAGCCCTCAAGATGATGGATTGATGCAGTGGTTGCAACAATAGGCTCAGGCATAAGAACAATGGTGAGGATGGTACACAACTTGGCAGTGTTTCATTCTGTTGTACGTAAGGTTGCTATGAGTTAGAGCCAACTCTACTGCACCTAAAAACAACTTATCTCTCTCCAACAAATAATCTTCCCTACTTAATACTTTATATCATTATTCTGTGGAAGAAATCATAGCCCTTACGAACCAGAAGGAATCTTGGAACCCAGCTCACCAATCACCTTTATTTGAGAAAACTGGAGAAACTTCAGACTCATTCCTAATGCTAAAGTAAAAGTTTCAAAATGATAAAATCATGACTTTCATACTAATATAGATTGAACATGTGCCAAAAATTTTATACAGCTCATTAATTAGTGAAGGAACTGGTAACATAGTAATGGGAGTTTAAATGATGGATGTTTATGTATAGGCAGTTGAAGGAATGCTGAAATGAATTTACAGATAGACACAAAACTGGCAAAATACCTTATTGGACCATAGAACTGTAACCTGTGGGATCATCTTTTCTAGGACAAAAAGTTTACAAGTTAACATTTACCTTTACAGTGTATGGGCTCCAGTAAGGTAGTAAATAGCAAAGGCAAACGTCAGTGCATTCTCCTGGATAATTCAGTAATTCTTGGATGATCCTTGTTACACTGGCATTGGAAGGATATGCAGTCATCCTCTTGCTGTATTTCCATGTTTTGAATAGTTTTTGTTAACATTAGGAAGTACCTGGACCAGTACGAGGATCCCACTGCACTTGTGAACTTCTTTGTTCTTGGGGGATCAGGAATGACATTACTTTTGGCAGCTGTTTTCAAGCTTTTCTCCACCAAGACAACATCTGATAGCAGTCACATATATGACACACACCTCTGGGCTTCTTCAGAGTTATATGGGGCTGTAATGCTGCCCCACGTCTAAATGTGTGACCCTGGTAGAAATACACACACACACATACGTACATATATATACATATTAGTAAAACAAATTTCCTCACAGCTTACATTACAATGATCTTAACACATTAGCATAGCATTGTGTGGCTTGAGAACCACCAATTTATGAGGTCCAAAACTCCCACTTATTTTGTAAAATCTCATACCGCCTTGATTAAATGTCTATTTATTTGCATCTTGCCTTGCCTTGTGCTGTGGAATCTCAAATTCAACCAGCTTGATCTGATAGCCAGAGGGCTGGGACATTTGCAGTTTGAGACACAGAGTGATCCTTAACCATTTATTGTCCAAGTATTACGATCTTGTGCTTAAACACTTGTGAGCGGCCACCTAAGATACTCCACTGTTTCCACTCTGTCTGGAGCAATGGGGAATAAAGAAAACCAAAGACACAAGAGAAAAACTAGCTCAAAGGACTAATGGGCCACAACTATCATAACTTCCACCAGACTGAGTCCAGTACAACTAGGTGCCTGGCTACCACCACTGACTTCTCTGACAGGGACTACAATAGAGGGTCCTGGAAAGAGCTGGAAAAAAATGTAGAACAAAATTTTAACTCAGAAAAAAGACGAGATTTATGAGCTAGTAGAGACTGGAGAAACCCTGAGAGTATGTCCACCCAGATATCCTTTCAACTCAGTACTAAAGTTACTCCATAGGTTCACTCTTCAGCCAAAGACTAGACAAGACCATAAAAGAAACAATAACACATGTAGCTCAACCATATATATGAGACTGAATGAGCACAACAGCCCAAGGGCAAGGACAAGAAGTCAGGAGGGGACAAGAAAGCTGGATGAATGGAATGGAGAACCCAAAGTCAAGAAGGGGCGAGTGTGGACTTGTTGAAAACTTGGCAACCAATGTCACAAAAAAATATGTGTATTAATTGTCTAATGAGAAACTAATTTACTCTATAAACCTTTATATGAAATACAATTTTTTAAAAAAAGATTATGACCTTGTGGTCACTAGAGACATTAGGTGACCTTCAAATTCATCACATGGTATCTGTCAAGCCTGTATTAAACTATCTAGTGGTGTTAAGATGTCATTATCAGATACTCTGGGTGACAGGTCTCAGTGGTGTCCCTCTGCCAGGTTGATGGTGAACACACTTTTTTCTAGACATATCTTGAAGCTCAGGGGTTGCCTTCTGCCAGCCAAGCCAAGTGCTGTCAAGTCAGATCCGACTCATGGTGACCCTAAGGGCCAGGATAGAACTGACCCCCAGAGTATTCAAGGAGCACCTGGTGCCTTCAGCAGTCGTGTGTATATTCTGTGAGCTTGTTCCCCTGGCCATGGCTGAATGATGAAGCGGTAGAAACCCGTGCTCACTGGGGTTGTTGAGCCTCTCTCTCCTGGAAAATTGGACCTTGGAACAGAGACATAACATGGAGAGGTATGACACTGAGTCCTGATACACTGAACAACTTTTTATGAGGGCCCTGGAACAGCCGTAGGCCCACCTCATTGGCTTGGCTAATGGTTCCTTTGATTCTGAGAGATTTGTTAAGAGTTTTCCTATTAAATTTTCCTTGACATTTTTTCAGGGGAGTGTGGGTAGGAGAGTTGTTGTTAATTTTGTCATGGGTAGTTTCAGTTACTTAAAAGAAATAGCAGTTAGCTATAGAGACCTCCTTCAAAGTAATGAAGTAGATGGAGGACGGAGGGAACTTTTAGTTCTAGCCATAGCTAGGTCGTTCACTTACAGTGACTTCAAATAAGCAATGTAATTCCCTGAATCTTGATTTCCATAGTAAAAGGGGTTGGACTAAATGAACTGTAAGGTCCATGAGGCAGTTTTAAATAGTAGCTCCAAAACTCTGACATCCTTCTACTTAGAACCTGGGTAGACTTGTGACTGCTTCAGTCAACAGAATATGGCAGAAATGATCCTGTATAACTTTTGAGACTAGGTCCTGGAAGGCAGTGGAGCTTCTGACTTGCACTGAAACCCTAACCTGCTTTATAAGAAGTTTGACTACACTATGGCTGCCTTACTGTGAAGATTCTGTAGCCTCATCCAGAGGCCAGACATAGGTGTTTCAGCTGAATCTCAGCTGAAATCCCTGTATCAATGGTTTAGCAGGTAAATGGCCATCTTTGGCTGTCCAGACCAGTCTAGCATTCAGGTGACTGCAACTCCAGCTGACATCTGGCTGCAACAGCATAACAGACCCCAAATGAGAACTATTCAGCCCAAACTTTCCCAGATTCATCACCTAAACTCTCCCTCCTAGATTCCTGTAAGCTTGGTAAAATAGTTGTTTCATGCTAATAAGTGTCAAGATTGTTTATTATATAGCAATAATAAGAAAAGCTGTACACTTTGGCCTTGACAGTCTACACTCCCTTCCTCTATTATGTCTATCCATTCAATTTCTCCATGCTTCTAGCATTTCTAAAGCTCTGACTCTACCTAAAACTGGGGTCTCCGTGATAACGCAGCCACTTTCCATGGCATTTCATAGCTTCCAGAGTGCATAGGAAGGAAAGAACAAGCACAAATAAAACCAGTTTCAATCACAGGTACCATAATAAAAGAGCTTCAAGTCTTAGACCAAAATCTTTGGAAGGCCTGCATTAGAAATTGGGTAATCTAATTGGTGAGGAATATACATAAGGTCCTAGCTCTCATGAGGGAACATTCAACTAGAAGAGACAATCAATAAAGGAATAAATAACTAAATAAGATAAAATAGTGATAATGAGGAGAATGGAGTGAAGTGGGAGAGGCTGGAGCATGAGAAACCAATTATGAGGCAGAGATAAAGTCCAGTGAGACAGGAACAGGACAGTGAATGAGAATGGAAGGAAGACTGGCAGAAAAGCAAAACAATAGTGAGCAGTAGAGTAGATTTGGCAACTGATTAACGTGGTTGATCTGGATTGGCTGTCCCACCTCATTTAGGGGCACTCTTCTACCCTCTTGGTTGGAGGGCACTTTGCCCCTCTAAGAAGCTATCTCTGGACTCTCCTCACTGGCTTCCATTTAAAACTTGCCTTTGGGGAAAATTCTGACAAAGTCATTTATAAGAAGGCATCAGTGACGCCTTGAATGTGGTGTCTTTTCCTGGGGTATTGGAAGTCCAATATGCTAAACTAAAGGAGTGAAGCCCTAAGGACCAGAATGGCTGGCATTGACAAGAAGGGATATCTTAGTTTCCTAGGGCTGCTGTAATAAAATGTCAGGAACTGGGAAGCTCCTAAGAACATAAATTTATTCTCTCAGAGTTATGGAGGCTGGGAGTGTGAAATCAGTTTGTTGACCATGTTAATTCCTTCTGAAACTTTGAGGGAGAATTTGTTCTATGCCTCTGTTTTGGCTTCTAATAGCTCCAGGTATTCCCTGGCTTGCAGCTGCAGTGTCACATGGTCTCCTTCCTCCATCTTCTACTGTATCTGTGTATCTTCTGGATGTGAGGTGCCCTGGTGGCACAGTGATTAAAGGTCTCAGCTGCTAACCGAAAGTAATTCAGTTTAAACCCACAAGTCACTCCATGGGAGAAGGATATGACAGTTTGCTTATGTAAAGATTTATGGTCTTTGAAACCCTATGGGGCAGTTCTACTCTGTCCTACAGGCTCACTATGAGTAGGAATCAACTCAACAGCAATGAGTTTGGTTTGTACGTTCCAAAAGGAGAAAATAATCAATGGCAGCTAGAGATTTGTTGTATTCTTTAAGGCTCAGATGACTGTACTGTCTATTCATTAGCTTCTAGGAAAGGCCTCCTTTACTTTGTTGTCTGTGATGGACTGATGGCCACTGAAGCCTATACATGGTGGCATCCTCACTGTAATTTTGCTTGCAGTGTTTTCTCAGAAGTTAAGGTAGATGCATTCCATATTGACTCAGTTGTTACATTGGAGAAGAGAGTTTAGTGCTTCTGAGAAAAATCCTGTGCATTCAAGACTCTGGGAGGGGCAGGGTACTAGCCTTTATTGTGTTCCTGTTGTGTGCCAGAGACCATGCTAGGAACACTTCTGCTAGCTTCCTCTATTGATCTCATAGCAATGAGATTATGCTCAGCAAAGAGACGTCACATGTGATAGGAGGGTTTGTAACCACCCAGCTTCTTATTTAGATACAGTGAAATCTGTAAGAGTCAGTATTAGACCAGACTACTTTGTTATTCTGGGTCTTGAAAGTTTCCCACCATTGACAGGGTGCAGTGATCACTTTTCTATCACTCTGTATTAGTGGAAAGTATTTGAGTTTTCCTTCTCTGGTAGGTTTCTGCTGTACACACATTCCAGCTTTCACAGGTTTTCTCATATTAACTTCTTACTTTGGTACATGGGAATCATCATGGTTCTCCCTGCTTCTTGGAGTATGAAGGCACGGGGGTGTTAGATAACTTGTGTGCAGTAATCCAACACATCTTTATTAGAAAATAATCCCAATCCCTAGTCAATAAACTACAGAATCCTTTCGTATTTTAAGCAAGGATAGTGTGTATATGTGAGAGATTTTCTATGAGAATTATTCTTTCGTGGAGGATCATGGATGACAGAAAGTGAAATCTAAATGGAAGGCCTAAACCTTCTTTGTTTGAATTAAATTTTTTTTGTAATCAAGCTATAACATTTTGGAATCTTGCCTCTTGAAACAGAAGAATTCCTTTAATTGGTTTCAGAGAACAAACTGCACACTAGTGTGCACATTCTGAGATTGGTTAAACATTGTTTAGTTACCATAATGATGTTCCTGATTACTTTAGAAACTTCTAGATTAATTATGGTAGGAGAAAGATAAACAGAATGTATAGATGTATATAATTAAAAAACTGTAAATGGCTGAAAATTCTATAGCCATAATAATGTTGTTGTTAACTGCTGCTGAGTTGACCCCTGACTCATGGGATCTCAAACGTAAGGGGATGAGCGTGTAAGGTCAGTTGCTTATTGAACCATTGTGATTCTCAGGTTTTTGTTGGTTGGTTTTTGGAAGTACATCACCAGGTCTTTCTTCCTATCTGTCTTAGTCTGGAAGCTCCACTGAAACCTGCACAGTATTATGACAACAGGCAAGCCTTCATGACAAAACAGTGATTGTCTGTGCATGAGGTGCATTGTCTGGGAATGAAATCCAGGCCTCCAACATGGAAGGCAAGAATTCTGCCATTGAACCATGGCCACCACTGCTCCCATAGGAAACCAAAACAGTTGAGGTTCAGAGTTAGTTCCTAAGTTTGACTGACAGGTGACAGCTCCTCCTTCTGTACATGTATGCACACATACGTATTTGAGAACATGTATATATAGATTTGGAGTCTCTGAGTAGGTCAAATGGTTAAGCACTTAACTACTAGCCAAAAATTTGGTGGTTTGACCCCACCCAAAGGCACCCTGGAAGAAAGGCCTGGAACTCTGCTTCCAAAAAGTCACAGCCTTGAAAACTGTAAGGACTGTTATTCTCTGCACACATAGGGTCACCATAAGTCAGAATCAACTAGTAGTAATTAACAATAACAAGCAGATGTATGGATTTAAGGAGAATTCTATTAGAATCAGGTAAGATAAATCAAACCGTGATACAGAATGCATACTTACTGACAGATGTTAATTTTTATTTTTTGTTACTTGTTTTTCTTCACAAATCAACTTTATTGAAATATAATTTACATGCAAAAATACACTTATCTTAAGTACACAGTTTCATGAGTTTTGACAAATGTGCACATCTGTGAAACTCCCACCATAATCAGGATGTGGTGTATTCTTATTATTTCAGAAAGTTCCCTTATGTCTCTTTTTAGCTGAATTTTTCTCACCCATGGCTTCAGGTAAACACCAATCTGCATTCTATCACTATAGATTCAATCTGCTTGTTCTGGAATTTCATATAAGTGAATATTGTTTGTATTCTTTGGCTTTTGCTATCTTTCACTTAACATAGTCTGTGGTTCACCCATGTTGTTTTGTGTACTAGTAGTTGTCTTAATCAGGGTTCTTTAGAGAAACAGAATCAGTGATAGATGTGTATGTGGAGAGAGAGAAAGATTTGCTTCAAGGAATTGGCTCACACATTTGTAAAGGACTCACAGATCCAAAATCCATAGGTCAGGCAACAGGATGGAGACTCCTACAGGCTTGCATCTCCAAGTTCATAGGTCAGGTGATGGAAGAATGAAGAGAGAATTTTTGCAGAATGTCTATATTCTGGATGTAGGAAACACCGTAAGGAAACTCTTGTTTTTCTCTTAAGCCTTCAGGTGATTGGTTGAGCCCACTCACAGTATAAAAACTAATCTGCTTTACTTGAAGCCAACTGATTTAATCATATGTAACTACTCCATAACAGTGACTAGACTAGTGTTTGACCAAACAACTGGGCAACATAGACTAGCCAAGTTGACAGATAAAATTAACCATCACAGTAGTTCATCCCTTTTTATTGCTATGCAGTGCTTTATTGTGTGCTTATCCATATGTCTTGGCTGGCAATCACAAAACAAAGGTTAGGGCCAGACAATATCACCTTAGACCTGGACCCTCCTGGGGCCCCTTTCTGTGCATTAGAGGACCTCATGGTAGCCTTCCTCCACAAACATACTTCCTCATGCTGTTAGGTGGCTCTGGGGTCAAAGGCATGGGATCACCCAGTGCCCATACCTGGATCCTTGTTGTTGTTAGGGGCCATTGAGTTGCTTCCAACTCATAGTGACCTTATGTACAACAGAATAAAAACACTGCCCAGTCCTGCACCATACCCACAATCCCTTTTATGCTTAAGACAATTGTTGCAGCCATTGTATCAGCCCATCTTGTTGAGGGTCTTCCTCTTTTTTGCTGACCTGCTACTTTACCAAGCATGATGTCTTTCTCCAGGGCTTGAGCTCTCCTGACAATATGTCCAAAGTATGTAAGATGTAGTCTCGCCATCTTTGCTTCTAAGGAGCATTTTGGTTATACTTCTTCTTTCAGAATATATGTGTTTGTTCTTATGGCAATCAATGATACGTTCAATATTCTTCTCCAACACCACAATAGAAAGGCATCAATTCTTCCTCTGTCTTCCTTATTCATTGTCCAGCTTTTGCATGTGTGCATGTGATGTTATTGAAAATACCATGGCTTGGGTTAGGTGCACCTTACTCGTCAAAGTGATATCTTTACTTTTCAATACTTAAAAGAAGTCCTTTCCAGCAGATTTTCCCGATGCAATGCACTTTTTAATTTCTTGACTGCTGCTTCCAAAGACATTTATTGGGAAAGCAACTAAAATGAAATCTTTGAAAACCTCAATCCTTTCTCTGTTTATCATGACGTTGCTCACTGGTCCAGCTGTGAGGATTTTTGTTTTCTTGATGTTGAGATGGAATCCATATCAAAGGCTGTGGTCTTTGATCTTCATCAGCAAATGTCCTTAGAACCCAAGAATTCTCTGTCTCATGGTCTGGAGCCCATTGCCAGAATCTGCGCAGGCCTTTTTCACATGTCAGTCCTTCTGAGGGTAGATAGTAAGCTACCCTAGGCCTGAGGGGTGGTTCTCTGCAGGGGCAGATGGGAGGGTAAAGGGATGTGGGCAGTGCATGTGCACAGACCTTAAATGTATATGCTGAGCTGCTCCTGCTAGTGCATGTAAGGTCCCTGATAGGCAAGACCTAACCAGTGAGTGGGAGGAAAAGAGGGTCCCTGGTGCAAGCTAGGGCCTCTTTTCATTCCTTCCCTGGCCCACAAACAATAGGATCAGATGTTTGTCTATATTTCTATTACAGTAGTAGGGGCAGGAGTAGAATGGAAGAAGGGATTTCCAGGAAGAAATAAAAATTGTAAGGAGACAGAAAACCAATTTTAGAGGTGACAGAATAAAGAGTTTTTAGAGTTGTAAGTTTAGATTTTGTGTTCTTTCATTCTTTAATTTCCTAGATGGGAATACTAAGGACCAGAGAAATCAAGTGAGTTTTCTAATGTTGCACAGCTGATTTGTAGCAGAGCTAAGACGAAAAGTGAGTTTTTCCAACTTCTAGGCTATAGCTCCTTCCAATACACAGAAGAGCAGTGGTCATCATTTTTTTTTTTTGTTCATATAGTCCCTAAAATATTTTTGTGATACTATAAACTTCTTTCACATACTTTGAAATTAATTTCTAAATATTTTTAATTATAAACTTAAACAGTTATAAAACTAAATCAAAAACCTAGAAACAAACCCACTGTTGTCAAGTTGATTCCAATTCATAGCGACCCTATAGGACAGAGTAGAACTGCACCATAGAGTTTCCAAGGAGCACCTGGCGGGTTTAACTGCAAACTTTCTGGTTATAAGCCATAGCGTTTAACCACCATGCCACCAGGGTTTACAAAGGATTTAATGTCCAGCATGTTTCAAACACTGTCACCTTAAAATAAAGCTTTTGTGTTGTTCTTGAAAGGGGAATTGAAATAGCATCGCTATTTGATATCTATCCATCAATACTCATTTTAAAAAAAACTCATGAACAAATTTTATATCTTTCCTTTTTCTCTTTAAACTTGGCTCTTTTCTAATTTCTCCAAGACATGATCCTAGTACAGTTTATGCCTGAAATATTTTTATTCATCACCTTGTTCCAGTTTCCTGCAAACACACACACACAAGTATGCATATTATATAGTAGCTCCTGGGTAGTACAAATGGAAATCCTGGTTGCCTAGTGGTTAAGTGCTACATCTGCTAACCAAAAGGTAGGCAGTTCAAATCTGTGAAGGGCTCCTTGGAAACTCTATGGGGCAGTTCTTCTCTGACCTATAGGGTCACTGTGAGTCAGAATCAACTCACTGGCCAGTGAGTTTGGTGTTTCTGGTTTTGGGTATTGCAAATGGTTAAGCACTAGGATACTAACTGAAAGGTTAGCAATTCAAATCCACTCACAAGTGCCTTGCAAGAAAGGTGATGTATTTTCAAAAAATTATACATGGAAAACACTGTGAAGTATACTTCTACTCTGAAACACAGGGGTCATCATGAGTTGGAGTCAACTCAATGACAATATGTTATATATGTGTACAGAAGTTGAAATTACATGTCATTTTCTGCGGCCTTCTGTTAATTCATGTAACAAGTATTTATTGAATGCTTACTAAGTGCCAGGCATTGTTATAGATGCTATTTCAGTGAACAAAAATATCTGCTCTCATGGAGCTTACTTTACAGTGCAAGAGATAGTCAGTATACAGGATAAATAAGTAAAATAAATGCAATTTTAGATATTAGAAAATTGCTGAGAAGAGAAAAAGCCGGGAAGAGAGGCATGTAATGTCAGGTTGCAAATGGTGTTGGCATTTTAGATGAGGTGGCCTCACTGAAAAGGTGACTTCTAAGTAATGATCTGAAGGAAGTTAAGGAACCAGTTATGTGTGCATGATGAGGAAGAGCATACCAAGTACAGTGAAGGGCCAATGCAAATGTCCCAAGGCAGTAGTGTTCCTATAACATTTGGAGAGTGGCAAGAAAACCAGTGCAGCTGCAGTCAGGAGAAGGAGGCTGGGAGCCTGTAGAGTTGAGTTCAAAAGTCATGGTAGCCAAAGTATACAGGTCCTTGCAGGATATTTTAAGGACTGGTAGTTTTTACTTTGATTCTAGAATATTTTGAACAAAGAATTGTATAGTCTGACTTAATCTTCAGCGAGATCTTTCTGGCTGCTGTGTTGGAAGTATACTGCAAAGGTTATGGACCAAAACACAGAGACCTGTTAGGAAGGGTATTGGATCTTTTTAATTTGCCCGTCAGATACTTTCTCCATCATTCTCCATCCTTCTTTGGACCCCAGGAGTCTGCCCTACATGGATGGAGTCAATGTGCTGTTTGTCCTCCGACTTTCAGTGAGTGCAACCAATGGGAACAGGTAGAAGGTTAGAGGGAGGCAGGAGAATGAGATTAGGACACTTATTCCTCTGGTTTATTACCTGTCAAGTTACTGCAATTTGGCTGTGTTTCTTTATGCAAGCCCACATGACTCTTTTCAGGTCATCTTCCCCTGTAAGGCACCCTAGGTTCTAGTAACTGCTGTCTTTCTTTGCTCCTTCAGGCCTATAGGTAGACATAGCACCCGCCTGATGTGAGTCCTTGGTGCTTCACCATCTCTTAGTAGTTTCTATAAAACAAAGGAAAGAATGAATGAACAATCCTGTTGCTGTTGTGTTACTTCTGACTGATAGCAACCCTATAGGACAGAGTAGAAATGTCCCGTAGCATTTCCAAGGAATGCCTGGTAGATTTGAACTGCTGACATTTTGATCAGCAGCTGTAACTACCTAGCAGAGTTTCCTGTTAGTTTCTATAGCCCTGGCCAAACCTTAATAAACATAGATTCTTAATTGAACTCTCCTCAGTTACTCTTCAGGTGACATGTTTGCTGCTTGGATTCTGACTTTTGATTATATATTACTGCATTAAAAAACAAACAAAAAAACACACACACCCAAACTTAATGGCTTAAAAGAACCATAGCCATTTATATGCTCATGATTTTGCAATTTGGACAAGGCTTTGAGAGGACAGCTCATCTTTGTTCCATGTGTTAACAGCTAGGGCAGCTGGGGCTAGAGGATCTACTTTCAAGATAGCTCACTCACATGGCTGGCAAGTTGGTGCTGGCTCTTGTCTAGGGGCTCAGCTGGATTTTGGCTGGGGGATTTGATTCTCCTCCAAGCAGGCTGTTAGGGCTTCCAGCTAGCATGGAGGCTAGGTTCCAAGAGGCAGGAAGCAGAAGCTTCCAGATCTCTTAAAGACTGGACCTGGAACTGGTAGAGCATTGCTTCTTCTACATTCATTTGGCTAAAGCTGTCAGGGGCCAATCCCAGATTCCAAGGGAAGGAAAGAAGTGCAAAGACTTTCTGGCCACCTTTAGTGTAACACATTCACTGAGACATGAGGCTCTTGCCATAATCCAAGTGAGAGATGTTGATGGCTTGAACCTGGGTCATGGCAGTGGATATGTAAGAAGTAATTGCTTTCTGGTTGTATTTTGAAGAGAATCAACAACAAGGTTTGCTGATTGGATGTGAGGTATGAGAGAAAGAGAGAAGCTGTGTTATGGTGGGTCCTTTAAGAAGCAACACCTGGATAGAATTAAGCATACAAGCATTTGACTGTTATTTCTTGTGAAAGGAAATACAAAAGGAGCTAGGGAAGGCTTGGGAGGGCAGTGTGAATCTGATCCTGGATGAAGGGGAGAGGGAGAGAAAATTGAGTGGAAGAGTCTAAGGCCACTATGTGGTCTAAGGAAGGTTTGGCAAATCTACTGGATAGTTCTTGAGCCAACGTTGGCCAACAAAGGAGTCCTGTGTATCCCAGGAATGAATATGTCTTAGTCATTCTACCATAATCAATGACTGGTGGGGAGCAGCCCAGGGAAAACGTGACCTCAGTGCAGATGTGGCTGACTTATTTCAAAGCACGGAATCTCAGACTGTTGATCAATTATACTCCCTGTGTAGAGGTCTGTAAGGCCACTCTTGTGGTTGCCACAGAAGTCAAGGACAACTCCAAGCTTCTTGACCTGAGCTTCAAGAACGATGAGAATCCCTTAACTGAGATGGGAAGCCTACACGAAGAGCTGGTATGAAGATGAGTATAAGCAGTTTGATTCTGGACCTGTTAGTTGGAAACCCATTACAACTCTAGTGGAAATATCAAACAGGCAAGTAGACAAATATGCTTAGATTTCAAGGAAGAAGTCCATGTTGTAGATACTAGTTAGGGACAGTAAGACTCTAAGTGTTAAAAAAATTTTCTTCTAAATGAAGTTATCTTTTCCATGTAAGTATATATATTTTTTCATAACCATGTTATAAGTGCTCTTGATTAAAAAAACCCACAAATATACAAGGGTGAGTTAAAAAGTAGGTTTATTCCAAATAAAATTTGTTAAACAACTGTCTGCTGTCAGTGGATGGTTGCAGACACACTTGTTAGGGTGACTTCAAACAGACAAACAAACAAACAAGACACTTTTTGTCCTGTGGGAAAAAATAATTTTGAGATCAGGACTAATATAAAATTTTCAACAAAACTCAAGTGTTCATCTTCCTAAATCACTGAAGCTTTGCAACCACTTTGTGGGAATGCTGTCCCACATAAAAATAAGTTTTTAGATGGATCAGGCATTTTAAGGAAGGTCAAGGAGACCTCAAAAATAATCCAGGAGAGGGAAGACCTCTCAAAATGTTATGGTGTCACAGCAAATGGTCCTAACTCAGCAGGAGCGGATGCTCACCAAGGACCAAAATGACAACCCAGAAGATAGAGAGACCCCCATGAGTGAGTGTCTACATCAACTTGGGACCGGAAGAACCAGATGGTGCCCGGCCACCACCAGTGATAGCTGCAATGGAGCTCACAAAGTTGAATCTCACTGGCAACACAAGAATAAAAAGGGGTGCACCCTGAGATCTCCACTAAAAGACCACAATTGATTGGTCCAGCAGCTTCGGGGAGCATGGCCCCTGGCCCTGATGCTGCTCTTTGCCATGGATCTTAACGAAGGTCCACTCTTCGGACAGCAATGGATTGGACTTGGAGACGCAGAGTGACCATACATTGGGTGTGCTTTATGGTTCTGTACATCTGTAGGATATAGTCCTGCTGACCTCTGGCTGGAGGAAGGAGAGTGGGTGGAGAGGAGGGGAAAAGAGACTGTTGGGAGGATGAGACACGTATGGAGCAGAGAGGAATAGTGTGCTGTCGCTTGGCAGGGAGAGCAGTGGAAGCTGCATATAGTTGGGCATGTAAATTTATATGGGAATGTACATTTTCACTCAGTCATAATAAAAAAGAAAATATAATAAAAAAAGTTACGGTGTCTGTTTTTTGAATTCTAAAGGAGTAATCTTGATAGATTTTCTCAAAGGGCACAGGACGACTGATGAGAAGAAGGCCAAGAAAGTTGCACAGAGAATTTTTTTTCTCATCAGGACAATGTACCTGCTTGTTCTTCAGAAGTGACAAGGACTGTCCTGTGAGAATTTCATTGGGAAAACTTAGCTCATCAACCCTACAGCCCCAATCTTGCCCCTTCGAACTTCTTTTTGTCTCCAGAATTCAAGGAACATTTAAAAGAAACACAATTTGTGTCCCTTAAGGATACCAAAACTGCTGTTCTTATTTGTGTAAGACAAAGAGTGAAGAATTCTTCTGGGAAGCATGGCTATTAGGTTGTTAAGTGCTGTCAAGTCAAGTTTAATACATAGCAACCCTATGCACAATGGAATGGTTTAAACACTGCTCGGTCTGGCATTATCCTTACAGTTGTTGCTATGCTTGAGTTCATTGTTGCAGCCTCTGTATCAATCCATTTTGTCGAGGGGCTTCTTTTTTCACTGACCGTCTACTTTACCAAGCATCATGTCCTTCTCTAGGGCCTGGTGCCACCAAGTTATTAACATGTACAAAGTATGTGAGATGAAGTCTCACCATCTGTGTTCCTAATAAGCATTCTGGTTATATTCTTTCAAGACAGATTTACTTGTTTCTCTGGTAGTCCATGGTATATTCGGTATTCTTTGCCTACATCACAATTCAAAGGCTTCAGTTCTTCTTTTGTCTTCCTTATTCATTGTCCAGCTTTCACATGCATGTGAAAAAACCAAACCCATTGCTGTCAGGTTGATTCTGGCTCATAGAGACAGAGTAGAAATGCCTCATAGAGTTTCCAAGGACTGCCTGGTGGATTTGTATTGCTGATCTTCTGGTTAGCAGCTGTAGGAGTAAACCACTATGTCACCAGGATTTCTACATGCACATGAGATGATTGAAAACTCCATGGCTTGGGTCAAGTACACCTTAGGTCCTTAAAGTAACAATTTTTGCCTTTGTTTCTTTTAATTTTTTCATTGTAATTAAGTGAAAGTTTACAATCCAAGTCAGTTTGTCATATAAAGCCCTGAGCACCTGTCACATTTTTTTTTAACACTTTAAAGAGGTCTTTTGCAGCAAGTGCGCCCAAAGCAATGCATTGCTTGATTTCTTGAGTACTGCTTACATTGGCCTTGATTAGTAAAGTAAAATGAAATCTTGCAACTTCAATCTTTTTCTCTGTTTATCATAATGCTGCTTATTGGTCCAGTTGTGTGGATTTTTGTTTTCTTTATGTTGAAATGTAATTCATATGGAAAACTTTAGTCTCTGATCTTGATCAGTAAATGCTTCAAGTCCTCTTCACTTTCAACAAGCAAGATTGCTGAACAAGCATAATACCGGTTGTTAATGAGTCTACCTCCAATTCTGATGCCCTGTTTTTCATATAATCCAGCTCAGATCATTTGCTCAACAAAAAGACTGAATAAGTATGGTGAAAAGGTATAACCCTGATGCACAACTTTCTTTACTTAAAACTATGCAGTATGCCTTTGTTCTGTTTGAATGACTGCATCTTGGTCTAGTGACAAGTTCCTCTTGAGCACAATTGTTTTGGAATTCCCATCTTTTGCAATGTTATCCATAATTTGTCATGATCTATGTAGTTGAATGTATTTGCATGGTTAATAAAATGTAGGTAAACATCTGTCTGGTATTCTCTGTTTTCAGCCAGGATCCACTGCTTTTTGGAAGTGTTCCATATTGTCTTCTGAAGCCAGTTTGAATTTCTGCAGTTCCCTGTTACTGTACTGCTGCAATCACTTTTGAATGATCTTCAGCAAAATGTTACTTGCATGCAATATAAATGACATTGTTTGATAACTTCTGCATTCTGTTGGATCACCTTTCTTTGCAATGGTTGCAAATATGGATCTCTTCTAGGTAGCTGTCTTCCATGTTTCTTGGCATAAACTAGTGAGTGCTTCCAGTGCTGAATTTCTTTGTTGAAACATCTCCATTGATATTCCATCAATTCAAGGAGCCTTGTTTTCAGCCAATGCCTTCAGTGCAGCTTGGACCTCTTCCTTAGATACCATTGTTTCTTGGTCACAAGCTACTTCCTGAAATGTTTGAACATCAACCAATTATTTATGGTTACACTGACCCTGTGTATTTCTTCCATCTTCTTTTGATGCTACCTGCTTGTTTAATATTTTCTTCATAGACTTCTTAAATATTGCAACTCGAGGCTTGAATTTTTTCTTCAGTTCTTTCAGCTTGATAAAGGCCATGTATGTTCTTCCCTTCTTTTTCTCTCTCTAGGTCTTTGCACATTTCATTATAATGCCTTACTTTGTCATCTTGATGCCCCTTGTAAATCTTCTGTTAAGCTCTTTTACTTCATTGTTTCTTCCTTTTGCTTTAGCTACTTTGCATTCAAGAGCAAGTTTCAGAGCGCCTTCTGACATCCATTTTGGTCTTTTCCTTCCTGTCTTTTTAATGACCTCTTCTTGCTTTCTCTGTCCATGAAGTTCTTGATATCATTCCATAACTCATCTGGTCTTCAGTCATTAGTGTTCAGTGTGTCAAATCTGTTCTTGAGATGGTGTCTGAATTCAGGTGGGAAATACTCAAGGTCATACTTTGGTTCTCATGAACTTGTTTTAATTTTATTCAGCTTTAAGTTGCACTTGAATAGGAACAAATGATGGTCAGTTCCACAGTCAGCCCCTAGCCTTCTCCTAACAGATAATATTGAAGTTTTGCATCATCTCTTTCCACAGATGTAGTTAATTTGATTCTTGTGTGTTCCATCTGGTGAGGTCTACATATATAGTCACCATTTATGTTGTTGAAGAAAGGCACTTACAATGAAGAAATTTTTGGTCTTGTCAAATTCTGTCATGGGGTTTCTGGCAGTTTCTATCAGCAATGCTGTATTTTCCAACTAGAGATCCTTCTTCTTTGTTACCAACTGTCAACTTGCAATTACCAGTAATTATCAGTGCATTTTGGCTGCATGTTTGATCAATTTCAGACCGCAGAAGTTGGTAAAAATGATCAGTTTCTTTATCTTTGATGTAAGTGGTTGTTGTGTAAATTTGAATTGTAGTCGTATTTACTGGTGTGCTTTGTAGGCATATGAATACTATCAGTGACAGCACTGTACTTCAGGATAGCTCTTGAAATGTTCTTTTTGATGACAAATACAATACCATTCCTCTTCAATTTGTCATTCCTGGTGTAAATAGACCATATGATTGTCTGATTCAAAATGATCAATATTAGTCTATTTCAGCTCACTAACGCCTAGGATACCCATCTTTATATATTCCATTCAGTTTTGATGATTTCCATTTTTCCTAGATTCACACTTTGTACATTCCAGGTTCCTATTATTAATGATGTTTGCAGCTGTTTCTTCTCATTTTGAGTCATGCCACATCAGCTAATGAAGGTCCTGAAAGCTGGACTCCATCTACATCATTAAGGTTGATTCTACTTTGAGGAGGCAGCTCTCCTCTAGTTGTGTTTTGAGTACCTTCCAACCTGAGGGGCTTCTCTTTTTGCACTATATCAGACAATATTCTGTTGCTATTCGTAAGGTTTTCTCTCGATAATTCTTTTCAGAAGTAGACTGCCAGGTTATTTTTCAAAGTCTGTCTTAGTCCAGAAACTCTCTTGAAACTTGTCCATCATCCCTGACCTTGCTGGTATTTTAAATACCTGTGTCAAAGCTTTCAGTATCACAGCAACATGCATGACTCCACAAAAGATGTATGGTAGGGGGAAGGGCTAGATAGATGGAAATACTGCCTTCAGAAATGTATAGAGCTAGATGGAGGATATGTCAAGAAACAATAGCTTTGCATTTTGATATTTTTGTTTAATAAAAGTTTCTATGGTTTTGTAGCACTATTTCTTGACTTATCCTCATAGATCAAATTTTGATAAATGTGATTTCAATTATTAAACATAAATATTATTGGAAATGCATTTCTTAATAAGAGTGTCACTTATTACTATAAGGAGAGAGAGTTCAATATCAATTTTATTTACTTTTTTCATATTTCTAGATTTAAGTACTAAGAAACCTCGCTCACATAAATATGCATATCAGAATGGAAGAATTTTTAATATAGTAATATCCCTTGGTTCTTTAAATGGTCTGCATCATATGCCAAAAATTCTGTAGTGAAATATTATTAAAAATTATTTTTAATGATCATTTGACAAGTCCAACAGGTCTTCTTGAAATTTTAGTGAAAGCAAAGAACTGGACACCACCTAACTTGCAAAAAGATTTGTTACTCTGTGATTAAGAGTTATTTGCTTTCTTAACATTCACTCTAAATTTGAAATTATCCTCATGTTTAGTACTTTAGTGATTTTTACTGCCTAGGGCAGTGCACCAGTGTAAGATTCTGGAAGGGTGAGAGGTAGTCTTTTTTTTTTTTTCCAATAAAGTGAAAGAGGGCAATAGTGAAATGGAAGGTAGAAAAGGCAGACCTGCTGCATTTTCATCAGATGTATGCCCTCAGGCAGATTTTAGGGAAGAGGTTCTGAAAATTGAATCCCTTGAAACCATCTTGCATATCGGATGGCAAGTCATCTCATATTTCAGTTTGGACAGTGTGCCAGGAAGTAGTTAGAAAAGCCCTGGGACCAGGTATCAAGAATTCATTTAGAAGGTGATTGGAGTAACCCTAAGGCATATGTGCATATCTGCATTGAGGAATCTGAGGGGCCCCAAGCTGATGCAGGATTAAGTCTGTCCCTGAGCTTGGAGGAAAGCAGTTCTGCTTTCCTGATGTTTCAGATCATGCCAGAGAATTAAAGAACAGGTTTAAGCGAGGGCCCAAGTACGGAAAGAGGGTTTGAAAGCAAACTGATATTGGTGCTAAGTGGGTGATGTCTTTTAGGAGATCGAGGGCTTTTAAGAACCTGAGCAATGAGTTAGGCCACTTTGAGCCAGTTAGAAAATTGAGGCCAGGTGTATGGACGTTGTGGTTTTGTGCTGTGGAGTCATTGAGACTCAGCAATGTATGGGTTAGCTAAGGATGAATTTCAGTTCTTATCTAGCCCTGAAGGGCTGTGCTATGTAAAGAAGAAGGAGAACTAGGAGAGGAGGTAGAAATGTTACTTAATTTCAAGGGCTCTGACTCCCTAGAAGAACCCCTTTCATACCCTTAGGTGCCATGGAAAGGATTAGGGTAACCTTCTA
Organism: Heterohyrax brucei; assembly: GCA_028571685.1. NCBI lineage: Eukaryota > Metazoa > Chordata > Mammalia > Hyracoidea > Procaviidae > Heterohyrax > Heterohyrax brucei. Next base: position 59,444,872 of record CM053166.1, read on the forward strand.
CAAAATCACCCTTCTTGGCATCATAGCTAAACCTCATGACTTCTGCGTGTCCTTTGGGGAATTCCATTTTGAGCTTCAGTATTTTTATCTCTAAAATGGGAACAAAAATATTTACTTATGCTTCTTTTTGGTGTTGTAAAAATTAAAAATACACAACAATGGCAAAAACAAAGAATTCCCAGATTATATATGAAGCTAAACAAGTATATTGGTCATTTAATGTTCTTATTATATGTATATTACTTGTTAATATATTTTGCCAATTTTTAATAAACTGTTATTTCCTTACAAAAAATTAAAAGTGAATATCTATAAACATGTTTTATAAATCATATCGTACCATATAACTAAAGGCACAGCATTTCAATTCTGTATCAGTGAGCACTGCTTACGTGCTAGGCATAACGGGGGGAGGGTATATAAAGAAGGCTGTGTGTGTGAGACCCAGGCATTGGTGAAAGTTGTGTCAGTGAAACTCATAAAAAGAGAGAATAAGATATATGTGCTGGCTGTACTGGCAAAGCCATCTGTAGCCACAGGTGGAAGTAGTACTGAATTTTAACTTAGAAGATAACAAAGAAGAGGTGTTCCTGGGAAGGAAGTATTTGCATTGGACCTTGAAGGCTGAGTGGGAATTTGATAGAGAAAGAGTTCAAGGGTATCCCAGGCTGAGGCATCAGGAAGAAGATAACATGGAGGCATGAAAATGACCTGAATATGGGGGACTGTGGACATTTAAGTTACATCCATTTTTTTTTGAAATATTATTACCATGAACAAACACATCCTTATAAATTTCTTCTATTATTTTGTGAATGTAAATTTCTAAAACTGAGATCAATGTGTAAAACAATTCTTTTCACGGTTTTCAATTCACAGTGCTTTGTTACCCTTCAAAAAGATCATGCCACCATCTCCTCTACAAGAGTGCCTGCTTTACATGTTTTCCCTAAATCTACAGTCTGGTCATACTAACATAACCACACAAAAATTTCTTAGGATGTCATTTGATCCATGATTTATGATTTGACCCTAAGACTCCTTTTCAATCCTGTTTCCATCTCAGAGGTAGTCTAGCATAGGGGGTTAAGGAAGCAGCTCTGGTGGAGACTGCTTGGAATAAATCCTGGATCTGACATTTCATGGATGGGCTGACCATTCTCAGAAAAGTTATGAGCTTCTTTGTGGCTTAGTTTTCTTATGTCTGGGGGAAGTGGGTCTATTTAAAAAAAAAATTCTCATTTTTCCCTCTAGTTTATGTTGATTACATGTTATGCATGTTATAAAAAAAATTCTTATAGAATGTGAATCATTTAATGTAACCTGTGTCTTTGGGAGGTAAATGGCTGTCACTGGGACAATGCTCTGAAAGGGCAGGAATGAGAGGCAGGCAGAGTGACTTTTGGAAGGAGGTGATTAAGGATGGGGAGTAGAGATGGTGAGGGCTGAGGTGATGGTAATGCAGATAGAATGGAAAGGCAGTTGAAGTATAAGAGAGTCCAGAGAAGGCTAGCAGAGTGAGACTCACTGAGATCTAGTGAGGGCTTGGATGGGATATGATTGTCATGCAAGGTTCGAGATTCTCTTTCCAGTAGGCTTGATGCTACCTTCTGCTCATTTCCCTTCCCAAGTCTGGGGGATGTGCAGTCATCTCTCACAAAGACTCTGCCTGTGGGAAAAATGTTCTGCTGTGTTCAGCATACCAGAGAGAGCTGACTTTTACTGCTAGCTCGCTGCACCACTGCTTTTATCCCAGCTTTTAAAGTGTTCTTTTAATAGCAAATGCCATTTTGATAAGACTGTCTCTTTCTTGTCCTCCCTTTTCTGTCTCACCCCATTCTTCTATACTTCTTTATTATTCTCTCTGAGTGTGTACCATGGGGGATCACCATGACAAGATTGCTAGGGGACATACAAAATGAACCCCACTTGTAAGGAGCACAAAAAAGTATCTCCAAGTCCCACACAGTTTCTTTTCCCAAGGGACTTCAGAAATCATAGCCATGTCAGAGGAAAGTGAGACACAGACTATCAGTTGTTGAGTAACAACTGCTACATGTCAGATAGCAGGCTAGACACTGCAGATAAATTTTCTTGTTTAATTCTTTTAATAACAGTAGTGGTATCTTAGATATCTAGTGCTGCTGTAACAGAAATGCCACAAGTGGTTGATTTTAACACCGAAATTTATTGTCTCATAGCTTAGGAAGCTAGAAATCTGAATTCAGAGTGCTGGCTCAAAGAGAAGGCTCTCTCTGTGTCTGTTTTGAGGAAAGGCCCTTGTCATCAGTTTTCCCCAGGGTGTAGGGATTTCTTAGCTCAGGGACCCTGGGCCCAAAGGACACATTCTACTTCTGACTTTTCTTTCTTGGTGGTAGGAGGTTCCTGTCCTCTCTGATTGATTCTCTGTTTTATATCTCAAAGAAGACTGACTCAAAATACAACCTAATTGCTGGGAGCCAGCCCCGACAACTTTTTGGGGGCCCCACGGAAGGAGGGAATGGCGTCGGCGAGGAAATGAATTGAGAGAAACAGGAAAGAGTTTTTGAGAACGGCAGCCCATAAAAGTCTGTCTTCCTTTATTATTTTTTATAGTCAGTGAGGTAGCTGTACTTTGACCACGTAGGTGATTGGCTAGCAGGGAGTGGGTACCTCGTGGTCTCTCTTCATGTCAATCATTAGGGTCTTCTAAATAATGGCCCGAGACAGTGGTCTCTTTTCATGTTAATTATTAGGGTCCTCTCTGTTAGCTAATAAAGAACCAATACCTTGAAGTCCTTTTTCATGTTAATCATTAGAGCCCTCTAAATAATGGTTCGAGACTAGTATATTGTGATTATAATCAATAGTCGGAACAAAACTAATCCTGGAGCTTCTATTAACTCTATCTAAGCTTTGAGGTCAAAGGTGCAGGAAGAGAGAATAAAACCCATCTTAAAAAGTTATACTCTGACAGTCTCTATTTGTTCCTTCCTTGCTCTTCCTTATCTCTTCCTGTGGGGACAATAAGTGTCCACCATCCCTCACTCTAACCTTCTTTTAAACTATTCTAAGAAGGGTAGTTCTTTAGCATTTGTCTATTTGCCATACCAAACACAATAAACTTGGAAGCTTATCCGTAGGAAGTGGAATATCTATATTCTAAGGGATGTGCGAGGGAATTGTTCCTGGGGAGCTTCTCAGAGCCTTCCTGCAATCTACTTATCACCTGTGAGGGGGGATGTGCGGTTGGGGGAAGCCAGAGGTGTTAGGCCGGGCCGATGCTCTCAGGCGTGTGCTGCATTGGAATTCATTAAACCGAGGGGGTTGTAAAACCCTTCTTCTTTGATCCTTGTAAGGAGGTGTTTTTGAGGAAGGTTTGATTAGGTTGCAAAATATTATCAAGGAGAGTATGGCCAGAAAATATGTCACGGGTGGAATGCCTCTGCCTGTCATCACAGAAGCTTGTGACTTTTTTCACAGAAGCTTTTGTGAGTGACAGGCCTCGGCACCTAATCCTGTAGATTGAGTCCTGCTTCATTAACATAATGGCTTCTGATCCTGCCTCCTTAACATCACAGAGGTTAGGATTTATAAGAGGTAGGAAAATGACATCAGCTCACAAAATGACGGACGACTACGTAATACTGGGAATCATGGCCTAGCCAATCTGACACACATTTTGGGGGGACACAATTCAAGCCATAACAAGTGGTAAAGATTATTTTCTCATTTTATAGATGAAAGAATGGAGGCCCAGAGATTGTCAGTAACTAGTGCAAGGGTATGCAACCAGTAGTTTGAAAATGGGTGAGGTTCACTGAAATTTGACCTCACTCTGGCCCTCGTTGTTGGTTTGTTGTGCTGTGGGGGTTGGGTGTTGCTGTGATGCTGGAAACTATGCCACTGATATTCAGATACTAGCAGGGTCACCCATGGTGGACAAGTGGCAGCTGAGCTTCTAGACTAAGACAGATTAGGAAGAAGGACCCAGCAGTCTACTTCTGAAAAGAATTAGCAAGTGAAACCCTTATGAATAGCAGTAGAACAGAGTCAGATATAGTCCCAGAAAATGAGCCTCCCAGGTTGGAAGACACTCAAAAGACAACTGGGGAAGAGCTACCTCCTCTAGGTAAAGTGAACCTTAATGGTGTGGATGGAGCAAAGCTTTTGGGCCCTTCATTTGCTGATGTGGCATGACTCAAAATGAGAAGGAACAGCTGTAAACACTCACTATTAATCAGAAAGTGAAATGTATAAAGTATGAGTTTAGAAAGTTGGTAATCATCAAAAATAAAATGAAATGAATAAACAGCAATACCCTAGCATTAATGAACTGAAATGGACTGATACTGGCCATTTTCAGTCAATCATAGAGTCTACTATGCCAGGACTGATGACTTGAAGAGAAATGGTGTTGCATTCATTATCAGAAAGAACATTTCAGCATCTGTCCTGAAGTACAATGCTGTCAGAGATATAATACCCATATGCCTACAAGAAGGCTATTGAATATGACTATTACTAGTGAATATGACTATTATTCACATTACACAACAACCACTAAAGGCAAAGATGGAGAAATTGAAGATTCTTACCAGCTTCTGCAATCTGAAATTGATCTAACATGCAATCAGGATGCACTGATAATTACCAGTGATTGGAATGCAAAAGTTGGAAATAAAGAACAATCGGTGGCTTGAAAACACAGCCTTGGTGATAGAAATGATCCTGGAGACTTCATGATAGAATTTTTCAAGACCAATGACTTATTCACTGCAAATGTCTTTTTTCACCAACCTAAATGACAACTATACACACGGACCTTGTCAGATGGGATATACAGGAATCAAATCAACTACATCTGTGGAAAAAGATGATAGAAAAGATCAGTATCAGAAGTCAGAAAAAGACCAGATACTGACTGAGACACAGACCATCAACTGCTCATATGCAAGTTCAAATTGAAACTGAGGAAAATTAGAACAAGTCCACAAAAACCAAAGTCTGGCCTTGAGTATGTCCCACCTGAGTTTAGAGATCATCTCAAGAAAGATTTGATGTGTTGAACACTAAAGACTGAAGACCACATGAGTTGTAGAATGACATCAAAGGCATCAAACACGAAGAAAGCAAGAGGTCCTTAAAAAGATAGGAAAGAAAGAAAAGACCAAACTGGGTATCAGAAGAGACTCTGAAACTTACTCATGAACACTGAGTGGCTAAAGCAAAAGGAAGAAATGAAATAAAAGAACTGAATAGAAGATTTCAAAGGACAACCTGAGAAGATAAAGTACTATAATGACATGTGCAAAGAGCTGGAAACAGAAAACCAAAAGGGAAGAGCACATTCCGCATTTCTCAAGCTGAAAGAATGAAAGAAAAAGTTCAAGCCTCGAACTGCGACAGTGAAGGCTTCTACAGGAAAATGACTCATGAAGCATCAAACGAAGATGGAAGGAATACAGAGTCATTATGCCAGAAAGGACTTGTTGATGTTCAGACATTTCAAGAGGTAGCATGTGATCAGGAACTGATGATATTGAAGGAAGAAGTTGAAACTGCATTGAAGACGTTGGTGGAAAGTAAGGCTCCAGGAATTGATGGAATATCAGCTGAGATGTTTCAGTGAACAGATGCTACACTGGAAGTGCTTCCTCATCTATGCCAAGAAATTTGGGGACAGTTAGCTGGCCAACTGACCGGAAGAGATCCAAAAGTTGATCCAGCTGAATGTGGAAATTACTGAAAAGTATCACTAATATCACACACAAAAATTTTGCTCATGATCATTCAAAAGTAACTGCACCAGTGTATTTATAGGGAACTGCCAGAAATTCAAGCAGGATTTGGAAGACAATGTAGAATCAGGGATATTATTGCTGATGTCAAATGGATCTTGGCTGAAAGCAGAAAATACCAGAAAGATGTTTACCTGTGTTTCATGTTTTACTGACTATGCAAAGGCATTTGAATATGTAGATCATAACAAACTATGGATAACATTGTGGAGAATGGGAATTCCAGAACACTGAGTTGTGCTCATAAGGAATCTTTATATTGATCAAGAGGCAGTCATGCAAACAGAACAAGGGGACACCAGATGGTTTAGAGTCAAGAAAGGTATGCATGAGGGTTGCATCCTTTTTTAAAAAAAATTACAATTAAATGAAAGTATAAAATCCAAATCAATTTTGCATGCCTGTGCATCTGCAGCTCCATCTGCTCTCCCCACCCTGTGACAGCACCTTCCTCCTTTTCACTCTTTACTTCTAGTATCCTCTTAACAAACACCAGTGCCCTCTTCTCCACCCTATTCTCTCCCATCTAGAAGGAAATCAGTAGGACAGCATCCTATAAATGTGTAAAACAATGAAGTACACACCACATGCTCACACTATGTCCCTGAGTCTGGTCCATTCTTGTCTGAAGAGTACACCTCAGCACTGGTTTCAGGTCTGGGCCACCAGCAAGTCTAGGCACCATGTTCCTGGGGGACCCTCCAGGTAGTCAGACCATCAATTCTGGTCTTTTAGTAGAGTTCTTCAAACGTGCACCTCTTTTTCTCATGCTACATTAGGGACTCTACATTGTGCCGCTGTTGTCTCCTGTGCTCATTTTAACTCATGTCTTTGATGTTCTCAGTTGTCATCTGTTCCAGACGGGCTGGAACAAGATGGTCTTCCTCAGGTGGCAGACCGCTAGCTTTTAAGACCCCAGGTGCCACTGACCAAGATGGGATGCAGAAGACTCTCTAAGGAAAAGATTAGTTATGCTAATTGACCTCAATGTCTCCTGAAAACATGGTCCCCAGGCCCCTGTCCCTGCTACTGTATCTTTTGAAATGTTGGATTGAGTTTAGAAAACCTTTCAGCTTGCAATGTAGTCCAGTCATGCTGATCTGCTCTGTACTGTGTGCTGTCACTCCATTCACCAAACCAAACATGTATAGACTATCTAATCTGTTAACAACCGTCTCCATCCCTGCCCACCTTGTAGCTATGAAAGAATCTTTTCTTCTGTACATAAGTCCATTTTTAAGTCCTTATAACAAAGGTCTTATACAATACTTGTCCTCTTGCAGCTGACTGATTTCACTCAGCATAATATCTTCTAGTTTAAACCAGTTTATGAGATGCTTCCTAAAATCATCATTGTTCTTTATCATCGCATAGTGTTCCATTGTGTATATGTTTGTTTATCCATTCATCTATTGATGGGCACCTAGGTTGATTCTATCTTTTTGCCATTGTGGACAGCGCTGCAATAAACATTTGGGTGCATGTATCTGTTCGTGTGACTGCCTTTGTTTCCATAGGACATGTTCTGAGCAGAGGGATTGCTGGATCATGTATCATATGGTATTTCTATTTTTAGCTTTTTAAGAAAGCACCAAGTTGCTTTCCAAAGTGGTTGTACCGTTTTGCAATCCTACCAGCAGTGTAGGAGAGTTCCAATCTCTCCACAGCCTCTCAATTTTGAGTTAGTTTGTGCGTAAGATGTGAGATGTGGTCTTGTTTCAGTTTTTTGTAGATGGGTATCCAATTTTGCCAACACCGTTTGTTAAAGAGACTGCTTTTACCCCACTTTAAAATCTTTGGGCCTTTGTCAAATATCAACTGTTCATAGGAGGATGGTGATATTTCTGGGTTCTCTGTTCTGTTCCATTGGTCTATATGTCTCTTTTGGTACAAGCTCAGGCCATTGTGACTGCCGGCAGTGTAATAGATTCTAAAGTTGGATAGTGTGAAGCCTCCCACTGTGTTCCTCTTCTTCAGTAGTGCTTTACTTATTTGGGACTTCTTCCCTTTCCAAACAAAGTTGGTGATTTTTTTTCTTCATCTCATTAAAAAGTGGCACTGGAATTTGTATTGGGATTGCATTGTATATGTAGGTCTCTTTGGGTAGAATAGACATTTTCACAATGTTAAGTCTTCCTACCCATGAGCAAGGTAGATTTCTCTACTTATGTAAATCTCTTTTGGTTTCTTGTGGTAGGGTCTTGTAATTTTCTCTGTGTAAGTCTCTTATTTCCCTAGTTAGATTTATTCCTAGGTATTTTATCTTCTTAGGGGCTATAGTAAATGGTATTGATTTGGCAATTTCCTCTTTGATGATCTCTTTGTTGGTGTAAAGGAATCCTATTGACTTACTTATGTTTATCTTATATCCTGATACTTTGCTGAACTCTTCTATTAATTCCAGTATTATATGGGATTCTTTAGGGTTTTCTGTGTATACAATCATATCATCTGCAAATAAGATTACTTTTACTTCTTCTTTACCAATGCAGATATCCTTTATTTCTTTGTCTTGTCTGATTCCTCTGGCCAGAACCTCTAGTACAACATTGAATAGAAATGGTGACAGTGGGTGTGCTTGTATAGTTCCTGCTGTCAGTGGGAATTCTTTCATTCTCTCTGCATTCCAGATGATGTTGAAAGTTGGCTTTGGGTAGATGTCCCTTATTGCATTGAGGAATTTCCCTTTTATTCCTATTGTGCTGAGAGTTTTTAACATGAATGTTTGTTGGAGTATGTCAAATGTCTTTTTGCATCAGTTGACAAAATCAGGTGATTCTTATCCTTTGTGTTATTTATGTGGCTGATCACATTAATTGTTTTTCTGATGTTGAACCAGCCCTGCATTCCTGGTATGAATCCAGTTTGGTCATGATAATTTATTTCTTTTATATGTTGTTGAGTTCTGTTGGCTAGGATTTTGTGGAAGATTTTTGCATCTAGATTCATGAGTGATATTGGCCTGTATTTTGTGGGCTTTTTTTTTTTTTTTTTGGTGGGATCTTTCCCTGCCTTTGGTATCAGGGTTATGCTGGCTTTATAAAATGAACTTAGGACTATTCCATCCTTTTCTATGCTGTGAAATACCTTCAGTAATACTAGAACTAACTCCTCTCTAAAAGTTTGGTGGAATTCTCTGGTGAAGCTGTCTGATCCAGGACTTGTTTTGCTTGGTAGGGTTTTGATTACTTTTTCAATCTCTTCTTTTGTGATGGAATGAAATTGTTCTGCTTCTCCTTGTGATAATTTTAGTAGGTGATGTGAATCTAGAAATTTGTCCATTTCCTCTAGGTTTCCAATTCTGTTAGAGTACAATTTTTCTTAGCATTCTGTCATGATACTTTTAATGTCAGTTGGTTCCACTGTGATGTCTCCTGTCTCGTATCTTATTTGGGTTATTTGTCTCCTTTCCTTTTTATTTTTGTGAGTTTACCCAACAGTTTATCAATTTTGTTGATCTTTTCAAAAAAATCAGCTTTTGGTTTTTTAAAATTCTTTCAATTGTTTTTCTATTCTCTAATTCATTTTGTTCTTCTCTAATTTTTATTATCTGTTTTCTTCTGGTGCCTGAGGGTTTCTTTTGTTGTTCTCTTTTTACTTGTTCAAGTTGTAGGGTTAATTCTTTGGTTTGGGCCCTTTCTTCATTCTGGATGTGTGCATTTATAGAGATAAATTGACCTCTGAGAACTGCTTTTGCTATATCCCACAGGTTCTGGTAGGGTACGTTTTCATTCCCATTTGATTCCATGCATTTCTTTATTGTGTCTTCGATTTCTTCTATAACCCATGAACTTTTGAGCAAGGTGTTACTCAGTTATTGTGAACTTGAATTTCTGTCCATATTTTTTCTGCTATTGTTTTCAACTTTTATGGCTTTATGGTCTGAGAAGATGCTTTGCAATAATTCAGTGGTTTGGATTTTGTTGAGACTTGCTTTAAGTCCTAATATGTGGTCTGTTGTACAGAATGTTCCGTGTGCATTGGAAAAGAGTGTGTACTTTTTGATTACTGGGTAAAAAGTTCTGTGTATGTCTGTGTGGTTGAGTTGGTTGATTGCTGCAATAAGATCTTCTGTATCTTTATTGAGAGTTTTCCTGAATGATTTATCCCTTACTGAAAGTGGAATATTGAAATCTCCAACTATTACTGTGGAGTGATTGATCACATTTTTCAATGTTGTCAGCATTTGTGCAGTGCATTTCGATACTCTGATATTGAGTACATAAGTACTCAATATTGTTATATTCTCCTTATATATTGAAACTTTAAAGAATAAATAGTGACCATCCTTGTCCATGATGGTGGATTTTACATTAAAATCTATTTTATATGAGGTTAGTATTGCCGCTCCTTCTCTTCTTTGCATGTTGTTAGCTTGTTATATATTTTTCCATCCTTTGATTTTTCAGTTTGTTCATATCCTTGAGTCTAAAGTGTGTTTCTCGTAAATACACGGACTGTGTTTTTTGAGCCAATCTGTTACTCTCTGTCTCTTTTTGGAGCATTCAGTCCATTTACATTCAGTGTAACTATTGATACATATGTATTCAGTGCTGTCATTTTGGTGCCTTAATTTTTGTGCTGTTGACATTTTCTCTGTGCCACTTAATATTCTGTTCTGGGTCATTTTTCTTTATGGGTTTTCTTTTCATAATTTTCAGTATTGGTTTTGTGTCTGTTAAGACTCATGTATTATGTTTCTTGTTTTGATATGTAGTATTGTTAGTTTGCTTTGTGGCGACCCCTTTGCTTGGTCTAAGGTTAAACTAATCTTTTACTTTTGTATATCTCCTTAACTTCTCCATCTGAAAGGGCTATAAATATATATCCCTCTTTATAGTGTGATGATGTCATAGTTTACATGTTAAGATCTCTGTTTCCCTAATTTTAATATTTTAGCTTTGATTGAACTTTGTGACTTCCCTAACTGAGTAGGACTCTGGATGCTGTGTCCTGCATTGCATCCTTGAGTGTACATCTGATATTATTGATTTTCTTATTGAAGAGCTCCTTTCAGTGTTTCTTGTAATTTTGGTTTGGTTTTTGCAAAGTCTCTAAGCTTTTGTTTATCTGAGAATGTCTTAATTTCACCATCATATTTGAGAGACAATTTTGCAGGATACGTAATTCTTGGTTAGAAATTTATCTCCTTCAAAGGTTGGATGTATCATCCCACTGCCTTCTTGCTAACATGGTTTCTGCTGAGAAGTCAAAGGACAGCCTACAAGATTTCCCTTTGTTCATTAGTTTTGATTTAAGCCTAGCTGCCTTTAGGAGTCTTTCCTTATGTTCCATTTTATTAAGCTTGATTATAATATGTCTTGGTGTCTTTATTTTGGGGTCTAGCTTTGTATCCTTTTACCATACCTTCTCAATCTGTATGCCAAACAAATAACCTGAGAAGCTGGACTATATGAAAAAGAATGAGGTGTGAGATTGGAGGAAGACTCATTAACAAGCTGTGTTATATAGATGATACAACCTTGCTTGCTGAAAGTGAAGAGGATTTGAGACACTTATTGATGAATATCAAAGCCTTCAGTATGGATTTCACATCAACATCAAGGAAACAAAAATCCTTACAAATGGACCGATAAGCAACATCCTGATAAATGGAGAAAGGATTGAGTTTGTCAAGTATTTCATTTTACTTGGTTTCACAATCAACTTCTATGGAAGAACAGTGAAGAAATCAAATGACACATTGCATTGGGAAAATCTGTTGCAAAGGACATCTTTAAAGTCTTGAAAATGAAAGATGTCACCGCGAAGACTAAGGTGTACCTGACTCAAGCCATGGTATTTTCAATCACATCATGTGTATGCAGAAGCTGGACAATGAATAAGGAAGACAGAAGAAGAATTGATGTCTTTGAATTGAGGTGTTGGAGAAGAATACTGAATGTACCATGGACTGCCGAAAGAACAAACAGATCTGTTCTGGAAGAAGTACAACTAGAGTGCTCCTTGGAAGCCATGATGTCATGAATTGAATTGTGTCCCCTCAAAAATGTGCTTAGCAATTTGGGTGGGCCATGATTCCCAATATTATGTGGTTGTCCTCCATTTTGTGATTTTCTTGTCTTGTAAAACCCAGTGTCTGCCTGTGGCTAATAGATATGATCATGATAAAGAGGATTAAGGTGAGACTGCAACATCCTTACTAAACGAGTTTCTCTGGAAGTGGCTTGTACCACCTTTTGTCTTTTTATCCTACAAAAGATAAAAGGAAAAGGAAGCAAGAAGAGAGTTAGGAACCTCATTCCAATAAGAAAGCAGCACTGGGAGTAGAATGTGTCCTTCAGACCTGTGATTCCTGTGCCAAGATGCTCCCTAACCAAAGACTGATACCACACAAGGACCTTCCACCAAAGCCAACAAAGAAGGAAAGACTTTCCTTGCAGCAGACACCCTGAATCTGTACTTTTAGCCTACTGGACTGTGTAAGAATGAACGTTTCTTTGCTACAGCCATCCACTCATGGTATTTCTGTTACAGCAATACCAGATGACTGAGACAGATGTTAACACTGTGTCTTACATACTTTGGACATGTCAGGAGGGACCAGTGCCCGGAGAAGGACATCATCCTTCGTAAAGTAGATGGTCAATGAAAAAGAGAAAGGCCCTGAAAAGATGGATTGACACAGTGATTGCAACAATGGGCTTAAGTATAAAAATGATTTTGGGAGTGGTACAGGACTAAGCAGTGTTTTGTTCTGTTGTACATAGGGTTGTTGTAAGTTGGAAATGATTCAATGGCCTTTAACAACAATAACTTGCCTTCATTGTCTTCACAGTTGTTGGCCAAGGGACTATGGAAACCTATATTCATCTCTCTTCTGCTGTTCTGAGGGACTCACTTATAATTATTCTTGAAGGAAGGTAACGGTTATAGAAATGAAGTCATGATGAAAGTTCTTCCACAATTCTGGTAAGCTGTTAGTTTTGAAAAAAAATCATGAATATGTTATAGAAATGGTTATAGAAATGAAGTCATGATGAAAGTTCTTCCACAATTCTGGTAAACTGTTAGTTTTGAAAAAAAATCATGAATATTCACTGAGGCCAAAGAGTGTGGCAATTTCATTGGCCTAGTGGAAGTTTGGGAGATGGTGAGTGGGATGAACCTTCTTGGGTAATTTACTCTATCAAGCTGCTTCGGTTCATGCTGATAATCTGGCTAAACTACCTGTGGCATGAGGAAAACCAGACTGGTTCAGCAGAAAGCATAGTGTCCTCGATTTCTGTGAAAAGCCTTGGGCCCATTGTTGATGCTGAAGCTACAGCTTCAGGCCTGGAGTTTGGTGATTATGACAAATTAGTTGAATGATCTTTTTGCAGGGCATCATGGCTGAAAGGAACTTAGCAGCCAATTTCTATGCCTGCTGAGTTTTGTCATTGGTGTGGTTTCTTTCAGGTTTCTACTGATTAGCCTTCCTGGGAACAGTGAAGCTTGGCTACTCTGTGGCAGCCTGCAATGTCTCCCAGGACAACCTGGGAGGACTTGGTTGCTAGGAATCCTGAGACAGTGGCTGTCATGAGAACTTTGGGGAGCCTCAGCTTGTTCTGCACTCAGGACTCTGGGAGTTCAGAGAGCCCTTGTCTGGCCATCTGATATCCCAGGGAATTGTATTTTTTGTTCAGAGACAGGGGGACATTCCCTTGGTCCTCAGTTCTCTAGGGACTTGACAGAGACTTTTTAGGCTGCACATCACCAGGGTTAATCTCTGAGGGAAGTTCCAGGAAGCTCTCCTGGCAGGCTAGATAGGAGCCTTTCCTTTGGGAGTCCATAACATTACATCCATACTTTTACCCTTGCATTTATCTCATTACATTAAATTGATCTCATTATTAAATTTATCTCATTACATTAAATTGATCTACCTATGAAGTTAAGGAAAAATAATTAGAGGCAGGTACTAGAGAGAGTGTTCACAGCACATAGCATAGTGCCTGACCCTCAGTAAATGATGACCTGTTCATTGAACTGAGAGGACATCCCTTAGGGACTCAGTTTTTACATTTTCCTGAACTTCATTTATCCTTGTAGTTGAGAAATGGCTGACCAATTTCAAACCTCGCATCTACATTATAGGCAGTCAGAAAGAGAAATACGAGGAAAGAGAAGAAGGTGGATTTTTATCAGGAAAACACAACTTTCCCAGAAATCCCTGCCTGATTTCAAGTATATGGCTATTGCTAAACAGCAAGGGAGTCTGAGAAAGTGCATTTTCACATGGGCTTATTGCCCCGTTAAACAAAACTAGGGTTCTTTTAGCCAATAAAACAGTTTTAAAGCATGGCTTTTCAAGTTTTCAACATTTCTCCCATCAAGAGGTGGGGGTTCATGGCCTTTTACTTGACTCTGAGTAGAGTTCTGATTACTTTGTTCAATAGAGTATGGTGGAAATAACTTTGAAGACTAGGTCATAGAAGAGCACGAAACCTCTGCCCGGTTCTCTTGAGACATTCTGGAAGAACTATTAGAAGTCTGATCATCCTGAGATCACCATCCTGGAGAGGTCACATTGTAGGTGTTTGAAGACAGCCCCTAATGAGCCTCTGCCTGACAGCCAGCATCAACTGGCAGCCCTATGAGAGTGCCATCTTAGATGCCCTACCCAGATGAGCCTTCAGTGACTGAAGTCCCAGCCACCATCTGACTGCAACCACATGACAGACCTCAAGCAAGAGTTGTTCAGACAAGCCCTTTTCAAGATCGTGAACCACAAAATTGTGAGAAAAATCTTTTTTTTTTTTTTAAATCTACTTAGTTTGATATGTTGCTGTACATCAGTTGAAAACTGGAAGGATCAAAAAGAAGAAAAGAATGAATATTAGTCAGACAGTTAGTGACAGAGGCATGTAAGGGAACTTCAGGCAAAAGAGTAGTGAAGTTTCTGAGACTCCAGGAAAATTCTCATCAGGATGCAGACCCTATGGAGGTCCTGATCAGAGGTCTTGTAATTGCAGGTCTCCACCAGAGTTGAAGTCCCTCCTTCCTGCTGAGACATTTGGTTGAAACAATCTTACATTTGAGTGTCCAAAAATGATAGCATCATCTGAATGCTCAAATAACCATTTTCATGGGAGAAATTGTGCCAAGGATTATGACTATTAGCTATTGTGATGAGAACATTGATCCCTGGCTGCTTCTCCTGAAATGTGGTGAGTGGACATTGGGAAGCATAGTGCAAATTATTATTAGTTTCTCTTTCCCAGAAAATTAAATATCTCCCTCCCCATTTTTGAAACGTAAGTTCCAGGGCTAGAGTATTTCTAGCAGACCTTGACTTCTACATGGTAATCTTCAGTTTCTCAATTTATTCTGGGAGACTTGGAATCAGAAAGAAGCCCTGATGGTGCAGTAGTTAAGCACTTGGCTGCTAAATGAAAAGTTTGAACCCACTAACCACTGCACAGGAGAAAGATATGGCAGGTTGCCTCGGTAGAGATTTACAGCCTTAGAAACTCTATGGGGAAGTTCTATTCTGCACTATAGGGTTGCTCTGAGTTGGAACTGACTCAGTGGCAATGGATTTGTTTTTGGTTTTGGTCTGGAGCCACATTCTGCCCCTCCAACAATAGGTGAAATAGGGACATGCCTTGTGATCCACTTTCCTGAATATGCTGAAGGTTATTTTGTGCTGAACAACCTACCTTGAGTGTCTGTGCTACCTTTGGTGGCTAAATTCCTCTGTCTTTCTGTCCATCATGGCTCTGTTCCTTTGAGTGCTTTGCCAGGTCTGATGACTCTTCTTACCAAGCCCAAGCTAAGTCTTTACTTTCCCCAACCTTTGTTCTGTTTCTCTTGACTTCTTTGTATTTGCCCTCATGCTTTGATCAATTCCCCTAAAAGCAGCTGCCGAGCAACTTCCTTTCCTTTCTATGAGTTGCTCCTAAAATTCCACCTGGTTCATCAAACCCTTTGCTTGGTTTCATTGCTGCTTATAAGTTCCTAAGGGATTCTACATGGGACAGGAAGTAGAATGGTTAGAGAACAGACTTTGGAGTCAGAGAGGCCTGGATTCAAATTCTTACTTTGTACCATATTACCTGTGTGACATTGAACATGTTTTCTCGTCTGTAGAATGGGCTTGGCAGATTGTGCTTTTCAAAGACGGCCACAGAAATTTTCCCCATTTCATGTGTTCTTCTAGAACCTTGCCACTTCCCCTCAAGCAGTGGGGGTCTGATCCCTTCCACAGGTATCTGGACAAGTTTGTGTCTTGTTCATAAACCAATGGAATGTGGCAAAAGTAATGCAGTACGACTTCTGGGCCAAAGGCAGAAAAGGGGATGCAGTTTTTGCTTTGCTCACTGAAACACTCACTGAAGCCCTGAACCGCCATGTCAGCCATTTGGCTGCCTAGGGCCCACCATACTGTGAGGAAGCCTAAATGAGTTTGCATGAGAAACCATATGGAGAAGCCTGATACTGCGACAAAAAAAAAGAGATGCTTAGTCAGCTGCCAGCCACTGGATGATCCAGCTCCCCGCAGTTCTGGTCTAGCCGCTGTCTGACTGCAGCTGCATCAAAGGCCCTGAGCTTAACAGCCCAAGAAAGCCCCTCCCAAATTCTTGACCCTGAGAAACCATGAGATATAGTAAAACAATCACTGTTTTAAGCCACAATTATAACCTGAGTAGTGGAGTTAACAATGCATCCCTCCCAGGGATAGGGGAAGAATTAAATAATATAGTGTACAGAATGTTATAAGGACTAAATGTTCTTATTAAGTGCCAAGAACCATGCTACTATTAATTTTATGAATCTTCTATATTAGTCTTTGTTTTATTAAAACACAGATGATTACAGATGGAAAGAGATTTTAAAGATCTCCTAGGCTAATGCTTTCATTTTGGGGTGAGAGAACAGAGGCCCAGAGAGGGGAAATTGTCTGTATCACATAGAAAGTTTATGGCACTGTATGAATTTGAGGCGAGGCTCCTCTGTGTTGAATAGAAAAACCTTGTGACTATCTCCTTGCCTGTTTTAATTATAGATGTGTCTTAGTTATTGGAAAAGCAAAGCAGAAACTGAATCAAATAGACCGGGATCTTGAATTCTAACTCATCCTTCTGGGCCTAGCTTCACAGGCAAGATGATATTTTTTATTGGTCTTCACAAGGGTGGATTGTTCAGGGGTGACAGGAGGAGTGTTGTACAAGAGAGACGCTGCAGTAGAGACGAATGGAAATTACTGCTTTTTACTGAATACCTGAATGAGGGCTTAATCCCTGTGCAGTAGCTTCCAAGAGACGGTGGCAGGTCAGGGTGTCAGCTACTGTGAGGACAAGCAAATGTGGGAAGGGTTTGGAGGTGAGGGAGGTGATGATGTCTATTCTATAGCTATTCTTTTGAAAACTCATAATTTTCAGATCTTGTTGACAGTAACCGGACTTTGGGCCCTAGTTGGTGTTACACACTGGAAATGAGACGTTGCTGCTGGGCGTCTCAGCAGTCAGTTCTTCAGGTGGTCTTATTTAAAAGATACTGTACTTACTAGCAGCGAGCTGCCCAACAGCTGCTGAAAACAGTGAGGCCCTTGGGTGTGTCAGGTCCTGCCTTCTAGCTGTCAACGGAAGTACCTCATAGGCAGTCTCCAGATGCTATGACGTGTTTCAAAGTAGGGAGAGGTTAGGGCCTTCCTGCCATCCTCTGCCAGGCCCCATCCATAAATCTAGACATGAATTTCCTTAAACACTGCTTTTCTGCTGGAGAAGCATTTGTCAGACGGGCTCCTGCTCCACTTGAGAATCAGCTGCTGCTAAGGCCCCCTGCTGGGTGACTTTGCCGCCCAGCCAACCAAGATGATTTCCTAGCCGAGCCACCCTTCCTGCCATGAAGCTGCAGAATCTATAGCACAGCTCAGAAAAGAGATGGTGAAGGGGCAGTGGTGTCCTTGGTCAGCAGCCGGACTCTCAGTGTGTGGCCATCCCATGTACTGTCTCTCTGCTGCGCTATATGCTGTTTACTTAAGTGTCACAGTTCAGTGTATTTGCCGGCTCATGCCTAATCCCTGCCTCTCGGATAACAGAGAAGGCATCAGTACGTGCAGTCTTCCAAAACAGTGAGTCGGCAGGAACGGGGCACAGCGGCCACTGGCTCCTTTTTGAGAAGGGTAGTTTAGTTTGTTACTGGTCCCTAGTCAAATCTTACAACACTCTGCCAGATCCTAGGGCTCCCTGGATGTCCACTGCTCCATTCAATTATCATTCCAGGCCTTAGTTCTCAAAGGGAATTGAGGAAACATGTGTCTAGTCTGCCATCTTGCTCCTGCTTCTCTGGATGTGGAAATCTTATGTCTGCGTTTTCTACAAGCTGTCAGTTGATTCCAATGATCATTCAGGTTTGAGAGCCGGTACCATGGTCCATTCATGACAGAAAGAGTGATAAAATTTTTGAAGTGTAAGAAGCTGGACTATATGAAGAAGAATGTATGATGTCACTGTTGAAGAAGACTCATTAACAGTCTGTATTATGTGGATGACACAAGCTTGCTTGCTGAAAGTGGAGAAGACTAGAAGCACTTACTGATGAAGATCAAAGACCTTAGCCTTCAGTATGGATTGTACCTCAACATCAAGAAAACAAAAATCCTCACAACTGGACCAATAAGCAACATCATGATAAATGGAGAAAAGATTAAAGTTGTCAAGGACTTCACTTTTCTTGGATCCACAATCAGTGCCTCACAGAAATAAGAGTCAAGAAATCAAATGCCATTGGATAAATCTGCTGCAAAAGACCTCTTTAAAGTATTGGAAAACAAAGTTGTCACTTTGAGGACTCAGGTGTGCCTCATGCAAGTCATTGCATTTTTAGTTACCTCATATGCGTGTAAAAGCTAGACAATGAATAAGGAAGACTGAAGGAGAATTTATATCTTTGAATTACGATGGTGGTGCAAAATACTGAATGTACCATGAACTCCTAGAAAAGCTAACAAGTCTGTCTTGGAAGAAATGCAGCCAGGGTGCTCCTCAGAAGTGAGGATGCCAAGCCTTTGTCTCACATGCTTAGGACGTGTTATTAGGAGTGAACAGTCCCTGGAGCAAAACATCATGTTTAGTAAGGCAGAGTGTCATTGAAAAAAAAAGGAAGACCTCAATGGGATGGATTGACATAAAGGCTGCAACAATGGGCTCAAACATAGTAACAATTATGAGGATGGTACAGGAACAGGTAGTGTTTCATTCTGTTGTACATAGTGTTGCTATGAGTCAGAACTAATTCAGTGGCTCCTAATAACAACAAAATGTCAAAAAGTAAGGATTTCTCCATGAGGGCTAAGCTGTGCCTGACCCAAGCCATGGTGTTTTCAATTATCTCATATGCATGCAAAAGCTGGACAATGAATAAGGAAGACCAAAGATGTCTTTGAATTATAGTGCTGATGAAGAATTTTGAATATACTGTGGACTGCCATAATAGCAAATAAACTTTTCTTGAAGTACAGCCAGAATGCTCACTAGCAGCAAGGATGCCAAGTGCCATCGAGTCGGATCCTGCAAGACTTTATCTCATGTACTTTGGCCATGTTATCAAGAGAGACCATTCCCTGGAAAAGGACATCATGATTGGTAAAGGAGAGGGTCAACAAAAAAGAGGAAGATCCTAAACTAGGTAAATTGACACAGTGACTGCAACAATGTGCTCAGCATGGCTCAGTGTGTTGTTCTGTGGCACATAGGATTACTAGGAGTCAGTAAAAACTCTAGGACAGTTAACAACAATAACATGGTTTTTAAACCTGTTTTCTAAAATTTGTAGGACTTTTATTCAAATATCTCTTAGACAATTAAATAATTTTGGGAATCAAGGACTGGAATAAAGGGAGTAAGCTAGCAGTGTGAGGTTTAAAAATGTCTTCAAAAGTTTTGTTCTCAGGAACAAGACTACTGTGCTTTTAAACAGTTGTTAGTTAATTAAACAAGCATTACTTAGCATATGCTGTATATTTTTTAGCAAAGACTAAGTAAAAAAGAAAATGAGTGTGGCAGTCTTATTTTTTTGCCACCTTTGCAGCATCCTTCTTTGCTTTCCTGGTATTTTGGCCCTGGTGCTCTCGTGTTTTTCCCTTGGCATTTGAACAACCTGTGGTACAAACTTAACTTTCTCTTATAAAAACTCTCATGTGTTGTTGAATTTCACTCTTACTCAATTGTTTGGAAAGCAAACCTATCCACGACAATGTGTTGATAAGGGATAATAGCTTAAAATGTTAGTCCAGGAACCTTTGAGGACTTAATCTGTCAAATCAGATGAAATGCATTTCTAGTGGTAGAGTTTAAGGCATCAAAAAATGAAAAGATGAGGAAAATATTTGGGCAAGGAAAGTGAGTATTCCTGAAATTATGTTATGTAGTTGACTATTCTGATTAATTTTAAGGACAATCTTGTCGTGAGTCAGATCCTAATCAACGGCACTTGGCACTTGGTTTGCTCACTGCTAGGTGTGGAGGGATAGCATAATGGTATTGAATGCAACTGAAGATCCACAGTGAAGTATAATAGATATGAAGTAACCATTGAATACACATGTCTATCTATATTCATCACACATGCAGACAGGCTGTGCCTCAAACTTCCAGGCAATCATAGCCATAACACTACTAGGAATGAGACACATAAACCCACTAGCATCAACCACTCCATGGGTGCTACTTTCATCTGTGATCAAGCCAGACACATGAGACACTTACATAGCCAACACTGTGATTATTATTTGTAGAAAACAAATATTAAACAATATCAACAGATTCCTAAGGAAGAACCACTCACTCTTCCCCAATTACGCGTGTCCATTCTTTGGAAAACTTGGTGGCACAGTGGTTGAATGCTATGGCTGCTAACCAAAAGAATGGCAGTTTGAATCCACCTAGAGTTCCTTGGAAACTCTATGGGAAAGTTCTGCTCTGTCCTGTGGCGTCTCCATGAATCAGAATCTACTTGACGACAACACATTTAGTCTGGTTTTTTATTCTTGTATTAGTGGTCAGGCACAGTTCAGGTCAGATACTATGTTCACTTTACCACTGCCTCCGTCTACCACCATGCTTCTGGTAGGCCTGTAAGTCTCCTGAGACTTATTCTCTGCTGTTGGGCCTTGATGTAGGCTGGAAGACCTCTGCACAGGCTCTCCTTGGCCTTTGCCACTGGGCTTTTCTAAACCTCTGCTGTCAGCTCCTGTTACACTACCCAAATCTGGGGGACTGTCTTACTGCCACACCATTCCCAATTGCCCAGGAGGAAGGCAAGCAACCCCTGCACAGGACACATTCAGGCCTCTCTTGCCCTTCACAAGAAAATGTTATAGCTCTTTTAACTTTGCTGAAAATCTTCCTGCCCAGAGGTATTCAGCTCTATTCTGCTATAGGAAGACCCCTGTATAGGATCCTCCAAGGCAATCCCTGCACAGAGCACAGTCAGGCCTCTGCCCTGCACATGCAAGTATTGCAACACTTCTAGTTCTGCCAGCGAGCTTAAAACTCGTCTCTGCCTCCATGGGCCAGGTGGGCCCACTGCTTCTGTCTGTCATCATCTTCAGCATCTGTTCTTTCTTCTGAGTGTAGGAGGTTCTCAGTTCAGGGACCCTGGATCCTTGGTCCAAACGAGTTGCTGTCCTCCAAACTTGTCCTTGATGGTAGTAAGCTTCCCCTGAACATCTGCGGGACTAACCCTTTTAAGCCTCATAGGGCTTAAAACTGACCAATCCCCTTGATAGGCCACAGTCACCTCATTTGGATAGTCTTGTAAGGTTTATGCAGTTTATTTGTATAATCACATACAATCGTTTTATGAGAATTACAAAATCGTGTCTAGAAAGGCCATGTAAAGCAATTCATTGTACTGTACCTGTGTTCTGAAGGACACGTTAAAATTGAATAAAAATCATCCACTGACTGCCATATTTTTATGCAAATAACATATGCTTCCTATGTTTGTTTGCCAACTGCATTTTCCCCCTGTGAGGTATTTTTCCAAGCACACTGTGCTATTTTTTTTTAAACAGAAACATATTAAAAAAAAAAAAACTGTCATAGCAGTTGCTTAGGAAAATACCTTTTTGGGGAGAGGGAGCAGTTGACAAGCAAACAAACAAGGTGCATTCATTTTATTTTTGTAGAAATAGGGTATCACTCATCAGCAGTATATTTAAGACAAGGCTAGAAAGTCAAATATGAGATTTAAGGAAACAGCAGATGCTTAGCTTTTCTCTACAGTCCCCAGTGTTTTCTTAGGATAGAAAAGAAGCACTATAGCACAGTTCTCAGGGGAAATTTATATGCTTCTCCTGGCATTTGGAGATACTTGAAGTCAAAGAGACCGGTACTTACTTCTTACCTGGAGAAGTCTGAAGGGGAGGGTTGGCTTATTCAGCTACAAGAGCAGTGCAAGGCTAGGGTGGCAGTGCAGGCTCTACTCCCACCAGTTAGCCAGTTAATGGGTTAGGGTATAGTTTCTATAGGTCACGAGGACTGTGGAGAAGGTAGTTGAGTCATCAGTCAGGGATCCAGCCTACGAGGGTGGGCTGTTGGGGTAAAGGGACCCCAGAAGTAAGAGACTTCAGACTGTATTTCTAGGTATGAGGGTCAAAAGCGATCACCCAAAGTGTATGTCACCAAAGGTACTACCCCCTATAGGTTCCTGTAGAATAACCAAAGATGGAAAGAGCCATCAGCCCCTACCAATGCAGGTCTGCAAGACAGCCAGCAGTTGGGTGGCTACCACGACACAGGTCACTGTTTGTCACACTACAATAACATCAGTGACATGAGATATTGTGCCTTTCCTGTAACCTTTTTTTCTATCCCAGAGAAGCAAACGGAAGTGCACAAGAATGGGGAGTGTATCAGTCTAGGTCTGATGAGAGGAGTAAAATCACTATGTATGAAGATTGACAATTAAGTCCACCAACTTAATTGTTCTAAGTGCTACATACCTCATTGCTGAATATTACTACAGTTGCCTTCAAAGTACTCACATTGGGAAGCTGTGGACTGATGCCAGCGCCTAGTCCACCCTTCAAATCAATTTTGGAACTCTTTCTGGACTGACCATTGTGCACAGTGGCATGGTAGCAAGTTTGTGTACTTGTCTAGTTGTCTGTGAGGGAATTTTTAGTCAGTAAAAAAATAATTGTTGGAACACCCTCCCTGCTTACCTGATCTGGCCCCCAATGACTTTTTTTTTTTTTACCTGAAGATAAAGGAAATATTGAAAGGAAGACATTTTGGTGACATTCAGAACATTAAAGGTAATACAATGACAGCTTTGATGGCCGTTCCGGAAAGAGTTCAAAAATTGTTTTGAAGGATGGACTAGATGCTGGCATCAGTGCATAGCTTCCCAAGGGGAGTACTTCGAAGGTGACCATAGTGACATTCAGCAGTGAGGTGTGTAGCACTTTTTCTAGGATGAGTTCCTAAACTTAGTTGTCAGTCCTTGTGTGATAAAAAAATAAGGGATTTCTTACAGGGATTAGATTCTACACATTTTGAGGGCAGGTGGAGAAATATCTCTGTGAGATCATTACCTCTGTTTCTGGTGTTGAGCCTAAAGTCTCTATAGATCAGTCAGGCTATCAGCAGCCAGGGAAAAAAGAAAAACACCCACTGCCATAGAGTGAATTTCAACTCATAGAGACCCTGTAGACAGAGTAGAATTGCACCATAGATTTTAAGGAGTGCCTGGTGGATTTAAACTGCCACTGCCACCGTTTTGGTTAGTAGCCACATCACTTAACTGCTATACCACCAGATTTTCCAGCAGTTAAGAAGGGAGGCTGGATATGAAATGGGGAGAGCAAGAATAAATTGGAACAGGTGAGGATAAACCGGAACTTGTGTTGTCTGTCTTTCAGCTCCTTTCACCTTGTTGGCAGGGCTGACCTGTGGAAGAAGCTGGAACTATCAGCTACAGAGCTGCACATATAACTGACCCAGAACTTAACTGAAATGGAAGGAGAAGATCCAGCTGTAGCTGGAGGAGTTGTGACCCTGTTGTCTGCCTACATCAATGAGTGGGACCAGCATATCAGCAACAATGTGTGTGAGCCACCACAGGGGATGGTACCCTTACTTCTACCTCAGAGCATGAAAACAGCTATTCCTCCACTTTTGCTGTATGTCATGGATTGAATTGTGTCCCCCCCAAAAGTAGGTGTAGTCACGTCCATGATTCCCAGTATCTTGTCACTGTCCTCTGTTTTGTGGTTTTCCTATGCTGTATGTTAAAGGATTAGGGTGGGACTGTAAATCTCTTTATAAGATCACC
This sequence comes from Heterohyrax brucei, assembly GCA_028571685.1. NCBI lineage: Eukaryota > Metazoa > Chordata > Mammalia > Hyracoidea > Procaviidae > Heterohyrax > Heterohyrax brucei. The sequence continues at coordinate 59,468,937 of CM053166.1, forward strand.
TCCCTGCTCCACTGTAAAGGGAGTTTCCCTGCAGTATGGCTTGCTCCACCCTTAATCCTTTCATTCTGCAAGAGATAAAAGGAAAGGGAAGCAGGCTGAGAATTAGGAACCTCACACCATCAAGCAAGCAACACCGGGAGAAGAGTGCGTCCTTGAGACCTGAGGTTTCTGTGTCAAGATGCTCCCTGGACAAAGACTGATGCAATACCGGACTTTCCTACAGAGCCGACAAAGGGGAAAACCTTCCCCTGGAGTGCACATCCTGAATTTGGACTTGGAGCCTACTGGACTGTGTAAGAAAAAAAACCTTCCTTTGTTAAAGCCATGCACTCTGTGGTATTTCTGTTAGAGCAGCCCTAGCTGACCAAAACAGTGTACAAACATCATTTGTGCTCAACCTAACTTGGAATTATACAGGGAAGGGAATTTGAAGAAATGTAGTTCCGTGTTATCTAAGTTGATGCACCCCAAGAGAAAGAGTGGAAACAAGTGCTTATGGCTTCTTTCCCAACTCTTTAGTTCTCTGTCACAGAGGTCAGAACTGAGCAAGGGGAAGGAAGAAACTTTGAACTGAATATAAAATTTAACTTTTGACTTAGATTGGCTTTTTAAATGCTAAAATGAATCTTGTTCTTAAACTGTCCAAAAGTCACAGGATCTGTCTCAGATGTTTTCAAGAGGCAGGGGAGCTGATTTGACATAACAAGGTTGAAAGCAGTAGTGAAGAAAAATACAGCTACTTCCTGTTTATGCCAGTCAGTTCAGCCTGTTTAATAAACCAGTTCTACAGTCATTTAACTTGTATAAATTCAACTCTGTACATTCCTACATTCTCCCACACCAGTCTATCTGTCTCATATAATTTAGGATTCTTAAAATTGCCAAGCCAAGTGCCGTCGAGTTGGATCCAACTCATGGCGACCCTAGGGGCCAGGGTAGAACTGACCCCAGAGTATTCAAGGAGCGCCTGGTGGATTTGAACTGCTGACCTTGTGGTAGCACTTGAACCACTACACCACCAGGGTTACCCTTCTTAAAATTATCTTTTGAATATAACCCACTGCTGTCAACTTGATGCCGACTCATAGTAACCCTGTACTCTACATTATTATATACTTTATATATACTTAAAGAAATACGTATTACTATGTCCGGTTGCTCTGTATATATAAAATCACCGACACTGTTTATTGTGGAGAATTTATTTTTCAGGTGTTATTTTCACAATACAGAATTTTCGCTATATATGGTGGTTGTAGAAATTAACACTATGTAAATGAAAATGTGTCTCTTTTTATCCCCAAATTCTGGGGCAAGTAGGGTAGGATGAGGGAACCATTTGGCTTTTTAAACTCATTGGTGTGTTCAGTAGTCCATTCATCCAGTCCCTTCTAGAGACTGAGATACTTTCATATTATAAAGTTGTAACATGCCAGAGATGACAGAGACCTTAAATATTATTAGTTACTCTTCATTTTAGGAAAGGAAATCCATTCTATAGCCAGCCGAGCCAAATGTGTACTGAGCCACATAGTACCTTGTTGGCAGGTCCAGTACTAGAACCTGGTACTCCGTATCAGAATTGACTTGCCCTTCCATCACACTATGCTGATGCTGCTCTTTAACTTGTGAATCTCTCTAGCAGGTGCTGGGAGTCTGGCGCTATTTCAGGTCATTCATGTTCACAGCTTAGACATGTCATTGCCCTTGGTTCATTCTGAGTCAGAGAGGAATGCAGGGCTGATCTTAGGAATGACAAGGGTTCTTCTGTCCCATATCTGGTTTCTCTTTAACTGAAAGATTCCCAGGGTAGATCAGATCATTTTTTTCCTCTCATTTGTACCTTTGTACACAGTCCAAGGTATCATCCTTCAGGATTTAGGCTCTCCTGATGACCACAGCCAACACTGTGGCTGAGGGCAGATCAGCCCTGAGGTTGAAGTTCCAGCCATGTTGTCTCTTTAAAACAAGATTAGACAAGCCTTCTGATCTCAATAATCTGAACTAACCTTGAAATCAGTTTTCTCCCAGCTTCCTCAGGCATTCTCTGGGACTGTGTTCTCAAAGATTGCCTCTTTAAAAGGCTGTAGTCCCTTAAGAGTTCTTCGTAAACAGGAAGAATCATGTTCATCCACTTCTATGGCCCAATTGATTCCAGGGGAGATAACATTAAGAATGCTTCTTCGTTCCTTTGGGACATCAGATACTCAATGGAATTCTTCCCCCATTAGATGTTTGTCTTGATTTTGGAACTTTTCCTTCTAGAGTTTCAAAGCAGGTAAAATGAAGACTTCCTGTGACATTTGGAAACCCCATCTGCTCAATCCTTTTCCATCCTTCACTTGGGAGAGGGAGAAGCAAATGAGATTTCCAGATGGTCCTAAATTTGTAAATATCTTGGTTTGAGACAACCACGTAAAATCCAAGCCTCTGTTGTGTTTGTTTACACCTGCTTCTCTGGGCTGTTCTGATCAGGAAATATTAGTCTTCAGAGGACTTAGCCTTCTTTTTCCAGGCCCACTGTGTCATGTCAAGGGTCCCCACCACATGACAACCCTTGGAGGGGGTATTGGGTGCTAATAATACAGAACGGAGCAAGACAGACAGTTAAAGTGACCTGAAAACTAAAAGGAAACCGAAAAAGAAAGACATGACAATTCTAGGCAGTTCTGGAGTAAGTTCTTCTGTGTGTATATTAAAATGTGTACCTATGTACTAGACTTAATATATGTTCTCATGTGTTCTGGGTTGAATTGTGCCTTATGAAGAGATACCTTGAAGTCTTAAACGTAGTACCTATGAATGTGACCTTATTTGGAAATAGCATTTTTGCAGATGTAATTAGTTAACACAAACTCTAACCTGAGACTAAGATAGACTAGGAAGAAAGGCCTGGTGATCTATTTCTAAATATTAGTCAATGAAAATGCTATCAATCACAGCAGAATATTATCTAATAGAGTGCTGTAAGATAAGCCCCCTAGATTGGAAGACACTCAAAATACACAGTGACTGCAATAATAGACTCAGGCATACCTATGATCTTGAAGACCTTGCACTGGCAATGTTTGTTCTGTTGTACATGACATCACCATGAACTGGAACTGACTTGATGGAAACTAACAACATGACCTCATTTTAGAGTAAAGTGGCTACTAATCCAATAGGACTGATGTCCTCATAAAAAGAGAAGACACACAGACAGACACACAGGGAATATGACCTTGTGAGGATGGAGACAGAGATTAGGTTATGCCACCACAAGCCTAGGGCTACCAGAAAATGAGAGAAATAAGAAAGGATCTTCCCCTGCCAACATCTTGAATTTGGACTTGGAATCTCTGAACTGTGGGAGAATACATTATGGGTCTTCATTATGACAGCACTGGGAAACAAATACATCATCTAACCAGCTCTATTTCTAAACAACTGGGTATATTAAGGAAACTGTGGTGGTGTTGTGGTTAAGTGCTACAGCTGCTAACTAAAAGGTTGGTAGTTCAGATCTGCTAGGAGCTCCTTGGAAACTCTATGGGGGCAGTTCTACTCTGAGCTATAGGATTGCTATGAGTCAGAATCAACTCAATAGCAGTAGATTTTGGGTAGGGGTATACTAAACTACAACTAGATGTTTAAGATTTCATATCTTTAAATTAGTGGTTCTCAAAATACAGTTATGGGACAGCAGTATCAGCATCATCTGGAAACCAGTTAGAAATGCAAATTCTTGGGTCTGAGGAAGCCCTAGTGGAGTGCTGATTAAGAGCTATGTCTGCTAAGCAAAAAGTTGGCAGTTCAAATCTGTCAAGTATTCCTTGAAAACTCTATGGGGCAGTTCTACTCTGACCTACAGGGTTGCTATGAGTTGAAATTGACTTAATGGTAGTGGATTAGGTTTTTGGTTCCAACTCGACTGCACTTGGCATGGCTTGGCATACCAGTCTGACTACATGAGACACTCCAGGCTTGGGGCCCAGCACTCTGTGTTTTAACAACTCTTCCAGGGAATTCTGGTACAGCTCAAGTATGAGAACTACTACTTTAGGACAATCTGTGCTTATGACTTCTAGCATTGTTGTCTTCTTCTCTCTTCCAATTAGAAATGAACATTGTAAAATAAAAATCAGGAGAAACACTCTATACAGAGAAAACATTGCCACTGTCATATGTATTCATTTGCTAAAGGCATTCTGGTCTCTTTCAGCACCTGGTTGTGGGAGTGGGTGGTTTAGGAAGAAAAGGAGCTATGGGTGTAATGACCTAAGAGTTTTTTTTATTAACTCTACTTTTGGTGAGACTTTGTTCTATAAACTACTTACCTTTTTTGTTGTTGTTGTTTGTTTTTCTTCAAGGAATTTCTTTCTTAATAAAAAAATTAATTTGAGTTGCAAAGAGGCTTCATATTAGATTTCTGATGTAGATAAAAGGGACATGGGGAATGAATTGTCTTCTAAGGCGTAATGTTGTATTGAACTGAATGTCAAGTTAATGATTTGTTTTCTTTGAAGTTAATGTTATGGAAGATCTTGAATCAAGACAATTCAATGAGGCAGAAAGGCAGCAAATTCCTTTTAGTGATTTACTTGGTAACATTGAGTAACTTCCTCACTGTCTGCTTCATCTACTTGCCCTACCTCCTTTAATGACAACTGTACAGACTACATTTAGTATTGATGGTAGTTCAAAGATCTAGCATCTCTTAAACATAGCATTTTTAGTGTGAGGAATTCCTATGAATATTAGGCAGAGAAAGTCATTAATATTGTGAAAAGTGAATCTTGGATAATCTTCTCAAGGAGAGAGAATTTCCCATTTTGCCATGGGTGACTGCTGGAGTAACAGCTCATATGCCAACATAGGCAACAGTGTCTGCCTAACTGGATTCATTTCTCTCAAGTAATAAGAGTTAGCTAACTCATAACTCTGCCCAGGTAACTGCAGCTAGTGAATTGATAACATCTGTTGAGGACTAACTGGATATGGAAAATGCTGTGAGTTTAGGGTTCAGAAAAAAAAAAGAGATGTAGTGAATGTATTCCTTGCTTTCAAGGAACTTGAACTGTGAACAAATGTTTCTTAAAGAAATCCCTAACACAGAGACTAAGGGTGGGATTGTTGGTACAGTTAAAATGTAAATAAGAACGTGTCACTCCTCTGTGCATAGCTCATCTGGACTTCTTGTTTCACATGGCATAAACGCTTCATACCTTACTAGGATCTTTATGTTCCAGCACTCTGTTCCCTCTCTGACTGCATCCTTCTCCTACCCACCTCTCATTCACTTGCTGATGGGGACCCAGACAGATGCAGTCCTTTCGGACTTCTTGTTCCCTTTGCTCAGAACACTTTCCCCTTTATGCCTACCTTCCCTGCCTTTCTTTCTTTTCTTAATTTTTTTTTTTTTTTACTCAACCCTTATTACTTGTGTCTCCCAGTAGAATGCAAAGTCTATGAGGGCAGGATTCCTTGTGTGTTTTATTCAGACAATGAAAGAATGAATGAATTTGGGTAAGCCAATACAGAGAGGGCAGTTTTCAGGGCCCTTTCTATCTATGAGGCATTGGTGGTTCAGTGATAGAATTCTTGCAGATCACATGGAAGACCAGGGTTTAAATCCTGACTGCTTCACTCATGTACAGCACTATTCATCTGTCACTGAATGCTTGCGTGGTGCTATGACGCTGTACAGGTTTCAGCAAAACTTCCAGACTAAGATGGAGTGAGAAGAAAGGTCTGTTGATCTACTTCTGAAAATCAACAAGTGAAAACCCCATGGATTGCAAAAGTTCGATCTCCAACCAATCACTGGGACAGCACAGGACTGGGCAAGATTTTGTTTGATTGTATATGGAGTCACATGAGTTAGGAGCCAACTCTATGACAGCTAACAACAAACTATCACCTACTTTTTCACTGAAAAAGAGCAGCCTAGGATAAGAGTTGAAACTAAGACTTCAACTTCATTCTCTGCCAGCACAACCTTGCCTTAATACTATTGTTCCTTTTTTTTTTATATTATGACTGAGTGAAAATGTACATTCCCATATAAATTTACATGCCCACATATATGCAGCTTCCACTGCTCTCCCTGCCTGGTGACAGCACATTATTCCTCTCTGCTCCATATGTGTCTCATCCTCCCAACAGTCTCCTTTCCCCTCCTCTCCACCCACTCTCCTTCCTCCAGCCAGAGGTCAGCAGGATGATATCCTATAGATGCATAGAACCATAAAGTGCATCCAATATGGTCACTCTGCATCATGAAGTCCAATCCATTCATGTCCGAAGAGTGGACTTTCATTATGATCTATGGGCAAGGGCAGCATCAGGGCCAGGGGTCATGCTCCAAGGGGAACCCCAAAGGTGCTAGACCATCAGCTGTGGTCTTTTAGTGGAGATCTCAGGTGCACCACTTTTTATTCTTGTATTGCCAGTGAGAGTGAACTTTGTGAGCTCCATCATGGCTATCACAGTTCATGGCCTGGCACCATCCAGTTCTTCTGGTCCCAAGTCGATGTAGGCACCTACTGATGTGGGTCTCTCTGTCTTCTGGGTTGTCTTTCCCCCATGTCATTTTGTTCCTCAGTGAGGATCCGTTCCTGCAGAGTTGGGATCATTTGCTGTGACCTCGGATGGCAGCTTGGCAGCTTTTAAGACCCCAGACGTCACTCACCAATGTGGGGTGTAGAGAGCCCTCTTAGCAAAACACTGGTTGTTCCAATTGGCCTCAATTTCACCTAAGAGCATGGTTCCCTGCCCCCTGCTGCAGCTACTCTGTCCTTGCAATATTGGGTTAAGATGGAAGGAGTATTCAAGTTATGTTGAAGTCCACTTAATATTGTTCTTGTTTCTAGTGTGTACTGTCACCGATTTCTCCCAACCAAATTTCTACCAACTGTCTAGTCTAAACCCTCCCTCTCCTCCCCTCCCTCCCTTGCAGCTGTCAAAGAGTCTTTTCGTCTATGCATAAGTCTGTTTTTGAGCTTTCATCATAGAGATCCTTTTGTCTCTGACTACTTTCACTCAACATAATGTCTGCCAGTTGAAACCAGGTTATGAGACGTTTCCTGGAATCATCATTGTTCTTTATCATTGCATAGTGCTCCATTGAGTGTATATGCCATAGTATACCCATCCATTCCTCTGTTGTTGGGCATCTGGGTTGATTCCATCTTTTTGCTATCTAGGACTGTGCTGCGATAAACATTCTTGTGCAAGCATCCGTTGGTGTGAATGGCCTTCATACCGTAGGATATATTCCAAGTAGTGAAATTACTGGGTCAAATGGTATATCTATATCCATTTTTTTAGGGAAGCTCCAGATTGCTTTCCAAAGAGGCTGGACCATTTTGCAACCCCACCAACAGTATAGGAGTGTTCCACTTTCTCCACACCCTCTCCAGCATTTGTTGTTTTGTGGTTTTGGGATCATGGTCAACCTTGTTGGGGTGAGATGGAATCTCATTGTAGTTTAGATTTGAATTTCTTTAATAACTAAAGATTGTGAACATGTTCACATGTGTTTTTTGGCTGCCCAGATCTCCTCTTTATAGAAATGTCTGTCCATCTCCTTTCATCGCTTAATTAGATGATTTATCTTCTTCTTATCGATATTTTGTAGCACGTTATAGATTAAGGAGATCAGGCGTCGGTCTGATACAGAGCTGTCAAATAGATTTTCCCATTCTGTAGGTGGCCTTTTAACTCTTGCGATAAAGTCTTTGGATGAGCAAAAGTTTTTGATTCTTAGTAGTTCCCATTTATCTATTTTATCTTCTGTTGATTGTGGTTTGTTTGACAGATTTTGAAGTCTGTCTACATTGTGTATTAAAACTTCCATTGTTGTTCCTACTTTTTCTTGGATGAGCTTTATCATTTTAGATTTGATATTTAGGTCTTTTATCCAGTTTGAGTTGGTTTTTGTATAAAGTGTAAGGTATGGATCTTGTTTCAATTTATTGCAGATGGATGGATAAGCAATTTTGCCAGCACCATTTGTTGAAGAGATTGTTTTTACCCCAGTTTAATGTCTTAGGGCCTTTGTCGAATATCAACTGTTTATAGGCAGATGGTGTCATCTCTGGGGTCTCAATTCTGTTCCATTGATTGATCTCTCTGTTCTTGTACCAGTACTAGGCTCTTTTGACCACTGTGGCAGTGTAATATGTTCTAAGGTCGGGTAAGGAGAGGCCTCCCAGTGTGTTATTCTTCTTTAGCAGTACTTTACTTATCCGGGGCTTTGTCCCTTTCCAAACAAAACTGGTGATTTGTTTTTCCATCTCATTAAAAAATGACACTGGAACTTGTATTGGGATTGCATTATATAAGTAGATTGCTTTGGGTAAAATAGACATTTTCACAATGTTAAGTCTTCCTATCCATGAGCAGGATAGGTTTCTCCATTTATCTAAGTCTCTTTTAGTTTCTTATAGTAAAGGCTTGTAGTTCTCTTTGTAAAGGTCTGTTATTTCTCTGGTTAGATTAATTCCTAGGTACTTTATTTTCTTGGGGGCTATAGTAAATGGTATTGATTTGATGATTTCATCATTCGCAGTCTCATTGTTGGTATAAAGGAATCCTACTGATTTACTTATGTTTATCTTGTATCCTGAGACTTTGCTGAACTCTTCTATCAGTTTGAGTAGTTTACTTGTAGATTCTTTGGGATTCTCTGCATATACAATCATATCACCACCAAGCAGGGAGATTTTGACTTCTTCTTTGCCGATGCAGATGACATTTTCAATCCCTTCCTTTGTAATGGGTTCATTAAATTGTTCTGCTTCACGTTGTGATAATTTGGGTAGGTGATATAAATCATGGAAGTTGTCCATTTCCTCTAGGTTTTCAAATTTGTTAGAGTACAGTCTTTCATAGTATTCTGTTATGACATTGTTGTGACCAGTCCCCTGTCATTTCTCATTTGGGTTATTTCCTTTCCTGTTTTTCCTTAGTAAGTTTAGCCAGTGGTTTGTCAATTTTGTTGATCTTCTCAAAAAACCAGCTTTTGGTCTTTTCAGTTTTTTCAACTGTTTTTCTTATTCTCTAATTCATTTAGTTCTTCTCTAACCTTTACGATCTGTTTTTTTCTGTTGCCTGAAGAGTTCCTCTGTTGGTCTCTCTCTACTTGTTCAAGCTGTAGGGTTAGTTCCTTGATTTGGTTTCTTCTTTCTAGATGTGTGCATTTATGGAGATAAACAGACCTCTGAGCACTGCTTTGACTGTATCCCATAGGTTCTGGTAGGAAGTGTTTTCGTTCTCATTGGAATCCATGAATTTCTTTATTTCATCCTTGATTTCTCCTATAACTCATGGCTTTTTGAGCAAGATGTTGCTCAGTTTCCAAGAGTTCCACTTTCTATCTCTGTTTTGTCTGCTATTGATTTCACCTTTTATGGCTTTACAATCCGAGAAGATACTTCGCATTAATTCAGTGGTATGGATTTTGTTGAGAATTGCATTATGTCCTAACACATAGTCAATTCTGGAGAACGTTCCATGTGCACTGGAGAAGAAGGTGTAGTTGTCTGCTGATGGGTAGAAAGTTCTATATGGATCGATGAGGTTTTAGTTAGTTAATTGTGGCAGTGAGGTCTTCTGCTTCTTTACTGAGCTTTTTTCTAGATGATCTGTCCAGTATTGAGAGTGGAGTGCTGAAGTCTCCCACTATTGTTGTGGAGTAATCTAACTCTTTCTTGAGTGTAATCAGTGTTTCTTCGACGTATTTAGGTGCTCTGATATTATGTGTATAGATATTTAATATAGCTAAGTCTTGCTTGTGTACTGCACATTTCAGCAAGAAATACTGTCCATGTTCATCCACGATGGTGGATTTGACATTAAAATTGATTTTGTTTGAGATTAGAATTGCCACACCTGCTCTTTGTTCATTGTTAGCTTGATATATAGTCTTCCATCCTTTAATTTTCAGTTTGTTCCTATCTTTAAGCCTCAAGTGAGTTTCTTGTACATGTCATATGGATGGGTCACGTCTTTTGATCCAAGATGTCACTTGATGTCTCTTTATTGGATTATTCAGTCCATTCACATTCAATGTAATCATTGATAGGTATGTGTTCACTGCTGCCATTGTGATCCGTTTATTTTTGTGTTGATATTCTCTCTGTTGTTATTATTAGTTTGTTCTGGGACATTCTTTTTTGTGAGTTGATTTTTCACCCTTTTCAGAGCTAGTTTTGTAGTTGTTGAGACTCCTGTGTTACATTTCTTGATATGGTATGTTGCATCTTTGTTGGGCTTGTAGCTGCCGCTATGGTCCCCCTTAATAAACTATATATAAACCCCATTTTAACTACTACCAGTCTTGTCGACTTCCTCTCTGTATGGAAGGACTATAACGACTGTGGTACATCCCTCTTCTTAATATGATGACACCGCATTTTTCATTATAATTACTGGATTGTTTCAGTATTAAAGCTGTGATTGAGTTTGGAGCCTTCCCTAACTGAGTAGAATTCTGGATGTTGTGTCATTCTAAAATATAAAGTTAGTGGTTTTGTTCTTCTAAGCCAAAACCAAGAACTTCTTTCAGTATTTCTTGTAGTTTTGGTTTGGTTTTTACAAAGTCTCTGAGTTTCTGTTTATCTGGGAATGTCTTAATTTCATTTTCATATTTGAAAGATAGTTTTTCAGGATATGTAATTCTTGGTTGGAAGTTCTTCTTCTTCAAGGCTTCGAATGTGTCATGCCACTGTCTCTGTGCCAACATGGTTTCTGCTGAGAAATCTGACGAAAGCCTACAGAGTTTCCCTCTGAATTTTAACTTTGCCTTTAAGAGTTGCTGCTTATTTCATTTTGTTAAGCTTGATTATAATATGTCTTGGAGTCTTTCTCTTAAGATCTATATTGGGTGGCATATGATATGCATCTGTGATATTTATATTCTCTTCCCTCATGATTTGTGGGAAGTTTTCTGTCAGCAGCTCAGTAATGATACTCTCTGTGTTCTCAGGTGTCTCACTCATCCTGTTCAAGGACTCCAGTTAATTGAAGGTTGTTCCTCTTAATAGAGTCCCACATACTTCTTAATCCTTTTTCATTTTTCTTGTTTCTTTTTTCTGATTTCTGCTCAGAGATGCTGGCATCACTAGGTCTGTCTTCCAAGTCAGAAATTCTTTTTTCCATTTGTTCCTTTCTGTTTTCTTGGCTTTGAATGGAAGTTTGTATGTCTTTGATTTTGTTCTTGATCTGTTGGATTTCAGAGTACTAGTGTTCCATCAGATCAAACAGCTTGCTTAATTTTTCATTTTGTTGTGCTGCATTTTGTATAAGGTCTAGAAGGGCTCTGTATATAATCCTTTTGCATTCATCTTCCAATGATTTCAGAAAAGTTTCTTCATCTGGAAAACTCCTTGGTTGTTTTGTTTGTGAGACTTCCGAAGCCATGGGTGATTTCTTGTTTGCCACAAGTTTCTGTTGCTTTTTGGGTCCCATGTGAGTAAGTAGAGGCTGGGAGAGATACTATGAGGATAGACCGCAGATGTTTCTCTAGGTTATCTTAAAATGTAAAACAAAAGATATCTGACCACTTCCCAAGTCAGTCAGGATTTCAGGTGTAGAGGTCCCTCTTTGCAACTGGCAAAGTAAGCACCTCTATATCCAACCCCAGGGCATATGAACTAGTTCAAAATATAGCAATGCTACTGCCCTGTTGGCCTCTGCTGACAGGGCCTAGCCTAGGTGACAGTGTGTAAACTACTGCTTTTCTGGTAGGAAAGTGTTCTTCTGTGGGCAGGCTCTGGCTCCCAAGCTAAGAATTAGGTCCAGCTGTGGCCATTTTATCTAAGAAGACACCCTCCACATGGTTGGCAGATAGAGGGGCTAAAGGTGCCTAGAGGTAGTGAGTCCTCAGCCTCTGTTGCCAGGCCCCCACTGTAGGCAACACTGTGTATGCTACTACTTTTCTGTCAGAGAAGCGCTGTCCTGTTTGCAGCCTCTGGCTACCAGGCTAAAATCTCCCTATCCAACATGGCATCCTGCACACAGGCACTGTGGTTCCGTATGAACGACGCTGTGGCAAGGATAAAAAGACAGGCCCAAAGTGGCTAGATTAACAGAGTCCTAAGCCTGGCTCTCAAAATATGGCAATTTCGCATACCTATCCCACCAGCAGTGCGTCTGAGTCTAGCCACTAGGCAAGACCCAGTTCCGCCCGCCAGCCAAGACAGAGGAAAAAAAGTCAAGATGGTGCATTTACCTTCAGTCTGTGAGAGCCAAGGCTAGCCAGGAGTGGGAGTCAGTGAAAGAGAGGAAGTTTTTCGTTCAGTGGTATGAAGTTCAAATTAACAGCCCTGTGCCATGTCCTGGGGGCTCACTAGGTGATCAGAAGGCTCCATTTCATTATCAGTTCAGGTCTTGGTTTCCAGAGGGATATAAGGAGACATGTGCTTAGTCTGACATCTTGACTCCGCCTCTCTTTTTTGGCTTCTTAAAAGTTCAAGGTAAAAATTCTTTGGTAAGTAACTAAATTAATTTCAAATTATGACCCAATCTGCATTTTATGCTTTAACCTGTATTTTAGGGATTAAGTAAATTCTAGAACATACACTTTAGTTCTAAAACATGGACATTTATTTTCACTTTACTGACTATTATCTTCTCAGGAATACACTTATTCATTCTTTCAACTCAGCAAAGTATTTATTGAGTACCTACCATGTGTCAGATACTCTTCTAGACAGAAATACAGAAGTGAACAGGCAATACAAATACCCCTACCTTCTTTGAGATTACATTTAAGAAGGTAAAGTAGATAATTACCAGGAAAAATATATACTATGTTTCTGTTAATTGTTGTTGAGTTGATACTAACTCATGGCAATTCTATGTGTGCAGAGTAGAACTGCTCCATAGGATTTTCAAGACTGTGATCTTTTGGAAGCAGATAGCCAGCCCTGTCTTCCAAAGCATTCCTGGGTGGGTTCAAACCACCAACTTTTCAGCTAGTAGTCAAATACTTAACCATTTGCACCACTTGGGGACTCCATACACTCTGTTTGGAGTATAATTGAGAAAAATAAAGCTGTTTATGGGGGCTGGAAAGGGGATGCTATTATTAGTAGAGTGGTCAGGAAGGGTCTCAACAATTAGATGATTTTGACCAGAACCCTGGAAGAATTTGATGAACATACCAGCTGGCTATGTGGGGAAGAACTCTCAAGGCTGGGGAACAGCATTTGCAAAGGCTGTGAGATGGCACCATGCTTGGAGTGTTTGAGGAAGGTTAGTGTGGCTGGACCAGAATAAGAAGAGGAAAGAGTGGTATGAGGTAAGATTGGCAAGGAGACAGTACAAGTTTGATCATAAAAGCTGTTGTGGAGACTTCAGTTTTTATGGTGTATTAGGTGAGAAGTCATTGGAGGGCTCCAACAGAAAGCTGACATGGACTGATTTATGTTTTTAAAGTATGCTACCTGCTTGGAGAATAGACTGGGTTGGGGTGTGGATAAATGCAGAGAGACCACCTATGAGACTTTCAATGATCTATGTGAGAGGTGATGGTGACTTGGACCAGGGAGGGTGGCAGCAGTGGAGCTGGGGAAAAGTGTAGCTGAATTCTCATATGTTATCAAGGTAGAGCCCAGCAGGAGTTGCTGGTGGATTATGTAGGGTGTGAGAGAATGGAATGAATTAACAAGGACACTAAGAACGGAGTGACTCTTTACTGAGAAGAAGACTGGAAGAAGTTGGTTTGGCGTAGGGTTAGAATCAGGAATTCAGTTGGGGTTTTGGTGTGTTTGAGATGGCTATTAGACATCCAAGTGGAGGTGTGTAGTAGGAAGGTGGGTGAAAAAGTCACTGAAATAGCTAAGGGAGCTGATGCAGTCTAGGATTATTTTATAGGACAAGCATAAAATCATCTCCTGACTTTAGAGGGAAACTGGGGCATGACTCATCTTTTGGACTGACTGTAGTGATCACAATTCTCTTGTAGTGCTGGGAGGGCCTTGATAGTATCTGCAAACTTACTGATGCTTCATTTTGTTAAAAACCCACATCCCCATCAACTCCTCTATTATATTCAGAGGAACAAATGTCATTAATAATACATCAGATTTATGATTAGGGCATTAGACCCATATGAAATTTAAGTTAAAATTTTTTAAAACAAACAAACCCCAAAACAATAGCCTATCAGCTTCTAACTCTTCATCTTCTACCAACTGATTATGTATGTTTTCATTCCCATATAATAAGAAAGACTGATGAAAGGGCTTATCACAATCTGAGATATTTTAAAGCACTTATTATTGTGCAATGCTTGGCCTGGAAGTAAGAATAGCCTTCTGTTTCATTGCGAGTGAGCTGTACGTAGCGTGTGCAACATCTAGAGCACAAGCTGACCACTGGCTGTCATCTCAGATTTGGCAGCAGAATAGTGAAGGGGAGTATAGCAGCCGCATTGATTGACGTACCATCTTTGTACACTTGTCATAGGTTGCCAAAGTTACGTTAGAAAATGTACAAAAGGAGTTAATAGACTCCTAATGATGAAGACTGCTATGTTCTAAACTATTAACCAGCACTGTGAGGGGCCCTGGTTGCACAGTGGTTAAGCACATGGCAGCTGTTTTAGTCATCTAGTGCTGCCCTAACAGAAATACCATGAGTGAAAGGCTTTGACAAAGGAAAGTTTATTCTTACACACTACAGTAGGTTACAAGTCCAAACTCAGGATGTCTGCACCAGGGAAAGGCTTTCCCCCTTGACAGCTCTGGAGGAAAGTCAGGTATTGTGTCAGTCTTTGTCCAGGGAGCATCTTGGAACAGGAACCTCAGGTCTGAAGGGCACGCTCTTCTCCCTGTGCTGCTTGCTTGATGGTGTGAGATTCCCGATTCTCTGCTTGCTTCTCTTTCCTTTTATCTCTTGTAGGATGAAAGGATTAAGGGTGATGCAAGTTGTGCTCCATGGAAACTCCCTTTACAGTGGAGCAGGGAGGTGATGTTATACAGGGATTTACAGTCCCACCCTAGTCCTTTAACATACAGCATAGGAAAATCACAAAATGGAGGACAGTCATACAATACAGGGACTCATGGCCCAGCCACATGGCTACACATATTTTTGAGGAGACACAATTCAGTTCGTGACAGTAAGTAATGGCAAAGCCAGGTTTTGAGCCAAGGTCTTTCCTATTCCAAAGTTGGAAATCCTAAATATGTTATATTCCTTTTCTATATTTTTTCCGAGAAAAGTTGATGTTAAGAGCGTAAGTATAAAAGCAGAATGTGTTCTTTAAGGATAAAGTACAAAATTTACAAAGCTGAAGTCTCCATGGGGTCCCCTTTCATCTGGAAACCCCCATGTCTGACACATAGAGGATGCTGAAGTAGTATTTCTTGAATGGACAAACCACCTAGCCTAGTATGCTGGTGAAACTGCACAGATTATATGCTATTTCTATTACACATACAGTTGCTTCTAAATTTATCCAGCTGCACGTTTGCAGTCAGGCTTGGTTGGGAAAGCTCAGCAAGATGGCCCACCCTCCCCATGGCACGTGGCTCCTGGCAGAGTGGTTTGTGTATAGAATCACGTTTCGAGCTCCGTGCAAATGGAAGTGAGCTGTGAGCCCAAATAATTAAAAAGACTCAGAATAATCAGAAATCATTTCTCCTGGGCTTTTGCATGCACATGAATACCTTCAACTCCTCATCAGATTTATCTTAAAATGGCTTTGCACTCCCTGAATATATATTAGTCCATGTATGGGAAGTCACTGAGGGCAGGGTGGATGTGAGAGAAGCCAGGTTAGGGTGTAAATTTTGCCATCAATCGTGCACCAGCTAGGGAATCCACTAGAGGATAATTCAGAATAGACAGAATGTTTCCAGGTTTTCTTTCCTTGTGTTTATTTGTGCAGATATTCATGTTGCTTCTGTCTCTCTCGAGACCAGGTGTTGGAATACATAAGGTCCTTTTGTACCTTTCACACTCACACTCCACTCCCTCCTGGCCTTGCTTGACATTTCCCAACACCACTGCCCCTTCCTGCCTGTTGTCACCAGTGAGTCTGCCACGAAGGCGAGCTTTTGTCTCAGTATTCCCCTAGTTCTTTGTCATGGCCAGTGTTAGCTATTCCTTGAAGAGTTCTCTGACTTTCACGAAACCGCCAGCAGCAGTGCCTGAAGTGGGTTCATTGGGGCTGGGACCCTGCCTAGTTCCTTCTCTAGTTCCTCAACAGGTGTGTATGTGGTGTCACTTCCTTGGTATAGGCAAGCCTCCACAGGCTGAGGCTGAACTCTGCTCTTCTCATTTTCCTTGAGCCTTTGCTGGTCTACTGGAGGGAAGGGCTAACTTTTAAATACTCTGGATCCTTTACAAATGCATCTCAGGCTCTTCCTGAAAAGAAAATTAGTTTAACTAACTTGTTAACTAATTCATCAATTAATTAATTTTTAATAGGAAGTCCGAGGAGGTTGTAAGAAGGCTGTGTCTGTTGGGGTTCCAAAATGATTTGTCTTGAAATAGTGATAGTGAGACCCTAAAAGAAAGAAGAATGAATCTGTCTTAGGATGAGGTGCTCAGGAAATCAACTTTCAGTTAAGATGGTGAGTGGCATGCAGTTCATTTATCGTGGAAGGTGATCACAGGAAGCACTGGTAAGGGAAGTGGGCTAGGTGAAAAGGAAAGGAAAGGCAGACAGTAAAAGGTGTGCTCTGGAGCCACTAGACAAAGTGGGCGACAGGAACCCAGTTCCACCAGGGACCTCTGACAGACAGTGTAGAACATGGTTTCAGAATTATCCCACGTGAGGGATGAGGAAGCTGGGATGTTAACTTCACAACTCCAGTCCAAAATTGGCTGACAGCTGCCTCTAGGAGCATTAACTGCCCAGCTTTTCCAGTTTACACGCGCTCACAGGATGCATACTCTCTCCCTGGGAAAAGCCCTCAGGCAGAAATTACCGGTGTTGACGTAAGAAACTCTTGGCTTGTAAGGGAATCTGAGATTTGTGCTGAGGAGACAGGGTGGGCATCTGATACAGTAGGAGTGTCCTGAGAGCAGACTGAGAATGCAAATTGCCCTACTTCGTAGTGTCGTTTAAAGTTGAATTTAACGCTCCTGAAAAGATCCATTCCTTGATAAAGGGCTTTGCAGACAGCGTTGGGGATTGAATTGTTTCCACTTACCCTCAAAGTATGTTGCAGTTCTAACCACTGTACTTGTGAAAGTGACCCTGTTTGGACACAGGTCTGTGGAGATGTTATCAATTAACATGAGGTGATTCTGAAGTAAGATGGGTCCTCCTACACAACCCTGGTGTCTTTATAAAAAGAGGGAAAGATACACAGATCTAGGGAGACAGAGTACACAGGCCACCAGAAGCTAGGAGAGAGGCATGGAAGAGACTCTCCTTCAAGTCTCAAAAGGAATCAGTGTGACTGACTTCCTGATCTTCAACTCAGCCTCCAGAACTGTGAGACAATATATTTCTGTTTGAAGCCACTCACTTTGTGGTATTTTCTTATGGCAGCCCCAGGAAACTAAGAGGGACATTAAACACACAGTACATACTGTTTATGATCAAATGAATGAGTGATTCACAGCTGAGGTTGGCCCTTCATCCCAGGCATGCCTGTCATACATTACTAAGAATGATTACTTGTTGGGTCAGGCATAACATCTATTTTTAACTAGTTCTAGAACCTGGGCTTTCTGAGAACAGAGACTTTTCCCATTGCTCCCTCAGCTTATCCTATAGTTTGCAGGTAATATATTTCAGTAGCATTTAGAAAAAATTACTGCACAGCTTGTTCTATACACAAAAGCTAAATGTTAATGCAGTGTTTTACTTACTGTGCTAAAATCAGCTAGCCAGCTGGTGAATTACCCAGAGGCCCTTTACTGTTGAGACTCACACGGGGTTTTGTAGCCAACCTGAATGTCTTTTATGTAAAATCACAGTGGTGATGTCAGGAAGACTGTCTTCAGCATTATGGTTGGACTCAGCAGATGAGCTATTTACACAGCGTTTTTCCTCATCTCCTGTCAGCCTCCCCTTCTCTAATCCTGCCAGGTGAATGTGCTTGCCACTTGGAGAGTCCAGGGTGTGGCAGAGCCACACTGTGGTGCCAACTGTAAAATGTGCTGTTTCAGTGGGATCATTAGCAGAAGGAGCCACAGATGTAGAGTGAAGGTGAGAGGCCCAGCTTTGTCACTCTGTCTGGCTCCTGATTAGGAAGCCAAATGCTGCTAGGATAGATACCCGTGTGGGCTCTGTCTGGTGGACTCATACACTGAACTGAGCATCTGGGTTTGGGTTTCGGCTTCCTGATTAATCCCGCCATGATTTGTCCTGTGATTGTTTTCAGTAGGCCATTTGATTCTCTCAGACTCCTGGCTTACTCAGGGGTAGAATACACAATGACTATTTTACTTTTCATCACACAGTTGGCACTACAAACTCATTGGCACATTTATTCATTCTGTATGCCATGAAGGTCCACTATGTAAATACTGAGAATGTAGCTTGTCATTGAGAAAGTCCCCGCTAATTCTCCCAGTATTACACTACCCTGACTGGAGGAATTTGGAGGCTGTGCTTTGAAGGATTTCTAGTTGATTCTAGTAGCTTCTGAGTGAATGAACTGAATGAATGATTTGGTTACCATTGCCGGGTGGTGATCTTTTTAGGGGCAAACTTAAGCTATCGCTTCCTTGAAGAACTGGGAAATGTTTATCTCTGAAAACGTGAAATCTTGTAATTGGTGACAAGGTGGCTCTTGTTTCTTTTTATAACACATTAAGATTCAGTGTTTGATATACTACTTGAAGCATTAGTCTTATGATGAAAAATATTATTATTTCAAGTTATTCTAAAATGCTCACTGGCCTGGTTTGAGGAATTTCTCACCTTCATGCTTTGTGCTGGGTTCCATAGCTTTCTGCCAGTAAAAGTGTGCACAAGTGGCTTGTAAACAGGAAGGAGATCTAAATGTGCATCCTGAGATGCTGAGTGGGTATAAACTTAGTATGGTACAAAAGAAGACACATTATATAGAACACACTCCTCTGCATATGGCAGCTATGTAATTTCACGCCCGCTTGTCTTAACTGTAGAATGTTTGGCTATTTCAGTTTGTTTCTACCTGTCCATGGGGGAACAATTTAAGGAATGCATTCCTCCTGATAATCACTTAATGATAATGAAAATCCTACCATGTCTTAGCACTGGGCCTCCAGTTTTTCCATTGCCAAGCCAGCCAAGTGCCGTTGAGTCGGATTTACTGTTCTCTTTTCCCCCTCTAACACATTTCTTTCTCTCTAATTTGGAAAGTTGGGCTTATTCAAGAAAGAACACCAGAGGTAAACCCAGCTCTGGTGAGTAGTGGTTAGGGAAGATTGAGGCTGAGGAAAGGTGACAATAAAAAGAGTTTTAGGTAGAAGTGGAAATGGCTACTCTCTCTCTGGGTAAGGGGTTGGTCAGGCTGTACTGTAATGAAGGGTTATAGCTGAATTTGTTATATGGAAGGATGGGGACATGTCATTACAGGGTTTTAGTGTTATTATTATGCCTGCAATTCAAGTAGCTACGCTGAGAGGTCTACAGATACATATAAGAATCTGTGCCTCAGGAGGTGGCAAAAGAAGCTGCTATAGAAACTGTGCCAAATAACTCTGTGTGTATGTGTATATATATGCATGTATGAGAGGGACTGGAAGAGAGAGAAACTTTTAGTCTAATATTGGTAAAGTGGTTAGATGATCTGTAACTGATACAGAAATGTAGCTGAGAATAAGGGTAAATAAAACACCTAAGTATAAGTACATTTTTTTTCCACACTGCATTGTTTATCACTGCTGTTCTAACTACAGTTTTCTTTTGCCGTATTAACCAGCCAGCCTCCCAGCAACAGTGTTACACAGGAGAATCACTAGTCATCTTTAAACATAAATTCATTCTTGCTGTGACTTACCATGGAGAACCTTCTCAGAGCTTCCCAAGGGAGGATCATTCCAATCACAAATTGATGCTTGCAGGTCACAGAATTCAATTAAGGACTCAAAGTGCAAATCAGTCCCCGCCCCCTCAGCATTTCTCTTCTCATTGAGAATCTTACAGGTATCTTGTTGCACCTCAGTTTTACCTGCTCTAGAAACTATCTTAGGGAAGCGGCTCTAGTGGAGAGTTCAATATGTATCTCTTCTACATCAGGCAATTTAAAACTTATCTTCCAAATGTGATGAAAATCAACTCAGCCATTTCCACATGATGTGGTAATAGGATAAGAAGAAAGTTTATTTTATTTATTTGTATGAGAAACTTTGGATTTTCATCCCATGCCTTGCGTGTTCAGAGTTTTCTAATAGCTGCTTCTGACTGCAATGAGGAGTGCTTCTGGATGGAGCTCAGCATTTCTCAGCACTCAGAGCAATGTTAAAATCTTTTCAATTCAGCCCTAAAAACCAGTTGACATGATATTTCTGGAGCATAGTCATCAAAATTTGAGGTCTCTCCGATTTATATGTCCAGAAGCTAAGCTCTCATCCTTTACACTGAGGCTGTGGAGAGTTAGCTACTGCTTCACTCCTAAACACTGTTTGAGTTAAAAGAAGGTGGTTACAGTCTGTGAGAAATTGGCTTTCAGATTGGGAAGGGGGTATAGTGACATGTGGGAGTGGGCAATCATACCTAGTTCTTTTTCATTTAAAAAACGTGGTAGGAAAATTCATGTAGGTAACAATTTGTACCTTGTTCTTAGTACATTTTTGCCTTTTGGGTCACAAGGAGGTTTGCTAGCCAGCTCATTTCTCTTGTGTTGGTGAGATTTATCTTTCAAAGCTAACTAAGCACCCCACTGTGCCCCATTTTCTTTTCTAACTTTTGTTTTCAAAAGCCAAAACGTCAGGCATTGGAGAGACAGTTGCATTTTCCTCCAATGTGTGTTATTAAAACCTTCAGGGGGCGGGGTGGAGTCAAGATGGCTGTCTAAACACACATCTCCCTAAATCCCTCTGAAAACCAAGACCTGAAATGATAATTAAACAGAGACTTCTGGACACCTAGTGAGCCCTAGGATGTGGCATAAGGCTGTTAATTTGGACTTCATACCACTGAACTTAAAACCTCCCCTCTTTCACTGACCCCACTCTTGGTAAGCATAGGTTTGCACAGACTGAAAGTAACTCACCATTTTGATTTTTTTTTCTCTCTATTGGCTAGTGGACAGAGCTGGGACTTGACTAGCCACTGGTCTCAGATGCTCTGCTGGTGGGATTGGCGAGTGGAATTGCCATGCTCTGAGAGCCCAGCTTTGGGTTCTGTGCATCTCAACTCCTTTGGCCTATCTTTCTATCTCTGCCATGTGGTAGCCTTACTGATGTGGTGACAAGCTTGAGTAGGACACCATCTTGATCCACCGGGAGATGGAGATGCCCAGGCGGAGGCCCTGGCTGGACTTCATTAATAGGCCAGGAGGCAGTGCCTGCCTTGGGGAGAGTGCTTTTCCGGCAGAGAGGTTGTGTTTTGCACAATATCACCTGAGGCTGGGGCCCAGCAACAGAGGCTGTGAACTAGGGGCATCTCAGCACTTTTGTCCTCTCTTTCTGCCAGTTGCCTGATCCGAGCCAGGTGGTGAGCTTGTGCGGGACACCATCTTGTTCTGCTGGGAGATGGGGATATCCATATGGAAGCCTCGGATGGACCTAATTCCTGAGCTGGGAGGCAGTGCCTTCCCAGAAGAGAGTGCTTTTCCATTAGAAAAGTAGAATTCTACACAGTATTGCCTACAGCTGGGGCTTGACAGCAGTGGCCAGCAGGGCAGTAGCTTTTATGTATTTTGAGCTAGTTTATAACACCTGGGGTTCAATATAGAGGTGTTTACTTTGACAGCTGGGAAGAGGGACATATACCCCTGAAAACCTGACTGACTTTGGAAGTTGTCAGATAATTCTTACCTCTCATTTTAAGATGGCCTAGAGAAACAACTGCGGTCCATCCCCACAGTATCTCTCCCAGCCTCTATTGACCCACATGAAGTCCAAAAAGCAAAAAACTTGAGAAAACTATGGCCATGAAATCACCCATGGCATCAGAAGGCTGGCAAAACAAACTATCTCAGAACGTCCCAGACAAAGAAGCTTTTCTGAAACTATCACAAGGTGAATGTAAAAAGATTATATAGAGAGACCCCTAGCCCTTATACAAAATGCAGCAGAACCAAATGAAAAATTGAGCAAACTATTTGATCTGATGGACCAGTACTCTGAAATCCAACAGATCAAGAACAAAATCAAAGACATAGAAACTTCCCTTCAAAGCCAAGAAAACAGAATGGAACAAATGGAAAAGAGACTTTCTGATTTGGAAGACAGAGCTACTGACTTGGGCATCTATGAGGAGAAATCAGAAAAAAGAAGCAAGGAAAATGAAGAAGCATTAAGAAGCGTGTTGGACTCTATTAAGAGGAACAATCTACGATTAATTGGAGTTCTTGAACAGGACAAGACACCTGAGAACACAGAGCATATTGTTGCTGAGCTACTGACAGAAAACTTCCAGAAATTATGAAAGAAAAGAATATAGATATCCAAGATATGTATCAAACACCTCTCAATATAGATCTCAAAAGAAAGGCTCCAAGACATAGTATAATCAAGCTTAACAAAATGAAACAGGAACAGAAACTCTTAAAGGCAGCAAGACTCAAACCAAAACTAACATTTCCAGGGAAACCCTGTAGGCTTTCATCAGATTCCTCAGCAGAAACCATGCTGGCATGGAAACAGCAGCATGACACATTCAAAGTCTTGAAGGAGAAGAACTTCCAACCAAGAACTATATATCCTGTAAAACTACCTTTCAAATATGAAAATGAAATTAAGACACTCGCAGATAAACAGAAACTCAGAGACTTGTAAAAACCAAATCAAAACTACAAGAAATATTGAAAGAATCTCTTGGCTTAGAAGAACAAAACCACTAATTTTATACTTTAGAATGACACATCATCCAGAATCCTACTCAGTTTGGGAAGGCTCCAAACTCAATCAAAGCTATAATAGTGAAAGAAATGATCCAGTGATTATATCATGAAAACTATGATGTCATCATATTAAAAAGAAGGATGATGCACAGTGACCATATATTGGATGCACTTTATGGTTCTTTGCATCTCTAGGATATCATCCTGCTGACCTCTGGCTGGAGGAAGGGGAGTGGACGGAGTGGAGTGGAAAGGAGACTGTTGGGAGGATGAGACTTGTATGGAGCAGAGAAGAATAGGGTGCTGTCACTGGGCAGCAAGAGCAGTGGAAGCCGCATATAGGTGGGCACGTAAATTTATATGGGAATGTGCATTTTCACTCAGTCATAACAAAAAAAAGAAAATATCAAAAAATAAAAATAAAAAAGAGAGGAATGTACTGCAGTCGTTATAGTCCTTCCAGATGGAGAGGAAGTTGATGAGACTAGTAGTAATTAAAATTGGGCTTATACATAGTTTATTAAGTGGGATCATAGAGGCACAATAAAGACGAAACATACTATATCAAGATACGTAATACACGAATCTCAACAACCACAAAACCAACCCTGAAAAAGGTGAAAAATCAACACACAAAGAATGTCCCAGAACAGATTAATAAGAACAACACAGAAAACATCAACACAAAAATAAACATATCGCAATGGCAGCACTTGAACACATGCCTATCAATAATTACATTGAATGTGAATGGACTGAATGCTCCACTGAGGACACATCGAGTGACATCTTGGATCAAAAGACATGACCCATCCCTATGTTGCCCACAAGAAACTCACCTTAGACTTAAAGAAATGAACAAACTGAAAATTAAAGGATCGAAGAATATATATAAAGCTAACAATAAAGAAGAGCAGGGGTGGCAATTCTAATCCCAGACAAAATCAATTTTAATGTAAAACCCACCATCGTGGACAAAGATGGACACTATTGCTGAAAGGTTCAATACACAAAACAGGATTTAACAGTATTAAATATTTATGCACCTAATATTAGCCAATATTAAAGCACCTAAATACATCAAAGAAACACTGACTACACTCAAAAAGAGTTAGATCACTCCATAGTAATAGTGGGAGTCTTCAACACTCCATTCTCAATATTGGACAGATTGTCTATAAAAAAGCTCAGTAAAGACACAGAAGATCTAACTGTCACAATTAACCACCTAGACGCCATCGACATATACAGCACTTTCTGTCCATCAGTGGATAACTACACCTTCTTCTCCAGTACACATGGAACATTCTCCAGAATAAACCAGGTGTTAGGACATAAAGCAGTTCTCAACAAAATTCATACTGTTGAATTAATGCAAAGCCTCTTCTCAGATCATAAAGCCACAGAAGTCGAAATCAATAGCAGAAAAAACATAGATGGAAAGTGGAACTC
Organism: Heterohyrax brucei; assembly: GCA_028571685.1. Taxonomy (NCBI): domain Eukaryota; kingdom Metazoa; phylum Chordata; class Mammalia; order Hyracoidea; family Procaviidae; genus Heterohyrax; species Heterohyrax brucei. The sequence goes on from CM053166.1 coordinate 59,493,338, forward strand.
ACAGAAACTGAACAACATCTTGCTCAAAAAGCCATGGGTTATAGAAGAAATCAAGGATGAAATAAAGAAATTTATGGATTCCAATGAGAACGAAAACACTTCCTACCAGAACCTATGGGATACAGCCAAAATAGTTCTCAGAGGTCAGTTTAACTTCATAAATGCACATATGTGGAAGGAAGAAAGAAACCAAATCAAAGAAATAACCCTACAGCTTGAACAAGTAGAGAGAGATCAACAGAGGAACCCCTCAGGGACCAGAAGAAAACAGAAAACAGAAAACAGAAAAGACCAAAAGCTGGTGTTTTGAAAAGATCAACAAAATTGACAAACCATTGGCTAAACTTACTAAAGAAAAGCAGGAAAGGAAACAAATAACCCAAATGAGAATTGAGAGGGGAGTTGTCACAACAGATCAAACAGAAATCAAAAATATCATAACAGAATACTATGAAAGACTGTACTCTAACAAATTTGAAAGCCTAGAGAAAATGGACAAATTCCTTGATTCATATCACCTACAAAAGTTATCACAAGGTGAAGCAGAACAACTTAATAAACCCATCACAAAGGAAGAGGTTGAAAAAGTCATCAAAAAACTACCAACGATAAAAAGCCCAGGCCCAGATGGCTTCACCACAGAATTCTACCAAGCTTTCAGAGAAGAGTTATCTCCAAAAGCATCTAGGAATAAATCTAACCAGAGAAACAACAGACCTTTACAAAGAGAACAAGTCCTTACCACAAGAAACTAAGAGAGACTTACATAAATGGAGAAACCTACCCTGCTCATGGATAGGAACACTTAACATAGTGAAAATGTATGTTTTGCCTAAAGCAATCTACTTATATAATGCAATCCTGGTACAAATTCCAGTGACATTTTTTTTACTGAAATGTAGAAACAAATTGCCAACTTTGTTTGGAATGTGAAGAATCCCTGGATAAGTAAAACACTACGGAAGAAGAAGAGCACATTGGGAGGCCTCTCACTGCCTGACTTTAGAAGCTGTTACACTGCCACAGTAGTCAAAACTGCCTGGTACTGGTACAAAAAGAGACAGACTGATCAATGGAACAGAACTGAGAATCCAGAGATGACACCATCTTCCTATGAACAGCTGATATTTGACAAAGGCCCTAAGACATTAAACTGGGGAGAAAACAATCTCTTCAACAAATGGTGCTTGCAAAATTGGATATCCATCTGCAAAAAACTGAAACAAGACCCGTATCTTACACCTTATACAAAAACCAATTCCAACTAGATAAAAGACCTAAATATCAAATGTAAAACGATAAAGCTTATCCAAGAAAAAGTAGGAACAACAATGGAAGCTCTAATATACAACTTAGACAGACTTCACAATCTGTCAAACAAACCACAAATGGCAGAAAAGAAAACAGATAAATGGGAACTATTAAGAATCAAAAACTTTTGCCCATTCAAAGACTTTATTAATAGAATTAAATGGCCACCTATAGAATGGGAAAAAATATTTGGCAACTGTATGTCAGATGACATCTGATCTCCATAATCTATAGCCAATCTATAAGGTACTACAAAATATCAATAAGAAAAAGATAAATCATCCAATTAAGCAATGGGCAAAGGAGATAGACACTTCACTAAAGAGGAGATCCAGGCAACCGAAAAACACATGTGGACATGCTCACTACCATTAGCTATTAAAGAAATTTAAATCAAAACTACAATGAGATACCGTCTCACCCCAACAAGATTGGCCATGATCCAAAACATACAATACATCAAATGCTGAAAAGGATGTGGAGAAATTGGAACTCTGCCACACTGTTGGTGGGATTGCAAAATGGTGAAACCTCTTTGGAAAGCAATCTGGTGCTTCCTTAAAAAGCTGGATCTAGATATATCATTTGACCCAGTAATTCCACTGCTTGAAATATATCCTACAAAATCAAGGCCTTTCACACCAACTGATACATGCAAATGAATGTTTATCACAGCACAGTCCACAATAGCAAAAAGATGGAATCAACTCAGATGCCCCACAACAGAGGTATGGATAGGTAAACTATGGTATATATAGTCAATGAAACACTATGCAATGATAAAGCACAATGATGATTTTAGGAAACATCTTATAACCTAGTTTCAACTGGAGGATATTATGTTGAGTGAAAGTAGTCAGTGACAAAAGGACGAATATTGTATGAGACTCCTATGATAAGAACTTAAAAACATACTCTTGGATAGAAGAAAAGACTCTGACCGTTGCAAGGGTGGGGAGGGAAGGAGGGTGAGAGGAGGAGGGTTTAGATTAGATAGTTGATAGAAACTTGGTTGGGTGAATTACGGGACAGAACACATTAGAAAGATCAAAATTAAGTGGACTTCAACGTAACATGATTACTCCTCCCATCTTAATCCAATATTACAAAGAGAGAGTAACTGGGGCGGAAGGCCAGGGACTATGCTCTGAGGGGAAACGGAGGCCAATTGGCACAACTAGCATTTTGCTAAGAAAGCCTTCTGCAACCTACATTGGTGAGTGGCATCTGGGGTCTTAAAAGCTGCCAAGCTGCTATCTGAGGGTACAGCAAATGGTCCCAACTTAGCATGAATGGATGATCACCAAGGACTGAAACAACATGGGGGAAAGAGAACCTAGAAGACAGAGAGACCCACGTGAGTGGGTGACTACATTGACTTGTGACTGTAAGAACTGGACGGTGCCTGGCCACCACCAGTGATAACCGTGATGGAGATCATAAAGTTGAGTCTCACTGACAACACAAGAATAGAAACTGGTACACTCTGAGAGCTCCATTAAAAGACCTCAACTGATGGTCCACGGGCTTTGGGGTTTCCCTGGAGGCATGGCCCCTGGCCCTGATGCTGCTCCTGTCCATAAATCATAATGGAGGTCAACTATCAGATAGGAATGGATTGGACTTGGTGACACAGAGTGACCATATCGTGTGTGCACTTTATGGTTCTGTGCATCTATAGGATGTCATCCTGTTGACCTCTTACTGGAGGAAGTGGAGTGGGTGGAGAGGAAGGTATAGGAGATTGTTGGGAGGATAAGACATGTATGGAGTAGAGAGGAAGAGTGTGCTGTCACAGGGCAGGGAGAGCAGTGGGAGCTGCATATATGTGGGCATGCAATTTATATGAGAATGTACATTTTCATTCAATCATAATAAAATAAATTTCAAACATATAGGAAAGTGAAAGAATTTTAGAGTAAATATCCATATACCCACCACCTAAATTTTACTACACTTGTTTTTATCAAATTCATCTATCCTTCTATCCACTCAAAAGACTATAATTTCATGCAGAAGTTATAAGAGCAAAAAGAAGAGAGGGTAAGTTCTACAAGATTAAAAAGGGATGGTTGGTTGAGGCTTCATGGGTAATGGAGGCTCATGGATGGGGCTTTCACAGTGCCTCAGAGGTGGAAAAACTTTAGAGGGATGTGGTTAGGAAGTATGCAAGGGAAGTAGCTCCCTAAACCCTGGAGTGCCCAAGTGGAGCCCACACAAGGCAGGACTGCTAGCATTCTAGGGATGACGGCAACTTCCAACATTGATGGTAGTGGGAGTTGTGGGAAATAAACGGAGGCTTCCCTGACATCTAAATTCATTCTATATCAAATCCGTGAGGGCATCTGAACAACTTCCTGGAGTCAGGATGAGGGTAAGCCCTAATGGCTGAGATAGTTCCCCTGTAGCCAGATGGGAATGGGAACTGTACATGAGATGAAATTTTCTTTTTGAAAAGTAGTGTGCTTTTTTCCTTTGGTACACCTGGGTTTGTGGAATCAAATTCACCCCTCTTATGAATATACTTATGTGTAGAAGCTTCATCCAGGTCTGTTTTTGAACAATTACATCACATAATGAAAAAATCAATTCTTGAAGGTGTTTATTGCATGTTTCAAACACCTCAAGAATTAAAGGAAGAGTCTTCGGGAATGTTGCCTGCTCTTACATAATTCAGAGCTACAGTCACTTAAACATCTCTAGTTTAATGTCCTCTTTTTACCATGGCAATTATTTTCTTCATTATCTACCTACAACCTCCTGCTTAAGGGGGGGGGGCTATAATTCAAAGTATAGCATTGGGAGGAGTGTACTTCAAAGCAAGAACCAATAATGAACAGATGATTAGTTTCCAGATTTCCACTGGATAAAAGATGTCAAATTTAATGTTTGTTCACGAAGAGTAGAAAATTATACTAATTCGAATTCTTTGGTCCCACTCTCCTGTTTAGCAGAAATTCTATTCAAAGAAGCTGTCCCTTTAGAATAAATCATTTTTAAGCTCAAATTTGTTCTAACTCCCAAATACATGTTTGACTGCAAGATGTGATTTGGATGCATGTGTGGATTAATGGATCTTTTCACATCCAGAGATGCTGTTTGAATTATACTGTTACAAAGCCAGAGGAGATAGTCTTTGGTGGTTCAACTAAGCATCTCTGGTCTGTGTTGTATAATAAATCACACACTGGGGGCCTGATACTTCAACTCAAGGCCCTGAATTTCAATCTCCTGGCTTCCTGTTTCCTCTCCCAGCCTGTTTTTCCATAAAGGGATGGTGTCAGCTTAAGAAGCAGCTCTGCTGTTGGTGCATGTGGGGCTGCTCCATTGTGTGCAAGCATATTTTTTAGCTGCACTTTAGAAGATAAGGAAGGGACAGGCAAGGAGCTGCAGAGACCTCACAATTAAACATATCCATACCAGTGACAGGAGTGGGGAGGCTGAAACAATCCTGTACCGCAGAAGCCATCCAGTGCAGGCTATGGGTACAGGGGCAGGCCCTCCACACTGGAGTGTTCCCTGTCATTTAGACTTCGAGTTTTAGGATATAGCCATAAGCAAGAACTATACCCTGCTGATACATGCAGAAGCAGGCTAAATATGGTATTCTAAAATAGATAGGATTTCAGAGAACTTATACTCTTTTAAGTGGATCTCTAGTCTATGAAATGCCTTTGTGTTCATCATGAGTTAACTGAATGCCCAGCATAGCGCTGAGATGTATCACAGTCCCTCAATAAATATTTTAATGAATTCATGAACTGATACGCAAACCAAATCAGGAAACTCAAGACCACTCTCTGGTTAGATATCTCAAATTTTTAAACTCCCCCTTTTTTTGTTAGATTTCTTAAAAGAATACCCAGAGAATTATACCTTATCCACAATGGTTTTCTTTGGGCCCTGTTAGGCAAAGGTCAGGCTAACCCCTGAGATCTGTGCTGGTCTTTGGGGAATCAACTGGAACGTGATAAGGAGCTCCTTATAGTACTTCAGGCTGAGGAGATGTTAGTGGTTACCCTGGAATCACTTGGCAGGGTGAGGAAAGAGGAGAGGCAGAATGATTTTAAACACTCAGAGACCTTTTTTTCATGTGAGTAATTGATTTAGTGCTACTCAAAAGGTGAAGAAGTAGTATGACTGATTTATTGAGGCTCAGAGTAAGACATGGGAGACAAAAGGAGGTGGAATGTTGAACTGGGATAGAAGACCATGGAATGGCATTTGAAAACATTTTTTGATCAACATAAATTATCATTGGTTAAAAACATAAATGTGTTAGCTTTGTTGGGTACAGTTTCCTAGAAGGGAGCAAGAAAAAGTTTGTTTCATCAGTAACAAATCACAGTTACTGTAACAGATAACCACCACTGAACAATGTGTTCCAGCATATAAAAAAGCCTATGAAGCATGGTTGCCTTCAAGGAAACAAAAGTGGGTTCTGTCTTCCCAACCAGATCTTTGCAGTGTCATCTGGTTGCCTTCAGTAGAGGAAGATAACGTGGAAGAAGGTGGCTAGAAGCTGTTTCAAAGGATAAGTAGGCCAGTAACTACAGCCAACAGTTTAGAAAGCATCCTTTATCTTTCTCTGGCTGCTTATAAACCAACACACAGGTATACGTTACAGATGCCCTTGACACTTGCCATTTCTGTACATGCTGGTCTCACTTCTGCCAGTAAGTGTGACCCTTTGAGGGTTTTCTCCAACCATGGGAGCATGAGAGCAGAAGAGACAGACAGTACCAGGGACTTAAAATCCCAAGAAGCAGCCCTAAACCAGTAACTGATGAGAGTTGGTATACATTACCCTAGATTCCTCACCCCTCAGTTGCGCTCACTCTAAAGTGTTCTGTGGTGCCTTTCAAAGGTCTCCTGAGGAATTGAGCTCAGTTTCCCACAGTGGTAACATGCTCTGTAATACACTTTTTATTGGCTTCTTCCATATCTCACTTTCCCACTGTTATGTTGGTGTTTCTTAAGATTGCTCCCCAAATAAGCTACTTGCACTTGAATCCTTGTCTCAGGATCCGTGGTCTGTACACTAAGACATACATTTTTTGACTTTTTAGAAATGTAAATGTTTCTGCCACTTATCTAAAAGTATTTTATTTTTATTTTAAAATAAAAAAAATAGATATCAAACACCTCATTTCAGTACATATATATTTACTGTATCATTTTTAGGGAAGACAATATGGATGTATCTTATTAACCATTCCTCTGTTGATAGAAATTTTATTTTATTTTTCCATTTTTGTTAGACTCAACTTGAACTGTGTCTATTATAATGCAGGTACCAACAAGAGTACTCCAGAAATCCTTCCGGAAGGTTAAAATGATAAATTTTAACACAGCATGTTCTTGAGGATTGGGAATGGCGCTGAGGACACTAGAATCATTTGCAAGGGATGACCATGGTGTCTGCACTACTAATTTCCTGGGTCCCATGGAAGAATTCTTTGTTAATTAGGTGCTCCATAGGTCTTAAATTCATCTTATGAAGGGAAAAGTCAGCCATAATTACTTCGTGATTCTAGGGAAGATGTAGGGAGGGAGTGGAGATCAGGCAATCTACAACTAGTGCAGCTACCTCATCTTTTGGAGGAGGCAGTGAGTGAGATTCCCTATCCCATCTCTATCACTGAAATATTTGAATTTCAGAGTACCAGATTTTAAGCCAAGTATGAGCTCTTATTCAACCAGTTAATTGGAGGGTCTTTAAGTGATCACATGATGCTACCTTCCCATGCTACATATGTGGAAACTGAGGCCTGGAGCAATTGTATAACTTGTCCAAGGTCACACAGTAAGATGATACAAGGAGTTGGGGGCATTTATGATCAGGAATGTTCTTAGATTATACTGAAAGCCATGGGAAGATTCCAGATGTAAGTTCATTGAAACATTGAAATAGATTCACAATCCTTGGAAGTTTAAAAAAGAAGGAGTTACCACAATGAAATATTCTGGGTATTGAAGATGCCACAATCTTTCTGCGGTTGAACTAGATCAGTTAACTGATGTATGTTTCTCTAGCACTTGCTACAGGATACTGTGCAGAATGCAGCAGGAGTTCAAATGTAATCTCTGCAGTCATGAAGCTTGTGGTATACCTGGTAGGACAAGAGGCTTTCACCAAAGTGATTGCTCAAAAGGCAGAGCAGGAACAACGTCTAGGGCCTCTAATACTTTTAGAGGCCACTTAAATGCTTTCATTTCTTTTAAAATTAGAAGGAAAAAAAGAACTTTTAGTTGGAGATTAGGTTTTAATATATAATATTAATATAATTATCTTTATAAAATGAAATAATAAAACATAATTGTGTATATTTTGGTATGGAAGAAGAAGTCCATGAAGGCAAAACTTCCTGGAACCCTTGGATGTCAAAATGTGGCTAAGGTTTCAAGTAGTAAATACCAAATGAGGGGTTATTATTTTTGTTAGTTCCTGTTGAGTCAGCTCCGACTCTTGGCAGCCCTGTGTATACCAGAAAGAAATGTTATCTAGTCTTATGCCGTGTTAGTGATTGTACATTTAAAGTCCATTGCTGTGGCTGTTGTGTTAACACATCTCATTCAGTGGCAGTAATTGCCCAGATTGGTCAGAATGGATTAAAGTAGAGAGCTTGGAAGCTGGTGATGGAAGAGGGGACTCTCAAATGGGGAGAGGAAGGAGACAATTTCAGATGTGTAGAAACTGATGAAGGTAAAACTATGCAAGCAAAGGACCTGAGGTAAAAATGCAGAGCATCAGTGTGGGGGGGCGGGGTGAGGGGGAATGGAAGCTAGCAGTTTGTCAGGAGTTAGGGGAGTAGCAAAAGGGAAGATTAGAAAAGAAAACTGGGTTTTATCCCAGAAAGCCTTGAACACAAGCTGACTAGAAACACTGTGAAATGCAATGATTTCTGAGAGTCTTTTCCGGTTTAATGATCACTGGCCTCCCTTCTTTTTCCACCTAAACTACTCACTTCTGGGAGATTTAAGAACCCCAAAAGCTCATTCTTTTTTTAAAAGCTGTTGTTTTTGGTGGTTACCCGGGGCAAGAGGGAAGGGGTAAAGGGAAGTCATTGCTTAGGAGAAACTGAATTTCTGTAAAAGATGACTGAAAAATTTGGAAACGGAAAGTGGTAATGGTCATACAACCAGAAGGATGTAATTAATGTCACTGAATTTTACATGTAAAAACATGTTGAGATTGCAAACATTTTGATAAATATACATATCACAATAAAAATAATAAAAAAAGCCATTATGACACAAAATTTTTCATGTTTCTCATTTTTGGACAACACCTAAGGGAAATACCTTTCCTCTGTATTTCCATCCACTTGTTACATTTTTTTTCCTGAAAATACATAAACTTACTGAAAATAACTGTAGCCCTTTAATGTTGAGAAAGGGAGTTGGCCCCTTGGCCTATTATAGATAACCTTAAAATATTAATTAATCCATATATAACAGTACTTAACTGCTACATATTTCCAAAATTGATGCCATGGTGAGAGGAAATAGAATCCCGAGTCTGTCTGAGCTTTCAAATAAAACCTAGTCCCTGTGGAAAAACATCTGGGACTAATGTGGATGCTAAAACTGTTACCTCACACACAGCCGAGTTCTATTTGCTCTTTCATGATAAAAATTTTCCCCTTACAGTCGCCCAGATCCATATGTGTATTATTCAGGATCTGATGTAGTGTGGGCACCATTTGTGACCACATCCTCTGGAAATCACTTGAAGTGGGTTTTCAGAGTCTTTAAAAATAGGCTGGGTTCTGGCAAAGCTTATACAAACAGGACAGGAGAAAGCAACAGCTTAGCTTTTTGAAAACATTTTGAACTTTATCTTTTCCTCCTACTTTTATTCCCTTACGGATCTTCCCAAGATATTAGTAGAGCTAAGATTCTGAACTTCCAGTTTTTTTTCAAGTAGATTCAAACTGACCATCTGATTTCAGTTCTTCAGCCACAAAAAGCCTGCCTTTTGTATTGTTCTGGTCCCCTAAAAGCACTTAGTTCTGTGTTTTCTGTAGTGGATACTGATTGAACCTTCATGCACAGTGATCGGATCAGTCCTTAATCATTCTGACTGTGAATCCAGCATCCCTGAGCAATAACGTGCTTTCTGTCCAGTGGGGACATAACAGCAAGTTGCTTCTAAAAGGCTGTCAAGCCTGTTGCCATGGCAATGGAGCTCTGCTGGTCAGCTAAAATGGAAATTCTTCAGTTCCGCCTGCAGTAATTCTCAGACTTGGTGTGCCACAGACAGAATCACCCAGACGTTTGTGAGAAATGCTCACTCCCAGGACCCACCCTTAAGCACCCTGATTTAGGATGTTTAGAGGTGAACTTGCATTATAAACACCTCTCCAAGTAATGATCATTCAGATTGCCTACAATCTCATCATCAGAAACAACCTAAACTGTGCCCCTTAGAGAGTTCTGAGCTTGTCCCCATTGTTCCAGTGGGGACACTCCACCCTACTAAGTTGCTGAATAATCTGCATTCTGTCTTTTGTAAGGGCCTCTATATGTGAGCTTCTGCCACACATATGCTTTGTGTTTACTGTCAGTTTTTTCTGAGTAAGACTCTCCAGGTTCAAAAGCAAGATCATCTGTTAGTAATTCTCTGCTGCAATTGGCAGATGACTTACCAAGGACAAGCAATTGAAATTAGCATAGGCATCTTGAGAGATCTGCAATTTCTTTCTATCTGACTTCCGGAACAGCTCATCATGGTATGTGTGGAGGGAGGTAAATGGAGTCGCTTATGAAAGCCCCTTGAGAAGACTGACACATCGTCTAGATGAGAAAGCAACTCTTGGCAGCTAGACAAGAAGGGTGTTGATGAATTTGAGGATTCCCTTAATGTATCCAGAACCTTACGTTTTTCAAGGGATAAGGATCAAAGATGTTGATTTATCAGAATGGGAATAATGAATTCTTTGTTGAAAATGATGATTGGTATCCTTGCAGTGTGTACTATCCACTCTCATGTTTGGACACTTTCATATCTATTTGATTAATGTCATTTGTAAACCTCCAGAGGAAAAGGTGATACTTGTTATTTGGTAATCAGCTAACTGAAAAGTGTGAAGTGGGATGGGTAGTTGTGGTCCAATGTTAGCACTATCTTAGACAGTGTCTAGTGCTGCTATAATAGAAATTTCACAGGTGGATGGCTTCAACAAAGATAAATTTACCCTCTCATAGTCTAGTAGTCTACAGAGTCCAAATTTAGGGCATCAGCTCCAGGGGGAAGGCTTTTTCTGTTAGCTCTGAAGGAAGGTCCATGTCATTAGTCTTTCCTTCACCTATGAGCTTCTCCATCCAGGAACCTCAGGTCTAAAGGACACGCTCTGCTCTTGGCACTGCTTTCTTGGTAGTATGAGGTCCCCATGTCTCTCTGCTTACTTTTCTCTTTTATATCTCAAAAGAGTTTGGCTTAAGGCTTAAGACACTATGTAATCTTGTAGATCTATCAATATAACTGCTACTAATCCATCTCATCATATCATAGTGACAGGATTTATAACACAGAGTGAAATCACTTCAGATGACACATGGTAGACAATCATGTAATACAGAGAATTATGACCTAGCCAAGTTGACAGATATTTTGGAGGGACACAGTCCTACCCATGGCAAGGAGTATGTGAGGCTTCTCAGCGCCCACCATTGTAGAAAGCCTATTTCAACCACCTTGGCTAGAGGAATAAATATTTCTGTCTGTCTGTCTGTCAATATATCTCTCATATACTCCAGGGATGCCTTTGATGACCCTTTCTAGTATTATTGCTCATACATCTTAATCACATTTATTCAACATGGACATATTGAAAGCATTGGTCATGTCTCAGACATTGTGATAGGTGCTACCTGGAATAGATAAAAAAAAAAAATTTCCCTTAAAAGGGTTTGAGACTCACTTTTTCACCAAATATTGTGACTAAAACAAGATTTCACAGGGCACATAATAAATAGATCTATTTGTAGCCTAAAATCCACATAGGACAGCTCCAGGTCAGTACTTTTTTTTCAGTTCCCAATGAGGATAGAGAACTGCTGATTATGCTTTCCATTTTGCAGAGAATTATCCTTCACAGCCTCAAAGAATCTTATTAAGTTGCTCTCAACCTTGAGTTTCTTTTCCAGGTTGAGTAAATTCAGATCACTTTGATTTCTTCTCTTTGGTCTGAGTTTTTAACTTTTCATCCCTCATCATTTGAAGCAAGTCAAGACTGCTATAAACCTAGGTATGTTTGTGAATGGAAAACATATTGCTACTGGAAACGTCTTCAACAGCTGCCAGATGCAAATGGGTGGTCTTCAACAGCTGCCAGATGCAAGTGGATATAACAGTACAGTTATGAAGAGATGGTGCCACTGTAGTCTTTGCATCCAGGAAGATTTAGGTTCAAATCTCATCTTGGACAATTAGTAGTTATTGGAAACCAGGTGTGTCTCCTAATATCTGAGCCTCAGTACCTTCTTCTGTAAGAAGAACTAATAATATCTCCTTTGGGGGGTCATTCTGATGATTAAATGAGACACTCAAATAATTCCCTAGTGGAATGGTGGCTAAGAGCTCAGCTGCTAACTGAAGGTCAGCAGTTCAAATCCACAAATTGCTCTCTGGGGCAATTCTACTCTATCCTATTGGTAGCTATGAGTCAGAATTGACTCAATGGCAATTATTTTCATACAGATGTCAGTTTCCTTTCTCAGCTTCCTTGCTATCTAAGATAAACATGTTTAAAGACGGAAACACACTAAGGGGAGGCTGTATGTAAAGAGGAGGAGATGAGGAAGTTTTGGTATTAGTGAACTTGATCTTTGGTTATTTATGGTGTTGTCTGTTTCTGAAAATTTTCAATTTAGGCTTCTAAAATGTATTGGCTGTTATAACTAGAAGCAAAACCAAACTCTTGTATATTTCCTTCTCTCATTCTATCTCTACCTACCACTCAGCACCCCAAATACTCTTTCTGTTTTCAATAAAGGATTGTGGAAATAAGACAGTTGGTGGCATGCATTCTTTAAGGCTATCATGGATGACTAGGCACCCTCCAACCCCAACACCCCAGTCTGTCCTTGTCTCTTTCCCACAGTAAGTTGAATGTAGTAAGTCATTTTCAAAGGGCTTTCAGCTCAGTGGAAACCCTGATGGCACAGTGGGTTAAGTGCTATGTTTGCTATGTCTACTAACCAAAAGGTCAGTGGTTCAAATCCACCAGGCGCTCCTTGGAAACTCTATGGGGCAGTTCTACTCTGACCTCTATTGAGAACTTCCCCCATCACAGTTACTGTTAATTGGTACTGTCAATTGGTCCCGAAATGTCCCTTATGGGTCATGAACAAAGACTACTCTTTACTCAGGAAATTTTGTATATGCGTGTGAGCAGAGGGCAGGTATGGAAGGTGATGGTGAGCTTCTCTGTTACTAAGAGAGAACAGATATCAGCCAAGTCAAGCCAAGTGCAGATATCAAGAGATAACTAATAGTCTCTGTCACACGTGTTTACCTTTTAGTAGGGCAAAGCAAACAAACCTCAAGAAGGAAGGGCATTATGTTACAGGTTGTTCTTATATTTCAGGGGAAGTGAAAGCTTGTTTTCTTTTCTTTTTTATTTAACATGACTGAGTGAAAATTTAGAAATTTACATGCCCACCTATATGCAGCTTCCACTGCTCTCCCTGTCTGGTGACAGCACACTATTCCTCTCTGCTCCATACATGTCTCATCCTCCCAACAGCCTCTTTTCTGCTCCTCTCCACCCACTCTCCTTCCTCTAGCCAGAGGTCAGCAGGATGATATCCTATAGATGTATAGAACCATAAAGTGCAACCAATATAAGATCACTCTGCATTGCCAAGTCCAATCCATTATGGCCAAAAAGTGGACCTTTGTTATAATTTTTGGGTAAGGGCAGCATCAGGGCCGGGGGTCATGCTCTCAGGGGAACCCCGAAACCACTGGACCATCAATTGAGGTCTTTTAGTGGAGATCTCAGGATGCACCCCTTTTTATTCTTGTGTTGCCAGGGAGACTAAACCTAGTGAGCTCCATCGTGGCTATCACTGGTGGTGGCCGGGCACCATCCAGTTCTTCCGGTCTCAAGTAGATGAAGGCACCCACTCTTGTGGGTTTCTCTGTCGTCTAGGTTGTCTTTACCGCATGTCATTTTGGTCCTCGGTGAGCATCTGTTCTTGCTGAGTTGGGACCATTTGCTGTGTCCTCGGATGGCAGCTTGGCAGCTTTTAAGACCCCAGACACCACTCACCAATGTGGGGTGCAGAGAGCTCTCTTAGCAAAACTCTAGTTGTGCCAATTGGTCTCGATTTCGCATAAGAGCCTGGTCCCCTGCCGCCTGCCCCAGCTACTCTATCCTTGCAATATTAGGTTAAGATGGAAGGAGTACTCAAGTTCTGCTGAAGTCCACTTAATGTTGTTCTTGTTTCTAATGTGTGCTATCACCGCTTTCTCCCAACCAGATTTCTAGCAACTATCTAAACTAAACCCTCCCCCCATCACGTTCCCTCTCTCCCCTCCCTTGCAGCTGTCAAAGAGTCTTTTCTTCTATACACAAGTCTGTTTTTGAGATCTTATCGTAGAGGTCTCATACAGTATTTGTCCCTTTGTTGTTCACCACTTTCACTCAACATAATGTCTTCCAGTTGAAACCAGGTTAAGAGATGTTTCTGGAATCATCGTTATTCTTTATCATTGTGTAGTGCTCCATTGAGTATATGTACCATAGTTTACCTATCCATTCTTCTGTTGTTGGGCATCTGGGTTGATTCCATCTTTTCGCTATCTTGGACTGTGCTGTGATAAACATTCTCGTGCATGTGTCTGTTGCTGTGAAAGGCCTTGATTCTGTAGGATATATTCCAAGTAGTGGAATTACTGGGTTAAATGATTTATCAATGTCCATTTTTTTAAGGAAGCACCAGATTGCTTTCCAAAGAGGATGGACCATTTTGCTACCCCACCAACAGTGTAGGAGGGTTCCACTTTCTCCACAGCCTCTCCAGCATTTGTTGTTTTGTGTTTTCTGGATCATGGCCAATCTTGTTGGGGTGAAATGGTATCTCACTGTCATCTTGATTTGAATTTCTTTAATAACTAAAGATCGTGAACATGTCCACATGTGTTTTTTGGATGCCTGGATCTCCTCTTTAGTGAAATGTCTGTCCATCTCCTTTGCCGATCACTTAATTGGATGATTTATCTTCTTCTTTTTGATATTTTGTAGTATCTTATAGATTATGGAGATCAGGCGTTGGTCTGACATAGAGTTGCCAAATGTTTTTTCCCATTCTGTGGATGTTTTTATAATTCTATGAATAAAGTCTTTGGATGAGCCAAAGTGTTTGATTCTTAATACTTCCCATTTATCTATTTTCTCTTCTGTTGATTGTGGTTTCTTTGACAGATTTTGGAGTCTGTCCTCATTGTGTATTAAAACTTCCATTGTTGTTCCTACCTTTTCTTGGATGAGCTTTATCGTTTTAGGTTTGATATTTAGGTCTTTTATCGAGTTGGAGTTTTTGTGTAAGGTGTAAGATATGGATCTTTATTCAGTTTGTTGCAGATGGATAACCAATTTTGCCAGCACTATTTGTTGAAGAGACTGTTTTTACCCCAGTTTAATATCTTAGGGCCTTTGTCAAATATCAAACTGTTCATAGGCAGATGGTGTTATCTCTGGGGTCTCAGTTCTGTTCCATTGATCAATCTTTCTGTTCTTCTACCAGTACCAGGCTGTTTTGACCACTGTGCAGTGTAGTATGTTCTAGGGTCGGGTAATGAGAGGCCTCCCAGTGTGGTGCTCTTCTTTAGTAGTACCTTACTTATCTGGGGCTTCTTCCCTTTCCAAACAAAATTGGTGATTTATTTCTCCATCTCATTAAAAAATGATGATGGAACTTGTATTGAGATTGCGTTATATAAATAAATTGTTTTGGGTAAAATAGACATTTTCACAATGTTAAGTCTTCCTATCCATGAGTAGGATAGGTTTTTCCATTTATCTAAGTCTCTCTTAGTTTCTTGTAGTAAGGGCTTGTAGTTCTCTTTGTAGAAGTCTGTTGTTTCTCTGTTTAGATTAATTGCTAGGTACCTTATCTTCTTAGGGGCTATTGTAAATGGTATTGATTTGATAATTTCTTCCTTAACAGTTTCATTGTTGGTATAAAGGAATCCTACTGATTTTCTTATGTTTATCTTGTATTCTTAGACTTTGCTGAACTCTTCTACCAGTTTGTGTAGCTTACTTACAGATTCCTTGGGGTTTTCCTCGTATACAGTCATACCATCTGCAAACATGGAGATTTTAACTTCCTCTTTGCTGATGCAGAGGCCCTTTATTTCTTGGTCTTGTCTAATTGCTCTGGCTAGAACTTCTAGCACAATGTTGAATAGGAGAGGTGAGAGTGGGCATCCTTGTCTAGTTCCTGATCTGAAGTGAAAGTCTTCCAGTCTCTCTCCATTCAGGATGATGTGGGCAATTGGCTTTGTGTCAATGGCCCTGATTGTGTTGAGGAATTTGCCATCTATGCCCATTTTGCTAAGAGTTTTTAGCATGAATGGGTGTTGGACTTTATCAAATGCCTTTTCGGCATCAATGGACAAAGTCAGGTGATCCTTGTCTTTTGTGTTATTTATGTGGTTAATCACATTAATTGTTTTTCTGATGTTGAACGAGCCTTGCATCCCTGGTATGAATCCCACTTGGTCATGATGGATTATTTTCTTGATATGTTGTTGTATTCTATTGGGAAGAATTTTGTTTAAGATTTTTGCATCTAGATTCATGGGTGATATCGGTCTGTATTTCTCTTTGTTGGGTCTTTCCCTGGCTTAGGTATCAGGGTTATGCTGGCTTCATAGAATGAGTTTGGGAGTATTCCTTCCCTTTCTATACTGTGAAATAGTCTCAGTAGTACTGGAGATAACTCTTCTCTAAAAGCTTGGTAGAATTCTGCAGTGAAGCCATCTAGGCCCGGACTTTTTTCGTTGGCAGTGTTTCGATGACATTTTCAATCTCTTCCTTTGTGATGGGTTTATTAAGTTGTTCTGCTTCACATTGTGATAATTTTGGTAGGTGGTATGAGTCAAGGAATTTGTCCATTTCCCCTAGGTTTTCAAATTTGTTACACTACAGTTTTACATAGTATTCTGTTATGATAGTTTTGATTTCTGTTGCATCTGTGGTGACAACTCCCCTCTCATTTCTAATTTGGGTTATTTGTTTCCTTTCCTGCTTTTCTTTAGTAAGTTTAGCCAGTAATTTGTCAATTTTGTTGATCTTTTCAAGAAAACCAGCTTTTGGTCTTTTCAATTTTTTCAATTGTTTTTCTATTCTCTAATTCATTTAGCTCTGCTCTAATCTTTATGATCTCATTTCTTCTGGTGCCCGAGGGGTTCCTCTGTTGTTCTCTTTCTACTTGTTCAAGCTGTAGGGTTAGTTCCTTGATTTGGTTTCTTTCTTCCTTCCAGATGTGTGCATTTATGGAGATAAACAGACCTCTGAGCACTGCTTTGGCTGTATCCCATTGGTTCTGGTAGGAAGTGTTTTCATTCTCATAGGAAGCCATGAATTTCTTTATTTCATCCTTGATTTCCTCTATAACCCATGTTTTTTTGAGCAAGATGTTGTTCAGTTTCCAAGAGTTCCACTTTCTATCTATGTTTTTTCTGTTGTTGATTACAACTTTGATGGCTTTATGTTCTGAGAAGATGCTTTGCAGTAATTCAATGTTATGGATTTTGTTGAGCATTGCAGTATGGCCTATCATATGGTCAATTCTGGAGAATGTTCCATGTGCAGTGGAGAAGAAGGTGTAGTTGTCTGCTGATGGGTGCAAAGTTCTGTATACACCAATGAGGTTTAGTTGGTTAATTGTGGCAATGAGGTCTTCTGTATCTTTACTGAGCTTTTTTCTATATGATCTGTCTAGTAATCAGAGTGGAGTGTTAAAGTCTCCCCCTATTATTGTGGAGTCATCTAACTCTCTTTTGAGCATACTCAGTATTTCTTTGACGTATTTAGGTGCTCTGATATTAGGTGCATCAATATTTAATATAAAGTCTTGTTTGTGTACTGAACCTTTCAGTAATAAATAGTGTCCATCTTTGTCCATAATGGTGGATTTGACATTAAAATTGATTTTGTCTGAGATTAGAATTGCCACCTCTGCTCTTCTTTGTTTATTGTTAGCTTGATATATATTCTTCCATCCTTTAATTTTCAATTTGTTCCTATCTTTAGGTCTCAAGTGAGTTTCTTGTAGACAACATATGGATGGGTCGTGTCTTTTGATCCAAGATGACACTCGATGTCTCTTTACTGGAGTATTCAGTCCATTCACATTCAATGTAATTATTGATAGGTATGTGTTCAGTGCTGCCATTGTGGTATGTTTATTTTTATGTTGATGTTTTCTCTGTTGTTCTTATTAGTCTGTTCTGGGACATTCAGTTTAGTGAGTTGATTTTTCACCTTTTTCAGAGCTCGTTTTGTAGTTGTTGAAACTCCTGTGTTACATTTCTTGAAATGGTATGATACATCTTTTTTGTTCTTACAGTTGCTCCTATGATACCCCTTAATAAACTATATATAAACCCAATTTTAATTACTACCAGTCTTGTCATCTTCCTCTCCATCTGGTAGGACTGTAACGACTGTGGTACATCCCTCCTTTTGTTATGATGACACCATAGTTTTCATGATGATCACTGGATTGCTTCTTTCTATATCAAATCTGTGATTGACTTTGGCGCCTTTCCTAAAAGAGTAGAGTATTGAGTAGTGTGTTGTTATAAAATATGAAGTTAGTGGTTTGGTTCTAAGCAGAGCCAAGAACTTCTTTCAGTATTTCTTGTAGTTTAGGTTTGCTTTTTACAAAGTCTCTGAGTTTCTGTTTATCTGGGAATGTCTTAATTTCAGTTTTGTATTTGAAAGATAGTTTTGCAGGATATATAATTCTTGGTTGGAAGTTCTTCTCCTTCAAGGCTTTGAATGTGTCATGCCACTGTCTCCGTGACAGCATGGTTTCTGCTGAGAAATCTGACGAGAGCCTACAGGATTTCCCTCTGAATATTAGTTTTGCTTTGAGTCTTGCTGCCTTTAAGAGTTGCTGCTTATGTTTTATTTTGTTAAGCTTGATTATGATATGTGTTGGAGTCTTTCTCTTGAGATCTATATTGGGTGGTGTACGATATGCATCTGAGATGTCTATATTCTCTTCGTTCATGATTTCTGGGAAGTTTTCTGTCAGCAGCTCAGCAACGATACTCTCTGTGTTCTCAGATGTCTCACCCTGTTCAGGGACTCCAATTAATCGAAGGTTGTTCCTCTTAATAGAGTCCCACATGCTTCTTAATGTTTCTTCATTTTTCTTGTTTCTTTTTTCTGATTTCTGCTCATAGACGCTGGCATCAGTAGCTCTGTCTTCCAAGTCATAAATTCTTTTTTCTATTTGTTCCATTCTGTTTTCTTGGCTTTGCATGGAAGTTTCTATGTCTTTGATTTTGTTCTTGATCTGTTGGATTTCAGAGTACTGGTGTTCCATCAGATCAAACAGCTTGCTTAATTTTTCCTTTTGTTCTGCTGCATTTTGTATAAGGTCTAGAAGGGCTCTGTATATAATCATTTTGTATTCACTTCCTGATGCTTTCATAAAAGTTTCTTCATCTGGAATCCTCCTTGGTTGCTTTGTTTGGGAGCCTTTTGAAGCCATGGGTGATTTCTTGTATGCCACAATTGTCTGTTGCTTTTTGGTCCCATGTGAGTATGTATATGCTGGAAGAGGTACTGTGAGGATGGACTGCAAATGTTTCTCTAGGCTATTTTTAAATGTAAAGCAAAAGGTATCTGAGCAATTCACAAGTCAGTTAGGTTTTCTGGTGTAGAGGTCCCTCTTCTCAACTGACAAAGTAAGCACCACTATATCCAACCCCAGATGATAACAAACTAGTTCAGAATACAGCAATGCTACTGCCCTGTTGGCCTCTGCTGACAAGGCCTAGCCTTAGCCAACACTGCGTTGAGTACTGCTTTTGTGATAGAAAAGCGCTCTCTTGTGGGCAGGCTCTGGCTCCCAAGCTAAGATTTAGGTCCAGCTGCGGCCACTGCGTCCAAAATGGCGTCCTCCACACAGGCAGCAGATAAGGGGCTAAAGGTGCCGAGAGGTAGTGATTCCTCTGCTTCTGTTGCAGGGCCTGCAAGGTAGGTGGCACTGGGTAAATTACTGTGTTTCTGTCGGAGAAGCGCTGTCCTGTTTGGAGGCGCTGGCTCCCAGGCTAAGAATTAGGTCCTGCTAAAATCTCAGTACCAACATGGCGTCCTGCACACTGGCTGCAGAATTCCGTACAAACCCTGCTGATGCAGATATAAAACGAAAGGCTCAAAGTGGCTAGATAAACAGAGTCTTAAGCATGGCTCTCAGAATATGGGAATTTCGCCTGCCTATCCCCCCAGTAGCGTATCTGAGTCTAGCCGCTAGGCAAGACCCAGCTCTGCCCGCCGGCCAAGATAGAGAAAAAAAAAGTCAAAATGGTGCGTTTACTTGCAGTCCATGAGAGCCGGGGCTAGCCAGGAGCAGGAGTCAGCGACAGAGAGGAAGTTTTCGCTGAGTGGTATGAAGTCCCAATTAACAGCCCTGTGCCGTGTCCTGAGAGTGATTAGGTGATCAGAAGGCTCCATTTGATTATCAGTTCATGTCTTGGTTTCCAGAGGGTTTTAAGGAGACATGGGCTTAGTCCGCCATCTTGACTCTGCCCCCCAGCTTGTTTTCTTTTCATGTGTCCTTCTCTTAGATTTTACATCCTCTCCTTTCCTGCTCACCTTTTCTGACCTCCTTCCTCAGTACCTTGGGGAAGAGCAGTAGGGATCCAGAGCCAGTTTGTAGGACTTATCAGAAAAAATTTTAAAAATCTTCAAAAATAGAAAAGATATCTGAAGCACCCTTTAGAATTATCTTCACCATTCATTGTCTTTGAGCTTTTTTACAACTCTGTTTTAAGTTGAAGATGGTAATAGTAGTCCAATGGTAAAATTCTTGCCTTTCATTTGGTAGAATTGGGTTCAGTTCCTGGCCAAGACACTTCAAATGTAACCACCACTTGTCGGCAGTCAGTGGAGGCCTGTGTGTTGCTGTGATGCTGAATAGTTTCAGCAGAGCTTCTAGACAAACACAGACTAAGAAGAAAGGCCTGGTGATCTACTTCCTAAAATCAGGCAGTGAAAACTCTTTGCATTACAATGGTCCAATCTTGTTGTGCACAAGGTAGCCAACAATCAGATAAAGGTAGATAAAAATAACAAATGCAAGATGTAGAAAACTGATAATAATGTAAATTACTTTTGTCCATAGTAATGCAAATTGGTTATGTCTGCTTAAATGCAATTGATTTTTGATTCATTTTGCATCTACTTATAATTTCATTTCAACATTCCTTACCTGCCTTTATATGTGTAAACAAATCCAAACCAAATCTTTTGCCATGTTGAATTGATTCTGACTTGTGGTGACCTCATGGGACAGAGTAGAACTGCCCCGTAAAGCAGCTGAGCTCTTAACCACTGCACCATATGTGTATAGTGCTTTGAATTATCCCTTGAACAGGTTGTAACATCTCATTGGTTCCCTCAGTACTTAAAGAGTTTAACAAAATCCCTGACATGTTCATTTTGTATCTGTAAGGGAGTCATGTTTATATCGTCTTTTAAAAATTGTCCGTAAACAGACTTTTAGGTTTAGTGTTCCGCATTCTTGTGCACTCTGGTGTTCTTGATACTCTTTACCCCATCAAACCTATTCCTTTGGGGTCTTTCATGCATTCTGTCATCCTTTTTGAAAACAACTCAAAATACAACATCTACAGTACCATAAAAGATAGCATTACTTTTCTGTAACGTACAGCTGGATGATTGGTAGTTTAGTGGTAGAATTCTTGATTTCCATGAAGGAGACCTGGGTTTGATTCTGGCCAGTGTATCACATTTGCAGCCACCACCCATCTGTCTGTCAGTGAAGGCTTGCATGTTGCTGTGATCCTGAACAGGTTTCGGACTAAGGTTGACTAGGAAGAAGACCTGAGAATCTATATTTACAAAAATCATCCAGTGAAAACTCTAGGCACCACAATGATCCAAGTTGCAGTTGATCATGGGAGTGACCCATGGCTGGGCAACATTTCAGCCTCTTGTGCATGGGGCTGCCTCGACAGCAACCAACAACATCTTCATTATCATTGCTATGTGGGAGTTTATTGTTGCTGTCTCTGTACATTTTGAACAGGGAACTCATCTCCCAGCACTATTTTGGACAATAGGCTTTTGTGATCCACAGAGTTTTTTCATTGGCAAAGTTTTCGAAGTAGATTACCAGGTCTTTCTCCCTAATCTGTCTTAGTCTGGAGACTCCTCTGAACCCTGTTTGCCATGGGTGACCCTGTTGCTATTTGAAACACCAGTGGCATAGCTTCCAATATCATAGCAACATGCCAGTCACTGCAGTATGAAAAATTGACAAGTGGTTAGGTAGGTGGTAGATTGCTGACTATAAATCTTATAATTTGTGAAGAGAAGTCAAGAACCTTCTTTATCCTATCACTGTGCTTGGAACTTTCACATAATTAATTAATTTCATTTTTTCATATCTCTGAAGTATATAAGGAGCGTGTTTCTATTCCCATTTCATAGCTGTAGAAACTGAGGCCAAGAGAGGTTTCAGTAATTTACCAAGCTGTCATGTATAACTTTCAGGGCCCATACAAGTGAATTTTTGGAGGAAAGAGCGATTGCTCCTGAGCAAGTTGGTATGCCAGAGAGTTTGGAACTTGGGGCCTCACCAAGTCCTCAAAGCTCTGATGAGAACTAAGCATGATTTGTAAATATGATTTTAGAAGCTTGTCAGTTAAAACATGCTAAAAATATTTAAACGAATTTTCTAGCTAGGAAGGTAGCAGTTTGCCTCATCTCTAAAATGATATCAATAGTACTTGCCTTGTACATGTGTTATGAAGATTAAATGTGATAATGCAGGCAAAACATCGACAACCCTGCTGGCTGCACACTGAGCACCCCCAAAGATTAGGTGACATTGTTACTATTGTTATTGTTGCTGTTGTAGGTACTACTGGTCAGACATATTGAAAGAGATTTGCTTACGATAGCTATCAATAAGCTGCTTTTGCTAATAGGCATTCAATTCCAGCACTCTGTATCACTACAGTCATCCTATGAGTATAGCTTACTTATCTCTAATTTAAAATCAAATAAAGCTTCGCTAGAGGAAAACAACAGCCTAATAGCACTGAGGATACAAACATAATCATTGACTTGGGCAAGAGTTGCATCTGCCTCTTTTAATTTAAACTGCTGGATTAAGTGGAGTGTTTTCAGCCTGCAGAACTTCACAGAAGCACAAGGATTTTTTTTTTTTAAACCTACTTCTCTTGTTTAGCATAAAACTAACACATCCAGGCTGTAAATATTTCAAACAGACTGTTGTTAATCGTATAAAATGAAAACTGCTTTGTAGACTTTTTGCCTTTGTACCTCAATCCACCTCTTCAGAAATAACCCTGTTAGTCATCTTTGGTATCCTTCTAAGAGTTTTTGATGGACATGTAAGTATAGCTTTAATATATATATAAATATATAAATTAACATGATCATACTGTTCTGTACCTTGTTTTTGCTTAGTAATGTATCTTGGTGATTATTCCATATCAGCATATCTTCTCACATTTTATTCTTTGTAACAATGGCATAGTGTTGCAGATTATGGATATACTATAATTTATTTAATCCATCACTTCCTGATGGTTACTTATTCTACTTTTTTCTTCTATTACAAACCATGCAGCCCTAAATAATGTATTTGCATAGTTTTGGTAATATCATCGAGGTTGTGCCTGGACACACAATTAGGCTTTCCACCATTATGCAATAGATTAGGGGCTTGAAGTTCCTCAAAGGATCAACCATTCCTCTTCACCACTATGCAGATGCTTTGACCACACAAGTGATTAATGCAAAGAATATTAAAAAACCATCTACCTCCCCTTAATAATGGTCAGATATTTATCAGGATCTTCTCAGAAAGAGCTACCTTGTTAAAACAGTATGGGTCACAATGTTATAGTAAAAACTGGAAATTTAAAAGAACTCTTGGAAAGTCAAAAGTATTAGAGAGGTGATCAGTCTCGTTCCGATTAGCATTATGGTGCTTGTTTGTTAGGATGTTCAACTGAGGTGGAGCTCATCCAGGCTCAAAGGCAAGAAAGGAGTCCTCTGTGATCTATTCCTCTTCCTGAACACCCTCATCAATTATTTGTTGAATATGATCCATTTTGCCTTCACAGTCAGTCTGCTTACTTGCATTCCCTCTTCCTTCTCACTACCTTCTTTAACGCACCATCCATCTCGGTTCCTGCAATAGGGAAGCCCTTATTCTGGGTCAGGCATTGTGTTAGAAACTTTAAACACATTTGCTCATGTCATTCTCTGAACAGCTCTCCCCATTTTATAGGACGAGGATGAGAAAACTGAGGCTCAGAGCGATCAAGTGATATGACCAAGATTACACAATTTGTATTTGGTAATTGAGGATTAAAACCTAGATATAAAGAACCTCAAAAGCTATGTCCTTACTACTGAATCAGCTGTCTGGCTAACTGGTCTCTGTTCAGGCTCATTTTTTTTTTCCTCTCTATTTCATTCTGTAGGCCACTGCTGGATTAGAAAAACAAAAACAGTTGCTATCGAGCTGATTCTGATTCTCAGTGACTCTATATGCATCAGAGTAGAACTATGCTCCACAGGGTTTTCAAAGGCTCATTTTCAGAAGCAGATCACCAGGACATTCTTTTGAGGTACTTTTGAGTGGGCAAACCTCCAGCCTTTCAGTTAGCAACATCTGATAGCATTAGCTGTCTGTACCACCCAGGGACTCCTAATGTTAGATTAGGCCCTATAGAATAACACGGAAATACAACACTTGTTTACTCAATGGCTACTCCTAAAGACTTGTTAATCTTCTCAGTGAGATGGAAATGTTAACTTGGAGTTTATAGCCCTTTGCACTTGGAAAGCTTCTTACATTTCCAGGAAAATCTATATATCTTTGACTCTGTATTCACATGAGGAGAGGGTTTATGTAAAGGAATCAGTACCTGAATTCTCATCCTTACTCCAACATATATTATTAGTGTATAACCTTTGGCAAGTAGGGTAACTCTGAACTTTCATTTCCTCATCTGTAAAATGGCAGATAAAATGCTTACATTATCTCAAACCCTTATAATGCTACCGGTTATGTAAAGTGCCAGGAAGTTGTTTTTATTATCTGTATTCTGTATTTAACCCATTACTCTATGCTTGGTGGGTGTTGTAATCATCTAGTGTTGCTATAACAGAAATACCCCAAGTGGATGGCTTTAACAAAGAAAAATTTATTTTCTCACATGAAAGCAGGCTGACACTCTAAACTTAGGTCATCAATTCCAGGGAAAGTCTTTCTCTGTTGGCTCTGGAGGAAGGTTCTTGCCATCAGTCTTCCCCTGGATTGGGAACTTCCGAGTCAGGTGATCTCAGGTCTTTTCCAAAGGATGAGCTCTGCTCTGGGCACTGCTTCTTTCTTGAGGGTATGAGGTTCCCAATCTCTGCTTGCTTCCTTTTCCTTTATATCCCAAGAGATTGCCTCAAGGCACAATGCAATCTTATATATTGAGTCCTTCCCCACCAACACAACTGCCTTCCCATCCTCTCTCGTTAATATCATAGAGGCAGGATTTACAACACATAGGAACATCACACAATGCTAGGAATCATGGCCTAACTAAATTGCTACACACTTTTTTTTTTTTTTTTTTTGCATGGGCAGGGAATGGAGGACAATTCAGTCAATGAGTAAGGATGATCAACAACAGCTACGTCAATGAATGAACTGAATGAAAGTTTTAATAGGTAGAATAAACTGCTCTGTGTTAGTGTTCATGAGGGACTGTAATGAGGAGAAAGATCTGAAAAAGAGAGGAGTTCCTGAGAAAATATATTTTTGAATAGAAGAATACATTGAGGATTATGCCTGACCCCCAGTGGAGACGCAGGAAAATCTAAGAAAAAGTCATTGATGTACTTGACTCCTCCTTTCCATCAGGACATACACTAATTTCTTTGTACTGATTAGATGAGTAAAGTGAGGCAAAATCTGTGCTCTACAATCCCCATGGTGCAAAATATACACAGCTAAAGTGTCAGTATTATGGAGAATTAGAGTTTGATATCCCCAAGAGGGAAAATGTATTAAAGGCATGCTACTATTTAGAAAATTTTGATTGATGCTTACTGTGATTTCTGTGTGTTCTCTCAAGGTCTTTATTTATTCACTCCAGAAAGGGAGGGGCCATTAATATGAGATGTAAGTATGCTCACAGAAGTTTTGGATTGACAATTTAAAATTTACCTGGCTAGAGATTGGATGCTTCATGATAGTGAGGATAGAACAAAAACGAAAACCAAACCAAACAAAAACAACTTCTAAGAAATATAGTCCCGCTAACATGGAATTATAAATTATTTTTCATGCTATGATTTTTATAGCTGGGTCAGTTCAAAATTGTAAACATTTAGGTTTTTCTATGTTGCTCATTATAAACCTAGTGGTGTAGTGGTTAGGTACTACATCTACTAACCAAAAGGTCAGCAGTTCAAATCCTCTAGGTGCTACTTGGAAACTCTATGGGGCAGTTTTACTCTGACCTATAGGGTTGCTATGGGTTGGTATTGATTCAATGGCAGTAGACATTGCTCATTTAGATTTTTGTTTGTTAGACTCAGTAGAAAATGGAATGCGAAGCAACGTGGTCGATGGAAATAAAGTTCACATGTAAAGCAGTGTAAGTTAAGAGTGTTTTGAAAATGTGTATGTGAACATACAAATGTTACTTTAGAAATGTATGACCACCTCTCTGTCAAACTAGGGTGACTTGCATGTTTCTATGATGCAGGAAGCTATACCACTGATATTTCAAATACCAGGGTGGACAGGTTTCAGCAGTTTCTGGGCTAAGTCAGAAAGGAAGAAAGGCATGGCAACCTACTTCTGAAAATTAGCGAGTGGAAACCTTAAGAATCTCAGTAAAATATTATGCAATAAAGTGCTGGAAGATGAGCCTCCTAGGTTGGAAGGCACAGAAAGTTCACAATGGCTATAACATTGGATGTGAGTATGTCAATGATCATGAAGATGGTGCAGGACCAGGCAATGTTTTGTTCTGTGTACATAATGTTTCTATGTGTTGGAATCAATTCATTGGCAACTAACAACTAATAGTAAGTGTATGAGGAAAAACAATTGCACAGAAAAACAAAAGTATAAGGACAGTGAAAAAAATAAATCTGTTCATTTAGCACCCATTAATGTTAGAATTTGGTTCTCCACATAATTTAGATGTAAAAGCATAATATATATATATGTATATATACATATATATTTCACTCCTGGAAGAAAACCAAATGGTATTATGGTCCTCCCTAACAAAGAACTCCAAGGACACCAGAGGAGTTGGCCCAGGACTACCCTTATAGGGTAACACTTCAAGTGGGTGCAAAAGGCACCCTTATGCAGACGAGTAGGTCCCATTATGCTGGAAGAAGGGGAGAATATAGATTCTCTCAGGAAAGTGTTGGGGAAACCTGGGTGGAGTCAACAGAGGAAACAAAGGAAAAAGGGGGGTTGATTTTGGTTATATATAAATAAATATGTAATGTATGTCTGAGGTTTGAGAACATCAAGGATTTCTGCAGATGGAGTGTTTCTCTCATTTATAAATAATAGAATATTGACACTTTTGAATTTACTTCTGTGTCTGTGTGCAGTGGTTCTCATCTTTGCATGAATATTAGAATAACTTAGGCAGCTTTTATAAAATAGATCACCTAGGCCTTAACATATGTCATTATTAGCTACTGTTGAGTTGGCCTCTGACTCCTGGTGATCCTACACACAATGAAACAACTGCTGCCTAGTCCTGTGTAATCCCCATGACTGTTTATAGATCAGAGGGTTGTGATCCACACGGTTTCACTGGCCGGTTTCTGGATATACATTCCTATGCCTTTCTAGTCCAGTTTAATCTGCAAAGTCCCCTGAAAACTGTTCAGCATCATAGCAACACACAAGCCTCAACTAACAGATGGGTGGTGATTGCATATGGGATGCTTTGGTCAGGAATCCAACCCAGGTAATCTTGCATGGAAGGTGAGAATTCTACTACTGAACCATTACTGCTCTCCAAGGCTTAATGTAGAGCAGTTAAATCAGAAACTCTGGGGTTGGAACCTGGACATTGGATTGGTGGGGTTTTTTTTTTTTTGTTGTTGTTGTTTGTTTATTTGTTTGTTTTTAAATAGCTTCATAGGTGATCCTGATGTACAGCAGAGCTTACAATTTTCATTGGGATTGCAGCCACCAAGCAACCTATTTCTACAACTTAAGGGTTCTTGGTGGCTATAATAACCTGGGATGGTCCTTAGGTCACAGTAGTATGTGAGTTTTGGTGATTTAAGTAGGAATATTTGTTCTACCATTTACTAAATGTGAGACCTTGAATAAATTGTTTACTTATCTGAGCTTCAGTTTTTAAGATATCCATTTAACAGAGTCATTGAGATGATTAAGCCAATGAAAGTATGCATTAATAAATTGTTGTTAGGTGCTGTCACATCACTTTTGACACGTAGCAAGCCCTCATACAACAGAATGAAACTCTGTGCAGTCCTTTGCCACGCTCACAATCATTGCCATGTCTGAGCCTATTGTTGCAACCACTGTAGCAGTCTATCCGGTTGAGTGTCTTGTTTTTTTTTTTTTTTTGGCTGACCCTCCCTCTACTTTACCAAGCATGATGACTGTCTCCAGGAGCTGGTTCCTCCTGATAACATGTTCAAAGTATGTGAGATGAAATGTTACCATCCTCACTTTCAGGGAGCATTCTGGCTATACTTTTAAGACACATTTGTTTGATCTTCTGGCTGTCCATGATATATTCAATATTCTTCACCAACACCATTTAAAGGCATCAGTTATTCTTTTGGCTTACTTGTTACTGTCTAGCTTTTGGATGCATGTGAGATTACTGAAGATATCATGGCTTGGGCCATATACATCTTAGTCTTCAAAGTGGTATCTTCACTTTTTAACACCTAAAAGGGGTCTTTTGCAGTGGATTTGCCCAATGCAATGCTTGGCTATTGCTTCCATGAGCATTAATTGTGAATCCAGGTAAAATGAAATCTTTGACAACTTCAACATTGTTTCTCTTTATTATAATGTTACTTATTGGTCTAGTTATGAGAATTTTTTGCTTCCTTTATGTTAAGGTGTAATCCATACTAAAGGCTGTAGTCTTTGATCTTTATCAGTAAGTGCTTCAAATTCTTTTTCTCTTTCTGCAAGCAAGGTTGTATCATCTATATAGTATAGATTGTTAATGAGTTTTTCTCCAATCCTGATGTAACATTCTTCATATAGTCCAGCTTCCTGGATTATTAGCTCAGCATACAGATTGAATAAGTATAGTGAAAGGATGCAACCCTGGCACACAACTTTCATGACTGCAAACCATGCAGGATCCCTCTGTTCTGTTCAAATGATTGTCTCTTGATCCATGTATAGTTTCCTCATGAACATAATTAAGTGTTCTAAAATTTCCATGCTTCACAACGTTACCTATACTTTGTTATGATCCGCATAGCCTAATGCTTTTGCATAATCAATAAAATGCAGTTAACCATCTTTCTGGCATTCTCTGCTTTGAGCAAAGATCCATTTGATATCAGCAGTTATATCCCTCATTCCCCATCCTTTTCCAAATCCGGCTTGAATTTCTGGCAGGTCTCTGTTGATGTACTACTGCAAACATTTTTGAATTATCTTCAGAAAAAATTTACTTGCAAGTAATGTTAATGATACTGTTTAGTAATTTCTACATTCTATTAGAACATCTTTCTTTGGAATAAGCATATATATGGATCTCTTCAAGTTGGTTGGTCAGGGAAGAGTATTCCAAATTTTTTGGCATAGATGAAAGAGTGCTTCCAACATTTGGCATCTCTTTGTTGAAACATTCCAACTGATGCCCCATCAGTTCCTGGAGCACTATTTTTCACTGATGTCTTCAGTGCAGCTTGGGCTCCTTCCTTCTGTGCCTTTGGTTCATATGCTACTTTCTGAAATGTTTAAGTGCTGACAAATTCTTTTTGACACAGTGACTGTATGCTCTTTCCATCTTCTTTTGATGTTTCCTGAGTTGTTCAGTATTTTCCCCACAGAATCTTTCAATATTGCAACTTGAGGCTTGAATTTTTTCTTCAGTTCTTCCAGCTTTAGAAATACTGAGCATGTTTTTTCCTTTTGGTTTTCTATCTTCAGATCTTTGCACATGTCACTGCAGTGCTTTTCTTTGTCTTCTTGAGCTACCCTTTGAAATACTCTGTTAATTTCATTGACTTCATCATTTCTTCCATCCTCTTTAGCTTATAATAAGTAACCTGGCATAAAATGAACCTAGTTGTCATTGCCTCTGACTGTGGTGACCCATTCGTGTTAGAGTAGAACTCTGTTCCATAGGATTTTCAGTGGCTGATTTTTCAAAAGTAGAATAGTAGACTTTTTTTCCCCCCATGGTGCATCTGGATGGAATCTAACCACCCAGTTAGCCACCAAGTGTATTAACCATTTATACCATCCAAGGACTCTGACCTGGCACAAGCCACTATTTATTGAACAGTTTCCAAGTAGCCATTGGTCTCTGCTTCACAAAAACCTAATGAAGATGTTGAAAATAATCAAATCTGCACATACAAAACTGAGAGGTGTAGCTGGTATAAGATGTTAGAATCAAGAATCATAATGATTTTGAGGCTGGCTGGATGGCGGAAAGTTGCAAGATAAACATGGAGATTTGAACTTTAATAAAAGTAAATGTACAGTCACAACTTATCCTAGGACAAGATATGAGAGTAGTTCCTGTGCAAGGAATCTTAAAGTCTCATGAATGACAAATTTAATAAGAGGCAGCTATATAGTATGATTTTTCAGAAATCTGATTTGAGATGGCATAAAGAGAAATGTAAGATGCAAGTCTTGGGGGGCGCACAGACTTTCTGGGCTCTGTGGCGGACTGAATTCTACTTTAGAATGTCGTGTGTTCATCCAAAAAAAATTTGTGGAATACTTACTATATGCTAAGCCATTTTTGAGGCTCTGGGGATGCAACCTCATTGCCTTCTTGGAACTTAAATTTTATTAGGGAAACAGGCAATATATAAGTAAACTAGTTTTGTATGTGAGCTATTAGGAAATGACGTATGCAATGAAAAACTAAACAGGAAATGGGAAAAGGTAATATTGTAAATATGGGGATTATCTGTAATTTTAAACAGGATGATCAGTGACAGCTCATTGAGAAAGTGACATTTAGGCAAAGATTTGAAGGAAATGGTGGATAAGATAGTAGATTTCTGGGGGAAGATATGGGGAATGTCAAGTGAAAAATCTTCATGTGCAGTGTGGTTGTCTCATTCAAGAAAAATAGAAGAATCACTAGTTGGAATACAATACTCAGTCCTAGGCTTGATCTTTACTGCTTTTAGCTGAGTATAAAAGTAATTTATTTTGGAATAAAACATTAAAAAAAAATTTCCATTGTGTTTTAAGTGACAGTTTATGATTCAAATCAGTTTCTCATGCAAAAACTTACACTTTGGTATGTGATACTAGCTGCTCTCCCCACATTGTGAAAGCACACTCAGTCCTCCTCCTTGTATTTCCCATGTCCATTCAACCAGCTCCTGTCCCCTGTCTTCTCATCACATCTCTGGACAGGAGCTGCCCAGTTAGTCTTCTGTATTTACTTAAGCCAAGTTGTGCACTCTTCACCAGTATCATTTTCGGTTTTATAGATCATTTAAATCTTTGTCTAAAGTGTTGGCTTCCAGAATGTTTTCATTTCTGGGCTAACAGAAAGCCTGGGGGCCATGTCTTCAGGGGACCCTCCAGTCTGTCAGACCATCAAGTCTGGTCTTTTTACTCAAGTTCCAATTCTATACCCCATGTTTCTTCTACTCCATCAGGGACTCTTTGTTGGGTTCCCTATAAGGGCAGTAATTGGTAGTGGTTTACATGGCCCTTTCTGTCTCTTGAGCTCAGGTAAGGAGATATAGAGAAGGTAAAGACAGGTTTAAACCTAGAACATGGAGGTGGGGTGGGGGGAACAAAGGCATAGCCACAAAGCAAATTGACAATACTACCTATCAAAACAAGAAACACAGTATGGAAGTCTCAACAGACACAAAACCAGCACTGAAAGGGATGAAAAGAAAGCCCATGAATAAAAATAACCTAGTATAGAATACTAAGTGGAATAAAAAAATGTCAACAACACAAACATAAAGGCCCCCAAATGGCAGCATTAAATACGTATCTATCAACAGTTACACTGAATGTAAATGGACTGAGTGCTCCAACAAAGAGACAAAGTGTAGCAGGCTGGATCAAAAAACAATCTTTCTATATATGCTGCTTACCAGAAACATACCTTAGGCTCAAACATATGAACAAACTGGAAATCAAAGGATGGAAAAATACACACCAAGCTAACAACATGCAAATCTAGTCTTTCAGATTGCTCTCAAATATGAGTTTTCAGCTTGTGAAGTATCTTTTTGTCTCTTGGATTCTTTAACTGTTAATTTTTTAATTAGGAGATCTAAATGAAGAAAATATTCAAGACACCAAGAAACCTTAACTGTCGTAAACATGGCAATTTGGAGTAATACGATGAAGCTAGCACGTTATCTTTCCTACATCTGTACTTTCATTCTTCCTTCTTGAGATTCCAATGGCAAGAATTGCCCCCTTCCCCACCTCTGTTTAATTTGAAAGACTCCTTCCATCAAAGTATATTTATAGAGAAAAACAAAGGCACACTCTTGCATGATAATAGTGGTAGGTGTTTGGGTA
This sequence comes from Heterohyrax brucei, assembly GCA_028571685.1. Taxonomy (NCBI): domain Eukaryota; kingdom Metazoa; phylum Chordata; class Mammalia; order Hyracoidea; family Procaviidae; genus Heterohyrax; species Heterohyrax brucei. Next base: position 59,525,690 of record CM053166.1, read on the forward strand.
TATAAAAGTCTGGAGAAATACCCATTTATGTTTCAAACGAAAGACCAAAGTTTTCTAGCCAGAAAATCAATCACAAATGATCTTTCTGATGCTTTTTGACTTTTTCTCTATTCTTCTTTCTCCTCCTTTCTCATTGCTACAGGTCCTTTAGAACACAGAGAGAAAGAAAATGCTTGAATAGAGAGTTATAAATCAGACGTTCACAAGTCACAAGTTGGACTGAGCTTCCTAAGACACTGGATCTTCCCAGTGCCTGCTTGTCCAGCCTTTCCTTCAGTTCTCCAAGGTTCTTTTGACTGAACTTAGCTTGGGTTGATTTCTGTGGTTTGCGGCTGAACAAAAGGCTGAACAGGATGAAATCTCAAATCATTAATCATCAAAGAATCAAGAAGCCAGCAATGATGACAGTTAGAGGCTAACATGGGCCGCACACAATCCAATTTATTTAAATAAATCACTCTGTTTTCCCTGCTTCCACTTTTATCCCCTACCTCCCCACCGCCCCATAACCTACTACGCATATATTTTACAGTTCAGGTGAGAAATGGCATGTTTGGCCTCTAGTGAAGGCAGAGATGTTAGTGAAAATAAGACACAGAGAAGAGTTTGCTTACCTGTAATGACCTGCTGTGGTGGTCAGGATTATGTCAACTTGGCTACTCAATGTTTGGCTGCTGTATTAAGTGGCAGGGCAGGGCCTGTGGTGGCTTCCCACCCCTCAGCTCTCTTCTCTCTGCTTTCCACCACTACTGCCGGTCTGCTAACATAGCCAGCAGCTCTTGCTCTCTTCTGGCATCTGGTTCCTGGACTTGAACTAGCAGCTGTTGGATTCATCAGTCCTTACAGCTGGCACTTGAGCGTCCTGTTCCTTGACCTGCCAATCCTGAGTTCACCAGCCTCTGCAGTTCTTTCTTGCCACCAGCTTGGGATCCATCGACCTACACAACCAGTGATCTAGAACTCTGGTCTCTGACCTGCTGACCTTGGGTTCACCAGCTCCTGTGGCCACGTGAGGCTTGTACCAGCACTTGGGATGTTCAGCTTTTGCAATTGCATGAGGCATTTCCTATATATGTGTGTGTGTATGTACATATTTGCATGTATGTATGTATCTTTCCTTGTACATTATATAAATAAACCTTTCCTTGTACATACACATGTTACTGGTTTTGCTTCCCTAGAAAACCAAGCCTAAGACACCTGCTTTAGGCAGGGAGAGAAATGGGTGGCCTGTTCCTACTTCCCTTGTCACTCTCCCAGCGCAGCTTGCCTTGATGTATCTCATTCTATGAGTGAAGTAAGAAATAAGAGGCCTTTTAATACACAATGACTCCACCCACTAAGAAATATGATCCTTTGAGTCTTGTAATTTGACCAAACAGATTAGTGCTCATCTTTGTGATTGGAGTGAGATGCCTTAATTTTGATTCATCTTGGCAAGAAAATGATGAAATACTTGTTTGTTTTTTTAAAGCCAGCAGAGAGTTTCTAGAGAGTTGTATAAATCGGCCAGCCCTCAGTCCATCCATCTACTTTCCTACTGTTTTTCTATAACTGCTGGAAGGAAAATTTCTCTAAAGATTTCAGGCTGTTCCTGGTCAGATGGTCAGCTTTCTGATGCTCCCAGAGAAAGGATACAAAAATACCCAATACAAAAAGTAATCTGTGACTGAAGGTACAGGTAAACATGTGGCTGAAGAAGAATTTGTTATCTCAGCAGCATAATCATATGAGGACTGAGATCTCTGGGCTTAAGTATGAGTTTTTGAGCTTCATTTGTAGTGGCTAATAGTCATACATGACTTAAGACCATAGTCCTGTGCAGATAAACTGCCTCATTCTGGATAGTCTCAGTATAGAAGTTGGATGGACAAAGACAATATTTGAGTGAGTTATCTGCTCAGGAGTGTCCCTGTATTGAGCCTGGCATGAATTTTTGCTCAGCCCACATATAGCTGCCCTCATCTCCTTTATGGGCCCTGATCTAATATCCTGTGGGAAGAGCAAGGACATAGAACATGCTACCCTGATGATGTGTAAGTAGAAAGAGAGAATTGTGGTTGGGGCTGTTTAAAGGATTTATGAGTTCTTGGAGCCAATTCTCTACTTAGATCATGTTTATGTCCTTCAGGTAGGCACCAGCACCTCCAATCCAACCTCTTTGATATACGAGGATTGCCAATAAAGTTTGTGAACTCATGCTAGAAAAAGTGCTGTGTACCTCATTGCTAAATATCACTATAGTGACCTTCAGAGTACTTCCCCTGGGAAGCTATACACTGATGCCAGCACCTAGTCCACCCTTCAAAACATTTTTGGAACCCTTTTTCTAGAACAGTCATCAGAATTGTCATCGTATTACCCTTGATGTCATCAAGATGTCTCCTTTCAATATTTCCTTTATCACCAGGTAAAGAAAAAAAGTCATTTGAGGGGCAAATCAGGTGAGTACAGCGGGTGTCCCAATGCAGTTATTTGTTTACTGACTAAATACTCCTTCACAGAGAATTATACAGTTAAGTTTGTGAACTTGCTACCACGCTACCATGTGCAATGGCCCTTCTAGAAAGTTCCAATATTGCTTTGAAGGGTGGATTAGGTGCTGATGCCTATGCACAGCTTCCAAGGGGGGAGTACTTTGAAGGTGACCTTAGTAATATTCAGTAATGAGGTATGTAGCACTTGGAAAAATTAAGTTGTGGACTTTTAATTGTTGGACCTTGTATTTTCAGTCAAACTCCTGTCCTTTTAGTAGCTCTGATGATTGCTTCTTTTGCATCACAGTCTTAGAGTTTTAATATAGGACAGAGCCTTAGAAGCCATCTAGATCAGCCACTCTATTTTACAAATGTGGAAACTAGGTGTAGAATCAGAATTTTACAATGTCATTTTGGATCCTGAGATTGTTTTGTGTGTCAATAAAGTAATTCTGAAAATCAAGTATTTTATGAAAGGAGTGTTATGGTGGTGTCCCAAAGAAGAAAAATGCAATTGTCAAGGTCGCAACTTTCAGAGTATCTAGTTCCTTCTGTGGTGGTAACAATGGGAAGGTACTGGTGGCTGATGTAGGGAGGATCTTTACCTCCTTTCAGCATTTTGGAGACAGTGCATGAGCTATGATGCCATCATCTATCCACCTCTGAGACCACGTTACCATTATCTTACCATGATAAACAGGCAGCTCCCAATATCCGTTGCTGAAGAAAGCTATATTAAAGCAGCTTTCTCATGAAGTCAGCAGGTATTGGAGTCATGGTACTGTATTTTTTAAAAACTTGTGTAATAAACAATTTTTGGTTTTTTTGATCAGCTTAAATTTGAGACCACCATCAAAGACTTGTGAATTAGATCTTTTGGGGGTTGGCTAATGAGAGAGGCAAAACTCAGACTGTACTAGGACTAGGCAAAACTAGAGTGTACAATGGACCAGGCTTTGGAAAATTTGGTTTATTTAGGTATAATTGATATGCAATAAAATCCACAGATCTTAAGTATGTAGTTACATGAACTTTGATAAATGTATACCAGGCAACCATCACCCAATCAAGAAAGAGAACACTTTTACCAATATCACTGCCTCCAAACACACATTGTTGTAATTTTTATCATCATATCTTAGTTTTGTCAGTTTGAGGTCTTTATGTAAGTGGAATCATATAGTATGGGTTTTGTGTATGTGTGGGTATCTGTGTGTGAGTATGTATCTGCCTTCTTTAGCTCCATATAATGTTTTTAATATTTATAAGTATTTTAGCTTGCATCACTAATTTATTTTTCATTAGTGAGTGATATTTCATTATATAAATGCACTACTTTTGTTTATTTGTTCACCTGCTCAGGTACACATGCATGCATTACCTCCAGGTTTCAGCCATTTTGAGTAAAGCTGCTATAAATGTTCTTGTATAAAGCTTATGGGTAGACATATATTTTCACTTCTTTTGCTGGCTCAGGAGACCTAGATTTTAATACTGGCTCTTCTGTTAATTTGCTGTTACTTTAAGCAAATTATGCCTCTTCCATTCCTTAAGATTACTCACATAAAATGAAGATATTTGACCAGACAGTGCCTTTTGAAAGTTTGCTTATAATATTCTAGTTTGTTAATTGGTTGGTGGAAGGAGAAGGAGGTGAACAGTGAAGGTGGAACCTACAATCCTATTTACCCAGAACAACTCAACTGATGTCTAAACGTTGTCCCTACCTATTAGAGTTCATTTGATGAAAGTGTTCCATGACTGGAATGTTTAAAAACCACTGGCCTAGATGACCTCAAAGATTCCTTCTATCCTCCAAATTTTTCCAGTCTATGAAAGAGTTTAGTTTCTTTCAAACTTCCATGAGTAATATTTAGGGAACGACATCTAAGGTCACAGAGGAGCAAGCTTAGGTGAAAAGGTAAGCTGTAACTGAGTTCAAATATATCCTCAAAGGGGCATTTCATAATTTAGGCCCAAATAAGATGGTGTAGACTCACTTCTCTCTGCTCCTTCCAGCCAAGTACAGCTATAAACCCTGGAAATAATGCAAGAGATAACTAAAAGATAACTCTTAAAGGTGGCAAGAAGAAGGTGAACAGGTTTGGGACACCAGAACTGGAAGAAAAGACAGTTACAGGATGTTTTGCTTGCCTCCACTCAGTGAAAGATGACAACCCAGACCTGGAGTTTTTTGACCTGTAACTTAGCAACAAAGGGGAGCCCAGGTAGTCTTGTACCTCTATGAGAGTCCCTCTGAGAATACCATATGACTCCAATGGCACCAGCAAGAGAGATCTATGGGGAGTTCTGCAAACAATAAGTAGTTGGGCAGGTAGCATCAGCAAGTACCACCACTGGGGAAGTCAGCACAACTTGACAAAGGCAAGGTCATGAAACCTTCAGTTTATTGGGCTGGGGACTGGGGAACATAGTTAATAAAGAAAATGTTCTCTATTCAACTTTGTTGAAGAGTGTCTGAGGTCTTAAAAGCTTGTGAGCTACTATCTGCGATAGTCTACTGGTCCTACCCCATCTGGAGCAAGGAAGAATGAAGAAAACCAAAGACTCCAGGGAAAGATTTGCCCAAAGGACTAATGGACTGTGACTACCACAGTGTCCACCAGACTGAGTCTAGTACAACTAAATAGTACCCAGCTACTACTACCAACTGCTCTGACTGATTTCACAATAGAAGGTCCTGGACAGAGCAGGAGAAAAATGTAGAACACAAGTCTAACTTCAGACAGACAGACAGACAGACAGACAGACGAATGAACAAACAAACCAGACTTACTGGTATGACAGAGACTGAAGAAACCCTGAGATTATGTCCCCTGGATATCCTTTTAATTTAGGACTTAAGCTACTCCTGAAGTTTACCGTTTACTCAAAGATTAGACAGGCTCATAAAACAAAATGTGACAAATGGATGCACCAGCCCAGGGGCAAGGATGAGAAGGCAGGAGAGGACAGGAAAACTAGTGACAGGGAGTCCCCAACTTTGAAGAGAAGAGAGTGTTGATGTGTTATGGGGTTGACAACCAAGGTCACAAAACAACATGCTTAATAATTGTTTAGTGAGAAAGTAATCTACTCTGTAAGCCATCTAAAGTACAGCCAAAAATTAAAAACTAAAAAATAAGAAATAGAACACACATTTCATCAAAGAGGCTATGCAGATAGCAAATAAGCATACAAACTGCTGTTCAGCATTATTAGCTGTAGGGATATACAGATGAAGACCACAATAAGCTATCACCAAACATCTCTCAGAATAGCTAAAATAAAAAATAGCTACCACATCAAATGATGGTGAAAACACAGAGAAACTGGATCACTCACATATTTCTGTTAGAATGTAAAATGGAATATGTACTCTGGAAAAGTGTTTGGCAATTTCTTAAAAAGCTAAACATGCAGCTATAATGATTCCTAGTAATTGAATTCTTGGACTTAATTCCAGACAAATGAAAACTTACGTACACACAAAAACTTGTCCATGAATGTTCATAGAAACTGTATTTGTAATAGCCCCAAACTGGAAACAGCTAAGATGTGCTTCAGTGGAGGAATGGTTAAACAAATTGTGATTCATCCATATATGGAGTATTACTCAGCATGAAAAAAGAAAGAACTCATGAAACGTGCAGCAATTTGGATCATGTTGAGTGAAAAAAGTCAATCCTTAGAAGTTATGTAGCATATGATTTTATTTACATAGCATTTTTGGAATGATGAAATTTTAGAAATGGAGAAGAGATTAATGGCTATTGTTGATTAGGACGGGGGTCTGCAGGAGGGAAGTGGGTGTGGTGGGATTCTTGTGGTGATGGAACTTTTCTGTATTCTGATTGTAGTAATGAATGGGAAAACTTACATGTGATAAAAATTGTATGGAACTAAATACACACATTAATGTACTCGGCTGCTAACTTAACAGCTAGAGGTTTGAGTCCATCCAGAGGCACCTTGAAATAAAATTCTGCTGAGCTACTTCTCAGGAATCAGCTGCTGAAATCCCTATGGAGCACAGCTCTACTCTGACACACATGGGGTCACTATGAGCCGAAGTCAATTTGATGGCAACTAGTTATACACACACATACACACAAGTGAATGGAAGTACAGTTGGGGAAATCTGAATGAGATCATTGGATTGTATCGGTGTCAGTATCCTGGCTGTGATACTATTTTATAGTTTTGCAAGATGTTACCACTGTAGAAAGTGGGTGGAGAATGCAAGGGCTCTCCCTGTATCATTTCTTATGACTATGTTTGAATGTACAACTGTGTCAGTAGAAACTTTCAGTACAAAAGCAGAGGGCATTTCAGCAGCCTGGAAGGGGTCATACACATACCCAGATCTGATCCTAGGAGGGACAAGTGCTTGTTCCTAGTGAGAATAGTTGCTGTGAAGGTTTTCTTTACAGAATGTGAGGTGTAGGTGGCCCTGCTTTCCTGCTTCTCTAGAGAGCTCTTAGGTACTTCATGCTCTTCATTTCAACTCAAAAACTGAAGCAGCTTGCTTTTGTTTGGGCCTGAGACTAAATGAGTCTGTAATTAATGAAGTATTTTCAGGAGCACCAGGGCTCTTGCCCCTTAGTCATACCGGATCCAGGATGTTTTAATTGCCCTTTTATAACAAGTGCTTTGACAGACACTTTTGTCTTCACTTGACATGTGAAAAAAAAAATCCACAACCCCAAACACCACAGCTTAGAAGAAAACTCCTTCTGTGAAACAATGTTTTGAAAGTAATTTCACGTCATTGATGAAATGTAATTATACGTGGGCACTTAAGTTTAACACCTTGTAGCTGCGATTTGGGGTTTCTTTGATATAAACATATAAACTCAGAGTACCAAATGTAACATATCCTTTCTAAACATGGATTCCACAGAATTCCCTCTTTCCAGTAAATACTGACTGCAGAAGACTAACAGAGACAAAAAGGAGTAACAAGGGAGCAATGCAGGGGCTCTCTAGTTGACACGGTGATGCTGTGCCCAAGCCCTTCTTCAGAGCCAACACACTTACAGCCCCCAATATTACCTGCTGCCAGCTTACAGACAAACTCCAACCTGGGAGCCCTCAGCAGGTTTAGGATAAATGCCCGAGGTTATACTCCCTCCCAGGGAGCAGCTAGGAGCCACTGGCAAAATCCATTGTCTCAATCTGAAACAACTCTAAAGGGCCATACCATCTCCAGAGTTCCCCTCTAGGGTCCACTGAGGTTTCCAGGGCAATGATATTACAAGTCCTCTTCACTGTCTCTCCAGTCCTGTCTTCCTCACCCTTTTACAGAGGTGCTTCTGACATTGCCACCAGTAAACCTTGTGTAAGCAACTAGCTGTCTCAGAATTGGCTTCCAGGGAACCCAATGTAAGACAGTGTCTTTGACTACAATCCCTGGAAGCAGAGTCTGAAACAAAGACTTGGGTGCAGGTGGTTTATTAGGGTTCTAATCCTAAGTGTCAGGAGTGAGGCAGCAGGAGGAGTGAAACAGGGAATTAAAAAGAGGCAACAAAATATACATCATTCAGATGATTACTCTTCTGGAAAACTGGGACTTGGTTTCACTGGGGATCTCTGAGGAATATGTAGAATGTGTCTCAGATTTGTCTCACCAAAGAATGAGAAGCTAGGGGCATTTATCCTTATACTCCTGCCCCTGTTAGTTAAGGATTGCTTCTGGAGGCATTTGTACTTCCAGACTTCTGGTTGCCCTGTGCACAGACTGACAATTTTTCAAAGTTTCTGATAGCTCCCTAATGCATAAAATCCAGCATCCAGGCAGCCATCTGGGATGAGAATCTTCTCAGCTTGCAAGTACACAGCAAGCCAAAAGCAGAAGATGCTAAGGGTGTGTAGTATAGGGCACTAAAAGTGTCTGCTATTTAGGGAAATGAGCCGAAGCCTGTGTGTGTGTGTGGGTGTGAGTGGGGGTGTAGGTGTGGGTGTGCGTTTGCGTGAGAGAGAAGGGAATTCCCATTTCTTCTTTTCATTGAGGGGCAAGGGGTATTCCTTTACTTTAAAAATTTTTACTATTTATATAAAAATACAGGAAACCCCAGTGGTGCAGTGGTTAAGTGCTATGTCTGCTAATCAAAAGATCTACAATTTGAATCCACCAGGCACTCCTTGGAAACAGTTCTACTCTGTTCTACAGGGTCTTCATGAGTCAGAATCAACTTGATGGCAGTGGGTTTGGTTTGGATTTTTGGTATATAAAATTATAGAGCACAACAAACCCTATGCTCTCACCATCCAGTTTCAGTACCCACAAGCATTTTGCATCCTTGAATTTCATTTTGTTACTGAGTGGAAACCCCAGGTTCTGCTCGGCATGACTCGTATTGGCTGATAAATGAGAGACTGAAGTGGGAGAGTCAAAAGGTGCCTTTATTTCTTTGTGTAAGGAGTCAGTCAGAACTTAAAGGGTTTACAACTAAGGAGTTCATACAGATGATGTCAGCAACATTCTTACTCATACTACACAGGCCTAATAGATTTACATGTAACTTCATTCATTGCCAGGATTTTAACAGGGCAAGTCAAGCAAAGTAACTAGGGCTCTAAAGCAAAGTTGTGAGGCAGGCCAAGCAAAGGAGCTAGGATTCTAAACCAAAGTTGCAAGGCAAGCCAAGCAAGCTGTTTGAGGCAGTGGAATTTTCTGTAAACTCAGGATGTCTGCCTTAATTTATTCCTCCCTGCCTTTTTATTGGAAACCCGGGTGGTATAGTGGCCAAGTGCTATGTCTGCTAACCAAAACGTTGGCAGTTCGAATCTGCCAGGTGCTCCTTGGAAACTCTGTGGAGCAGCTCTACTCTATGCTGTAGGGTCGTTATGAGTTAGAATTGACTTGATGACAGTGAGTGGTATGTGTGTACCTTTTTATCAGAATACGTTTTTGGAATTTTTTTTATTATGGTAAATGCACATTTACCATATAGGTATCCCCAACTTATGAGGGGGTTCTGTTCCAATGACTGTCATAAGTTGCCTCTGACATAAGTCAAATACCTCTTTTTTTTTATTTTTCACCATTGCTACTTTTTGTTATCAGTATCTTTGTAAATCCAATCTCTGAATATCTGCAGGTGAACATCTGAGAATAACACTGCTAGTGCATAAAGATCACCTAGATTGCTGAACTGGATCCACAGACTTGCATTTCTTCCCTGTCTCTGGGGTAGTGAATTGGTTATTTCAAAACTTCAGGGAAGTAATGATTTTGGGTAATTTACATTATTTGATAAGATGTAATCGAATCTTGTGACTCCCTGTTCCTTCTCACGCAAATTCCTTTTGTAATCTGGCTATAAAAGCCACTGGAATTGTAACCCAAGTGTGACAGTCTTGGAGAAGCTATTCGTACTGTTCCCCAGGCTTGCATGCTTGTCTGTTAATAAAACATATTTTGAACCTTTTTCTACATCTCTGAATTTGGCCACAGTGACAAGCAGAATGAACTTGCTTTTGGGTCCACCGCATTTCTGGTGAACACAAAGTGACTTTGGGAAACTTTCTGGTAAGTTTTTGCCCAGGGTAGAGGTGTAAGGTCCAAAGGCCTAGCTTCTCATTATGCCCCAGTAACTCTGGCCTGGACAGGTGAGGGTATCTATCTGTTTCATTCAAAGGCCAAGGATAAGATCCATAAAAATATTTGCAGGCTCAGGTCAGGCATTGAAGAGTCAGTAGGGCATCTGCTGCTAGAAGACTCCCATCACAGGATAAGAGGGCACATGGAATGAACAAGGAAAGTGTCTGCCCTCTGCAGGACAAATTCCATGCAACATGAGGAACACATTGGTCCAAGCAAAAGACCCCACATCCCCTTGGACCTCTGCTTCTCTGATAGGAGAGAAGGTGGATTCTTTGATCTCCTCTCCTTTCATCCTTTCTTCCTTGGTTCAGCATAGGGTGGAGGGAACTTGGAAAAGTCCCCGTTGTCTGTCAGGACAGATGGGACCAGAGGTGCAGCTTCCAAACACTCTAATCAGTACTGCCAAGAACCATTTTCTTAGGAGCCTTCAAAGACTGCTCATCCATGCCTGCTGTCATATCATGAATCTAAAAATGTTAAAGTACTTTATTCTGGTTTTACACAGAGAACTCAGATTGTCATTAGGGTTTGGACTTCTGTCATGGTTCTATATGTGTGGTAGGAAAAGAATGTCTGTCCCAGCTAAGAAAGCTTTGTCTGTATCTGTATATTCCGTACCACTGGAAAATAAGGCCTCTGTTCCTAAGAAAAGCCCAACAGTGCAGATTCTGCCTGTCTGGATTCAGTATGGGTACCCACATGCAACTAGAGATCAAATGAAGTTTCACTGTAATGTGGCCCGGCCAATGTACCAGCTAGACTCAGGAGAAAGCTATTGAAAGGATCTACAAAATTAATTTACCATCCTGTAATTAGAGCTCTATGGTCAAAAACCAGGAAAGTGCTCGCTAAGCTCATAATTCAGATGTGCCTAATAAAATGAAGCTATGTGTATGCAGAAGTGAGGTCTCCTGTGTGTATGATAAGATAAATGCATTTATAGTATGGTTTTGTATTTGCCTTTGTGAGGTTTTGGAAATGTCTTTTTCATTATTGCATTTATACAAGCTGTTTGTAGAGACCTCAGATTTGTAGTTTTCTGTGAAAAATGTCTGATCCCTGCAGACTGAGTATTTAATGTCTGTACAAGACTTTACAAGTTTTGCTTTAGATCACACATTTTTGCCAGTTCAACCATAGGACTGTTTTTCTCAGTGTTGTCTTAGTCAATGTCTCTATTTTCGTAAAACAGTGTTTGCCCATTAAGTGTCTAATGTCTTGTCATTACCAATGTATCTAATTTTAAGATATTTCTTGTTTTAATTCTTTGAGACAGACTTAGTTGGCAGGTCAGAAAAGCTCTTGTGCTGAGGTCCTCCTTATCAGGGGTGGGGAAGAGTCTTGCTTGAGCTAAGATAGATAAAAAAGCTGAATTTCAAGTAGATCCAGACATACTATCACTGGGCTGAAAAAACTGACTTTATAGCCTGTAGTTAAAGGCCACTTGGTTAAAAGGATAGTTTTATCTTAAAGAGAAAGTGGCAATTCCAGAACAGTAAAAGGGAAATTAATGATTTTTTTGCCCTTCAGGAAGAAGCAGAGTACAGGACAGGATCAGCCTCCAGTTGTAGCTCCAGGAAGGCTTTTGAAAAAAGCCCTTCTGGTGGAGACATTTTTCAGACAGGAAGCAGATAAGAACTGCTACTTTAATTATCAGAAATTGGGTGGAGCCAAGAATACAAACAAGTTCTCTCTACTGCAGGGCAACTCTAAGCCATCTGAAATAGCCCAGAGGGGTGTTTTAACCCCGTGGTGGTCAGGATTATGTCAACGTGGCTACTTCATACTTGGCTGCTGTATCAAGTTGGCAGGGCAGAGTCTGTGGTGGCTTCCTGCCCCTCAGATCTCATCGCTCCACCTTCTACTACTACTGTCGATCTGCTCACGTAGCCAGCAGCTGAATCAGCTGAATCAGCCTGCGTCTGATTCCTGGACTTGAACTAGCAGCTGTTGGATTCATCAACCCTTACAGCCAGCACTTCAGAGTCCTGTTCCCTGACCTGCTGATCCTGGGTTTGCTAGCCTCTGCAGTTCCGTCTCACTGCCAGCTTGGGATCCACCGACCTACACAACCGGTGATCTAGAACTCTGGTCTCTGACCTGCTGACCTGGGGTTCAGCTCCTGTAGCCAGGTAAGGCTGTGCCAGCACTTGGGACATTCAGCTTCTGAGACTGTGTGAGCTGTTTCCTATATCTATGTCTATCTATATATGTGTCTTTCCTTGTACTTTATATATACTATAAATCTTTCCTTGTACATACATGTGTTACTGGTTTTACTTCCCTAGAAAACCCAGTCTAAGACAAACCCTGTCATGGGTTGAATTGTGTCCCCCCAAAAATATGTGTAGCTACGTGGCTGGAAAATGATTCCCAGTATCTTGGGACTGTCCTCCATTCTGTGGTTTCCCTAAACTGTATGTTAAAGGATTAGGGTAGGGCTGTAAATTCCTGCATAGGATTACTTTCTTGCTCTGCTGTGGGGGGAGTTTCCCTGGAGTATGGCTTGCCCCACCCTTAATGCTTTCAGCTTGCAAGAGATAAAAGGGAAAGAGAAACAAAGGACAATTGAGAACCTTGCTACCATCAAGCAAGCAGCACCGGGAGAAGAGCACGTCCTTCAGACCAGAGGTTCTTGCGCCAAACGCTCCCTGGACAAATACTGATGCAATACCGGCCTTTCCTGCAGAGCCAACAAGGGGAAAGCCTTCTCCTGGAGCGGTCACCCTGAATATGGGCTTGCAACCTACTGGACTATGTAATTACCCTGAATATGGACTTGCAACTTACCGGACTGTGTAAGAATAAACCTTCCTGTGTTAAAGCCATCCACTCTGTGGTATTTCTGTTGGAGCAACCCTAGCTGACTAAAACAAACCCTGACAAGATTTAAAGTTTTATGTATATCAGTAATTGGTTAGTTAAACAGAAGCTTTGTAATTTCTAAAAGCCAGCTGATGAAGCTTTATTTCAGCACTGGACTTTAGGGCAACTGAGTAACTAGATACATTGTGTAATGCAAATTTATATACTGTTTGCTTTTCAAATAACAAGAATGTAAGCCCATATAAGCCTCATGAGTGAGTTTATTCTTGCTGTTTAAGGACTATGCTATAAAAGTTTTTTTTTTTAAATGTTTGTTTGGTTTGATTAAAAGTTTTTGTTTGTCTACTAATTTAATGGTTGATTCATGAGATTTCTAAAAGCATTAACTTTAGAATTTTTTTTCTGCTAAATAAGAAAAATTGGGGCTTCTGAGTGAAGTGGTTAATTTATCCCTTAACTGCAAAGATTTGATCTCTCATTAGAATAAGATTCTGCAGTTAAAACTAAGTCACAAGTCTGTTTTTGAGATCTTATCATAGGGGTTTCATACAATATTTGTCCTTTTGTCACTGACTAGTTTCACTAAACATAATGTCTTCCAGTTGAAACCGGGTTATGAGATGTTTCCTGGAATCATCATTATTCTTTATCGTCACATAATGCTCCATTGAGTATATATACCATAGTTTACCTATCCATTCCTCTGTTGTTGGGCATCTGGATTGATTCCATCTTTTTGCTATCGTGGACTGTGCTGAAATAAACATTCTTGTGTGTGTGTCTGTTGGTGTGAAAGGCTTTGATTCTGTAGGATATATTCCAAGTAGTGGAATTACTGGGTCAAATGGTCCCTAAAAGACTGCAATTAATGGTCCAGTGTCTTCAGGGTTCCCCTGGGAGCATGGCCCCTGGCCCTGATGCTGCCCTTGCCCATAAATCATAATGAAGGTCCACTCATCAGACACGAATGAATTAGACTTGGTGATGCAGAGTGACCATATTGGATGCACTTTATGGTTCTATGCATCTATAGGATATCATCCTGCTGACCTCTGGCTGGAGGAAGGAGAGTGGGTGGACAAGGGGAAAGGAGACTGTTAGGAGGATGAGACATATATGGAGCAGAGAGGAATAGTGTGTTGTCACCAGGCAGGGAGAGCAGTAGAAGCTGCATATAGATGGGCATGTAAATTTATATGGGAATGTACATTTTCACTCAGTCATAATAATAATAAAAAAAAATAACTAACTCACAATATGGGGAAGAAGTTTTTGACAGAGATTGGAATCAAAGGGTGCCCAGTTCTTATTGGGTTAATAATATATATATATATTTTTCCTTCTTAATGTTATCTAAAAATGCGTAATATTAAGTCATGATTTTACTATTGCTAACTGGAGAAAACCGTGGTTACATAGTGATGAGTACTATGTTTCACTGATTGGAAATTCTGTGGTTTAAATCTGCCAGCTGCTAGACAGGTCAGTTCTGCCCTATAGGGCCCATGTGAATTAAAATCAGCTCCACAACAGTGAGTTTGATTCAGTTTTAAATTGTTAATTTAATCTGGTTTGGAAGCAAAAGCTGAGCTTGAAAGCTGAACCACCTCAGCTTTAAAGGTGTACCTCATGGGATTGAAAAATGGAGTCATGGCCCCTGATGTTTCTAACTGTGGAATTGCCATTCCTGTAGGCTTGAGAAATTGTGTGCCTGGAGCCCAGGGAACAGAAGGTGTTGCCCCAGTGGGTCTGGAAGGCTGAGCTCTGGAAGGACAGGTCTGGGGGGCTTCCACTCAGAATCTGGAAAAAGGGGCCGATACCTAGAATCTAGAGGACAACGCCGTTGTATAAAATTTGATGTGTTGTGTAAACTGCTTGGTCCCCTGTGAAGGACCTCCTTTCTTCTGTGGCTTCTTCCATTAGTAATCAAAAAATTTTTTAAAACTGGAGATATTAAGTAATCAGATTATTATAAATACTGTTAAAATTTCAACGCCAACTGCCCCCTCCTCTATTGAGGAATGGCTCCCTCTTATCCTGCTGAAGGCAGCTTAGATACAGTCTCACTATCACACACCCGGGAGGGAACTAAATTTGGCCAGGGGATCCAGGATAACAAAGCAGGGCAATACCCACTTTGACAGCTCCCAATTGGAGTAAATCAACAAGGGCAACCAGCTAGATATTATTGGACACACATGCCATTTGCCACCTCTGATTTACTAAATTGGAAGTGTTTCAATCCCTCATACAGAGTGGATCCTAACAATATAACAGAATTAATAACCACCATCTTTGCCACTCATAACCCCAGTTGGGAGGATATTCAGGCTTTGTTAAAAATACTTCTCGCTAGTAGTGAAAGGTGCCTAGTCCTGGGTAAAGCAAAGGAAGAAACCAAGAGGCTTCACTCTGAAAGCCTGAATGACACTCTAGACCCGGCAATGGCTACCCCAGCAACTGAGTCTAATTGGGACCCCGATGAGGGCTTGCCTCCTATAAACCATTATAGAAGGTGTATTTTAACAGGTCTCCAAAATGGGGTCCTTCAGCAGAAAAGTTTGAACATGGTGCAAGAAGTATGACAAATGACCACCAAGTATCCATCCGAGTTCCTAGAAAAAAATCTAGGACACCTATTGTAAGTACACTGATAAGGACCTCCAAGCATCCGAAAATCAGAAAATGAAAAAGATGACTTTTATCTCCCAAAGCGCACCAAAATCCAGAAAAAACTACAAAATTTGGACAGACCTTTGGGAATGAATCCTGCCCAGGTGGTAGAAATTACATTCAAGATATTTTAATAACAGGAAATTCAGGAAGACCCAAGTTCCCACCGTGTTCTTGGAGGTGACATATGATAAGAGACACAAAAGCTCCCAGTAGGGATCTTGGGGATGATGAACCCTGACCAGGATGACTGAGGAGGCCCGAGGCTACAGTCAGAATTAACTACCAGCATTGTAATTTCCCTGTCAGGAATCTCGGGTAGAATTAAGAGTGGTGGGACAAATGGTGGATTTCCTAGTGGACACTGGGGCTGCATATTTGGCCTTCAATAACTCACTTTCATGACCAACTACTCAGTCAGTTCCAGTGACAGGAATACTGGGACAATTGGAACAAGTTTTTCCTACATCCTCTTGACTGTCAGACCAGAGAAAAGCAGATGACTCACCAGTTTCTGTATATTCCAGACTGTCTTGTCTTGCTATTAGGAAGAGACTTATTGTCTAAGCTTAATGCCTAGATCACCTTCTTCCCTGAGGAGAAGAGCCTCTAGATGGAAGTACCTCATGAAAATGCTTGTCAGCTCCTGATTCAGCATCCAGAAGTAGAGTGTGACTGGCTGAGAGAAATCAATAATCAGAAAGTTAGCAAATTCTTGGTTATCAGATGGAGACTACACATAGCCTAGAGACTGCAGTCATCTGGAAAGGTTAAGAAATTGAATCATATTTTAAAGAGACAGATCTCCAAGCTATGTTAAGAGACTCATTTATATTGAGATCAGGTCTTGCCCATTGCCTTGTTTAGAATCTGGGTAGCTCCTAGAAGCAGGCTAAAATTGAGCCCCATAAAATTATGTATGGGAGACCCTTTGAGTCTGCTTCAGTAAAGTTTTCCCTACAGGCAGAAAATGACCCTAAAGTTC
Organism: Heterohyrax brucei; assembly: GCA_028571685.1. Classification (NCBI taxonomy): domain Eukaryota; kingdom Metazoa; phylum Chordata; class Mammalia; order Hyracoidea; family Procaviidae; genus Heterohyrax; species Heterohyrax brucei. The sequence goes on from CM053166.1 coordinate 59,542,260, forward strand.
AGAATTCAACAGTTTTCTCTCCCCAGGTCTTCATTTTCCACTCAGATAAAAACTTGGAGAGAGGGGCCTGAAGAACATCTGGAAGATGAGTGGACTGGCCTGTGGAAAATTTTCCTGACCAACCCTGCTGCCATGACATTGGCCAGACTGAAAGTCTGGACACATCATACCCGGATGAAGCCATTCCCCTTGGCAGACACAGGTATGACAGATCCCATCTACAAGTGATGGACCGCTAATCCCAGAAAAGAAACCAGGCCAGCGTCATCTCTCTCTTCCTGAGACTCAGCTTAGATCTAGGACTTTCACAAGACATTGTTCCTTGCTGATGAAATGAAAATGAATGGACTTACCTTACACAAAATATGTGTTTCTGATTTCTGTCCAACCTGAGGTATTTATATGTTAAAAAAATTTTTGACTGGTGTATGCCAACCCCTCTGGAGTTGATTAAAAATTTAACCTTGTTCAGACATGTTCAAAAATACATCACTTATGAAGATATCTGTAATTAGGGACCTGTTAAGAGAAGGGAGGGAGAGATGTTCTCGATCCAGCTTGAGACTGTTACTCCTCATGAAAACTTTGTCAAATTTTCAGGGTGCCTTCCTTCTGTTACAATCTTTATAACCTCATCCTCAAATGTAACAAAAGTATAATGGTATCCTACACTAATAGACATGTTAAGTTATCTAAAGGATGGCTCTTGCTGTGTGGAAATTAGGCCTTTTCATATGTCGCCACCAGTGCTACAGGAGGAAGTTGCTCCTTGGGAAGGCTCACCTCATTCCTGCTCCAGATTAAAGACATCAGACCTAATCATGCCTGAACTATAAAGAGATTAACCTTCCTGAAGGGTGCCGTGGTGACGTACATCTGTTCAGTCTGGCTGAATGCGTATCCTTGTCCCTTTCTGTTATGCCTTGGCAAAAGGCTTAATAAGCTAGTCTGTGCTATGGTTGAGGCCTAAACGCTACCTTGCAGACCATAAGCACTTTAGATGCTGAATTGGGACAAGTCAGAGAGTCAGTTATGGGAAACCAGACACCTATAGTCTACTTACTCCTCAGACATAATCATGGATGTAAAGATCTTAGGGGGATGTGTTGCTTTAACTTGGTTGATAGTTCCCAATTGATAGAGAACAAATTAAAAACGGTAAAGGATATTGTAAATAATATTGAATAGTGCAAAGTCTTCATTGGGTTGGAGTTTGAGAAACTATTCTTGTGGCTACCCAACCTAGGTTGGCTGCACATACTAGTAACATTAGTCAGAATCATTATTATCTGTTGGTGCATAGAATGTGTACCCCATCTCACAAATAACCATACCACATGCTGTAGAGACCTAGCCTGCAATTTGAGATTTGATCCTAGAGTTAACGCTGTAAATCAAAACAGCTATTTTCATTTAAAACCTATTGATGATTAAGAGTGGGGAATGTTAGTGCATAAAGGTCACCTAGATTGCTGAACTGGGTCTGCAGACTTGCATTCCTCCTTGTCTCCAGGGTAGTGAATTATTCAAAACTTCTGGGAGGTAATGATTTTGGGTAATTTACCTTCTTCTGTAAGATGTAAAAGAATCTTGTGACTCCCTGTTCCTTCTCACGTAAACTCCTTTTGTAATCTGGCTATAAAAGCTGCTGGAATTATAAACCAAGCAAGACAGTCTTGGAGAAGCTATTCGCACTGTTGCCCCAGCTTGCATGCTTGTCTGTTAATAAAGCATGTTTTGAACCTTTTTCCATGTCTCCGAATTTAGCCTCAGTGACAGGCAGAATGAACATTCTTTTGCTTCAGCAACATCAGCAAATTACACACTGTAACATTGTATGTAGGACATATTACTAACGATAACGTGAAAAAAAGTCTTCAGTGTGGTTTATTGTAACTCAAATACCTCATAAGTAGGGGGCTACCTGTATAACAAAACATTTGCCATTTCAAAAAAAAATTTTTACATGTACAATTCCGTGACATTAATTGTATTCAGTGTGTTGTGCAACCAGCTCTGCTATTTCCTGATTTTTTTTGTCACGCTTGACAGAGCCTCAGTACCCCCTAACAACAGCAATGACTCCTTCTTTCTCCTTCTTGCCCCTAGAAACCACTAATGAATTTGGCTTCATACTTTTGCTTATTCTAGATATTTCATATAAGTAGGATCGTGAAATACTTGCTGTTTTTTTACTAACTTATTTCACTCAGCATGTTTTCCAGATTCATCCGTGCTGAGGCATGTGTCAGAAATTCCATTCTTTTTATGGATGAATAGTATTTCAGTGTACATATATAACTGGGAAACTCTGGTGGTGTAGTGGGTTAGGTACTATGACTGCTAACGAAAAGGTCAGCAGTTCAAATCCATCAGGCACTCCTTGGATACTCTATGGGGCAGTTCTACTCTGGCCTCTAGGGTTGCCATGAGTCAGGCACGACTTGATGGCACTGGGGTGGGTACATACATACCACATTTTATTTATCCATTTCTGTTTTGATGGATATTTTGATTGCCTCTACTATCTGCCTATTGTAAATAATGCTACAGTGAACATTGCTGTACAAAATTTCTGTTTTCATTCCTGCTTTCAGTTCATTTGGGTATATACCTAGGAGAGCAATTGCTGGATCATATAGTAATTCTATGTTTAACTTTTTGAGGAACCGCCAAACTGGTCCCCACAGTGGCTATACCATTTAACAGAAACGGTGGTGGTGCAGTGGTTAAGTGCTATGTCTGCTAAGTGAAAGTTTCCAGTATCTCTACATCCTCATCAACACTTTTGTTTGTTTGCTTTAATATAGCCATCTCAGCAAGTGTGAAGTGAAATCTCATTGTGGTTTTGATTTGCATAATTTGGGAATAGGGAGGCCTTAGGAGAAGGAGAGAGATGGGAAAACGGCCAGTTCACAGAAGAGTCAGAACACACACATCTATTAAGTTCACTGTCTTAGATCGGCATGGTTTATGACATTCAAAGGTAATTATGATAGTAACATCAAAGATCACTGATCACAGATCACCACAACATATATAATAACAGAAAAATTTGAAATACTGTGAGAGTTACCAAACTGTGACACAGAGACAAAAAGTGAGCACAAGCTGGTGGAAAATTGGCACTGATAGCCTTGGTCAACACAGGGTTACCACAAAACTTCAGCTTGTTAAAAAACAGAATATGTGCAAAGTGCAAATAAATGAGGTATGCCTGCATATGGCCTGAGTTGGGATGCTTGTAGAAATCCAGTGGTCCTAGCATCATTTGTTAAAGTGATTATTCTTTCCCTACTGAATGGACTTAGCACCCTTGTTGAAAATCAAGTGACCATAGATGCATGGAATTATTTCTGGCTCTCAATTCTATTCCATTGGACTATATGCCTATCATTATACCAATAACAGACTGTAAGGTCATTGTAATGTTCCCACTTTCATTTCTGATTTAGGATATTTACATTTTATCTCTCTTCTGTGTCAGTCTAGCTAAAAGTTTGTTGATTTTATTGATCTTTAAAAACAAAACCAAAAACAAAACACCATCTTGTTTCCTGGGTCTCTCTTGTTTTTCTGTTCTAAATTTCATTTATTGCTGCTCTGATCTTTGTTATTTCTTTCCTTCTGGTAGTTTTGTATTTGCTTTGCTCTTTTTTTGCCTAATTCTTCAAATGGTAAGATAAGGTTATTGATTTGAGATCTTTCTTCTTTTTTTAATGTGTTTGCCACTATAAATTTCCCTCTGATCACGGTTGTATCTTATAAGTTTTGGTATGTTGTGCTTTGATTTTAATTTTTTGATTTCTCGCTTGATTTCTTCCTTGACCCATTGCTTGTTTTATGTTGTGTTGTTTAATTTTCACATATGTTGCAGTTTTTCATCTGTTACTACTTTCTAATTTCACTCCATTGTGACTGGAGATGGAGCTCTGGTGATATAGTGATTAACAGCTACGTCTGCTAATCAAAACATTGGCCATTTGAGTTTAACAAGCTCCTTGGAAACCCTGTGGGGATAGTTTACTCTGTCCTGTAGAGCTGCTGTGAGTCAGATTCAACTTCAGAGCCACGAGTTAGTTTGTTTTTTCTTTCAGTGGCTGAAGAAGAAACTTTGTATGTATTTCAATCTTTTTGAATTTATTGAGACTTTGTGAACTAATATAGGGTTTGTTCTGAGGAATAGTCCATAGTCCCGGAGAAAAGTGTACATTATGCTATTGGATTTAGTGTTCTATATGTGTCTACTAGGTCTAGTTGATTTATAGTGTCAGTCAAGTCTTCTATTTCTTTATTGACCTTCCTGATAGATGTTCTGTTCAGTACTGGATATAGTGTATTCTATTCTCCAAGCATCAGGTAAGCAGGGTAACACCATCAGGTAAGGAGGGAGTGAGCAGCCCCCACTTGTCTGTCAGTGGTTGTTGCTGTGATGCAGGAAGCTATGCCACTGGTGTTTAGGTACCAGCGGGGTCAACCATGGTAGATAAGTTTCAGCTGAGCTTCCAGACAAAGACAGACTAGGAAGAAGGACCTGACAGTCTACTCCTGAAAGGAATTAGCCAGGAAAAACTTTATGAATAGCAGCCGAACGTTGTCCGATACAATGCCGGAAATTGAACCCCCCAGGTTGGAAGGCACTCAGAAGACGACTGGGGAAGGACTGCCTACTCAAAGTAGAGTTGATCTTAATGATGCGGATGGAGTAAGGCCTCGTTTGCTGATGTGGCATGACTCAAAATGAGAAGAAATAGCTGCAAACATCCAGTAATAACTGGGACATGGAATTTATGAAGTATGAATCTAGGAAAACTGGAAATTGTCAAAAATGAAATGGAACACATAAACATTGACATCCTAGGCATTAGTGAGCTGAAATGGATTGGTTTTGGCCATTCTGAATTTGACAATCATGTGGTCTACTATGCTGGGAACGAAAGCTTGAAGAGGAATGGTGTTGCATTCATCATCAAAAAGAACATTTCAAGATCTGTCCTGAAGTACAATGCTGTCAGTGATAGGACATTATCCATATGCCTACAAGGAGGACCAGTCAATACAACTATTATTCAAATTTATGCATAAGCCACTAAGGCCAAAGATGAAGAGACTGAAGTTTTTACCCAGATTCTGCAGTCTGAAATTGATCGAACATGCAATTAAGATGCATTGATAATTACTGGTGACTGGAATGCAGAAGTTGGAAACAAAGAAGAAAGACCAGCAGTTGGAAAATACAGCCTTGGTAATTGAAATAATGCCAGAGATCACATGACAGACTTTTGCAAGACTAACAACTTTGTCATTGCAAATACCTTTTTTAACCAACACAAACGGCGACTGTACACATGGACCTCACCAGATGGCATACACAGGAACCAAACTGACTACATCTGTGGAAAAAAATGATGGAAAAGCTCCATATCAGCAGTCCGAACAACATCAGGGGCTGACTGGCACAGACCATCAATTGCTCATTTGCAAATTCAAATTGAAACTGAAGAAAATTAGAATAAGTCCACTAGTGCCAAAGTATGACCTTGAGTATATGCCTCCTGAGTTTAAAGACAGGAAAGAAGGAAAATACCAAATTGGATGTCAGAGGAGACTCTGAAACTTGCTCTTGAGTGTTGGGCAGCTAGAGCAAAAGGAAGGAACGACAAAGTAAAAGATCTAAACAGAAGATTTCAGAGAGAAGCTCGAGAAGACAAAAGAAAGTATTGTAATGACATGTGCAAACAGCTGGAAATGGAAAACCAGAAGGGAAGAATACATTCTGCATTTCTCAAGCTGAAAGAACTGAAGAAAAAATTCATGGCTCGAGTTGCAATAGGATTTTACAGGGAAACTATTAAATGACTCAGAGAGCATCAAAAGAAGATTGGAGGAATACAGAGTCATTATACCAAAAAGAACTAGTTTATGTTCAGCCATTTGCAGAGGTAGCATATGATCAGGAACCAATGGTACTGAAGGAAGAAGTTGAAGCTGCACTGAAGGCATTAGTGAAAAACAAGGCTCCTGGGATTGACGGAATATCAATTGAGATATTTCAACAAATAGATGCAGCACCGGAAGTACTCACTCATCTATGCCAAGAAATTTGGAGGACAGCAACCTGGTCAAATGACTGGAAGAGATCCATATTTATGCCCATTCCAAAGAATAGTGATCCAACTGAATGTGGAAATTACCGAACAGTATCATTGTTATCACATGCAAGTAAAATTCTGCTCAAGATCATTCAAAAGCGACTACAACAATATATTGACAAGGAACTGTCAGAAATGCAAAGTGGGTTCAGAAGAGGACATGGAACCAGGAATATCATCATTGATGTCAGATGGATCTTGGCTGAAAGAATACTAGCAAGATGTTTACTTGTGTTTCATCGACTACGCAAAAGTATTCAACTGTGTGGATCATACTAAACTATGACTAATGTTGTGGAGAACAGGAATTTCAGAACACCTAACTGTGCTCTTAAGGAATCTGTATATGGATCAAGAGGCAGTTGTGTGAACAGAACATGGGGACATTGCATGGTTTAAAGTCAAGAAAGGTGTGCATCAGAGTTGTATCCTTTCACCATACCTTTTTAATCTGTATGCCGAGCAAATAATCCAAGAAGCTGGATTATACAAAGAAGAATGAGGCATCAGGATTGGAAGACAATTCATTAACAACCTGCATTATGCAGACGACACCACCTTACTTGCTGGAAATGAAGAAGATTTGAGAAACTTACTGATGAATATCAAGGACCACAGCCTTCAGTATGGATTGTACCTCAACATCAGGAAAACAAAAATCCTCACAAATGGACCAGTAAGCAGCATTGTCATAAATGGAGAAAGGATGGAGATTGTCAAGGATTTCATTTTACTTGGGTCCACAATCAATGCCCTTGGAAGTAGCTGTCAAGAAATCAAAAGACATATTGCACTGGGAAAATCTGCTGCAAAGAACTTCTTCAAAGCGGTCAAAATAAAGATGTCACAATAAGGATGTCACCTTGAAGACCGAAGTGTGCCTGACCCAAACCATGATATTTTCAATTACATCATATGCATGCGAAAGCTGGACTATGAACAAACAAGACAGATGAAGAAGTGATGGCTTTGAATTGTGGTGTTGGAGAAGAATGTTGAATACATCATGGACTGCCAAAAGAACAAACAGATCTGTTCTGGAAGAAGTACAATCGATGTGCTCCTTGGAAGCAAAGATGGCGAGACTGCTTCTTACATACTTTGGTCATGTTGTCAGGGAAGATCAGTCCCTGGAGAAGGACATGCCTGGTAGATTGGAGGGTCTGTGAAAAAGAGGAAGACTCTCAATAAGATGGATTGACACAGTGGCTGCAACAATGGGCTTAAGCATAAAAACAACTGTGGACGTGGTACAAGACCGGGCAGTGTTTCGTTCTGTTGTTCATAGGGTCACTATGAGTTGGAACCGACTGAACGGCACCTAACAACAACAACAACAACAACATTCTCCAATGATTCCTATAGAACTTCTCCCTTCATCCTGTTAGTGTTTTCTTTGTGTATTTTGGGTTTCTGATGTTAGGTGCACGTATTTTTGCAATAATTTTATCTTCCTGAGGAGTTGACCCTTTGATCTTTATACAGTGTCCTTTTTTGTTTCTTATTACTGATTTTGATTTAAAGTCTATTTTGTCCAGTAATAAAATCACTACCCCAGCTCTGTTTTGGTTATTTTTGCTTGGAGATTTTTTTTCCCCTCCTTTCATCTTTTCACTTTCAAACTTAGGCCTAAGATATGTCTCTTGTAAATGGCATTTAGTTAGATCATTATTTTTAATCCATTCTGTCACTCTTTTCTTTTTGATTTGGGTGTTTAGTCCATTTAAATTCATGGTAATTATCAATAAAGAGGAACTTAGAAATGCCATTTTGTTATTTGTTTTTTTGTGTGTATGTCTTTTATAGGGCCCTCGTTGCATAGCTGTTAAAGAGTTTCTCTGCTTACGAAAAGGCTAGCAATTCAAATTCACCAGCCACTCCTTGAAAACTCCTGAGATAATTCTGTTCTGTCCCATAGAGTCGTTATGAGTTGGAGTTGATCCACTGGAAACAGGTTTGGTTTTTCCGGTCTGTTTTAAACTTTCTTTGTTCCTCATTTTCTCTAGTATTGCCAACTGCGGTGCTTCGTTGATTTCTTTTTGTAAACCATTGTGTTTTTCTTCTTTTTTCCTTTTGTATGTATTTTTAGGGAGCCAAGTGCCAAGTGCTGTCGAGTCGGATCTGACTCATGGCGACCAGGGTGGTGGTATATTTTATTGGGATTACCATGATCATTACATTTAATATCTTACATGTATAAGTTGATATTACTTTAACTTCAGTAGCATACAAAAAGTTCTATATTTATACTGTTCTTCCTCCCGCAGTTTGTTATCAACTATTACATGTTCATATATCATGTGTTCTGTAATATAAGTATATACTTACTTTCTATATATTTGCCATTATAAAGCTGAAGGACATAACAAAATGCCAAGCAAAAATATTTTAAAATCTGCCCTTATGTTGCCTGTGAAATTATATTTAATGGATTTTTTTGTGTTTTTTTTTAATTGTGATTAAGTGAAAGTATACAATCTAAATCAATTTTTCATGCCCGTCTATCTGCAGATTCATCTGCTATCCTCACACAGTGACAGCACTCTCCTCCTTTTCACTCCGTATTTCTAGCACCCTCTTAATGAGCACCTGTCCCCTCCTCTTTACCTAGTTCAGTGTAGTAGCCAGTGTGTGCTCGGCTCACAGGCTCGTCAGTCATAATCTCAGCCTCCTGGTTAACAAAGAAGGTGCCCATACCTGAAATCCCCTCAAGTGATGTGCCAGCCAAAGCGGGACTCAGTGCTCCACTGCCTTGCCTCCAACAGAGGTAGTTTCCCCCTTCCTTTCACCTGGTCCAATCTCACAAACCTATGCCAGATCTTGGGTCTCCCAGAATGTCCACACTGCTCCATTCATTTATTTTTCTAGGCCTTAGTTCTCAGAGGGAATCGAGGACACGAGTGTCTAGTCTGCCGTCTTAGCCCTACTTCTAATGGAATTTGTATTATTATTTGACTTTAAGTTACTTTCTATTCAAATTCCTGTAAGTACAAATTTTCTTCCTGTGTTCTATTCACTCGAATGGCCCATTATATCTAGTTTATTTGTGTGCCTTATAATTTTTTGTTGAAGCTGGTATATTATAATTTTACAAGATGTGAGCTTTTACAGTTCCCCTGAGTATATAGTGATTTCAAAAGTGCTAATTTCTGCACCAAACTCTTAGGTAGGCTTAGCTTTCGGAATTGCCTTACGACTCCCTTTCCTTTTGTGTGGCATTTCTGGTTCAGGTTAGACCAAAGTTTTAGTCCTCTAGCAGCAACCTAACAAATCTGCAAGCACACACTGGTCAATCCACCCACAGGCATGTATAACCCTCAGTCCTTGGTCGCTGCTTCCTCCTCAGTTCTATGTGGGCTTCAATTCTATCCATATTGAGGTTTTAGCCTTTCAAAACACCTTTGGACAAGTCAGAATATACATGCCTGTGGGTGGATTGTCCTGTTTATTTTGGATCCAGACATTGAGGCCTTTCTTGGTGTACAATAAAGCTGTGCATTGGTTAGGGTTGTGACTGAAGTTCTGCTACAACCATGTGTCTGCTGCACTGGGAGGGGAGGGAAAGAGGAAGTCGAAGAATCACTTTTTTTACTCTCTGAGACTCATCCTTGTCTTTTTTCAGTTTGTAGTTTCTTGCTGTGTCCTTTTGCCATTATTTCAGAGTTCTCAGAAGGCTGAGCAGACTTTTAGTTGCTTTTTTTGGTGTTTGTGTGGGGAGAGTTAGAATACTAGACCTACTCACCTCACCATCTTTTCACAATCAGCCTTTTTGTTTGACTGGCTGATAGAATGCAGGCAGAATTTCCGTATGAACTGGGTCCTTTCACACTGAATCTTTGTCATTTAATTTGCAGCTTAAAGAAAGAAGATGCAAGAAAGTTAAAAACAGATGAATTTAGAAAGTTTTTCCTTCACTTGTCTCTAAACTGGCTAAACAAACAACTAACAAACCCATTGTTGCTGAGTCAATTACAACTCATAGTGACCCCATAGGACAGAGTATAGCTGCCCTATAGATTTTCCAAGGGGTATCTGGTGGGTTGAAATGCCAATGTTTTTGTTAGCAGCTGCAGCACATATCTACTGTAATACCAGGGTTATTGGTCCCTTTTCCCTTTCACTCAAGGTTGTACTTTGGTTCTTGTGAACTTAATTTTATTCTTCTCTAACTTAAATGTACATATGTGCAATAGATGGACCCGACTCGAAGGCACTGGGCTGGGCTGGCTGGCAATAGATGGACTGTTCCACAGTCAGCCTCTGGCCTTGTTCTTACTGATGGTGTTGAATATCTCCATTATCTCTTTCCACAGATATAGTTGTTTTGCTTCCTGTGTATTCCATCTGGTGAGGCTTATGTGTATAATCATCATTTATGTTGGATAAAAGTATTTTTCACGAATAAGTTTTTGGTCTTGCAAAATTCTGTCATTCAATCTCTATCAGCATTTCTATCATCAAGGCCACATTTTCCAAGTGCCACTTCTTTGTTTTCAACTTATGATTTCCAAACTCCTCCCCCCCAAAGTGAAAAAACATTGCCGTAGAGTCAATTCCAACTCATAGCAGCCCTATAGGACAGAGTAGAACTGCCCCATAGAGTTTCCAAGGAGCACCTGGTGGATTTGAACTGCCGACTTTTTGGTTAGTAGTTGTAGAACCTAACAACTATGACACAAGGGTTTCCAGTCACCAGTAATTATCAATGCATCTTGATTGCATGTTTGATCAATTTCAGACTGTACAGTTGGTAAAAATATTTAGTTTCTTTATCTTTGGAATTTTGTGGTTGCTACACAAATTTGAATAATGGTAACCTTAACTCCATTTTGCCCATACCAAACAGAAGAAATGATGAAGTAAAAGAGCTGAGCAGAGATTTCAATGTATGACTCAAAAAGACAAATAAAGTATTATAATGCGATGTGTAAAGACTTAGATTTAGAACAGGCTCACATTTCTCAAGCTGAAAGAACTCAAGAGAAAATTCAAGCCTCAAGTTGCATTACTGAAGGATTCTATGGGCAAAATGGAGCCCTGATGGCACAAGGGTTAAGAGCTCAGCTGTTGATCAAAAAGTCAGCAGTTTGAATCCACCAGCCATTGAAAAGAATTATTTGACATTCAGTTGTTTCACAGGGTAGCATACAGTCAAGTGCCAAAGGTATTGAAGGAAAAAGTCCAAGCTACACTGAAGGCATTGGTGAAAAACAAGCCTCTAAGGATTGATGGAATACCAATTGAGATTTTGTCAACAAACAGATGCAATGCTGTAATCACTCATTTGTCTACACCAAAAAATCTGGAAGAGAACTACCTGGCCAGCTGATTGAAGGAGATCTCTATATATGCCTATTTCAAAGAAAGATAATCCAACAGCGTGCAGAAATCATTGAACAATATAACTAATATCACACACAAATAAAATTATGCTGAAAATAAAAAATAGTTGCAGCAGTACATATACACGGAACTGCCAGGAATTCAAGCCAGATTCAGCAGAGGATGTGGAATAAAGGATATCATTGCTGATGTCAGATGGATCTTGGCTAAAACCAGAGAATACCAGAAAGATGCTTACCTGTATTTTACTGACTATGCAAAGGCATTTGAATCATAACAAATTATGGATAATGTCTCAAAGAATGGAAATTCCAGAACACTTAATTATGCTCATGAGGAACCTGTATGTACACCAAGAGGCAGTTGTTCATACAGAACAAGGGAGTACTGTGTGGTTTAAAATCAGGGAAGTTATGTGTCACGGTTGTATCCTTCCACCATATTTATTATCTGTATGCTGAGCAAATAATTTTAGAGGCTGGACTATATGAAAAAGATTGTTGCATCATGATTGGAGGACCACTTATTAACAACTTGCTGTATGCAGATGACACAACCTTGGTTGTAGAAATTGAAGAGGATTTACTCATAAAGATCAAAGATTCCAGCCTTCTGTATGGATTACACCCCAACATAAACAAAATGAAAATCCTCACAACTGGTCTAATAAACAACATCATGATATGCGGAAAAAAGATCGAAGTTGTCAAGGATTTAGTTGTACTTCGATCCACAATCAACACCTGTGGAAGCAGCAATCAAGAAATCAAGCAATGTATTGTACTAGGCAAATCTGCTACATAAGACCTCTTTAAAGTGTTAAAAAGAAAAGAGGTCACCTTGAGACTAAGGTACACCTGATCCCAGCCATGATATTTTAAATTTCCTCATATGTATGCTAAAATTGGACAATAAATAAGAAAGGCAGAAAAAGAATTGATGCCTTTGAATTATGGTGTTGGTGAAGAATATTGAATATACCATGGATTGCCAAAAGAATAAACAAATCTGTCTTCTAAGAAATATAGCCAGACTGGACCTTAGAATGGAAGATTGCAAGACTGTGTCTCATGTGCTTTGGTATGTTATCAATAGAGATCAGTTCCTGGAGAATGATATCATGCTTCGTAAAGGAGAGTGTCAGCAACAAAGAGGAAGACTCTACAAGATGGATTGACAGAGTGAATACAACAATGGGCTCAAATACAGCAACAATTGTGAGGATGGCTTAGGACTGGCAGTGTTTCATTCTGTGGTACATAGGGTCATTGTGAGTCAGAATCAACTCAATGGTACCTCAGAGCAACTTCTGTTTCACAGAGGGAAGCTTTGTGAAAAGCTAGATGTAAAAAGTGGGTACTATGATGTCTTAGGATATATAAGCTAGAAGAAAGAAAAAAATAAGATTGGTTTCAGCATAAAAATAAGAGAAGAAAATCTAACAAGAAAACATCAATAGCTAACTTTTGTTCGCTCTGTAACTTCTGTGACAGTGGTTCTCAAAGTGTAGTCCCTGCACTAGCAACATCAGCATTACCTGGAAAATTGTTGGAAATGAAAATTATCAGACTCCGTGCAATACCTGTTAAGTTAGAAGCTCTGGAGATGTAGGCCGATACTCTGTGTCTTAACAAGCTCGCCAGAGGATTTTGATGTTCCCTGAAGTCTGAGAACCACTGGTCTAATTCCAGACCATTCACTTGTACCTGTAATTTTAGTAACCAAACAATAAGTCTAATTCATTAATTTAGCTCTAGGTAGGCCTCGTTTAGAGAAAAGTGGCATAAGATGAAAAGTTACCCATCAGGCACTCCCTTTATTAGTGCTTGTGTTGATTAGGTATAACATAATGAAAATTTTTAATGCTTTTAAAAACACCTAGAAGATAACTTATAATACTTTGTACCTCCGTACTGTGTCGTTGCCTATTTCTTTCCTTTCTACCCTCTCTATCATTCACGCAACACTGATTGGTAAACTAGAACATGCCAAGCATTCTTCTAATCTAGGCATATAGGAGTGGATTAACATAGAAAAAGTATTTTTGTGGAGCTTCAGTTCTAATGTGTATGTGTGATGAAGGGGAGAGGGGCATATGGTCAATAAACACTAAATAGATTACCTATTAAATAGGTACTACAGAAGAAAAATAAAGAAGGGGAGTGGTTAGGGCATACGAGGGATGATGATGGAGTGGGTTGTAATTTTAAATAGGGTGATCAGGAAGAGTCTCACTGTCAAGATCACACTGGAAGTAAAGTTTTGAAGGGGATGAGGGAGTGAACCGTGCAGATAGGGGAATGAGTGTTCCAGGTGGAAGACAGGAAAGCTCAAACAGATGTCCTGAGGTGGGAGTGTGCCTCTGGTGTTCAATATTTTTTCTGAACCTAAGGACAGAGTTAACATTATGTTAGCAAAGGGATTTATCTGTAACTATCTGCAAGTGAACGGAAAAATTTTGGCTAATTTTGAAAGAGAAATCATATTAATCTGCATTTAAAGCCACAACAGTAGTTACTATGAGGTGTATTTTATCATATATATTTACAAATTTATCTATATTCTTAGTTATGCAATATGTATTTGTAAAATTTATTTATAATACATAAATATCAATAAAATGGTGCTGTGTTTCAAGGAAAAAAGGAGTCCTCAGTGGATGATGTGATTTATTCCTTCTGCTAATAAACCCTTTGTGTTAGAAAATGTAGAGTTGTCTTCTGAAGTCATGTTCAGAGTTACAATACGTGAGTTCGACAGGAAGAAATCTCGAGTGGGCAAGACTGGCCTTACCCCCGCATTTCTTTGCCTTTGTGGCCTTAATTGTGTTTGGCTTCAACTTGCTTTAGTCTAAATGCAGGTTTGAACAACTTTATATAACAAATAACCCCTTGGAAAAAAATGCCATGTTTTTTCATTTTCATTTTCATTTTCATTTCATTTTCATTTTTTCATTTTCTCTTTTAGTTATGTAAGAAAATTAGTGAGGATCTCAGTGGATAATTTCGCCTTAGCTAATAAATCTGATGGTTCCTTACAGGACTGCAAATAGCCATTGACGCTGGAGATCTGGGCTGGTAATAACTCCAGGAAAGCTTCAAGTGATTATGAAGAGCCTGCTGATATGCAGCTTTTGACTTTTCAGTGTCAGCAGTGAATGTCTTGATTCAGGTTAAACAAAAACCACCTCTGCTTGGAAGTGGCAATACTTAGCACACTCTTTCATAACTGATGATTTATTCAATACACTAAGCGTAAGGGCTTCTTTTCTATCCAGCACTGTGAAATATTTGGGAGGGAGTTTCTGGTTTACCGTAGGGGGTAGAGTTATTCTTTCCATACATTTCCAGACATACTCATGCTGTGATATTCTCTGTCAACAATTTATAGAAAACTTGTGTCATTTAATTACTGTGAGGTTTAAAACTACTGAATTCTGGGTGTTGGTTCAATACAGTAAAGGATGAATGATTGAATACTAATGATACACCCTGTCCTTGGGCATGGAGGATTCCCCTTTTGAGGAATCTTTAAGAAAACTTATGTGGGGAGGCTTTAGAGCAGATTGGACAAAAAAGCAAAGGAAGGATTAGACCAGCAACAGGCATAAGAAACTGTTTTTAAAATCCAAATATTTAGGGAACCTCCTGCTGATGGTTCTTTTAGTACCCATTGAGTGAGAAAATATGTAACAGATAAGATCATTTAAAAACATTACTTAATTTACTTATTTAGATTCTTAATTTTACTCATCGCAACAGCATTTGTAAATAATTTGAAAAAAACAGCCCATATTTGTATGAGATATATCCATGATATGATATGATATACACGAACAGATGTGATCCATTGATGAATTCACAGTTTTCACCCATCCCTATTTCCTCCACATGAAACCCAGAGCCTAGAGATTGGGAATTTAGGATTAGATGGCTTTTCAGGGTGATCTCTTTTTCACCCAATAACCCTCCACCTCTACCTGCAAGAACAGGCAATTTATGATACAACCCTGACATCTAATGGAATCCCTACATTGGTCTTCTGGAGGTCAGGAAGAAGGCAGGAAAAACCAAATCTTCAAAATAACTACTAGAGCCTGCCCCTTTGTGGCAATAGGGAGAAAGCCCATCCAGGGCTCATGGTCCAAGGTTTCCAGGCTGCAGTCACCAAGTAGTTATTGCATTGCGACATGGTCACCAGTCTTTGCTCAGGATAACTTCTTGCTGTTTTCTCGTCACTGAGGGGATTTAAGTCTTAAGGTCAGTGTGTTCCAGTGCCGTTATTTATTCTCTCTCCTGTGAGGATCCTCCCTTCGCTACATTATCGATGGTAGAAGGGTGCCTCCCTTGAAGAACAGGAGACACCATATGGATTTTATTCTGAAAGGACAACCTAACTGGAATATAGCCTCCACCGACCTTGTAACTCATGTTTTTGCTAAGGCATTATTTTTTTAAATCCCATAATTTTCAAACTTAAATTTTGAAACATGAAATTTGCTCTTCATAAAATGTTAGTGAAATGGGCTTGGAGTGACTCCAGTTGCTTCTCTCACTTCAGTGATGTGTGTTTGTGTTTTATATATCCTCTCAAGAGCAGGATTTACACAGACCTTTTAAAGTTAATTAAATAGCCTTGTGTGGGCTGCCAGATCTGGGCAGCAGCATTCCTCTATAACCTTTTGTACCAGATTAAAAACCTCTGACAATCAGGGACATTGCCAAATTTCAAATGAAGTGTCTAGAGTAAATTCAATAAGCTGTGTAATTCAGTTTCAGAATGGCTGTGTTTCTGGTTCAGCTAGACTCGAGAGATTGATGGGGATGGTAAATTCTAGGCTTTTTAATCTGCCTCCTGCTCCCCTCCCCCCAGGACAATGCTTCAAACCATTGGAGAGTGCTTCTACACAGGTTGCTTGTTAAGTTATGGAAACCCTTGTGGTGCAGTGGTTAAGCGCTACAGCTGCTAGCAAAAGGTCAGCAGTTCAAATCTGCCAGGTGCTCCTTGGAAACTCTATGGGGCTGTTCTATGGGTCACCATATGTGAAAATCCACTCGATGGCAATGGGTTTTGTTATGTTATATATTAGAAAACTCTACATACCATATTCTATACTTGGAGATTCATAATGCATTTTAGCATATCAAAACCTGAGCATTTCTGCAGAATACTGATTCATTTTGTTTAACACAGTGTTTTCCAGATATATTTGACCATACTACCCATTTTCCCCTAATAACTTTGTAGCTTTCCAAAGATATTGCACTATTTCACAATGGGTTGATTTGATGCCTCTGTGAAAATGAGCCCTCTGACACATAAATGTTGTAAAAGTCATAGTTTTCCTGTGATGAGCACAGAGGATACATTCTCAGCAGAATATATCAGAAGATAACAGGCTGAGGAGGGATGTTTGGTGAGCAGAACTTCTGAGTTCCTTGTTTCTTGCAGGCTTTGCTCTGATAGGTAATAATGGAATTCTATCTGTTCTGGAACAAGTTCCACCAGATCCAGGACCAAGCTCCACATGTTCCCAAATACATCACCTTAAATCACGACTTAGGTTGCAAAAACATAGTTGGAAAAACTATCTTTAGCCAGCCATGTCACTGTGGTCTGTCATCTTGTTAAATTTCTTACTAGTGTCATCTTGCTCCTTTTTACACTGGGTATACAGTAACGAGCTGGCATTGCACATGTGTAATGGCATTGCAGCTATGTAAGGAAGACCAGTTTGTGGCTATACATGCTTATTCCTTAAAAGGTTTAAGTGGAAATTAGCAAAACAGGCCTGCCAGGGTATATTCCCAAAGTAATTGCTTAGTCTGTCTGGGTTAGTAGAGTTTGGAGAAACTGAACACAATTACCATTCTTTAGTAATGGTAGAATCAATATTTCAGCAGGGAACAAGTCATATTCTCAGAGGTGGGCTTAACAGGTTTCTGAGGTAGGAATGAGGAAGTATCCAGAGAATAGCAATGGCAGGTAGCTGTTACTCTCCTAGAACTTCTCATTTTAAAACCAAATTTTCTTTTCTTATGAAAATAAAATTAAATGACAGTGTTTCAAATGATACATTTGAAAGCTACACCACAATTAGATACCATTCTGACTTTCCTGAAAGTAACCCTGTACAAAGATAAACTTAAAAATCAAGTCTCTTATCATAGGTAAAAGAAATAATAATTATAAATAACTAACTATAGACATGCATAGGCCAGCTCTGGAAAACTAGGAGAAGCTTGTGGAAATTGTTCTATGTATTATTTTTTGCCCTCCCTCAACTCTGTCTTCATGTTGGGCAACAGCAACAACAAAGCCAAAGATGAAGGGAAAAGGAGTTTTACAAGAATAACCTGAGGAGTCTAGATAACTAGTACTAAAACTGGGGATCTTCACACACTGATGCCTTGTATTTAATTGTCCAATTAGAAGTGAGTAATGTATTAAGACTTAAGGTGTAAAAGTTTGAACATTTTATTGACTTCAATAAATTTGTTTAAATTAAAAAAAAAGAGATTAAGGAAATTCCTTGTATTCCATATCTTTGTTGAGTGAGAAAGAGGATAAGAACAGCTAGCTCAGGCAAAAGATGCAATGCCCATGTGCTTGGAATTCTACATGAGTGCAAATGTAGAATGGGCAAAATTAAGTACAATGGTGCAGCATACACTGCTAGCTATATAAAAATGTGGACTTTGATATAAATACCAAGGCAGCCCAAAGTAGTTTTAGTCATCTTTATTCATACATCTTTATTCATACTTTATTCATAAAGTGTTAGTCATTAATCAATTTTTGAGAAAGTTGATGTGAATCTTGAATTTGACAGATTGAATAGGATCCATACTTCTCCAGAAATTTTAATCAAAGCACTTTCAGATTCGTTTATCACTTCTGAACTGTTGCTTCCACCTCTTCTCTTTTGAAAGTGTACTATCCTCTCCTCTTCCTCCTTGGATTCATGTACTGATCTCCTGTGATTTCTCTTTCTCATATATTGAAAACTTTAGCCAGTATGTCTACCCTGGCCCCTAGGGGCACCATGAGCCGGATCCGACTCGATGGCACTTGGCTAGGCAGCCAATATGTCACAGTTTTAATCTCCTTTATTCAAGGGAAATGTTAAAACGCATGGAGAACCCATCCCACATTCTGAACTAGTCTCTAGTCTTCTGTGCCTTTCTTGTCCGCTGTCCCTCAGTTGCTCAATCCCACAGTCAAATACTGGACATCATTTTCTTTCTTTCTTTTTTTTTTTGGCATTTGCTCCTTGACTGTCTTGCTGACTTTCTATTTTTGCAAATTATTGCTTAAATATACCAACTGTAACAGTTATTTAATTTCAACAAGTCCCTTGGTCAACTGACCTTCCACTTTTTTTTCCTTTTTTCTCTTTTTCTTTTTATTGTGAATTAAGAACAACTTTACAGTCTATATCATGTTGCCATATAACACCCAGAACTTTCACTTTATTCTATTCTAGCTGTCCCTCCTCCCCATGTGACAGCATGTTTGCCCTTTCGCTTGGAACTTCCTGTGACCTTTTGATAAATGCCTGGCCCTCCTCACCCAATCAACTTAGCTCCAGCAAACTGTCACTCAGACAACCTCAAGTACATTTTTAAAAATCTGTTATGTCCTGTTTACATCTGTTTACGTCCTGTTTACGTTTCTTTGTTTTGTATGGTCCAGGTCAGTCTTTGGCTGGGGAGCTGGCTCCCATGCTGGATGTAGTTTGGTGTTACGGAGTCTAGAGGCCACACTCCCAGGGGGCCCTCTGTTCAGAAGCACCATCAAGTGTGGTCTTTTGGTACAGTTCTGTCTTTGCCCTATGCTCCATCACCTGCTGTGTCCGGAGCTCCGTTCCGTGTAGCCCATCTGGGCTGTCACTGGTGGTGGCTGGGCACCATCTAGTTCTAGTACCATGCTGAAGCAGGCTATGGCTCATACGGCCCCTTCCATCTGGTAGGCTCACAGTTTTCTCCTGTCCTCGGTGTCCTTAATTTGCCCCAGGTCCAAGTGGATCGGGACCATATAGTGCTATTTAGATGGCAGCTTGCTAGCTTTTAAGACCCCAATCGCTACTCACCCAGGTGGTAAGTGGAGCATATCTAAAGAGAGAGAGAAAAAAAAATCCTTGAGTATGCCGATTAGTCTGCGTGTCCCCTGAGAGTGTGGACCCTAGATCCCAGATCCTATTTCTCTGTTCTTCCAAAGAGGTGGTCCACATTAAGGTGACAATTCATTTTTTAAGTTGAGTAGTTGTGGGTACACCATTTCTAGTGCGTGCTGTCACATCCTATACCCATCCCTAATCCTAACCACTAATTTGTAAGAAATCTGTCTCCCTCCCTGCCCCCACCTTGTAACCATCAAATATTGATTTCTACTGTGCTTAAACGATTAGTTGCAGCCTTGTAATAATGGTCTCATACAAAATTTGTCCTTTTGTGTCTGACTAATTTCACTCAGCATAATTTCCTCTAGATGGTCCCACGTTGACAGGTATTTCTTTAAGCCATCATTGTTTCTTATCATTTAGTAGTATTCCATTGTATGAATATACCACCGTTTGCTTAACTGTTCATCTGTTGTTGGGCATCTAGGTTGTTTCCAACTTTTTGCTATTGTGGAGAGAGCTGCAATAAACATTGGTGTGCAAGTATCTGTTTGAGTGGTATTTGTTATGTCTTTGGGATATATTCCAAGGAGTGGGATTGCTGGATCGTATGGCATTTCTATTTCTAGTTTTCTAACAAAGCGCCAAGTCAATTCCCATAGTGCCTGAACCATTTTACAATTCCATCAACAGTGTAGAAGAGTTCCAATCTCTCCACATCCTCTCCAGCATTTATTATTCTGTGTTTTTTGGATTATTGCCATCTTCACTGAGGTGGGATGGTATCTCATTGTGGTTTTGATTTGGATTTCTCTGATCACTAATGATTGTGAACATTTCGTGTATCTGTTGGTGACCTGTATATCTTCTTTGGCGAAATCCCTGTTCAGTCATTTGCTCATTTTTTAGTTGGGTGGTTTGCCTTTTTCTTGTTGAGGTTTTGCAGTATCATGTAGATTAGAGAGATTAGGCAGTGGCTGGAAGGCTGGTGGGTGAATATTAACTCCCACTCTGTAGGTAGTCTTTTTACTCTTCTGATGAAGGCTTTGGATTAGCATAAGTGTTTAAATTTTAAGAGTTCCTAATTATCTATTTCCGTTTCTGGTGATTGAAGGTTGTTGGTAGTTTTTGGTAGACTGTTGATGCCAGGGAGTAGTGCTTCCATTGTCTTCCCAATTTTTCCTTCCAAGAATTTTATTGTTTTAGCTTTTTTTGTTTAGGTCTTTGATTCATTTTTAATTAGTTTTTGTGCATGATGTGACATAAGGGTCTTGTTTAATTTTTTGCAGGTGGATATCCAATTATCCCAACACCAGTTGTTGAAGACACTGTCTTTACCCCAATTCAGGAAGGGTGAGGCCTATCACTTTGTTCCTCTTCTTTAGTAATAATTTACTTTTCTGTGGCTTTCTTCTTTTCCATGAAGTTGGTAATTTGTTCTTCCATCTTGTTAAAAAAATGTCACTGAAAGTTGAATTGGGATTGCATTGTATGTATAGATTTATTTGAGTAGTCTAACCAATGGGCCTAAAACTTTAAAAGCAAGTACACAAGTCTCCATGCTTTCCTCCACTGCTGTTCTGTCCTTTAAAATGTTGGGTTGTGTTTAGAAAACATTTCAGCTTTCGGTGTAGTCCAATTGTGCTAACCTCCCATCTACTGTGTGCTGTCACACCACACCCTTCACCTAACCTAATTCCTGTTTACTAACTAATCTGTGAATATCCCTCTCCCACCCTCCCTACCTTTGCAACCATCAAAGATTATTTTCTTCTGTGCTTCAAACTTTTCTTAAGTCCTTATAATAGTGATCTCGTACAATATTTATCCGTTTGCAACTGACTAATTTCACTTAGATATTGTCTTCCAGATGACTCCATGTTATGAGATGTTTCCTAAAATCATCATTGTTCTTTATTGTTTCATAGTATTTCAACGTGTGAATATATGACAGTTTGATTATCCACTCAACTGTTGAAGGACTCTTAGGTTGATTCCATCTTTTTGTTACAGTGGACAGTGCTGCAATAAACATTGACGTGCACGTATCTACTTGAGTGACAGTGCTTATTTCTCTAAGATATGTTCCAAGCAGTGGGATTGCTAGATCATGTGGTATTTCTTTTTCTAATGTTTTAAGAAAGTGCCAAATAGATTTCCAAAGTAATTGTACTGTTTTACATTCTCAACGACAGTGTAGAAGAGTTCCAATCTCTCCACAACCTCTCCAACATTTATTATTTTGTGGTTTTTGGATTAACGCCAGACTTGCTGGGTTGAGATAATTCAGATTTCTTTAATGGCTGAAGGTAAGGATCATCTCCTGTAGTGTCAGCATTCTGGATGTCTTATTTGGCACAGTACTTGTTCATACCTTTTTTTTAAAAAAAAATTGGGTAAATTTCTCTTTTTCTTGTTGATGTTCTGCAGTGCCTTGTAGATTTTGGAGATTAGATGCTGAT
Source organism: Heterohyrax brucei (assembly GCA_028571685.1). Lineage (NCBI taxonomy): Eukaryota > Metazoa > Chordata > Mammalia > Hyracoidea > Procaviidae > Heterohyrax > Heterohyrax brucei. The sequence continues at coordinate 59,564,339 of CM053166.1, forward strand.
TGAATTCGTGGTAACAAAAAAATCTTTCCCAGTCTGCAGGTAGTCTTTTTACTTTTTTGATAAAGTCTTCAGATGAACGTTAAGTACTTGATGTTCAGAAGTTCCCAGTTATATATTTTCTCTCTGGTGTTTGTGCATCACTAATAATATTTTATAGTCTGTTTATACCATGTATTAGGGCTCCCAGGGATGTCCTTATATTTTACTCCACGATGTTTAGTGTTTTAGATTTTATATCTTGGTCTTTGGTCCATGTTGAGTTAGTTTTTGTGCATGGTGAGAGATAGGGGTCTTGTTTCATTTTTTTTGCAGATAGATATCTGATTACGTCAGCACCTTTTGTTAGACTGTCTTGTCCCTAGTTTATGGACTTTGGACCTTTGTCAAATATCAGCTGCTCATAGGTGGGTGACATTATATTTGGATTCTCAATTCTCTTCCATTGATCTATGTATCTGTTTTTGTAGAGGTAGCAGGCTGTTTTGACTACTGTGGCAGTGTGATAGGTTTTAAAGTGAGGTAGAGTGAGGCCTCCTGCTTTATTTGTCTTTATCAGTAATGCTTTACTTGTTTAGGGCTTCTTCCCTTTCTGTATGAAGTTGGTGATTTATTTCTCCATCTCATTGATAAATGACGTTGGAATCTGCATTGGGATTGCATTGTATTTATAGTTTGCTTTGGGTAAAATAGACATTTATCATGATGTTAAGTCATCCTGTTCATGAGCAAGGTAGGTTTTTCCACTTGTGTAAGTCTCTTGGTTTCTTGCAGTAGGACCTTGTAATTTTTGTTGTATGGGTCTTTTATGTCTCTGGTTAAATTTATTCCTAGGTATTTTATCTTCTTTGGGGCTATAGTAAGTGGCAATGATTTAGAGATTTCCTCTTTGATAGTCTCTTTGTTAATGTAAAGGAATCCAACTGATTTGTGTGTGATTTTCTTGTATTTTAATACTTTCCTGAACTCTTCTATTAATTCCAGTGTTCCCTTCCCCACAGATTCTTTAGGATTTTCTGTGTATAAGATCGTATCATCTGCAAATAGAAATATTTTTACTTCTTCCTTGCCAGTTTGGACATCCTTTATTTCTTTGTACTGCCTGATAGCTCTGGCTAGAAACTCCAGAACAATGTTGAATAAAAGCAGTGACAGTGGTCATCCTTGTCTTGTTCCTACTCTTAAGGGGAGTGCTTTCAGACTCTCTCCATTTAGAATGTTGGCTGTTGGCTTCGTATAGATGTCCCTTATGATGTTGAGGAATTTCCCTTCTATTCCTATTTTGCTGAGAGATTTTAACATGAATGTGTTTTGGCCTTTGTAAAATGACTTTTCTTTATCAATTGATAAAATCAAGTGGTTCTTGTCTTTTGTTTTATTTATATGGTTGATTACATTAGTTCTTGTTTCCAGTGTTTAACCATCCCTGCATCCTAAATATTAATCCCGCTTGGTCATAATGAATTATACTTTTGATATGTCATTGAATTCTTTTGGCTAGAATTTTGTTGAGGATTTTTGCATTTAAGTTCACAAGAGATATTTGTCTGTAATTTTCCTTGCTTGTGCTGTCTTTTCTGGTTTTGGTATCAGTGTTATAGCAGCTTCATATCATAAACTTGGCAGTATTACATCCTTTTCTATGCTCTAGAATACCACTACTAATAGTGGTGTTAACTGTTCTTTGAAATTTGGCCATGGCTTTTTCAGTTGGGAGTTTTTAAATTACTGTCCTTTTTTTTGAGTGGTTTGAGTCATGAAATTTGTTCTTTCTTGATTGACTGTAATTGAGTGAAAGTGTACAATCCAGTTTAAATTTTCATGCCCGCCTATCTGCAGCTCCTTCTGCTCTCCTTGCCTGGTAACAGCATATTCCTCTTTTCTGTTCTATACATGTCATATCCTTTTAACAATCTCCTGTCCCTTCCTCTCCACCCTCTCCACTCCCTTCTAGTAAGAGACCAGTAGGAAGACATCCTGTAGATGCACAGAACCATAAAGTACACACACAATATGGTCACTCTGTGTCCCTGAGTCCAATCCATGCCTGTCCAAAGAGTTGATCTCAGTAATGATTTATGGTCAGGGGTAGCATCAGGTCTAGGGACCATGTTTCCAGGGGAACTACCAAGCCTTCGGACCATCAGCTGCAGTCCTTTAGTGGAGTTCTCAGGGTGCACCCCTTTTTTTCTCACGTTACCACTGGGACTCAACATTGTAAGCCCTATCATGGCAGTCATTGGTGGTGGCTGGGCACCGTCTAGTTCTTTTGGTCCCATGTTGATATAGTCATCCATTCACATGAGTCTTTCTCTTATGGGTTCTTTTTCCCCCAGGTCTTTGTTGTCCTTGGTGATCCTCTGTTCTAGCTGAGTTGGGACCATTTGGTATACCTACAATGGCAGCTTGTTAGCTTTTAAGATCCCAGATGCCACTCACCAATATAGGGTGCAGAAGACTTTCTTAGCAATAGGCCAATGTCATGGATTGAATTGTGTCCCCCCCAAAATAGGTGTAGCCGTGTGACCATAATTCCCTGTATTCTGTGATTGTCTTCCATTTTGTGATTTTGATGTGCTGTATTTTAAAGGATTAGGGTGGGACTGTAAATCCCTTTATAAGATCATCTCCCTGCTCCACTGTAAAGGAGTTTCCCTGGAGCATGGCTTGCACCACCCTTAATCCTTTCATCCTGCAAGAGATAAAAGGAAAGTGAAGCAGGCATAGAACTGGGAACCTCACACCATCAAGAAAGCAGCACCAGGAGAAGAGCGTGTCTTTCAGACTTGAGGTTCTTGTGCCTCCCTGGAAAAAGGCTGATGCAATACAGGACCTTCTTCCAGAGCCGACAAGGGGTAAAGTCTTCCCGTAGAGCAGACATCCTGAATTAGGACTTGTAGCCTACCGAACTATGTGTAAGAATAAACCTCCCTTTGTTAAAGCCATCCACTCTGTGGTATTTCTTTTAGAGCAGCACTATCTGACTAAAACAGCCAGTTACGCCAGTTGGCCTCGATGTCCCCTGAGAGCACTTTCCCTGGACTCATGCCTCTGCTACTCTATCTTTGCAATATTGGGTTAAGATTGGAAGAGTTTTCAGGTTATGTTGAAGTCCAGTTAAATTGACCTTTCTAATGTGTGCTGTCATTGATGTCATCCAACCAAATTTCTATTAGCTGTCTAATCGATAACCAACCCTTTCCCTTCCTCCCTACCCTCCCTTGCAGCCATCAAAGAGTCTTTTCTTCTGTGCATGAGTCTGTTTTCAAGTCCTTATGGTAGGGATCTCATACAATATTTGTCCTTGTGCCGCAGACTAACTTCACTCAACACGGTGTCTTAAATTACCTTTTAAATCTCTTCTTTTGTGATGGGTTTATTTAGTTGTTTTACTTTAGTTTGTGCTAGTTTAGGTAGGTAATGTGTTTCTAGAAATTTGTACATTTCCTGTAGGTTTTAAAATTTATTAAAGTACATGTTTTCATAGTATTCTATTATGATTCATTTGATTTCGGTTGTGATATCACCTGTCTCATTTCTTATTTAAGTTATTTGGTCTGTCTCCTGTTTCTCTTTTGTCACTTTGGCCAGTGATTTATCAATTTTGTTGATCCTTTCAAGAAACCAGATTTTGGTCCTGTTAACTCTTCCAAACATTTTTCAGTTCTCTATTTCATTTAGCTTTGCTCTAATTTTTATCATCTGGTTTCTTTATTTCTGGTGCCTGAAGGATTCTTTTGCTGCTTTCTTTCTACTTGTTTGAGTTGTAAAGTTAATGCTTTGATTTGAATCCTTTCTTCTCTTTGGATGTGTGCATTTATTCAGATAAGTTGTCCTCTGAGCATTGCTTTTACTGTGTCCCATAGATTCTGGTAGGCCGTGTTTTCATTCTTATTTGATTCTATGAATTTCTGTATTCTATCTTTCATTTATTCTATAGCTCAGTTGTTTTTGAGCAAGCTGTTGTTCAGTTTCCACGTATTTGACTTGTTTCCCCATCTTTTTTCTATTATTGATTTCTGCTTTTATGGCTTTATGATCTGAATTGATGGTTTGTAATATCTCAGTACTTAGAATTTTGTTAAGGGTGTCTTTGTGGCCTAATATATGGTCAATTCTGGAGAATCTTCCATGCGCACTGGAGAAGAACATATACTTGGCTGCTGTTGGGTAGAGTGGTCTGTATATGTCTATGAAGTCAAGTTGTTTGATTGCAGCATTGAGAGCTTCTGTGTCTTTATTGAGCTTTTTCCTTTATGTTCTGTCCTTCATTGAAAGTGGAGTGTTGAAGACTCCTGCTGTTATTGTGGAGTTATGTCTTTTCAATGCATTTAGTGTGTATTTTATGTATTCTAGAGTGTTGTCATTGGCAGTGTTTCTATTTAATATGTTTATGTTCTCATGGAATATTGATCACTTAATCATTGTCCGGTGTGGTGGATTTTACTTTAAAGTCTGTTTTATCAGAGATTAATATTGCCATTCCTACCCTTATAATGTTGTTAGCTTGATACTTCCATGTTTGGAGTCATAGTTTGTTCATGTCTTTGAGTCAAAGGTGTGTCTCTTTCTGGTAGCACATAAATGAGTCTTTCTCTTTTATCTGTTCTGACACTCTCCATCTCTTTATTGGTACATTTAGTCCATTTACATTCAGTGTGATTATTGATAGGTATGAGATTAGTGCTGTCATTTGATGTTTGTGTGTGTGTGTTGTAAACAATTCCTTTGTTCCCTTTAATTTTCTGGGCCGAATTTTTTTTTCATGTGTTTTCTTTGCATCTTTTTCAATGTTGTTGGTTTTGTATTTGCTGTGACTTCATGTTTTTTGTTTTGATGAGTAGGATTGCTAGTTTCCTTTGTGATTATCTCATTATTTACCCTTATTTTTCTAAATTTAAAGCAGTCTTTAATTTATTTATACCACCTTGACTTCCTGTCCACATGAAAGATCTTTGGGAACTGCCAGTTAAGTTCACAGACTTGTCCTAGAAAAGTTGCTACATACCTCATTGCTGACTATCACTACAGTCATCTTCAAAGTACTCCCCTTGAGAAGCTACACACTGATGCCAGTGTCTAGTCCACCATTCAAAGCAATTTTGGAACTCTTTTACTGGAATGTCCATCAGAGCTGTTGTCGTATTACCCTTGATGTCCTGTCATCAAAATGTCTTCCTTTCAGTATTTCCTTTATCTGCAAGTAAATAAAAAAGTCATTGGGATCTATATCCAGTGAGTAGGGAGGGTATTCCAATACAGTTATATTTTTACTGGCTAAAAACTCCCTCACAGACAACTATGCAATTAAGTTCATGAACTTGTCACCTTGTCAACATGAGTGATGGCCATTCCAGAAAGAGTTCCAAAATTGTTTTGAAGGGTGGACTAGGTGCTGGCTTCAGTGCATAGCTTCCCAAGGGGAGCACTTTGAAGTTGAACTGTAGTGGTATTCAGCAATGAAGTATGTAGCACTTAGAACAATTAAGTTCACAGACTTAATTGTCAGAACTTATATGTCCCCATTTCCTTTTGGTTCTCTATTTTTTGTTATAGTTTTTACATAATGACATCTGTGGTTCCCTATTTTCAGTATTTGCCTTTGATTTATTTTTATGACTCCCCTGTTGGGATTGATATCCAGTTGCTCTGTTCTGTGTTCTGGTCTTGGGTTATTATTTTGTGTTACTGGTTTTCCAACCAAATGACTCTCTTTACTATTTCTTGTAATTTTAGTGTGTTTTTTTTGCAAATTCTCTAAATTTCTGTTTATCTGGAAATGACCAAACTTTTCCATCATATTCAAGAGCCATTTTTCTGGGTATATAATTCTGGCTTCAATTGTTTTCCTTCAAGTCTTTGTGTGTTATCCCACGGCCTTCTTGCCTGCATGGTTTCTACTGAGTAGTCAGAGCTTAGTCTTATAGTTTTTCCTTTGTAGGTCATTTTTTGTTTATCTCTAGCCACTTTTAAAAGTATCTCCTTATTTTTAGTTTTGGCAAATTTGATTATAATATGCCTTGATGTCTTTCTTTTGGTAACTATCTTGTGTGGAGTTTGATAAGCATCTTGGATAACTATTTTCTCACCTTTTATGTTATCAGAGAAATTTTCTGTCACCAAATCTTTGAAAATTCTCTCTGTATTTTGTGTTATCTCCTTCTGTTCTGGTACTTCAATTGCTTTTATTCTCCTTTGTAGAATCCTACATAGTTCTTAGTGTTTCTTGATTTGTAAACATTTTTTTAATCTAAATTTTCCCCAAATATGTTGATGTCATATGCTTTGTCTTCAAGCTTAGTAATTTGGGCTTCCACAGCCTCAATTTTGCTCATTTAACTTTCTTTTGGGTTGTCTAATTCTGTGATTTTATTATTAATTTTCTGAATTTCTAATTGTTGCCACTCAATGCTTTCTTGCAACCTGTTCAATTTGTCATTATGTTCTGCTACATTTTTCCTCATCTTTTTCCTGATCTCTTAAAGAGTTCTAAATATTAATCTTTTGTATTTGACTTCTGATAATTCCATGAAGTTCTCTTCCTCTGAAACATTTGATTCTTTGTTTTGGGTGCTTTCTGAAGAGATCGTGGTCCATACCTTTAAGTGATTTGATATGGACTTATGTTTGTGAGCCATCAGTAAATTGTAGTTATGTTTGTCTACTGTGTTCTAGGAAACCCTGGTAGCATAGTGGTTAAGTTCTATGACCGCTAACAAAAAGGTTGGTAGTTCAAATCTGCCAAGAGCTCCTTGGAAAGTCTATGTAGCAATTCTACTCTGTCCTATAAGGTTGCTATGAGCCAGAAAGGAATCGATGGTAGTGGGTAGGTTATTGTGTTCTAGTTACTTTTTAAAAAAATGTATAGTTTACTTTCCTTATATGAATTCAGCTCAGATGTCTTCGTAGTCAGTCACCAAGTGTGTGGTGAAGGCTCTCACCTACTGTCCTAGCTGGGAAGCAGTGATTGGTATAGGCATAGGTGTCTGGCTACAGCTGCTGAGAAAGGCAGGGGGCTGGCAGCCATTCTGAGTGTCTATGAGGATGGCATATCCCATTATGTCTAAGTATAGATGAATAAACTGTTTCTGCCCCACTTTTCTTGCTTAGGGTAGTCACCAAAATTTTTTTAATTTTATTTTTTCCCCTTCCCCAAGTTTGTTAAACTGTTTTACTCTCTGATTCTCAGAGAATGCCTCAGGGTGGGCTTGAGGAGTCCTACTTCAATTCAGTCAGTAGTGTCAGACTCCAGGGCTGGATGAAGTGCAGAGAAGAGAGGGAGAGAAAGGCTCAGGGAGGGCTGTAAGAGTCCTACTTCTGGCTCAGTTAATGGTATCAGATTCAAGATCAGTTGCATTTCACAGAAGGGTGGAGTGATATGGAGATAGGCCTGTATCAAAGGAAAGATTCATGTCCACATGTTGTAGATTACATGCAAAGACTTAACTTTTGATGATCTGGTGCTGTCCCTCATTGGTTCTTCAGGCATGAGTGGACTCTGCATACAATCACCTCCACTGAGGGGACTGTCTATTAACCTCCATGCTGGGCCCACCATGTAACTGAAGCTGCCTCCCGGCAGGTCAGGTCCAAAGGATATTATTTACTTCTGGTTCTGTTCTCCCTTCACCTTTGCCCAGTCCAGTTTCTCAACTTTCCTTTCGATGTTCAGGACTCCTAGGATGTCATATGTGCTGGATTCATTTGCTCTTTTGACTCTTTGTTGTTAGAAGCCTCATGGGAAGTGTCTGCCTACTCTATAGTCATGCCCTCCCCTGCCTGAAATTGTAATTTTATTTCTACCTAATAAAGGTATAATTTTAAAAGTTCTACACTGAATTCAATGGAATCCATACAACATAAATACAATCTGAGTGGCCATTTGTTCAGTACAGTTGAATGTGAAAACTTGTACTTACTTGACAAAAATAGCTTCATCAGCCTTCCTTAAACCCCTGTACAACTCTTTGCCAAGAAAAACCATCTTTATATGAGGAAATAATTTATGTGGCTAAATTGTGTATATTTATTTATTAGATCAGGATGGTACATTTCAAATATGTGTCAAATAGTGTTTCTATAGTGATACCAGTGTGAATACATTGTTTCTTGACAGTTTTCTCTATCTCTTATGCAATAAACCTGATATGAAGTTTAATAGCATAAATTCTCATTATAAATATTGTAGTAAAGGCAGTGCACAACTGAAAAGAAGAAGAAATAAATTACCAACCAATGTGATCATCTCAATAGACTCAGGAAAAATCATTTGACAGAATCTGAGACCTATTCATGACAAAAACTCTCAACAAACTAAAAATAGAAAGAAATTTACTCAATCTGATTAAGAAGATGTGTACAGACATCCTAGAGCTATCATCACTGCTATTCAACATCATACATGAAGTCTTAGTACAGTAAGGCAAGAAAAAAAAATAAGCATCCAAGTTGAAAAGGCAGAAGTAAAACTGTTTATTTGCTGACACATGATTTAGCATGTAGAAAATTCTAATATATGCCCAAAACTACTACCTTAAAAAGTTCAGCAAGGTCACAGGATAAATATTAATGTATGAAAAAAATTTTATTTGTATTTACTAGTACTGAACAATCCAAAAATAAAATAAAGAAGCCAAGCCAAGCAACCCCATTTATAAGAGCATCAAAATGAATAAAATAATTAGGAATAAAATTAACAAAAGAGACTTTTGTATTGAAAACAACAAGGCAATGTTTAAAGACATTAAAGAAGACCTAAATAAATAGTGACACATCACGCTTATTGATTGGAAGACTCAATATTACTAAAATGGCAATTTTCCCCAAACTGACCTATAGGTTTAATGCAATCCCCATCAAAATCCCAGGTGGCTATTTTTTTCTTATGGAAAAGAATTTGACAAACTAATCTTAAAATTCATATGAAAATGCAAGAGGCCCAGAATAGTCAACTCACTCCTGAAAGAGAAGAGCAGTTAGAAGACTTATGCTTTGCTCTTTAAAACATAATACAAAGAATAGTAATCAGAATAGCATGGTGCCTGGCATTAGAGCAGAAATGTAGATCAGAGCAACAGAATTGAGAAGGCAGAAACAAACTCTTATGTGTATGGGCAACTGAATTTTGTCAAACGTGCCAAGTCAATTCAATGAAGAAAGGATACTTTTTTTCTGAAGGTTATTTATTGTTATTGTGCTTTAGATAAAGATTTACAGGACAAAGTAGTTTATCATTAAAGCATTAACACACTTATTATTTTCTGACATTGGTTGCTAACCCTACAATCTCAACACTCTCTCTTTCTTGACCTTGGGTTCCCCATTACCACCTTTTCTGTCTGTCCCTTCTTGCCTTCTCATCCTTGCCCCTGGGCTGGTGTACCCATTAGTCTCCAATTTTTTTTTTTTTAAATGAGCCTGTCTGATCTTTGGCTAAAGGGTGAACCTCCGGAGTTCCTTCAGTACTGAGTTAAAATGGTGGGCCACACTCCTGGGGTTTTTTCTAGTCTCTGTTAGACCAGTAAGTCTGATTTTTATTTTGGGAGAATTAGAATTTTGTTCTACATTTTTCTCCAGCTCTGTCCAGGATCCCTGTTAGAGTAGGAGGTGATGGTAGCTAAACATTGTCTAGTTGTGCTGGACTTTCTGGTAGACGATGTGGTAGTTGTGGTCCATTAGTCCTCTGGACTAATCTTTCCCTTGTATCTTTGGTTTTCTTCATTCTCTGCTCGAGATAAGGTAGGACTAGTGTAGTACCTTAGATGACTATTCATAAGCTTTTAAGACTCCATACATTACTCATCAAAGTAGGAGGTAAAATATTTTCTTTACAAACTATATTATGCCAGTTGAACTAGATCTTCTCCAAGACCATAGTCCTCAGCCAGAAAAAAGATACTCTTTTCAACAAATGGTGCTGGGATCACTGGGATATCAACATGCAAAAGAACAAATTTAGACTCTTACAACATACAGAAAAATCAACTCAAAATGGGTCATAGACCTAAATATAAGAAATAAAATTATAAAACTAATAGAAGAAAACATAGGAGTAAATCTTTGTGACTTTGAATTTTTAAATTTGTTTGATTTCAAAGATTTCTTAGATATGATACCAAAAACAGAAACAATGGAGTAAAAATTGATAAATTGGACTTTTTCAAAATCAAAAATCTCTGTGCTTCAAAAGAACCATTAAAAGTGAAAATAAAGCTATAGTCTAGGAGCATACTTCCAAATCATGTATCTCATGAAGAATTTGTAGCCAAAGTATATAAAGAACTTTGATAACTCAATGACAAGAAATAGTCAAAATTAGCAAGGATCTCAATACACACTTCTTCAAAGATGCACAAATGACCTATAAATACATGAAAAGATGTTCAACATCATTAACCGTTGTCTTAGTTATCTAGTGCTACTGTAACAGAAACACCACAAGTGTGTGGTTTTAACAAAGGGGAATTTGTTTTCTCACAGTTAAGAGGCTACAACTCTGAGTTCAGGGTGCTAGTTCAAAGGGAGAGTTTTGTCTCTTTGACAGCTCTAGAAGAAGGTCCTTGTCTCTTTAGAGCTTCCTCTGCAAGCTTCATGTGGCTTGGCTTGTATCTTTCCCCACCTCTGCTTTTTTTTTCCTTGCTGCTGGCTTAATCTGCTTTTGTATTAAAAAAAAATGACTTACAACATATTTTACACAAATATTTCTCATTAACATGACCAAGAAAAATGATTTTAAATGGATTATAGTTATAGGGTTTAGGACTTAGAACACATTTTAGGGGGACAAAGTCGGATCTGTAATAGCCATCAGGGAAATACAAATCAAAACAAGACACCACTGCACTCAAATAAAGTGGTCATAACAAAATAGACAATAATAAGTGTTGGTAAGAATGTAGAGAAACTGAAGCCCTCATACATTGGTTGTGGGACTGGAAAATAGTGCAGATACTTTATGAAAGAGTTTGGCAGTCTGTCAAGAAATTGAACATGAACTTAATCATACAACCTAGCAATTCTGCTTCTTGGCTTTTATCTAGGAGAAATGAAAACATACACTTACACAAAGATTTGTACATCAGTATTCCTACCTATCACCATTATTCATAATAGACAAAAAGTAGGAACAACCCAAATGTCCACCAAGTGGTGAATGGATAATAAAATGTGTGATACCCACATAATAAAATACTGCTGGACAATAAAAAAAAAATAAAGCACTCCATGGTACACTATGGCTGAACTTCAAAAACATTATGCTGAGTGAAAGATGCCAGACATAAAAGACCACATAATGTATAATTCCATTTATATGAAGTATCCAGAACAGGCAAATCTTTAGAGACAGAAATTAGATTAGTGGTTGCCAAGGGCTAAGGAGGGGTCATAGGAAGTGACTGCTAGTGGGTAGAAAGGAGATTTCGTTTTGGGGTGATGAAAATGTTCTGGAATTTGATAATGGTGACCATTACAAAACTGTGAATTTACTAAAAACAATGGAGATGTACTCTTAAATGAGCATACTTTATGTTAAACTATATCTTATTAAACCTGCTTTTAAAAACATAAAGTGCTAATGATTTCTTCATGACCAGTGCCATTTCTTTGGCAAGTAATCTCAATTTTTCCATGTTAGATCCAACTTTAAAATTTGAAAGCTAAATATTAGCCCTCAATCATTTACGTAAGCAAAGAACTTAAGCTAAGTCTTTCTTTGTTTTGTTTCTTTCCACTCTCTCCTTTCTTCCTTCCATTCCTCACTTTTTCCCTCCCTCCCTCCTTCCCTTCCTTTCTTCTTTCCTATCTCCTTCTTTTCCTCCCTTACTCTTTTTCTATCTTCATCTAAAAGTCCAGGAGAAATCTTGCCTAGGGTCAACTGGCTTACAAGCTTCCGTTCCAACAACTCTGTTACAAATCACTTCTCACGCAAGTCAAATACCTGACTTTTTTTTTTTTTTAGTTTTCATTATTATTGATTTTTATCATCAGTATCTTTATAATTCTGATCATTATTTGCCTTTGGGAGTTGGCATGACAATGTTAGCCAAGCCAGCCAGCAAATTATACACCACAATACTGTATGAAGTCTGACAATTAAGTCTGTGAACTTAATGTTCTAAGTGGTACACACCTCATTGCTGAATATCACTACAGTCACCTTTGAAGAACTCCCCTTGGGAAGCTATGCACCAATGCCAGCACCTAGTCCACCCTTCAAAGCAATTCTGGAACTTTTTCTGGAATGGCCATTGGGCATGGTGGCACAGTGGCACAGTGGTAAGTTCGTGAACTTAACTATATAGTTGTCTGTGAAGCAGTTTTTAGCCAGTAAACAAATAACTGTATTAAAATAACCTCCCTACTCATCTGATCTGGCCCCCAATGACTTTTTTCTTTGCCCAGAGATAAAGGAAATACTGAAAGGAAGACATTTTGATGACATTCAGGACATCAAGAGTAATACGACAACATCTCTGATGGCTATGCAGGAAAAAGAGTTCTGAGATTGCTTTGAAGTGTGGACTAAGCACTGGCATTGCTGCATAGCTCCCCAAGGGGAGTCCTTCAAAGGTGACCATAGTGATACTCAGCAATGAGTTATGCAGCACTTTTTCTGAGTTCACAAACTTAATTGGCACTCCTCATAGTACATATTACTAATGATAAGATGTTAAAAAAAAAAAAAGGCTAGTTGTAATTTGAATACATTGTAGATCCAGAACTACCTGTATTATATGGTGGTTAAACTCTCAGGCTGGAGTAATCAGTCCTCTGGTGGAATTCTGCCCTCATTGCTTAGCTGTGTTATCTCGGACCACAATCACTTAAACTCTCAAATTCTCCTTTGTCTTTAAAATGGAGATGACAACAGAAATGAGTTCATATTTGTTGAGAAGGATTAACTAGACTTCACAGTACCTAGCACATAGTAAGTATTCAACAAAAATAAATACAATTTACTCTATGAGTTGAATGATGGACACCCTGAAATGAACTCCTTACTGCTATTTAACAGATTCTTGTTGCTGTTAGGTACCCTGGTGGTGTGATAGTTAAGTTCTCAGCTGGTATCTGGAAAGTTGAAGGTTGAAACTTACCCAACAACTCCTTGGGAGAAAGACAGGGCAGTCTGCTCCTGTAAATATTAAAGCCCACAGAACCCTGGGAGCATTTCTACTCTGCCACATGGGGTTATTATGTGTCAGAATTGGCTTGATGGCACCTAACAACAACAAAAATAATCTTCGTGAAAGCAGATCAACAGGTCATTCTTCTGCAGAGTCACTGCAAGTTTTTGGTTAGTCATCAAGTTTTTGGTTAGCAGCTGAGTACTAACCACTGCACCACTGGGACGTCTTTTATTAACAGATTAGAAAGTTAGGAGACTTGACCAAGTTTGTTTATGGTTAAACTGGGACTGCAATCTTTTTGTTGTTGTTGTTCTGTATTGTTTTAGATTTCAGCAACTGGAGTAGCTGTCTTGTCCTTTATGCCTTCCCTTCTCACCTGGTCTTGATTTTGAGTTTCTTGGACTAATCATATGTATAAAAGCTTCAGTACTAGCTGTTGGAGGCTGAGTGCCACTCTGAGTCACTGTGAGACTCAGTCATCATGGGAACAATTCCAAACTCTCAGAGGCTCTGGGTGAGGCTCGATTGGCCTATGATGTATATGCAACAGGAAGGGCCTTTGCTTTCTTTCGGCAATGTCTGTCAACTTTTACTTTTTAGCCAGTCATGGGATTTTTCAGAGCTTCAGAATCAGACAGGAACTGTGCCTGAGAAGAAATTTATAGCCTAGATATAAAATGAAGTGGATATCAAAGAGGCTAAGTGTCCTCTAAAAATAACAAAATCAGAGGAGAGGGAGTAATGGTCTTAGAAGCAATACCTATGAGAGGGATTTATAACAGAATCTAGCTCAAAGTTAAATGAGCGGTTTGTAGAGTAAAAGATCTTATTCTGGCTACATGGACTCTCACCACTTTATAAATTAATGTGAACCACATTCCAAGTTGAGGGCAAATGCTGGCATTGTAAAGGAGAATTCTAACACTTGTACCACTTTGGAAAAGAGTTATTTTAAAACAATCACCTCATGGAAATGTTAACTTATGTACATTCTTGAAATGGCTTCATTCACTTTCTTGCACCTTTCTGACCCCACCTCTTCCACCTTATTTAGCCTTTGGTGATTTCTATCTGGCTCCACTGCACAACAAGATAAGGAATAAGGAAAGAAATGTGAGCTAATTTGGTGTAGTCTGAAAGTGATTTTCCTCATTCAAGATCTTCCTTTGCTCATTTTATTTGACTTATTTGTTTTTAAAATATTTTATTGTACTTTAAGTGAAAGGTTACCGTCCAAGTCAATTTGTCATACAAAATCCTGTACACACACTACTATGCTACCGTGGCTGCTCTCCCCCACCCTGCAAAACCACATTCCTCCTTTCCACCCTGTATTTCCCATGCCCATTCAGCCAGGTCTTGTACCCTTCCACCATCTTATTTCACCTCTAGACAGGAGCTGCCCAGTTAACCTCCTGTGTCTATTTAAGCCAAGAAGCACACTCTTCGCAAGTATCATTTTATGTCCTATAGTCTAGTCCAGTCTTTGTCTGAAGAAGTGTCCTTGGGACTGGTTTGAGCTCTGGGCTTATAGAAAGTCTGAGAGCCATATCTTTAGGGGACCCTCCAGCCTGTTGGACCATCAAGTCTGGACTTTTAATACAGTTCTAGTTCTGCATAACCATTTTTATCACTCTACATAGGGATTCTATGTTATAATTTCTATCAGAACAGTCATTGGTGGTGGCTGAGCACCATCTATTTCTTCTGGTCTCACACTGATGTAGTCTCTGGATCATATGGCCCCTTCTGTCTCTTAGTCTCATAATTTCTGCAAGTCTTTGATGTCCTTCATTTTCCACTGCTCCAGGGGAATTGGGACCAATTGATGCTACTTAGATGGCAGCTTGCTAGCTTTTAAGACCCCAGACACCACTCACCAAAGTAGAATGCAGAACATTTTCTTAAAAAAAAACTTTGTTATGCCAGTTGACCTAGATGTCCCCTGAAACCATTGTCCCCAGACCTCTGTCCCTGCTACTCTGTGTTTTGAAGTATTAGGTTGTATTTAGCTTTTCATATATCTTAGCTGTTATGACCTTCCTTCTATTGCATGCTGTTATTCACTCGTCACCTAATCCATTTCCTGTCTACTATCTAATCAATGAACACACTTCCTCTCCACTCTTACAACCATCAAAGATTATTTTTACTTCTATGCTTAAAACTTTTCTTGAGTTCTTATAATAGTGGTCTTATACAATAACAGTAACAACATCAGGCAGGAGGGTAAAGATAGACTGAGCATCCCCACTTGTCTGTTAGTGGAGACTTGCTTGCTGCAGTGATGCTGGAAGCTATGCCACTGGTATTTAGGTACCAGCAGGGTCTCCCATGGTAGGCAAGTTTCAGCTGAGCTTCCAGACTAAGGCTAGGAAGAAGGACCTGGCAGTCTACTTCTGAAAAGAATTATCCAGGGAAAACCTTATGAACAGCAGCCAAATATTGTCAGATACGGGGCCAGAAAGTGAGCCCCCCAGGTTGGAAGACACTCAGAAGACAAATGGGGAAAATCTGCCTCCTCAAAGTAGAGTCAACCGTAATGACATGGATGGAGTAAGGCCTTTGGGATCTTCATTTGCTGATATGGCATGAATCACAATGAGAAGAAACAGCTGCAAGCATTCATTAATAATTGTTACATGGAATGTACGAAGTATGAATCTAGGAAAATTGGAAATCATCAGAAATGAAATGGAACATCGATATCCTAGGCATTAGTGAGCTGAAATGGACTGGTGTGGGCCATTTTGAATCCAACAATCATGTGGTCTAACAAGCTGGGAATGAAAACTTGAAGAGGAAAGGTGTTGTGTTCATAACCAAAAAAGAACATTTCAAGATATGTCCTAAAGTACAATGCTGTCAATGATAAAATAATATCCATATGGCTACAAGAAAGGCCAGTTAATATGATGATTATTCAGATTTATGCACCAATCACTAAGACCAAAGATGAAGATTTTTACCAGCTTCTGAAGTCTGAAACTGATCGAAAATACAATCAAGACACATTAATAACTACCAGTGACTGGAATGCAAAAGTTGGAAACAAAGAAGGTAGGTAGGTGGAAAATACTGCCTTGGTGATAGTAATAATACTGGAGATCGCATGATAGAATTTGGCAAGACTAATGACTTCTTCACCACAAATACATTTTTTAACCAACACAAATGGTGACTGTACAAGTGGACCTCACCAGATGGAATACACAGGAACCAAATTGACTACATTTATAGGAAAAAAATGATGGCAAAGCTCCTTATTAGCAGTCAGAACAACACCAGGTGCTGACTGTGGCACAGATCATCAATTGCTCATATGCAAATTCAAATTGAAACTGAAGAAAATTAGAACAAGTCCATGAGAGCCAAACTGTGACCTTGAGTATACCCCTCCCACATTTAAAGACCATTTCAAGAACAGATTTGATGTGTTGATCACTAATGACCGAAGACCAGACTAATTGTAGAATGACATCAAAGACATCATCCATGAAGAAAGCATGAGGTCATCAGAAAGAGGAAAGAATAAAAAGACCAAACTGGATGTCAGAAGAGACTCTGAAACTTTCTCTTGTACATTGAACAGCTAAAGCAAAAGGAAGGAATGGCAAAGTAAAAGACCTAAATGGAAGATTTCAAAGGGCAGCTCAAGAAGATGAAAGAAAATACTATAATGATGTGTGCAAAGAGCTGGAAATGGAAAACCAGAAGGGAAGAACACGTTCTGCATTTCTCAAGCTGAAAGAACTGAAAATTCAAGCCTCAAGTTGCACTAGAGAAAGATTCTACAGGGGAACTATTAAATGACTCAGGGATCATCAACAGAAGATGGAAGGAATACACAGTGTCATCATACCAGAAAGAACTAGCCAATGTTCAGCCACTTGAAGAGGTAGCATATGATCTGGAACTAATGGTACTGAAGGAAGAAGTCAAAGCTGCATTGAAGACACTGGCAAAAAGCAAGGATCCAGGAACTGATGAAATATCAGTTGAGACATTTCATCAGATGCAGTGCTCATTCGTCTATGCCAAAAATCTGGAGGACAGATACCTAGCCAATCAACTGGAAGAGGTCCATATTTATGGCCATTCCAAAGAAAGGCGATCCAACCAAATGAGTAATTATACCATTAATATCATACACAAGTAAAATTTTGCTCAAGATTATTCAAAAGCGACTGCAACAGTACATTGACAAGGAACTGCCAGAAATTCAAGTTGGATTCAGAAGAGGACATGGAATCAGGGATATCATTACTGATGTCAAATGGATCTTGGCTAAAAGCTAAGAATACCAGAAAGATGTTTACCTGCGTTTCATTGACTATGCAAAGTTATTCGACTGTGTGGATCATAATAAATCATGGCTAACATTGCAAAGAAAAGGAATTCTATATAACATAATTGTGCTCTTAAGGAATCTGTATATGGATCAAGAGGCAGTCATGAGAATAGAACAAGGGGACACTGCATGGTTTAAAGTCAGGAAAGGTATGTGTTGGGGTTGTTTCCTTTCACCGCACCTTTTTAATCTGTATGCCTAGCAAACAATCTGAGAAACTGTATTCTATGAAGAAGAACAAGGCATTAACATGGGAGGACTACTCGTTAACAACCTGCATTATGTAGATGATACCACCTTACTTGCTGGAAGTGAAGAAGATTTAAAACACTCACTGATGAATATCAAGGACCACAGTCCTCAATGTGGACTGCACCTCAACATCAAGACAAAGAAAATTCCTCACTATGGGACCAGTAAGCAACATCATCAGAAATGGAGAAACGATTGAGGTTGTCAAGGATTTCATTTTACTTGGGTCCACAATCAACACCCATGGAAGAAGCAGTCAAGAAATCAAAGGATGCATTGCATTGGGAAAATGTGCTGCCAAGGATTTCTTTAAAGTATTGAAAAATAAAGATGTCACCTTGAAGATTAAAGTGTGCCTGACCCAAGCCGTGATATTTTCAATTGCATCATATGCATGTGGAAGCTAGAGAATGAGAAAAGATGCTAGAAAAGAATTGACGCCTTTGAATTATGGTGCTGGAGAAGAATGCTAACGATACCATGGACCACCAAAAGAACAAACAGATCTGTTCTGGAAGAAGTACAACCAGAGTGTTCCTTGGAAGCAAAGATGGCGAGACTGCTTCTTACATACTTTGGTCATGTTGTTAGGAAGGATGAGTCTTTCTTGGTAGAGTGGAGGGTCAGCGAAAAGGAGGAAGACCTTTGACAAGATGGATTGACACAGTGGCCGCAACAATGGGTGTTTTAGTCAGCTAGTGCTGCTCTATCAGAAATACCACAGAGTGGATGGCTTTAACAAAGGAAAGTTTATTCTTACACAGTCCGGTAGGCTACAAGTCCAAATTCAGGATGGTTGCTCCACAGGAAGCCATTCCCCCTTGTCAGCTCTGGAAGAAAGTCTGGTATTGCCTCAGTCTTTGTCCAGGGAGCATCTTGGCGCAGGAATCTCAGGTCTGCTGGACGCGCTTTTCTTGATGGTGTGAAGTTCCCCATTCTCTGCTTGCTTCCCTTTCCTTTTATCTCTTGTAGGATGAAAAGATTAAGGGTGGTGCAAGCAATACTCTAAGGAAACTCCCTTTACCGTGGAGCAGGGAGGTGATCCTATGTAGAGGCTTACAGTCCCACCCTAATCCTTTAACATACAGTATAGGAAAGGAAGACAATCATAGAATACAGGAACTCATGGCCCAGCCATATGACTACTCGTGTTTCTTGGGGGACACAATTCAATCCATGACAATGGGCTTAAGCGTAAAAATGATTGTGGACATAGTGCAAGACTGGGCACTGTTTTGTTCTGTTGTTCACAGGGTGGGTATGAGTTGGAACTGACTCGACAGCACCTAACAACAACAACATACAATATTTGTCCTTTCGCAACTGACAAATTTCACTCAGCATGAAGTCTTCCAGATTCCTCTATGTTTCCCCAAATCGCTGTTGTTCTTTATGATTGGATAACATTCCATTGTTGAATATACCATGGTTTGTTTATCCACTCATCTGTCGGTGGGTACCTAGGTTGATTCTATCTTTTTGTTACTGTGGACAATGCTGCTGTAAACACTGCTACGGCTGTATCTACTCATATGATGGCCCTCAGTTCTCTAGGATATATTCCAAGAAGTGAGATTGCTAGATCGTATGGTATTTCTTTTTCTGTCTTTTTAAGAAAGTGTCAAATCAATTTCCAAACTAGTTGTACCATTTGACATTCCCACCAGCAGTGTAGAAGAGTTCTAGTCTCTCCACAACTTCTCCAACATTTATTATTTAGTGTTTTTTGGATTAATGCCAGCCTTGTTAGATTTCCCCAATGGCAAAAGATCGTGAGTATTTCCTTATGTATCCATTAGCTGCCTGGCTGTCTTCTTTGGTGAAGTGCCTGTTCATATCCTTGTCCCATTTTTTAATTGGGTTATTTGTCTTTTTGTTGTCAAGGTTTTCCAGCATCTTGTAGCTTATGGAGATTAGATGCTGATCAGATTCATGGTAGTCATTTTTTTTTTTTCCTATTCTGTAGGCTGTTGTTTTGCTCTTTGGGTGAAGTCTTTGGATGAGTGTAGGTGTTTGATTTTTAGAAGTCTCCCATTATCTATTTTCTCTTATGGTGTTTGTGCATAGTTAGTAATGTTTTTTAGTATGTTATGCCATGTATTTTGGCCCCTAGCATTGTCTCTATTTTTTCTTCCATAATCTTTATCATTTTAGATTTTATATCTAGGTGTCTGATCCATTTTGAATTAATTTTTGTGCATCTTGTGAGATATGGATCTTGTTCTTTTTTCTTTTTTTGTAGATGCATATCCAGTTATGTGAACATTATTTATTAAAAAGACTGTCTTTTCCCTAATTTATGAACTACAGACCTTTGTCAAATATCAGCTGCTCACAGGCAGATGATGTTGTATCTAGATGCTCATTTCTATTCCATTGGTCTATGTATCTGTTTTTGTACCAGTACCAGGCTGTTTTGACTACCGTGACAGTGTAATAAGATTGCCATTTAAGTTTGTGAACTTATTCTAGAAAAAGTACTAAATACCTGATTGCTGAATATCACTATGGTCACCTTTGAAGTACTCGCTTTAGGAAGTAATGCACTGACGTCAGTGCCTAGTCCACCCTTCAAAGCAATTTTGAAACTCCTTTTCTGAAACAGCCATCAGAACTGTCATCATATTACCCTTGATATCCTGAATGTCATCAAAATGTCTTCCTTTCAATACTTCCTTTATCTTCAGGTAAACAAAAAAAGTCATTGGGGGCCAGATCAGGGAGTAGGGAGGGTGTTCCAATACAGTTATTTGTTTACTGGCTAAAAACTCCTTCACAGACACCTATGCAATTAAGTTCACTAATTTGCCACTATGCCACCATGAGCGACGGCCATTCCAGAAAGAGTGATAAAATTGCTTTGAAAGGTGAACTAGATGCTGGTGTCAATGCATAGCTGCTCAAAGGGAGTACTTGCAAAGGTGACTGTAGTGATATTCAGCAGTAAGGTAAGTAGGACTTAGAACAGTTCACGGACTTAATTGTCTGAACTCCTAGGTTCTAAAGCTGGGCAGTGTGCGGCCTCCCACTCTGCTCTCCTTTAGCAATGCTTTGGTTATCTGGGGCTTCTTCCCTTTCCATATGTAGTTTGTGATTTGTTTTTACATCTCACTAAAAAAAAATGATTGTGTTGTATCTACAGATAGCTTTGGGTAGAAGAGATATTTTCACAATGTTGAATCTTCCTATCCATAAATAAGGTAGGTTTCTCAACTTATGTAGGTCTCTTTTAGTTTCTTCCAGTAGAGTCTTACAGTTTTCTTGGTATAGGTCTCTTACATCTGTGGTTAGATTTATTCCTAAGTATTTTATCTACTTGGAACTGAGCCAAACCCCCTACCGTTGAGTTAATTCTGACTCATAGCTACCCTATAGGGCAGAGTAGAACTGCCCCATAGAGTTTCCAAGGAGTGCCTGGTGGATTTGAACTGCCAACCTTTTGGTTAGCAGATGTAACACTTAACCACTCCACCACCAGTGTTTGTAAATGGTGTTGATTCCGTGATTTCCTCTTTGATGTTCTCTTTGTTGGTGTGAAGGGATTCAACTGATTTTTGTATGTTTATAGGAAATCCTGGTGTTGTAGTAGTTAAATAGTACATCTCCTAACTAAAAGGTTGACAGTTTGAATCTGTCAAATGCTCTTTGGAAACCCCATGGAATATTTCTACTCTGTTGTGTAAGGTTGCTATGAGTTGAAATTGACTTGATGGCAGTGGGTTTGGTTTTGGTTTTTCTGTATCTAATCAACGGCACTTGGCTTGGTTAATGTCCTGATACTTTAGTGAACTCTTTTAGTTCCAGCAATTTTTTTGTGGACTCTTTAGGGTTTGCTGTATATAAGATCCTATCATCTGCAAGTGGAGATACTTATACTTCTTCCTCAGCAGTTTGGATGCCCTTTTCTTTATCTTGCATGATTGCCCTGGCTAGAGCCTCCAGCACAGTGTTGAATAAAAGTAGTGACAAAGAGCATCCTTCTCTGATTCCCATTGTCAAGGGTAATGCTTTTAGACTCTCTCCATTTAGGGTGATACTGACTGTTGGCTTTGTATAAACAAACAAACAAACAAAAAAATAAAGACGCTGTCATCGAGTAAATTCCAACTCATAGTGACCCTATAGGTCATAGTAGAACTGCCCCATTGAGTTTCCAAGGAGCACCTGGCAGACTTGAACTGCTGACCTTTTGGTCACTATGTCACCAGGGTTTCCTTTGGCTTTGTATAAATGCCCTTTATTATATTAAGGAATTATTTTGCCATCTGTACCTATTTTGCTGAGTTTTTTAACATGAATGGGTGTTGGACTTTGTCAAATGCTTTTTCTATATCAAATGATAAAATCAACTGGCTCTTGTGTTTTGTTTTATTTATGTGGTTGATTACACT
The DNA here is from genome assembly GCA_028571685.1 of Heterohyrax brucei. Classification (NCBI taxonomy): domain Eukaryota; kingdom Metazoa; phylum Chordata; class Mammalia; order Hyracoidea; family Procaviidae; genus Heterohyrax; species Heterohyrax brucei. The sequence continues at coordinate 59,586,460 of CM053166.1, forward strand.
GACTGTTTTTTTTAATGTTGAAGCATCCCTACATCCCTGACAAGAAGACCACTTGGTCATGGTGATTAATTTCTTGATATGTTGTTGAATCCTTCTGGCTAGAATTTTGTTGACAGTGTTTACATCTAAGCTCACGAGAGATATTTTTCTGTAGTTTTCCCTTTCTGTGCTGTCTTTACCTGGTTTGGGTATCAGGGTTATGCTGGCCTCATAGAATGAATTTGGCAGTACTCCATCCTTTTCTGTGCTCTGACATACCTTTAATAATAGTGGTGTTAACTTTAATCTAAAAGTTAGGTAGAATTCTTCAGTTAAGCTGTCAGACCGAGGGTTTTTTTTTCAAATGGGAGATTTTAGATTATCTTTTCAATCTCTTCTTTTGTGATAAATTTATTTAGTTGCTCCATTTCTGTTTGTGTTAATTTAGGTAGGTAGGTTGTTTCTAGAAATTAGTCTATTTCCTCTAGATTTTCAAATTTATTATGGTACATTTTTTTTCATGGTATTCTGTTATGAGTTTTTTTAAATTTCAGTTGGATATGTTGTAATATTGTTTATCTCATTTCTTATTTGAGTTATTTGCTGTCTTTCTTGTTTTTCTTCCGTCAGTTCTGCCAACAGTTTGTCAATCTTGACGATCTTTTAAAAAAAAACAGCTTTAGGTCTTGTTAGCTCTTTCAATCATTTTTCTGTTCTCTAATTCATTTAGTTAGTTCTGCTCTGATTTTTATTATTTTCTTTCTTCTGTTCCCTGAGGGGTTCTTTTACTGCTTTTTTCTACTTGTTAAAGTTGTAGGATTATTCTTTGATTTGAGCTCTTTCTACCTTTTTTAAAAAATTGTGATTAAGTGAAAATATAAAATTCAAATCAAATTTTCATGCCCACTTATCTGCAGCTCCTTTGGCTCTTGTTGCCTGGTAACAGTGCACTCCTCCTTTTCATTCTGTACTTGTAAGTATCCTCTTAACAATCTCCTCCATCCTCTTCTCTCCCATCAAGAAAGAGACCAGTAGGACAGCATCTTATAAATGCATAGAACCATAAAGTACACACACCATCTGGTCACATTGTGCTAAGGACTCCAGTCCATTTTTGTCTGAAGAGTTGACCTCAGTAGTGTTTTCTGGTCAGGGGCAGCAGCAGGTCTAGGGGCCATGCTCCCAAGGGATCCTCCAAGCTGTCAGATTATCAGTTGTGGTATTTTAGTTCAGTTCTTGAGCTGCATCTCTCTTTTTCTCATGTTGCCACAGGGACTCTACATTGTATGTCCCATCACGGCTGTCTTTGGTGGTGGCTGGGCACCATCTGGTTCTTCCACATGTTCATGCAGTCTCCCATTCACATGGGTCCTTCTGTCTCCTGAGCTCTTTTTTCCTGGTGTCTTTGTTGTTCTCTGCCGTCATCTGTTATGACTGAGTTGGGACCATTTGGTGTACCTCAGATGGCAGCTTGCTAGCTTTTAAGACCCCAGATGCCACTCACCAATATGAGGAGCAGAAGACTCTCTTAGCAATAGGCTAGTTATGCCAGTTCACCTAGATGTCCCCTGAAAGTGTGGTCCCCAGATCTTGCCCCTGCTACTCTGTCCTTGCAATATTGAGTTGAGTTAGAAGAGTTTTCAGTTTATGGTGAAGTCCAGTTAAGTTGATCTACTTTCTACTGTGTGCTGTCACCATTTTCACCTAAGCAAATTTCTATCAACTATCTAATCTATGACTAATCTTCTCCTTCTCTCCCTACCCTTGCACTGTCAAGGAGTCTTCTCTTCTACACATAAGTCTATTTTTTAAGTCCTTATAGCAGGAGTCTCATGTAATATTTGTCCTTTTGTGATGACTGATTTCACGCAGCATGATATCTTCCAGTTGAAACTAGATTACGAGATGCTTCCTAAAATCATTATTTTTCTTTATCATTGCATAGTGTTCCATTGAGTATATGTACAATAGTTTGTTTATCCATTCATCTGTTGATGGGCATTTTGGTTGATTCCATCATTTTGCTATTGTGGACTGTGTTAAAAATATGTAATGGGTCATGTATTTGTGTGTTATCCTTGCACAGGGGCCATGCTAACCCTCTCTGTATCATTCCGATTCTAGTATACGTGCTGCCAAAGCAAGCAACCTTTCTACTTTTTCAAATAAATTGACCTCTGAGCACTGCTTTTACCATGTCCCAGAGGTTATGCTATGATATTTTTTCATTCTCATTTGAGTCTGTAAATTTCTTTATTATGTCCTTGATTTCTGCATAATCCAGTAGTTTTTGAGCAAGGTGTTCAGTTTCCATGTGTTTGATTTTTTTCCTTCATTTATCTCTTACTGATTTCTACTTTTATGACTTTATGGTCTGAGATGATGCTCTGTAATGTTTCAATACTTTCGAATTTTGTTAAGGATTGCTTTGTAGCCTAATATGTTATCTATCCTGGAGAATGTTCTATGTGGTTTGGAAAATAAAGTATATTTGACTGATGTTGGGTGAAATGTTCCATATATGTCTAGTCCATAAGGTAAATTTGATTGATTGTGGCACTTAGATCTTTGGTGTCTTTATTGAGCTTTTTCTCTGGGTGTTCTGTCCTTCACTGGAAGCAGTGTGTTCAAGTCTCTTATCATTGTGGAGCTGTCTATTTCTCTTTGCAATACAGGTAAAGTTTGTTTTATGTTAGATTTTATTTTAAAGGTTCTTTTTTCAGAGATGAATATTGCCACTCCTGGTGTCATAGATTGAATTGTGTCCCCTCAAAAATATATGTAGTAATTTGTCTGTGCTAGGATTCCCTGTAGTCTATGATTGTCCTCTGTTTTGTGATTTTCCTGTGCAGTATGTTAAAGGGTTAAGGTGGGACTTTTAAGCACTTCATAGGCTCACCTTCCTGCTCTACTGTAAAGGATGTTTCCCTGGAGTATGGCTTGCAACACCCTTAATCCTTTCGTTCTACAAGAGATAAAAGGAAAAGGAAGCAAGCAGAGAATTGGGAGCCTTACACCATCAAGAAAGCAGCACCAGGAGAAGAGTGCGTCCTTCAGACCTGAGGTTCCTGTGCCAAGATGCTCCCTGAACAAAGACTGATGCAACACAAGGACTTTCCTCCAGACCCAACAAGGGGGAAAGCTTTCCCCTGGAGCAGACATCCTGAAGGTGGACTTGTAGCCTACTGGACTGTGTAAGAATAAACATTTCTCTTTTAAAGCCATCCTTTCTCTGGTATTTCTGTTACAGCAGCACTAGCTGACTAAAAAGCCTGATCTTTTCTGAATGTGGTTAGCTTGATATACTATTTTTCATCCTTTGAGTTTAGTTTGTGTCTTTAATTCTAAGATGTGTCTCCTTTAGGCAGCATATAGATGGATCACGTTTTCTTGTATTTTTAATATATTATTTATTTATTGTGATTGAGTGAAAGTGTACAATCCAGTATAAATTTGCATGCCCGACTATGTGCAGCTCCTACTGCTCTCCTTGCCTGGGATCATATTTTCTTTATCCAGTCTACCACTACTGTCTCTTTTCTGGTGCATTTAATCCATTTGTGATCAGCATGATTTTTGATAGGTATGAGTTTAGTGCTGTCTTTTTGACATCTCTTTTTGTGCATTATAAACAATTCTTTTGTTTCATTTAATTTTCTGTGATGAATCTGTTTTCTTTTCATCTTTTTCAGTGTTGTTGGTTTTGTATTTACTGAGATTTCATGCTTTTGCTTTTTTGATGCATAGAGTTGATAGTTTCTTTTGTGGTTACCTTAATAGTTACCCCTGTTTTTAAAACTTAAATCAGCCTTTAATTTCTTTATATCACCTTGACTTCCTCTCTATATGAAATATCTGTAACTACATTTTCTTTTACATCTGTCTTTTTGGTTATAACGTTTACATAATGATATCTCATTTTCATTATTTTCATTGTTTTGCCATTGATTTATTTTTGTGATATCCACTATTTGATATCTAATTGCTCTGTTCTGTGTTCTAGTCTTAGATTGTTACCTGATGCTCTTGATTTTCTAACCAAAGGACTGTCTTTAATGTTTCTTATAATTTTGTTTTGCCAATTCCCTAAATTTTTGTTTACCTGGAAATATTCTAATTTTGCCATCACATTTGAGGGACAGTTTTGCTGCATATATAATTCTTGGCTGGCAATTATTTTCCTTCAAGGCTTTGTATATGTCATCACATTGCCTTCTTGCCTACGTGGGTTCTGCTGAGTAGTCCAAACTTAGTCACTTGATTCTCCTTTGTAGATTATTTTTCTTTTATCCCTAGTCACTTTGAAAATTGTCTGCTTGTCTTTAGTTTTGGCAAATTTGACTATAACATGCCTTAGTGTCTTTCTTTCTGTATTTACCTTGTGTGGTGTTCATTGAGCATCTTAGATAGATATCTTCTCATATTTCATGATATCAGGAAAGATTTATGTTAACAAATATTTGGTAATTCCCTCTGTATTTTCTTTTATTCCCCTCTTCCCATTCTGGTATTCCAATCACTTCTAGATCATTCCTCTTGATAGAGTCCCCATATTTCTTAGTGTTTCTTGATGGAAGCAGCAGTCAAGAAATCAAAGGATACATTGCATTAGGTAAATCTGCTGCAAAAGACATCTTTACAGTATTGAAAAGTAAAGATATCACCTTGAAGACTAAGGTACCCCTGATCCAAGCCACGGTATTTTCAATTGCATCATGTGCATTTGAAAGCTGGACAATGTATAAGGAAGACAGAAGAAGAATTGATGCCTTTGAATTATGATACTTGAATGTACCATGGACTGCCAAAAGAACAAACAGGTCTGTGCTGGAAGAAATACAACCAGATTACTCCTTAGAAGCAAAGATAGCAAAACTGTATCTCATATACTTTGGACATGTTTTCAGGAGGGATCAGTCTCTGGAGAAGGACAACATGCTTGGTAGAGTGGAGTGTCAGTGAAAAAGAGGAAGACCCTGAATGAGATGGATTGACACAGTGGCCACAACAATGGGCTTAAGTATAAAAACAGTTGTGGGCACTGTTTCATTCTGTTATGCATAGGGTTGCTATGAGTTCAAACTGAGTCAGTGGCACCTAACAATAAGAACATGTATGTGTGTATGTGCCTGCACACGAGCATAGAGAAAGAGAGAAAGTGAGAAGGATTTCAAGGAAATGGCTCACATGGTTATAGAGTCTGACAAGTACAAATTCTGTGGGTCAGGTGTAAAGATGGTGTCTTCTACTGACTCACGTGGCTGCAGGGACTAAGGAACCAAGATCAGTAGGTCAGATTGCAAACTGCTTGCTCAGGAGCTGTGAAGACTGATGAATTCAAGACTGGCAGGTAAGATGCTGGGCTGCTGGCTCAGAGGCTGTGGAGACTGATGAATCCCAACATCAGCAGGAAACAATGGTAGGCTAGTGTCTCAAATCCTAAGAACCAGAGATCAGATGATGCCAAGTCAAATGCAGGATCTACGGTGCCCATGTATATCAGATGCAGGCTATACCCCTGATCAAACTCCCCTTATAACTGATTAGTTGATCACATCAGACCACAACATGGAACTGATAACAAAATATAGGATAACTACATCATTACATAGCTGTCAAACCACTTAGAATCATGGCTCAGACAAGTTGAAGCACAACTTTAACCACCACACTTACCTTTCTATTTGGTCTAGTCTCTCTAAAGTTCTATGGCATTTTTCTGTTTACTTCAGACATTTCTCTCTGATTCTACTAAGCAAAACACAGTAGTCTTAAATCGTTATGCTAACCAAGACATTATATACTCTGCTGACATCTAAATATTCATTTCCTTTGTGTAAATTTATAGACTCCTGAATTTAAAATTATATGTAGATTTAACTATGGCAAATGAATCTAGTCTGACCCATGATAGTACTCCTTTCCAAATAATTATGTATTTTTTTCTTAGTGGAAATAGCTGTTTTGCCTTTATTCCTGATTATAAAAGCAATCATTATGCAAAAGTATTTTTACAATACAGATAAGTATTTTTACAATGCAAAGATGTACAAAGATGTGAACCTACCTGATTTTAACATTTTTTGACATATTATTTAAGCTTTTACTTCTGATAATAATACCTTTTCAATAGCTATTATGTAACTATTATGTAACTTATGCTTGGTGCTGAGATACAATGAAAAGAAAGAATATCTACAGTTGTTGCACTCTGAACCTTGTAATCTAGCGAGGGAAAATTACAATTACAAGGTTATCTGAGGGAAGTGGTGGTTCAGTGATAGCATACTTGTCTTCCATGCAAGAGGCTAGGTTTGATTTCTGGTCAATGTATCTCATGCACATGCTCTACCTGTCTGTTAGTTAGTGGAGGCTTATGTGTTGCTGTGAAAGGTTTCATTGGAGATTCCAGATGGAGATGGATTAGGAAGAAAAGCATGGCAATTTACTTCTGAACATCAGTCAATCAAAACACTATGCATCATAAGGATCTGCTCTGCAACCAATCATGGGTTTTATTCAACTATGCATGGGATTGCCACAAGTTGGAACCAACTCAACAGTAGCTAACAGCAACAAATATGATTATTTAACTAATGGCTATGATAGGATGCTTTTGCTGATATGTCAGCCAACTATTGCCACAGTAATGCTTCAAAATAAATTGCCCTCAAATTCAGTGCCAACAACAATAAGCACTTATTCTTATGCTCACAGGCTTGCAAGCCAGTTGGGGGCACTTCATGTTAGGTTATGGGTTCATGAGTTGGCAGAAGTGGCTCTGCTTTAGGACATAGATTAAGCTTAGTTCTACTTTGTATGTATCCATTTTGATACTCCAGCTGAAAGGAAAGCAGCTACCTGGGAATGCTGTTTTCTAGACCACTGAGGGTAGTAAACCAAATAATAAAAGCACATGCTGGAATTTCTGCTTGTATCATGTCTGCTAATATCCCGTTGGCCAAAGCAAGTCACATGACCAAGCCCAAAATCAAGGGGCAAAAGGAGCACTCATCACACTATGAGGCTACAGCAAGAGAGTGGGTGTCTATTACAGAGGTATGAAGAATTGAAATTAATTAATTCTAGCCTGGAATATACCACTAGAAGTACTATTTCACCATTTTTTTCCCTCATGGTTCACAAACGTTTGACACATTCATAGGCATTATATTATGTCATGATAGCATCAAAAAGACAGGAAGAGATAAGTCTCGTTCCAGCTGTTTAAAAAATAATATTTCATTGTGTTTTGGATGAAGATTTGCGCAGCAAATAAAGTTCCATTTAACAGTTACTCCACAGACTGTTCAGTGACTTCAGCTATGTTTTTCACAATATGTCAACATTCTCATTAATTCCTTTCTGGATGTTTTGCTTCCCGTGATCTGCTTTTTCTATCCCCTTACAGTTTCATCTTTGCTTTTAGAATAATTGTTGATCATTTGGCCTCAGACACATGATTTGTTTTTTAAGGTTCACAGTACTCACTGATAATATTCTTTATTTTATGAGCTAATCTCTTCTTTAGCTAAAAGTGGTCTCAAGGCATAGTTTTGTTTCCAGATTTATGGAGTATCTCAGAGCAATAGTCTTAGGGAATTCTCTAGCTTCAACCAGTCCTGTAAGTCTGGACTTTTAAAGAATTTGAGTTCCACTCTGCTAAAAGACCACAACTGACAGTTTAAGGCCTGGGAGTTCCACTGGGAGCATGTTGCCTAGACCTGATGCTGTCCCTGATCACAGATCATTACCAGAGTCAACTGTTTGGATAGGAATAGAATGGACTCGGGGACACAGAGTAACTTACCGTGTATGCACTTTATGGTTCTATACCTCTACAGGATGTCATCCTACTGGCCTCTTACTAGAGGGGAGTGGAGGGGGTGGAGAGGAGGGGACAGGAGATTGTTAAGAGGATATGACATTTATAGAATGGAAAGGAGGAATGTGCTGTCACGGCAAGGAGAGCAGAGGGAGCTGCAGATAGGCAGGCATGCAAATTTGAATTGTATTGTAAACTTTCATTCAATCACAATAAAAAAAAAGAATTTGAGTTCTGTTCCACATTTTTATCCCCTTCTGTCAGGATCCATCTATCGTGACCCTGATCAGAACAGTTGTTAGTGGCAGCCAAGCACCACCTAATTTTTCTGGTCTCAGGATAGTTTAAGCCATGGCTTGTGTAGATTGTTAGCCCTGCAGACAAGTTTCTTTGAGTCTTTGATTTCTTTTTTTTCTATTTTGCTTTGAATGATAAGAGACCAATAGTTATCTTTTGGATGGGAACTGGCAAGCTTTTAAGACACCAGACACTACTCACCAAACTTGGAAGTGGAATATAAACTTTATGTACTATGTTATATTAATTGACTGAGTTATCCCATGAAACTATGGTTTAAGGCTTCAAACTCAGAAAACCAATCCTACAACGTATTTGGTTGTGCCAATGAAGTATGTGTAACTGTGCCTCCTATAGATAGATACAGATATATACACACACATAGATGCATACCTTACAAATATATGTGTAGATATAAATACATGTAATCACACATACAACTTTTTGTTGTTGCAGAATTATATATGTCAGCATTTACCAGAAATGTTGTTTATGTGTGTGTACTTTTTAGTGACATCATTTACCTTGGTCAAGCTGTGCATACTTTACCCACCTTCAGTGATACCTTTTTCATCACTAAAAATAACAGGTGTCTACTATCTAAAAAGTGAGTCCTTCTATACCCTACTCCATCTTTGGTAACCACCAATGAATGTTGGTTTCTGTATGTATATCTTTTTTTTTTCTTTCATGTAAGTGAGCTCAGGTTATATTTGTCTTTTTGTGACTGACTTATTTTACTTAGCATAATGTCCTCCATATTTATCCACTTTATAATATGTTTTGATGACTCATCATTATTCTTAACTATACTCATCATTTTTCTGTGTATGTATGTACTACATTTTGTTTATCCATTCATCTATTGATGGGCACTTCGGTTGTTTCCATCTTTTTGCTATTATGAATAGTGCTGCAATGAACACAGATGTGCATATGTCTGTTTGTATCACTTCTATTAGTTTTCCAGGGCATGTACTTGCCTTGTTTCTTTAAGGACAGCAACAACAAAAATCTTCCAGATGGCCTACCCTCCATTTCCATGTCCTTTTACTTCTCATTAACAAGAGTTACTTCACATGTCCATTCATGATACAATCACTGTTAGGAAGAACAGAATTGACATGATTGATTTAGACTATAAAAAATATCATCCACTTGTGCTAGGGAATGACTCTGAAATGCAGGTGCCCGACACCTAGACAAAGAAGATATTAACACGAAAGATGAGGTTAAATGGCAGTCAAGAAGGCAAATATCAGTGTCTACTTGAGTTACTACACTTGTCATGTGTTCCAGACTATGTGAGATTACAACAAAGGAGCTTTGGTTTAAAGAAGGAGGTAAGATAAGTGAGAATTGCACTAAAATTTGAAGGGTGGGTAGGAGTTACTTGAGTGAAGAGGAGAAGAAGTGTACTAGCTAACTCATTGTTAGATATTGTTTTACATTTTCATTAATTTTAAATGTTATTGGAGCCCATTTCTGCTGTTATTTTCCCTCCTACAGGAATAGTCTTTGCTAGTATAGCAATGTATTATATTTGTACATTGATTCTTACTGTTCTCAGGTTCCACATTTAATTCAACCTGAGCTAAAATATATTTTACATTTATATTTTATATATTAATTTAACTTCATTCCCTCAAGGTTTTTTTGACTTTTAGTGTATCACTATATTACTCAGATTTTCTTGATGTATATATAGCATGAAACATTGTATCATTCATAGGTTCACTTATTTCAGGCGGAAGGACTTTCATAAATGCCCTGTAGTGGAGTGAAACTGGGGAGTTGGTATGAGGATCTTAAGAAATTTTTGATGTGTGTTGAAAAGCATGATGGCAAATGAGGCTCTAGAAGAAGGTAAAAGGCCATACCATCCAAGGCCTTATTATCCTTCTTCCTAAGAGCAATGGAAAGCCACTGAAGAGCTTTATGCAAGGCAGTAATATTATTAGAACTGAATTTTTAAAAGAACTTCACACTGGCTGCAAGACAGTGTGCAGAAGGCTACCTACAAGAGACAAACTGAGGAGGTGCAAGATGGATATAGGAAGACCAGTGTGGGGAAACCTCATACATCAAGAAAGCAGCACCAAAATTAGGGTGCATCCTAACTTAAGGTTCCTGAACCAAGGTGCTCCCTGACCAAAGACTGATGCAACACAAAGACTTTCCTCCACAGTTGCCAAAGACAGAAAGCCTTCTCCGGGAGTAGACACCTTGACTTTGGACTTGTAGCATATGGGACTGTGGAAAAGTAAACGTTTCTTTGGTAAAGCCTCCCACTCATGGTATTTTCTGTTAGAGTAGTACCAGATGACTAAAACAGAATTTGGTACCAAGGGAATGCAGTGTTGCTCTGCCAGATACCTAAAATGTGGATGTGGTTTTGAAATTGTGAATGAATGGAAGACTCAGAATGAACCAAGGAGAACTCTTAACACTGAAGAAGTTATGGATGATGAGAGACAACAGCAGCAGAACCAGACCAGTGTAAGACAGTGCTGGAACCTATCCATGGAGTGAGAGAGCTGAGGGCCTGTGTGCAGAAGGCTATCTGGCAGAGTGGGGTGCCTCCTGGCACTTAAATCAGTAAAGCTACAGAGTTTTGGAACACTTTCCTTAGCAGGGAAGATGCAGGCCTGAGGCCTGGGCCATGAAGCCATAAGAAGCAAAAACTAAAGAGACAAAGAACATGAGAAGCTGAATTTTCTTAACTCAAACAGCATGACTATGAATTCTGGGGGTTGAAAGGGTGGATCCATAGCCCCTGGTGTTTCTAACTGTGCAGTTGCTATTCATGTGGACTTGGAAAAATGTGCATCTGGAGCCGAGGGAGCAAGAGTTGCCGTCCCAGTGGGCCTGAAGGCAGAGCTGTAGTATAGGGCTGGGGATTTTCCATTCAGAATCTGGAAAACAGCCAATACCTAGAGTCTGGTGGGCATCGCTGTTGTGTAAAACGTCTCAGAGAATAGAAGATTATTTTCAAAAAGGAGAGAGGGAGGGAGGGAGGGAAGCAGGGAGGCAGGGAGGCAGGGAGGAAAGGAGGAAGGGAGGGAGGGAGGAAGGGAGGAAGAAAGAGAAAATTTATTGTGTAATTTAGCTGACAGAACATAATAGCTTGGCTAGAATGGTAGTGGTAGAGATGGGAAGATGTGAAGATAATAAGAAAAGAAGAAGACTAGATGCCCAAGGAACAGAGAATTTTGGTAAACAGGAAATGCTCATGAGCACTGAGGAAGTTAGATTGGATTTAGTAATATTGAGACCATAGTTTATCAGGTAAATTAACAAGTACAGTTTTGGTGAAGTCATGGGTGCAGAAACTGGATTAAAGTGGGTTGGATAATAGGAATCAAGGAAATTAAGGTGCTGGGTACAGGAAACCTTATGAAGAGCCTCGCTTTGAAAAAATATGAAGTGGGAAGTTGAACTAATAGATTGGTTGGATAAGAACTAAACATGATTAAAGCTGATAAGGAAGCGATTTTATATAAAAGAAAGGAATAGTATAAAGACTTAAGAAAACAGGAAGTTATGAGGTCTATATATGTATCTTTATGCATTTATGTAGTTAAAAACTATATTCATTTTACATGAACTATTGAAACAAGATGTACAATATTTTGTTGTGAGGCACAACAGCCTACCAGCAGTGGATTATACAATATTTATTAGTCTACATAACAAGAAGCTTGGGAGTTGGCAGTTCCAGAGTTGTTCTGATGATGCACCCATATCACCAAACATTTCAGTTAAGTGCTCTTCATTTTTCCATTTTATCATCTGTGAAAGTTAAGGTTGTGTGTCATCTTGGCTGGGCCATGATTCTCAGTAGTTTGGCAGTTATGTAGTGATATAATTATCTTCTATGACGCGACCTGATAAATCAGTCAAACAGTTGCAAAGGGAGTTTCCTGGAGAGTGTGGCCTGTATCCTATATATATGTATGGATGTTTGGGGAAAGTTCTCTGGCTTGCTGTGGATCCTGCATCCATCTCATCATCATCTGATCTCTGGTTCTTGGGACTTGAGCAGTGTCCTGCCATTTGACCTGCCAAGCTTGGCTTTGTCAGCCCCTGCAGCTACGTGAATCAAGAGAAGCCACTAGCCTGGCACCTGACCCACAGACTTGGGATGAACCAACTGCCAAAGCTGCAAGAGGCATTTCCTTGAGAAAAATCTCACTATCTATAAACATGTATGCTTCACTGGATTTATTTCTCCAGACAGCCCAGCCTAAGGCATTTGGTACCAAGAGTCATTCTAGAGAAACAAGATCATAAGGATGAATTTTGTAAATTGGTTCTCAAGTCTAACTAGTCTTCAAGGTGCTGACAACTCTGCCCTCGAGTAAAGAGGGTGCTGCTAATCCATGGTGTGGGGTGACAATAGTGATATGCAAATATCACCACCAGGAGATGGAGCATTAGTGAGAAGTACAGCTCTGGCTGATCACACTTTTGACACTTTTCTACAATTTTGTCTGAATGAGAAGTATAGGGAAGCTGGTTGGTTGCCCTTACTTTTGCCAGACAAAGTGGTGAAAGAAAGAGATGATCTCAGGGCTTCAGGGTCACAGCTCAAGTGCTGCAAAGAAGACCTAAAATTCGCCCCTTGTGTCCTGAAAGAAAGCCTTATTTCTTGTAGTAACAGAGCTGATACTGCCCAAAACCAAACCCAGGGTCTTATCGTAAGAGTGGCTAAATTATGGTGCCAACTGAATTCCAAATCTCAAATAAAATCTGCAGTCAAAGTGAAGGCATTGATTGGGAATGGAATTCTGAAACTTAGGATAGAGACATATGGGCAGATAATAAGGAAGCTGGAGACACTGAATCCCTAGGTTCTGTTGAATTGCTTCTGCCAACAGAATGAGCCCATTCACTCGCATCTGAAGAATTGTCTGCTGAGACACCCTCCTCAGTAAAACCATTATTACTTCCACCGCCGTCTGATGGGATTAACTCAGCTGTGCCTAAAGAGACTTTGAGATATCAGTCTGGGGTGTTGCTGTGGCATTGACTGAGGTAGATGTCTTACAAAACATTGCTAAAGGTTCTCAAGATCCAACTCTACCATTCCTTTCTGCTTCTATACTTATAACTAGACTTAAGTCCCAGCAATTCCTAAAAAGTGAAGTACAAAGTGTAATCCAGGATAAGGTACTCTGCGCTTGAAAAAAACTGAATGATTTTTCTAATATTTACAAACAGAAACATGGGAAATATGTGTAGGAATAACGATTAAGGGTAGGGGATAATGATGCAAGGAATGAACATAAAGTTGGATCAGTTCCAATTTGTTGATATGGGTCCACTAAACAGAGATTCCTCATTCACAGTTTCAGATCAAGATGTTGGAAAAGGATCTAACAGTTTGTTTGTTTTCTAAAATATGGTTCAACACAGTGGCCTACATTAAATCAAATTGAAGAATCAGAATTGCCTTGGTGTCGTGGATTTAACCATGTCCCACAAAAATTGTGTGTAGCATTTTGGCTAGGACATGATTCCTGGTATTGTATGACATCCCCATATATTGTAAATCCTGCCTCTATGATGTAATGCAGAAGGATGGGCAGTGGTTGTGGTGCTGAGGCATGACTCAGTCAATAAGACTGTATTGTGTCGTGAGTTAATCTTTGGATATAAAAGAAAGAAGCTGGCAGAGAGACTTTGGGACCTCATACTACTAAGAAAGCAGTGCCAGGAGCAGGAGCAGAAAGCATAGTTTGGAAAGGTCCTGGAGTCCCTGTGCCACAGAAACTCCCAGTTCAAGGGAAAATTGCCAGCAAGGATCTCCCTTCAGAGCCAATAGATGAAAACTTCCCCTGGAGTTGATACCCTGAATTTGGATGTTTAGCCTATTTTTTTTGTGAGAAAACAAATTTCTCTTTGTCAAAACCATCCACTTGTGGTATTTCTCTTAATAAGCACTAAATGACTAAGACACTTGGTATACTGTAGAAGAAAGTATCCAAAAGCTTACAGAAATTGGCATGTTAGAATGGATTTAGCAGATTTGATCCACAGATCCTCCCACAGAGTGCCCAGAGGACACACCATTTACCAGGATGATGAGGAATAGATTTGTGAAGGAAGCCCCAGTATCCTTGAAGACTACTATGACTGCTATTTTACATAAGCCACATTTTATAGTGGGACTTGCTGTAACTCAATTAATACACCTAACTACAGTGAGACTGGTTGGACCCCATGATGGTAGGGGCCAAGCAGTGGCATTCAATTGACCAAGAAATTTGGGCATGGTTACTGCAATGGACAGCAGAGTAAAATTGTAATCAGAATAGTCTTACATATGGACTTATGACTTTGGCTACTTAGTAATGGTGTTCCTATGAGTGAAACAGATGAAAAATCTGCTATTTACTTGATCTACACAAGCAGAAGAGTTCTAGGTCAAATTAACAGCATTGTAACTTAAAGCTCCTGAATGGAGAGTCACAGTCCCTCAGTCACTTCCAAGCTTTGAACCAGTTTATAGCCCTACAACTCCTTGAATGAAGAGGAGGATGAGTCCCCTTGATGAAGGACCCTACTACATAGCCAGAAATTTATACTATTAATCTTTTTCCCAGCCTTCCACAAATGAATCTATGCCTTTTATAAGTGACTGTTCATTGGGGAAAATAAAATAATCAGACTTTTTGGGGATTGCTGGATACTCGTTCTGAACTGACTGATTCCAGGAGACCCAAAATGTCACTGTGGCCCACCAGTAAGAGTGGGGGGCATGTGGTGGTCAGATTACTAATGGAATCTTAGGTTTATCTCACAGTGGGTCCAGTGGGTCCCTGAACCCATTCTGTAGTGGTTCACTAGTTCTAGAATGTATAATTAGCATATACTCAGCAACTAGCAGAAGTCCCACATTGGATTCCTGATGAGTGGAGTAACAGCTATTATGGTACAAAAAGCTAAGTGAGGGGCATTAGAACTGTTCCTACTTGGGAAAATAGTAAACTGAAAGCATTACCGTGTTTCTGGAGTGATTGCAGAGATTACTGCCACCATCAAGGACTTATAGGATGCAGGGGTTTGTGATTCTCCCCATGTCTCCATTCAACTATCCTATATGACCCACGATCTTAGAGAATAATGGTGGGTTATCATCCATTCAAGTAAATGGCGACTCCCGCTGAAGCTACTGTTTATGACTTGAGCAAATTAGTACATCTCCTGGTACCTGGATTTCTTGATTTCAGTTTCAAAGAGCACTAGAAGCTGGCAAGGCCAGCAACATATCTTCACTGTCCTACCTAAGGTGCATAGCAGTTTTCCAGTCCTATATCATAATTTAGTTTGCAGGGAACTAGATCAGAGTTCCCCACCACAATACTTCACACTGGTACATTATACTGATGACATTTTGCTGATGGGACCCAGTAAGGAAGAAGTGTCAATGACTCTGGACTTATTAATAAAACATTTGTGTGCCAGCCAGCCAAGTGCCGTTGAGTCAGAGTGGGAAATTATTCCCACAAAATTTCAGATGTCTTCCACCCCAGTAAATTTCTAAGAGCCCAGTTGGGCGGGGCATGTCAAAGTATTCC
This sequence comes from Heterohyrax brucei, assembly GCA_028571685.1. Lineage (NCBI taxonomy): Eukaryota > Metazoa > Chordata > Mammalia > Hyracoidea > Procaviidae > Heterohyrax > Heterohyrax brucei. The sequence goes on from CM053166.1 coordinate 59,602,144, forward strand.
TTCTAAAGTGAAAGATAAGTTGTTACACAGGGATCCTCTTACAACTAAAAAGAAATACATTTGATGGGAGTCTTTGGATCTTGGAGGCAACATACTCATGTAGGTGTGCTATTCTGGCATATTTCCTAAGTGACTTGAAAAGCTGCTAGTTTTCAGTGGGACTCAGAACAAGAGAACAGGTTCAGGCTGCAGCGCAAGCCACTCTGCCACTCCGGCCATATGATCTGGTTGGTTCAGCGGTGCTTGAAGTATCAGTGGCAAATAGAGGTGCTGTTTGAAGTCTCTGGCAGTTCCTATTGGTTTATCACAATGCAGAGCCTTAGAATTTTGGAGCAAATTGAAGCTATCCTCTGCAGGTAACTATTCTCTTCTGAGAAATAGCTTTTGGCTTGTCAATGGGCCTTAGAAGAGATGAAAGTATCAACCATGGGCTACTAAGTCACCATGTGGCCCAAGATGCCTGTCATGAACTGCGTGTTGTCTGGCCAACAGAGTCATAAAATCAAATGTGCATAGCAACACTCCATCATTAAATGGGAATAGTGTACACAACATTGGTTTTAAGCAGGACTTGAAGGCACAAGCTGTATGAGGTAGTGACCCAAAGGCCCGTGGTCTCCATTCCTGCCATATTATGTGCCCTCCCAGACTGTACCTTTGGCCTTGCAGGAGTTTCTTATGATCAGCTGGCTGAGGAAGAGAAAATTTGTGCCTGGTTTACAGATGAGTCTGCTTGTTATGCAAGCACCACTTGAAAGTGGACAGCAGTATCACCGCAGCCCCTTTCTGGGACCTCCGTGAAGGACAGTGGTGAAGGAGAATTCTTCCAAAGGACAGAACTTTGAGCATTCCACCTTCTTGGTCACTTTGCTTGGATGGAGAAATGACTAGATGTCCTGATTCATGGATTGTGACCAACAGTTTGGTAGGTCAGGGACTTGGAAGAACAAGATTAGAAAATTGGTGACAAAGGGGGGTGAAAAGGAATGGGCCAAAGAAGTAATGGTATTTGTCTCATATATATATATGTTCACTAAAAGGTGACCTCAGCAGAAGAAGGTTTTAGCAATAAAGTGCATAAGATGATGCATTCTGTATAAATTAGTCATCCTCCTTCCCCTACCATTCCAGTCATCACCCAATTGCCTCAGGAACAAAGTGGCCATAGTGGCAGGGATGGAGGTTATGCATGAACTCAGCATTATGGACTTCTACTCATCAAGGCCAAATTGGGTATGGCAACTGCTAAATATTCAGTCTACCAGCACTGAGTCCTTGATACGGCACCATTCTCCGATGTAATCAGCCAGCAGTGTGGTGGCAGGTTGATTACACTGAACTGCTGCCATCATGGAAAGGGTAGCATTTTGTTCTTTCTGGGGTAGACACTTACTCTGGATATGGATTTGCCTTCCCTATAGGCAATGCCTCTGCCAAACTACCATCCGTCGACTCACAGAATGTCTCCACCATGGTATCTGTGGTGGTCAGGATTATGTCAACTTGCCTACCACATATTTAGCTGCTGTATTAAGTGGCAGGGCAGGGTTTGTGGTGGCTCTCTGCCCCTTGGCTCTTATCTTGTGACCTTTTACTACAGCTGCTGGTTGCTCACGTGGCAGGAGCTCCTGCTCTCTTGTTCCAGCGTCTGGTTCCGGGACTTAACTAGCAGCTGCTGGACTCATCAGTCCTTACAGTCGGCACTTGAGAGTCCTGCTCCCTGACCTGCCGATCCTGGGTTCGCCAGACTCTGCCTGCTCCTGCTCCCTTACCTGCTGATCCTGGTTTTGCCAGCCTCTGTCGCTTCGTCTCGCCACCAGCTTGGGATACACTGACCTACACAACCGGTGATCTAGAACTCTGGTCTCTGACTTGCTGACTTTGGGTTCCTCAGCTTCTGTGGCCACGTGAGGCTTGTGCCAGAGCTTGGGACATTCAGCTTCTGTGATTACGTGAGCTGTTTCCTATATTTGTATCTATCTATCTATATATTCTAAATCTTTCCTTGTACCTACACGTGTTACTGCTTTTGCTTCCCTAGAAAACCCAGCCTAAGACAGTATCCCACGCAATATTACCTCAGATTAAGACACTTCACAGCAAACGAAGTACAGCAATGAACCCACGATCACAGAATTCTCTGGTCTTACCATGTTCCCCATCATCCTGAAGCAGCTGTGTCTAATGACACAATTGTGGTGCCAGTTAGGAGGCAACAATTTGAAGGGTTGGGTCAATGTTCTTCATGAGGCTATATATGTTCTAAACCAGCATCCAATATATGATGTTGTTTCTCTTATATCTAAGATTCAGGATTCCAGTAATGAGAGTTGATGATGGGAGTGGCACCACTCACTATTACCCCTAGCAACCCACTGGCAAAATTTTTGTTTCCAGTCCCACTGACTCTATGTTCTGCAGGTGTTAATTCTCTAGGTGTTAATTTCAAAGGGATGCCCACTATCACCTGGAGACACAACACAGATTCCATTGAACTGAAAGGTGAGAACTCCACCTGTCTACTCTGGGCTCCTTATGTCTCTGGATCAACAAGCAAGAAGGGAGTTACCATACTAGCTGGTGTGATTGACCTTCCAAGGGGAAATCTAATGTTGCTTAATGGAGGTAAACAAGAGTATGTTAGGAATACAGGAAATCCCTTAGAGCATTTCTCTGTAGTGCCATGCCTTGTGATTAAAGTCAGTGGAAAACTACAGCAACCCAATTCTGACATGACTGCTAATGGCCCAGATACTTTAGAAAAGAAGGTTTGAATCATACAACCAGGGAGGGAAACATGGCCAACTGTGATGCCTGCTAAGGGTAAAGGGAATACAGAATGGGTAGTGAAAGAAGGTAGTTCTAGATACTAGTTACCACCATGTGACCAGGTGTAGAAATGAGGACTATAATTGTTATTAGTATTTCTTCCTTGTATGTGTGCCTCAAATGTTTTTATTTTCTCCACTTACGAAATGTAAGATGTAAATGGAGATAGTGATTTTTCAGTTGTACACATTAGTTGTATCATGTTAGGCACAACTATGACTTTGTAATTTGTGCATGTTTCAAGGAAATGTATACAGGTGCCAGATTGACAAGGGGTGGATTGTAATTGTTAAGGTTGTGGATTAACTTGCCGTGGCTATTATTCTGAGTGGTTTGACAGTTATGTAATGTAGTCATCATCCACGATATGATCTGATTTGATCAGCCAATTGGATGTAAGGTGAGTTACCTTGGGAGTGTGGCCTCCATCCAGTATATATATGGACATTCTAGCAAAGCTTTCTGGTTTTCTCTGGATCCTGCATCTGACTCATCATCATCTGACTTTGAGTTCTTGGAACTTGAATTACCATCTGGCAATTTTACTCACCAGTCTTGGAATTCATCAGCATTCACAGCCCATGAGCTAGCAGCCTGCTGATCTGACTTGCTGATTTTGTGTTCATCCACCCCGGAAGCTATGTGAGTCAGGATAAGCCTTTGGCTTGATCCCTGACCCATGGTCTTGGGACTTTCCAACCCCTACAACCATGTGAACATTTTCCTTGAGATAAATTTCTCTCTCTCTCTCTTTTCCCCCTTTCTGTTTTTGTATGTAAACTCAGGTGGCATAGTGGGTTCAGTGCTACATCTGCTAACAAAAAAGTCAGCAGTTCAAATCTTCCAGGCACTCCTTGGAAACTCTATGGGGCAGTTCTATACTGACCTCTAGGGTCTCTATGAATCGGACTCGAAAGCAGTTTTTATTTTTTTATTTTTTGTCTTATATTTGTATACATGCTTTACTGGCTTTTCTACTCTACAGAAACCAGCCTTAGACTTTGTCTTGGCATGTCAGTGATATCTCCCCCTTGTGGTATCAGATGGCTGCCACAATTTTAAATACGTCATCCCCATACAACTGTATTTCAAGCAGAAAAGCAAATAGGGAGATGTTAGTGGCTAAAGTACTTTCACTATCCACCATTCTGTCTTTTAAATAAGGAAAAATCTTAACCTGAAACCTCCAGAAAATTTCTCCTTATGTCTCATTGGCTAGAACTGGGTCACATGCCTATTCTAGACCAATCACTAGCAAAAGGAAATGAAATTTCAATGACTGGCTTAGACCAATCGGTTTTCATCCTTGGTGATCAACACATTGTTACTCAAAAATCTCAGGATTCTGTGGACAAGGAAGAATGTGGAATAAGTTTTGGACTTAAGCTCCGTGAGTGGATGCTGTCTTTAACATTCACTTCAGTAGCTATATTAATAATTTTATATGTGTGTGCGTGTAATTATAAAATTCATTCACAATATAAAAATTTTCACATTTAATGTGAAAATAAAATAATACATAATCCTATTAACCAAGAAATGAGCAACTGTGATTAACATTTTGATATATGGGCTTCCAAAACTTGTCTATGCTTAGATATATTTTTTCTCTCTTAAAAACTGGGAATATGCTATGTGTGTGTATATGTGTGTATGGCATATTCTGTTTTTTTACACAAAGCTTACTTTTTGAAATGTGTTAGTAAAACTCTAAACTAGATTCTAGATATTGGTAAATATGAGTTTTAGTTATGTTTATGGTTGTTTCATACTCTATTCTAGTAATACATAAGCATACCCATTTCTTCTTATCCTCACTAAGTATACCAATCCTTAAAATTTTAGATAACCTTATTGAATAGATGTGATAAATCATTTTAGTTTATATTTCTTTGTTTCAATTGAAAACCCTGCCTGTAGATACTCTTGCATTTTAATTTTCTGTTCTTTTCTTTTGCTTATTTCCTCAAATGATGTGTGAAAATCTCTTTATATACTAAGCAAATGAATACCTTGAAACATGTTTCAGACTTTTTTGTTTTCAGTTTATGGTTTCCCTTTCAACTTCTAAAATGAGTTTTAGAAATATGCAGAAATTTTTAAGTTTTAGATAAATTTATCAAATCTTTCTCTTATGGTTTCTGTGGCAGTATATCACAGCATTTAATATTCAGGTTATTGGAGTCAGATGGACTTAGGCTTGATTTCTGGATCTTTCTCTGACCTGTCTGACTCCAAAGACTGTTAGGCAAATGATAGAATTTCTTAAAAACTTTGGTTCTCGATCTAAAAAATGGAGATAATAATTCTCCCTTGAAAGACTGTCAAAATGACATGCAATTATGTATAAAAGAAATTCAGCCCAGTGACTGACACATTAATGTGCAATAAATTTTAAACTATTGTTACAGTAACCAATATCAATATTGATTATAAAAGACCTTCCTATTAAAATTTTATAAAATGTGCACACATATTTTCCTGCACTTTTAATGTAAAAATAAAAGCATATTTACAACAATGATAATATCAAAACAAGGTTTAAAATTTGAATTTAGGCAATATTAATTGAAAGACTTTGTTGCTGGGGATTTTAAAGGTTTGCAGAATTACAGCCCACTGAAAATGTATTTAAGTATAGAGTTCTGTTTAATGGTTAAAAGTTGTTTTATTAAACTTACTTACTTTTTATTTAACTATTCTAGTTTTCTCTATTTTTGGTGAATCAAATAAATTATTGACTTTGGAAGAAATCTAATAGATATTTTTCACATTTATGGTTTGTGTGAAAATGTTAATTAGAAGAGAATTTTAAATATTTCATGAAAACATTAAATAACAAAACCATAGCTCCCTTTTTAGTATTTTTCTGTCCCTTTCAGTTAATACCCAGAAGAAATGGCCATGTTCTTAATGTAGATTATGAAAAACAGAGTTACTGATTTAGGTATGGATTTCCCCTACATTTCATGAGTGATGAGGGTTAACTATATATATTTTTCAATTGTAAAGTACTGACTTGTGATGTGATGGTATCGTGAATTATTGTTTTAAGAATGATGACTGTGTGTTGATTCCTTCCACTGCATGAAGCTGTGCTTAATGGATGTCAGACAGGGTAGGAGGATCCCAGAATACCGTGCTTCTCTTCTTTTTAGAGAGTCATTGTAATGTGGAGGTTAGAACATGGGCTCTAGAGCCAGACTGCCTGACTCTGAAATCCACCTTTGTTTCTTAGTAGCTCTGTGGCCTTACACAAGTTACTTAATCTTTCTGTACTTTGAGGTTTTCATTTACATTATGGGGGGGTAAGTGCAGTATCCATACCATGAGCATTTTGGGAGAATTTAATGACTTAATATCTTTAAAGCACTTAGAATAGTACTTGACTTAACAAGCAGTCAATAAATATTATTATTATGATTATGTACTCCTCTACACAGCTGTCATAGCACTGAGACATTTACAGTTAAACTATAATATAGCTAGATATAGATACAGACTGTTATTATGAAGAGAAAAACACAGTATTTCTTGCTGTTTCGTGTTCCAGCCTGAAGAGTGAAGCAAGGTGGAGATGGATGGTGAGGAGAGAAAAGGAAGAGTATTTGACAGCACATCAAGATATAAGTTCTAGCATTTCTTTCCCTGTGTGCCTATCTTTCTCTATTATGCTAATGAAGAAAGGCATTCTTTTATACCATATATTAAAATAATTCAAGCTATTTCAACAATTCAAGCTATTTCAATAATTCACCTATTTCAAGCATTTATAAGACAGCTTCAAAACACATTCATGATATCCACTAAACATAATTTTATTCAAGTATCTATTGGCTATTACTTGGTATAGCTGAATAATAAAGCACTCATTCAATTTGCAGACCTGCAGTACAGTGTATTTAGGGATTAACTCAATGTTTCATTGGTGTCTAGTATGAAAAGGACAGATAACAGAAAGATTGCCCTGCTGTTTCTTAGCAGAAACCTCTCAAGTGCTGGCTGAACAAGGTGCCAGCATATCTGAAAATCGAGGCAGTGCTTTCCCTCCTTTCTTACCTCCCCTTTAAGTGATAATTCCTTACATACTTTTTCTGCTAGCTGTGGCTGAGAGGTGCAGAAAATTATTGCTAAACGTGCAGTTACAATTTATGTCCTGAATTATAGTCTCAGAATTAAACAGCAGCCTTTTATGTACAGCAGCATCTGTAGAACATCAAGCACTGACATTGTTTCTATATTGAAGACCCTTTTTAAAATACAGCAAGACTGAGATCTAAAAAATAAAAGAGAGTGTCCATTAATAATCTCAGTACTGAAGTAGGGGGGAATTCAACAGTAGTCTTCTTTTCTTAAAGAGACCGCTAATTTCCTGGTGTCTTGAAAATTAATAGTTAGAATTAATGAAGTGTATCTTTTGTTCAACTCATTATATATGCCTCAGGTAAAATTTGTTTTTAAAGACTTTAGTTACATGGTGCTTTTAGAATCAGATTTAAAATAATAACACAGTAGATTTGTGTAGGTCAAACTGGTATCTATCAGCATGTATCACTGGAGGGAATATAGCTTCACTGGCAAAGGCAGTACCAAATGTCTTACACCTGTAATTATGGGGTGTTGTTGCATGCTTTTGAGTCAATTTCAGCTCCCAGTTACCCTACATGGCAGAGTAGAATGGTCTCTTATGGTTTTCTAGGGTGCAGTCTCCACAACAGTAGAATGCTGGACCTTTTACCATGGAGCCGTTGACGGATTTGAATCACCAACCTGCCAGTTAGCTGTCGAATGCTTAACCATTGCACCACCAAGACTCCTCTTAAGGGCTGAGTGGTACTAATGAATATTTAATTAAAGCCATTGCATTCTCTGACCCTTTTTACTCAGCTATGAAGGGAAAGATGTGAGCTTCTCTCTATGCTTTGGGTATTCCTTCATGGGGCCCCTTTAGCCTCTGGCATCTTCCACCTTCCAGGAGAATGAATCCTACCTGTAAGTTTGTGCAGATGAAATAGGCCAACCCATGTGTGAGCCTTTGCTGTCACATTGCTCATTTTATTTACATTCTTAAAAGGTCGCACACAAGTAAGTGAAAGTGGAGCTCTCAATCTCAATAGATTGGGTTTTCCTGCAATACTTCCTTTCCTCTTCACTCTCATCTTGGTACACTGTGTGGAATATATTTCTTCACTCCTACTCTGACAAAAGATCAGCAGTTCAAATCTACCAGACACTCCTTGGAAACCCTATGGGGCAGTTCTACTATGTGCTACAGTGTCGCTATGAGTTGGAGTTGATTTGACAGCAATGGGTTTGGCTTTTTGGTTATTACATAAGGAACTCTGGTGGTTAAAGGCTTGGCTATTGATGGAAAGGTTAACAGTTTCAACCCACCAGCTGCTCTGCAGGAGAAAAGATCTGCTGATTACTAGAGGGAACTCTATGGGGCAGTTCTACTTTGTCACATGGGGTCACTATGAGTTGGAATCGACTCTGCACTACACAACAAAAACAACTTATTGCTGTTGGACTTAGTTATAGGACTTGTTTTGACCAGTGAAATGAGGTCAGCAGTTTCACTGTGCTGCTTCTGGACCAAGGCTTTAAGAAGCATTGCTTATTTCTGTTAGTCTCTCCTAGGCTCTGCCACAGCTGAGAGAAGAACACGGCCTGTGTATGAACTGAATTCCATAAGGAGAATATACATGGAGCAGAACTGAACCCAATTTACAGCCTGAAGTCAAATCCAGCTAATCTCAGCAGAGTCCAGTACAGTCACAGATAATGTATTGACAGACCTATGAGTAAGAAAGGATTACTGTTGTAAGCCAAGAAGTTTGATGTTATTTGTTGTATAGCTTCATTTTAGGCAATTGGTAACTAATACAGGCCTTTATGAGAAAAATGGGAAGGTCACTAGTAGCACAGTTCCAGGGCTCGCTGTAGGTTGGGAATGGGGATAATTCTTTTCAGGACAATTTCTTTCTGATCTTGACCCAGCTAAAGATGGCCCTAGCTCTTCTCTGCCTTCAGAGGCAAATGTGACAGTTTGGGGTGAGAAGGATAGTGGGCCCCAAGGTTGTTGTCTTATAAATTAATAGAATTTCAATTAGGATTTTCTCAATTGTTAAGACTCTGGTGGAGATGGTATTTGAGATAATTAACCCTAAGGGCAGATCTTTTCATGTTCTCTAATTTCCCCAAGTGCTTCACTCCTTCACTTAGCTGCATTTCAAAGCCTTCTTGAAGGTCAATAATTGTCGCAACTTACACTCATTGGGAGCTTTCTTGTATCTGCCTCCCTTCAACTTATGGCCCTTGTATTTGTCTTTTTTATTTTTTTAAGTTGTGGGTCCATTTCCAGAAGGCCTCCCCACATACGTGCTGGTGGACCTAAGCTATATAACCAGGAAAAATGTTGGAGTAATGTTTGACAGAAGTTAAAGTTGCCTTCTAGGGTCATGTGCTCCGTCACTACTGATTACACTTGATTTTGTCACGGTTTCTGTGATGGTTAATTTTATGTGTCAACTTGGTTAGACTATGGGGCTCAGTCAATCACTAGTCTCTCTGTTGCTGTGAAGATATTTTGTATATGTCATTAACATCTACAATCAGTTGATTATGAGCAAAATAGATTACCCCCAATGATATGAGTGAGTCTCATTCAATCAGTTGAAGGCCTTACGAGCAAAACAAGTTTTTGAGAAGAGAAGGAATTGATCTCAAGACTGTATGTTAGGTATTCTGCTGAAGTTTCTAGTTTTCTGCCTGACCTAGGGATTTTTGGATTTAGTAGTCCGGGCAGTTGTGTGATCCAGTTCCTTAAAATAATTCTGTTTCTGTCTCTGTCTCTCTCTCTAGGAAATGTATATCTATGTTCTATTGTTTTTTTTTTTTTTTCTCTAGAGAACCCTGGCTAATACAAATCTCAAGTATGGGTTGAACGTGGTAGGCCCAAACTCTTTGCTTGAAAACTTATCAAATGAAATAAAAATAAACAATTTCAGATTTGGAAGTTTTTAAGCTATTGCTTATTATAATTATTAATCTGGAAAACTGAGTTGCAAATACATTACTGTAAAAATTGTAAATATTTTTCTCCCTGACCCAAAGCCTCTTCATCTTCTTCTTGCCACCTGTGCTTGTTAGGGGATCTTAAGGGTTGAGATGCCTAATTAATTAATACCCTGCCAGTTATCAGACCACTTCTAGTCACCTCCCCCACCACATCACTCCTTCCCCTAAGTTGTTTTGCACACTCTCTAGAGAATCTCCAGTAAATTCGCATCTAATTGGCCCAGAGTAGTCAGACATGCATGGAAGTCAGTGACGGCTGAAAATGAATATGGACTGCCCTGCATGCTCAATAATGCAAGAGAATTCAGGTCAAGGAACCGAAAGACTAATGCCAAGGAACCAAGATCACAGGATGTATGTCACTGGCTGTAGCTGAGCCTATTTTAGAAGAAGAGTTCTGTCCACCATTTCTGTTGAGTCTTAGCCCTGCCTCATAATAAATAAACCCACTGCCATTGAATTGGGTCCCAACCGTAGCAACCCTAGAGGTCAGAGTAGAACTGCCCCATAGAGTTTCCAAGGAGCACCTGGAGGATTTGAACTGCTGAACTTTTGGCTAGCAGACGTAGCAACTAACCCACTGTGCCACCAGAGTTTCCTCATAATGAATAACCAGTAGACATTATGAATAGTTAAGAGTTTCTGATCTTACAGACGACCTTCTTCTACCCCTAAATAAATACATATAAGTATAAAAGTGTAATTGTTATAGTGGAGTGGAGAACTCAGTCTGAGGTCAATATCTCCGAGTTCCGGCTTGCTAGCCTGAGAAACTCTTTCGTCTTCTCAAAAACAGTGTCTGAGACGCTGGCTTCTTGTACCATGGGAACGGACCCATTGGTCTGGTTTCATGCTCACATTTCTGGTTGCATCAAATGTATTATTCCTGAGACACTGGCCACTGGAGACATGAATTATGATTGATTTGAGCAGTTGGCAGTATTATGTTGAAAAATGTATTCAAGCATTGGTAACAATAGACAGTGCTTGTAAACTGAGGAGTTTAAGGTAGGATTTGAGTTTTATTATGAATAAAACGTTTTTTGAATTTTTACCTTGAAGTTTCGATTAACTACCTCTAAATAACATCTACTTTTTAGTATCACTATTATCTAAAAGAGAGTTGAAAGTGAGCATAATAATTTCCCATGGGAGTTTGCAAGCCTATCCCTGATAGTTTTGATTTACCCAGGGTTCCGTGGTAGCCTTGAACTAGTCATCTTCAGGTCAGTCAATATGCAGAGATTGCCTGTCAGTGTGTGAAGGAGTAAAATAAGTCTAACACTAGTCTCATTTTTCTTGAGATGAGAAAGCTAAAACAAATAACATCACCTTTTGGTGATAACATGCAAAAATAAATCTTTTTTTAATTGACTTGAAAAAACTTAGCTTGTAAGAATCTTAGGGAAAACTAAGAGTAACAGTATAAAAGTCAGACTGAGAAATTCAGGAGCAGAATACAATCTGCGAACGTGATTTTTTTAGAGGAGTCTGCTGTTTAAGACAAACATGCACACCAACACACACATACACGTACACACGATGCTAAGCAGCACTATGTATGCTGCCTTCCATATTTTTCAGCTCTAGCAGTTGGTGCGTTAAATTTTGCTAGAACTTCCAAGGTCTTAGTTTAGGGTAAATAGTAATCATTTAGTGTATTAATCTTACATTATCAAAAATGCGATTTTGTTTCCTCAGGACAGAGTGTCAACCCCAAATTATTCATGGGCCAATTTCACCAATGAAAATCCTATTGGTATGTACTAGTATTTCACACAAAAATATGCCAACAAGCTGTTACAATGAAATTGTGTCACTGAATGATGACTTTCTGCAGGCTGGAGCTGGCCCAAAGTCTCAACATTTGACATTTATACTTTAGAAGATTTCAGATTTACTTCTCTTAATAATCAAAGTAACACTATTCATAAGATCTCAGGCATGTGAGAGATTATGGCAGCCTAGTTACTGATATAGGACTGAATCATTTTCTCTTTAGTGGGACCTTTTGTACATCTTAGACAGATGACAATATGTATCCTGTTTGACAAGGCTTTTGGAGAAATAGTGAGAGAAAATAAGTTTAAAGTAGACTATGAAGTATTTGAGTTGAATAAAAATAAGTTCCTGTCAAAGCAAACAAAACACTTTAGAAACGGTTATTAAGGTTGGCTTGTGAATATCTCTCATTTTATGGAAATGGCCAGCAATTATTTATTATTCTTTACATACAAGGCTTTTAAAATCTTAACGTATATCACACACTCACAATTTTGGTATATTTAAACAATTCTTATTTAGATGAACTCAATTCATGGTGCTAAAAATTGAAAAGGGAATAATAGATAACAGAGGCATAAAAAAATCAAACGAAACCCAGTGCTATTCAGTTGATTCCAACTCACAGTGACTCTATAGGATAGAGTAGAACTTGGGTGAATACAGCCTAATAATTGGAATTGATGCTTAGCTTTGTCAGATATAGTTATGATGCAAGAAATTTATCCAAAGCAAGCAAACCACAGAGACAGATGTATAAACCAAATACCAATATGCTATATTCCTGTGAGAAATATTTCTTTGTGGTGAGTAAGCTGTCCCTGTCTTCTACCCAAGGAATCTGTCTTCCACATTCTGAACCAAATGGAACAGGAAGTGTTGATTGTCTTCTGTAGCTTTCTTTTCCATTTATAACTAAACCATGATTTTTTTCAGGTGTCACTCACTTCCACATATAGCCCATAAACTTTAGGGGAAGCTGGTTAATCTTAGCTCTTGAGACCCTGATTAGTCTAACCTAGTTGCTGAAGTGCTTGGTAACGTAGGGAGTCAGCAAAAGACAGGAAGACTGATTTAGATGGATTGACACAGTGGCTGCAACAATGGGCTCAAGCGTAGCAATGATTGTAAGGATGCCATAGCACCATTGTTCAGTTCTGTTGTATACAGGGTCACTGTGAGTTGAAAGCAACAGAACTGCACCTAACAGCAACAACAACAATCACTGAAGTTGGTATTGGTGAAGAGTACTGAATACATCATGGACTGAACAAATCTGTCTTGAAAGAAGTACAGCCAGAATGCTTCTTAGAAGGGAAGATGGCCAGATTTTATCTCATGTACTTAGGGCAAATTAGGGGCCAGTTCCTGAAGAAGGACGTTATGCTTGGTAAAGTTGAGGGTCAGCATAAAAAAGGAAAACCTACAACGAGATGGACTGACACAGTGACTGCAAGAATGAGCTCAAACATAGCAATGTTTGTGATGTTGACATAGGACTGGGCATTGTTTTGTTGTGTTGTACACAGCATTGCTGAGTAGGAACCAACTCAAGGCCACCTAACAACAATAGTCATTGAAGCCAGTATCTTCTAGTTTGCAGGTAGTCAAACTGTCTTAGCCATCTGGTACTACTGTAACAGAAATACCACAGGAAGATGGTTTTAAAAAGAGAAATGTTATTCTGTTACAGTCCAGTGGACTACAAGTCCAAATTCAGGACATCAGCTCCAGGCAAAAGCTTCCTCTTTTGGCTCTGCAGGAAGGTCCTTATCATCATTCTTTCTCCTGGACTGAAAGCTTATGAGGTGCAGGGACCCCAGTTCCTTTCCAAATGAAACACTGTGCTCTTCTAGCACTGCTTCTTGGTGGCATGAGGTCTGCAACTTGATGCTTGCTTCCCATAAGATTACCTCAAGGCACAATAGGATCTTACAAATTGAGTCCTGCTTCACCAAACACAGCTGCCACCCAGTTGTCCCTCATCAACATCACAGAGGCAGTGTTTACAGTATGTAGGAGCATCACACAATACCGGGGATCGTGGCTTAACCAAATTGTTACACACATTTTTGGGGGAACGCAATTCAATCCATGACACAGACTGAAACTATCATGGGACAATGAGGAACAAGGAGAAATTCTCTTATTGGATATGAATAAGTAAGCATTTAGCCCTAGTGTTAGTGTCAGAACAGAGAGATGGAAGTAACCTGTGGCTTTAATGATATACCAGATCAACCAATCCTAAAGCCTGTGCTACAACTTGATAGCCAATATATTTTATTATTGTTGAAGACAGTTTGAGTTAAATTTTATATATTATGCAACCTAAAGCACCCCAACTCCAGTGAAAGTTTATTACCAGGAATGGGGTGGGTTAAGAAGAAATTCAAAATGTGAAACGGGATAAGTTGTGGAGAAAAGTCAGAGGGAAGTCTAAAAGTTTTCTATTCTCTCAGATTGAAACAGTTGGTCTTTCTTCCAGTTAAGTGATAGTCCTGTCAAAGCTGCTGCATTAAAAAACCTTGGGTATGAAAGATTCCGGCAATTACCTAATTACTGTATCCTCCAATATATTATAAGAATGAGAGATTTGATGTTTATCCCAGATGTGACTAGTAGAAGACAGAGAGAGGAACTCCAGAACGCTAGATTTGTTGGCTCTCGAATTCCTTTCATTGCCAGAATATATATCCTCTTTATCCCTATCCGGCAATGTATCATATATCCGTAGACTGCTGATCATTGGTGGTGTTTTCAATTCTCACTTCCTGAAAGATAGTTTTTACCAGTTTATGCACTTTTCTCACCATTGTGTATTGTGTGCTTAAGACAGATAATTTAATTTTTTTTTATTTATTTAAAAAAAGAAATTTATTTGATATGGTCAAAAATTTTGTTTGACTGAAATTTAATGATTAAATTCATGGGTTTTTTAGGAGCTATAATGTTACATAGCACGTAAGAATTTTTTTTTTGCTGTTAAAATAGTAAAATTTTCTTTGATTTCTGAATTGACAAACTAATTTATTCTAGTGTAATCTACCTGGAAGGCAAAGGTTGAGCCTCTCATTAGAATAAGATTTATGAGCCAAAACCAAAGGAGAGTGGGTGAAGAGGAGGGGAAAGGAGACTGTTGGGAGGATGAGACGTGTATGGAGCAGAGAGTAATAGTGTGCTGTCACCGGGCAGGGAGAGCAGTGGAAGCTGCATAAAGGTGAGCACGTAAATTTATATGGGAATGTACATTTTCACTCAGTCATAATAAAAATTAAAAAAAAATAATTTTAGATATAGTGCACGATAATTTAATTTTTACCTATCTTTTGTTGGATCACCAGGAACTACGTCTTTACTTGATGGAAAGGATGCAATATCAACCAGAGGTATTGGGACTTGAAGTTGAGTGTAACAACTGGTAAGATTTTGGATTGCTTCCTTTTAGCAGTAGTAAAAAAGAATTATACTTTCTATGATTTCCTTTAAAAGAAAGGGAGAACTTTCCAATAAAATTTACCAATAGACTCCTCATGTCTCATTGGACAAAATTTGGTCACAAGCCCATTCTTGGGCCAGTAATTGGCATGGAAAATGGAACTACCTTTAGGCCAATCCGACTCATCTAGAGTTGAGGCCAGTTCACCAACATCCAAATCTACTCACTAGAAGAGAGGAGGAATGGATGTTGGAGACTCAGATACAGTGTGAACTTTATGCATTTACTAATTATGAATTTTTTTGCTAAGTATAGAATCAGATGGGGAAAATATCAACAAGGCTGGGGATGGGGAGGGATGTAGTGCTGAAGCTCTACATCTGACACATACAGAGCAATTGAATTTTTCTTCTGTGTTTCCAGGGTCTCCTTACTGTTGGTACTATGTACCACTATCCATGGAATTGTAGGTGCTTAAGACTTAGTGGTCTAATGTTAATTTTATAACACTTTTGTCTTTGATTGGGCTTCTCCATATAATTTTTTAGACTTGGAACCATGAATGACACATGACACAGTGAAACTCTGATTACATCATAGCATGGATTCTTAAAATGTCTATGTTGAAAAATGGATTTTCAAGATATTGTTAGGTATTATGGGCAAATGAGTTCTGTGGTTCCAACAGTTTTTTTAAATTTTGATTTAAACCACATCTGGCAGATAGTCTCCAAATAGGGTTCCTAAGAAATTCACTTCTCTCTGTACAGCATGCTGCTCTTCGCGTTGAGTTTGTTCCCTTTCCCTTTTAATCTTGGCTCACCTTGTGACTTTATTGGACCAATAGAATGTGGCAGAAATAATGCTTGGGGATTTCCAAGTCCAGAACTTAAGAGACCTGGAAACTTCTGCTTCCTCTCTCTTGGAAGTCAGCTGCCATGTGTGAGGTATGACTACCCAGAGATTCCACACTGTGAGAAACCCCAAATAGTCATGTGTAGAGGCTACATGGTGGGGCATCAAGTTGCTGGCCATGTGATTAAAGCCTTGTTGAACTTTCCTGCACAGCTATAAGCTGGATGCATAGAAAAATGCAGCCTGAATTCCTGAACTTCAAAGTCACAATAAAGATGAAACGTTATTTTAAGCCCGCAAGTTTTGGAGTAGTTTATTATACAACAATGGATAACTGAAACACAGCGCTAATAAGTTTCTCTACTACAGGACTTCTTAGAGCCTTTAATATATAAATAAGCTTTGAGCATATTCAAAGTAAGATAGAAGTTTGGCAGTTGGGAACCCTTCTGTTCTGTTGTTAGTTGCCACTGAGTCAGATTCAACTCTTGTGACTGCCAAATGTACGTTGTGCAGGTCAGAGAATCAGAAACTACTGTAGAATGTATTAGACAGGTGCTTGATGGTCTATGGGCAGCAGAACTCACAAGGAAGAAGTTCCAGCAGATTTAAGCAGGCCCACGGAGTTGATACTTGGGGCAGATCAAAATATGAGTAGTGAAAAGTGTTCTAGTTAGACAGATGAAGAAACAGGAAGAATGTGGCAGGTGATATATAGGAGGAAGAGGCCCGGGGAGGTCCAGTACATAAGCAGAGCAAGGCCACAGGAACCAGACACCATGAGGAGGTATAACAGGCAAGCAAAGAGCTGGGATTGGAAATCTTGAAGCTGCCATAGTGTCGTCACTGTGATGGAATCCAGGACAAGGATTCCAGTTTATGGGAGGCAGCAAGGGAAGAAGAGTGGAACTGCTGAGCACAAGGCAAAAATCTCAGTCAAAGTGGTCCATAAAGGGAGGAACTCATAGGAATGAAGAACTTAAAACTGCTGTTGCTGAAAGAGCTGCTGGAAAGCCTTGGCAATCAGATGTCCTTGGTAGTTTAGATTATTTTTTCCAATTTGTCAATTTCTCTGTGTAATAGAATTATGTGTACACTTACTTTGCACCCCACCCCTCACCCCATATGAATAGGCAGTGTACCACTCTGTCTCTCTCTCTTTTTGGTGGGGAGGCTTGGCCATGTGATTTGCTTTGGCCAAAGGAATGTCAGCAGATGTGACATGTACTTGTGTGTTTGGCTTGATTTCTTGCATTTTTAACATTTTCCATGAGAAGAACATGTTCTGGGTAGGTTTCTAGTCCCAGTATAAGTTGTAGAATGTATTCAAACCCATCTCACAGCATGGATGCAAGTCTAATAAATCTCAGCTGATTCCAGTAGAGCCATAGTCAACCCACATATGTGAGCAAGGAATAAATGGTTTTTATAAACAATTGCATTTTGGAGAATGTTTTTTGTTACAAAGAATTATTGTAGCAATAGACGGGTAATATGAGCCCTGATGGTGCAATGATTAAATGTTTGGCTGTGAACTGAAAGGTTGACTGTTTGAACCCACCAGCTGCTCTGCAGAAGGAAGATGTGACTGTCTGCTTCTGTAAAGATTAAAGCCTTGGAAACCCTGTGAGGCAGTTCTACTCAGTTCTACAAGATCACCATGAATTGGAATTGACTAGATGGCAGTGGGTTTAGTTCAGTTTTTTTTTTTTTTTGTTACACAGGGAATTACTGTAGCAATAGATGACTGACACAGAAAAGGATTGGGAATGAGAGATGGAAGAGAGAATGCAGTTTCTTTTTTTGGTTTTCTATTTAAAAAAATATCGTGCTTTAAGTGAAGTTTACAATCCAAGCCAATTTGTCACACAAAACCTTGCACATCTACTGCTATGTAACTCTAGCTGCTCTCCCGATGATGTAACAGCATACTCCTCCTTTCTACCCTGTATTCTCCGTGTCCATTCAGCCACCTCCTGTTCCCCTCCACCCTCTCTTCTTACCTCTGGACAGGAGCTGCTCAGGTAGCCTCATGTATATACTTAAGCCAAGAAGCACTCTTTGCTGATACCATTTTATTTCTCATAGTCTACCTCAATCTCTGTCTGAAGAGTTGGCATCGGAAGTGGTTTGAGCTCTGGACTAACACAGACTCTGGGGCCATGCCTTCCAGGGACCTTCCAGTCTGTTGAACAATCAAGTCTGGCCTTTTAATAGAGTTCTAGTGTTGCATACCCATTTTTCTACCACTATGTCAGGGACTGTATGTTGTACTCCCTGTCAGTGTAGTCATTGGTGGTGGCTGGGCACCATATACTTCTGATCTGTTGCTGATGTAGTCTCTGGATCTTATGGCCCTTTCTGTCTCTTGCACTTATATTTTTCTTATGTCTTTCATTCTCCTCTGCTCCAGGTGGGTTGGGACCAACTGATGCTACTTACATGTCCATCTGCTAGCTTTTAAAACTCCAGACACCACTCATTAAAGTGGGATGCAGAACAGTTTCTTTAAAAACTGATCAAGAACTCTATTAAAAGACCAGACTTGATGGTCTCACAACCTGGAAGGTCCCCTGGGAACACGGCTCCTAGACTTGCTGCTAGCCTAGAGCTGAAACCAGTACTGAAGCCCATACTTCAGGGAAAGAATGGACTGGTCTTTCAGACAGGGTGATGCAGGTGGTGTGTGTACTTTATGGTTTACTGTATACATGAGGCTGTCCTACTGGTTTGTTTTTAGAGCGCAGAGGAGGGAACAAGTGTTGGTTGAGTGGATACTGGAAGAATGGAAAGGTAGAGTGTGTTCAGTATAAAGTAGGTCAACTTAACTGGACTTTTCTGTAAACTGAAAGCTCTCAACCCAATATTGTAAAGATAGAGTAGCAGGGTTGGGGTCTGGAGCCCATGCTTTTGGGGGACATTGAAGTTAATTGCCATAGCTAGCCTACTGCTAAGAGAGGCTTCTGCACTCTATATTGGTGAGTGTGGCATCTGGGGTCTTAAAATCTAGCAAGCTGCCATCTGAGGTACACCAAATTGTCCCAACTCATATGGAATAGATGATCATTGACAACAATAAGGACATGAGTAAAAAAGAGCTCAGGAAACAGAAGGACCCATGTGAATGGGAGACTATATCAACATGTGACCAGAAGAACCAGATGGTGCCTGGCCACCACAATAGACAGCTGTGATGGGGCACACAATGTTGAGTCCCTGTGGCAACACAAGAAAAAGAGGGGTGCAGCTCAAGAACTCTACCAAAAGACTGCAGCTGATGGTCCAATGGCCTGGAGGATCCCTTGGGACTGTGACCCCTAGACCAGCTGCATCCCCTATTTAGAAAACACTACTGAGGTAAATTCTTATGACAAAAATGGACTAGACTCAGGGACACACCATGATCATATGGTGTGTGTGTACTTTATGGTGTTCTATGCATTTATAGGAGGCTGTCCTGCTGGTCTCTTTCTAGATGGGAGAGAAGAGAGTAGAGAGGAGGGGGCAGGAGTTTGTTAAGAAGATACAAGTATAGAATGAAAAGGAGGAGTGTGCTGTCACAGGGCAAGGAGAGCAGTAGGAGCTGCAGGCAGGTGGGCATGCAAAATTGATTTGGATTGTATACTTTCACTTAATCACAATTGAAAAAAAAAAGAAGAGTGTGCTGTCACAGGAGCAGAGAGTTGAGGAGAGGAGGGTGCTCAGAGTTTTATACAGAGAAATGACTTGGATTGTAACTTTCACTTAATCACAATAAAAAAAATTAAAAAAAAAAACTTTGTTATGCCAGTAGACCCGGATGTCCCCTGAAACCATGGTCCCCAGAAACCTGACCCTGCTACTCTATTCTTCGAAGTATTGAGTTATACTTAGGAAACCTCTTAGCATTTGGTTTAGTCCATCTGTGCTGACCTCCCTTCTACTGAATGCTGTCCTTCCCTTCACCTAACGCAATTCCTGTCTACTATCTAATCAGTGAATATGCCTCTCCCTCCCTCCTCACACTTGTAACCATCGAAGATTCTTTTCTTCTATGCTTAAACCTTTGCTTGAGTCCTTATAATGTGGTCTCATACAATATCTGCCCTTTTGCAACTGACTAATTTCACTCAGCATAATGTCTTCCAGATGACTATGTTATGAGATGTTTCCCAAGATCACTGTTGTTCTTTATCATTGCATAGTATTCCGTTGTGTGAATATATCGTAGTTCATTTATCCATTCGTATGTTGATAGGCACCATTCCATCTATTTGTTACTGTGGACAGTGATGCAGTGAACATCGGTGTGCATGTGTCTATTCCTGTGACAACTCTTATTTCTCTAGGATACATTCCAAGAAGTGGGATTGCTAGATTGTATGGTATTTCTAGCCTTTTAAGAAAGCACCAAATTGACTTCCAAAGTGATTGTACCACTTTACATTCCCACCAGCAGTGTACAAGGAGTCCAGTTTCTCCACAACCTCTCCAATATTTATTATTTTGCAGGTTTTTGTTGCTGTTCAGATTAATGCCAGCCTTGTTGGGGTAAGATGGCATCTCACTGTAGTTCTGACTTCAATTCCTATAATGGCTAATGACTGTGAGCAGTTCCTCATGTATCTGTTAGCCGCCTGGGTGTGCTCTTTGGTTAAGTGCCTGCAAAGTCTTTCCCCACTTTTTAACTGGGTTTTTTATTTGTCCTTTTCTTGTTGAGGATTTGCAGTATCTTGTAGATTAAGGAGATTAGATGCTGATTGAATTTATGATAACCAAACTTTTTTCCCAGTCTATAAAAAAGCAAACCAAACCCAGTGCCAACGAGTGGACTCTGACTCATAGCAATCTTATAAGACAGAGTAGAACTGCTTCATAGACTTTCCAAGGAGCGCTGGGTAGATTTGAACTGCCAACCTTTTGGTTAGCAGATGTAGCACTTAACCACTAAACCACCAGGGTTTCCATAGGTTGTCTTTTTATTCTTTTCATGAAGTCTTTGGATGAGCACAAGTGTTTGATTTCTAGGAGTTCTCAGATCTGTTTTCTCTTCTGGTGTTTGTGTATTTTTAGTACTATTTTGTAGTCTGTTTATATCATGAAATAAGTCTTCCAGCATTGTCTCTATTTTTCTTTCATGATCTTTATTGTTTTAGATTTTAGATGTAGGTTTGGGATCCAGTTTGAGTTAGTTTTTTCACATGGTGTGAGGTATGGGACTTGTTTCATGTTTTTTTAGAGTTGGACATCCAGTTATGTCACACTATTTGTTAAGGAGACCTTCTCTTTCCCAGTTTACTGACTTTGGGAATTTGTCAAATATCAGCTGCTTATAGGTGGATGATGTTATATCCATATTTTCAATTCTGTTCCACTGGTTGTGGTATTTGTTTTTGTACTAGCACCCAGTGGTTTTGACTACCAGGGTGATGTAATAGTTTCTAAAGTCAGGAAGTGTGAGGCCTCTCACTTTGTTCTTTTCTTTAGTAATGCTTTACTTATCCAAGGCTTCTTCCTTTTCTGTATGAAGTTGGTGATTTATTTCTCCATCTCATTAAAAAATGTCATTGGAATTTGAATTGCAATAGCATTGTTTCTGTAGACTGCTTTGGGTAAAATAGATATTTTTACTATGTTGTGTCTTCTGATCTATGAGCAAAGTAGTTTTCTCCACTTAGATGTAGGTCTCTTTTGGTATCTTGTAGTGTAGTCTTTTCATTTTCTTTGTATAGATCTGTTACATCTCTGGTTAGATTTATTCTTGCCTATTTTATCTCCTTGAGGACTATTGTAAATGGCATTGATTTGGTGATTTCCTCTTTGCTGTTCTCTTTATTGGTATAAAGGAATCCAACTGATTTTTGTATGTTTTATAGGAAACCCTGGTGGCATAGTATTTGAGTGTTACATCTGCTAACCAAAAGTTTGGCAGTTCTAATCTGCCAGGCACTACTTGGAAACTCTGTGGAGCATTTCTACTGTGTCCTATAGGGTCACTATTAGTTGGAATTGACTTTACGGCAGTGGGTTTAGGTTTTTTTTTTGTATCTAATATCCTGATACTTTGCTGAACTCTTCTATTAGTTACAATATTGTGTGTGTGTGTGTGTGTGTGTGTGTGTGTGTGTATTCTTGAGAGTTTTCATGGATTGCATTGTATCCACTCAAAAAAATATATGTATTGATTTCACTTGGCTATGAGTCCCAGTATGGTACAATTCCTCCCACGTGTAGTGAATCCTGCCTCTGTGATATTGGTGATGGAGAATAAGCAGCAGTTGTGAGGCAGGATATAAGGGAGAGAGGTGAACATAAGAGAGTTGGGAATATTATTAACACCAAGAAGAAGCACTGAGAGCAGAGCATGTCCTTTGGACCTGAGATTCCTGTGCCAAGATGCTCTCACTGCGTTTGGAATTCAGCCTACTGGACTGCGATAAACTCTTACTGAATGGGTTTATAATTCGTAAATAAATTTGTGGTTTACTGGACTGTCAATAAAATTTCTCTTCATAAAGCCTTCCACTTCTGGTATTTTCTGTTGAAGCAGTACCAGTTGACTAAAACAGTCTAATATCCTGATACTTGGCTGAACTCTTCTATTAGTTGCAGTAGTTTTTTGCTTTTTGTGGGTTTTTTTGGTGGATTCTTGAGGATTTTCTGTGTATAATATCATATCATCTGCAAGTAGAGATACTTTTACTTCTTCCTTACCAATTTGGATGTGCTTTATTTCTTTATCTTGCCTAATCGCTCTGGCTAGAACCTCCAGCACAATGTTGAATAAAAGTGATGAGGAAGGGCATGTTTGTCTGGCTCCTGCTTTCAGGAGGAATGCTTTGAGACTCTCTCTATTTACGATAATGTTGGCTGTAGGCTTTGTATAAATGTCTTTTATTATGTTGAAGAATTTCTCTTCTATTCCTATTTTGCTGAGAATTTTTAACATGAATGGGTATTAAACTTTGTTAATAACCTTTTCCACATCAATTAACAAAGTCAAGTGGTTATTGTCTTTTGTATTTTTTATGTGGTTGGTTATATTGATTGTTTTTCTAATGTTGAAGCATCCCTGAACTCTTGGTAAGAATCACGCTTGATTATGGTGAATTAGTTTTTTGATATGTTCTTGGATTCTATTAGTGGGAATTTTATTGAGGATTTTTACATCTAAGTTCATGAGGATATTTGTCTGCAATTTTCCTTTTTTTATGCCACCTTTGCCTGGTTTTGTATTAAGGTTATGCTGGCTTCATAGAATAAATTTGGGAGTATTTCATCTTTTTGTATGCTGTCTAATACCACTACTAATAGTGGTGCTAACTCTTTTTTAAATGCTTGATAGAATTCTCCAGTGAAGAAGTCAGGGTCAGGACTTCCTTAGATTGGGAATTTTAAATTACATTTTCAATCTCTTCTTTTGCAACGGGTTTGTTTAGTTGTTCTACTTCTGTTCATGTTAGTGTAGATAGGTAGCGTGTTTCTAGAAATTTGTCCATTTCTTCTATGTGCCAAAATTTATCAGAGTGCAATTTTTCATAGTATTGTTATGATATTTTTAAATTTCACTTGGAATCTATTTTGATATTACCCATCTCATTTCTTATTCATGTTATTATTTTTCTCCTGTTTTTCTTTTGTCAGGTGTTTGTGTATTTTTAGTACTATTTTGTAGTCTGTTTATATCATGAAATAAGTCTTCCAGCATTGTCTCTATTTTTCTTTCATGATCTTTATTGTTTTAGATTTTAAATGTAGGTTTGGGATCCAGTTTGAGTTAGTTTTTTCACATGGTGTGAAAAATTTGTTTATGTCTTCAAAGAACCAGTTTTTGATCCTGGTAATTCTTTGTATTGTTGTTCTGTTCTCAAATTCATTTACTTCTGCTCAACTTTTTTTTTCACTTTTTGAAAAGAATTTTATTGTGATTAAGTGAAAGTTTACAGAGCAAGACAATCTGCCATATAAAACCCCATACACAAACCTGTATGCAACTCTATCTTTTCTCCTAAACCTGTGACAGCACACTCTTCCTTCTACTCAGTACTGTCCATATTCACTCAACCAACTCCTGTCCCCTCTTCTACACCCTCCCATCTTGTTTCTGTAGGGAAGCTGCTCTGCCAGCCTAGTGTCTTATATTCCAGCCCAATTTTTGTCTGAAGAGTTTTCTTCGTCGCTAGTTTCAGCTCTGGACTAGGAGCAAGTCCAGGGCCATGTTCTTGGGAGACTCTCCAGGATGTCAGGTTATCAAGTCTAGTCTTTACTAGGATTCTAGATCTGTACCCCTGTTTTTCTCCCACTATGTCAAGGAGTCTATATTGTATTGCCTATCAAGCCAGTCACCGGTGGTGGTGGCTGGACACCATCTAGTTCTTCTGGTCTTATGCTGGTGTAGTCTCTGGGTTGTTTGGCCACTTCTGTCTCCTGGGCTCATTTATTTTCCTCCTGTCTTTGGTGTCCTTTTTTTCTGCTCTACTCCCAGTGGATTGGGATCAATTGATGCTCCTTAGATATAAGCTTGCTAGCTTTTAAGATCCCAGATACCAATCACCAAAATGGGATGTAGAACATTTTCTTAAAAGGAAAACTTAATTATGTCAACTGACCTAGATGTGCCCTGAAAGCATGGTCCTCAGACCCCACCCCTGCTACCATGACCTTTGAAGTGTTGGGTTGTATTTAGGGAACCTCTTAACTCTTGGTACAGTCCAGCAGTGTTGATCTCCCTTCTGCTGTGTACTGTCACTTCCTTCACTTAACCTAGTTCCTAGCTAATATCTAATGTATGAATACCTGTCTCCCTTCCCTCCCTGGTAATCAACAGAGATTGTTTTCTTCTGTGTTTAGTTCATTTATTGAGAACTCATAATAATGGTTTTATACAGTATTTGTCATTTTGTGACCGATTGCTTTCACTCAGCATGATGTCTTACAGATGATTCAATGTTATCAAGTATTTCCCAAGATTGTCCTTGTTCTTTATCATTACATAGTATTCCATTGTGTGACTATACCATAGTTTATTTATCCATTCTTCTGTTGATGGGCATCTAGGTTGATTCCATCTTTTTGTTGTTGTGGACAGTGCTGCAATGAACATCCATGTGCATGTATCTATTTGTGTTACAGCCACTATTTCTTTAGGATATACTCCAAACAGTGGGATTACTAGATTATATTGTATTTCTATTTCTAGCTTTTTAAGAAATCACCAAATTGATTTCCAGAGTATCATTTTACATTCCCACTAGAAGAATTCTAGTCTCTCCACAGTGTCTCCAACACTTGATGTTTTGTGTTTTTTGGATTAATGCCAGCCTTGCTGGGGTGAGATGGTACCTCATTGTAGTTTTGATTTGGATTTCTCTGATGGTTAGTGATTGTGAACACTTCTTCATGTATCTGTTAGCATCTCGTGTGTCTTCTTTGGAGAAGTACCTGTTCATGTCCTCTGCCCATTTTTGATTGGGTTATTTGCATTTTTCCTGTTAAGGCTTTGAAGTACCATGTAGATTAGGGAGATTAGAGGCCAGTAAGATTCTTGGTTGCCAAAATTTTTTTCCTAATCTGTAGGTAGTCTTTTTACTCTCTTGATTAAGTCTTTAGATGAGCATAAGTGTTCAGTTTTTAGAAGCTTCCATTAGTCTATTTTCTCTCCTGGTGTTTGCGCATTGTTTGTAATATTTTATAGTTTACTCGTGTCATATATTAGGGCTCCCAATGTTGTCCCTACTTTTTATTGCAAGATCACTATTGTTTTAGATTTTATATTATGTCTTTGGACTTAGTTTATGTGCATGGTGTGAGATGTGTGTCTTTTTCATTTTTTTCCAGATGGGTATTCAGTTTTGCCAGCACTATTTACTGAAGAGACTGTGTTTTCCCTGTGTCATAGACTTTGGGCCTTTGTCAAATATCAGCTGCTATAGGTGAATGGACTTATATTTGGGTTCTCCATTCTGTTGTATTTATATATGTAACTATTTTTGTACCCATACCAGGCTGTTTTGACTACCATGGCAGTGTAATAGTTTCTAAAGTCAGGTAGCATGAGGCCTCCTACTTTGTTCTTCAACTTCAGTAGTGCTTTACTTATCGGAGGCTTCTTACTTTTCCATAAGAAATTAGTGATTTGTTTTTCCATCTCATTAAAAATGGTACTGGAATCTATATTGGGATTGCACTGTATCTATAGATAGCTTTGGGAAGAATAGACATTTTCATGATGCTAAGTCTTCCTATACATGAATAAAGTAGGTTTCTCCACTTACATAGATCTTTTTTGGTTTCTTGCAATAGTTTTTGCATCACTGGTCAGAATTATTCCTAAGTATTTTATCTTCATGGGGGCAATTGTGAATGTTATTCATTTGATGATTTCCTCTTTGGTGATCTCTTTGTTAATGTAAATGAATCCAACTGATTTATTTATGTTTATCTTGCATTCTGATACTTGGCTGAACTATCAGTTCCAGTTGTTATTTTGTGGACTTTTTAGGGTTTTCTGTGTCCAAAATCCTATCATTTGCAAATAAAGACATTTTTTTCTTTACAAATGTGAATACCCTTTATTTCCTTATCTTGTCTAATTGCTCTGGCTAGAATCTCCAGTACAATGTTGAATAAAAGTGATGATAATGGGCATCCTTGTCTGGTTACCATTTTCAAAGACAATGCTTTCAGTCTCTCTTTGTTTAGAATGATGTTGGCTATTGGCTTTGTATAGATGCCCCTCGTTAATAAAGGAATTTTCCTTCTATTCTTAATTTCTTAGGAGATTTAAACATGAATGGGTTTTAGGCTTTGTCAAATGCCTTTTCTACATCAGTTGATAAAATCAAGTGGTTCTCATCTTTTGTTTTATTTATGTGGTTGATTATTATTACTGTTTTTCTAATGTTGAAGCATCCCTACATCATTGGTATGAATCCTGCTTGATCATGGTGAATTAGTTTTTTGATATGTTGCTGAATTCTATTGCCTGGAGTTATGTTGAGGATTTTCATATAAGTTTATAAGAGATATTGGCCTCTAATTTTCCATTTTTGTGCAATCTTTAGCCAGTATCAGGGCTATGCTAGCTTTGTAGAATGAATTTGGGAGTGTTTCCTCATTTTTAGTGCTGTGATATAACTTTAGTAATAGTGGTGATAAGTGTTCTCTAAAAGTTTGGTAGACTTCCCTGGTGAAGCCATCTGGCCCAGGACTTTTTTTTGGTTGGGAGTCTTTAAATTACCTTTTTAATCTCTTCTTTTGAGATGAGTTTATTAAGTTGTTTTAATTCTGATTATGTTAGTTTTGATAGGTAGTGTGTTTCTAGAAATTTGCCTATTTCCTGTAGGTTTTCAAATTTAGAAGAGAACAATTTTTTATAATATTCTACTTTGATTATTCTAATTTCAGTTGGGTCTGTTGTGATATCACCCATTTTGTTACTCACTGGAACTATTTTCTTGATCTCCTGTTTTCACTTTATCAGTTTGGCCAGTAGTTTATTGATTTTGTTGATCTTTACAAAATGCCAGCGTTTGCTCTTGTTAACTCTTTCAGTTGTTTTCCTAGTCTCTGATTCATTTAGTACTGCTCTAATTTTTATTTTCTTCTGATGCTTAATGGGTTCTCTTGCTGCTCTTTTTCCACTTGTTTGAGTTATAGTGTTGATTCTTTCATTTGGGCCCTTCTTTTTTGTATGTGTGTATTTACTGAAATAAATTCACCTCTGAGCACTGCTTGTACTGTGTTCCATAGGTTCTAGTTGGATGTGTTTTCATTCTGATGTGATTCTATGAATTTCTTTTTTCTGTCTTTGATTTCTTCTACAACCCGGATGTTTTTGAGCAAGGTATTATTCAGTTACCACATGTTTGATTTTTTGCTCTTACTGTTTCTACTACTGATTTCTACCTTTATGGCTTTATGGTCTGAAAGATGATTTGCAATATTTCAATGTTTGGGATTTTGTTAAGACTTGTTTTATGGCATAATACATAATCTATTCTAGAACATGTTCCGTGTGCATTCGAAAAGAAGATATAGTTATCTGTTGATGGCTGGAGTGTTTTGTATATGTCTATGAGGTCAAGTTGCCTGATTGTGGCGTTCAGGTCTTCCATGTCTTCACTGAGCTTCTTTCTGGATATTCTGTCGATCACTGAAAATGGTGTATTGAAGTCTCCTATTATTATTGTGAAACTGTCTATCTCACTTTTCAGTGATGTTAGAGTTTGATGTATTAAGCAGCTCTGTCGTTGGGTATGTAAATACTTAATATGGTTTTGTCTTCATGATATGTTGACATTTGACATGTTGACATTTTAAGCAGTATATAGTGACCTTCCTTGCCCACTATGGTAGATTTTACTTTAAAGTCTATTTTATCTGAAATTAATATTGCCACTCCTGCTCTTTTTAGAATGCTGTTAACTTGGTGTATATTTTTCTATCCTCTAAGTTTCAGTTTGTTTATATCTTTAAGTCTAAGGTGTGTCTCCTGTAAACAGCATCTAGACAGATCATGTTTTTTACCCATTCTGTTACGCTTTGTCTGTTTATTGGTGCATTTAACCCATTTAAATTCAATGCAACTATTTTTTTATTTACTTATTTTTATTGTGATTAAGTGAAAATTTACAATCCAAGTCAATTTGATGTATGAAACACTGAGCACCTGCCTCTATGCAACTCAATCTACTCTCTTCACGCTGTGACAGTACATTCTTTCCACTCTTTCAATATCCACTCAAACAACACCTGTCCCCTCCTCTTCACCCTCCCCTGTTCCCTCTAGAAAGAAACCACTTGGACAGCTTCACATAGATATTAAACCATAAACTACACACACTATCTGTATCACTGTATGTCCCATAGTCTTGTCCAGTCTTTGTCCAAAGTGTTGGCTTCAGTACTGGTTCAGTTCTGGGCTAGAAGCAAGTCCAGACAATGTAATTATTGATATGAAATAATTTGGTGCTATCATTTTGGTGAGTTGTTGGCAGATTCTTTGTTTTGCTTAATTTTCTATGATGAATCATTTTTCTCTGTGGGTTTTCTCTTCATCATTTTCATTGTTGTTGGTTTTATATCTGCTGAGACCTCTTGATTCTGTTCCTTGATGTGTAGGATTGTTAATTTTCCTTTTGTTCACCTTTATGCTTACTCCTAATATTCTAAGTTTAAACCAGTTTTTAATTTCATTACATTGCCTTAACTTCCTCTCCATCTTAAAGAGCTATGAATACTTTAATTTGTCCCTCTTATGGCATAATACTGTCATCGTTTATAAACTGAGATATCTGTTTCCCTAGTTTTAGTGTTTTAGCTTTGGTTTATTTTTGTGGATTTTCTATTCATGCTGCTATGTGGATCCTCTGTCTTGCCTTGTATGTATATGTCAGATGTTCTTGATTTTCTAATCAAAGAACTTCTTACAGGGTTTCTTGTAATTTTGGTTTGGTTTTTGCAAATTCTCTAAACTTTTGTTTATCTGGGAATGTCCTCATTTTGTCATCATATTTGAAAGAAAATTTTGCAGGGTATATCATTCTTGGTTGCCATCCCCCCCACCCCAAGGCTTTGTATATGTCATTCCATTGCCTCTGTGAAACATTGTTTTGGCTTGATTCTTGAATCTAATTCTCAGAGGCTGTCCTTTGTATCTTACTGCTGCATTTAAAGCTTCCCTTTATCTTGGGTTTGTTAAGATTTTTTATTATGATTGAATGAAAATGTACACTCCCCATATAAATTTGCATGCTCACTCATATGCAGCTTCCACTGCTCTCCCTGAACGGTGACAGCACACTCTTCTTCTCTGCTCCATACATGCCCTATCCTCCCAACAGTCTCCTATCTCCTCCTCTCCACCCACTCTCCTTCCTGCAGTATGAGGTCAGCAGGACGACATCCTATAAATACCTAGAACTATAAAGTGCCCCAAAAATATGGTCACTCTGTATCGCCAAGTCTAATCCATTGCTGTCCGAAGAGTTGACCTTCATTATGATATATGGACAAGGGCAGCATCATGGCGAGAGGCCATGCTCCCAGAGAAACCCTGAAGCCCCCGGACCATCAATAGTGGTGTTTTAGTGGAGAACTCAGGGTGTACCCCTATTTATTCTTGTGTGGCCAGTGAGACTCAACATTGTGAGCTCCATCATGGCTATCACTGGTGGTGGCTAGTCACCATCTCGTTCTTATGGTCACAAGTCTATGTAGCCATCCACTCACGTGGGTCTCTCTGTCTTCTGGGTTCTCTTTTCCCCATGTCGTTATGGACCTTGGTGATCATCCATTCCTGCTGAGTTGGGACCATTTACTGTATCCTCAGATAGTAGCTTGGCAGGTTTTAAGACCCTGGACGTCACTCACCAATGTGGGATGTGGAAAAGGTTTTAAGACCCTGGACTCCACTCATCAATGTGGGATGTGGAAAGTCCTCATTAGCAAAATACTAGTTGTGCCAATTGGCCTTGATTTCTCCTGGTCCCTGGCCCCCCACCCAAGCTACTCTGTCCTTGCAATATTGGGTTAAGATGGGAGGAGTACTCAAGTTGTGCTGAAGTCCTGTTAATATTGATCTTCTTACTAATGTGTGCTGTCACCGATTTCACCCAACCAAATTTCTATCAACTGTCTAATCTAAATCCTCCTCCCCTAAATCCTCCTCCTCTCCTGCCCTCCCCACCCTTGCAGTAATCAAAGAGTCTTTTCTTCTATGCATGAGTCTGATTTTAAGTTCTTATAGTAGGGGTCTCATACAATATTTGTTCTTCTGTCCCTGACCACTTTCACTCAACGTGATGTCCTCCATTTGAAACCAGGTCATGAGATGTTTCCTGAAATCATCATTGTCCTTTATCATTGCATAGTGTTCCACTGAGTATATATACCATAGTTTGCCTATCCATTCCTCTGTCAGTGGGCATCTGGGTTGATTCCATGTTTTAGCTATTGTGGACTATGCAGCAATAAGCATTCGTGTGCATGTATCAGTTGGTGTGAATGGTCTTGATTCTGTAGGATATATTTCAAGCACTGGAATTACTGGGTCAAATGCTATACCTATTTCCAGTTTTTTAAGCGAGCACTAGACAGCTTTCCAAAGAGGTTGCACCATTTTGCAATCCCACCAACAGTGTAGGAGAGTTCCAATTTCTCAGCAGCCTCTCAAGCATTTGTTGTTTTGTATTTTTTAGATCATGGCCAATCTTGTTGGTGCGAGGCGATATCTCACTGTAGTTTTGATTTGAATTTCTTTAATAGCTAATGATCGCAAGCATGTCTGCATGTATTTTTGGCTGCCTGAATCTCCTCTTTAGAGAACTGTCTGTCTATCTCCTTTGTCCAGCACTTAATTGGATGATATATGTTTTTCTTATTGATATTTTGTAGTACCTTATAGATTATGCAGATCAGGCATCAGTCTGACAGAGTTGCCAAATATTTTTCCCGTTCTGTAGGTGGTCTTTTAATTCTATCAATAAAGTCTTTGGATGAACAAAAGTATTTGATTCTTAGTAGTTCCCATTTATCTGTTTTCTCTTTTGTTGATTATGGTTTGTTTGACTGATTTTGAAGTCTGTCTTTGTTGTGTGTTAACACTTCCATTGTTGTTCCTACTTTTTCTTGGATAAGCTTTATCATTTTAGATTTGATATTTAGGTCTTTTATACAATTTGAGTTGGTTTTTGTGTAAGGTGTGAGATATGGGTCTTGTTTAAATTTATTGCAGATAGATATCCATTTTGCCAGCATCATTTGTTGAAGATACTGTTTTTACCCCAGTTTAATGTCTTCGGGCATTTGTTGAATATCAACTGTTCATAGGAAGATGGTGTCATCTCTGGGGTCTCGATTCTGTTCCATTGATCTTTCTGTATCTTTTTGTACCAGTACCAGGCTGTTTTGACTACTGTGGCAGTGTAAGAGGTTCTAAAATCAGATAATGAGAGGTCTCCCAGTGTAATCTTCCTCTTTAGTAGTGCTTCACTTATCAGGGGCTTCGTCCGTTTCCAGACAAAGTTGGTAATTTGTTTCTCCATCTCATTAAAAAATGTCACTGGAACTTGTATCAAGATTGCATTACATAAGTGGACTTCTTTGGGTAAGATAGACATTTTCACAGTGTTAAGTCTTCCTATTCATTAACAGGGTAAATTTCTTCATTTATGTAAGTCTTTCTTAGTTTCTTGTAGTAAGGACTTGTAGTTCTCTCTGTAAAGGTCTGTTATTTCTCTGGTTACACTAATTCCTAGATACTGTATCTTCTTAGGGGCTATAGTAAGTGGCATTGATTTGGTGATTTCTTCCTTAATATTGTTGTTGTTATGCCAGGAATCTGACTGATTTACTTATGTTTATCTTGTATCCTGAGACTTTGCTGAACTCTTCTATCAGTTTGAGCAGTTTACTTGTGGATTCTTTGGGATTCTCTGCATATACAACCATATCATCTGCAAATAGGGAGGTTTTTACCTCTTCTTTACCAATGCAGATGCCCTTTATTTCTTGATCTTGTCTAATTGCTCTGGCTAGAACTTCTAGTACAATGTTGAATAGGAGAGGTGAGAGTGGGCATCCTTGTCTCTCTCCATTCAGGATGATGTAGGCAGTTGGCTTTGTATAAATGGCCCTTATTGCATTGAGGAATTTGCTGTCTATTCCTGTTTTGCTGTGAGTTTTTAGCATGAATGGGTGTTGGACTTTATCAAATGCATTTTCTGCACCAATAGACAAGATCAGCTGATTCTTGTCTTCTGTGTTATTTATGTGGTTGATCACATTAATTGTTTTTCTGCTGTTGAACCATGCTTGCATCTGTGGTATGAATCCAAGTTGGTCATGATGAATTATTTTTTTGATATGTTGTTGATTTCTATTGGCAAGAATTTTGTTGAAGATTTTTGCAGCTAGATTCATGAGTGATATTGGTCTATAGTTCTCCTTTATGGTTGGGTCTTTCCCTAGCTTTGGGATCAATGTTATGCTGGCTTGTTATGTTTGATGATAATAAGTCTTGGTGACTTTTGGGATCTACCTTGTGGGAAGTTCAATGAGCATTTTTCATGATTTCAGGGACATTTTCTATCAGCACATCTTCAATCATTCTCTGTGTTTTTTGTCATCTCCCTCTGCTCTGGGACTCTAGTCAGTCATAGACAATTCCTCTTGATAGAGTCCCACAAAACTGTCACTGATTCTTCACTTTTAAAAAATCTTTTATTTTGATTTTTTCCTCCAATATGTTGGCATTAATTGCTTTATCTTCAGTATCACTGATTCTGTATTGTCTCTATTCCACTCCTTTGGTTTTCTATTGAGTTGTGTAAATCTGTGATTTTATTGTTAACTTGCTGAATTTCAGATTGTTGTTGCTCAAGTGTTTCCTGCAGCTTGTTTAGTTTTTCAGTATGCTCTGTTTCAGTTTCTCTAATTTCCTTTCTAAATTCTGTGAGAGCTCGAAACATAACTCTTCTGTATTCTGCCTCTGATAATTGGAGGAATTCTTCTTCATCTGAATGTTTTTTAATTCTTTGTTTCAGAAGTTTTCTGAACCCAGGGTAGTCTGTTTCTTTAAAGGTTTTGAAATAGATTGTTGCCTCCAAGCCATCAGAAGACTTTTAATTTCATTTATTGTGTTCTGGTCTCTGTATGTGTATAGTTTTCTTTCCCCACTTGTCTTTTTGTTGTGCTGTGGGCAGTGGTGTATTGTAGTGATTCTGGAAATTATGCCACTAATATTCAGATACCAGCAGGATCCCCCATGGTGGACAGGTTTCAGCTAAGTTTTCAGACTAAGAAGAACATGGCAGTCTACTTCTGGAAAGGACTGGCCAATGAAAATCTTATGAATAGCAGCAGAAAATTGTCAGTTATAGTGCCAGAAAATGAGTCCCCTAGGTTAGAAGGCACTCAAAAGATGAGTGATAAAAAGCTGCCTGCTCAAAGTAGAGTCAATCTTAATGATCTGGATGGAGTAAAACCTTCGAGATTTTCATTTGCTGATGTGGCATGACTCAAAATGAGAATAACTGCAATCATCCATTAATAATTGGAACATGGAATGTAAGAAGTATGAACCTAGGTAAATTGGAGATTATCAGAAATGGAATGGAATGCATAAATATAGATATCCTAGGTATTAGTGAGCTGAACTGGAATGGTATTGGCTATTTTGAATCAGACAATCATATGCTCTACTGTGCTGGTAATGAAACTTGAGGAGGAATGATGTTGTATTCAAAATCAAAGAGAACATTACAAGATCTGTCCTGATAAAGCTGTCAGTGGTATGATAATATCCATGTGCTTACAAGGAAGGCCAGTTAATACAACTACTATTCAAATCTGAACACCAACCGCTAAGGCCAAAAGTGAAGAAATTGAAGATTTTTACCAGCTTTTGCCGTCTGAAATTGATCAAGCATACAATCATGGTTCATTGATAATTACTGATGACTGAAATGCAAAGTTAGAAACAAAGAAAGATCAGTAGTTGGATGATAGAAATGATACCAGATATTACATGATAGAATTTTGCAAGACCCACAACTTTTCATTGCAAATATTCTTTTTCACCAACTCAAATGGTGACTATACACATGGATCTTGTTAGATGGATTACACAGGAATCAAATTGACTACATCTGTGGAAAAAGATGTTGTAAAAGCTCTATATCAGCAGTCGAAACAAAGGCAGGTGCTGACTGTGGCACAGACCATAAACTGCTCATATGCAAGTTCAGACTAAAACTAAAGAAAATTAGAACAATTTGAAGATAGCTGAAGTGTGACCTTGAGTATATTCCACCTGAGTTTAGAAACCATCTCAAGAACTGATTTGATGTGTTGAACACCAGTGACCAAAGACCAGGTGAACTGTGGAATGACGTTAAAGACATCATCCATGAAGAGAGCAAGAGGTCATTAAAAAGACAGGAAAGAATGAAAAGACCAAATTGGATATCAGAAGAGACTCTGAAACTTGCTCTTGAGCATTGAGCAGCTAAAACAAAGGGAAGTAAAAAACTGAACAGAAAATTTCCAAGGGTAGCTCGAAAGGACAAAATAAAGTATTAAAATGACATGTATAAAGAGCTGGAAAGAAAACCAAAAGGGAAGAACACACTCTGCATTTCTCAAACTGAAAGAACTGAAGAAAAAATTCAAGCCTTGAGTTGCAATAGTCAGAGATTGTACGGGGAGAATATTAAATGACTCAGGAAACAGCAAAAGAAAATGCAAGGAATACACACTCATTGTACAAGAACTGGTCGATGTCAACCATTTGAAGAGGTAGTAAATGATCAGGAACTGATGGTACTGAAGGAAGAAGTAGATGCTGCACTGAAGGCACTGGAGAAAAATAAGGTTCCAGGAACTGATGGATTATCATTGAGGTATTTCAACAAATGAATGCAATAGTGGAGGTACTAACTTGCCTATACAAAGAAATTTGGAGGACATATACCTGGCCAACTGACTGGAAGAGGTCCATATTTATGTCCATTCCTAAGAAAGCTGATCTGACCAAATGTGGAAATTATCAAACAGTATCATTAATATCACGTGTGAGTAAAATTTTGTTAAAAGCAACTGCAACAGTATATTGACAGAGAACTAACAGAAATTCAAGCTGGATTCAGAAGAGGATGTGGAACCAGGGATATCATTGCTGATGTCAGATGGATCTTGGCTGAAAGTAGAGAATACCAGAAAGATGTTTACCTATATTTTATTGACTATTCGAAGTCATGCGACTGTGTGGATCGTAACAAATTATGGGTAGCCTTGAGGAGAACGGGAATTCCTGAACACTTAGTTGTGCTTATGAGGAATCTGTACATGGTTCAAGAGGCAGTTGTGTAAACATAACAAGGGGACACTGCATGGTCTAAAATCAGGAAAATTATGCATCAGGGTTGTACCTTTTCACTGTACCTTTTCAATCTGTAGCTGAGCAGATAATCTGAGAAGCTGGACTATATGAAGAAGAATGAGGCTTCAGGTTTGGAGGAAGACTCATTAACAACCTCTGTTATGCAAATGAGACAACCCTGCTTACTGGAAGCGAAACAGATTTGAAATACTTACTGAAGAAGATCAAAGACTCCAGCCTTCAGTATGAGTTGCAACTCAACATCAAAAACACAAAAATCTTCACATCTGGACCAGTAAGCAATGTCACAATAAATGGAGAAAGGATTCAGGTTGCCAAGAATTTCATCATACTTTGCTCCACAATCAACACCCAAGGAAACAGCAGTCAACAAATCAAAAGATGCATTGCACTGGGAAAATATGTTGCAGCCAACCTCTTTAAAGTGTTAAAAGTAAAAATATCACCTTGAAGACTAAGGTGCACCTGACCCAGGCCATGATATTTTCAATCACATCATGTGCATATGAGAACTGGACAATGAATAAGGAAGACAGAAGAAGAATCTAATATCTTTGAATTGTGATACTGGAGAAGAATATTGATTGTGCTGTGGACTGCTAAAAGAACCAAAAGATCTATTCTGGAAGAAGTACAACCAAAGTGCTCCTTGGAAGCAAAGACAGCAAGACTGTATCTTGCATACTCTGGATATGTCGAGAGGGCTCAGTCCCTCAAAAAGGACATTATGCTTGGTAGACTACAGGGTCAGTGAAAAAGAGGAAGACTCTCAGTGAGTGGATTGACATAGTGGCTGCAACAATGGAGTTAAACATAAAAACAATTGTGGATATGGCACAAGACCAGGTAGTTTATTGTTCTGTTGTGCATAGGGTCACTGTCATGGTTTGAATTGTGTCCTCCCAAAAATGTGTGCAGCCACATGGCTGGGATATGGTTCCCAGTATCTTGGGACTGTCCTCCATTGTGTGGTTTTGCTAAACTGTATGTTAAAGGATTAGGGTGGGGCGGTAAATTCCTGCATTGGATTACTTCCCTGCCCGGCTGTTGGGGGAGTTTCCCCAGAGAGTGGCTTGCCCCACCCTTAATGCTTTCAGATAAAAAGGAGAGAGAAACAAAGAACAATTTGGGAGCCTCGTTACCATCAAGAGAGCAGCACCGGGAGCAGAGCGCGTCCTTCAGACCTGAGGTTCCTGCGCCGGGACGCTCCCTGGACAAAGACTGATGCAATACCAGACTTTCCTCCAGAGCTGACAAGGGGAAAGCCTTCCCCTGGAGCGGTCACCCTGAATATGGACTTGCAACCTACCAGACTGTGTAAGAATAAACCTTCCTTTGTTAAAGCCATCCACTCTGTGGTATTTCTGTTAGAGTGGCCCTAGCTGACTGAAACAGTCACTATGAATGGGAACTCACTCGATGGCATCTAACAATGACAACAACATATAGCCTTTAATTGTCTGAGAAGTCAAGTGTTCTCTTCAGTTAATTGAAGCAGTGGAAACTTATTTTTATTTTGTATTTTTAAATTATAATTAAGTGAAAGTATACAATCCAAGTCAATTTTGCATACCCGCCTCTCTACAACTCTATCTGTTCTCCACACTCTGTGACAGCACACTCCTTTTCACTCTTTACTACTAGTATCCTCCCAACAAACACCTGTCCCCTCCTCTCCACCCTCTCTTCTCCCTTGTAGAAAGAAAGCAGTAGGACACCTTTCTATAAACATAATAAGCCATAAAGTACACACACCACATGTTCACTTTGTGTCCCCGAGTCCAGTCAATTCTTAGCCTGAAGTTTGGACCTCAGTACTGGTTTTTGGTCTGGGGCAGCAGCAAGTCTAGTGGCTGTTTTCCCAAGGGACCCTCCAGGCTGTTAGACCATCAGTTCTGGCCTTTTAGTAGAGCTCTTGAAATGCACACCTCTTTTTCTTGTGCTACATCAGGTACTCTCCAAAACGGCTACCTGTAGTGCTGCTGGGCACTATCTGGTTATTCTGGTCTCATGCTGATGCTGTCTCCCATTCATATGGGTCTTTCTGTCTCCTGGGCTCATTTTTCCTCGTGTCTTTGATGTGCTTGGTTGTCATCTGTTCCAGGTGGATTGGGACCAATTGATTGCTACAGTTTCAGATCCCAGATCCCACTTACCAATATGGGGTGCAGAAGACTCTGTTAGCAAAAGGCTAGTTATGTCGACTGACTTGTTGACTCCTGAAAACATGGTTCCCAGACCCCTGTCCCTACTACTCTTTCCTTTGAAATGTTGGCTTGAATTTAGAAAACCTTTTAATTTATGGTGTAGTCCATTTATGCTGATCTGCCTTCTACTGAGTGCTGTCACAGCCTTCACCTACTGAATTCCTATCAATTATCTAATGTATGACCAACCCCCCAACGCTTTGGACTCCCATAGCCATCCAAGTCTTTTCTTCTGTGCAAAAGTCCTTTTTCAAGTCCTTATAATAGTGGTCTTACACAATACTTGTCCTTTTGCAACTGACTGATTTCACTCAGCATAATGTCTTCTAGTTGATACTAGGTTATGAGATGCTTCCTAAAATCATCATTGTCCTTTATCATTGCAGTGTTCTATTGTGTAGATACATCATAGTTTGTTTATCCGTTCATCTGTTCATGGGTACCTAGGGTGTTTCCATCTTTTTATTATGGTTGACAGTGCTGCAATAAACATTCATGGTCATGTATCTGTTCATATGACAGCCCTTATTTCTGTAGGATGTATTCCAAGCAGTGGAATTGATGCATCATATGGTATTTCTATTTCTAGCTTTTTCAGAAAGCACCAAATTGCTTTCCAAAGAGACTGTGCCATTTTACATTCCTATCAGCAGTGCATGAGAGTTCCAATCTCTCCACAGCCTCTCCAGCATTTGTTGTTTTGTATTTTGGGGATTATTGCCAACTTCACTGGGGTGAGACAGTATTTCATTGTCTTTTTAATTTGGATTTCTCTAATAGCTAATGATCATGAGTATTTTCTCATATGTCTTTTGGCTGCCTGGATGTTTTATTTGATAAAGTATCTGTCCACATCCTTTGCCCGTCATTTAATTGGGTTATTTATCTTTTCTTGTTGATATTTTGCAATACCTTGTAGATCGTGGAAATTAGATCCAATGAATCATTGCCAAATATTTTTTCCCATTCCATAGGCATTCTTTTAACTCCCTTGATAAAGTCTTTGGATGAATGTAAGTGATTTTTAGTAGTTTGCATTTATCTATGTTCTTTTCTGTTGTTCATGCATTGTTTGTAAGATGCTGTAGTCTGTCTAAGCAATATATTAGAACTTCCATTGTTGTTCCAATTTTTTCTTGCATGATCTTTATCGTTTTGTGTTTGCTATTTAGGTCTCTGATCCATTTTGAGTTAGTTTTTGTGTAAGGTGTGAGATATGGATCTTGTTTCAGTTTTGTGCAGATGGATATCTTATTCTGTCAACACCATTTGTTAAAGAGACAGTTTTTACCCATTTACAACATTGGGGCTTTTGGTAATCATCAACTGTTGATAGGAAGATGGTGATACTTCTGGATTCTATTCCGTTACGTTGGTCTATATATCTCTTTTTGTGGGGGTGGAGTCAAGATGGTGGACTAAGCACACATCTCCTTATATTCCTCTGGAGACCAAGACCTGAACTTATAACCAAACAGAGCCTTCTGGTCACCTAGTAAGCCCCAGCACACTGCACAGGGCTGTTAATTTGGACTTCATACCACTGAACAGAAAACCTCCTCTCTTTCACTGACTCCTGCTCTTGCCTAGCCCTGGCTCTCATAGATGAAGGTAATGCACCATTTTGACTTTTTTTTTTGTCCTGGCTGACAGGTGGAGCTAGGTCATGCCTGATGGCTAGTCTCAAACGCACTGCTGGTGGCATAGGCAGGTGAAACTGCCATATTTTGAGAGCTAGGCTTAGGACTCTGTTCATCTACCACTTTGGGGCTGTCTTTTTACCACTGCCACAGTGTGGTTTGTACAGAACCAGCAGCGCCTATGTGCGGGATACCATGTTGGATACAGAGATTTTAGCAGGACCTAATTCTTAGCCTGGGAGCCAGTGCCTGAAAACAGGACAGCACTTCTCTGACAGGAAACCAGTAGTTTACATAGTGTTGCTTACGGTGGGGGCGCAGCAAAAGAGGCTGAGGATTCACTACATCTTGGCACCTTTAGCCCCACTATCTGCCAATGGTGTGGACAGCGCCATCTTAGATATGGTAGCCGCAGCTGGACCTAATTCTTAGCTTGGGAGCCAGAGCCTACCCACAGGAGAGTGCTTTTCTACTACAAAAGCAGTAGTTTAAACACTGTCGCCTAAGGCTGGGCCCTGTTGGCAGAGGCCAACAGGGCAGTAGCATTGCTGTATTTTGAACTAGTTCATGTCACCTGGGGTTGGATATAGAGGTGCTTACTTTGCCAGTTGGGAAGAGGGACTTATACACCTGAAAACCTGACTGGCTTGGGAAGTGGTCAGATACCTTTTGTCTTACATTTTAAGACAGCCTAGAGAAACATCTGCAGTCCATCCTCACATTATCTCTCCCAGCCTTTACTTGCTCACATGAAACCCAAAAAGCAATAGATGCTTGTGGTGTACAAGAAATCACCCATGGCTTCAGAAGGCTCCCAAACAAAACAACCAAGGAGTTTTCCAGATGAAGAAACTTTTCTGAAATCATCAGAGGTGAATACAAAAGGATTATATACAGAGCCCTTCTAGACCTTATACAAAATGCAGCAGAACAAAAGGAAAAAATTCAGCAAGCTGTTCGATCTGATGGAACACCAGTACTCTGAAATCCAACAGATCAAGAACAAAATCAAAGACATAGAAACTTCAATGCAGAGACAAGAAAACAGAATGGAACAAATAGAAAAAAGAATTTCTGACTTGGAAGACAGAGCTACTGATGCCAGTATCTCTGAGCAGAAATCAGAAACCAAAAAAACAAAGAAGCATTAAGAAACATGTGGGACTCTATTAAGAGGAACAACCTTCGATTAATTGGAGTCCCTGAACAGGATGAAACACCTAAGAACACAGAGAGTATCGTTGCTGAGCTGCTGACAGAAAACTTCCCAGAAATCATGAAGGAAGAGAATATAGATATCCCAGATGCATATCATACACCACCCAATATAAATCTCAAAAGCAAGACTCCAAGACATATTATAATCAAGCTTAACAAAATGAAGTATAAGCAGCAACTCTTAAAGGCAGCAAGACTCAAAGCAAAGCTAACATTCAGAGGGAAACTCTGTAGGCTTTTGTCAGATTTCTCAGCAGAAACCATGCTGGCACGGAGACAGTGGCATGACACATTCAAAGCCTTGAAGGAGAAGAACTTCCAACAGAGAATTATATATCCTGCAAAACTATCTTTCAAATATGAAAATGAAAGTAAGACATTCCCAGATAAACAAAAACTCAAAGACTTTGTAAAAACCAAACCAAAACTACCAGAAATACTGAAAGAAGTTCTTGGCTTCAGCTTAGAAGAACAAATCCACTAACTTTGTATTTTAGAATGACACATCATCCAGAATTCTACTCAGTTAGGGAAGGCTCCAAACTCAATCACAGCTTTAATACTGAAAGAAACAATCCAGTGATTATCATGAAAACTATGGTACCATCATATTAAAAAGAGGGATGTACTACAGCCTTTATAGTCTTTCTAGACGGAGAGGATGTCGAGAAGAGTGGTAGTAATTAAAATGGGGTTTACATGTAGTTTATTAAGGGGGATCATAGGGGCAGCTGTAAAGCACAAGAAAGATGTAACATACCATATCAAGAAATGTAACACAAGAGTCTCAACAACTACAAAACCAGCTCTGAAAAAGGTGAAAAATCAACTTACCAAAAAGAATGTCCCAGAAAAGAATAATAAGAACAACAGAGAGAAAATCAACACAAAAATAAACATATCACAATGGCAACACTGAACATAAAGCTATCAATAATTACATTGTATGTGAATGAACTAAATGCTCCAGTAAGGAGATATCGAGTGACATCTTGGATCAAAAGACATGACTCATTCATATGTTGTCTACAAGAAACTCACTTGAGACTTAAAGATAGGAACAAACTGAAAATTAAAGGATGGAAGAATAGATATCAAGCTAACAATGAACAAAGAAGAGCAGGTGTGGCAAGTCTAATCTCAGATAAAATCAATTTTTTTTTATTTTGACTGAGTGAAAATGTACATTCCCATATAAATTTACATGCCCACCTATATGCAGCTTCCACTGCTCTCCC
The DNA here is from genome assembly GCA_028571685.1 of Heterohyrax brucei. Taxonomy (NCBI): domain Eukaryota; kingdom Metazoa; phylum Chordata; class Mammalia; order Hyracoidea; family Procaviidae; genus Heterohyrax; species Heterohyrax brucei. The sequence continues at coordinate 59,644,314 of CM053166.1, forward strand.
TGCCCAGTGACGGCACACTATTCCTCTCTGCTCCATATATGTCTCATCCTCCCAACAGTCTCCTTTCCCCTCCTCTCCACCCACCCTTCTTCCTCCAGCCAGAGGTCAGCAGGATGATAAGCAGCCATCCGAGGGCACAGACAAAATCAATTTTAATGTAAAATCCACCAACGTGGGCAAAGATGGACACTATTGCTGAAAAGTTCAGTACACAAGTAAGACTTAAGTATATTAAATATTTATGTACCTAACATCAGAGCACCTAATACATCGAAGAAGCCCTGACTACACTCAAAAAAGCGTTAGATGACTTCACAATAATAGTGGGAGACTTCAACACTCCACTCTCAATACTGGACAGATCATCTAGAAAAAAGCTCAGTAAACATACAGAAGACCTCATTGCCACAATTAACAAATTAAACCTCATCGATATATATACAGAACTTTCTACCCATCAGCGGACAGCTACACCTTCTTCTCCAGTGCACATGGAGCATTTTGCAGAATTGACCATGTGTTAGGACATAATGCATTTCTCAACAAAATCCATACCACTGAATTAATGCAAAGCATCTTCTCAGATCATAAAGCCATAAAAGTCGAAATCAATAGCAGAAAAAACATAGAAAGTGGAACTCTTGGAAACTGAACAACATCTTTCTCAAAACACCATGGGTTATAGAAGAAATCAAGGATGAAATAAAGAAATTCATGGATTGCAATGAGAATGAAAACACTTCCTACCAGAACCTGTGGGATACAGCCAAAGCAGTGCTCGGAGGTCAGTTTATCTCCATAAATGCACACGTCTGGAAGGAAGAAAGAAGCCAAATCACGAAACTAACCCTACAGCTTCAACAAGTAAAGAAGGAACAACAGAGGAACTCCTCAGGCACCAGAATAAAACAGATCATAAAGATTAGAGCAGAACTAAATGAATTAGAGAATAGAAAAACAATTGAAAAAATTGAAGAGACCAAAAGCTGGTGTTTTGAAAAGATCAACAAAATTGACAAACCACTGGCTAAACTTACTAAAGAAAAACAGGAAAGGAAACAGATAACCCAAATAAGAAAAGAGAGGGGAGTTGTCACAACAGATCCAACAGAAATCAAAAATATCATAACAGAATGCTATGAAAGACTGTACTATAGCAAATCTGAAAACCTGGAGGAAATGGACAAATTCCTAGATTCATATCATCTACCCAAATTATCACAACGTGAAGCGGAACTTAATAAACCCATCACAAAGGAAGAGATTGAAAATGTCATCAAATAACTTCCAACGAAAAAAAGCCTGGGCCCAGATGGCTTCACTGCAGAATTCTACCAAGCTTTTAGAGAAGAGTTATCTCCAATACTGCTGAGACTATTTCACAGCATAGAAAGGGATGGAATACTCCCAAACTCATTCTAGGAAGCCAGCATAACCCTGATACCAAAGCCAGGGAAAGACCCAACAAAAAAGAACTACAGACCAATATCACTCATGAATCTAGATGTTTTTGTACCAGTACCAGGCTGTTTTTACTGCTGTGGCAGTGTAATAGATTCTAAGGTTGGGTAGTGTGAGGCTTCCCACTATGTTCCTCTTCTTCAGTAGTGTCTTACTTATCTGGGATTTCTTTCCTTTCAAACGAAGTTAGTGATTTATTTCTCCATCTCATTAAAAAATGACACTGGAATTTGTTTTGTGATTGTGTTGTTTATGTAGATCACTTTGGGTATAACAGACATTTTCACAATGTTAAGTCTTCCTATCCATGAGCAAGGTAGGTTTCTCCACTTACGTAAGACTCTTGTGGTTTATTGCAGTAGGTTCTTGTTATATTGTCTGTATAGGTCTCTTACATCTCTGGTTAGATTAATTCCTAGGTATTTTGTCTTCTTGTGGGCTATTGCAAGTGGTTTTCATTTAGTGAGTTCCTCGTTGATGATTTATTCTTTGGTGTAAAGGAATCCTACTGATTTATTTATGTTTATCTTATATTCTAATACTTTGCTGAACTCTTCTGTTAGTTCCAGTAGTTTATGGTTTCTTTAGAGTTTTCTGTGTACACAATCATATCATCTGTAAGTAGGGATTCTTTTAGTTCTTTCCTAATGCAGATGCCTTTTATCTCATTGTCTTGTCTGATTGCTCTGGCCAGAACTTCTAGTACAATGTTGAAAGAAGTTGGTGACAGTGGGCAACCTTGTCCAGTTCCTGTCCTCAAGGGGAATTCTTTCAGTTTCTCTCCATTCAGGATGATGTTGGTGGTTGGTTTTGCATAGATGCCACTTATTACATTAGGGAATTTCCCTTCTATTCCTATTTTGCTGAGTTTTTATCACAAATGGGTGTTGGACTTTGTGAAATGCCTTTTCAGAACCAATTGATGGGATCAAGTGATTCTTATTCTTTGTGTTATTCATGTGGTTGATCACATTGTTTTTCTGATATTGAACCAGCCCTGTATCCCTGGTATGGATTCTACTTGGTCTTGATGAATTTTTTTTTATATGTTGTCCAAATTCTACTGGCTAGAATTTTGTTGAAGATTTTTGCATCTACGTTGATGAGTGATGTTGGTCTGCAATTTTCTTTTCTTGTGAGGTCTTTACCTGGCTTTGGTACCAGGGTTTTGCTAACTTCATAGAGTGAATTTGGGGGATGTTTCATCCTTTTCTTGGTTGTAGAATAGCTTCAGTGGTATTGCAATGAACTCCTCTCTAAAAGTTTGGTAGAATTCTCCAGTGATGCTGTCTGGGCCAGGAATTTTTTTGGTTGGTAGTTTTTTGATTACTTTTTTATCTCTTCTTTCATGATGGGTTTATTAAGTTGTTGTACTTCTCTTTGTGATAATTTTGGTAGGTCATGTGAATCTAGAAACTTGCCCATTTCCTCTAGGTTTTCAAATCTGTTCGAGTACAGTTTTGTAGTATTCTGTTATGATTCTTTTAATTTTGACTGGGTCTGTTCTGTTGTGACATCTCCTGTCTTATTTCTTATTCCTGTTATTTGTTCTCTCCTGTTTTTCTTTTGTGAGTTTAGCCAATAGTTTATCAGTTTTGTTGATCTTTTGAAACAACCAACTTTTGGCTATGTTAACTCTTTCAATTGTTTTTCTATTCTCTATTTTTTTTTTTTTTTTTAGTTCTGCTCTAATTTTTATTATCTGTTTTCTTCTGGTACCCAAAGGGTTCGTTTGTTGTTCTTTCTACTTGTTGAAGCTGTAGGGTTAATTCTTTGGGTTGGGTCCTTTCTTCATTCTGGATGTGTGCATTAAGATAAATTGACCTCTGAGGACTTCTTTTGCTGTATCCTATAGGTTCTGGTAGGATGTGTCTGTTGATGCCATGAATTTCTTTATTGCATCATTGATTTCTTCTATAACCTCGAGTTTTGGGGAGAAGTGTTCAGTTTCCATAGTTTGACTTTCTACCCGTGTGTTTTCTGCTATTGATTTCAACTATTATGGCTTTATGGTCTGAAAAGATGCTTTGCAACAATTCAGTGGTTTGGATTTTGTTGAGATTTGCTTTATGGGCTAATATGTGGTCTGTTATGGAGAATGTCCCATGTACATATGAAAAGAAGGTGTACTCGTCTGTTGTTGCCTACAAAATTCTGTATATGTCTGTGAGGTTGAGTTGGTTGATTGTTGCAATAATATCTTCTGTATCTTTATTGAGTTTTTTTCTTGATGATCTGTCCCTTACTGAAAGTGGAATGTTGAAGTCTCTAACTATTACTGTGGAGTGATTTATCTCATGTTTCAATTCTGTCAGCATTTGTTTGATATATTTAGATGTTATGATATTGAGTGCATAAATATTTAATATTATTGTATCCACCTTATATACTGAACTTTTAAGCAATAGTGACTGTCTTTGTCCATGATGGTGAATTTTACTTTAAAATCTGTTTTATCTGAGATTAATATTGCCAATCCTGCCATTCTTCACATGTTGTTAGCTTGGTATATGTTTTTCCACCCTTTGATTTTCACTTTGTTCATATCTTTGAGTCTAAGGTGTGTTTCTTGTAACCAGCAAATAGATGGTTCATGTGTTTTGATCTAGTGTGCTGCTGTCTGTCTCTTTATTGACACATTCAAGTCCATTTACATTCAGTGTAGTTATTAATAGATAAATATTTAGTGTTGTCATTTTGATGTGTTAACTTTTGTGTTGTTGACATTTCCTTTGTTCCACTTAATAGTCTGTTGTTTATCATTTTCCTTTACAGGTTTTTTTTTGTCTGTTGAGACTTCTGCATTGTTTCTTGTTTTGATATTAGTACTGTTAGTTGGCTTTGTGGATATCCCTTTGTTCCACTCCAAAGTTCTAGGTTTAAACCAGTCTTTAACTTCTTTATATCTTCTAAACTTCCTCTCCATTTGAAAGGGCTATGAATACTGTACTATATATCTCTTTATAGTGTAATGTTGTCATACTTTACATGTTGAGCTTTCTGTTTCCCTAATTTTAATATTTTAGCTTTGACTGAGCTTTGTCATTTCCCTAACTAATTAGGATTCTGGATGCTCTGACCTGCTTTGCATCCTTAGGTTTATATCTGACTTTATTGATTTTCTAATTGAAGAATTTCTTTCAGTATTTCTTGTAACTTCTGTTTGGTTTTTGTGATGTATCTAAGCTTCTCTGTGTCTGATAATGTCCTAATTTCACTGTCACGTTTGAAGGATTCTTTTGCAGGATATATAATTCTTGGTTGGAAGTTTTTTTCCTTCAAGGCTTTGTAACTGTCATCCCATTGTATTCTTGCCAACAAGGTTTTGGCTAAAAAGTAAGTCATTCTACAAGTCTTCCCCTTGTATGTTAGTTTTTGTTTAAACCTAAATGCCTTTATGAACCTCTCCGTATGTTTCATTTTGTTAAGCTTGATTATAATATGTGTTGGTGTCTTTCTTTTGGGGTCTACCTTTTGTGGACTTCAGTGAGATCTTGCATAGCTATCTTCTTTCATGATGTCAGGAAAGTTTTCTGTCAGCAACTCTTCAACAATTCTCTCTGTAATTTCTTCTATCTCTCCCTGTTCTGGATCTCCAATTACACTTTAATTGACAGAGTCCCACATTATCCTGAATAATTCTTCATTTTCCTTGATTCTTTTATCTGATTTCTCCTCATAGATGCTGGTGTCAGTTGCTTTATCTGCAGTCTTGTTAATTCTACATTCTGTTTCTTCAGTCCTGCTCTTTTGGCTTTGCATTGAGTTGTCCAACTCTATAATTTTATTATTGATCTGCTGAATTTCAGATCCTTTACAATCTAGCAGCTCATATAGCTTATTTAATTTTTCTTTTTGGTTTGCTGTACTTTGTTTAATTTCCATCCTAACACCTAGAAGGGCTGTATACACACTTTTTTTGTATTCTGCCTCTGATAATTTCAGGAAGGCTTCTTCATCTAGGAAGTATTTTGATCCTGTTTTTTGGGAGTTTTCCAAGGTGATGGTGGTCTGCTTCTTTAAATGGCCACCAACCACTGATGCATTCTCTAGGTACGGCTACCTTAAGTACAGTTTTTTTTGGTGAAGGATATGCTGTCCAGCCCAGTGGTGCTGCTCAGCTTCGTGGCCTGCCCCAGCTGGGCCCTCAGGGGTGGCAGTCCCTACCTTCTGGCTGAAAAAGATGGAGCCCTACTTATGGAGTCTTTCAGGGACCATGGCAGCAGACGCTATGGTGTGGCTCATTGAAGGGAGGGTGAAAGGCATCACCACACTCAGCCACCAGCAACCACTGCATTCTCTAGGTGTGATGGTCTCAAAAACAGCTTTTCTGCTGAAAGAGGCATTATCCAGTCAGGTGTTGTTGCTCACTGTGGCAATCAGCCCCATCTGGGGCTCATGTGTGGCTGATTCTCCTTTTCAGCTGACTATGATGGCATCCTGCCTGTGCCCTCTCTTCTGTGCTGTGTCAACTGAACCTGTGTCTAAGCACAAAGAAGAGAGGGAGGAAAGGCACTGGTACCATTGGCTGCCAGCCACCACTGACTTCTCCAGATGTGACTGTCTTAAGTACAGCCTCTCTGCTATGAGAGACACTTTCTACTTAGGTTCTGCAACTCAGCCTGGCAGGCGGCCCCAGCCACTCTCTCAGTCTCAGCAGCACCCTTCCCAGTCTCCCGGTTGACAAAGATGGCATCCCTAATTATAAAAATCTCAGCTACTGTGACAGCATAAATGAGACTCTTTGCACTGCCATCTTACCTCCAACAAACATAGTTTTCCCCTTCCTGTCACCTAGTGTGATCTTACAACCCTCTGTCTTATCTTGGCATTCCAGAATGTCCACTCTGCTCCATTCAATTGTTTTTTCTAGGCCTTAGGTCTCAGAGGGAATTGAGGAGATGTGAGACTAGCCTGCCACTTGCCCCCACCAAGGGGAAATTTTGAAACCCTGCCACCAGGTGGTTAGTGCAGTAGCTAGGTGCCGGAGTCCCAGTATTAGTTTACTTTTCTTGTGTGTATTCAGGTGGATACTCACTCAGTTGCCCCACTCCCAGTGTGTAGGGTCTGTAGGGGGTGTTGATTAGTGTGGGTTCAAGTTACAGAGTGTGCATGCTATGAAAGGCAGGGAGCCCACCTGTACCCAGAAAGGTGAGTCACTGGCATATCTGAGCCTAGGGAGCTGGCATGTTTCTGCTTTGACTTTCTGGCTCAGTAGTGTCAGCAGACTTCCCTTCTTTTCCTTTGCTAGGCTGCTTGTCTGCCACTTCAGATACCATGTCAGGATCACGTGCCTGGCACAGGAGAGAAAAGAAAGTTGGGGAGAGGCACTAAAGAGAGGGAGAGATGTTGTGCCGCAAAGAAAAAGTTTCAATCCACACGTGACCACATGAGCTTATCTTTTGGCATTCAGATATAAGAATGCTGCAACTCAGGCCTGTCTGCCTGAAGCTTGACGTTTCTGCTGAGAAATGCACTTTCTGAATGTGGCTGTGTTTGGAGTGCTGGCAGGGGGTCCTCCTGAGGAGTGTCAACTCCTGTCAGCCTGTCCTTTCTGGGTTACTCTTGTACCTCCTCTCCCCTCTCTGTCAGCCAGCTCCTTTTTCCCAGTTACACCATGCTGATCAGGACTCCAAGAATGCACAATTTAATCTAAAATTGGTTTTTTCAGGCCTTTATTGTTAGACGGATTGAAGGGTGGCTCTGGCTACTCCACCATATTAGCCCTGTCTCCTGTAATTTTTAGAATTTGCCTTTCTCCGGTGCCCAAGGGCTTCTTTTGGTGCTCTCTTTGTACCTGTTTCAGTTGCAGGGTTCTCTGATTTGGGCCGCTTTTTCTTTTTGGATGTATGCATTTATTGAGATAAATTGAAATTGGATCACTGCTTTTGCTGTGCCCCAAAGGTTCTGGTAGGATGTGCTTTCATTCCCATTCAATTCTGTGAATTAGTTTATCTTGTCCTTGATTTCCTCTATAACCCAGTAGTTTTTGAGCAAGGTGTTGTTCAGTTTCCACGTGTTTGATTTTTTTACCTTTCATTTTCTGTTATTGATGTCTACTTTTTTGACTTTGTGTTCTGAAAAGATGCTTTGTAATATTTCATTACTTTGAATTTTGTTAAGCATTGCTTTGTGGCCTAATATGTGGTCAATTCTGAAGAATATTCCATGTGCATTAGAAAAGAAAGTATACATGGCTGCTGTCAGATGCAATGTACTTTATGTCTATGATATCAAGTTGGTTGATTGTGGCACTTAGATCTTTCATGTCTTTATTGAGCTTTTTTCCTGGGTATTCTGTGCTTCACTGAAAGTGGTGTATTGAAATCTCCTACCATTATTGTGGAGATATTTCTACTTTCAGTGCAGCTGGAGTTTTTTTAATTATTTTTTTTAAACGTATTCTGGAGACTTATAGTTGGTTGTGTAGATATTTAATATGGTTATGTCCTCCTGAAGTATTGAGCCTTTATTCATGATATACTGTCCTTCCTTATCCAATGTGGTGGATTTCACTTTAAAGTCTATTTTATCAGAAATTAATGTTGCCGTGCCTTCTATTTTTGAATGTTGTTAGCTTGACATATTTTTCTATCTTTTGAGTTTTACTTTGTGTGTGTCTGTAACTCTAAGGCATGTCTCCTGTAAGCAGGAAATACATAGGTTGTGTTTTTTTACCCAATCTTCTGCTCTCTGTCTCTTTATTGATGCACTTAATCCATTTACACTCAGTATGATTATTGATAGGTGTGGGTTTAGTACTGTCAGTTCATCATCTTTTGGTACATTGTACACAAGTTCTTTTCTCTATATAGTTTTCTATGCTATGTCTTTTTTCTTTACCTGTCTTCTTTTCATCTTTTTCAATGCCGGTGGTTTTGAATTTGCTGAAACTTCATGTTTCTCTTGATCTTTATTTTAATGCATAAGTTTGATAATTTCCTTTGTGATTGCCTTAGTATTAACCCCAATTTTTCTAAATTTAAACCAGTTTTTAGTTTCTTTATATCACCTTGACTTCTTCTCCATATGAAAGATCTATGACTGCATTTCTTTTAAGTCCTTTTTGTTATAATGTTTAATATCCACTTGCTCTGTTCTATGTTCTAGTCTTGGGTTGTTACATGGTGTCATGGGTTGAATTGTGTCCCCCCAAAAATATGTGCAGCCATGTGGCTGGGACATGATTCCCAGTATCTTGGGACTGTCCTCCATTCTGTGGTTTCACTAAACTGTATGCTAAAAGGGCTGTAAATTCCTGCATAGGATTACTTCTTTGCTCTGCTGTAGGGGAAGTTTCCCTGGAGTGTGGCTTGCCCCACCCTTAAGCTTTTCAGCCTGCAAGAGATAAAAGGAAAGAGAAACAAGGAGAGTGGGGAACCTCGCACCATCAAGAAATCTGCACCGGGAGAAGAGCGTGTCCTTCAGACCTGAGGTTCCCACGCCAAGATGCTCCCTGGACAAAAACTGATACAATACCGGACTTTCCTCCAGAGCCGACAAGGGGAAAGCCTTCCCCTGGAGCGGACTGAATATGGACTTGCAACCTACTGGACTGTGTAAGAATAAATTTTCCTTTGTTAAAGCCATCCACTTTGTGGTATTTCTGTTAGAGCAGCCCTAGCTGACTAAAACACATGGTATTATTTATTTTCTAACCAAAGAAATACTTATAGTATTTCTTTCTTTTTTTAATTGTGATTGACTGAAAGTTTACAATACAATTCAAATTTACATGCCCGCCCATCTGCAGCTCCCTCTGCTCTCTTTGCCTGTGAAAGCACACTCCTCCTTTCCATTCTATACATGTCACATCCTCTTAACAATGTCCTACCCTTCTTCTCCATCCTCTTCACTCTCCTCTGATAGGAGGCCAGTAGGCTGACATCCCGTAGATGCGTATAATCATAAAGTGCACACATGATAAGTCACTCTGTGTCTTTGAGTCCATTCCATTCCTTTCCAAAGAGTTGACTTAAGTAATGATCTAAGATCAGGGGCAGCATCAGGTCTAGGGGTCATGCTCCCAGTGGAGCCCCCAGGCTTCAACCACCAGTTGTGGTCTTTTAGTGGAGTTCTTAGGGTGCATTCCTTTTTTTCTGATGTTGTTACTGGAACTCAACATTGTGAGCCCCATCATGGCTGTCATTGGTGGTGACTGGGCACTATCTGGTTCTTCTGGTCACATGTTGATATAGTCACCCATTCTCATGGGTCTTTCTTCTGGGTTCCTTTCACATAACGTCCTTGTTGCCCTTGGTGACCATCAGTTCCAGCTCAGTTGGGACCATATCGTGTACCTCAGATGGCAGCTTGCTGGCTTTTAAGACTCCAGATGCCACTCACCTATGTGGGATGCAGAAGACTCCCTTAGCAATAGCCTAGTTATGCAAATTGGCCTCAACGTCTCCTGACAGCATGCTTCCCATACCCTGGCCACTGCTACTCTATCTTTGAAATATTGGGTTAAGATTGGAAGAGTCTTCAAGTTATAATGAAGTCCAATTAAGTTGATCTACTTTCTAATGTGTGCTGTCACTGATGTCACCTGACCAAATTTCTATTAACTATCTAATCTACAACCAACCCTCTCCTGCCCTCCCTTCCCTGCCTTGCAGCCTTCAAAGAGTCTTCTGTACTTGAGTCTGCCTTTAAGTCCTTATAATAGGGGTCTCATACAGTATTTGTCCTAGTGCTGTTGACTGATTTCACTCAACATAACATCTTCCAGTTGAAACCAAGTTATGAGATGCTTCCTAAAACAATAATTGTTCCTTATCATTGCATAGTATCTCATTGAGTATATATACCATAGTTTATTTATCCATTCATCTGTTGTTGGGCATCTGGGTTCATTCCATCTTTTAGCTATCATGGACTGTGCTGCAGTAAACATTTGTGTGCATGTATCTGCTCGTGTGAATGCCCTTGCTTCTGTAGGATACATGCCAAGCAGTAGGATTACTGGGTAAAATGATATATCTATTTCTGGCTTTTTAAGGAAATGTCATTGGGCAATCCTGCCAGCAGTGGAGAAGAGTTCCAGTTTCTCCATAACCTCTCCAGCATTTGCTGTTTTGTGTTTTTTGGATCATGGCCAACTGTGTTGGGGTGAGATGATATCTCGTCATAGTTTTGATTTGAATTTCTTTAATAGCTAATGATTGTCAGCATTTCCTCATGTGTCTTTTGGGAACTTGGATATCCTCTTTAGAGAAGTGTCTGTCTATCTCCTTTGCCCATCTCTTAGTTGGATTATTTATCCTCTTCTTGTTGATAGTTTGCAATACCTTGTAGGTTATGGAGAATAAACATCTATCTGACATATAGTTGCGAAATATTTTTCCCATTCTGTGTTTTTTTAAAATTCTATTAATAAAGTCTTTTGATGAGCAAAAGGGTTTGATTCTTAGTAGTTCCCACTTATTAATAAAGTCTTTTGATGAGCAAAAGGGTTTGATTCTTAGTAGTTCCCACTTATCTATTTTCCCTTCTGTTGTTTGTGGTTTGTTTGACAGATTTTGAAGTCTGTCTGTGTTGTGTGTTAAAACTTCCATTGTTGTTCCTGCTTTTTCTTGGATGAGCTTTATCATTTTAGATTTGATATTTAGGTCTTTTTTTCCAGTTTGAGTTAGTTTTTGTATAAGGTGTAAGATATGGGTCTTGTTTCAATTTATTACAGATGGACATCCAATTCTGCCAGCACTATTTGTTGAAGACATTGTTTATACCCCAGTTTAATGTCCTAGGGCCTTTGTCGAATATCAACTGTTCATAGGAAGATGATGTCGTTTCTGGGGTCTCAATTCTGTTCCTTGATCTGTCTGCCTCTTTTTGTACCAGTACCAGGCTGTTTTGACTACTGTGGCAGTGTAATAGGTTCTAAAGTCGGGTAGTGAAAGGCCTCCCAGTGTGTTCTTCTTCTTCAGTAGTGCTTTACTTATCTGGGGCTTCTTCCCTTTCCAAACAAAGTTGGAGATTTGTTTCTCCATCTCACTAAAAAAATGACACTGGAATTTGTATTGGGATTGCACTACATAAGTAGATTGCTTTGGGTAAAATAGACCTTTTCACAATGTTAAGTCTTGTTATCCATTAGCAGGATAGGTTTCTCCATTTATGTAAGTTTCTCTTAGTTTCTTGTAGTAAGGGCTTGCAGTTCTCTTTGTAAAGGTCTGTTATTTCTCTGGTTAGATTAATTACTAGGTACTTTATCTTCTCAGCAGGTATAGTAAATGATACTGATTTGTTGATTTCTTCGTAATCTCGTTGTTGTATAAAGGAATCCTACTGATTTACTTATGTTTACCTAGTCTCCTGAGACTTTGTTGAACTCTTCTGACAGTCTGAGTAGTTTTCTTATGGATTCTTTAGGATTCTCTGCGTATACAATCATATCATCTGCAAACAGGGAGATTTTTTACTTCTCCTTTGCTAGTGCTGGCTTACTAGTGCAGATTTTCTTTATTTCTTGGTCTTGTCTAATTGCTCGGGCTAGAACTTCTAGTACAATGTTGAATAGGAGAGGTGACAGTGGGCATCCTGGTCTAGTTCCTGATCTCAAGGGAAAGTCTTTCAGTCTCTCTCCATTCAGGATGACGTAGGCAGTTGACTGTATAAATTGCCTTTATTGCATTAAGGAATTTGCCATCTATTCCTATTTTGCTGTGAGTTTTTAGCATGAATGGGTGTTGGACTTTATCAAATGCATTTTCTACATCAATAGACAAGATCAGGTGATTCTTGTCTTCTGTGTTATTTATGTGGTTGATCACATTAATTGTTTTTCTGCTGTTGAACCATGCTTGCATCCCTGGTATGAATCCAAGTTGGTCATGATTAATTATTTTTTTGTTATGTTGTTGAATTCTATTGGCAAGAATTTTGTTGAAGATTTTTGCATCTAGGTTCATGAGTGATATTGGTCTATAATTCTCCTTTTTGGTTGAATCTTCCCTGGCTTTGGGATCAGGGTTATGCTGGCTTCATAGAATGAATTTGGGAGTATTCCATCCCTTTCTATACTGTGAAACAGTCTGAGTAGTATTGGTGTTAACTCTTCTCTATAAGCTTGGTAAAATTCTGTGATCAAGCTACTTGGGCCTGGACTTTTTTGGGTTGGTAGTTTTTGGATGACTTTTTCTTTTTCTTATTTTTTCTTTTTCTTTTTTTTTTAATTTTTATTTAACATAACAGTGAAAATGTACATTCCCGTATAAATTTACATGCCGACCCATATGCAGCTTCCACTGCTCTCCCTGTCCGGTGACTGAACACTATTCCTCTCTGCTCCATACATGTCTCATCCTCCCAGCAGCCTCCCTTCCCCTCCTCTCCATCCACTCCCCTTCCTCCAGCCAAAGGTAAGCAAGATGATATCCTATAGATGTATAGAACCATAAAGTGCTTCCAATATATGGTCACTCTGCATTGCCAAGTCCAATCCATTCCTGTCCAAAGAGTGGACCTTTGTTATAATTTATGGGAAAGGGCAGCATCAGGGCCGGAGGCCATGCTGTCAGAGGAACCTCCAAACCGCTGGACCATCAATTCAGGTCTTTTAATGGAGAACTCATGATGCACCCCTTTTTATTCTTGTGTTGCCAGTGAGACTCCACTCTGTGAGCTCCATCGTGGCTATCACTGGTGGTGGCCGGGCACCATCCAGTTCTTCCGGTCCCAAGTCGATGTAGGCACCCACTCTTGTGGGTCTCTCTGTCTTCTCAGTTGTCTTTACCGCATGTCATTTTGGTCCTCGGTGAGTGTCTTAGGCTGGGTTTTCTAGGGAAGCAAAACCAGTAACACGTGTAGGTACAAGGAAAGATTTATCATATATAGGTAGATAGATACAAATATAGGAAACCGCTCACGTAATCACAGAAGCTGAATGTCCCAAGCTCTGGCACAAGCCTCACGTGGCCACGGAAGCTGAGGAACCCAAGGTCAGTAAGTCAGAGACCAGAGTTGCAGATCACTGGTTGTGTAGGTCAGTGTATCCCAAGCTGGTGGCGAGACGAAGTGACAGAGGCTGGAGGTCGGTGGATCCCAAGCTGGTGGCGAGATGAAGCGACAGAGGCTGGAGGTCGGTGGATCCCAAGCTGGTGGCGAGACGAAGTGACAGAGGCTGGCGAACCCAGGATCGGCAGGTTAGGGAGCAGGACTCTGAAGTGCCGACTGTAAGGACTGATGAGCCCAGCAGTTGCTAGCTCAAGTCCCGGAACTAGATGCTGGAAGAAGAGAGCAGGAGTTCCTGGCCACGTGAGCGGTCAGCAGCCGTAGTCCGAGGTCACGAGCCGAGGGGCAGGGAGCCACCACAAACCCTGCCCTGCCACTTAATACAGCAGCCAAATAGGTAGTAGCCAAGTTGACATACTCCTGACCACCACAAACTGTAAACTGGGGCCAAAACAGTCTCTTTAACAAATTGTGCTGGCAAACAGGATATCCACCTGCAAAAAATTGAAACAAGACCAATACCTCACACCTTACACAAAACTAACTCAAATTGGATAAAAGACCTAAATTATCAAATCTAAAATGATAAAAATCATCCAAGAAAAAATAGGATCAACAATGGACGTTTTGATACACAACATAGACTTCAAAATCTGACAAACAAAGCATGATCAACAGAAGAGAAAATAGATAAATGGGAACTACTAAGAATCAAACACTTTCGCTCATCCAAAGACTTTATCAAAAGAATTAAAAGGCCACTTACAGAATGGGAACAAGTATTTGACAACAATATGTCAGACAGATACTTCTCTAAAGAGGATATCCAGGCAGCCAAAAGACACATACAGAAATGCTCGTGATCATTAGCTATTAAAGAAATTCAAATCAAAACGATGATGAGATACCATCTTATCCCAACAAGGTTGGCCATGATCCAAAAAGAAACACGAAACAATAAATGCTGGAGAGGTTGTGGAGAAATTGGAAATCTCCACTGCTGGTGGGATTGCAAAATGGCCCAACTTCTCTGGAAAGCGATCTGATGCTTCCTTAAAAGCTGGAAATAGATACACCATGTGACCCAGTAATCCCACTGCTTGGAATATATCCTACAGAAGCAAGGGCATTCACATGAACAGGTACATGCACATGAATGTTTATTACAGCACAGTCCACAATAGCTAAAAGATGGCATGAACTCAGATGCCCAACAACAGATGAATGGATAAACAAACCATGGTATATATACTCAATGGAACACTATGCAATGATAAAGAACAATGATGATCGCAGGAAGCATCTCACAACCTGCTTTCAATTGGAAGACGTTATGTTGAATGAAATTAGTCAGCAGCACAAGGGCAAATATTGTATGAGACCCCTACTATAAGACTCATGACAGACTCATGTACAAAAAAAAAGACTCTTTGATGGCTGCAAGAGAGGGAACAGAGGAAGGAAGAGTGTTAGTAATAGATTAGATAGGTTATAGAAAGTTGATTGGGTGAAACCAGTGACAGCACAATATTAGAAAAAGATCAATTTAACTGGACTTCAACATAACCTGAAAACTCTTCCAATCTTAACCCAATATTGCAAGAACAGAGTAGCAGGGGCGGGGGTCCATGTACCATGCTGTCAGCAGACATCAAGGCCAACTGGCATAACTAGCCTATTGCTAAAAGAGTCTTCTGCACCCCATATTGGGGAATGGCGTCTGGGGTCTTCAAAGCAAGCAAGCTGCCATCTGAGGTGCACCAAATGATCCCAACTCAGCTGGAAAAGATGATCACCAAGGACAATAACAACATGAGGTTCTTTTTAGAACCCAGAAAACAGAAAGACCCATGTGAATGGGTGGCTATATCAACACGTGACCAGAAGAACTAAATGGTGCCCGGCCACCACCAATGACAGCCGTAATGGGGCTCACAGTGTTGAGTCCCAGTGGCAACATGAGAAAAAAGGGGTGCACCCTGAGAACTCCACTAAAAGACAGCAACTGATGGTTCGAAGGCCAGGGGGCTGCCCTGGGAGCATGGCCCCTAGACCTGATGCTTTCCCTGATCATAAATCTTTACTGGGGTCAACTCTGGACAGGAAAGATTGGACCCGTGGCCACAGAGTGACCATGTCAGGGGTGCACTTTATGGTTCTATGCATCTATAGGATGTTGTCCTACTGGATTCCTATGAGAAGGGAGAGGAGTGGAATGGGGGGGAACAACGGGGGAACAGGAGATTGTTAAGAGGATATGACATGTATAGAATGGAAAGGGGGAATGTGCTGTCACTGGGCAAGGAGGGCAGAAGGAGCTGCAGATAGGCATGCATGCAAATTTAATTTGGATTGTATACTTTCACTCAATCATAGTAAAAACAAAATCTGTCACCAAACCTGTATCTGCAGTGGCTGTGCTGCCTTATATCTCTCAACTCTTGGCTTATCTATATATCCATTTGACAGCATTCCTTGTTAATATTATTGTTGCAGGATTGTCTATGCTGCAATAGTTACCACAGGTGTCCTTTATTCCTGCATTCTTGTCAGTGTCCTCCATTGCCTTGGTCATGTTGTGCTAACTTCTCCCGTATTGTGTGTTTCCTTTCTCTTCACCAGTATTAACATGTATCTACTATCTAGTTGATAATTTTCTCTCATTTCCCCTCCCATCCCTGTTAATCATGAAATAATTTTTTTTCCTGTGTGTAAACCTTTTGTTGTTACTTTATAATAGCAGTCCCAATCAATGTTTGTTCTCTTGTGATTGACTTATTTCACTCAGCATAATGTCCTCTAAATTCATCCATGTTATGGTATGTTTTATGGATTCATCACTGTTCTTTACTGCTGCATACTGTTCCATTGTGTATGTACGAGAGTTTGCTAATCTATTCATCTGTTGATGGGCACTTATATTGTTTCCACCTGTTTGCTATTGTGAATAATGTTGAAATGAGCAAGGGTGAGCAAATGTCTACTTGTGTCACAGCTCTTATTTCTTCAGGGTATATACCCAGGAGTGGTATTTCTATTTCTAGCTTTTTGAGGAAGTGCTAACCCAAAGGTCAGTAGTTCAAGGTGGACTTGGAAATTCTATGGGACAATTCTACTCTGTCCTGTAGGTTTGCTATGAGTTGGACTCAACTTGGCAGCAGTGGGTTTTATTGTAGATGGTATTGTTTTCTTGATTTTCTTTTCAAAGATCTCTTTGTTGATGTAGAAAAATCTAAATGATTTCTTTGTATGTTGATCTTATATCCTGTTCAATTGCTGTATCCTTCTACTAGTTCTAGTAACTTTTTGATGAAATCTTTAGGATTTTCTTAGTATCATATCATGTGCAAATAGGGATAATTTTACTTCTTCCTTGCCAATCTGGATGTGCTTTATTTCCTTTTCTTCACTGTTGCTCTCACTAGGACTTCCAATATAGTGTTGAGTAAAAGTGATGATAAAGGGCATCCTTGTCTGGGTCCTGTTCCCAGAGGGAATACTTCCAGATTCTCTCCATTGAAGGTAATGTTGGCTTTGGGTTTGTATAAATTCCTCATATGTTGTCCCCTTCTATTCTTATTTTGCTGAGATTTTTTATCAAGAGAGCACTGGACTTTATTAGATGCATTTTCTGCATCAATTGGTATGATCATGTGATTCTTTTCTTTGGTTTTATTCATGAATTAGATTACACTGATTGATTTTCTAATATTGAACCATCCTTGCATGTCTAGTATGAATCCCACTTAGTTGTGATGTGTTATTTTTTTTTTTGATATTTTATTGACTAAGGTTTTGTTGGGAATTTCTGTGTCTGTATTTAAAAAAGAAATGTTGCCATCAAGTTGATTTTGACTCATAGCAACCTTACACTAATGAGAGGTGTTGACCTTTAGTTTTCTTTTTTGGTAATGTCTTTGCCTGGCTTTACTATTAGGGTTATGCTGGCTTCATAGAATGAATTAAGGAGTAATTTTTTTCTTTTCTTTCTCTTTTTTTACAATTGTGATTAAGTAGAAACAAACAATCCAAATCAGTTTTGCATGCCCCCCTTTCTGCGGCTCCCTCTGCTCTCCCCACTTGGTGACAGGCCACTCCTCCTTTCCACTCTATGTATCTAGTATCCTCGTAACAAGTATCCGTCCCTTCTCTCCATCCTCTTCTCTCCCATCTAGAAAGAGACCAGTAGGACAGCCTCCAGTAAATGCACAGAACCATGAAGTACACACCCCACGTGGTCACACTGTGTCCCACAGCCCAGTCCATTCTTGTCTAAAGAGTTGACTTATCACTGGTTTTCAGTCAGGGACAGCAGCAGGTCTAGGGGTTATGTTTCTAGGGTACCCTCCAGGGTTTGGGACCATTACTTCAGGTTTTTTAGTAGAGTTCTTGGGCTGCACATCTCTTTTTCTCATGTTGCCTCGGGGACTCTGCATTGTGTTCCCCATCACAACTGTCTTTGGTGGTAGCCAGGCATAATTTTGTTCTCTGGTCACATGTTCACACAGTCTCCCTTTCTTATGGGTTCTTCTGTCTCCTGTTCTCTTTTTTTCCTCATGTCTTTGTTGTTCTCAGTGACCATCTGTTCCAGATGAGTTGGGACCATTTGGTGCACCTCAGATCGCAGCTTGCTAGCTTTTAAGACCCTAGTCACCACTCACTAGTATGGGGTGCAGAAAATTTTCTTAGCAAAAGACTAGTTATGGCACTTGGCCTCGATGACCTCTGAATACATGGTCCCCAGACTCCCAACCCTGCTACTCTGTCCTTTGAAATATTAGGTTGAGTTTAGAAAACTTTTCAGTTTATGATGAAGTCCAGTTAAATTGATCACCTCTCTACTGTGTGTTGGCAACAGTGCAAAGCTTTCCAAGAGGAGTACTACGAAGGTGACCATGGTGATATTCAGCAATAAGGTATGTAGTACTGAGAAAGGAGAAAAACTTTTAAAAAGATTTCACTTTAAGACTCACAGAGAGGGGGAAGAGTCAAGATGGCAGACTAAGCACATATCTCCCTATATCACTCTGGAAACCAAGACCTGAACTGATAATTGAACAGACCCTTCTGATCCCCTTATCAGCCCCAGGACACAGCACAGGGCTGTTAATTTGGACTTCATACCACTGAGCAAAAACCCTCCTCTCTTTCACTGACTACTGCTCCTGGCTAGCCCTGGTTCTCATGGACTGAAGGTAAACTCACCAGTTTGACTTTTTTTTCTCCGTCTTGGCCAGTGGGCGGAGTTGGGTCTTGCCTAGCAACTAGACTCAGATGCATTGCTGGGGAGATAGGCAGGTGAAATTCCCATATTTTGAGAGCCAGGCTTAGGACTCTGTTCATCTAGCCACTTTGGGCCTGTCTTTTTATCACTGCCACAGCGTGGTTTGTACGGAATCACACTGCCAGAGTGTGGGACACCATGTTGGATAAGGAGATTTTAGCGGGACCTAATGCTTAGCCCGGGAGCCAGTGCCTGCAAACAGGACAGTGCTTCTCTGACAGAAAAGCAGTAATTTACACAGTGTCAGCAACAGCGGGGGCCCTGCAACAGAAGCAGAGGAATCACTACGTCTCGGCACCTTTAGCCCCTCTATCTGCCGCCTGTGTGGAGGTTGCCATCTTGGATACAGTGGCCACAGCTGGACCTAATTCTTAGCTTGGGAGCCAGAGCCTACCCACAGGAGAGAGCTTTTCTACCACAAAAGCAGTACTCTATACAGTGTCACCTAAGGCTGGGCCCTATCAGCAGAAGCCAACAGGGCAGTAGCATTGCTGTATTCTGAACTAGTTTGTATCATCTGGGGTTGGATATAGAGGTGCTTACTTTGCCAGTTGGGAAGATATATATATATATATATATATCAAGCTAACAATGAGCAAAGAAGAGCAGGTATGGCAATTCTAATCTCAGACAAAATCAATTTTAATGTAAAATTGACTATCATGGACAAAGATGGACACTATTTATTGCTGAAAGGTTCAGTACACAGGCAAGACTTAACTATATTAAATATTGATGCACCTAATATCAGAGTACCTAAACTACATCAAAGAAATACTGACTAAACTCAAAAGAGAGTTAGATGACTCCACAATAATAGTGGGAGACTTCACACTCCACTCTCAATACTGGACAGATCATCTAGAAAAAAATCTCAGTAAAGATACAGAAGACTTTATTCCCACAATTAACCAATGAAACCTCATTGATATATACAGAAGTTTTCACCCATCAGCAGACAACTACACCTTCTCCAGTGCACATGGAATATTCTCCATAATTGACCATGTGTTAGGATGCAATGCAATTGTCAACAAAATCCATACAAATGAATTACTGCAAAGCATCTTCTCAGATCATAAAGCCATAAAAGTCAAAATCAATAGCAGAAAAAACATAGATAGAAAGTGGACTCTTGGAAACTGAACAACATCTTGCTCAAAACACCATGGGTTATAGGAGAAATCAAGGATGAAATAAAGAAATTCATAGATTCCAATGAGAATGAAAACACATCCTACCAGAACCTATGGGGTGCAGCCAAATCAGTACTCAGAGGTCTGTTTATCTCCATAAATGCACACATCTGAAAGGAAGAAAGACACCAAATCAAGGAACTAACCCTACAGCTTGAACAAGTAGAGAGAGAACAAAATAGGAACCCCTCAGGCACCAGAAGAAACCGGATCATAAAGATTAGAGCAGAGCTAAATGAATTAGAGAATAGAAAAACAACTGAAAAAATTGAAAAGACCAAAAGCTGGTTTTTGGAAAAGATCAACAAAATTGACAAACCACTGGCTAAACTTACTAAAGAAAAGCAGGAAAGGAAACCAATAACCCAAATTAGAAATGAGAGGGGAGTTGTCACAACAGATCCAACAGAAATCAAAAATATAACAGAATACTATGGAAGACTGTACTCTAACAAATTTGAAAACCTAGGGGAAATGGACCAATTCCTTAACTCATACCACCTACCCAAATTATCACAACATGAAGCAGAACAACTTAATAAACCCATCACAAAGGAAGAGATTGATAAAGTCATCAAACAGCTGCCAACCAAAAACAGTCCCGACTCACATGGCTTCACTGCAGAATTCTACCAAGCTTTTAGAGAAGAGTTATCTAAATACTACTGAGACTGTTTCACAGTATAGAAAGGGATGCAGTACTACCAAACTGATTCTATGAAGCCAGCATAACCCTGATATCTAAGCCAGGGAAAGACCCAACAAAGAAAGAGAACTACAGACCGGTATCACTCATGAATCTAGATGCAAAAATCTTCAACAAAATTCTTGCCAATAGAATACAACAACATATCAAAAAAATAATCCATCCTGACCAATGTGGATTCATATCAGGGATGCAAGGCTGGTTTACCATCAGATAAACAATGTGATTAACCACATAAATAGTGCAAAAGACAAGAATCACCTGATTGGGTCCATTGACACAGAAAAGGCATTTGATAAAGTCCAACATCCATTCATGCTCAAAACTCTTAGCAAAATATGCATAGATGGAAAATTCCTCAATGCAATAAGGGCCTTTATATAAAGCCAATTTCCTACTTCATCCTGAATGGAGAGAGACTGAAAGACTTTCCCTTGAGAACAGGAACGAGACAAGGATGCCCACTCTCACCTCTGCTATTCAACATCATACTAGAATTTCTAGCAAGAGCAGTTAGATAAGACCAAGAAATAAAGGGCATCTGCATCGGCAAAGAAGATGTCAAAATCTCCCTGTTTGTTGATATGACTGTAAATGCAGAGAATCCCAAAGAATCTATAAGTAAACTACTCAAACTGATAGAAGACTTCAGCAAAGTCTCAGGATACAAGATAAACATAAGTAGATCAGTCAGATTCCTTTATACCAACAATGAGACTGTTAATGAAATCATGAAATCAATACCATTTACTATAGCCCCTAAGAAGATAAAGTACATAAGAATTAATCTAACCAGAGAAATACCAGACCTTTACAAAGAGAACTACAAGCCCTTACTACAAGAAACTAAGAGAGAGTTAGATAAATGGAAAAACCTACCCTGCTCATGGATAGGAAGACTTAACATTGTGAAAATGTCTATTTCACCCAAAGCAATCTGCTTATATAATGCAATCCCAATACAAGTTCCAGCATCGTTTTTTAAAGAGATGGAGAAACAAATCACCAATTTTGTTTGGAAACGGAAGAAGCCCCGGATAAGTAAGGTACTACTGAAGAAGGAGAACACACTGGGAGGCCTCTCATTACTCGACCTTAGAACATACCACACTGCCACAGTGGTCAAAACAGCCTGGTACTGGTACAAGAACAGACAGATGGATCAATGGAACAGAATTGAGACCCCAGAGATGACACCATCTGCCTATGAACAGTTAATATTCAACAAAGGCCCTCAGACTTTAAACTGGGGTAAAACAATATCTTCAACCAATGGTGCTGGCAAAATTGAATATACATCTGCAATAAACTGAAACAAGATCCATATCTTACACCTTATCCAAAACCAACTCCAACTGGGTAAAAGACCTAAATATCAAACCTAAAATGATAAAGCTCATACAAGAAAAGATAGGAACAACAATGGAAGTTTTAATACACAATGTATACAGACTCCAAAATCTTTCAAACAAACCACAATCAACAGAAGAGAAAATCGATGAATGGGAACTATTAAAAATCAAACACTTCGGCTCATCCAAAAACTTTATTAATAGAATTAAAAGGACACCTACGGAACAGGAAAAAATATTTGGGAACTCTATGTCAGACCGACACCTGATCTCCATAATCTATAAGGTACTACAAAATATCAATAAGAAGAAGATAAACCATCCAATTAAGCGATGGGCAAAGGAGATGGACAGACATTTCTCTAAAGAGAAGAACCAGGCAGCCAAAAACCACAAGCTGACATGTTCACGATCTTTAGTTATTAAAGAAATTCAAATCAAGACTACAATGAGATACCATCTCACCCCAGTGAGGTTGGCCATGATCCAAAAAACACAAAACAACAAATGCTGGAAAGGCTGTGGAGACAGTGGAACACTCCTACACTGGTGGGGTTGCAAAATGGTCCAGCCTCTTTGGAAAGCAATCTGGCGCTTCCTCAAAAAAATTGATATAGATATACCATTTCACCCAGTAATTCCACCACTTGGAATACATCCTACAGAATCAAGGTCATTCACACCAATGGACACATGCACAAGAATGTTTATTGCAGTATAGTCCACGATAGCAAAAAGATGAAATCTATCTAGATGTCCAACAACAGAGGTATGGATAGGTAAACTATGGTATATATATTCAATGGAGCACTATATAATGATAAAGAATAGTGACAATTCCAGGAAACATCTCATAATCTGATTTCAACTGGAAGACATTATGTTGAGTAAAAGTAGTCAGCGACAAAAGGGCAAATATTGTCTGAGACCTCTATGACAGGATCTCAAAAACAGACTTATGTATAGAAGAAAAGACTCTTTGATGGCTGCAGGGGAGGGGAGGAAGGGATGGCGATGGGGGGAGGGTTTAGATTAGGTAGTTGGTAGAAACTTAGTTGGGTGAAATTGGTGATAGTACACATTAGACAAGAACAATATTAAGTGGACTTCAACATAACTTGAATACTCCTTCCATCTTAATCCAATATTGCAAGGACAGAGTACCTGCGGCAGGGGGCAGAAAACCATGCTCTTAGGTGAAATCGAGGCCAATTGGAACAACCAGTGTTTTGCTAAGAGGGCTCTCTGCACCCCACGTTGGTGAGTGGCATCTGGGGTCTTAAAAGCTGCCAAGCTGCCATCCAAGGTTACAGCAAATGGTTACAACTCAGTAGGAACAGATGCTTACCGAGTACCAAAATGACATGAGGTAAAGACAACCCAGAAGATAGAGAGACCCACATGAGTGGGTGTCTACATAGACTTGGAACTGGAACAACCGGATGGTGCCTGGCCGCCACCAGTGATAGCCGTGATCGAGCTCACTATGCTGAGTCTCACTGGCAACACAAGAATAAAAAGTGGTGTCTCCTGAGATTGCCACTAAAAGACCGCAACTGATGTTCCAGCAGCTTTGGGGTTCCCCTGGGAGTATGACCCTTGGCCCTGATGCTGCCCTTGCCTGTAAATCATAATGAAGTTCCACTCTTCAGACAGGATTGAATTGGACTTGGCGACACAGAGTGACCATATATTGGAAGTGCTTTATGGTTCTGTGCATCTTTAGGATATCATCCTGGTGACCTCTGGCTGGAAGAAGGGGAGTGGGTGGAGAGGAGGCGAAAGGAGACTGTTAGAAGGATGAGACATGTATGGAGCAGAGAGGAATAGTGTGCTGTCACCGGGCAGGGAGAGCAGTGGAAGCTGCATATAGGTGGGTAAGTAAATTTATATGGGAATGTACATTTTCACTCAGTCATAATAAAAAAAAGAATTAATGCACAAATTATTGCATGCCATTAATCACTAGCCCCACGATGTGTCAGCACACTTCCCATTTCTACTCTACTTTCCACATTTCCATTCCTCCAGTTTCCTTGCCTCTCCTTGCCTTTTCTTCTTTGCTTTTAGGCAAATGTTGCTTGTTTGGTCTTGTTTAGTTTATTGTTCTAAGGAGCACATTATCATGGGTGTTACTTTTTATTTCATAGGCCAATCTATTATTTGACTGAAAGGTAACCTCTGAGAATCACTTCAGTTCCAGGTTGAAGGGGAATTCCTCATCTCTCTCAGTCCAGTAAGTCTGGTCTTTTATGAATGCAAGTTTTGTTCTGTATTTTTCTCCCCTTGTAACTGGGACTTTCTATGTGTCCTGGTGAGAATGATTGGTAGTTGTAGCAGGGCACCATTTAGCTCTTCTGGTCTCAGGCTAGAGGGGGCTGTGGTTCACATGAGCCATTAGTCCTGTGGACTAATTGTTGCCTTGAGTCTTTGGTTTACTTCTTTTTCTTTTCTCTAGATAAATAGAGACCAATAGTTGTATCTTACATGGCCGTTTACAAGCTTTCAAGATTCCAGACACTACTCACCGAATCAGAATGTATATTATCTTTATGAACTATGTTATATCAGTTGAACTAGATGTCACATGAGACTATGATCCTTAATCTTCAATCCAAGTAACCCATTCCCGTGAGATATTTGGATATGTCTAAGAAGTTTCTGTGACTGTCCACTCATGTGCTCTATTACATATATAAATATGTATACGGCACATAGAGATGTTTATACACAAATGCTCACAATTATACATATACGTGTGCACATATGTATCCTATAAGCCTTCTCATCTCTGTATAGCATAGATATCCACCTATTTAACTACTCACAAATTTTGGTTGTTCTTAATGCTGTTGCTGAATTATATAAGTTATAGCATGTACCATAGTTCTTTATTGTGCACTTCTCATTGTCTTCATTTACCTTGATCACATTGTGCTAATGTCCCTTAAGTGTCTATTGCCTTTCCCTTCACCAGAATTAGCAAGTATCTCATATCTAGCAAGTGAATTTTCCTCCTTCCCCCTTCCATCTCTGGTAACCATCAAAAAATGTAGTTTCCTGTGTGTAAACCTATACTTGACTTTTTTAAAAAAGTGACATCATACAATATTTGTCTTCTTATGGTTGACTTATTTCACTTGACATAGTGTCCTCCAGATTCATCCAGATTATGTTTAATAGACTTCTTAGTATTCTTTGTTATTGAGTAATATTCCACTGTATGTATATTACCACAATTTATTTATCCATTTGTCTGTTGATGGACACTTAGGTTGCATTTATCATTTTGCTGTTGTGAATAACACTGCAAAGAACATGGGTGTGCATATGTCTCTTTGTGTCACTGCTCTTATTTCTGTAAGATTTAGGCCTATAAATGAGATAGCTAGATCATACAGGATTTCTAGTTCTGGTTTTTTGAAGATGTGCTATACTGTTTTCCATAGTGGTTGTACCATTTTATAATCCCACCAGCAGTGTAAAAGAATTCCAGTCTCATCACAGACATGCCAATGTTTGTTGCTTTCTCCTTTGTTTTTTATCAGTACCATTTTTGTAGGGCTGAGATTGTATTTCATAGCAGTTTTGATTTGTGCTTCTCTAATAGCTAGTGATCATGAAAATGTCTGTGTATTTCTCAGCTGCCTAAACGTGTTCCTTGGTTAAGTGTTTCTTTATGCCCTTTGCGTCACTTTTTAAAATTGGATTTAGTCTTTTTGTTGTTGAAGTGTTAACGTTTTGTATATATTTTAGAGAATAGACTCTTGTCAGATGTTTTTGCCATTTTTTTCCCCAGTCTTTAGGATCTCTTTTTATTTTTCTGTTAAAGACTTTTGATGAACCTAAGCATTTAATTTTTAGGAGGTCCCAGTTATTATTTTATCTTCTGTTCTTTGTCCGTTTTTAGCTGTGTTTGATAGTGCATTTATGCCATAAATTAAGACAACTAGCTTTGTCTTTATGTTGTCATTCAAGAATTCTTTTACTTATTAATTATTTACTGTGATTAAGTGAAAGCATACAATCCAAATTAAATTTGCATGCCTTCCTATCTGTGGCTCCTTCTGCTGCCTTCACCTGGTGACAGTACAGTCCTCCTTTTCATTCTATATATATCACATCCTCTTACCAAACTCCTGTCACCTTCTCTCTACCCTCTCCTCTCCATTCTAGTAACAGGCTGGTAGGACAGCATCCTATAGATGCATAGATCCATAAAGTACACATAACATATGGTCACATTATATCCAAGTCCAGTCCATTCCTGTCTGAAGAGTTGACCTCAGTAACGTTTTTTGGTCAGGGACAGCAGTAGGACTGGGACCATGTTCCCAGGAAAATCCCCAGGCTGCTGGACTATCAATTGCGGTCTTTTAATGGAGATCTTGAGGTGCACCCCTTTTTCTTTTTCTCATGTTTCCACTGGAACTTGATGTTTTGTACCCCATCACGGCTGTCTTTGGTGGTGGCCGGGCTCCATCTGCTTCTACTGGTCACATGTTGATACAGTCACCCATTCACATGGGATCTTCTGTCTCCTGGGCTTCTTTTTCTTTGTTTTTTCTTCTTTAAATTTTTATTTAACATAACTGAGTGAAAATGTACATTCACATATAAATTTACATGCCTCCCTATATGCAGCTTCCACTGCTTTCCCTGCCCGGTGACAGCACACTATTCCTCTCTGCTCCATACATGTCTCATCCTCCCAACAGTCTCCTTTCCCCTCCTGTCCGTCCACTTCCCTTCCTCCAGCCAGAGGTCAGCAAGATGATATCCTATAGATGTATAGAACCATAAAGTGCTTCCAATATATGGTCACTTTGCCTTGCCAAGTCCAATCCATTCCTGTTCAAGGAGTGGACCTTTGTTATAATTTATGGGAAAGGACAGCATCAGAGCAGGGGGCCATGCTCTCAGAGGAACCCAAAAACCGCTGGACCATCAATTGAGGTCTTTTAGTGGCGATCTCATGATGCACCTCTTTATTCTTGTGTTGCCAGTGAGACCTCTCTCTATGAGCTCCATGGTGGCTATCACTGGTGGTGGCCGGGCACCATCCAGTTCTTCCGGTCCCAAGTCGATGTAGGCACCCACTCTTGTGGGTCTCTCCATCTTCTCGGTTGTCTTTACCGCATGCCATTTTGGTCCTCGGTGAGCATCCGTTCCTGTTGAGTTGGGACCATTTGCTGTGTCCTCGGATGGCAGCTTGGCAGCTTTTAAGACCCCAGACGCCACTCATCAATGGGTGCAGAGAGCTCTCTTAGCAAAACGCTAGTTGTGCCAATTGGCCCGGAATTCGCCTGAGAGCATGGTCCCCCACCCCCCACCCCAGCTACTCTATCCTTGCAGTATTGAGTTAAGATGGAAGGAGTACTCAAGTTATGCTGAAGTCCACTTAATGTTGTTCTTGTTCCTAATGTGTGCTGTCACCGCTTTCTCCCAACTAGATTTCTAGTAACTATCTAAACTAAACTCTACCCCCCTGACCCTCCCTCCCTCCCCACCCTTGCAGCTGTCAGAGTCTTTTCTTCTGTTTTTGAGATCTTATCGTAGAGGTCTCATAAAGTATTTGTCCTTTTGTCGCTGACTACTTTCACTCAACATAATGCCTTCCACTTGAAACCAGGTTAGGAGATGTTTCCTGGAATCATCGTTATTCTTTATCATTGCGTAGTGCTCCATTGAGTATATGTACCACAGTTTACCTATCCATTCTTCTGTTGTTCAGCATCTGGGTTGATTCCATTGTTTTGCTATCGTGAACTGTGCTGCGATAAACATTCTGGTGCATGTGTCCATTGGTGTGAAAGGCCTTGAATCTGTAGGATATATTCCAAGTAGTGGAATAGCTGGGTCAAATGGTATATCAATATCCATTTTTTTAAGGAAGCACCAGATTGCCTTCCAAAGAGGCTGGACCATTTTGCAACCCCACCAACAGTGTAGGAGGGTTCCACTTTCTCCACAGCCTCTCCAGCATTTGTTGTTTTGTGTATTCTGGATCATGGCCAATCTTGTTGGGGTGAGATGGTATCTCATTGTTGTCTTGATTTGAATTTCTTTAATAACTAAAGATTGTGAACATGTCCGCATGTGTCTTTTGGCTGCCTGGATCTCCTCTTTAGTGAAGTGTCTGTCCATCTCCTTTGCCCATCGCTTAATTGGATGGTTTATCTTCTTCTTCTTGATATTTTGTGGTATCTTATAGATTATGGAGATCAGGCGTCGGTCTGACATAGAGTTGCCAAATATTTTTTCCCATTCTGTGGGTGTTCTTTTAATTCTATTAATAAAGTCTTTGGATGAGCAAAAGTGTTTGATTCTTAATAGTTCCCATTTATCTATTTTCTCTTCTGTTGATTGAGGTTTCTTTCACAGATTTTGTAGTCTGTCCTCATTGTGTATTAAAACTTCCATTGTTGTTCCTACCTTTTCTTGGATGAGCTTTATTGTTTTAGGTTTGATATTTATGTCTTTTATCCAGTTGGAGTTGGTTTTTGTATAAGGTGTAAGATACAGATATTGATTCAGTTTATTGCAGATGGATAACCAATTCTGTCAGCACCATTTGTTGAAGATACTGTTTTTACCCCAGTTTAATGTCTTAGGGCCTTTGTCGAATATGAACTGTTCATAGGCAGATGGTGTCATCTCTGGGGTGTCAATTCTGTTCCATTGATCGATCTGTCTGTTCTTGTACCAGTACCAGGCTGTTTTGACCACTGTGGCAGTGTAGTATGTTCTAAGGTCGGGTAATGAGAGGCCTCCCAGTGTGTTCTTCTTCTTTAGTAGTACCTTACTTATCGGGGGCTTCTTCCCTTTCCAAACAAAATTGGTGATTTGTTTCTCCATCTCATTAAAAAATGATGCTGGAACTTGTATTGGGATTTCATTATATAAGTAGATTGCTTTGGGTAAAATAGACATTTTCACAATGTTAAGTCTTCCTATCTATGAGTAGGGTAGGTTTTTCCATTTTTCTAAGTTTCTCTCAGTTTCTTGTAGCAAGGGCTTGCAGTTCTCTTTGTAAAGGTCTGTTATTTCTCTGGTTAGATTAATTCCTAGGTACTTTATCTTCTTAGGGGCTATCGTAAATGCTTTTGACTTAATAATTTCCTCCTTAGCAGTCTCGTTGATGGTATAAAGGAAACCTACTGATTTACTTAAGTTTATCTTGTATCCTGAGACTTTGCTGAACTCTTCTATCAGTCTGAGTAGCTTACTTATAGATTCCTTGGGGTTCTCTGCATATACAATCATATCATCTACGAACAGGGAGATTTTAACTTCCTCTTTGCCGATGCAGATGCCCTTTATTTCTTTGTCTTGTCTAATTGCTCTGGCTGTTGAATAGGAGAGGTGACAGTGGGCAT
Organism: Heterohyrax brucei; assembly: GCA_028571685.1. Lineage (NCBI taxonomy): Eukaryota > Metazoa > Chordata > Mammalia > Hyracoidea > Procaviidae > Heterohyrax > Heterohyrax brucei. The sequence continues at coordinate 59,673,647 of CM053166.1, forward strand.
CCTTGTGTAGTTCCTGATCTCAACGGAAAGTCTTTCAGTCTCTCTCCATTCAGGATGATGTGGGCAATTGGCTTTGTATAAATTGCCCTGATTGTGTTGAGGAATTTGGCGTCTATGCCCATTTTGCTAAGAGTTTTTAGCATGAATGGGTGTTGGACTTTATCAAATGCCTTTCGGCATCAGTGGACAAAATCAGGTGATCCTTGTCTTTTGTGTTATTTATGTGGTTAATCACATTAATTGTTTTCCTGATGTTGAACCAGCCTTGCATCCCTGGTATGAATCCCACTTGGTCATGATGGATTATTTTCTTGATGAGTTGTTGTATTCTGTTGGCAAGAATTTTGTTGAAGAATTTTTGCATCTAGGTTCATGAGTGATATCGGTCTGTAGTTCTCTGTCTTTGTTGGATCTTTCCCTGGCTTAGGTATCAGGGTTATGCTAGCTTCATAGAATGAATTTGAGAGTACTCCATCCCTTTCTATACTGTGAAATAGTCTCAATAGTATTCGGGATAACTCTTCTCTAAATGCTTCATAGAATTCTGCCGTGAAGCCATCTGGGCCCGGACTTTTTTGGGTTGGCAGTGTTTTGATGACCTTTTCAATCTCTTCCTTTGTGATGGGTTTATTAAGTTGTTCTGCTTCATGTTGTGATAATTTGGGTAGGTGGTATGAGTCAAGGAATTGGTCCATTTCCCCTAGGTTTTCAAATTGGTTAGAGTACAGTCTTTCATAGTATTCTGTTATGATATTTTTGATTTCTGTTGCATCTGTGGTGACAACTCCCCTCTCATTTCTAATTTGGGTTATTTGTTTCCTTTCCTGCTTTTCTTTAGTAAGTTTAGCCAGTGGTTTATCAATTTTGTTGATCTTTTCAAAAAACCAGCTTTTGGTCTTTTCAATTTTTTCAGTTGTTTTTCTATTCTCTAATTCATTTAACTCTGCTCTATTCTTTATGATCTCATTTCTTCCAGTGCCCGAGGGGTTCCTCTGTTGTTCCCTTTCGACTTGTTAAAGCTGTAGAGTTAGTTCCTTGATTTGGTTTCTTTCTTCCTTCCAGACATGTGCATTAATGGAGATAAACAGACCTCTGAGCACTGATTTGGCTGTATCCCATAGGTTCTGGTAGGAAGTGTTTTCGTTCTCATTGGAAGCCATGAATTTCTTTAATTCATCCTTGATTTCCTCTGTAACCCATGTTTTTTTGAGCAAGATGTTGTTCAGTTTCCAAGAGTTCCACTTTCTATCTACGCTTTTTCTGCTATTGATTTCAACTTTTATGGCTTTATTATCTGAGAAGATGCTTTGCAGTAATTCAGTGGTATGGATTTTGTTGAGCATTGCATTATGGCCTATCATGTGGTCAATTCTGGAGAATGTTCTATGTGCACTGGAGAAGAAGGTGTAGTTGTCTGCTGATGGGTGGAAAGTTCTGTATATATCAATGAGGTTTAGTTGGTTAATTGTGTCAATGAGGTCTTCTGTATCCTTACTGAGCTTTTTTCTAGATGATCTGTCTAGTAACGAGAGTGGAGTGTTAAATTCTCCGACTATTATTGTGGAGTCATCTAACTCTCTTTTGAGCATAGTTAGTGTTTCTTCGACATATTTAGGTGCTCTGACATTAGGTGCATAAATATTTAATATAGTTAAGTCTTGCTTGTTTGCTGAACCTTTCAGCAATAAATAGTGTCCATCATTGTCCACAATGGTGGATTTGACATTAAAATTGATTTTGTCTGAGATTAGAATTGCCACCCCTGCTCTTCTTTGTTCATTGTTAGCTTGATATATATTCTTCCATCCTTTAATTTTCAGTTTGTTCTTGTCTTTAGTTCTCAAATGAGTTTCTTGTAGACAACATATGGATGGGTCATGTCTTTTGATCTAAGATGACACTCGGTGTCTCTTTACGGGAGCATTCAGTCCATTCACATTCAATGTAATTATTGATAGGTATGTGTTCACTGCTGCCATTGTGATATGTTTATTTTTATGTTGATGTTTTCTCTGTTGTTCTTATTAGTCTGTTCTGGGACACTCTTTTTTGTGAGTTGATTTTTCACCTTTTTCAGAGCTGGTTTTATAGTTGTTGAGACTCGTGTGTTAGATTTCTTGAAATGGTATGATACATCTTTGTTGTGCTTTACAGCTGCCCCTATGAACCCCCTTAATAAACTATTTATAAACCCAGTTTTAATTACTACCAGTCTTGTCATCTTCCTCTCCATCTGGAAGGACTATAACGACTGTAATACATCCCTCTTTTTATTATGAAGACACCATAGTTTTCATGATGATCACTGGATTGCTTCTTTCCAAATCAAAGCTGTGATTTACTTTGGAGCCTTCCCTAAATGAGTAGAATATTGAGTAGTGTGTCGTTCTAAAATATAAAGTTAGTGGTTTCATTCTTCTAAGCCAAAGCCAAGGACTTCTTTCATTATTTCTTGTAGTTTGGGTTTGGTTTTTACAAAGTCTCTGAGGTTCTGTTTATCTGGGAATGTCTTAATTTCATTTTCGTATTTGAAAGATAGTTTTGCAGGATATATAATTCTTGGTTGGAAGTTCTTCTCCTTCAAGACTTTGAATGTGTCGTGCCACTGTCTCCATGCCAGCATGGTTTCTGCTGAGAAATCTGACAAGAGCCTACAGGCTTTCCCTCTGAATGTTAGCTTTGCTTTGAGTCTTGCTGCCTTTAAGAGTTGCTGCTTATGTTTCATTTTGTTAAGCTTGATTATAATATGTCTTGGAGTCTTTCTTTTGAGATCTATATTGGGTGGCGTACAATATGCATCTGAGATGTCTATATTCTCTTCCTTCATTATTTCTGGGAAGTTTTCTTTCAGGAGCTCAGCAACAATACTCTCTGTGTTCTCAGATGTCTCACCCTGTTCAGGGGCTCCAATTAATCGAAGGTTGTTCCTCTTAATAGAGTCCCACATGCTTCTTAATGTTTCTTCATTTTTCTTGTTTCTTTTTTCTGATTTCTGCTCATAGACGCTGGCATCAGTAGCTCTGTCTTCCAAGTCAGAAAGTCTTTTTTCTATTTGTTCCATTCTGTTTTCTTGGCTTTGCATGCAAGTTCCTGTGTCTTTGATTTTGTTCTTGATCTGTTGGATTTCAGAGTACTGGTGTTCCATCAGATCGAACAACTTGCTTAATTTTTCATTTTGTTCTGCTGCATTTTGTATAAGGTCTAGAAGGTCTCTGTATATAATCAATTTGTATTCACTTCCTGATGCTTTCATAAAAGTTTCTTCATCTGGAAAACTCCTTGGTTGCTTTGTTTGGGACCCTTCTGAAGCCATGAGTGATTGCTTGTATGTCACAATTGTCTGTTGCTTTTTGGGTCCCATGTGAGTATATAGAGGCTGGAAGAGGTAATGTGAGGATGGATTGCAAATGTTTCTCTAGGCTGTCTTCAAATGTAAAGCAAAAGCTATCTGAGCAGTTCATAAGTCAGTTAGGTTTTCAGGGGTAGAGGTCCCTCTTCTCATCCGACTAAGGAAGCACCACTATATCCAACCCCAGATGATAACAAACTACTTCAGAATACAGCAATGCTACTGCCCTATTGGCCTCTGCTTACAGGGCCTAGCCTTAGCCAACACTGCGTCGAGTACTGGTTTTGTGATAGAAAAGTGCTCTCCTGTGGGCTGGCTCTGGCTCCTAAGTTAAGAATTAGGTACAGCTGCGGCCACCCTACCCAAGATGGCGTCCTCCACACAGGCAGCAGACAGAGGGGCCAAAGATGCCGAGAGGTAGTGATTCCTCTGATTCTGTTGCAGGGCCCCCAATGCAGGCAGCACTGTGCCAAATCACTACTTTTCTGACGGAGAAGCGCTTTCCCTTTTGCAGGCACTGTCTCCCAGGCTAAGAACGAAGTCCCGCTAAAATCTTGGTACCAACATGGCGTCCCACACCCTGACCGCGGAGCTCCGCCCAAACCCCACTGAGGCAACTCCAATACAAAAGGCTCAAAGTGTCTAGATTAACAGAATCCCGAGCCTGGCTCTCAGAATATGGGAGTTTCGCTGGCCTATCCCCCCAGCAGCGTGTCTGAGTCTAGCTGCCAGGCAAGACCCAGCTCCGCCCGCCAGCCAAGACAGAGAAAAAAAAAATCAAAATGGTGCGTTTACCTTCCGTCTGTGAGAGCCGGGGCTAGCCAGGAGCGGGAGTCAGTGAAAGAGAGGAGGTTTTTCGCTGTGTGGTATGGAGTCCCAATTAACAGCTCTGTGCCGTGTCCTGAGGCTGATTAGGTGATCAGAAGGCTCTGTTTGATTGTCGATTCGGGTCTTCGTTTCCAGAGGGATATAAGGAGACATGTGCTTAGTCCGCCATCTTGACTCCGCCCTCCTGGGCTTCTTTTTGCTTGTGTCTTTTTTGTTCTTCCTGATCATCAGTTCCAGGTGACTTGGGACCATTTGATGTACCTCAGATGTGAGCTTGCTACCTTTTAAGACACTAGACATCATTCGCCAATATGGGGCACAGAAGACTCTCTTAGCAATAGGCTAGTTACGCCAACTGGTCACAGTGTCCCCTGGGAGCATGATCCCCAGACCCACGTCCCTGCTACTTTAGTCTTGCAATATTTGGTTAAGATTAGAAGAGTTCTCAGTTTATGTTGAAGTCCAGTTAGGCTGATCTACTTTCTACTGTGAGCTGTCACTGCTTTCATCTAACCAAATTTCTATCAAGCATCTGATCTATGACTAGCCCTCTCCCTTCTTTCCCTCCCTGGCAGTTGTCAAAGAGTCCTTTATTCTGTACATAAGTCTATTTCTAAGTCCTTATAGTAAGGGTCTCATACAATATTTGCCCCGTTGCTGCTGACTGATTTCACTCAGCATGTCTTCCAATTGAAACCAGGTAATGAGATGCTTCCTAAAATCATCATTATTCTTTATCATTGCATAGTGTTCCATTGAGTATGTGTAGCATAGTTTGTTTATCCATTCATCTGTTGCTGGGAATTTGGATTCATTCCGTCTTTTAGCTATTGTGGACTGTGCTGCCATAAACATTCATGTGCACATATCTGTTCATGTGACTGCCCTTGCTTCTGTAGGATATACTCCAAGCAGTAGGAGTACTGGATCAAAGGGTACATCAGTTTCTAGCTTTTTAAGGAAGCATCAGATTGCTTTCCAAAGAAGTTGTACCATTTTGCAATCCCACCAGGAGTGTAGGAGAGAGTTCTCATTTTTCCACTGCCTCTTTGCTGTTTGATGTTTTTTGGATCATGGCCAACCTTGTTGGGGTGAGATGGTATCTCATTGTAGTTTTCATTTGGATTTCTTTAGTAGCTAAAGATCACGAGCATTTCCTCATGTGTCTTTTGGCTGCCTGAATGTTCTCTTTAGTGAAGTATCTGTCCATCTACTATGCCCATTGCTTAATTGTGTTATTTACCCTTTTCTTGTTCATGTTTTACAGTACCTTGTAGATTGAGATTGGACGTCTGTCTGATGTGTAGTTGACAAATATTTTTTCCCATTCTATAGATGATCTTTTAACTCTTTTGATAAAGACTTTGGATGAGTAAAAGTGTTTGATTCTTAGTAGTTCCTGTTTATCTATTACCTCTTCTATTGATCATGTTTTGTCAGATTTTGAAGTCTAAGCTGTTTATCAAAACTTCTGTTGTTGACCCTATTTTTTCTTGGATGATCTTTATTGTTTAAAGTTTAATATTTAGGTGTTTTGTCTAATTTGAGTTAGATTTTGTGTAAGTTGTGAGATGTGGGTCTTGCTTCAATTTTTTTGCAGATGGATATACAATTTTGCCAGCACCATTTGATAAAGAGACTGTTTTTACCCCAGTTTACAATCTTAGGGCCTTTGTTGAATATCAACTGTTCATAACAGAGTGATAGCATCTCTGGGGGTCTCAATTCTGTTTTATTGGTCTATGTCAGTTTTTGTACCAGTACCAGGCTGTTTTGACTACTGTGGCAGTGTAATAGGTTCTAAGTTCGGATAGTGTGAGGTTTCCCACTGTGTTCCTGTTCTTCAGTGGTGTTTTGCTTGTCTGGGGATTCTTCCCTTTCCCAACAAAAGTTGGTGATTTTTTTCTCCATCTCATTAAAAAATATCCCAGGAATTTGTATTGGGATTGCATTGTATATCTAGATTGCTTTGGGTAAAATAGCCATTTTCACAATGTTAAGTCTTCCCACCTGTGAGCACGGTAGGTTTCTCCATTTATGTAATTCTCTCTTGGTTTCTTGCAGTAAGGTCTTATAGTTCTGTTTGTATAGATCTCTTATTTCTCTAGTTAGATTTCTTCCTAGGCATTTTATCTTCTTGGGGGCTATAGTAAATGATATTGATTTGGTGGTTTCTTCTTTGATGATGTCTTTGTTGGTATAAAGCAATCCTACTGATTTATTTATGTTTATCTTATACTTTGATACTTTACTGAACTCTTCTATTAGTTTGAGAAGTTTACTTAAGGATTCTTTAGGATTCTCTGTGTATGCAATCATATCATCTGCAGATAGGGAGATTTTTACTTTTTCTTTGCCAGTATGGATGTCCTTTATTTCTTTGTCTTGTCTAATTACTCCGACTAGAATTTCTAGTACAATGTTGAATAGAAGTAGCGGGAGTGAGCATCTTTGTCTAGTTCCTGTTCTCAGGGGGAATTTTTTCAGTCTCTTTCCATTCAGGAAGATGTAGGTGGTTGGCATTACATAGATGCCACTTATTGTGTTGAGAAATTCCCTTTTATTCCTATTTTGCTGAGAGTTTTTAGCATGAATGGGTATTGGACTTTGTCGAATGCATTTTCTTCATTAATTGACAAAATCAGGTGATTCTTTTGTATTATTTATATGCTTGATCATATTAATTGTTTTTCTGATGTTGAAGCAGCCTTGCATCCCTGTCCAACTCGGTCATCATGAATTATTTTTTTGATATGTTGTTGAAGTCTATTGCCAAGAATTTTGTGGAGGGTTTTTCCATCTAGGTTCATAAGGGATATTAGTCTGTAATTTTCTTTTCTTGTGGGATCTTTCCCTGGCTTTCATATCAGGGTTATGCTGGCTTCATAGAATGAATTTGGGAGTATTCCATCCCTTTCTATGCTGTGAAATAGTCTCAGTAGTATTGGAGTTGACTCTTTTCTAAAAGTTTGGTAGAATTCTCCAGTGAAGTCTAGGACTTTTTTTGGTTGGTAGTTTTTTGATGACTTTTTAAATCTCTTCCTTTGTGATGGGTTTATTAAGTTGTTCCACCTCTCCTTGTGATAATTTTGGTAGATGATATGAATCTAGAAATTTGTTCATTTCCTCTAAGTTTTCAAATCTGTTAGAGTACAGTCTTTTGTAGTATTCTGTAATGATACTTTTGATTTTAGTTGAGTCTGTTGTAATATCTCTCATATCATTTCTTATTTGGGTTGTTTCCTCTCCTGTTTTTGTTTTATAAGTATAGCCAAATGTTTATAAATTTTGTTGATCTTTTCAAAAAATCAGTTTTTGGCTTTGTCATTTTTTTCAATTATGCTCCTATTCTCTAATTCATTTAGTTCTGCTCTAATCTTTCTTACCTCTTTTCTTTAGGTGACCAAAAGTGTTCCTCTGTTGCTCTCTTTCTACTTGTTCAAGTTATAGGGTTAATTCTTTGATTTGGGTTTTTTCTTCTTCCTTCCAGATGTGTGCTTTTTTAGATAGAAGTTGACCTGTGAGCACCACTTTGGCTGTATCCCATAGGTTCTGCTAAGATTTATTTTCATTATCATTCGATTCCATTAATTTCTTTATTTTATCCTTTATTTCTTCTGTGACCCAAGGATTTTTTGCAAGGTGTTGTTCAGTTTCTATGAGTTCATTTTCTATCTATGTTCTTTACCCTATTGATTTAGAATTTTATGGCTTTATTGTTTGAGAATATGTTTTGCAATAATTCAGTGGTTTGAATTTTGTTAAGACTTTATGTACTAACACGTGGTCTATTCTGGAAAGTATTTCATGTGCATTGGAGAAGAAGGGGTACTTACCTGTTGATGGTGAAATGTTCTGTATATGTCGACAAGGTCTAGTTAGTGAATTGTCACAATAAGATCTTCTGTGTCTTCACTGAGCTTTTTTCTGGATGATCTGTCCATTACTGAAAGTGCGGTGTTAAAGTCTCTAATAATTGTGGAGTGTTATATCTCATTTTTCAATGTAGTCAGTGTTTGTTCAATGTATTTTGATTCAGGATGTCACTCATTGTCTCTTTATTGGAGGGTTCAGTCTGTTTACATTCAGTGTAATTATTGATAGGTATGTGTTTAGTGCTGTCATTGTGATGTATTTTTTTGTTGGTGTTTTCTATGTTACTATTAATATTCTGTTTTGCATCAATCTTCTTTATGGGTTGACTTTTCATGTTTTCAGTGTTGGTTTTGTGTTTGTTGAAACTGCTGTATTATGTTTCTTGTTTTCATATGTTGCATTGTTATTGTGTTTTGTGGCTACCCCTGTGATTCCCACTTAATATTCTAAGTGTAAACCCAATTTTAACTTCTGCATATCTTTTAACTTCCTCTCCATCTGAAAGGTCAATAGCTACTCTAGTATGTTCCTCTTTTTAGTGCGATGGTGTCATAGTTTTCGTAATGTGATCACTGGTTTCTTTTTTTCAGTATTGTAGTTTTGAATGAGTCTGTGACTTCCCCAACTGAGTAGGTTTCTGGATGCTGTGTCCTGCATTGCATTCTTAACTATACCCTTAATGATTTTATTTTTCTAAGCAAAGAGCTTCTTTCAGTATTTCCTGTAGTTTTATTTGGGTTTTTACAAAGTTTCTAAGCTTCTGTTTATCTGTGAATGTCTTAATTTCATCTTCATATCTGAGAGATGATTTTGCAGCACATATAATTCTTGATTGGAAATTTTTATCCTTCAAGACTTTGAAGGTATCATCCCACTGCCGTCTTGCCAACATCATTTCTGCTGCAACGTCAGACGAAAGCCTACAGGGTTTCCCTTTGAATGTTGGCTTTGCTTTGAGCCTCACTGCTTTTAAGAGCCTCTCTTTATGTTTCATTTTATTAAGCTTGATTATAATATGTTGTGGTGTCTTTCTTTTGGGGTCTAGTTTCTGTGGTGTTTGACACATGTCTTGGATATCTATGTTCCCTTCTTTCATAGTTTCAGGAAGGCTTCTGTCAGCAACTCAACAACAGTACTGTGTTTTCAGGTATCCTTTCCTGTTCAGGAACTCCAATTTAATCATAGATTATTCCTCTTGATAAAGTCCCATATGTGTCTTAGTACGTCTTCATTTTTCTTATTTCTTTTCTCTGATTTCTCCACATAAATGCTGACGTCAGTTGCTCTGTCTTCAAGGTCACTAAATATGACTTCCTTCACCTCAATTCTGCTCTTTTGGCTTTGGATTGAATTGTCTAATTGTGTACTTTTGTTATTTATCTGCTGGATTTCAGATCATTGATGTTCCATCAGTTCAAATAGCTTACTTAATTTTTCATTTTGCTCTGCTGCATTTTGTTTAATCTCTCTGAGGGTTCTGTATATAATTCTCTTGTACATGACCTCTGGTAATTTCAGAAAATCTTCATCTGGGAAGTTTTTTGATTCTTTAGTTTGGGAGTTCTCAAAAGCTATGGTGAAGTGTTACTTTAAATGGTTACTGATGGTAACCTTTGGGCCATGTAGAGGGTGTTTAATTTCTCTGGTGTTACTTCCACAGGAGCTGAGGTGTAGGTCTGAGAACAGAGTTGATCACCAGATGCCTCTGTGTAGTCTAGTGCCTGGCCCCAGTGGACTCTCTGGGGTGGCAGGCTCCACTTCCTGTCTGGAAAAGACAACACCCTACTTTTGGAGTCACTGGAAGGGTCATCAACTGGCTGTATGATGTGGGTCAATAAGGCTGGAAGAGATGCTTCCAGGCCACTCAGCATTTATTTTACCAGGGAGTCTTATTTTAAAAAGGCTGGAGCTGCCCGGCAGCTGCCAAAATCAGTCAGGCCATCAGGTAAGGCAGGCCCTGCCTTCCACTGACAACAGAAACACCTCTTCAGCTGTTCTCAAATGCTGTGATGTAGTTCAAAGAATGGAGGGGTTCTGAACATGCTGCCATCCTCAACCAGGCCCTACCCGTATGGTAACACTGTCCTAAACATAGCCTTTCTACTGGAAAAATGCTTCCCAGAGTGGCACTGCTTCTCAGCTTGGGAATTAGCCCCTGTGGAGTCCTCCAGTTGGGTGAGTTTGCTTCCCGGCTGACCAAGATAGTCCTGGATGAGCTGCCCTTCCCACCATGCAACAGCAAAATCTGTGTCAGAGCTCAGAAAAGAGAGGGTGAAGGGGCAGTGGTTTCGTCAATCAGTAGCAGGGCTTTCAAAACATGGCTATCCCACATACCATCTCTCTGTTGCACTATATAATGTTTAGTTTAGCATTGCAGTTCTGCGTATTTGCTGGCTCATGCTCATCCCCCACCACTCGGATTACAACAGGCAAAAGCATCAGTACCTGCAGTCTTCCCAAGTGGCAAGTCAGCAGGGGTGGCACTCAGCATGAGCTGGCTTGTGCTAAAGAGAGGCAGTTTCTTGTTTAGTGATGCATAGTCCCATCTGACAATGCTCTGCCATATCCTAGGGCTCCCTGGGTGTCCAGAGTGGTCTGTTCAATTGTCATTCCAGGCCTTAGTTCTCAGAGGTAATTGGGTAGGTGTGTGTCTAGTCCACCATCTTGGCCCTGCCCTCTCATTCGAGAATTTTATAGTTCGAGGTTTAACATTTAGGTCTTTGTTCCATTTTAATTCTTGTGTGTGGTGTTAGGTATGGATCCTGTTTCCTTTTAGTGCAAATGGATATTCATTTTTCAGCACCATTTGTTACAGAGACTATCTCTTCCTTATTGAGTGGACTGTCAATATATGACTGTTTTGTAATTACAAAAAGGACAATTTCATCATATGTTTCAACCTAATAATTCACCACTTTAGTAGACTAAAGAAAGTTTGATAATCTCAGGAGATGGGAAAAATTCCTATATTAAAAATCACACTTAGTAGTGAAACATCATAAACATTCTCTTTAAAATCAGGAAAAAGAGAAGCAACCATCACTACATTTGTCCAACATCATACATAGGGATTGTAAAGGAAGAAACAAAAACTTCACTAATTGTCCAGTGTATGTATTTTTTCCATGTAGATAACACAAGCGTTTTACAAGCAGATTGCAGAAATTTAAAGAATTCAGCAGTGTTTCTTGAAGATCCTCATATAAAAATTAAGTTTATACACAGCATGGCCTAAGAAATGGAAGCAACAACTTAAAGGGATGCAGGAAAAGAATCTCATTAAAAAAATGTAGTCTTTTTAGAGAAAAATTACAAAATGTGTATCGGAAAACAATTAGCATGAACAAAAGTAGTAAGGTATAGGTAACGTTTGGTGGCATAGTGATGAAGAGTTCTAGCTGCTAACCAAAAGGGTGGCAATATGAATCTACCAGCTGCTCCTTGGAAATTCTGTGGGGCATTTCTACTCTGCTCTACAGGGTCAATAGGAGTTGGAAGTGATTCAACAGCAACAAATTTTTTTAAAGGTAATGCTACTTTGTATTTTAAATACTTTAATTATTTTCAAGCTAATCAATAAATTCAATGTCATTCAAATGAAATGGAGAATTGCCATGGATATTTGCATCCTATTTGTCAAGTTTATGTAGAACAAAACAAACAATTGAAACAAAAGACTAGGAATAATCACAGTGATATTAAGATGAAATAGTTGGGAGGGCCTGCCATATAAGATAACGCAATTTATTAAGTTCCTAATAATTATAATACTTAAAATAATAAAATGCTTCAAAAAAAAGAGAGGTGAAAAACTTGTACACTGAAAACTATAAAATATTGCTGAAAGAAATGAAAGAAGACCTAAGTAAATGGAAAAAACATGCTATGTTCAAAAACTGGAAGAATTAATATTGTTAAGATATCAATACTATCCAAGTAATCTGCAAATTCAACAATATCTTTAAATCGCAACAACATAACTTTTAACAGCCTTTATTTTTACAGAAATGAAAAGTCTACTACTCAAATTCATATGGAATTGCAAGGGGCTCCAGATAACCAAAGCAGTATTGAAAAGCAAGAACAAAGTAGGAAGACTTACACACTTCCTGCTTGCAAAACATGTTGTAGAACTGCAGCAATCAAAACAATCTGGTACTGGTACAAAGATAGACATACAGATTATTGTAATAGATTTGAGCATACAGAAATAAATGCATACCTCTATGGACAATTGATTTTTGACAAGGATACTAAGGCTGTTCAATAGGAGAAAAAACAGTATCTTTAACAATTGATGCTAGAGCAGCTGAATCTCCACATGTGAAAGAATGAAGCTGGGCTCACACATCACATCATATACAAAAAACTAACTCAAAATAATTCAATTATGCATCTGTGAGAACTAAAATAATAAAATGCTTAAAAGAAAATATATTGGTAAAGTTTCAGGATCTTGTTTTGTTTTTTTTTTTTAGAAATGTATCCTTAGACATGATATTAAAAGTATGAGCGACTAAAGACCAAATAGATACAGTGCACATCATCAAAATTAAAAGCTTTTGTGTACCGAAGGACTTTATAATAATGACAAAAAAGGTAGCCACTGAGACTGCTTGTGTACTACTAAACACCTCGTGGGACTTGGTTCCTTTGTTTGTAAGTTTAAAGTCATGGTTTCATGCTATATCCCAGTTAATGGGGCTAATAACATGTCTTGTGCTTCTGGTCTACCTCATAGTTCATTGACTAGTGCCTGGGGTCTTAAAATCTTGTAAGCAGCCATGCAAGTCACCATGATTGGTCTGTATTCAACTGGAGCAACAAAAGGAGAGTCAGGTATAGGAGTAGGATATGGAATGTGTGCCTAAGTGCCTCCATGAACAACTGCCTCCTTTGCTATGAGACCAGAAGAACTAGACAATGCTCAGCTACCATTAATGAACATTTAGATCAAAGATTTTATGGAAAAAATCTGATTAAAAGGGGAAAATGGATCCTACTTAGAGCAGGGGAAAATGAAGAAAACCAATGACACAAGGGAAAGGTTAGTTCAAAGGACTAATGGACAACAACTACCAAGGCATCCACTAGACTGAGTCTAGCACAACTAGATGGTGCACAGCTACCACCACTGACTGCTGTAACAGAGATCACTGTACAGGGTCCTGAACAGAGTTGGAGATAAACGTAAAACAAAACCTAAACTTACAGAAAAAAACAAAACAAAACAAAACAGACTTACTAGCCTGACAGAGACTGGAGAAACCTCGAGAGTATGGTCCCCCAACACCCTGTTAACTCAGTACTGAAGTCATTCCTGAGGTTCACCCTTCAGCCAAAGAGTAGACAGGCCTATAAAACAAAACGAGACTAAAATGAGCATACCAGCCCAAGAACAAGGACTGAAAGGTAGAAGGGGGTAGGAAAGCTGGTAACAAGGAACCTAAAGTCAAGAGAGGGAGATTGTTGGCAGGTCGTGGGGTTGACAACCAATGTTGTGAAACAAATAAGTATAATAATTGTTTAGTGAAAAACTAATTTTCTCTGTAAGCCTTCATCCAAAGTACAATTTTTAAAAAAAATCATCTAAAATACAATTAAAAAGAAAGCAGACTTACCTGTCTGACTTTATGAATACAATGTGTTTTTCAGAGACTGGAGAAACCCTGAGAGTATGGCCTTTGGACACCCTTTTAACTCGGTACCGGAGTCACTCCTGAAATTTACTCTTCAGCCAAAAATTAGACAGGGCTTTAATACAAATGATAATACATGCAGCTCAGCCATGTATATGAGCATAAATGGGCACACCAGCCTAGGGACAAGGACAAGAAGGCAGGAGGGGACATGAAAACTGGACAAATGGAAATAAGGAACACAAGGTCATGAAGGGGAGAGTGCTGACACATCATGGGATTGTCAACCAATGTCATAAAACAGTATGTGTATTAATTGTTTAATGAGAAACTAATTTCCTCTGTAAATCTTCACATGAAGCATGATTTTAAAAAGCAAGAGAAAAGGAACATTTTGTAATTGCTTTGGCATATCTGTATGAATTGGAATCACCTTCAAGGCAATGGGTTTCTTTTTATGACATACATAATTTTGAACAATAGTAACAATCAAAAACTATATATTCAGGTATACGTCTATGTATGTATACATATATGTGCATAGGTATGTGGATGTGAGTGTATATGCGTGTATAAATAGTTGTATGTATATGTATATTCATGCATATGACTATATGCATGTATAATCATATATAGACTGAAGCACATAGAGGGCATAGTTACGGATGCTTCTTAGATATAACCAAACACCTTGTGGTGTTCATTTTCTGGATTTGAAGGATTAGGACCATAGTCTCATAGGACGTCTTGATCAATTATTATAATATAGCTCATAAAATTTATGTTCTATATCCTAGTTTAGTGAATAGTTTCTATGGTCTTAAAAGTGTGTAAATGGCCATTTAAGAAGTAACTATTGGTCTCTGTTTGGAGCAGAAGAAAAAGAAGTAAACCAAAGACTTGACAAAGAAACTACACTATAGGACCACAGCCTCATCTACTCTGAGACCAGAAGAACTAGATGGTACCTGGCTATCACTTATCACCCACTCTAATTGAGGCCACAATAAATGAACACTTATAGAATGGAAACAAAATGTGGAAAAGGACTTTAAATTTTTAAACATAACAAAACAAAATAACAGATATACTTACACTGGATGAGTTGAGACTAGGAGACTCCCCAAAACTATTACCCTGAGACACTCTTTAAACTTGAACAGAAAATAGTTCCCGAAGTCACTTTTTAACTAAATAACAGATTGACTTGCAAAATAAAGTCACACGTTAGTGCTGTGCTCCTTTAAGAAATTATCTTTATGAGACCAAATGGTCAACAATTCGGTTGAAACAAGGACAATGTCACTGAACAATTTGTGTGTATAAGTCATTGAATGGGAACCTAAACTGCCATGTAAACCTTAAACCTTCACTGAAAATGCAATAAAATACTGTTTTTTAGAAAAAGAGAAGGGATGGAATGCAGAACAGAATTTCAGATTCTATGGACTCTAGACTTTCTGAAGTCATGGACAGTGGGTCATGAACCCCTGAAACTATTGCATTGAGATAATCTTTAAACCTTAAATCAAAAATATCCCCTGAAGTTTTCTTATAACTGAAAAATAGTTTAGCTTAATTAGTAAAAAGGGTTGGCCTTGACCTTTATGTTTATCTATGTGGGATCAAACTGACAACAGCAACTGGAAAGATTAGATAAGATCCTTAAGGGTCAGTGTGTTTGTGTTAATGAGGGAGTAACAATTCAGAAAATAGATGAGAATGGTTGCACGACTTGAAAAATATAACCAATTTCACTAAATTACACATGTAGAAAATGTTGAATTGGTATATGTATTGCTGTGTATATTCCCAACAACAACAAATTTAGGAAGAAAAGAAGAGAATGGATAGCTTAGAGAATGGAAGAATTATTTGGGAACCACATATATAGTAAGGGTTTAATATTCAGAATATAAAAAGAAAACTTTTACAATTCAACAACAAAAAGATCCAATTAAAAAATGGCATAAGACTTAAATAGACATGTATGGAGCAGAGAGGAATAGTGTACTGTCACTGGTCAGGGATGGCAGTGGAAGCTGCATATAGGTGGGCAAGTACATTTATATGGGAATGTACATTTTCACTCAGACATAATAAAGACCAAGAATATATACAAATAGTCAATAAGCACGTGAAAAGATGCTATATGTAGTTAGTTATTCCAAAATTCATTGCGAATGAGTTGATTCTGAGTCATAGTGACCGTATAGGACAGAGTAGAACTGTCCCATAGGGTTTTCAAGACTGAAATCTTTATGAAGCAGACAGCCACACTTTTCTCACATGAAGCAAATTGGTGGATTTGAACCACCAACCTTTCTGTTAGCAACCAAGCACTTTAACCACTGCACCACCAGGGCTCTTTCATCATTAGAGAAATATAAAGCAAAATCACAATGAAATACCACTTTACACACACTAAAAAAAGTTGTCATTGAGTTGACTGAAACTTGTGGCAACCCCATGTGTGTCTGTGCTCCATAGACTCTTTATTTCAATGGCCGATTTTTTTTTTTAATGTAATTGCTAATGCTTTTTGCTGAGGCATCTTTGAGTGTTCTACAAATTCAAGTCTGTGCAGACCTTATACATTCAGACACTTCTCACAAACCACTGAAATGACTATTAGAAAAACTGAAAATAACAAGTGTTGACAGTGATGCTAAGAAATTAGAACCCTGTTGCATTGCTGGTAGAATACAAAATCATATGTTCTATGTGGAAAACAGTTTGGTGGCTCCTCAAAAAGTTAAATGTAGAGTTATTATATGATCCAACAATTCAACTCCTAGTTACATGCCAAAAGGTTTGTAAGCAGGGACCCAAATAGTTATTTGTGCACCATTATTTACTGCAACATTATTCACAATAGACCAAAGGTAGAAACATCCCAAATGTCTATCAACAAATAAATGTATATATATAAAAAAGAGGGGGTGGAGTCAAGACGGCAGACTAAGCACAGGTCTTCTTATATCCCTCTGGAAACCAAGACCTGACTTGACAATCAAACGGAGCCTTCTGATCACGAATCAGCCTCAGGACATGGGACAGGGCTGTTAATTGGGACTTCATACCACTGAGCGAAAAACCTCTCTTTCGCTGACTCCCGCTCCTGGCTAGCCCCGGCTCTCATGGACGGAAGGTAAACGCACCATTTTCACGTTTTTTTTTCCTCTGTCTTGGCTGGCGGGTGGAGCTGGGTCTTGCCTAGTGGTTAGACTCAGATGCTCTGCTGGGGGGATAGGCAGGCGAAATTCCCATATTTTGAGACCCAGGCTTAGGACTCCGTTGTTCTAGCCACTTTGAGCCTTTCGTTTTATATCTGCATCAGCAGGGTTTGTACGCAATTCCACAGCCAGTGTGCGGGACGCCATGTTGGTACTGAGATTTTAGTGGGACCTAATTCTTAGCCTGGGAGCCAGCGCCTGCAAACAGGACAGCGCTTCTCCGACAGAAAAGCAGTAACTGTCCCAGTGCAACCTACGTTGCAGGCCCTGCAACAGAAGCAGAGGAATCACTACCTCTCAGCACCTTTACCCCTCTGTCTGCTGCCTGTGTGGAGGACGCCATCTTGGATAAGGTGGCTGCAGCTGGACCTAATTCTTAGCTAGGGAGCCAGAGCCTGCCCACAAGAGAGCACTGTTCTATTACAAAAGAAGTACTCGACGCAGTGTTGGCTAAGGCTAGGTCCTGTCAGCAGAAGCCAACAGAGCAGTAGCATTGCTGTATTTTGAACTAGTTTGTTATCATCTGAGGTTGTATATAGTGGTGCTTACTTTGTCAGTTGAGAAGAGCGACCTCTACACCTGAAAACCTGACTTGTGAAGTGCTCAGATACCTTTGGCTTTACATTTTAAGACAGCGTAGAGAAACATTTGCAATCCATGCTCACAGTACCTCTTCCAGCCTCTACATACATGGTACCCAAAAGGCAACAGACAATTGTGGCATACAAGAAATCACACATGGCTTCAGAAGGCACCCAAACAAAGCAACCAAGGAGTTTTCCAGATGAAGAAACTTTTATGAAAGCATCAGAAAGTGAATACAAAGTGATTATATACAGAGCCCTACTAGACCTTATACAAAATGAAGCAGAATAAAATGAAAAATTAAGCAAGATGTTAGCTCTGATGGAACACCAGTACTCTGAAATCCAACAGATCAAGAACAAAATCAAAGACATAGAAACTTCCATGCAAAGCCAAGAAAACAGAATGGAACAAATAGAAAAAAGACTTTCTGACTTGGAAGACGGAGCTACTGAGGCCAGCGTCTATGAGCAGAAATCAGAAAAAAGAAACAAGAAAAATGAAGAAACATTAAGAAGCATGTGGGACTCTATTAAGAGGAACAACCTTCGACTAATTGGAGTCCCTGAACAGGGTGAGACATCTGAGAACACAGAGAGTATCATTGCTGAGCTGCTGACAGAAAACTTCCCAGAAATCATGAAGGAAGAGAATATAGACATCTCAGATACATATCGTACGCCACCCAATATAGATCTCAAAAGAAAGACTCCAAGACATATTATAATCAAGCTTAACAAAATGAAACATAAGCAGCAACTCTTAAAGGCAGCAAGACTCAAAGCAAAGCTAACATTCAGAGGGAAAGCCTGTAGGCTCTTGTCAGATTTCTCAGCAGAAACCATGCTGGCATGGAGACAGTGGCATGACACATTCAAAGCCTTGAAGGAAAAGAACTTCCAACCAAGAATTATATATCCTGCAAAACTATCTTTCAAATATGAAGATGAAATTAAGACATTTCCAGATAAACAGAAACTCAGAGACTTTGTGAAAACCAAACCTAAACTACAAGAAATATTGAAAGAAGTTCTTGGCTCTGGCTTAGAAGAACAAAACCACTAACTTTATATTGTAGAACGACACACTACTCAATACTCTTTTAGGGAAGGCTCCAAAGTCAGTCACAGCTTTGATACAGAAAGAAGCAATCCAGTGATCATCATGAAAACTATGGTGTCATCATAATAAAAAGAGGGATGTACTACAGTTGTTATAGTCCTTCCAGATGGAGAGAAAGATGACAAGACTGGTAGTAATTAAAATTGGGTTTATATATAGTTTATTAAGGGGGATCATAGGAGCAGCTGTAAAGCACCACAAAAATGTATCATACCATTTCATGAAATGTAACACAGGAGTCTCAACAACTATAAAACCAGCTCTGAGAAAGGTGAAAAATCAACTCACTAAAAAGAATGTCCCAGAACAGACTAATAAGAACAGAGAAAACATCAACATAAAAATAAACATATCACAATGACAGCACTGAACACATACCTATCAATAATTACATTGAATGTGAATGGACTGAATGCTCCAGTAAAGAGACACCGAGTGTCATCTTGGATCAAAAGACATGACCCATCCGTATGTTGTCTACAAGAAACTCACTTGAGACCTAAAGATAGGAACAAACTGAAAATAAAAGGATGGAAGAATATATATCAAGCTAACAATGAACAAAGAAGAGCAGAGGTGGCAATTCTAATCTCAGACAAAATCAATTTTAATGTCAAATCTAACATCGTGGACAAAGATGGACACTATTTATTGCTGAAAGGTTCAGTACACAAGCAAGATTTAACTACATTAAATATTTATGCACCTAATATCAGAGCACCTAAATACATCGAAGAAACACTGACTATACTCAAAAGAGAGTTAGATGACTCCACAATAATAGTGGGAGACTTTAACACTCCACTCTGATTACTAGACAGATCATCTAGAAAAAAGCTCAGTAAAGATACACAATACCTCACTGCCACAATGAACCAACTAAACCTCGTTGATATATACAGAACTTTCAGCAGACGACTACACCTTCTTCTCCAGTGCACGTGGAACATTCTCCAGAATTCACCATGTGATAGGCCATAATGCAATGCTCAACAAAATTCATACCACTGAACTACTGCAAAGCATCTTCTCAGATCATAAAGCCATAAAAGTTGAAATTAATAGCAGAAAAAACATACAAAGTGGAACTCTTGGAAACTGAACAACATCTTGCTCAAAAAAACATGGGTTATAGAGGAAATCAAGGATGAATTAAAGAAATTCATGGCTTCCAATGAGAACGAAAACACTTTCTACCAGAACCTATGGGATACAGCGAAAGCAGTGCTCAGAGGTCTGTTTATCTCCGTAAATGCACACATCTGGAAGAAAGAAAGAAACCAAACAAGGAGCTAACTCTACAGCTTGAACAAGTAGAAATAGAAAAACAAAGGAGCCCCTCGGACACAAGAAGAAACCGAGATCATAAAGATTAGAGCAGAGCTAAATGAGTTAGAGAATAGAAAAACAATTGAAAAAATTGAAAAGACCAAAAGCTGGTTTTTGGAAAAGATCAACAAAATTGACAAACCACTGGCTAAACTTACTAAAGAAAAGCAGGAAAGGAAACAAATAACCCAAATTAGAAATGAGAGGGGAGTTGTCACCACAGATCCAACAGAAATCAAAAATATCATAACAGAATACTATGAAAGACTGTACTCTAACAAATTTGAAAACCTAGGGGAAATGGACCAATTCCTTGACTCATACCACCTACCAAAATTATCACAACGTGAAGCAGAACAACTTCATAAACCCATCACAAAGGAAGAGATTGAAAAGGTCATCAAAACACTGCCAACCAAAAAAAAGTCCAGGCCCACATGGCTTCACTGCAGAGTTCTACCAAGCTTTTAGGGAAGAGTTATCTCCAATACTACTGAGACTATTTCACAGCATAGAAAGGGATCGAGTACTATGAAACTCATTCTATGAAGCCAGCATAACCCTGATACCTAAGCCAGGGAAAGACCCAACAAAGAGGGAGAACTACAGACCTATGTCACTCATGAATCTAGATGCAAAAATCTTCAACAAAATTCTTGCCAATAGAATACAACAATATATCAAGAAAATAATCCATCCTGACCAAGTGGGATTCATACCAGGGATGCAAGGCTGGTTCAACATCAGAAAAACAATCAATGTGATAAACCACATAAATAACACAAAAGACAAGAATCACCTGATTGGGTCCATTGACACAGAAAAGGCATTTGATAAAGTCCAACACCCATTCATGCTCAAAACTCTTAGCAAAATATGCATAGACGGAAAATTCCTCAATGCAATAAGGGCCTTTATACAAAGCCAATTGCCTACTTCATCCTGAATGGAGAGAGACTGAAAGACTTTCCCCTGAGATCAGGAACTAGACAAGGATACCCATTCTCACCTCTTCTATTCAACACTGTGCTAGAAGTTTTAGCCAGAGCAATTAGACAAGACCAAGAAATAAAGGGCACCTGCATTGGCAAAGAGGAAGTTAAAATCTCCCTTTTTGCAGAAGATATGATTGTGTATGCAGAGAACCCCAAGATATCTATAAGTAAGTTACTCAAACTGATAGAAGAATTCAGCAAAGTCTCAGGACACAAGATAAACATAAGTAAATCAGTAGGATTCCTTTATATCAACAACGAGACTGTTAAGGAAGAAATTATCAAATCAATACCATTTACAATAGCCCCTAAGAAGATAAGGTATGTAGGAATTAATCTAACCAGAGAAACAACAGACCTTTACAAAGAGAACTACAAGCCATTACTACAAGAAACAGAGAGAGTTAGATAAATGGAAAAACCTACCCTGCTCATGGATAGGAAGACTTAACATTGTGAAAATGTCTATTTTACCCAAAGCAATTTATTTATATAATGCAACCCCAATAAAAGTTCCATCATCATTTTTTAATGAGATGGAGAAACAAATCACCAATTTTGTTTGGAAAGGGAAGAAGCCCCGAAAAAGTAAGGTACTACTAAAGAAGAAGAACACACTGGGAAGCCTCTCATTACCCAATCTTAGAACATACTACACTGCCACAGTGGTCAAAACAGCCTGGTACTGGTACAAGAACAGACAGATGGATCAGTGGAAGAGAACTGAGACCCCAGAGATGACACCATCTCCCTATGAACAGTTGATATTCGACAAAGGCCCTACGACGTTAAATTGGGGTAAAAACAGTATCTTCAACAAATGGTGCTGGCAAAATCGATTATCCATCTGCAATACACTGAATCAAAATCCGTATCTTACACCTTACACAAAACCCAACTCCGACTCGATAAAAGACCTAAATATCAAACCTAAAACGATGAAGCTCATGCAAGAAAAGGTAGGAACAACAATGGAAGTTTTAATACACGATGAGGACAGACTCCAAAATCTGTCAATGAAACCGCAATCAACAGAAGAGGAAATAGATAAATCGGAACTGTTAAGAATCAAACACTTTTGCTCATCCAAAGACTTTATTAATAGAATTAAAAGAACACCCACAGAATGGGAAAAAAATATTTGGCAACTCTATGTCAGACCGACGCCTGATCTCCATAATCTATAGGGTACTACAAAATATCAATAAGAAGAAGATAAACTATCCAATTTAGCGTTGGGCAAAGGAGATGGACAGACATTTCACTAAAGAGGAGATCCAGGCAGCCAAGAAACACATGCGGACATGTTCACGATCTTTAGTTATTAAAGAAATTCAAATCAAGACTACAATGAGATACCATCTCACCCCAACAAGATTTGCCATGATCCAGAAAACACAAAACAACAAATGCTGGAGAGGCTGTGGAGAAAGAGGAACCCTCCTACATTGTTGGTGGGGTTGCAAAAATGGTCCATCCTCTTTGGAAAGCAATCTGGCACTTCCTTAAAAAAATGGACATCGATATACCATTTGACCCAGTAATTCCACTACTTGGAATATATCCTACAGAATCAAGACCTTTCCCACCAACGGACACATGCACCAGAATGTTTATTGCAGCACAGTCCACGATAACAAAAAGATGGAATCAACCCAGATGTCCAACAACAGCAGAATGGCTAGGTAAACTATGGTATACATACTCAGTGGAGCACTACGCTATGATAAAGAATAACGATGATTCCAGGAAACATCCCCTAGCCTGGTTTCAACTGGAAGGCATTATGTTGAGTGAAAGTAGTTAGCGACAAAAGGACATACACTGTATGAGACCTCTATGATAAGATCTCAAAAACAGACTTGTGTATATAAGAAAAGACTCTTTGACAGCTGCAAGGGAGGGGACAGAGGGAGGTTGAGGGGGGGAGGGTTTAGTTTAGATGGTTGCTAGAAATCTGGTTGGAAGAAAGCGGTGATAGCACACATTAGAAACAAGAACAACATTAAGTGGACTTCAGCATAACTTGAGTACTCCTTACATCTTAACCCAATATTGCAAGGATACAGTAGCTGGGGCAGGGGGCATGGGACCATGCTCTTATGCAAAATCGAGGCCAATTGGCACAACTAGCATTTTGCTAAGAGAGCTCTCTGCACCCCACATTGGTAAGTCTCGTCTGAGGTCTTAAAAGCTGCCAAGCTGCCATCCGAGGACACAGCAAATGGTCCCAACTCAGCAGGAACGGTTGTTCACCGAGGACCAAAATGACATGCGGTAAACACAACCTAGAAGACAGAGAGACCCATAAGAGTGGGTGCCTTCATTGACTTGGGACTGGAAGAACCGGATGGTCCCCAGCCACCACCAATGGCAGCCACGATGGAGCTCACTAGGTTGAGTGTCACTGGCAACGCAAGAATAAAAGGGGTTCATCCTGAGATCTCCACTAAAAGACCTCAATTGATGGTCCAGCGGTTTCGGGGTTCCCCTGAGAGCATGGCCCCTGGCCCTGATGCTGCCCTTACCCATAAATTATAATGAAGTTCCACTCTTTGGACAGGAATGGATTGGACTTGGCAATGCAGAGTGACCTTATATTGGTTGCACTTTATGGTTCTATACATCTATAGGATGTCATCCTGCTGACCTCTGGCTGGAGGAAGGAGAGTGGGTGGAGAGGAGTGGAAAGGAGGCTGTTGGGAGGATGAGACATGTATGGAGCAGAGAGGAATAGTGTGCTGTCACTGGATAGGGAGAACAATGGAAGCTGCATATAGGTGGGCATGTAAATTTATACGGGAATGTACATTTTCACTCAGTCATATTAAATAAAAAAAAGAGAGAGAGAGAGATATCTATACAATAGAATGTTATTCATACCAAGCCAAGTGCCAATGTTATTCATACATAAATAAAAATGCAATTTTGATATGTGGCACAACATGAATGAAGTGTAAAATAGTCATGCTATATGAAATAAGCCAGATTCAAAAAGATTCTGTAAGATTGCAACTGCATGAAATATCTAGAACAAATTGGTAAATTCAGTTATATTGAGATTTAAAACTCCCAAATACCAAAGCTACCATAAAGAATGAAAACATAAGTCATATTAGGAGAATGTATATTTTCAATGTATGTAAGTGACAAAGAATATGTACAAGTCAATAAGAAAACAAAACAAAACAAAATACAAATAAATTAACAACAGAAATATGGGCAAAGGGATTAATAGACAATTCATAGAAAATCTAGTTAACTAATAAACCTGTAAAAAGATAATCAAACTTACTAATAATTTGAGAAACAAAAATGATAACTACAATGAAATTCCATTTTATATAGATTAGTTGAAAAATGTGCAACAATTGTGAAAGCACAAATTGGTATAGCCACTTTGGAGAGCAATTTGGAACTGTTTAGTAAAACTGAAAGTACATACACATCTTTCAGTTACCACTTCGCAAATTCTGACTTATGGTGACCCCGTATGTGTCACAGTAGAACTGTCCTCCATAGGATTTTCAGTGGCTGATTTTTCAGAGGGAGATTTCCAGATTATCTTGTTTGAGAAGTCTCTGGATAGACTCAAAACTCTAACCATTCGGTTAGCAACTGAAAGAGTTAACTGCTTGCATTACCCAGGGACTCCATGCACATACCTAAAAAGAAAGAAACAAACAAACAAACAAAAGAACCCCTACTGCTGTGAAGTTAATTCTGACTCATAGTGACCCTGTTGGACAGAGTAGAACCACATGGTTTTCAGGGAGTACATAGGGGATTCAAACTGCTGACCTTTTGTTTAGCAACCATAGCTTTTAACCACTATGCCAGTAGGGTTTCCACTGCATGTACATAGAACTTAATGATTCCCCTGAAGACACGTACAGTGTAGCTTTAGGTCATCAGTGAGAGAATGAATAATTTGTGGTATATGCATGCAGTAATACTCTGTAGCAGTTGAAATAAATAAACCAGAGGTATACACATACATGTCAACCTAGAAAAATCTTAAAAATCGTAATGTTAACCTTTGTCATGAGACCAGAAGAATTAGACGAAGCCCAGCTACCATTATATTTACGTAATGTTTTGATCAAAGATTGTATAGAAGAATCTTGATCAAAAGGGGGAAAATGTAGAAAAAAATTTCAAATTATCATGGAATTCAGGCTTTCTAGAGCTATGGAGGCTGGATGAACCCCTGAAATTATTATTTTTAAAATGAACTTAAAAACTGAAACCAAAAATATCCCTTGAATTCTTCTTAAATCCAAACAGTAGCTCAGCTTAACTAGTAAATAATGTCTACCTTGAGCATTGTGCTCTTCTAAGATTTATCTGTATGAGATAAAGTTGAAAACAGCAACTCAAATGATTAGGCAGGAAAACTTAGGGGATAGTGAATTTATGTTAATGGGGAGGAAAATCTCAGAAAACAAGGGTAGGAATAGTTGCATAACTTGAAGAATGTAATCAATATCATTGAGTTGCACTTGTAAAAACTGAGTTGGCATATCTTCTGCTGTATGTATTCTGAAAAAAAACAAAATAAAATAAATTGTATATAGCAAATAGCAAAAAAGTCATAAGGCTAAGACAAAGGTGAACCTCAGGAAAGTGACACAGTATGGTTCTATTTACATGAAATTTTAAAATATAAAGTCAATATTTTGTATTGTTTAGTGAAACATTTGTAGTGAAAGTGTGGATATCTACATGAAAATTGAACTCCCTACTCTGAAGAGATATGTGGTGGGTGTTGTCATAATGTGGTGGCATGCACGGTGCTGTGAAACTGGAAGATTTGCCACTGGTATTTCAAGCATCAGCAGTATCACCCATGGTAGACAGGTTTCAGTGGAACCTCCAGACTAAGACAGACTAGGAAAAAGGACTCAGCCATCTACTTCTGAAAAATATGGCCAGCAAAAACTTCATGGACAGCATCTGAACATTGATACAGGGATAGAAAGTGAATCCTTCGGAGTGAAAGACACTAGATATATGACTAGGGAAGAGCTGTCCCCTCAAAGTAGAGTTGACCTTAATAACACAGTTGGAGTCAAACTTTCAGGACCTTCATTTGCTGATGTGGCATGACTCCAAATGAGTAAAATCAGCTGCAAAGCTTCGTTAATAATTGGAAAACAGAATGTATGAAACATGAATGTAAGAAAATTTGAAGTCCTCAAAAATGAAATGAAAATCATAAACATTGATATCCTAGGCATTAGTGATCTAAGTGGACTGATACTGGCCAGGAATGATAAACTGAAGAGGAGTAGCATCATGATCATTGTCAAAAAGAACATTTTAAGATCTCTCCTGAAGTACATCACTATCAGTGAGAATAATATCCATACATCTACATGGAAGAACAATTAATAGGACTATTTCTAAATTTTTACAACCATTAAAGCCAAAGATCAAGAAATTGAAGTTTTTTTAAACAATTTCTGCAGCCTGAAATTGATCAAAGTTTCAGTCAAGATGCATTGATAATTACTGATGAGTGGAATGCCATTGACTTATGGAGACCCCATGTGTGTTGGAAACCGTAAGGAATTATCAGTAGTTGGAAAATACAGCTTTAGTGATAGAAACAATGCCAGAGGTTGCATGATAGCATTTTGCAAGACTAGTGACTTTTTCATTGCTAATATGTTTTTTTCAAAAACATAAACAGTGACTGGACCTTGCCAGAGGGAGTACACAGGAATCAAATTGACTACATCTGTGGAAAGAAATGATGGAAAAGCTCAATCATTCACCAGAACAAGGCCAAGGGCCAATTGCAAAACAAACCATAAATTGCTCATATGTGAGTTCAAGTTGAAGCTGAAGAAAATTAGAACCAGTCCATAAGAACCAAAGTAAAACCTTCCATATATTTCACCCAAATGTAGAGACAATCTCAAGACTATATTTGAGTCATTGAACACTAATGATTGAAGACCAGACGATTTACAAAATGATACCAAGGACATCATAGATGAAGGAAACAAGAGGTCATTGAAAAGACAGGAAAGAAAGAAAGACCAAACGAAATGTCAGAAGAGACTCTGAAAGTTTATCTGGAACATAGAGTGGCTAAAGCTAAAGGAGGAAATGTTGAAATAAAAGAGCTTAACAAAAGACTTAAAACGGCAGTTTGAGAAGACAAGGTAAAGTAATATAATGAAGTGTGCAAAGACATGGAGTTAGAAAACAAAAGGGAAGAACACATTTAGCATATCTCAAGCTGAAAGAAGTGAAGAAAAAAATTCAAGCCTCAGGTTGCAATACTGAAGGATCCTACAAGGAAAATATTGAACAGAACAAGAGAATATTCCACAGTTGAAAGTTAGGAAAGGTGTAAGTCAGGCTTGTATCCTTTTGCCATACCTTTTTAGTCTGCATACTGAGAAAACAATCCGAGAAGCTGGACTATATGAAGAAGGACGGAACATCAAGACTAGAAGGGAGACTCAGTAACAACCCTGCTTCCTGAAAGTGAGTAGGACTTGAAACACTTACTGATGAGGATCAAAGATCACAGTCTTCAGTACGAATTACATCTTGACACAAAGAAAACAAAAATCCTCACAACTGAACCAACAAGCAACACCATTATAAGTGGAAAAAAGATTCATGTTGTCAAGGATTTCCTTTTACTGGGACCAACAATCAATACCTATGTAAGCAGCAGTGAGGAAATCAAAGGAGGCATGATATTGGACCAATCTGCTGCAAGACATGTCTTTAAAGTGTTAGAAGGAAAGATGTCGCTTTAATGACTAAGGTGTGCCTGACCCAAAGCCGTGGTGTTTTCTGTAGCATTATATGCATGTGAAAGTTGAACAGTCAATAAAGAAGACTGAATTAAAATTGATGCCTCTGGATTATAGCATTTTCAAAGAATATTGAATATACTATGGACCTCCAGAAGAACAAGCAAGTCTATCTTGAAAGCACAGCTAGAATGCTCTTTAGAGGCAAGGATGGTGAGACTCTGTCTCACATACTTTGGACATGTTATCAGGAGGGAAACATGTTATCAGGGAAAGGGCATATTACTTGATAAAGTAGAGGGTCAGCAAAAAAAGAGGAAGACTCTCAATGGGATGGACTGACACAGTGGCTATAACAATGGGCTCAAACATAACAACGATTGTGAGTATGGCACAGGAATGGGCAGTGCTTCTTTCTGTCACATATAGGGTCACTATGAATCAGAGTTGACTCAGTGGCAATGGATTTGGTTTGGTTTTGGGTATATGCCACATCTCTGCAATTACATTTCTGTCCCTCTGCCACCTCCACCAGAGGAAACACTCTCCAGAGTTGTTACTAAGTGTAGTTGAATTGGTTTTGACTCATAGCAACCCTGGAAGACAGAGTAGAACTGCCCCATAGCTTCCAAGGAGGTCCTGGTGGGTTTGAACTGCTGACCTTTTGGTTAGCAGCTGTAGTACTTAACCACTATGTCACCAGGGTTTCTGATGTGGCATATAGGAATTAAGTTTTATTTGCTGTATCTTAATAAGCTGGATCCTAAGTACGTGAGTATTCATTATATTATTCTTCAGACTTTTTATATTTCTGAAATCTTTCATAGCATTTCATAATTTCAAAAGACAAAGGGTAAGAGATGATTACTTTATTACAAGAAGGATGTTGTCTCTGATAATTTGAGTCATCTCAGAATTTTAGATTAGGTGAAATTGTAGCTAAAATTATAGCAGAATGTATTTTAGATATAAGAAAGGACATGTGAGGAAAGAATGTGGGAAGTCTGCAGGTCCCTGGCTCAGCTGTAGCTCTGTTATTAACTAGTTCTTGGGTCATGGACAAGTCACTTGAGTTTAGACCTTTGTAAACTCAGATTGGAAATAGACTATAGTCTTGATTGATTTGTGGGTAAATTGCCTTACATTCGCAAAAAAATTTATGAAAACATGACCATGTGAATTTACAGATCAGAGGACTGCACGGAAGTAGATAGGTAAAGGCTGAATCTTTGTTGATTAAAATTCTAGAATGCTGTAATTTGTTGAAGCTAAGACTTTGGGGTGAGAAAGAGGAGAACTTAGGTACGTTTGAGGTACCTATAAAGTTTAAGGAAACCCTGGTGGTATAGTGGTTAAGTGCTATGGCTGCTAACCAAAAGTCAGCAGTTCAAATCCACCAGTTGCTCCTTGGAAACTCTGTGGGGACATTCTACTCTGTCCCATAGGGTCATTATGAGTTGGAATTGACTTGATGGCAAGGGGTTATATATATATACACACATACACACGTATGTATATATAATTTGGAAGTGTCTGTTTTAGTTATCTAGTGTTGCTGTAACAGAAATATCACAAAGTGGAGGCTATAACAAAGGAAAGTTTATTCTTATACAGTCTGATAGGCTACAAGACCACATTCAGGATGTCTCCTCCAGGGGTAGGCTTTCCCCCTGTTGGCTCTGGAGGAAAGCCCTTGTGTTGCATCAGTCTTTGGGCAGGGAGCATCTTGGTGCAGGAACCTCAGGTCTGAAGGATGTATTCTACTCCTGGTACTGTTTTCTTGACTGTGTGAGATTCCCAACTCTCTGCTTGCTTCCATTTCCCTTTGTCCCTTGTTGGATAAAAGGGTAAGAGATGATGCAAGCCACACTACAGGGAAACTCCAATGGAGCAGGGTTAACCTTAGGAAGGGATTTATAGTCCCACCCTAATCTTCTCTAAAATAACCCACTCTGTTAACCACAGGCAGAGATTAGGATTTACAGCATAAGAAAATTACAAAATGGAGGGCAATCACAGAACACAGGGAATCCCGGCCCAACCAAATTACTACACATATTTTTGAAGGGACATAATTCAATCCATGACAGTGTCCATACCCTAAAGCCCAGAAATTCCCCTAGAGTCATGTACAATAATGTCTCTTCAAAGGAAATACAAAAGAAATAGGAACATAGCAAAAAATTTTCATCTAGTACAGACATTAGATGATCAAAGAATGGACAAAAGAAATTGAGAAAGGTTTGCCGTTTGTTTCTCATCTTGCCAGTCATGTTACAGCTCAAATAGTACTTTCACTGACATTTTGCAAACTGTGTAAGACAACACGATGCTGCAGAACAAACACTATGAACATCTTTGAAGGAGAAGGTTGGCTGGCAGGGTACTTCTAAGTGTACTTACAGGGTGGCATTCATCACAGCAGGCCAGATATTGTCTTTCAGTGATTAGAAAATTCTTTTAATCATCAAAGGTATAAAACTGAAGTTGAGAATTCAGATCTTGTCAATGCTTACTCAAAAAATTGAAGATATTTGCTTGAGATTTTCCTCAAACCTTATTGTTAGTTCTCATAGCAACCCTATGCGCTAAAGAATGAAGCACCGCCTAGTTTTGTACCTTCATCACTGTCACTGATGAGTTTGAACCCATTGTTGCAGTCACCACATCAATCTATATTGCTGAGAGTCCTTCTACAGGGATGACCCTCTTGATAGCATCCTAAGTACATGAGGTGTGGTCTTGTCATCGTGCCCTCTAAGCAACATTCTGGCTGTACTGCTTCCAAGATAGATTTAATTCTTCTGGTGGTCCATAGTATATTAAATATTCTTTGCTAATGCCCTAATACAAATGCATCAATTCCTCTTCAGTTTTCCTTATTCATTGTCTAGCTTTCACATGCGTATGAGATCATTGAAAATACCATGACTTGGATCAGGCACATCTTAGTCCTCAAAGTGACATCTTTGCTTTTGAATACTTTAAAAAAGTAGGTCCTTGGTGGTGTTATGATTAAGAGCTTGGTTGATAACTAAAAGGTTGACAGTTCAAATCCACAACCTGCACCTTGGGAACCCGTTGGTACAGTTCTACTCTGTCCTATAATGTTGCTATGAGTTGAAATCAACTTGAGGGCAATGGATTGTGTGTGTGTGTGTGTGTGTGTGTGTGTGTTTCAGTAGATGTGCCCAGTGTAATATGTTATTGTTGGATTTCTTGTCTGCTTCCACGGCTATTGATTGTGGATCCTGGCAAAATAAAATCCTTGACAATTTCAGTATTTTCTCTGTTTATCATGATTGTTGCTTTTTTGTCCAGTTGTGAAGATTTTTGTTTTCTTTTTGTTGAGGTGTAATTCATATTGATCTTTGTCAGTAAATGCTTTAGCAACCAAGGTTGTGTTATTTGTATACCACAGGTTGTTAATTAGTCTTATTCTCACTAATTTCAGCTTCTTAGATTATTTTCTCAAGATATAGATTGAATAAGTATAGTGAAAGGTTAAAACCCTGATGCACATGAGAAAAGGTATGTGTCCAAATGTAGCAGACAATAGCTCCCTAAACTATGACATTACTAATAATACATTGTAAGCTAAAATGTTTCAAAACTATCAATAATAAAATGTTTTTTGAACAGCCATTTTAGAAAACTGGATTATCTGTTATCTGTTAAATTGATACTACAAAATTATTATCACATGAAAAAGAAATAAAAGCACATGTAGCATAAAACACAAGAAAGTGTATTACAGAGGTTTTCAGGAACCCTAGTAACATAGTGTGTTAAATGCTTGACTGCTAACTGAAAGGTTGGTGCTTGAACCCCACTGGCCACTCAGCAGGAGAAAGATATGGTAGTGTGTTTCTGTAAAAATTTACAACCTGTCCTATTGTATCCTTATGAGTCAGAATCAACTCAATGGTAATTTTTTTTTTTCGTTTGTTTGTTCTGTTTTCTTTTATCAGGCTTTTACTTACTAAAACCATTATGTTATTTTTATGGGTTTTGTTTTACTTGTGGTATTTTCAGCTATTTGAAGTGTGCGCTTTATTGTATTTTTTTCCCATTCTAAATAACTATTGACCTTTATATTAGACTTCTATTCTTAATCTTGTATTCTTTTCCCAAAAGAGTACACTCCAAATTGCATGAGCTTCTGAAGTCACCAAACCTTTATTTTCCATGAGCTCAAGAGATCATAAAATCCCAAATATAATTGACCAAGTACATGATGGACTCTAACTGTCCAGAGTTATGATACTTGAAGTCTTTATGACCAACTTCTTTACAGCTAGTTTCAGATTTACTAGAGTTGCAAATATTAGTTGAAAATGAGAAAACTCTGTTAAGAGAATCAGGGTAGTTGAAATTCATTTAACCTGGTTAAGCATCTGTGTTCGTATAGTTAGATAGAAATGATAATTATAAAAATGAAAATAATTATAGTAATTTTTGTTGAGCACTCATTATGTGCCAAGCTCAGTACTATGCCCTTTACATCCATTCTGAGTTAATCTTTACAGTAATTGTATTGTAGTAGTCAGTTATATGAGGTTGAATATCTCCACAACAAACATGCTAAGACCTGTTGGATCAGTGATGATTGGGAAAATCTCAGTCATACATTCAGTTTTAGGAGAACTGCCCTGACTGTTGGCTGTGGGGCTTTTAAGCTAAATGATTAGTGTGATGGTTTTATAATGTGTTGACTTGGCTAGACCAAATTGTTTTTTCCCCAGGATTCCTTTTCTTTTATGTTACTAGTTAGATTGGGCTATGTCTTAGTGGGAAGACTTTTTCTGTCAGCTCTGGAAGAAGATCTGTGTCATCAGTCTTCCCTTGGTCTAGGAACTTCTTCACCCAGGCATCTCAGATCCAAAGGACATGCTCTGCTGCCAGCATTTCTTTCTTGGTGGTATGAAGTCCCTATGTCTCTCTGCTTGCTTCTTGCTTTTGTATCTTACTGTATCTAATCTTGTAGATATTGCTCATATAGCTGCCACTAATCTATCTCATTAGATCATAGTGACATTATTTATAATACATAATACATCAAATTACATCAGATGACAAAATGCTAGACAGTCACACAATACTGGGAATCAAGACTTAGCCAAATTGCTATATAATTTTTGGGGACATAGTTCAATCCATAACAGGCCACAAAGGAGATCCTCCAGAGATTTAGGGAACAAATGTAAAGCTTCCATAATTGTAGTACACATATGTTGTTACTGCTCTGCTGATTCATCTTGTTGATATGAAACATCAATTGGACCAAGTGTGTATGTTTAGCTGCTTAACAAAGGGTCCTGGATTTTCCAGGCTAGTCCATCTCAGAGGCAACTAGAACAGACATAGACGTCAGTCTATCCTTGTATGGTTCCAGCTTGAGCTTTTAGAATTCCAAGTTTCTTGGAAATCCTCCCTTTCCAACTACCTGCTCTGTGGACTTCAAACTTCAGTGTCAGACGCCAAGACAACAGCCTTACACAGACTGCTAAACTAGCTCCTGAAATTCTATAAGCCAGATCCCTGTAATAAATTTATATATGTTTATCTCCTACTACTGCTTCTTTTATGATTGGATCCTAACTGATATAAGTAGAACATTGACCCCCTCCTCTGGTATGATAAGGGTCCTGGTGTCCAACATATACAGTTATACCTACATGACATGGTAAGATAGTGCTAGGATTTACCAAATTATGGCTGGGGAACAATTAGGCCTTGCAATTGAGCAGGATTGATGTGCCAATTACTAAGCTATAGCTGAATTTCATGGAACTTTGCTGGATGAGGAGCCCTGGTGGTGAAGTGGTTAAGCACTCCACTGGTAACCAAAAGATCAGCCATTCAAACTCATCAGCCACTTCAAAGGAGAAAGATGTGGCAGTCTGCTTCTGTAAAGATTACAGCCTTGAGAACTCTATAGAGTAGTTCTACTCTGTCCTGTATAGTTGCTGTGAGTTGGAACTGACTCAATGGCGATAGGCTTGTTTTTTTGTTTTTGTTTTTGTTTTTTACCTTTTCTAGAGGAGAATTCCTTTTCTAAGACATCAATTTTCAGGAGATCAATTTTGGAAAAATGTGGAAGACTGTGTTTTCCACGTGCCACCAGGGACTCCTATACCAAGATACATTCCACACCACATGTTCTTCTAACAATGTGGTATGGTATCCACTAAGACATGGAGTCTGTGTTCCCTCCCATTGAACCTGAGGAACACTTTGTAGCTGCCTTCATTAACAGAATGCATGGAAGTGATACTGTATGACTTTCAAGATGAGATTATAAAATGAAATATGGTTTCCATATGGCTCACTTGCTCTCTCTCTCTTTCTCTTTCTCCTCTAACCCTTGGAACTCTGCCATCATGGTGTAAGATAGTCTAAACTAGTCCATGCAAGGTAATCATAGGAGGAGGCCCATGTGGAAAAGAGTTGATGTCCTCAGTTAACAAGCAGCATTAATCACAAGACATGTGGCTGAGTGATTCTTTACAAGTTTACAGCCCTCAGATTTTTAGTCATCCAGCTGAGACCCTAAACATTGTGGAACAGTAGAATAGAGCTGGACTGTCTCCACTAAACCTCGTCTAAGTTTTAGATTTATGAGAAGAATAAATATTTTTTTTTCTAAGTTTTGGAATAACTTGTTATACAATATTAGTAACTGGAAAAGGCAATAGCAGTGTAGTGGTTAATTGTTAGCCAGAAGATTGGCAGTTAAAATCTACCAGACACTCATTGGAAACTCTATAGGGCAGTTCTATTCTGTCCTATAGGTTCACTATGAGTTGGAATCCATTCAACGGCAACGAGTTTTTTTTAATAGGTTTGGGTTTTGTTAATGGTTATCTACTGCTGTATAACAAAGTCAGTGACTTAACACCATAAATATTTATTGTCTTACAAAGCTTCAGAATTTGGAAGTTATTTAACTGGGTCATTCTGACTCAGGGTTTCCCAAGAGGTTACAGTCATTTGAAGGCTTGAGTAGGCTGGAGAATCATCTTCTAAGGTGTTTCCCTTACATGGTTATTGGCAGGAAACCTCAGTTCCTTGCTGAATGTTGGCAATAGGTCTCAGTTCCTAACCACATGGCCTTTCCAATGGACTGCTAAGATGTCCCCACATTGTCATGGAGTAGGTGATCTGAGAGAGACAGGTGGAAGGAATCCATAGTGCTTTTTGTGATATAGTCTTCAAAATTACACATCATCCCTTCTACCACATATTTGTTAAAGTCATAAAGTACAGCCCACATTCAAGGAGAGAGAAATTAAGCTCCACCTTTTGAAGGGGGGAGTATCAAATAATTTATGGACGTATTTTAATACCACCACACACTGACCTCAAAGGTAGCTTCTAAGCCTCCTTCTTCCATTTTTATTGGCATCTTATGCTCTTTAAGATATGGGAGGTGTGAGGTTAGTCACTGTTATCCCTCTAGGAAATGCTGAAAAATTGTTGGGAAAGGCTGAGTGTTTAGAAGAAGGTGAAGTAGGAGAAAGATCTTTATAAGAGTGACTTAGAGGAGGTGGTGCCAAGATAGTGGAATAGATGGATGCTTCTCATGACCCTCTAACAATAAAGACCCCAAAGAACAAATAAATCCAATACATATGACATTCTGCTAGCCCTAAAAATCAAAGGGATAATTGAGAAATTGGACTGAGCAATGGGGAAGGGTGAGTAGCTCCAGAAGTACACAGGATTCCACAGATCTAACCTGCCAAGAAATGAATGTGGCCATCATGGTGAGCCAAGGGATCGACCTTCCTCAGTGGGAAAAATTGCCTGGAGCATCCAGTCACACCTCCAGAACCAGTGGAAAACAGTACTGGATCATCAAAAACCAAGTTTTTATGTGTAACCTACCACATAGATCTGAGTCTTTTCTGTAGGATAAGCCTGCCTCCTTTCTCCTGGTGCACCCTCCTCCTTTCTCTGCAGTGCAACTGGGGCTAGTCTGATGCCATTAACTGAGCCAAAACTAGGTCTCTTCATGTCTGTCCTGAGCCATTCTCCCCCTCTGTTTTCTGCACTGTGCCTGCCTTGGAGTCTGATGCCATTAACTGAGCCAGAAGTAAGACTCTTCAAGCCTTCTCTGAGCCATTCACTGAGATTCAGAGGGGACACAATTTAACAAATTTGGGGAAGGGGTAGGAAAAATTCTGCTGATGCCCCTAAGCCAGAAAGTCAGTGAAGAAGCTGTTTATTCACCTAGATTCAGACATAAAAATCTACACTGTCCTCACAGGCACTCCGGGATGGCTGTTAGTCCCCTGCCTTTCTCAGTGACTGTGGCCAGACATGTGCATTTATATCAATCACCCCTACCAATGTAGGTCATTAGGTGAGAGCCTGCTTGGTGACTGACTACCTAGATATCTGAGCTGAAACCATATAAGAAAAGTAAACTTTGCATTTCAAAAAAAGAAGCTAGGACACAGTTGGCAAACAAAACAATTAATAAATACAACTTACTGATGGCTTGGAAACAGCAGTACATATGAAAGCACTTAAACAGGTGAACCATGGTCTCTCTGGAAAACTCTCAAAACAAAGTATCAAATTTTCCAGAGGAAGAGAACTTGTAATTATCAGAGGTAGAACACAAAAGATTAATATTTAGAACTCTTCAAGAGATGAAGAAGGAGACGAAGAAAAATGCAGCTGAGCATAATGACAAATTGAACAAGCTGCAAGAAAGCATTGAGTGGCAATCACTAGAAATTCAGAACATTAGTAATAAAATTAAAAAGTTAGATAACTCAATAGAAAGTCAAAGAAGCAGAATTGAGGCAATGAAAGGCCGAATTAGTAAGACTGAAGATAAAGCACATGAAATTGATGTATTTGATGAAAAATCAGATAAAACAATTAAAAAAAATCAACAAACACTAAGAATTGTGTGAGACTCTATCAAGAGCAATATGCTATGAATGAACGGAGTACCACAACCCGAGGGAGTTGGTGGTGGTAGTGTTGAATAACAGAAAATACAGAATTTTTGAAGATTTGCTGACAGAAATGTCCGTGATATCATGAAAGATGTGAAGATACTTGTCCAAGATGCTCATCAAACTTCACACAAGGTAGATCCCAAAAGAACAACACTGAGGCATGCTGTAATCAAACTTCCTAAAACTAAAGACAAGGAGACACTTTTAAGAGTTGCTAGGGATAAACAAAAAATAACCTACACAGGAGAATCATTAAGACTAAGCTCAGACTACTCACTAAAACCATGAAGGTGAAAAGGCAATCAGATCACATATAAAAAGCCTTGAAGGAATATAATTGCCCCCAAGACTTACATGTCAAGAAAAATTGTTTCTCAGATATGATGGTGAAATTAGGTCATTTCCCGATAAACAGAAATTTAGGGAATTTGCAAAACCAAACCAAAATTAGAGGAAATATTAAAGGGAGTCCTTTGCATAGAAAACTAGTAAGACCAGGTATCAACTGAAGACTAGAACACAGACTAGATCAACTGGATATCAACCCAGATAGGGAAATCACAAAAATAAAGGCAAAATACCAAAAATAAGCAAACAGAGATTTCATTATGTCAATATAGCAACAAAGGAAAGGGACCCAAAAGAAAATGTAGTCATAGAACTTTCATATGGAGAGGAAGTCAAGGCTATATAATGAAATCAAAATTGGTTCAAATTCAGAAAAAAAGAGTAAATGGGAAGGTAACCACAAAAGAAAGTATCAATCCTACGCATAAAAAAACAAGAAAAACTTGAAGTCTCAACAAACTCCAAACCACCAACATTGAAAAAGAGGAAAAGAAAACACATAATTAAAAGTCAGCACAAAAAATTAAATGGAACTAAGAAATTGTCTATAACACACAAAAGAGACATCAACATGATAGCACAAAGCTTATGCCTATCAATATTCACACTGAATTTAAGTGGACTAAATACACCAAGAAAAAGATGGCAAGTGTGGTAGATTTTGGATAACAAAAAAATGACCCATCTATACGCTGGTTACAGGAGACACATCTTAGAGTCAAAGGCACAAAGAAACCAAAACTCAAAAGATGTAAATATATATGTATGAAGCTAACAACATTGAAAAAGAACCCGGTCACAATATTAATCTCTGATAAAATAGACTTTAAAGAAAAATCCACTACATTGGATAGCCAAGCCAAGCCACGTGCCGTCAAGTACATTATACGATGATCAAACGATTAATACTCCAGAAGGACATAACCATGTTAAATGACTACACACCCAACGACATGGCTCCAAAATACATAAAACAAACACTATCCGCACTGAAAACAGAAACAGACAGATTCACAATAATAGTAAGAGACTTCAATAAACCACTCTCCATGAAGGACAGAACATCTAGAAAAAAGCTCAATAAAGACACGGAAGATCTAATGCCACGAATAACCAATTTGACCTCATAGATATATGCAGAACACTCCACCCAACAGCAGTCAAGTATACTTTCTTCCCCAGTGCACATGGAACACTCTCTAGAATAGACCATATATTAGGCCACAAAGCTGTCCTTAACAAAATTTAAAGTACTGGAATATTACAAAACATCTTTTCAGACCATAAAGCCATGAAAGGAGAAACAAATAACAGGTAAAAGAAAGAAAAATAATCAAACACACAGAAACTGAACAACACCTTGCTCGACAATGACTGGGATATAGAATAAATCAAGGATGAAATAAAGAAACTCATAGAATCAAATGAGAAGGAAAACACATCCTACCAGAATCTATGCCAAGCCAAGGCAAGTGCCAAAAGCAGTGCTCAGAGGTCAATTTATCTCGAAAAAAAAAATACACATCCAAGAAAGAAAGAGACCGATTCAAAAATTAATTCTATAACTCAAAAAAAAAAGTGGAGAGAGAGCAGCAAAAGAACCCCTTGGGCACAAGAAGAAAGCAAATCATAAAATCAGAGCAGAATTAAATGAATGAGAGATCAGAAAAATGATTGAAAGAATAACCAGACCAAAATCTGTTTTTCTAAAGAGATCAACGAAACGATAAACCATTGGCCAAACTGGCAAAAGAAAAACAGGAGAGGAAGCAAATAACTCTAATTAGAAATGGGGCAGAAAATATCACAACAGACTCAATTGGAATTAAAAGAATCGTAGTATACTATGAAAAAATGTACTCCAATCAATTTGAAAACCTTGAGAAAAATGGATAAATTTCTAGAAACACATCACCTACCAAAAGTAGTGCAAACAAAAGTAGAACAACTAAATAAATTCATCATAAAAGAAGAGATTGAAAAGGTATTTAAAATACTCCCAACTAAAAACAGCCCTGACATGGATGGCTTCAGTGGATAACTCTACCAAACTTTTAGGGAAGAGTTAATTCCAGTATTATTAAAGGTATTCCAGAGCATAGAAAATGATGGAATGCACCCAAATTCATTCTACAAAGCCAGTATAAGCCTGATATCAAAACTAGGTAAAGACAGAACTCAGACGCAAAAATCCTCAACAAAGTTCTAGCCAACAGAATTCAACAACATATCAAAAAAATAATTCACCATGACCAAGTAGGATTCATACCAGAGATACAGGGATGGCCAACATTAGGAAAACATTGTAATCAACCACATAAATAAGACCAGAACTAATGGACTTTATCAATCGATGCAGAAAAGGCATTTGACAAAGTACAACACCCATTCATGCAAAAAACTCTCAACAAAATAGCAAAAACAGGGAAATTCCTCAACATGAAAAGAGGCATTTAGTAAAGCCACCAGAGAACATCATCTTAAATGGAGTCTGAAAGCATTCCCCTTCAGAAGAGGAACCAGACAAGGATGTCCATTGTCACCACTCTTATTCAGCATTGTCCTGATGGTTCTAGCCAGAGCAATCAGGCAAGTTAGAAAGTAAAAGGCATCTAAATTGTTAATGAAGAAGTAAAAGTATCTCTTTTTACAGACTATGATTTTTTTTAATTTTTTATTTAATATAACTGAGTGAAAATGTACATTCCCGTGTAAATTTACATATCCACCTATATGCAGCTTTCACTGCTTTCCCTGCCCAGTGACAGCACACTGTTCCTCTCTGCTCCATACATGTCTCATTCTCACAACAGTCTCTTTGTCCCCTCCTCTCCACCCACTCTCCTTCCTCCAGCCAGAGGTCAGCAGGATGACATCCTATAGATGTATATAACCATAAAGTGCATCCAATATATGGTCACTGCATCGCCAAGTCCAATCAATTCCTGTCCGAAGTGTGGACCTTCGTTATGATTTATGGTCAGGGGCAGCATCAGGGCGAGGGGCCATGCTCCCAGGGGAACCCCCAAACCACTGGACCATCAATTGAGGTCTTTTAGTGGGGATCTCAGGATGCACCCCTTTTTATTCTTGTGTTGCCAGTGAGACTCAACTTAGTGAGCTCCATCACAGCTATCACTGGTGGTGGCCGGGCACCATCCGGTTCTTCCAGTTCCAAGTCGGTGTAGGCACCCACTGATGTGGGTCTCTTTGTCTTCCGGGTTGTCTTTCCCCCATGTCATTTTGTTCCTCAGAGAGCATCTGTTCCTAATGAGTTGGGACCATTTGATGTGTCCTCGGATGGCAGCTTGGCAGCTTTTAAGACCCCCGACGCCACTCACCAATGTGGGTTGCAGAGAGACTTCTTAGCAAAACGGTAGTTGTGCCAATTGGCCTTGCTTTCGCCTAAGAGCATGGTCTCGAGCCCCCTGCCCCAGCTACTCTATCCTTCCAATATTGGGTTAAGATGGAAGGAGTACCCATGTTGTGTTTAAGTCCACTTAATATTGTTCTTGTTTCTAATGTGTGCTATCACCGATTTCACCCAACCAGATACCTAGCAACTATCTAGTCTAAAACCCTCCCCCCAGCCTCCCTCTCCTCCGTTGCAGCTGTCAAAGAGTCTTTTCTTCTATACACAAGTCTGTTTTTGAGATCTTATCGTAGAGGTCTCATACAATATTTGTCCGTTTGTCGCTGACTACTTTCACTCAACATAATGTCTTCCAGTTGAAACCAGGTCATGAGATGTTTCCTGAAGTCATCGTTGTTCTTCATCATTGCGTAGTGCTCCATTGAGTATATATACCATAGTTTACCTATCCATTCTTCTGTTGTTGGGCATCTGGGTTGATTCCATCTTTTTGCTATCATGGACTGTGCTGTGATAAACATTCTGGTGCATGTGTCTGTTGGTAGGAAAGGCCTTGATTCTGTAGGATATATTCCAAGAAGAGGAATTACTGGGTCAAATGGGATATCGAAGATGTCCATTTTTTCAAGGAAGTGCCAGATTGCCTTCCAAAGAGTCTGGACCATTTTGCAACCCCACCAACAGTGTAGGAGGGTTCCATTTCCTCCAGAGCCTCT
Organism: Heterohyrax brucei; assembly: GCA_028571685.1. Lineage (NCBI taxonomy): Eukaryota > Metazoa > Chordata > Mammalia > Hyracoidea > Procaviidae > Heterohyrax > Heterohyrax brucei. The sequence goes on from CM053166.1 coordinate 59,714,800, forward strand.
CCAGCATTTGTTGTTTTGTGTTTTTTGGATAATGGCCAACCTTGTTTGGATGAGATGGTATCTCATTGTAGTCTTGATTTGAATTTCTTGAATAACTAAAGATCGTGAACATGTCTGCATGTGTCTTTTGGCTGCCTGGATATCTTCTTTAGTGAAATGTCTGTCCATCTCCTTTGCCCATCGCTTAATTGGATGATTTATCTTCTTGTTGTTGATATTTTATAGCATTTTATAAAGTATGGATGATTCGGCAGCAGTGGGATAGATTATGGAGATCAGGTGTAGGTCTGACATAGTTACCAAATATTTTTTCCCATTCTGTAGGTGTTCTTTTAATTCTATTAATAAAATCTTCAGAAGACCAAAAGTTTTTAATTCTTAATAGATCCCATTTATCTATTTTCTCTTTTGATGATTGTGGTTTGTTTGACAGAATTTGGAGTCTGTCCATGTTGTGTATTAAAACTTCCATTGTTGTTCCTACCTTTCTTGGATGAGATTTATCGTTTTAGGTTTGATAATTAGGACTTTTATCCAGTGGAGTTGGTTTTTGTATAAGGTGTAAGATATGGATCTTGTTTCAGTTTCTTGCAGATAGATATCCAATGTTGCCAGCACCATTTGCTGAAGATACTGTTTTTACCCCAGTTTAATGTCTTAGGGCCTTTGTCGAATATCAGTTCTTCATAGGCAGATGGTGTCATCTCTGGGGTCTCAGTTCTGTTCCACTGATCGATCTGTCTGTTCCTATACCAGTACCAGGCTGTTTTGACCACTGTGGCAGTGTAATATGTTCTAAAGTAAGGTAATGAGAGGCCTCCCAGTCTGTTCTTCTTCTTTAGTAGTACCTTGCTTAACCAGGGCTTCTTCCCTTTCCAAACAAAATTGGTGATTTGTTTCTCCATCTCATTAACAAATGCCACTGGAGGAGGCGGGGTCAAGATGGCGGACTAAGCACACGTCTCCTTATATCCCTCTGGAAACCAAGACCTGAATTGACAATCAAACAGAGCCTTCTGATCACCTAATCAGCCTCAGGACATGGCACAGAGCTGTTAATTGGGCTTCATACCACTCAGCGAAAAACCTCTCTTTCACTGACTCTGGCTCCTGGCTAGCCCCGGCTCTCACGGAGGGAAGGTAAACGCACCATTTTGACTTTTTTTTTCCTCTGTCTTGGCCGGCGGGTGGAGCTGGGTCTTGCCTGGTGGCTGGACTGAGACGCGCTGCTGGGGGGATAGGCAGGCGAAATTCCCATATTCTGAGAGCCAGGCTCGGGATTCTGTTAGTCTAGCCACTTTGAGCCTTTCGTTTTGTAGCTGCCTCAGTGGGGTTTGTGCCGAGCTTTGCGGTCAGTGTGCGGGACACCATGTTGATACCGAGATTTTAGCAGGACCTCGTTCTTAGCCTGGGAGACAGCGCCTGCAAACGGGGCAGCGCTTCTCTGACAGAAAAGTAGTGATTTTGCACAGTGCTGCCTACGTTGGGGGCCCTGCAACAGAAGCAGTGGAATAACTACCTCTCGGCACCTTTAGCCCCTCTGTCTGCTGCTTGTGTGGAGGACGCCATCTTGGATAAGGTGGCAGCGGCTGGACCTAATTCTCAGCTTGGGAGCCAGAGCCTGCCCACAGGAGAGTGATTTTCTATCACAAAACCAGTACGACGCAGTGTTGGCTAAGGCTAGGCCCTGTCAGCAGAGGCCAACAGGGCAGTAGCATTGCTGTATTCTGAACTAGTTTGTTATCACCTGGGGTTGGATATAGTGGTGCTTATTTTGACAGATGAGAAGAGGGATCTCTACACATGAAAACCTAACTGACTTGTGAACTGGTCAGATACCTTTTGCTTTACACTTGAAGACAACCTAGAGAAACATTTGCAATCCATCCTTACAGTAACTCTTCCAGCCTCTATATACTCACATGGGACCCAAAAAGCAACAGACAATTGTGGCATACAAGCAATCACACATGGCTTCAGAAGGAACCCAAAGAAAGCAACCAAGGAGTTTTCCAGATGCAGAAACTTTTATGAAGGTATCAGGAAGTGAATACAAATTGATTATATACAGAGCCCTTCTAGACCTTATACAAAATGCAGCAGAACAAAACGAAAAATTAAGCAAGATGTTCGATCTGATGGAATACCGGTACTCTGAAATCCACCAGATCAAGAAGAAAATCAAAGACATAGAAACTTGCATGCAAAGCCAAGAAAACAGAATGGAACAAATAGAAAAAAGAATTTCTGACTTGGAAGACAGAGCTACTGATGCCAGCATCTATGAGCAGAAATCAGAAAAAAAAAACAAGAAAAATGAAGAAACATTAAGAAGCATGTGGGACTCTATTAAGAGGAACAACCTTTGATTAATTGGAGTCCCTCAACAGGGTGAGACATCTGAGAACACAGAGAGTATTGTTGCTGAGCTGCTGACACAAAACTTCCCAGAAATCATGAAGGAAGAGAATATAGACATCTCAGATGCATATCGTACGCCATCCAATATAGATCTGAAAAGAAAGACACCAAGACATATTATAATCAAGCTTAACAAAATGAAACATAAGCAGCAACTCTTAAAGGCAGCAAGACTCAAGGCAAAGCTAACATTCAGAGGGAAACCCTGTAGGCTCTCGTCAGATTTCTCAGCAGAAACCATGCTGGCACGGAGACAGTGGCATGACACATTAAAGTCTTGAAGGAGGAGAACTTCCAACCAAGAATTATATATCCTACAAAACTATCTTTCAAATATGAAAATGAAATTAAGACATTCCCAGATAAACAGAAACTCAGAGACTTTGTAAAAACCAAACCCAAACTACAAGAATACTGAAAGAAGTTCTTGGCTTTGGCTTAAAAGAAGAAAACCACTAACTTTATATATTAGAACGACACACTACTCAATACTCTACTCTTTTAGGGAAGGCCCCAAAGAAATTCACAGCTTTGATATGGAAAGAAACAATCCAGTGATCATCATGATAACTATGGTGTCATCATAATAAAAAGAGCGGTGTATTACGATTGTTATAGTCCTTCCAGATGGAGAGGAAGATGACAAGACTGGCAGTAATTAAAATTGGGTTTATAAATAGTTTATTAAGGGGGTTCATAGGGGAAGCTGTAAAGCACAACAAAGATGTATCATACCATTTCAAGAAATCTAACACACGAAAAATCAACTCACAAAAAAGAGTGTCCTAGAACAGACTAATAAGAACAACAGAGAAAACATCTACATAAAAATAAACACATCACAATGGCAGCACTGAACACATACCTATCAATAATTACATTGAATGTGAATGGACTGAATGCTCCAGTAAAGAGACACCGAGTGTCATCTTGGATCAAAAGACACTACCCATGCATATGTTGTCTACAAGAAACTCACTTGAGACCTAAAGACAGGAACAAACTGAAAATTAAAGGATGGAAGAATATATATCACGCTAACAATGGACAAAGAAGAGCAGGGGTGGCAATTCTAATCTCAGATAAAATCAATTTTAATGTCAAATCTAACATCGTGGACAAAGATGGACACTATTTATTGCTGAAAGGTTCAGTACACAAGCAAGACTTGACTATATTAAATATTTATGCACCTAATGTCAGAGCACCTAAATATGTCGAAGAAATACTGACTATGCTCAAAAGAGTTAGGTGACTCCACCATAACAGTGGGAGACTTTAACACTCCACTCTAATCGCTAGACAGATCATCTAGAAAAAAGCTCAATAAAGATACAGAAGACCTCATTGACACAATTAACCAACTAAACCTCATTGATACATACATAACTTTCCAATCATCAGCAGACAACTACACCTTGTTCTCCAGTGCACATGGAAAATTCTCCTGAATTGACCACGTGATAGGACATAATGCAATGCTCAACAAAATCCATACCATTGAATTACTGTAAAGCATCTTCTCAGATCATAAAGCCATCAAAGTTGAAATCAATAGCAGAAAAAACATAGATAGAAAGTGGAACTCTTGGAAACTCAACAACCTCTTGCTCAAAAAAAATGGGATATAGAGGAAATCAAGGATGAATTAAAGAAATTCATGGATTCCAATGAGAATGAAAACAATTCCTACCAGAACCTATGGGATACAGCGAAAGCAGTGCTCAGAGGTCTGTTTATCTCCATAAATGCACACATCTGGAAGGTAGAAAGAAATCAAATCAAGGAACTAACTCTACAGCTTGAACAAGTAGAAAGAGAACAACAGAGGAAACACTCGGGTGCCAGAAGAAACGAGATCATAAAGATTAGAGCAGAGCTAAATGAACTAGAGAATAGAAAAAGAACTGCAAAAATTGAAAAGACCAAAAGCTGGTTTTTTGAAAAGATCAACAAAATTGATAAACCACTTACTAAAGAAAAGCAGGAAAGGAAACAAATAACCCAAATTAGAAATGAGAGGGGAGTTGTCACCACAGATGCAACAGAAATCAAAAATATCATAACAGAATACTATGAAAGACTGTACTCTAACAAATTTGAAAACCTAGGGGAAATGGACGAATTCCTTGACTCATACCACCTACCCAAATTAGCACAACGTGAAGCAGAACAACTGAATAAACCCATCATAATGGAAGAGATTGAAAAGGTCATCAAAACACTGCCAACCAAGAAAAGTCTGGGTCCAGATGGCTTCCCTGCAGAATTCTACCAAGCATTTACAAAAGAGTTATCCCCAATACTACTGAAACTATTTCATAGTATAGAAAGGGATGGAGTACTCCAAAACTCATTCTATGAAGCCAGCATAACCCTGATACCTAAGCCAGGGAAAGACCCAACAAAGAAAGAGAACTACAGACCGATATCACTCATGAACCTAGATACAAAAATCTTCATTAAAATTCTTGCCAATAGAATACAATAACATATCAAGAAAATAATCCATCCTGACCAAGTGGGATTCATACCAGGGATGCAAGGCTGGTTCAACATCAGGAGAACAATTAATGTGATTAACCACATAAATAACACAAAAAACAAAGATCCCCTGATTTTGCCCATTGATGCCAAAAAGGCATTTGATAAAGTCCATCACCCATTCATGCTAAAAACTGTAAGCAAAATGGGCATAGACGGCAAATTCCTCAACACATTAAGGGCCATTTATACCAAGCCAATTGCACACATCATCCTGAATGGAGAGAGACTGAAAGACTTTCCCTTGAGATCAGGAACTAGACAAGGATGCCCACTGTCACCACCCCTATTCAACATTGTGCTGGAAGTTCTAGCCAGAGCAATTAGACAAGACCAAGAAATAAAGGGCATCTGCATTGGCAAAGAGGAAGTTAAAATCTCCCTGTTCGCAGATGATATGATTGTATATGCAGAGAACCCCAAGGAATCTGTAAGTAAACTACTCAAACTGATAGAAGAGTTCAGCAAAGTCTCAGGATACAAGATAAACATAAGTAAATCAGTAGGATTCTTTATACCAACAACGAGACTGTTAAGGAGGAAATTATCAAATCAATACCATTTATGATAGTCCCTAAGAAGATAAAGTACCTAGGAATTAATCTAACCAGAGAAGCATCAGACCTTTACAAAGAGAACTACAAGCCCTTACTACAAGAAACTAGGAGAGACTTAGATAAATGGAAAAACCTACCCTGCTCATGGATAGGAAGACTTAACATTGTGAAAATGTCTATTTTACCCAAAGCAATTTATTCATATAATGCAATCCCAATACAAGTTCCAGTGGCATTTTTTTAAAAAATTTTTATTTAACATAACTGAGTGAAAATATACATTCACATATAAATTTACATGCCCACCTATATGCAGCTTCCACTGCTCTCCCTGTCCGGTGACTGCACACTATTCCTCTCTGCTCCATACATGTCTCATCCTCCCAACAGCCTCCTTTCCCCTCTTCTCCATCCACTCCCCTTCCTCCAGCCAGAGGTCAGTAAGATGATATCCTATAGATCTATAGAACCATAAAGTGCTTCTAATATATGGTCACTCTGCATTGCCAAGTCCAATCCATTCCTGTCCAAAGAGTTGACCTTTGTTATAATTTATGGGAAAGGGCAGCATCAGGACCGGGGTCCATACTCTCAGAGGAATCCCAAAACCGCTGGACCATCATTTGAGATCTTTTAGTGGAGATCTCGTGATGCACCCCTTTTTATTCTTGTGTTGTCAGGGAGACTCCTCTCTGTGAGGTCCATCGTGGCTATCGCTGGTGGTGGCCGGGCACCGTCCGGTTCTTCTGGTCCCAAGTCAATGTAGGCACCCACTCTTGAGGGTCTCTCTATCTTCTAGGTTGCCTTTACCCCATGTCATTTTGGTCCTCAGTGAGCATCCGTACCTACTGAGTTGGGACCATTTGCTGTGTCCTCGGATGGCATCTTGGCAGCTTTTAAGACCCCAGACGCCACTCTCCAATGTGGGGTGCAGAGAGCTCTCTTAGAAAAATGCTAGTTGTGACAATTGGCCTGGAATTCGCCTAAGAGCATGGTCCCCCGCCCCCGCCCGAGCTACTCTATCCTTGCAGTAATGAGTTAAGATGGAAGGAGTACTCAAGTTAGGCTGAAGTCCACTTAATGTTGTTCTTGTTTCTAATGTGTGCTATCACCCCTTTCTCCCAACTGGATTTCTAGTAACTATCTAAACTAAACCCTCCCCCCCTCACCCTCCCTCCCTTCCCTCCCTTGCAGCTGTCAAAGAGTCTTTTCTTCTATACACAAGTCTGTTTTTGAGATCTTATCGTTGAGGTCTCATATAGTATTTGTCCTTTTGTCGCTGACTACTTTCACTCAACCTAATGTCTTCCAGTTGAACCAGGTTAGGCGATGTTTCCTGGAATCATCGTTATCCTTTATCATTGCGTAGTGCTCCATTGAGTATATGTACCATGGTTTACCTATCCATTCTTCTATTGTTGGGCATCTGGGTTGATTCCATCTTTTTGCTATCGTGGACTGTGCTGCGATAAACATTCTGGTGCATGTGTCCGTTGGTGTGAAAGGCCTTGATTCTGTAGGATATATTCCAAGTAGTGGAATTACTGGGTCAAATGGTATATCGATATCCATTTTTTTAAGAAAGCGCCAGATTGCCTTCCAAAGAGGCTGGACCATTTTGCAACCCCACCAACAGTGTAGGAGGGTTCCACTTTCTCCACAGCCTCTCCAGCATTTGTTGTTTTGTGTTTTCTGGATCATGGCCAATCTTTTTGTGGTGAGATGGTATCTCATTGTTGTCTTGATTTGAATTTCTTTAATAACTAAAGATCGTGAATATGTCCACATGTGTTTTTGGCTGCCTGGATCTCCTCTTTAGTGAAGTGTCTGTCCATCTTCTTTGCCCATCGCTTAATTGGGTGGTTTATCTTCTTCTTCTTGATATTTTGTGGTATCTTATAGATTATCGAGATCGGGCATTGGTCTGACATAGAGTTGCCAAATATTTTTTCCCATTCTGTGGGTGTTTTTTTAATTCTATTGATAAAGTCTTTGGATGAGCAAAAGTGTTTGATTCTTAATAGTTCCCATTTATCTATTTTCTCTTCTGTTGATTGAGGTTTTTTTGACAGATTTTGGAGTCTGTCCTCATTGTGTATTAAAACTTCCATTGTTGTTCCTACATTTTTTTGGATGACAACCCCCCTCTCATTTCTAATTTGGGTAATTTGTTTCCTTTCCTGCTTTTCTTTAGTAAGTTTAGCCAGTGGTTTGTCAATTTTGTTGATCTTCTGAAAAAACCAGCTTTTGGTCTTTTCAATTTTTTCAATTGTTTTTCTGTTCTCTAATTCATTTAACTCTGCTCTATTCTTTATGATCTTGTTTCTTCTGGCACCTGAGGGGTTCCTCTGTTGTTCTCTTTCTACTTGTTCAAGCTGTAGGGTTACTTCCTTGATTTGGTTTCTTTCTTCCTTTCAGATGTGTGCATTTATGGAGATAAACAGACCTCTGAGCACTGTATTCCGTAGGTTCTGGTAGGAAGTTTTTTTGTTCTCACTGGAAGCCATGAATTTCTTTAATTCATCCTTGATTTCCCCTATAATCCATGTTTTTTTGAGCAAGATGTTGTTGAGTTTCCAAGAGTTCCACTTTCTATCTATGTTTTTTCTGCTATTGATTTCAACTGATGGCTTTATGATCTGAGAAGATGCTTTGCAGTAATTCAGTGGTATGGATTTTGTCGAGCATTGCATTATGGCCTATCACGCGGTCAATTCTGGACAATGTTCCATGTGCACTGGAGAAGAAGGTGTAGTTGTCTGCTGATGGGTGGAAAGTTATGTATATATCAATGAGGTTTAGTTGTTTAATTGTGTCAATGAGGTCTTCTGTATCTTTACTGAGTTTTTTTCTAGATGATCTGTCTAGTATCGAGAGTGGAGTGTTGAAGTCTCCCACTGTTATGGTGGAGTCATCTAACTCTCTTTTGAGCATAGTCAGTGTTTCTTCGACATATTTAGGTGCTCTGACATTAGGTGCATAAATATTTAATATAGTTAAGTCTTGCTTGTGTACTGAACCTTTCAGCAATAAATAGTGTCCATCTTTGTCCATGATGGTGGTTTTCACATTAAAATTGATTTTATCTGAGATTAGAATTGCCACCCCTGCTCTTCTTTGTTCATTGTTAGCTTGATATATATTCTTCCAACCTTTAATTTTCAGTTTGTTGCTATCTTTAGGTCTCAAGTGAGTTTCTTGTAGACAACATAGGGATGGGTCATGTCTTTTGATCCAAGATGTCACTCGATGTCTCTTCACTGGAGCATTCATTCCATTCACATTCAGTGTAATTATTGATAGGTATGTGTTCGGTGGTGCCATTTTGATGTGTTTATTTTTATGTTGATGTTTTCTCTGTTGTTCTTATTAGTCTGTTCTGGGACGTTCTTTTTTGTGAGTTGATTTTTCACCTTTTTCTGAGCTGGTTTTGTGGTTGTTGAGACTCCTGTGTTACATTTATTGAAATGATATGATACATCTTTGTTGTGCTTTACAGGTGCCCCTATGATTCCTCTTAATAAACTATATATAAACCCAATTTTAATTACTACCAGTCTTGTCATCTTCCTCTCCATCTGGAAGGACTGTAACAACTGTAGTACATCCCTCGTTTTAATATGATGACACCATAGTTTTCATGATGATCACTGGATTGCTTCTTCCCTTATTAAAGCTGTGATTGGCTTTCGAGCTTTTCCTAACTGAGTAGAGTTTTGAGTAGTAAAGTCGTCCTAAAATATAAAGTTAGTGGTTTTGTTCTTCTAAGCCAGAGCCTAGAACTTCTTTCAATATTTCTTGTAGGTTTGGTTTGGTTTTTACAAAATCTCTGAGTTTCTGTTTATCTGGGAGTGTCTCGATTTCATTTTCATATTTGAAAGATAGTTTTTCAGGATATATACTTCTTGGTTGGAAGTTCTTTTCCTTCAAGGCTTTGAATGTGTCATGCCACTGTCTCCGTGCCAGCATGGTTTCTGCTGAGAAATGTGAAGGGAGCCTACAACGTTTCCCTCTGAATGTTAGCTTTGCCTTGAGTCTTGCTGCCTTTAAGATTTGCTGCTTATGTTTCATTTTGTTAAGCTTGATTATAATATGTCTTGGAGTCTTTCTTTTCAGATCTATATTGGGTGGCGTACGGTATGCATCTGAGATGTCTATATTCTCTTCCTTCATGATTTCTGGGAAGTTTTGTGTCAGCAGCTCAGCAACAATACTCTCTGTGTTCTCAGATGTCTCACCCTGTTCAGAGACTCCAATTAATCAAAGGTTGTTCCTCTTAATAGAGTCCCACATGCTTCTTAATGTTTCTTCATTTTTCTTGTTTCTTTTTTCTGATTTCTGCTCATAGACGCTGGCCTCAGTAGCTCTGTCTTCCAAGTCAGAAATTCTTTTTTCTATTTGTTCCATTCTGTTTTCTTGGCTTTGCATGGAGGTTTCTATGTCTTTGATTTTGTTCTTGTTCTGTTGGATTTCAGAGTACTGGTGTTCCATCAGATTGAAAAACTTGCTTAATTTTTCATTTTGTTCTGCTGCATTTTGTATAAGGTCTAGAAGGGCTCTGTATATAATCAATTTGTAGTCACTTCCTGATGCTTTCATAAAAGTTTCTTCATCTGGAAAACTCCTTGGTTGCTTTGTTTAGGAGCCTTCTGAAGCCATGGCTGATTTCTTGTGTGCCACAAGTGTCTGTTGCTTTTTGGGACCCATGTGAGTATGTAGCGGCTGGAAGAGGTACTGTCGGGATGGATTGCAGATGTTTCACTAGGCTGTCTTAAAATGTAAAGCAAAAGATATCTGACCACTTCACAAGTCAGTTAGGTTTCAGGTGTAGAGGTCCCTCTTCTCAACTGGTAACGTAAGTGTCACTACATCCAACCCCAGATGATACAAACTAGTTAAGAAGACAGCAATGCTACTGCCCTGTTGGCCTCTGCAGACAGGGCGTAGCCTTAGACGACACAGCATAGAGTAATGCTTTTCTGATAGAAAAGCGCTCTCTTGTGGGCAGGCTCTGGCTCCCAAGCTAAGAATTAGGTCCAGCTGCGGCCACTGTATCCAAGATGGCGTCCTCCACACAGGCAGCAGACAGAAGGGCTAAAGATGCTGAGACGTAGTGATTCCTCTGATTCTGTTGCAGGAACCCCAAACTAGGTGTCACTACGTAAATTAGTGCTTTTCTGTCAGAGAAGTGCTGTCCTGTTTGCTGGCACTGGCTCCCAGGCTAAGAATGAGGTCCCGCTAGAATCTCTGTATCCAACATAGCATCCCTCACACTGACGCTGCTCAGGCAGATATAAAACGACAGGCTCAAAGTGGCTAGATTAACAGAGTCCAAGCCTGGCTCTCAAAATATGGGAATTTTGCCTGCCTGTCCCCCCAGCAGTGTGTCTGAGTCTAGCGCTAGGCAAGATCCTGATCCTCCTGCTGGCCAAGACAGAGGAAAAAAAAGTGAAAATGGTGCGTTTACCTTCATTCCGTGAGAGCCAGGGATAGCCAGGCACAGGAGACAGCGTAGGAGAGGAGGTTTTTTGCTCAGTAGTATGAAGATCAAAGTAACAGCCCTGGGCCATGTTCTGGGGCTGGTTAGGTGACCAGAAGGCTCCATTTGATTATCATTTCAGGTCTTGGTTTCCAGAGGGATATGAGGAGACGTGTGCTTAGTCCTCCATCTTGACTCTGCCTCCCAGACTGTATGATTTTATACCCAGAAAATTCTAAAGAATCTGCGAAAAACCCCACTGAAACTAATAAAAGAGTTAAGCAAAGTATCAGAATACTAGATAAACATACACAAATAAATTGTATTCCTTTTCACCAACAAAGAGACCATCAGAGAGGAAAGCACCAAATCAATACCTTTTATGATAGCCCACAAGAAGATAAAATACCCAGGAATAAATCCAGCCAGAGGAGACCCATACAGAGAAAATTACAAGGCTGTACTGCAAGAAACCAAGTGAGAGCTACATAACTGAAGAGATCTACCTTGTGCATAGATAGAAAGATTTAGCATTGTGAAAATGTCTGTTCTACCTGATACAATCTACAGATACAATGGAATCCCAATACAAATTCCAATGTCATGTTTCAATAAGATGGAAAAAGAAATCACCAGTTTCCTATGGAAAGAGAAGAAGCCCTGGATAAGTGAAGTATTACTGAAGAAGAAGTAAGAGGCTGCACACCACCTGACTTCAGAAACTACTACATTGCCATGGTGGTCAAAACCGCTTGGTAGTGGTGTTAAAACTGATACATAGATCAATGGAACAGAATCGAGACTCCAGATATAACATCATCCGCCTATGAGCACCTGATATTTGACAAAGGCCCAAAGCCCCTAAACTGGGGCAAATGCACTCTCTTTACACATGGTGTTGGCATGCCTGGATATCCATCTGCAAAAAAAAAAAAAAAAGAAAAAAAGAAACAAAACTCATGCACAAGAAGTAAATCTAGATGGATCTAAGACCTACACATAAAATCTATAACAGTAAAGATTATGAAAGGAAGATAGGGAAGACATTAGGAGCTCTAGTACACAGCATAAACAGACTACAGGATATTACTAACAATGCACAAACACCAGAAGAGAAAAGAAATAACTGGAAAGTCGTAAAAATCGAACACTTACATGCTCATCCAAAGACTTCACCAAAAGAGTAAAATGACTGTCTACAGTCTGGGAAAGAATTTCTGGCTACCTGAATCTGACTGGCATATCATCTCCATAATCTACCAGGTACTGCAAAACCTTATCAAGAAAAAGATAAACAACCCAGTTAAAAAATGGGCAAATGGTATGAACTGGTACTTTATCAAAGAAGACATTGAGGACACCAACAGATACAATAGGAAATTCTCATGATCATTAACCATTAGAGAAATCCAGATCCAAACTACAGTTGGATGCCATCTCACCCCAACAAGGCTGGCATGAATCCAAAATATGCAGTAAATGTTGGAGAGGTTGTGGAGAGACTGGAATTCTTTTACACTACTGGTAGGAATGTAAAATGGTACAAACACTTTAGAAATTGATTTGGTATGTTCTTAAAGAGCTGAGAACAATAATACCACGTGATCCAGCAATCTCACTTCTTGAAATATGTCCTAAAGAAATATGAGCTGTCACAAAAACAGATGCATGCACACCAATGTTTATTTCAGTGCTGTTCACAACAGCAAAAAGGTAGAACAACATAGGTGGCAATCAATGGATTAATTGATAAACAACCTTTGGTATATTCAGACAATGGAATACTAAGCAATGATAAAGAACAATGATGATCTTAGGAAACATCTCGTAATCTGGAGTCATCCAGAAGAGATTATGCTGAGTGAAATTGCAAAAGGACAAATATTATATGAGACCACTGTTATAAGGGCGGCACTTGGCTGGCTGGCATTGTAAGGACTTAAGAAATGGTTTAAACACAGAAGAAACTTATATTTGATGGTTACAGAGGCGGGGAGGGAACGAGGGTGGTATTCATACATAGATGGAAGACAGGTTTTGGATTAGGTAAAAGGAGTGATAGCATGCAGTAGAAGGGAGATTAGCATAACTGGACTATACCAAAAGCTAAAATGTTTTGTAAATACAGCCCAACATTTTGAAAGACAGAGTAGCAGGGACAGGGGTCAGTTTCAGGGGACATGTAGGATAATTGTCATAACTAAGGATTTTTTAAGAAAACCTTCTGCATTATACCTTGGTGAGTTGTGTCTGGGGTCGTAAAAGCTAGCAAGCTGCCATCTAAGTAGCATTGACTGGTCCCAGTTAACCCGGAGCAGAAGAGAATGAATGATGTCAATGACAAGAGGAAAATACGAGTTCAGCAGACAGAATGTGCCATACCATCCAGAGACTGCATCAACATGAGATCAGAAGAACTAGATAGTGCCTGGCTACAACCAATGACTGCTCTGACAGAGAACACAACACAAAGTCCTTGAGGTAGTCAGAGATAAGTGGATATACAGAATTAGAACTTTATTAAAAGACTATGCATGAAGGTCTGTCAGACTGGAATGGTTCCCTGAGGACATGATCCCCGGACTCTCTGTTAGCCCAGAGCTGAAATCAGTATCAAACCTCATTCTTCAGACAGAAATTGGACTGGACTATAAGACAGAGTGATTATGGCATAGAATATGCCTCTTGACTTAATTATATACATGAGGCTGTTTGAGCAGCTCCTGCCCAGAAGTGATATGAGAGGTGGAGTGGGATAGGAGTTGGCTGAATGCATATGGGAAGTAGAGAGTGGAAAGGAAGAGTGTGCTGTTGTGAAGGTAGTTAGAGTTGCATAGTGGTGTTGGTGCAGGGTTTCATATGGAAAATTGAATTGGATTGTAAACTTTCACTTAAAGCACAATGAAATATTTTTAAAATGTGTTTCTAGTTTGGAAAGTAATAAGGCTGACACCTGTTGTGTGGAGGTTGAGAAATTCTTAATCAGAACTTGCAGCATTGATACTGACACTCTTCCAATGATTGGGGAACCTGTTTCACTCTAGAGGAAGAAAGAACTACTGCATTGCTAGTCAGCTTTGGATCCTAGGATACATTGTTGATAGATTCATTGGTAGGGATTGGGTTTTGTAACTCTGTGGAGTTTGCTGTGAATCAAGGTGATCCCAGGAGCACAGTGGTATTGTTAAGAGAAGCTGGAATGATGTTGCCTTAGTCTTTTAGTGCTGTTATAAATACCACAAGTGGATGGCTTTAACAAAGAGACATTTATTCTCTTATGGTCCATTAGGCTAGAAGTCCATGTTCCTGGAGGCTATCACCTCCAGGAGAAAACTTTGTCCCATTGTTGGCTCTGGATCAAAGTCCTTATATTTAGTCTTCCCTTGGTCTGGGAGCATCTTAACGAAGCAACTACAGGTCCAAAGGATATGCTCTGCTCCTGGCATTGCTGTCTTGGTGGTATAAGGTCCCTCACTCTTTACTTGATTCCTTTCTTTACTCCTGTAATATAAAAGGTGGTGCAGGCCACACACCAAGGAAACTCCCTTTATATTGGATCAAGGATCTGACCTTAGCAAAAGTACTAGGTCCCATCCTAATCCTCTTTAATGTAATCCAAACTTGTCCCATTTACTATAGGCAGAATTTAGGACAACATACAGGAGAACTGTAATTACAAAATAGAGGACATCCACATAATACAAGGCATCACAGCTTAGCCAAACTGATTACACACATTTTGGGGGGACATAATTCAATTCATGACATGTCAGCCTTTGCCTCTCCATCACATACTTGCAGGACGCTAAACATACCTACCCTATCGTATCATAAAAAAAGTCTTAAATCAACTACAAGTCCAAAATCCAAAAATTCTTCTTCATCTGTCAAATCTAGAATATAAATTATCTGTTTCCAAAGTACAATGGCTGAACAGGCCCAAGCTAGACATCTTTATTACAAGTGGGAGAAATTGGAGAGAAAGAAGGCAGAACAGGTAGCAAATAAGTTAGCACTCAAGTCTTGAAAATAATAATCTGCCCTCTGAAACCATTTACATAATAACTGAGACCTTCAGAGTCTCGGTATTGGTCACACTCTCCAGATTATGAGTGGAGATCTCTTGGCCCTGGGCTTCAGCTCCACCTTCCAGGCCCACTAGGACAGCAATCTATTCCCACAGCTTCAGGTATGCCATTCTCCCAGTCCATGTAAGTGGCAACTCCATCCTTAGAAACACCAGGAGCTACACCCATTGAAACCTCAGAGGTTGTGGTCGCACCTTGAAACTGAGGCAGCTTGGATTCTTATGTTCCTTCTGCTTCCTGGTTTCTTGGCCTGTCGGCTCCTCGGGTCGCATGGCTCCTTGGGTCTCATATCCTTATCTGTTCTGCCTTGGAAAGTGTTCCAAAACTCTATAGCTTGACCAATAAGTGCTTGGAGGTGCCCCTTTCCACCAGGAAACCTCCTGCACGCAGGACCTCAGCTCTCTTGTTCTGAGGGTCAGCAAGCTTAGCTCCACTGACAAGTGCCCAGAGGCACCCCACTTTGTCAGGAAGCCTCCTGTGCATAGGCACTCAGCTCTCTCATTCCATGGGATTGCCACCAGCACACTCTTGTGCTGGCCTCCTTATTCTGCTGCTGCTGCTTGTTGTCTACCACTATCAGATGTTTTCTCCTGCTGCTGGTCTTCTGTCACTGCCACTCTTCTATCAATTCACAGTTTCAAAACCACTTTCACATTTTCACATTTACGATGTATCTCATAGAGCAGCACCCCACTCCTTGGTATCAAATTCTGTCTTAGTCATCTATTACTGGTATAACAGAAATACAGCAAGTGGTTGGCTCTAACAGAGATGTTTATTCTCTCACAGTCCAGTAGGCTAGAAGTCCAAATTCAGCACCTTGGCTTCAGGGGAAGGCTTTCCTTCTCTTTCAGCTCTGGAGAAAGGTTCTTGTATTCCATCTTCACTTGGTCTGGGAGCACTGCAGTGTAGGAACCTCAGGTCCAAAAGATGCCCTTCACTCCCTGCACTGCTTTCTTGATGATATGAGGTCCCCTGCTCTCTGCTTGCTTCCCTTTCCTTTATTTATTTTAAGATAAAAGGTGGTGCAGACCATATCTCAGGGAAACTCCCTTCACCCTGGTTCAGGGATGTAACCTTAGTAAGAGTGCTATGGTCCCATCTTAATCTCTTTAACATAATGTAATCTTGCCCTATTAACTATAAACAGAGGTTAGGATTTATAACATACAGGAGAGTTACAATCACAAAATGGAGGACAACCACACATATTGTGAATCATGGCCCAGCCAAACCGATACACACATTTTTAGGGAGAAATAATTTAATCCGTGACAGGCTTCCATCTCTGCTCCCTGCTCTGATACATCTGGTATGGAATAGAAAAAACATTAATAGATTAGCTGAAAAGAACACTGTTTTGAGAGCAGAGACATGTAGATGACAGTTTTCCAGGTGTGAAGTGGTTAGTGGGTACTGCCCTTTTCTCCTGTGATTTCTTCTGATCTGTTACTACTACTTGAGGAACTTCTTGGATTATTTATTCCATCTGGATCATACCCAAGTTATTAACCTTGGTAGAAACCCAGTAGTTGTCTAGTTAATATAATTTGTTTTTGATTAAGTTTATCTAGAGTTTTATCTAGGGACTTGTACGAAGTGAGGGAAATGAAAAAGCCATTTACTTCTATGCTGCATGGCCCAGTTCATGTGGCTTGGCAGGAGAAGAGTATTCTATTGTTTGAACAATGTCTGAATATTTCATCAGATTCTTACCTCCAATGCTCCAATTTTGTGTAAAAATACCAGCTGCTGGACAACTGATGTTTCAACACTGGCAGCTCTGAGTTTTGGTGTGGTGTTTGCTTGTATTTTCCAAGGGCTACCCCACTAGATTGACCTCTTTATAGTCCTAATCTCATAGAAAAGGATTCAATTAGATGGTCTTACTCATCCATGTCTTACAGATTATTTGTGTCTTCTTACAATTTTCCCTGCATCTTAAACATTTATATCAGTCATATTTTGCCCATCTTTGGGTAATAATGTGAGAAAGAGCCCATATGTACATTTTTTTCTTCCTCCATTACTTGCTCCCTCCTTTTCTCTCTTTCCTTTATTTTGAGTGTATGTGTAATTTTGATCAGAGATCGTGGTTCAATGTTCTCCTTAGTAAGGTTCGAACTCTTGTGGGCAACTCTCTCAAAGCTTGTGAATAAAGAAAATATTCTATCTCAGGTAATTTATACCTTGGTTCTGCCATTCCACAGGACTTCACAATGCTAGTTTCCACAAGCATTCAGTGTCCTATCCCAGTGCTGACAATGCTACCTCAAGCATATTTTTCCCATCCCCCAGGATGTTGTTTGATCTCCAGTCCTTTGATTCATTTGTCTGGGAAACAAGGGAAAATGGTCAAATGGTATATACACAAGGCTTGTGAAGTAGTTACAGAAAAAGGAATAGTAGTTGATATCCAGGTCCCTCTATGCCCATGTATTTCAGGGCAGTGCACAAAGGTCTAGCAAAGTCAGAACCCAATAGTTGGTTTGTAGAACTTTTAAGCTATAGGAGGTCCTGACAATTAAGTCTGCAAACTTAATTGTTCTGAGTGCTACATACTTCATTGCTGAATATCACTATGGTCACCTTTGAAGTGCTCCCTTTAGGAAGCTATGCACCCATGCCAGTGCCTAGTCCATCCTTCAAAGCAACTTGGGAACTCTTTCTGGAATGGCCATTGCATACAGTGGTAAGGTGGCAAGTTTGCGAGCCCAGTTGTATAGTTGTCTGTGTACAAGTTTTTAGCCAGTAAACAAATAACTGTATTGGAACACCCTCTCTACTCACCTCATTTGGCCCCCAGTGGCTTTTTTCTTTACCCAAAGATAAAGGAAATATTGAAAGGATGACATTGGATGACATTCAGGACATCAAGGGTAATATGATGGTAGCTCTGATGGCCTTTCCAGAAAGAATTCCAAAATTGCTTTCAAGGGTAGACTAGGTGCTGGCAGCAGTACATAGCTTCACAAGGAGAGTACTTCGAAGGTGACCATAACGATATTCGGAAATGTAGCACTTTTTCTAGGATGAGTTTGTGAACTTAATTGTCAGATCCTGTATGATTAAAAAATCCTTGGTGCCTCACTGGTATGAATAGAGGCCAAGATATAATAGCAAAAAGACATGTCAGAATATTCACTCCAGCTTTTTTCTCTAGCTTCACTCTAGCCCACTATTTGTGGAAGGTTCTAGTCCCTTCCTGGTATGATCAGTGATGAGACAATCCAAGTCTTGTGATTGGGTGGGATTTATTGTCTTAACTACTTAACTGTAAATTATTTCCATTGAGGTTTTCAGAGGGCCAATTACTTTCTGGGCAGGCCAATATGCAGGGGATCAGTCTTGAACAACTTAAACCTTACCTTTGAGTGTTTATCATGCTTATCTACACTTTTAAAATGAGGCTCAAAGAAGTTAAACAGCTTGCTCACAGCTAACAAGTGATAGAGATTGCTCAGTGAGCATGAAATCAGAACAAGAGGAGGCAGATATTTTTAATATTTAGTACCATTGGACTAATACAGTCTGTGACATTCATGACATAATAGAGATGCTGCTGTTAATGGGATCAGGTTTTTTGAAACTCACTGACTGAGGCTTTCTTTTCCCTCGGTACTGCTTTGTGGTATTGTACCTCTTATTTTTCTATGTGTCTATGACTGACTAAGCTCCTTCTAAACAGAGACCCTAATAATATGAAAGAGCTAGTGTGTATTTATTCAGCACTTGCTGTGTGCCAGGTACTGCACTAGTATTTCACTTTTATTTAACTCCTATGGTAATTGTATGAGGGCAGTGCTATTAACCTCATTTCACAAGAGAAGAAACACAGACTCAGAGAAGTTAATTTTTGGGGATGATATTGTTATGGAGAGATATAAATAAGTTTGAACTCAATCTTTTTGAGTTCCAAGTCCAGGCTCTTAACCGCTAATCCAAACCAGTATGTTAAGGTAGTCAGACAGGTGTAATCAAAGGTGTTAGATAACGTGATTCTAAAGATAATTGTGTAGTTGGGGATCAATTGTAATTTACACGAAAGGCACTTTTGGTTTGCTGTCACTCATTTATTCATTGCATATTAATGGTGCAACTGTTTGCATGAAGGGTCTCAGTAGAAGACAAAGAAAAATATCCCAGATGATCAACCAACAGCTATGCAGAGTTGATGAACAAACTTGGATTACTGTCTACACTAGCTTCAAACGTTTTCTTTCTTTTTTTTTAAGATATAAGCTGGGAGGATGGTGAAAGTAAATGGAAAGAGGGAGAAGGGAAGAATGCCTGAATATTTGACACATGCTTATCTTATTTATGTGTGTGTTTCATATTTTGTCCTAATTATTTTGATGGAGCATTATTAGGGAGACACAAGGGCTCAGGAGCTAGATTCCCTGAGTTCAACTTCTGACTCTATCATTGGCCATCTTTGCAACCTTGAAGAAATTAATTAATATGTTTGTGCTTCAGTTTCCTCACTATGCTGTATGAGGTCTGACAATTAAGTTTGCAAACTTGCCATCATACGCTTATGTTGGTAGCACTGTACAAACAACTTGGTAAGGTTTCATAACCTTGGTATATCAGTGTCTCACAGCTGTGTTTATGTCAACACGTGGCAGTGTCTTGCTGATTGGTGTTCATTATTGTTGTGTGTTTTTGTGTGCCATCGTGAAAATGTCAGCTTGAATTAGAACAATGAAAAAATGCTAAATTTGTTGTTACACTTGGCAAGATTAGATGTGAAATCAGGGACATGTTAGTTCAAGTTTATGGGGATAATGCCATGAAGAAAATGGCAGTGTACAAATGGATTCAGCATTTTTATGAGGGGAGGGAAAGCATCACCGATGAAGAGAGGTCAGGGCGGCCAGTAGTGATCATAATTGACAAAAACATTGCAAATATTCCTTAAATTGTGTGTCAAAATCATTGGCTGATTGTGATAAGCATAGCAGATCAAGTAAACATAAATAGAGAAGCAGTTAGGAAAATCTTAGCTGAAAATCTTGGCATGAGAAAGGTGTGTGCAAAAATGGTCCCGAAGGAGTTCACAGATGAGCAAAAGCAAAGGAGAGCTGAAGTTTGCCAAGACCTTTTGAAGACGCAAGATGATGTTTTGGACCATATTATTGCTGATGATGAAACATACATGTACCAGTACGACCCCGAAACAAGTACCATGGAAGTCAGCAAATTCTCTACAACCAAAACAGTTCCTTCAGTCCAAATCAAGAGTCAAAATGATGTTGCTAACCTTTTTCGATATTAGAGGGATGGTTCTCTATGAATTTGTGTCAACTGGACAAATAGTTAACCAAATTTACTGTTTGAGAGTCCTATAAAGGCTACATGAAAAAGTTAGACAAAAACGACCTGCACTTTTCACCAACAACTCATTGTTCTTGCGTCAAAACAATACACCAACTCACATGGCACTGTCTGTGAAGGAATTTTTAATGAGTAAACAAATAACTGTACCGAAATACCCTACCTACTCACCTGATCTGGCTCACAGTAACTTTTTCTTTACCTGAAGATAAATGAAATATTGAAAGGAAGACATTTTGAGGGCATTCAGCACACCAAGCTCTGACGGCCACTCCGGAAAAAGAGTTCCAACATTGCTTTGAAAGGTGGACTAGGTGCTGGCATCAGTGCATAGCTTCCAAAGGAGAGTACTTCAAAAGTGACCATAGTGATATTCAGCAGTGTGGTATGTAGCACTTTTTCTAGGATGAGTTCATGAACATAAGTGTCAGACTTCATATGATGGTACATACCTCATTTGGTGCTTGAGTGCTAGATGAGTTATTAAAGTAAAAAACATTAAAAACCATGTCTGGTACAGGTAAATCATTTGAAAATGATGGCTCTCACTATTATCCAAACACAAGTAGGAAAAAAAAATAACTCATTCTTTCTCCCAACAGGATTTTAGTGGTCACACTTCATTTTCACCTCCCTTTTCCCAATTACTTATGTTGGTAGACCCTTACGGGGCACAAGTCACTCTAGAGGGTTCCCTTATTTTGCATTTGACCTTTTTAGAATGACCGTAAATCAAAGGGTAAAAAGAAAATTGAATGGGCTTTCTATCATGCCTCTCCCTGATACCTTGTTCATTTTTTCTTGATCTCAAAGAGGATGAAAATATACAGACAAGCAATTCCTTTTGTAACTGAAATTGTACAGACAGCCCTTATACTTACACTGAACATTCCATTTTCATTTAACATTTATTTCCTTTTGTGTAATTTTAAGTTAATAAAAAATCCTAGATAGTATTAACCTCAACAAAATTTTAATGGTGTTTCCTCTGGTACTCCAAGACAATAAAGCTGAAATACAGATACATGCGAGGAAGTCTTTTTTTTTTTTTTTTTTGTAATTACTATTTGAAAACGAATTTTGGGATTTCACAGACATGAAGATTTATTCTATTTCCCCAACATGAATCATATGAAGGGTGATATCAATGAGAATAACACAGTCCCATAGACTCATCCAAGAATTCCTTATGTGTGCCAGCTGATTATAATTTTTGTCTTCCTTCAAGAAGTTGTATAAGAATATAAGCCAATAAGTTTGGTGTTATTTTAGAAAATGCGTTTGAATCTTTTGTTAGTTATACTTTAAAAAGCCAACTCTTTGAAAAATGTCAAAACCTTATAGTTCATGATGACTACCATCAATAAGGAGCCCTGGTGGCACAGTGGTTAATTGCTGGGCTGCTATCCAAAACACTGACAGTTTAAATCCACCAGCTGCTCCTTGGAAACCCTATGGCCAACTCTACTCCATCTTTTAGGGTTGCTGCATCATCATGGTGGATACTGAGATGAGAACCACGTAACTCTTCTAATCATTTCATCTTATAGAGAAAGAAAAGGAAGGTCAGTGGCTCAAAGTCACTGACTCTAGCTTCACTGAACTCTAGGCTCAGTTGTTTAGTCTGCAGACACTTTTTGAGCTTCTACTATGTATCAAGCCTGGTACAATGGCATATAGGTGATACAATTGTGCACACGATACTGCCAGTTCAAGGACTGGAATAATGTAAAATGGCATGAGAACAACTGACAAGTAATCAATTGCAGAACAATATAGGGGGAAGTACAGGAGTTCACGGGAGCACAGATCAGAATTATCCAACTGGACTTGGGAATGGGATTATGGGATGCTTCCCAGAGGAGGTTATTTCTAAGTCTGATGTGGGAATAGGAGACAAGTTGTATCTGACCAATGATATTGAGTTTTAAGGAAAGACTACCCCAAACTGGCATCTCAAAGAGAAAATCAAACCTCCTACATGCCTACTCTTGTTAATTTAGCTAAGGATAGAATTTGTAACTGCTCAGTGATAAATGACAATATTCATTTATTGTTGTTTGGTTTTCAAAATGTATTTGTAATAAAATTGCATATGATTATCCCAATGATACCATGAATGAGAAAGGATAGATATAATTATCCCCCAAAGAATGACCTAAAATGAATTTAGAAGTAAATAAGGTGAAATTACAGTGGACATGACTTGGAATTTTTCCTGAGATGTAAAAGAGCCTTCGGTAGCTCAAATCCCCACTGTACTTCTTGTGGTGTAGAATTCTGTCCATTGGAAAAGTAAAAAATTTCATACCAGTCATGTCAGTAAATGTAGTTCCCATGACCACCTTGAATTCAAATTGAACCATTGCCCTACATTCTTTGACCCTAAATCCACAGAATGTTCCTCTGTTCCCACCCTAACCACAGCTAATCAACCAGGTTTGGATACTTGACCCTGCATCTATAAAATAGGGTTGGGTCAGTCAGATTTTCTTCATGTAAGATTCAGTTATTAACCCCAATTTTTCATCCTTGCCATGGTTTCATTATGGGCAGAGTACTTGCCTACTTTTGGTTTGACCTGCGACTTATGTCCACCAGTTGCGGATAGGCAGAAGTTCCAGTGTGCCATTCTAAGCCTAGCCTTTAAGATGACTTGCGAAACAATGATGATTTCAGGAAACATCTCATGACCTGGTTTCAATTGGAGGATGTTATGTTGAGTGAAAGTAGTCAGCTACAAAAGGACCAATATTATATGAGACCCCTCTGAGAAGAACTCGAAAACAGATTTATGCATACAAGACAAGACTCTTTGATGGCTGCAAGGCAGGGGAGGGAAGGTTTAGATTAGATAGATGATAGAAATTTGGTTGGGTGAAATTGGTGACAGCACATGTTAGAGAGAAGGACAATATTAAGTGGTCTTCAACATAGCTTGAGTACTTTGTCCATCTCAACCCAATACTACAAGGATAGAGTAGCTGGGGTGGGGGGGCCAGGGACCATGCTTTCAGGGGAAATTGAGGCCAGTTGGAACAGCTAGTGTTTTGCTAAGAGGGCTCTCTGCACCCCACATTGGTGAGTGGTGTCTGGGGTCTTAAAAGCTGCCAAGCTGCCATCTGACAGTACAGCAAATGGTCCCAAGTCAGCAGGAACGGATGATCACAGAGGACCAAAACGACATGGGGGAAAGAGAACCCAGAGCACAGAGAGACCCCATGAGTGGGTGTCTACATCGACTCGTGACCAGAAGAACCAGATGGTGCCCAGCCACCACTAGTATTAGCTGCAATGCAGCTCACAAAGCTGAGTCCCACAGGCAAAACAAGACTAAAAAGGGATGCACCCTGATGGTCCAGGGGCTTTGGAGTTTCCCTAGGAGCATGGCCCCTAGCCCTGATTCTGCCCCTGCCCGTAAATCATAATGAAAGTCCACTCTTTGGACAGGAATTGATTGAACTTCGTGACAAAGTGACCATATCTTGGGTGCCCTTTATGGTTCTGTGCATCTATAGGGTATCATCCTGCTGACCTCTTATTGGAGGAAGAGGAGTGGGTGGAGAGGAGGGGAAAGGAGATTGTTGGAAGGATGGGACATGTATGGAGCAGAGAAGAAGAGTGTGCTGTCACCAGGCAGGGAGAGCAGTGGAAGCTGCATACAGGTGGGCATGCAAATTTATATGGGAATGTACATTTTAATTCAATCATAATAAAAAAATAAATTGAGGTACAATGAAAAACAAAAAGGGGATGAGTGATTTTATTCACCCTCTTGTGTCTCTGTCATCCCATAAGAAGAATTTCCCCTATAGCCTGGGTCTTGGAATGTACACACATAGAGCACAGATGCCCAGATGAGCCAGCTAAGGTCCCCTGATTCCCAGATGACTCATAGATCCATGAGAACAAATGGTCCATAGTTTGTCACTAATGTTTGAGACCAACCTGATTAAAGATCAAAGACGGGTCATTGAATGGTATCCTCTTGAGCTGCACATTTATGAACACTTTGTGGCTTGGCCTGTAATTTTAGGCCACAGATGAATAAATAGAAGAAGCCATCCTGGAGACAGAAGTAAGGAACTAAGCTTGAAGAGACAGCAATAGAGAAAATATGGCCATGCAGCTCCTGAAAGTAACAGAGATAATCACCTTCGTTTCTAGCAACTCTCTAGATAAAGCTTCCATAGCTGTGCTGTACACTGGTTCCTCTGCCAGCTAGATAACTTTCTACATCTAGACTTACAAAATAATGCTTCCTTTACTTGGCAGGACTTGATTTGACTTTCTGTGTCTTGCAACTAGGTGAACCCAAACTGGAATTTATGTTTTGATTTTTCCTTCTCTGAAGATACCATGGATGAGGTGGGTGAGAGTTAACCTGTAGAAGGTCTGGGATGTGGCTTATCACTGCCAGCAAATCCAGTCAATGAGGTGAGAGTAAGTGGTGTCAAGATCTAGGTAGAGAGTGATAGGGGTCCAGGGACCCTGCCACTGGCTGAGTTTCCTGGCTGGCATTCCCATCTATGGGATTATTGGCAATCACTAGCCTACTTGGAGCAACTGGGATCCCATGTAGGTAGTGAAATTAGGCATAAGTCCTAGCAGTAGAACCAAGGAGCAATATCAGAGCATGGTCCCTTCAAGGTTGTCTTGAAGCTGAGTCATCCCCAAACAAGGACAATCTAAAATCCCTTAGGAGTAAAAGAAGTGCCTATTCATATAGTTTTTGCAAAAATTAAATAAAATAATTCATGCAAACCTTTTAAAGACTGATCAATATGTACGCAATAAATGCCAGCCAAGCCAAGTGCCATTGAGTCGGATCCGACTCATGATATAAACATTGTTATTATTACATTTCTCACATTTGTTACTTTGATTTGCAAGAGAGCCAGAATGGTATATTTGTGTGGATTCAAGAAGGTATAGAGGAGAAAACTCAGTGGATGATGAAGAATACAAGTGGACAATTCTCCAAGGCTTCTGGGAAAGAGGGAGTAGGTAAACCATGAATGAACTGGGACTTAAAAATAATTCCTCTGTGTTAATTCTGGCAGAAGGTATGCAGAAATCGGGTGTCTATAATACACAGATAAAGACATTGATGATCAAAAATTGATGTGTTCAAGGCCAAACAGAAGTTATAGGCAGAGCTGAGACTTGAACTTGTGACTATAATTTGGTACTCTTTTCGGGTCACATTAGTGTGAGCTACTTGAGGGTAAGTACTGTGTCTGCTACCTCAGGGGTACTGGAGCAAAGAATGGGTCTGACTCAAAAGACTGTTCCATTAACTATTACTGTTTAATAGATTATCATAAATTTGCTGATGTAAAACAATAACCATGTTATTATGCACATGGATTTAGGATCAAGAATTCATGAATGGTTTAGGTAGGCAAATTTCACTTGAGGATTCTCATGTCATTGTAGAAAAGTGACACCTGCAGCAGCTATAGTCATCTAAAATTTCCACTTGATTGGACATCCAGGATGACTCACTCACATGCCTGATAGTTGACGGTGATTGTTGGGTAGAAGATCAACTGAGGCCATCAGCTGAAAGTCTTATAAATAGCCTTTTCATATGGCTTGACTTTCTTATAGCATGGCTGCCTTAGTGTAGTTGACCTTCTATATGGTGCCTTAAAGCTCCAAGCAGGAATGTTGTAGCAAATAAACAAAGCTATTTTTATTTTTTCTGACATAATCTCACAAGTAACATCACTTCCACTGTATTCTATTAGTTACAAGTGAGTCAGAATACTGCCCAGGTTCAAAGGAAGAAGACACATATCCCATTTCCTGATAATTAGAATGCCAAATAATTTGTGGTCATTAAAAAGGAACAAACAAAACTGGCATAATGACTGTCATGGATTGAACTGTGTCCCCCCAAAAATGTGTGTAGCCACGTGGCTGGGCTATGATTCCCTGTATTCTGAGATTGTCCTCTATTTTGTGATTTTTCCTATGCTGTATGTTAAAAGATTAGGGTGAGGCTGTAAATCCCTTCAAAGGATTACTTCCCTGCTCCACAGTTAAGGGAGTTTCCCTGGAGTAAGGCTTGCACCACCCTTAATCCTTTCATCTTACAAGAGATACAAGGAAAGGGAAGCAAGCAGAGAATTGGGAACCTCATACCATCAAGAAAGTAGCACGGGGACAAGAGTGAGTCTTTCAGACCCGAGGTTACTGCACCAGGATGCTCCCTAAACAAAGACTGATGCAATACTGGATGTTCCTTCAGAACCAACAAGGGGGAAGGCCTTCCCCTGGAGCAGACATCCTGAATTTAGACTTGTAGCCTACCGGACTGTGTGAGAATAAACTTTCCTTTGTATTTCCGTTAGAGCAGCACTATCTGACTAAAACAATGACCTTCTGTATATTTATAAGTTCTGTCTGTGTGATACTGAGGCATGCTTCTGGTCCTTTCCAGCGTTAACTAATGTCCTTCAGGGTATGAGTCACTGCAGTTACCACCTGCTCTGTTTAAAGAACCTAGGTACACACACTCTCTGTGCTGCTGTTCATTTCTAGCTCTAGACACCAGTGACACATTAATCTTGTTGCTGTATGATGTGATCCTCGCTCTTTCCTCCATGCCTACCCCCGTTCTGCCCTGCCTCATTTTCCTGTAAGTGAGGCTGTATCTTTTGGAGCAGCTGTACCTAAGCAAGGCTGTCATCAGCACATTATCTGGTCAGCAGCCACTCTGACAGTTCTACTTCCCTCAGCACAATGCACACCACTGTGGTGCCACTCCCAGTTCCACTACCTAAAGACCAAAGGGTCTCTACTTTAAGAGTGATCTGTGCCATTGACCAAGATGAGAGAGCAAGTCCTGAGAAAATTTGCTGCTTTTCCTGCAGAAACTCTTCTTGGGGGACATCAGCATTACTAGCTGATGGTTTCCAAAGGCTTCTGATTCTGATTCTGGTGTTTTTCCCCCCAGGGAAACACCTAGAAATACAAGGTCTGACAATTAACCCAGCACATTTAATTGTTCTAAGTGCTACACACCTCACTGCTGAATATCATTACTGTCACCTTTGAAGTACTCCCCTTGGGAAACTATGCACCAATACCAGCACCTAGTCCACCCTTCAAAACAACTTTGGAATTCTTTCTGGAATGGCCATTGCACATGTTGGCACTGTGAAAAGTTCAGGAACTTAACTGTATAGTTGTCTGTGAGGAAATTTTTAGCCTGTAAACAAATAACTGGATTGGGAACACCCTACATAATCACCTGATCTGGCCCCCAAATGACTTTTTTCTTTACCTGAAGATAAAAGAAATATTGAAAGGAAGACATTTTGAAGACATTCAGGACATCAAGGTGTTACGCCAATATCTCTGATGGCCATTCCAGAAAAAAGAAGAGTTCTAAAATTGCTTTGAAGGGTGGACTAGGCACTGGCATCAGTGCATAGCTTCTCAAGGAGAGTACTTCAAAGGTGACCACCATGATATTCAGCAATGAGGTATGTAGCACTTGTTCTAGAATTTGTTCGCAAACTTGTTAAACCTCATAAGACACAGTAATTTTACACTGACTGTGATAAAAAAAATTAAAGCAAATCAAATCCAGGCAATATAATAGGTAGATAGAGTCAGATGAATAACTCTATTCCTGTATTTAATATTTTCAATTTTTGGAAAAGATTTGGTTCACTGTCAAAATAATCCTAAACTGTAGAATCGTATTAGTTATTAAGAGCAAATAAGGTGGGAAGTTTTCAATTTGTACACTAATTTTGGACTTACAAGAGAAAAAAAAATAAACCTAATTATTTTAAGAGACCGTGCACTTCACATTTCTAATTATATTTATGCCACAACCAGCATAGATAATGCTGTCCAAAATGCAACTTCAAGACAAGAATAAACAATAACTTCTAAGTCCAAAAGAAAATATTTACAAATAGTCTAAAACAATGATAATGGTAGTTTACAAGTTAAGGTGGGAAACGAGATTCAAGTAAATATTTTGTTCAAACTATATGTTATGGTTAAAATGTTCCTGAAGTGTAGCAGCAAAAACCAGCAGACAAAAAAAACAAAAACAAAAAAACAAAAAAACCAAAAAACCCTAACAAAACAGGAACCAAAAAAACAAACAGCGAAATTAGAAAGCTAGTCCTTAGCAGCTGAAAGATGTGGTAATTATCCTGGTTGTGGTTAAAGGTATAGGTCATTCATTTGAAGTAACAAACTATTTCTGTTCCTGAAATCACACAGAAACACAATTTCAGTAAGATGAAAAACACCAAACTGAAAAAAATAGTTGATTTGTCTTTTTTGTTACCTCATAGGCCAAATCAAAAAGGCAGTAGAACTGATTGCACTGATTGGGAAGAAATGAATTGGTCAAGAAAAACGAGTTCTCTAAAAGCTAATTTAGAAGCAAATTTTAAAATTGGTGGGCATTTTTCTTAATGCCTTTTCATTTGCTAATAAAGAACTTTTGTTACTAAGATTCAAGAAGAAAAAAGAATTAAGGAATCACAGATGAACTTCTGTAATGGTGCAGGTAGACATTGAGGTGTGATTGGATCAGTGTGGGTCATTGAAGAAAAGGGAGGAGGGAGAAGGGGAAGATAGTTGGAAAATGTGTTTTGTATGTGTCATTTTGTTTTGATAGTGAGAGACGCAGTGTAGTCTATAGTAGGAAGGTCTGTAGCTTTCCTAACTCTGGCTCACTACATCATGTTAGCAAAATTTCACTTTAGAAGTCATTGCTGCAAGATTTAATCCTCCTACTAATTTAAGACTTCAGAAACCTTGGTGGTGTAGTGGTTAAGTGGTTAAGTGACCTGCCAAAAGGCTAGCAGGTCAAATCCACCAGGTGCTCCTTGGAAATGATTTGGGGCAGTTCTACTCTGTCCTATAGGATCACTGTGTGTCAGAATCAACTTGATGGTAACGGATATTAAGACTTTAGAAGTTAGCAGTTTCCCATAAAGTTGGATTCAGAGGGAGGAAAAAATTGCCATAGGGTAACCAAAAATACAGTTCTTTTTAAAAGACATAATAAATTCAAGAGATTATGGATGCTGCCTTCCATGACCTTAAATTGGTTTGTTTGTAGGTGGAGCCATGTGTAAATGGAGGCCACCCAAACGGATGGCTTTGGAGGATCGGACTTCTACTACTTGTAGAAGGTTGTTAGGCTGAAATCGTCAGCTTCCCTTGTCTGCCTCTGTTGCCTCTCTGGCAGCCCAGTGGAGGGACAAGGTGGTAGCTCTGGGTTCTTCAGGATTCCAGAGAAACTGGAAGCAGGCTCAAGAAGGCTTCCCAAAAGCCCAGGTCCTTTAAGGGACAGAAAAGAATGCTTCAGATGGTATCCTGAATGTTGGTTTTGACTACTAATTTATTTTAAGAATCTGTTTCTTTCATTATGTTATTGTCTACATGGGCAGTTCCCTCAAACATCCAACATCTAGACAACAAGAATCATTGTTTGCAAGAATCCTTTCCACCTTGTTTTATCTCCTGCTATTGACTTGCAGCTTGATTTTGGAAAGCCTGTGCATTCACAGGTGAAGAAAGAAAGGAAGTTATGCAAAGAGGGCACATTCTCCATCTCTATGCTCATTTTATTTTATTTTTCAACTTTAGTTGAAGATGGCAGTTAAATGTTTTGAGATTGTAGGCATTTTGCTGAACACTAGTCCACATTTTAATTCTGGATTCCAGATTCAAAGATCAGACTACCCATCTAAGACCTCTACTTGGATGGCTCAAAGATACCTTAAACTCCAAAGGTTCGATGAAGAAATTATAATTTATCCTTTTCCTACCTTCCATCCTCACTGTTTTCCCAATCTAATCTTTATATAGTAGCCAAGATCCATCTTTAGATATGTGAATCAAATCATGTGCTTTGTTTGGCTAAAACACTTACATGGCTTTCCATGGCTCTTAGAATAAAGACCACAATAACAACTCAAATCTTTAAAACAGTCCTACATGATCTAGCCCTTACTGATATTGCTCAGCAGGGTAGAAATAAGTATAGTTACTGTAAGCCCAGTATTTGCTGGGTCTGGCAGGGTGTTTCCATGTGAGTATTCTTTCCTGGCATTTCTCAGGAAACTTACATCATTTTCCATATCAGGAATCATGAGACAAATCTGCTGAGAAATCACAAAAACTGAGAGGAAGTATTATAATTTCCCTGCAAGAATGAAAGTTTAGAAATCAACAAAGAGATGCTACTGGTTCTAAGGAATGCCATGACATCAAATAGGAAGCAAGAGCAGAGCAGGAAATGCTGACATGCCAAATGCAAGGTTAAGACTGAAATTTTTGGAGTCAGAGCACATAGAAGAGAAGTGGCCGTGATCTAACCATTCAGTCTTGCTTGTAGCTGTTGCCATTTTATTAAGTGTATGTTTGTGGTCCTGTCCCTGCTAACAGTGAGTTATGCTTGCAAATAAAATAAAAATTAGTGGGTTTATATGCATAGTATGTGTTATACAAATCTTTCTGGTGGTGTTCCAAGAAATAACAAGTTTTGAGAGCAAAATAAGTTCTTAAATTGGCAATTTTGACATATGATTCTGTTATTTGGATACTACCCAATAACATTTGCTGATATTTTCCAGTTTGAGTACTTTTTTTTCTTTAAATTTTTTTCATTATTGTACTTTAGATGAAGGTTTACAGAACAAACTAGTTTCTCTTTAAGCAGTTAATACACAATGGCGTTTTAATGACATTGGTTAAAAACCCCACAACATATCAGCAATCAGCAATCTCCATTCTCATCCTTGGATTCGCTGTTATCAGCTTTCGTGTCCCCTCCTGCCTTCTAATCCCTGCTCCTGGAATAGTGTGCCCCTTTAGTCTCATTTTGTTTCATGAAATTTTCCAATCTCTGGCTGAAGGATGAACCTCAGGAGTGACTGCATTACTGAGCTGAAAGAGGGCCCATGGGCCATCACTTTGAGTAGGTTTTAGAAAATTTAATATTCCTATTAGAAATAGAAATATTACAAAACTTAATATTTCTTATTAAACCTTTTTTTCCCCTGGATATTAGTAATAATGAGTAAAGAGTATAAGGAATGTTATGGGGTATTTTAAGAATAACCCAGTTTCAGAAATTCCTGAGAATTGTTGGGGATTCTGATTTCCAGTTTCCAAATCCAAAAGATTAATATTTATTAGAAATTTGGAAACAGTAGCCTGGCATGAATGTAAAGCTCCCCTGGGAACCTTCAGCTGCAGCCTGTCTCCCTAGTTCCCTCATGTAGGCCTCAGGGGTATTGCTGAGTTTCTGCCTTGCTTCCTAACTTGGAAGCAGGTTTTCTGGACACTACTTTGGCTCCAGCCTCTTTGACAGAGGACTTTATCTCCTACCCAGCTCCTTTTGGCCAACCCCTTTACTTTACTTTCAGTGAACATAGCTCTCCACATCTCACAGGAAAAACAGCTGATTCTTGCTGTACTAAAAATGGAATACCTTGACCATGGTGTGCTGATGAGCTTCTGTACCCTTTTCCCTGGTGTCTGATTCATGCCCACTTCCCCAGCTCTTTGACCTGTTTTGTATTACAGATGGTTGATCCTGGCAAACTGTCTCACTTGGGTTCTCTTTGGGCTAAGTTTTGACCCACAGACCAAGTCTAACACCTGCCTGTTTTTGTAGATAAAGATTTGTTGAAACAAAATCATGTGCATTTATTTATGTATTGTCCATGGATGAGATGAGCAGTTGTAACAGAGACTTACGGCCCCCCAAAGCTAAGCTATTGACAGTCTGGCCCTCTGTAGAAAGCATTTGCTGACTCCTGGGTTATGCCAATAGAAGTTACCAGTATTAGATCAGAAGAAAAAAGGTCTTTGCTCATGCTCAGCTCTGGCAGCAGCAACATCTCTCAGGGGCTACAGCACCCACCACAAGGCCCCACCTCAAGGTTTCCAGCTCTCCTGGAACCCCTGGATGGTAATGACTTCTTGCTATTGCTAGTCTCTAGGTGACTTAACATCCCTTATTTTTTCCTTTAATGCTTCTCTTAGTCAGCTAGTGCTGCTTTAACATAAGTACCACAAGTAGATGGCTTTAAAAACAGAAATTTTATTTGTATAGTCCAGTAAGCTAAAAGTCCAAATTCAGGATGTCAGCTCCAGGGGAAGGCTTTCTCTGCTGGCTCTGGAGGAAGGTTGTTGTCATCAATCCTCCCCTGGACTGGAAGATTCTGAAGTGCAGGGACCCTGGTCCTTTTCGAAGGATGCACTCAGCTCCTGGTACTGCTTTCTTCCTTGATGGTACAAGTTCCCCAAATCTGACTGCTAGCTTCTCTCTTTCGTATCTCAAGAGATTGCCTCAAGGTACAATATATCTTATACATTGAGTCCTGCCCTCACTGACACAACTGCCATCCATTCTTCCTCACTAACATCACAGAGGCAGAGTTTACAGCATGGAGGAACGTCATACAATACTAGGAATCATGGCTTACCCAAATGTCTACATACATTTTTGGGGGTACCTAATTCAATCCATAATATTCTACCCTTTGTCATCCCCCAAATCACATCCTTACAACATGCAAAACATATTCACCCCATCGTAGCAAAAGTCTTAAGTTCAAATCCAAAATCCAGAATTCCTCTTCAACTATGAAATCTACAACACAGTTATCTGCTTCCAAAACACAGTAGCAGAACAGGCAAGCACAAGCTAGACATTTCCACTACAAATGGAAGAAATAGCAGGGAAAGAAGGTAAAATAGACAACAAGCAAGTCAGCAGAATATGTCACAATAACCCTCAAAGCTTTGAAAATAATCTTCCATTTTCCAAGACATTCTACCCAATGGCTGCATCCTCCAAACTCTATATGTTAGCCACACTTTCTGGATTCTGAGTAACTTGGCTCCCTCAGTTTTAGGCTCATCATTTTCCTAGTCCATCAGAGTGGCAACTACACCCTTAGAAACACCAGTGGCCATGGCTCTACCCTTAGGATCCCCTGAGGTCATGACCATATGCTTTGAGACAGGGATTTCAGCTTCTCATGCTCCTTGTTTCTTTAGTTTCTGCTTCCTGTAGCCACATGGCCTGGGCTTCAGGACTGCATCTGCCCTGCTGGAGCAAGTATTCCAAAGCTCTGTGGTATCTCAACTGATTTAAGTGCCCAGAGGCACCCTACTCTGCCAGGAAACCTCCTATGCATAGGCACTTAGCTCTCTTGCTCCGTGGGTCATCTCCAGCACTGTCTTGCACTGGTCTGGTTCTGCTGCTACCTGTCCATTGCTACTGCTGGTCCTCTGCTGTTTATTTCTCAAAATCTGTACCTTCTTTAGCATCAACAGTTCTCCTTGGTTCTTTCTGAGTCTTCTCTCCATTCACATTTTCAAAACAGTTTCCACATTTCAGCGCAGCACCCCACTCTCAGTATCAAATTCTGTCCTAGTTAGCTAGCACTGCTTTAACAGAACTATCACAAGTGGGTGGCTTTAAAAATAGAAAGTTTATTTGTCACAGTTTGATATGCTAAAAGTCCAAATTCAGGATGTCAGCTCCAGAGGAAAGCTTTCTCTGCTGGCTCTGGAGGAAGGTCCTTGTTGTCAGTCTTCCCCTGGATTGGAAAATTCTGATGCTCAGGAACCCCAGTCCTTTCCAAAGGACATGCTCTGATCCTGACACTGCTTTCTTTCTTGATGGTATAAGGCCCTAAATCTCACTTCTAGCTTTTTTACTTTGTGTCTCAAGAGATTACCTCAAAGCATAATGTAATCTTACACACTGAATCCTGCCCCACAGACACAACTGCTGCTCACCTTCCCTCACTGACATCACAAAAACAGAGTTTATGGAGTGAGGGACATCACATAATACTGATAAACACGGCCTACCCAAATGTCTATACGTATTTTGGGGGATGGGGACACAATTCAATCCATACCAGTGCTGTTCACATCTTTCTAAGTAGGTCTTCCTTAAAGTCTCTTAATTTGAATCACCTGGGTGAATTTTTCCTGCCAGCGCTCTGACTAATACAACCTGAGTGTTTTCCTCACCTTGACCACTTGCTAAAGTAGACCTTGACAGTAGACCTTGACCTCGTCCTGTGACTGAGTCTTGCATAAATTATACAAGAAACCAGTAAGATTCCTTATACCTTTCTCCAATAAAATATGAATTTGAGAGCTTCCAAGAATTATGCTTATTTTAACTTGTCTGCTGATATCTAGATCAACTGTTTCTAAAAGAAAGTTGAAATTTTCTTAAGTCTTACACTTTCAGAAGCAAAGGGAGTCTGTAACTAGATGTGTAGGGCTTGGGTTGGGGAAGTGATGCATGCCAGTAACTCTAAATGTAACTATTTACAGTTTTCTTTGAATGACATGATTTATAAATCAATTGTCTCACTGTCTAAATAATTCATTGTTGCTGGCATTTCTTTCTCTGGGAATTATAGAAGAAACTATTATTATTATTATTTGCAATGTAGGCTATAACCCAGACTACTCCAAAGGTTTCCTGCAAATAGAAATACAATTTTCCCAATTACACTTGCCATTTCAGGTATTAACTATAGACTATAAACTTGATCAAGGAAGATTATGAAAAGGACAAAATTTCAAAACGAGAAATCCTTAAGTATGAGAGTTGTATACAGTGCTCTTGAGTTCAGTAATCTTATTTTCTTTCTTTCTTGCTGTTGGATGATTTGAAATTATCTATGTAAGAGACCAATGTTCACTAGTAATTGTCTTAGGTGGGTGTAAAGGGGAAATGGGGAGGTATGGCTTACAGAGTTTTTGTTTAGGGTGATGAAAAAAATTGATGATGATGGTTACACAACATACTAAAGGTAGTTCATGTCACTGAGTTGTGCTTTAAAACGGTTGAAATGTTTCTTTATACATATTTCACCACAATAAAAATTTTTGAAAATTTTAAAATTACCTACATAATAGTTAAATAAAAGGTTATAGTCCCATTCAAGGGGTCTTATCTATAAATTTTAGAGCTATAAGTGCTGTGTTCACTATACTTCTGGTTATTAGATTATTTCTTATGAGTACAATGCCACAAGGATAGTTAAGTGCTAAGCAGGAGTTTAATAAATGACATTTACTTAGATCTTATGGTTTACAAGGCATTCCTCTTACATTGTCTCATTGATCATAATAACATTTTGAGGTCATTATTGACTCCTATTTTACAAACAAGAAAATTGAGGCTAAATTATTTGCTTAGTATAATATACCTAGTAAGTGTCATAATTTTGGTGGCCTCAAGGCTGGTATGGCAGGGATTGTCTGGGGCTCCAGTTGGACTTCCCACAGGAAGAAAGGAGGTAGTGGCAGACAGAACCAGCTGTAGAGAATGGTCCTTGCAAGAACACCTGGATAGGAGCTGAGGCAGAACAAGGTGGGGCATACTTCAGACAGTGGTCAACATCAAGGGAGAGGATACTCCAAATGATAAATCATGGAAATGGAAATAATTAGATGCTGGGATATTCTGTTTCTTTGACATATTTAAGTGCTCTAATATTAGGTGCATAAATATTTAATATTGTTAAGTCCTGCTTGTATATTGAACCTCTCAGCAATGAATAGTGTCCATCCTTGTCCGCAGTGGTGGATTTTACACTAAAATCAATTTTATCTGAGATTAGAATTGCCACACCTGCTCTTCTTTGTTCATTGTTGGCTTGATATATATTCTTCCATCCTTTAATTTTCAGTTTGTTCCTATCTTTAAGCTAAGGTGAGTTTCTTGTAGACAACACATAGATGGGTCATATCTTTTGATCCAAGGTGTCACTCGATGTCCCTTCACTGGAGCATTCAGTCCATTCACATTCAGTGTAATTACCGATAGGTGTGTATTCAGTGCTGCCATCGTGATATATTTATTTTTGAGTTAATGTTTTCTCTGTTATTCTTTTTTTCCTCTGGGTTTTCTTTTTTTCTTTTTTTTATTTAATATGACTGAGTGAAAATGTACATGCAGATTCCACTGCTCTCCCTGTCCTGTGACAGCACACTATCTGTTCTGAAACCTTCTTCTTTGTGAGTTGATTTTTCACCTTTTTCAGGGTTGGTTTTGTGGTTGTTGAGACTCCTGTATTACATTTCTTGATATGGTATGTTGCTTCTTTCTTGTGCTTTACAGCTGCCCCTATGATTCCTCTTACTAAACTATATATAAACCCAATTTGGATTGCTACCAGTTTTGTCAACTTCCTCTCCCTCTGGAAGGACTATAATGACTGTAGTACATCCTTCTTTTTAATATGATGATATCATAGTTACATGATATGATCACTAGATCGTTTCTTTCACTATTATAGCTTTGATTGTGTTTGAAGCCTTCCCTAACTGAGTAGGATTCTGGATAATGTGTCCTTCTAAAATATAAAGTTAGCGGTTTTGTTCTTCCAAACCAAGAGATTCTTTCATTATTTCTTGTAGCTCTGGTTTGGTTTTTACAAAGGCTCCGAGTTTCTGTTTTTCTGCAAATGTCTTAATGTCATCTTCATATTTGAAAGATAGTTTTGCAGGATATATAATTCTTGGTTGGAAGTTCTTCTCCTTCAAGGCTTTGAATATGCCATGCCACTGTCTCCATGCCAGCATCGTTTCTGCTGAGAAATCCAACTAAAATCTACAGGGTTTCCCTCTGAATGTTAGCTTTGCTTTGAGTCTGGCAGCCTTTAAGAGTTTCTGCTTATGTTTCATTTTGTTAAGCTTGATTATAATATGTCTTAGAGTCTTTCTACTGAGATCTATATTGAATGGTGTTTGATATATATCTTGGATATCTATATTCTCTTCTTTCATAATTTCTAGGAAGTTTCTGTCAGTAGATGCTGGAATATTCTGAAATGAACAACAGAGAATCCAGGGCAGAAGCTCAGTGCCATCAACTGGGCCAACATGGGTGGCAGTGAAATACTCATCAGGTTTCTTAATTCTAGATTCACTGACAGAAGTACTGAGGCCCTTGTTATGCATCCTGACTCTGTTTTACAGATTGACTCTATGAGTGAGCATTTTCAATGGTAGGGACTGGGATGATGAAGGCAGGAGGTACAAGGTTGGGTTAAACCTGGAGGAGCAATTCTTAGTTCTTTCATTCCACAGCCATTCTACACACCAGTGTTCCTCACCACTTGCCATGGATTGGGCAGGGCATAAAATGAAGAATAGGTATACAGACAAATATCAAGTGACCAATTGGTGTGTCTATTATGTGTGTAAGTATGTATGCACACGTAAGTGTATGAGAGAGAGAGAGAGAATATAATGAAAGACTTCATGATGCCAGAGAGTTGGTTAGCTTGTTCTCAAAGGACACAATAGATATGCCCTGATATTTGTTGTTACTCTTGATAAAGTTAAATAATAACACCAATTGTACAAGAGTCCAATCACATATTTTACCATCTTCTCTAGATAAGTCAGTTTGGTCAAATGTCTTCCAAGCTATTTCTCTATATCTGTTCTTATTTCCAAAGACTGGCATAGCAAATAATCTTGCCTACCATTTTCAATGGACATAGATAGTCTTTACAGCTGCATTGTTTAACATGGTAGCCACTATTCACATGTGGCTATTGAAGGGTTAGTCTGAATTTAGACATAGCATAAGTGTAAAATAAACACTGAGTTTTCAAGAAGGTATGAAAAGAAGTAAAATCTCACTTCTCATGCTTATATTTGAATATTTTGTATACATTGAATTAAACAAAATACACAAATAAAATGAATTCTACCTGCTTATTTTTCAGTGTGGCTACAAGAAAATTACACACATAGCTCACATTATATTTCTAGTGCTTCTTTAGAGAGAAGCCCAGGTTCCTAAAGGGTTGCTCTCTTTCAGCCTTTGCCAAATGATTCTCTCCCTTCCAGACAAGTTTTAACAAGTCAAACAATGTAGATTTCATAGTTGGAAGGAAGGCTTCGTATTCGAGTCATTTGGAAATTAGGTGATGAAATTGCAATGGGATCATAATTTCTGCGTGACAATTTGCTTTTTTGAGCCTTTCCTTATTCCTAATGGAATTGTCACTGCTCTCTTCTCTCCTCTAGCTAATTTACATCTTATTTTCTTTCTGTCAGAAGTGTCATTTTCTGTAATTGATGAAATCATCTTTCGTAAGTGCATAAAACAAGGCCATCATGTTATTCAGACTGAATTCACTACAAATGTTTTCATCCTCTGGATTGGGAAGAATTTGTATAGTTGCTTGGAAACCCTTTAAAAAATCACAATGTTTGTTTACTTTCAAAAATTGAAGTCAGGCTTACAGGAACAGAAAAAGTATCATTATCCTTACAAATATTTTAAGAAAATCAGACATGGCAGAACAATTTTTCTTAAATTCTAGGTTATGTCTATACAAGGATTTTGAATTAGCCATAGTTTGGCTCAGGGTGTTCAGGCCATCTTAATGGAAGGTTTTCTACAGGGTTAATTAGATTAACTATGCAATAGATTTAATTCACTTAGAAAAGATTCAATTCATCATCAGCTATCAGAGACATCCAAATTAAAACCACAATGAGATATCATCTCGTACCAACAAGTTTGGCCGTAATTCAAAAAAACACAGAACAAAAAATGCTGGAGAGACTGTGGAAAGATTGGAAGTTTACTACACTGCTGGTGGGATTGCAAAATGGTACAACCTCTTTGTGTAGCAATCTGGCGCTTCCTTAAAAAGCTGGAAATAGACATACCATTTGACCTAGTAATCCTATTGCTCAGAATGTATCCTACAAAAACAAAGGCTGTCACATGAACAGACACATGCACACAAATGTTTATTGCGGCACAGTCTACAAGAGCAAAAAGATGGAATCAACCTAGATACCCATCAACAGATGAATGGATAAACAAATTATGGTGTATGTACTCAATGAGACACTGTGCAATTATAATAATAATGATTTTAGGAAGCATCTCATAACCTGCTTTCAATTAGAAGACATTGTGCTGAGTGAAATCAGTCAGCAGCAAAAGGACAAATTTTGTATGAGATTCCTAGTATAAGAAATTAAAAATACACTGTACAGAAGGAAAGACTTTTTGACAACACAAGGATAGCGAGGGGAAGAGAGGGCTAGTCATAGATCAGACAGTTGATAGAAATTTGGTTAGGTCAAAGCGGTGACAGCACACAGTAGGAGTACATGATCTTAACTGGATTTCACCATAAACTGAAAGTTCTTCTAATCTCAATCCAATATTGCAATAACAGAGCAGCAGGGGTGTAGTCTGAGGGTCATGCTCTCTAGGGACATCGAGGTCAATTGGCATAAGAGAGTCTTCTGCACCCCATATCGGTGAGTGGCATCTGGGGTCTTAAAAGCTAGTAATCTGTCATCTGAGGTACACCAAATAGTCCTAACTCATCTGGAACAGATGATCACTGAGAACAACAAAGACATGAGGAAAAAAGAGCTCAGGAGATAGAAGGACCCGTGTGAATTGGAGACTGTATCAACATGTGACCAGAAGAACCAGATGGTGACCATCCACCACCAAAGACAGCCGTGATGGGGCAAACAATGTTGAGTCCCTGTGGGAACATGAGAAAAAGAAGGGTGCAGCTCAAGAACTCTAACAGCCCTTGAGATTCCCTGGGAGCATGGCCTCCAGACCTGATGCTGCCCCCATCTAGAAAACACTACTGAGGTCAACTCTTTGGACAAAAATGGACTAGACTTGGGGACACAATGTGACTATATGGTGTGTGTACTTTATGGTTCTATGCATTTATAGGAGGCTGTCCTACTGGTCTCTTTCTAGATGGGAGAGAAGAAGGTAGAATGGAGGGGGCAGGAGCTTGTTAAGAGGATACAAGTACAAAATGAAAAGAAGTGTGCTGTCACAGGCCAAGGACAGCAGAGATGCTGTAGATAGGCTGGCATGCAAAAGTGATTTGGATTCTATACGTTGACTTAATCACAATAAAAAAAAGATTCACTTCAGTTTTTAAAAGTAATTTTTCACAAGTCTGTAATCTTCATTTTGCAAATACATCTAAGTGATTAACAGCAAATGTTAGAACTTCATAACTGCTAGTTTAAAATAAGGAAGACACATTAAACAAAAGGAAACAGATCTTTTCTCTTTAAGAGGCAACTGGAACCAATTATATGGTTGTATTTGCCCCCATAATGCCTTTCTCCTGCTTTGTTTTAGTTTATTTGTTAATTGTCTTATTGAATTTATTAAAATGTCAGTGGCTCAGACTCATTTATTATTATTTTATGTTACATATAGTAAAATTAGCTTTCTTGGATATACGGTCCCATGAGCTTTAACGGCCCCGTGAGCTTTAATACACACATAGATTTTTGTAAGAACCACTATTCACGAGATAATAGAATAATTTTAGCACACCCCAAAATTTCTTTGTACTATCTCTTTGAAGTCAGAAACTCTTCCTACCCTTTAATTCTCTGCCCCTATAATTTTGCCATTTAGGCAATGTTATTTCAATGGAATTATACAGTGTATAACTTTTTGAGCTTGGTTTCCTTTAGTTAGCATAACATTTGAGATTCATTCATGTTGTGTGCATCAATAATTTGCTTATTTTTATTGCTGACTGCCACAGTTTGTCCATTTACTTATTGAGGAATATGAGGATTCTTCCAGATTTTAGCAATTATAAATGATGCTGCTGTAAAAGCTTTTGTGTGAAAAATAAGTTTTATTTCTCTGGGTTAGATATCTAAGAGTGTGATTGCTGGGTCATATCAGCGGTCAACTCGATGGCAGCTAACAACATGGTAAATACATGTTTAACTCTGTAAGATATCACCAAACTCTTTTCAAGAGCGGATGTACCTCTGCATGCCAAGGCTTTAAACAAACTTGAGCCAAGCCAGTTCATTCAAACTTGAACCTTTGATGAAGTGAAACCAGACCAACTCGAATGTTTAAAATTTAGGTGCTCTGGAATCATAAACAGAATGGGAAAAGTGATGGGTCAAAGCCTTGGAATGGGAAACTAAGAAGAGGCACAGCAAGCCCTTTCAGAAGCTTGATTTATTAGATTGGATTATTGCCAGTACTGAAGATACTAACACACATTCGAAGAGGCTCAGTCATCTGTCGACTCTGAGTGGGGCATCACTATTTCTAAGTCTGCACAAAACCTGACAGTCAAGAGATTTTGTTGCTATGCAGTGCATATGCTGCCCTTGTTTTCTTTCTTTTTTGTTTTATTTTATTGTGCTTAAGTGAACATTTATAAAGCAAATTAGTTTCTCATTAAAAAACTTATGCACAAATTCTTTCATGACATCCATTGCAATCCCTGCAATTTGCCAGCATTCTCAACCCTTTTTACCTTGGGTTCCCTGTTTACATTTGCCCAGTTTTCCTGTCCCTTCCTCCTTTGTCATCTTTGCTTTTGGAGAAGTGTCACCCATTTGGTCTTGTATACAAAAGATCTAAGAAGCACTTTCTTCACGTGCATTAATGTGTGTTTTATAGGCTTGTCAAATCTTTGCCTGAAAGGTAAACTTTGGAAGTGGCTTCAGTTCCGAGTTAGAAGTGTTCAAGGGTCTTAGTCTTGGGAGTTTCTCCAGCCCCTGTCAGACCAGTAAGTCTGGACTTTTTTATGAATTTGAATTTTGTCCTATGTTTTTCTCCCTCTCTGTCTGGGACTCACTTCTGAGATCCTTGTCAGAGTGATCAGGATGGTAGCTGGGACCACTTCTGGGTTCAGGCTCATGCAGGGTGTCTTTGGTTTTCTTCATTCTCCTTTGCTCTGGACAAGATGAGACCAATAGGTGTATCTTACATGGCCACTTGCAAGCTACTAAGATCTCAGACACTACTTACCAAATAAGGATTCAGAACATTTTCTATATGATTTGTGTTATGCCAGTTGACCTAAATGTCCCCCTGAGACCATGGTTCCCAGCCCTCAGCATGAGTAACTTGGTCCTTCCAGGTGTTTGGATGTGTCTAGTAACCATGTATGACTGTGCTTGCTTTATGCACTATTATGTATGAATATACATGCTGTACATACAAATATATATGTAAAAATGCCAACAGTATAACCTATATATGTAGTGGGTATCCTCCTATATGTCTTCCTTCCTTATTCAGCATACTTATCTGCCCATGTATCTATATGTAGGTTACTTGTTTTTACTGTTATTGTGGGGCTGTATACCCTATAGTATTTACTGTGGTTGTCTCACTCTCTTTTTTTCTTTTTCCTTGTGTCTCTCCAAGTGTCTTCCTTTGCCTTGGTAAAGTTGTGCTGACTTCCCTTATATTGTGCTTTGTCTTTCCC
The DNA here is from genome assembly GCA_028571685.1 of Heterohyrax brucei. Taxonomy (NCBI): domain Eukaryota; kingdom Metazoa; phylum Chordata; class Mammalia; order Hyracoidea; family Procaviidae; genus Heterohyrax; species Heterohyrax brucei. Next base: position 59,757,539 of record CM053166.1, read on the forward strand.
TTCACCAGAATTAGTACTTGTCTACTTTCTAGTTAGTGATTTTCCCTCCCCATCCCTTCTCTCCCTCATAATTATCAATGATTCTTTTTGTATGTAAACTTTTTCTTGAGTTTTTATTATGGTGGTACCATATAATATTAGTCCTTTTGTGATTGACTTATTTCACTTAGCATAATGTGTCCCAGATATATCTGTGTTGTAAGATGTTTCCAAGTTTCATCATTGTCCTTTATCATTGCATAGTATTCCATTGTGTTTATGTACCATAATTTGTTAATTCGTTTATCTGTTGATGCTCAGTTGGATTGTTTCCATCTTTTTGCTGTTGTGAATAATGCTGCAGTGAACATGGATGTGTGTATGTGCATTTATGTGGACCTCTTATTTCTCTAGTATATATTCCCATGATTGAAATTGTGGGATTTTATGATATTTCTATTTCTAGCTTTCTAAAGATGTGCCATATTATTTTCCACGGTGTCTGTACCATTTTACATTCCCACCAATATTGTGTAATAGTTCCAGTCTCCCCACAACCTCATTAGCATTTATTGTTTACTGATTTTTTTTATCAGTGCCATTCTTGCAGGGGTGAAATAGTATCTCATTTTGATTTGCATCACTCTAATGATCATTAACATTTTTTCCTGTATTTATTGGCTGCTTGAATGTCCTTTTTGGTGACATATGTGTTCATGTCCTTTGCCCATTTTGTGACTGGTTTATTTGCTTTTCATTGCTGAATTGTTGAAGTTTTCTGTATATTTTAGAGATTAAACCTTTATCAGATGTGTCACTGTCAAAGTTTTTTTTTCCCCCACTCTGTAAATTCTCTTTTTCTTCTCCTGAGACTGTCTTTTGATGAGTGTAAGCATGTAATTTTTTGGAAGTCCTGGTTATCTAGTTTATCTTCTGCAGTTTGTACAGTTTTAGTTATGATGGATATTCTATTTATGCCATAAATTATGGCCCCTAGTATTTTCCCTCCCTGATGTGTCTGTCAGTTTTTCATACAGAGGAGGCTTTTGTGTTGCTATGATACTGGAAGCTATGCCACTGATATTCAAATACCGGCAGTGTCACCCATGGCAGGCAGGTTTCAGCCAGGCTTCCAGACTAGGACAGACTAGGAAGGACCCAACAGTTCACTTTTGAAAATATTTAGCTAATGAAAACCTTGTGAATATCAACAGAAAACTGATATAGTGCTGGAAGTTGAGTCCCTCAGGTTGGAAGGCACTCAAAATATGACTGGGAAGAGCTGCCTCCTCCAAGTAGAGTTGACCTCAATGATGTGGATGAAATCAAGCTTTTGGGATATTCATTTGCTGATGTGACATCATTCAGAATGAGAAAAAAGAGCTACAAATGTCCATTAATAATCAGAACACGGAATGTATGAATTAGGAATCTAGGAAAATTAAAAGTCATCAAAAATAAAATGGAACATATAAAACAGCAGTATCTTAGGCATTAGTAAGTTGAAATGGACTGGTATAGGCCATTTTGAGTTGGACAACCATGTAGTCTACCATGGTGGGAACAAAAACTTGAAGGGAAATGGTGCTTCCGTCACTGTCAAAAAGAAGATTTCAAGATCCATCCTGAAGTACAGTGTTGTCAGTGACAGGATAATATCCATACTCCTGCAAGGAAAAGTAGTTAATACAACTATTATTCAAATTTATGCACCAACCACTGAGGCAAAAGATGAAGAAATAGGGTTTGTGTCAACTTTTGCAATCTGAAATTTATCAAATGTGCAATTAAGATGTATCCATAATTACTGGAGATTGAAATGCAAAAGTTGGAAACAAAGAAGGATTGGTAGTAGGAAAATACAGCCTTGGTGATGAAAATGATGCTGGAGATCATGTGACAGAATTTCTCAAAACTAACGACTTATTCATTGCAAATGCCCATTTTCATCAACACAAATGGTGACTATACATTGGATCTCACTAGATGGAATGCACAGGAATCAGATCAACTACATCTGTGTAAAGAGATGACGAAAAAGCTCAATATCATCAGTCAGAGCAAGGCCAGCAGCAAACTGACAAACAGATCATCATTTGCTCATCTACAAATTCAAGCTGACACTGAAGAAAATGAGAACAAGTCAACGGGAGCCAAACTACACCCTTCAGTATATCCCACCTAAATTTAGAGACCATCTAAAGAATAGATTTGATGTATCAATAATTAATTGACATTAATGGGTAGCCTAGTTTTGGAAGGATATCATGCTCAAAGAAAGCAAGAGGTCATGGAAAAAAAGAAGGGAAAGACAAAATATGTCAGAAAAGACTCTGAAACTTGTTTGTGAAAGTTGAGTAGCTAAAGTGAAAGGCAAAAATGAGCAAATAAAAGAATTGAACAGTTTTCAAAGTGTGGCTCAAGACAAGAAAGTAAAGTGTTATAATGACATGTATAAAGACTTGGAGACAGAAAACCAAAAGGAAGAATACACACTGCGATTCTCAAGCTGAAAGACTTGAAGAAAAAATTCAGGCCTTTAGTTGTAATACAAAAGGATTCTATAGAGAAAATATTAAACGACTCAGCAAACATCAAAAGAAGATGAAAGGAATACATAGAGTCACAATATCAAAAAGAATTGGCTGATGTTCAACCATCTCAGGAGATACCACATGAACTAGAGACAATGGGCCTAAAGAAGTCCAAGCTCCATTGAAGGCATTGGTGGAAAACCAGGGTCCAAGACTTGATGGAATATCAGTTGAGATGTTTCAACAAATGGATGCAGTTCTGGTAGTATTCACTTATCTATTCCAAGAAGTTTGGAAGACAGCTACCTGGTGAACCACCTGGAAGAGATCCATATTTATGCCTATTCCCTGATCCCACCAAAAGTAGAAATTACAGAACAATTTCATCAATATCATACACAAGTAAAATTTTGCTGAAGATCATTCAAAAACAGCTGCATCAGTATGTTGACAGGGACATGACAGAAATTCAAGCTGGATTGCTGATGTCAGATGTATCCTGGCTAAAACAGAGAATACTAGAAAGATGTTTACTTATGTTTTATTGATTTTACAAAGGCAGTCACCTGTGTGGATCGTAACAGATTATGGACAACATTGTGAAGAATGGGAATTCCAAAACACTTAACTGTGCTTGTGGGGAACACATACCTAGATCAAGAAACAGTTGTTCAAACAGAACAAGAGGATACTACATATTTTAAAGACAGGAAAGGAATGAGTCAGGGTTGTATCCTTTCACAATACCTATTCAGTCTGTATGCTGAACAAATAATCCAAGAAGCAGGACTATATGAGAAAGAATGGGGCATCAGGATCAGAGGAAGACTCGTTAACAACCTTTGTTATGCAGATGACACAATCTTGCTTGTTGAAATTTAAGAGGACTTGAATCACTTACTGATGAAGATCAAAGACCATAGCCTTCAGTATTACAGGACTACACCTCAACACTAAGGAAACAAAAATCCTCTCAATTGAACCAATAAGCAACATCATGATAAATGTAAAAAATGTAAGTTGTCAAGGATTTCATTTTACTTGAATCCACGATCAACACTCATGGAAGCAGCATCTGTGAGATCAAAGGACACATTACACTGGGTAATCTACTGCAAAAGACTTCTCTAAAGTTAAGAGTAGTAAAGATGTCACCTTGAAGACTAATATGTGCCTGATTCAAGCTACCTATTTTCAGTCACCTCCTTTGCATATGAATGCTGGGTGATAAATAAGAAGGATCAAAGAAGAATTGACACCTTTGAATTGTGGTGTTGGAAAAGAATATTGAATATACCATGGACTGTGAAAAGAACAACAAATCTGCCTGAGAAGACACATGACCAGAATCCTACCTAGAAGCAAATGATGGTGAGACTATGTCTCACGTACGTTGGACATGTTGTCAGGAGGAATCAGTCCCTGGAGAAGGTTATCAAGCCTGGTAAAGTAGAGGGTCAGGGAAAAAGAGCAAGATCCTCTATGAGATGGATTGACACAGTGGCTGCAATAATCATTGACTATAGTAATGATTGTGAGTGTGGCACAGGACCAGGCAGTGCTTTGCACTGTTGTACATAGGGTTGCATGAGTTGGAACTGACTTTATGGCACCTAACAGCAGCAGTGTGGTCCCTATATGTACATTTTTCATGAACTTTATAGTTTTAGGTTTCTCATTAAATTCTTTTATCCATTTGGAGTTATTTTTTTGTGTGTGGAGCGAGGTATATATCCTGTTGCATTTTTCTGCAAATGTATATCTAGTTTTGCCATTATCATTTGTTGAAGAGATTGCCTCTTCCCATTTAATAGACTTCAACACTTTGTCAAAGATTGGATGTCCATAGATGGATAGATCTACTTCTGGGTTCTCGAGGCTGGTTCCATTGTTGTATGTGTCTGTCATTGTTGCCAATGTTTTCTAAGAGTGAGATTAAGTTTCTAGCAGGGCTTTGATTAAGTTTTCCTGTTCTGCTTACAGCTCAGTTTTAAAATTTAAAACTTAAAAAATTCTGGTGTCTCCAGGTGTTGCATTCTTGGCCGTGATCGAGCTGGGCAACACTGATTAGAAGCCCTGTTGTATTTCCACCAGCAATGTTCAGAGGTTCAACTGTTCTACATTCTTGTAGGTATTACCCACATTTTTTTTTATTTTAGCTATTTTTAATAGGCATGTAGAACTACTCTATACAGTTTCCAAGGCTGTAATCTTTATGGGAGCAGACACCCACCTCTTTTGCCTGTGGAACAGCTGGTTTGTTCATACTGCCAACCTTTTGGTTATCTGGTGAGTGCTTAACCATCATACAGTTCTATGTTTTAGGGTCCTAAGAGTTTGATCAACTTGATGGCAGTGGGGTTGGTACATGTGTAAAGGTATCTTATTGTAATTTTAATTTGCATATGACTAATATGTTGAGTAGCTTTTCATGTATTCATTTGCCATTCATGTATCTTGTTCACTCAAATGTCTACTCAGATCTTTGTGTAATTTTAAAAAGTGGGTTGTCTTTTCATTAACTTCATGGAATCTTTCATAAAATGAAAATTTTGATTTAGAAAATGTCCAATTTTTTAATATTTTCTTTTATGGATCATGCTTTTGGTGTCATAGCTAGAAATCTTTGTGTAACCTAAGGTCACAAGGATTTTTTTCCTGATTTCTTCTAAGACTTTAAGTATTTGATCTATTTTCAGTTATTTTTTATATACAAAGATGTATAGGCTGACATTTATTTGTTTATTTTTGCATATGGACATTCAATTGTTCCAGCACTACTTATTGACAATTGTCCTTTCTCTACTGAATTGATTTTGTGTCTTTGTCAAAAATGGATTAACCATATTTGTATGGGTTTATTTCTGGACTCACCATTCTTCTTTCATTGGTCTAGGTGTCAAATACTTTTGCCAGTACCACCTTGTCTTGGTTGCCAAAGCTAAGTGCCGTCGAGTCTTGGTTACTGTTGAATAATATCAGATAGTGTAAATCTTTCAGATTTCCCTTTTTCAAAATTATTTTGTTATTCTCGTTGCTTTACTTTTCAATAAAAATTTTAGAGTCAGTTCATCTATATGTATGTTATGGATTGAAATGTGTCCCCTCAAAATGTATATCAACTTGTCTAGGCCATGATTTTTAGCATTATGTGGTTGTCTGCTGTTTTGTGATCTGATGTGATTATCCTATATGCTGCAAATCCTAACCTCTATGATGTTAATGAGGCCCAATTAGAGCCTGTTAAATTATTGAGGCAGGAGTCAATCTACAAGATTAGGTTGTATCTTGAGTCAAACTCTTTTGAGACATAAAATAGAGAAGTGTGCAAAGAGGAAGGACTTCATACCACTAAGAAAGAAGAGCCAGGAATAGAGCACATTGTTTGGTTCCAGGGTCCCTGTGTTGAGAAGCTTCTAGACCAGGGGAAGTTTGGTGACAAGGACCCTCCCCCCAGAACTAACACAGACAGAAAGTCTTCCTCTGGAGTTATTGCCTGGGTTTGGACTTCTAGCCTTCTAAACTGTGAGAGAATAAATTTCTGATTGTTAAAGTCATTTATCTGTAATATTTCTGTTATGGCAGCACTAGATAACTAAAACAATGTACAAATAATCCTGATAGAATTTAGATTTGGATTACTTTAAATCTATAGATGAGTTTGGGAAGAATTGATATCCTAACTATATTGAATCTGTCAACCCATGAGCACTGTATATCTCTCCATTTATCTACATTTTCTTTGAATTCTGTCATTAGTGAATTGTAGTTTCCTGCATACAGATCCTGTACTTTTTGAGTTTCTAATGAATTATTTCTTTTTTCTTTTTTTGGTGCTTTTGTAAATAGTTGTTTTTTTTTTTATTTAATATGACTGAGTGATGATGTACATTCCCGTATAAAATTACATGCCAGCCTATATGCAGCTTCCACTGCTCTCCCTGTCCGGTGACAGCACACTATTCCTCTCTGCTCCATACATGTCAAATTCCAATTGTTCATTTTTAGAATATAAGAAAGCAGTAGTCTTTTGTATATTAACCTCGTATTCTTCAACTTTGCTATGCAGTCATCCCCAGGTGTCTGTGTGGGAATGGTTCCAGGACTCTGGTAGATATCAGAATCTGAGAATGCCCAAGTCCCTTATGTAAAATGATGTAGTATTTGTTTATAACCTATGCATACCCTTCTGTATACCTGAAGTAATTTCTAGATTATATAATACCTAATACAATATGAATGCTTGGCTTGGCTTATGTAAATAGTTATTATACTGTATTGTTTAGGGAATAATGACAAGGAGAAAAGTCTTTTTTTTTTAGTATTTGCTATCCACAGTTCACTGAATCTGCATAAGACGAACCTGCAAATATGGAAGGCCAACTCTAACTTGTCTGTTACTTCCAGGAGATTCATTGTAGTTTTTTTTTTTTTTTGGATTTTATACATAGACAATTATGTCATCTGAGAATGAATACAATTTTATTCCTTCTTTCTCAATCTGCATAGTTTTTATTTTTTTTTTCTGGACTTGGAAACTGTTGTGGCATAGTGGATAAGAGCTACAGCTGCTATCCAGAAGGTCAGCAGTTTCAATCTACCAGGCACTCCTTGGAAATTCTATGGAGTCAGTTCTACTCTGTCCTACAGTGTTGCTAGGAGTTGGAATTGACTTGACAGAAATGGGTTTGTTTTTTTTCTAGGCTTATTACATTGTGTAGAACTGCCAGTATGGTGTTGAATAGGAGTTTGAGACAGAACATTCTAGGTTGATTATTAATATTAAGGGAAAAGCACCTTGTCTCTCACCACTAAATATAATGTTAGCTGTAGATTTTAAAACAGATATTCTTTACAAAGTTGAGGAAGTTTCCCTCTACTTCTTGTTTGCTGGGAGTTTTTAGTCATGAATGTGTGCTGGATTTGTCAAGTGGTTTTCCCCTGTCAATTAGGATGATTATATAAATTTTCTTCTTTAGCCTGCTGATGTTATGGGTTACATTAATTGAGTTTTGAATATTGATCCAGCTTTACATATCTGGAATAAATCTCATTTGGTTGAGATGTGTAATTCTTTTTATAAATTGTTGGATTTAATTTGCCAATATTTTGCTGAGGACTTTGGTGTCTGTTTTCTTGAAAGATATGTTGACCTATAGTTTTGTTCTCATGTGATGTTTTTATCTGGTTTGATATTGGGTAATGCAACCTTCATAGAATACATCAGTTGTTCCTTCCACTTGTATTTTCATAAAGAAATTATAGAAAATTGGTATCCTTTCTATCTCAAGTATTTGCAATGATATCATTCTAATGGTAGAATTTACAAGTTAAACCATTTGAAACTGGTGCTTTCTTCTAGAAGGAAATTATTGACTACATTTCTTTAAAGGGGTTAGTCAACATATCTATCCCTCTTTGTGTGAGTACTTTATATCTTTCAAAGAATTGGTTCATTTCATCTAAGTTATTAAATATGTGGTCATAAAAATATTCATAAGGAAACCCAAAATGCACTGCTGACAAGTCAATTCCAACTCATAGTGACCCTATAGGTTAAAGAAGAACTGCCCAAAAGAGTTTTCAAGGAGTATGGTGGATATGAAATGCCAGCTTTTTGGTTAGCAGACATAGCATTTAACCACTATGCAACCAGGGTTTCCAAAGTGTCCACAGTATTCCTATTGTCCTTTTAATAGCTATGGGTAAGTAGTGATGACTCTTCTTTCATTTTTGTCATGTAATTTTTGTTTCCGACTCAATGGCACTTGACTCGTACTTGGCAATTAGTGTTTGCTCCTTTGGTTTTCATAGTTAGACTGGTTAGAAGTTTATCAATTTTATTGATCTTTTCAAAGAACTAGGTTTTGTTTTCATTGATTTTTTTCTGTTGATTCCTTATTTTTAATTTCACTGTTTTCTGCTCTAATTTATTATTATTATTTCTCTTCTGCTTGCTTTAGGCTTAAAATATTCTTCCTTCTTCAGTGTCCTCAGGTAGATTCTTAGGTTATTGATTCTAGATCTTCTACCTAATTGATCCAACTAATACTATAAATTTCCCCCTAAACATGGCTTTTACTGTCTTCCATAAATTTTAATGTTATATTTTCAATTTTTTTTTAAATTCTGCATAAGGTAGTATATAATTTTGTTAGTTTATACATAAGTATTTCATGGAGGATAGTGTAAATGGTACTGTTTTTGAATTTTTATTTCAAAATGTTCATTGCTAATACATAGACACAAAGTTGTTTGCATGTTGACTTTGTATCTCAAAACTGTCTAAACTGACTCATTAAATGTCCTTTTTTGTAGATTGTGTGTAATTTTCTGTGTAGACAGTCATGTCACTTGGGAATAAAGACAGTTTTATTTATTCCTTTCCAGTTATACCTTAGATTTATTATGATGATGATAATGATTGAATGAAAATGTGCATCCCCATATAAATTTGCATGCCCGCCTACATGCAGCTCCACTGCTCTCCCTGCCCAGTGACAGCACACTCTTCCTCTCTGCTCCATACATGTCCTATCCTCCCACCAATCTCATATTCCCTCCTCTCCACCCACTACCCTTCCCCCAGTAAGAGGTCAGCAGGACGACATCCTATAGATGCATAGAGCCACAAAGTGCACACATGATATGGTCACTCTGTGCCACCAAGTCCAATCCATTTCTGTCTGAAGAGTTGACCTTCATTATGATTTACAGACAGAGGCAGCATCAGGGCCAGGGGCCATGCTCCCAGGGGAACCCCGAAGCCCCTGAAGCATCAATTGCAGTCTTTTAGTGGAGATCTCGGGGTATGCCCCCTTTTTATTCTTGTGCCGCCGGTGAAACTCAACTCTGTGAGCTACATCACAGCTATCACTGGTGGTGGCTGGGAGCCATCTGGTTCTTCTGGTCACAAGTCAATGTAGACACCATTCACGTGTCTCTCTCTCTCTTCTGGATTCTCTTTTCCCCATGTCATTCTTGTCCTCAGTGATCATCCGTTCCGGCTGAGTTGAGACCATTTGCTGTACCCTCAGATGGCACTTTGGCAGCTTTTAAGACCCTAGACACCACTAACCAATGTGGGGTGCAGAGGGCCCTCTTAGCAAAATGCTAGTTGTTCCAATTGGCCTCAATTTCCCCTGAGAGCATGGTCCCTGGCCCCCCACCGCAGCTACTCTATCCTTGCAATATTGGGTTAAGATGAGAGGAGTACTCATGTTATGTTGAAGTCCAGTTAATATTGATCTTCTTTCTAATGTGTGCTGTCACCAATTTAACCCAACCAAATTTCTATCAACTGTCTAATCTAAATCCTCCCCCCTACCCTCCTTCCCTCCCTACCCTTGCAGCCATCAAAGAGTCTTTTCTTCTATGCTTGAGTCTGTTTTGAAGTTCTTATCTTAGGGGTCTCACACAGAATTTCTCCTTTTGTCACTGACTACTTCCACTCAACATAAAGTCCTCCCACTCAAATCAAGTTATGAGATGTTTCCTGAAATCATCGTTGTTCTTTATTGTTGCATAGTGTTCCATTGAGTGTATATACCATAGTTTACCTATCCATCCCTCTGTTGTTGGGCATCTGGGTTGATTCCACCTTTTTGCTATTGTGGACTATGCTGCGGTAAACATTTGTGTGCATGTATCAGTTGGTGGGAAAAGCCTTGATTCTTTAGGATACATTCCAAGCAATGGAATTACAGGTCAAATGGTATATCTAGATCCAGCTTTTTAAGGAAGGGCCAGATTGCTTTTCAATGAGGTTGCACCATTTTGCAATCCCACCAACAGTGTAGGAGAGTTCCAATTTCTCCACAGATTCTCCAGCCTTTGTTGTTTTGCTTTTTTTGGATGATGGCCAACCTTGTTGGGGTGAGATGGTATTTCGTTGCAGTTTTAATAGCTAATGACCATGAGCATGTCCACATGTGTTTTTTGGCTGCCTGGATCTCCTCTTTTTAGAGAAGTGTCTGCCCATCTCTTTTGCCCATCACTTAATTGGATGATTTGTCTTTTTCTTATTGATATTTTGTAGTACCTTATAGATTATGGAGATCCGGTGTCTGTCTAACATATAGTTGCCAAATACTTTTTCCCATTCTGTAGGTGGCCTTTTAATTCTATTAACAGGTCTTTGGATGGGCAAAAGTGTTTGATTCTTAATAGTTCCCATTTATTGATTTTCTCTTCTGTTGTTTGTGGTTTGTTTGACAGATTTTGAAGTCTGTCTACATTGTATATTAAAACTTCCATTGTAGTTCCTACTTTTTCTTGGATGAGCTTTATCATTTTAGATTTGATATTTAGGTCTTTTGTCCAGTTTGAGTTGATTTTTGTATCAGGTGTAAAATATGGGTCTTGTTTCAACTTATTGCAGATGGATATCCAATTTTGCCAGCATGATTTGTTGAAGAGATTGTTTTTATCCCGGTTTAATGTCCTAGGGCCTTTGTTGAATAACAACTGTTCATAGGAAGATGGTGGCATTTCCGGGTTCTTGATTCTGTTCCATTAATCTATCTGTCTCTTTTTGTATCAGTACCGGGCTGTTTTGACTACTGTGGCAGTTAATAGGTTCTAAAGTTGGGTAGTGAGAGGCGTCCCAGTGTGTTCTTTTTTCAGTAGTGCTTTACTTATCCAGGGCTTCTTCCCTTTCCAAACAAAGTTGGTAATTTGTTTCTCCATCTCCTTAAAAAATGTCACTGGAATTTGTATTGGGATTGCATTATATAAGTTGATTGCTTTGGGTAAAATAGACCTTTTCACAATGTTAAGTCTTGCTATCCATGAGCAGGGTAGGTTTCTCCATTTATGTAAGTCTCTCTTAGTTTCTTGTAGTAAGGACTTGTAGTTCTCTCTGTAAAGGTCTGTTATTTCTCTGGTTAGATTTATTCCTAGGTACTTTATCTTCTTAGGGGCTATAGTAAGTGGTATTGATTTGGTGATTTCTTCCTTAATAATCTTGTTGGCGGTATAAAGGAATCCTACTGATTTACTTATGTTTATCTTGTATTCTGAGACTTTACTGAACCCTTCTATCAGTCTGAGTACTTTACTTATGGATTCTTTAGGATTCTCTGCATATACAATCATATGATCTGCAAATAGGGAGATTTTTACTTCTTCTTTGCCGATGCAGATGCCCTTTATTTCTCGGTCTTGTCTAATTGCTCTGGCTAGAACTTCTAGTACAATGTTGAATAGGAGAGGTGACAGTGGGCATCCTTATCTAGTTCCTGTTCTCAAGGGAAATTGTTTCAGTCTCTCCATTCAAGATGATGTAGGCCGTTGGCTTTGTATAAATGACCCTTGTTTCACTGGAAAATTTGTCATATATTTGTATTTTGCTGAGAGTTTTTAGCACGAATCGGTGTTTCACTTTATCAAATGCCTTTTCTGCATCAATAGACTAAATCAGATGATTCTTGTCTTTTGTGTTATTTATGTGGTTGGTCACATTAATTGTTCTTCTGATGTTGAACCAGCCTTGCATCCCTGATATGAAGCAAACTTGGTCATGATGGATTAGTTTTTGATATGTTGTTGTATTCTATTGGGAAGAATTTTATGGAAGATTTTTGCATCTCGATTCATGAGTGATATAGGTCTGTAGTTCTCCTTTTTGGTTGAGTCTTTCCCTGGCTTTGTGGTATCAGAGTTATGCTGGCTTCGTAGAATGAATTTGGGAGTATTCCATCCCTTTCTATACTGTGAAGTAGTCTCAGTAGTATTGGAGATACCTCTTCTCCAATATACCTTAGATTTTATTTTTCTGACTCAACTGCACTTTCTAGGACTTCCTGTGTGACATTAAACAGATGTGCTAAGAGTGGGCATCCTTGCCTTGATCTCATTCATGTGGATAAAGAGAACATTGAGTCTTTCACTACTAACTGTGATGCTAGGTGTAGAGTTTTTCAGATGCCTTTTAATAGATTGAGAAAGTTTCATTCTATTCCTTGTTTGCTGAGAGATTTTATTATTAATGGATGTTGAATTTTGTCAAATTAATTTTGTTCATCTCTTGATGTGATCATAGTTTTTCTTCTTTGGTGTCTTAATGTGGTGCATTACATTGATTGATTTTCCTTTCTTCTTGGGAAGAAACTCCACTTGGTATGATGTGTTGCTCTTTTTATATATGGTTGGATTCAGTTGACAAGTTTTTGTTGAACATTTTGTATACCTCTGTGTTTAAGAAGGATTGTGGTCTACAGTGTTCTTTTCTAGTATTGTCATCATCTGGTTTTGATATCAAAGTAATAGACTCACTAAATGAGTTGGGAGGTATTCCTCCCCTTTTTTTAATGCTTGGTAGAATCCTCTAGTAAAATCAAATTTGCTTAAAGTTTTCTTTTTTTGGAAGACTTTTAACTATTAATTCAATTTCCTTGTAGATGCAAGGTAATTCAGATTTAAAACTTTTTCTTATGTGAGTTTTGATATGTTGTATCTTTAGGGAATTGGTCCACATGAGTACCCATAGAGTTGTTTGTAGAATTCCTTCATTGTTCTTTTAATGTATGCCAGTCAGTAATGATATTCCCTCTTTTATTTCTGATATCATCATGTGTGTCTTCTCTCTCTTACTTCTTCAGTGAGGCTAGTGGTTTATCATTTTTTTCCCCATAAAACAGCTTTTAGTATAAGTGGTTTTCTTATTGTTTCTCTATTCTTGAATTTATCCATTTCTATTATTATTTTCATTCTTTTCCTCTTTCTGCTTATTTTATGTTTAATTGTCTTATTTTTCTGGTTTCTTGAGGTAGAAGCTTAAAGTATTGAGTTGAGACCTTTCTTTCCTAATATAAACATTTAATGCTATAAATTCTTTGGAAGCACTATTTTGAGCTAATTTCACATATCTTGATATACTTTATTTTTATTTAGCACAAAATATTATCTAATTTCATCTGGGACATCTTCTTTGACTCATGAGTCATCCAGAAATGTATTATTTAATTTCCAAATCCAAATATTTGGAGATTTTCCATATATCTATCTGGTACTGAGTTCTAGTTTTTAATTACATTATAGTCAGAGAATAACTTTATTCAGCTTAGAAGAATGAAGGTTATTCAGTTTGTTTTATGTTCAACAGTATTGTCTATCTTGGCGACTTTTTTATGTGCACTTAAAAAGAATATGTATTCTGCTATTGTTGGGTGAAGTGTTATATAAATGTCAAATAGATGCAGTTGGCTGATAAAACTGTTCAGTTTTTCTTTATATTTGCTGATTTTTCTGTTTATTTCTTCTGTCAATTATTGAGAGAGGGATGTTGAAATCCATAAATGTAATTGTGAATTCAAACTTTTCTAATTCTCCTTTTGGATCTGACTCGACGGCAGTTGGCTTTTCGCATTTCTCCTTTCACTACTGTCAATGTAATGTCTATCTACATGGAAAATTGCATCAGTGAGCCATAATGCATAATATTTTTGTTTTCAACATATTTTAACTAAGATAAAAAAAAGTTTTATTTTACTTATGCAAATACATACTATCCTTGTTGCTATTCTATCATTACTGGTGTTTCAAATATTCTTTAGCTTTTATTTCCTTTTCACTTCAGAAATTCTATAAGTTTTTTCTTTTTTTTTTAAAAAAAGAAAGTCTATTAGGGATGAAAGGAGCACTGGTGGTGCAATGGTTAAGCTGCTAAATTAAAGGTGGTGGTTTGAACTTATTAGACACTCTGCAGAAGAAAGATGTGGCAGTCTGCTTTCATAAAGACTTACAGATTTGGAAAGTTTATAGGGCAGTTCTACTCTGTCCTGTTGGACTGCTATGAGTCAGAATCAATCCAATGGCAATGATTATTTTGTATTAATGATTATCTTAATTTTCCTTTGTCTGAGAACAGCTGTATTGTCTCTTAATTTCCAAAGGATATTTTCACAGATTATGGAATTTGAGGTTCACAGACAAGCCTTTTTTTGAGCACTGTAAAAATGCTGTCTCACTGTTTTCCAGCCTTTATAATTTCTGATGAAAAAAAATCTGTGGTCATTTGGATCTTTGATCTCTATATGTAATATGTCATTTTATTTCAGCTTCTTTCAAGATTTTTGCTTTATTTTTGGTTGCTAGCAGCTTGTTTATGATGTGCATGGGTGTGGTTTTCTTTGAGTTTGTACTACTTGGTGTACACTAATCTTAGGTTTATAAATTTTGTCTTTCATCAAATTTTGGATGTTTCCAGTAATTAATTATTCAAATATTTTTCTGTACCTACATGTTTTGTCTCTCCTAAATCTTCCATAAAATTGTTAGAGTTTTTGATGTTGTCCTACAGATCGCTGAGGCTCTTTTTTTTCTATTTTTCAGATTGCATAATTTCTATTGAACCATCTTCAATTTTCCTGTGTCATCTCCATTGTGTATTCGAGTACCTTCAGTTCTTTATTTCTGCTGTTGTAATTTGAGTTTTAGAATTTACATTTGGTTCTTTTTTCTGTGGCATCTATTTCTTACATTATTCACCCTTACTTCTTGTAGCATTGTCACAATAGCCACTCTGAAACCTATATACAAAAATTTCAACATTTGTGTCTCTCAAGGTTGGTATCTCTTGACTGCTTTTTAACTTAACTGCTGTCAAGTTTCTCTATTCTTTCTACATTGAATAACTTTGGATTGCATTTAGACATTTTGAGTACTACATTATGAGGCTCTGAGTTCTGTAAAAGTCTTTTAGAATATGTTATTTTTTATTTTGTTTAGTAGGCCATCAGTCCTCTGTGATCAGACTGCAAGCCCTGGCCAAGCTTCTGTGGGCTATGGTTCCAATGTCAGTTTAATTTTCAAAGCCATTGCAGTATCTTCTGCATTTTACTACTTAAGCACATTCTAGATGCCAGTCTGGGCCCTGGGCAGTGATCTATCTTGTATTTCAGTTTACTAACACTTTGCTGTATTCATTACAGTAGGTTTAACACATGAGTAGCCTAGGAGTGAGCTCAGGACTTCACACCAAGATTTAAAAATCTCCTCAGCTTTATCCTTTCAGTAGTTCTTTTCCTACTATCTAGTTCCCAGAGGTCCTTTTCCTACTATTATCACTAGAAAGCCAGGGCTTTATTTTCTCCATCCCTCCTTACACTGTTGTGTACTTCTCATGACTGGGCTTAACTTTGGGCAAACTAGCGAAAAAGAAGAGCTTTTTGGGCTGCTGTTGCTGTCTCAGCTATTATTACCTTTGCCTGGTATGGTGCAGAGAGAGATTTAAAGAAAAAGAAAGAAAGAAAGCCCCTCTACCCCAGAGGTAAGGTAAGGTTACGATTGTGGTAAGTATGAGGTTGTGGTTTCTTTGCTGGCACCCAAAGTGGTTTGAAGGCATCTCCATCTTGCTGATGCAAAGGATACTCTTGTTTTCTTGCCTGTTTTTGAGAGTCAAAAGGAATTCCTTCCATACTAATACCCATTCATACTTTTCAGCTTATAGAGAATAGGCTTCTCTTGCATCTTTCTTTATGTGTGCCTGTTTACAGTTTCAATTTTAAGCTGCCACAGAGCTTAAGTTGGGATATAGAAAATAGAACAATAAATGCAGGCAACTCATTGCTTGGTTGTCCTTTAAATACAGATTCTGTATTCACTTACTCTAATCCTTTCAGTCTTATAATAGTTGCTATATGTACTTTGTCCAAAGTTCTTATTTGTTATTGGCTAGGGAGATAAAACAGAGTGTATTTATTCCATTTTTACAGAAAACACAGATTATCTGTTTTGTTTCTCCAAGTATATGATATTTGTGATATGAAAAGAAAAAATCTGAAAGGGAAAGTTTTTTTAAAAAAATGCAGATCCTCAGGTGCCCACTCTATATAAAATAAACCAGAATATTCTGCACTGTGGCCTGAGAGCCTGTATTTTGTGAAATCTCCTTGGGAGATCCTGATGGAACAGTCAGGTTTCAGAACTGCTGTTGTCATCCTCTATCCTTATTTGTAGATGAGAAAACTAAGGTCTAGGTGCTATTCTGTCTGAACCCTGTGCATAATTCATTGCCCATGTTTTTCCTACTGTATCATGTTCTGTGCTGGTAGGAAATATTTTCTCGCTGTATTAGGGGTCAGACTCATTAGTACAATCTTGGATGTTTAAACTATAATCTGTAGGAGAGGAGAAATGAGAGAAAAAAAGGCTACTCATGGCAGGTGGGTCTGTTTTCCTATAACATCTTCTACTGGTAAAAGTCTCGTGGTTAAGAAACACAGAAAAAGAAGTCAGTTTAAAGGAATTTGCAGAACTGAAAACTTGGGGACAGTTGACTAACTGAAACATATTTTGGCCAAAATAATCCAAATTGAAAGAATAGATCTGAGGCCCATGCAGAAAGGGAGTCAGAAGAGAATTTTTCTGGTTTGGACCGAGGATATAAGGAAAAGATGAGTAGGAAGGCTGACAAACTAAGGCCTAAATGTAACCTAAGGATTGAGGCTACAATAAGACTGGCTAAGTTATCTGTGAAATTGCTTATAAAATGTGGGAAGGCCATAACTGATAAGCTATGTTAAGCTAGATTAACTGAATGGGATTCTATACTTGTCTGTTCCTAAATATATATTGCATTGTGCACCATAGGTAGCTGTGCAGATTATATCTGGCACAACTCAACAAGGCACCCACTCATATATACTCATTGGAGTTATATACAGCTGTATGTACAACTGAATTATTATACCCCTAAGATTGTTTTATTAAATAGAAAAAAAAAATGTATTTATCCTAGGTAGCAGAGCATATACTGTCCTGGAAAGCTAATTGACATCTAGTAGTATAAATTGAGTTTGATATACATGGAGATCTAGAAATGGTGAGAACTTATAAATATGGCTTCTTAAATCCTCTGCTATTACAGCCAACTTCTTAATCCTTCAATATCCCCTCTATCATCTCACAAAACAGATAATAGAACAAAGCTCAGCAAACATATAGTCTTTGTTGCTATTATTCCTATTTAACTCCTGATAAGCTAAACTGGCATGGAATGTACTTTTGTTTAGGCCTTGTCTTAGTTTTCTAGTTCTTTTGTAATAGAAATACCCAAAGTGGGTAGCTTTAAAAAGCAGGCACTTATTTTCTCAAAGTTCAGGAGACTAGAAGTGTGAATACAGGTCACTGACTCTAGAAGAAGCCTCTCTGCCCTTTGGGTCTGATGAAAGATTCTTGTCTCTTTATCTTTTGTTCCTCAATTCCTCGGCAATAGCCACATGGCATCCATTTGCTCCTGTTTTTTGTCTTTGTGTCTGTGCTATTCCATGTAACTCAGATGTGATTAGCTTTAGGACAAACCCTACACTGTTAGGGCCTTGTGAACATGAAAGAGAAAATCTTATTTTCAGACAGGATCACATCCACAGGTGTTAAGACTCTAGCACATATTTTGGGGGAGCACAATTCAATATGCACAGGCCTAAACCCCTAAAAGGACTCTTTCTGATTCTCTTGTGCTAACATTAAAATTTAAACCCTGCAAGAACTACCATACCATAACCAATTTTTGTGAAAGAAGACTCAGAGAAGGAAAACTGGGTAGCATATTGGAAATTGAGGATGCAGTGAAGTGGTGGAAAAATCTTAAGTTTTGTTTTTTAAAAAATAATCTGGTGAGGCTGGGCCAAGATAGAGGAGTAGATGGATGCTTCCTGTGGCACCTCTAACAACAAAGACCCAAAAGAACAAATGAATTCAGTACACGACATCCTAGGAGCCCTGAACTTCAAAGGAAAAGTTGAGAAGTTGGACTGGAAAAGTTGAGAAGTTCGTGATTATCTGGCAAGTACACTCACACCTCTGGAACTGGTGAGAGATAGCACCAGAATGTTGAGGCCCGGGTCATCCCATGTAACCTACTGTGGGTGGATCTAAATCTTTCCTTGTATGTGAGCCTGTCCCCTTCTCCCAGTGCTCCCTGGCTCTTCACTGAACTGTACCCAGTGCTAGAGTCTGATGCCACTAACTCAGCCAGAAGCAAGACCCTTTAAGCCCACCCTGAGCCATCTTCCTACTTGCTTCTTTGCACTATGCCTGGCTCTGGAGCGTGACACCATGAACTGAGCCAGAAGCAGAACTCCTTAAGCCTGCCCTAAGCCATTCTCCAAGTCTCAGAAGGCAACAGTTTAACAAACTTGAAGAAGTGGAGGGAAAGAAAAAAAATGTTTTTTTGCTACCTACTCTTCTAAGCACAAAATCAGGACAGAACTGTTTCTTCATTTAGATTCAGGCATAAATGGATGTGCCAGACTCACAGATACTCTGGGATGATGGTTAACCCCCTGCCTTTCTCCACAACTGCAGCCAAACACCTGTGCCTGTGCTAAATCCCCACTGCAATCTACAACAGTAGGTGGGTGCCTGTAGCATACTTTGAAACTGACCACAGGGACACCAGAGCTGAATCCATAAAGGGAAATTAAACTGTACTTTTTAAAACAAGAAGCTAGAACACAGTAGACAAACATAAATAACTACAATTTACTGATGGCTCAGAAAAAGCAGTCCGTAGCAAAGCACTTAAAGTGGTGGACCATCATGTCTTCAGAAAGCTCCCAAAACAAAGAATCAAATTTTCCAGACCAAGAGAACTTCCTGAAATTATCAGAGGTAGAATACGAAGGATTAATATTTAGAACTCTTCAAGAGATAAGGAAGGAGATGAGGCAAAATGCAGCAGAGTATAATGACAAATTGAACAGGGTGCAAGAAAGCATTCAGTAGCAAGAATTAGAAATTCATAAAATTAATACAATTACAGAATTAGAGAATTGAATACAAAGTTAAAAGAGCAGAACTGATGCAGTGGGAGCTTGAATTAGTGAGCTTGAACGTAAAGTTCATGACATCAATGTATTTGAGAAAAACTCAGATAACAGATTTAAAAAAAATTCAAGAAACACTAAGGATTATGTGGGACTCTGAAAAAAGGAAAAATCTGTGAGTGGTTGGATTACCAGAACAGGTGAGATAACAGAAAATATAGAGATAAGTGTTGAAGCTTTGCTGACAGAAAACTGACCTGATACCATAAAAGATGAGAAGATACCTCTTTCAGATGCTCATCGAACTGCACATAAGTTAGATCCCAAATAAAAGACACCAAGGCATATTATAATCAAACTTGCCAAAACTAAAGATAAGGAGACACTTTTAAAAGTGGATAGGGATAAATGAAAAGTCCTAAAAAGGAAAATCTAGAAGATTAAGCTCAGACTGCTCACCAGAAACCAAGCAGGCAAGAAAGCAATGGAACAACATATACAAAGCCTTGAAGGAAAATAATTGCCAGCCAAGAATTATATATCCAGCAAAATTGTCTGTCATATCTCATGGCAAAATTAGGGCATTTCTGGATGAACAGAAATTTAGGGAATTTGCAAAAACCAAAGAAAACCTAGAAGAAATACTACAGGGAGTCCTATGGTTAGAAAACCAGTAACACCAGGTACAAACTCAAGACCACAACACAGAACAGAGAAACTGGATATCATCATAAATACGATAATCATAAGAATAAATCATAGGCAAAACACTGAAAACAGAAACAGAGATGTCATTATGTAAACATTATAACAAAAAAGGGGGGCTCGGGGCAGAGTCAAGCTGGCACACTAAACACATGTCTCCCTAAATCCCTCTGGAAACCAAGACCTGAATTGACAATTAAACAGAGCCTTCTGGACACTTAGTGACACCTAGGACGCAGCATAGGCCTGTTAATTTGGACTTCATACCACTGAAGGGAAAACTTCCTTTCTTTCACTGACCCCCGCTCTTGGTGAGTGCTGGCTTTCACGGACTGAAGATAGCTTGCCATTTTAACTTTTTTTTCTCTGTCTTAGCCAGCGGGTGGAGCTGGGACTTGACTAGCAGCTAATCTCAGATGCACTGCTGGGGGGGATCAGTAGGCAAGATTGCCATAAGTTGAGAGCCCGGTGTTGGATTCTGTGCATCTCGGCACTTTGGCTTCTCTTTCCACCTCCACCACTGAGTAGCCTGTACCAAGGCAGGCAGGGAGCTTGTGCGGGATGCAATCTTGTTCCACTGGGAGGTGAATATACTCATACAGAGGCCTGAGGTGGACCTATTTCCTAGGCTTGGAGGCAGCACCTGCCCAGTGGAGAGCTCTTTTCCAGCAGAAAAGCAGTATTCTACACAGTGTCACCTACGGCTGGGGCCTGACAGCAAAGGCCAGCAGGGCAGTGGCCTTTACGTATTTGGAACTAGTTTATAACATCTGGGGTTAGATATAGAAGTGCTTACTTTACCATCTCAACAGAGGGACCTGTACACCTGAAAACCTGACTGACTTTGGAAGTTGTCAGATGCCTTTTACCTTTCATTTTAAGACGGTCTAGAGAAACAACTGTGGTCGATCCTCACAGCATCTCTCCCAGCCTCTATTGACTCACATGATGCCCAAAAAGCAACAAACTCTGGAGAAAAGCATAACTAAGAAATCACCCATGGCTTCAGAAGACCCCCAAAAGAAAGCACCAAAGAACCTCTCAGATGAAGAAACCTTTCTTAAACTATCAGAAAGTGAATACAAAAGGATTATACAGAGAGCCCTCCTAGACCTTATACAAAATGCAGCAGCTAAGTGGCTAGCTAAGTGCCGTCGCAGCAGAGCAAAATGAAAAATTAAGCAAGCTGTTTGACCTGATGAAACACCAGTACTCTGAAATCCAACAGATCAAGAAGAGGAGGGGATAGGAGACTGTCGGGAGAATAGGACATGTACGGAGCAGAGAAGAGGGGTGTGCTGTCACCAGGCCGGGAGAGCAGTGGGAACTGCACATAAGTGAGCATGCGAATTTATATGGCAGTGTACATTTTCATTCAATCATCATCATCTTCATAATAAAAAGAACAAAATCAAAGACATAGAATCTTCAATTCAAAGCCAAGAAAACAGAATGGAACAAAAGGAAAATAGACTTTCTGACTTGGAAGACAGAGCTACTGACTCCAGCATTTATGAGGAGAAATCAGAAAAAAGAAACAAGAAAAATGAAGAAGCATTAAGAAACATGTGGGACTTTATTAAGAGGGACAATCTACATTTTTTATTATGATTGAATGAAAATGTACATTCCCATGTAAATTTGCATGCTCATCTATATGCAGCTCCTACTGTTCTCCCTGTGCAGTGATAGCACACCTTCCTCTCTGCTCTGTACATATCCTACTCTTCCAACAGTCTCCTATCCCCTCCTCTCCACCCACTCCATTTCCTCCAGTAAGACGTCAGCAGCATGATATCCTATGGAAGCATAGAACCATAAAGTGCCCACAAGATACGATCACTCTGCGTTGACAAGCCCAATCGATGGCTGTTGGAAAAGTTGACCTTCATTATGATTCATGGACAGGGGCAACGTCAAGGCCAGGAGCCACACTCCCAGGGGAACCTCGAAGCCCCTGAACCATCAGTTGTTGGTCTTTTAGTGGAGATCTTTTGTTGCCAGTGAGACTCAACTTTGTGAGTTCCATCATGGCTGTGACTGGTGGTGGCCAGGCACCATCTGGTTCTTCTGTTCATGAGTCAATGTAGACAACTACTCCTGTCGGTCTCTCTGGTATTCTGGCTTCTCTTTCCCCCATGTCATTTTGGTCTTCGGTGATGATCTGTTCCTGCTGGGTTGGAACCATTTGCTGTACCCTCAGATGGCACCTTGGCAGCTTTTAAGACCCCAAATGCCACTCACCAATGTGGGGTGCAGAGAGATCTCATTAGCAAAACACCGTTTGTGTCAAATGGCCTCAATTTCACCTGAGAGCATGGTCCCTAGTCCCCCACCCCAGCTACTCTGTCCTTGCAATATTGGGTTAAGATGGGAGGAGTACTCGTGTTGAAGTCCAGTTAATATTGATCTTCTTTCTAATGTGTGCTGTCACCGATTTCACCCAACCAAAGTTCTATCAACTATCTAAACTAAACCCTCACCCTCACCCTCCCTCCTTCCCCACCCTTGCAGCTGTCAAGGAGTCTTTTCTTCTATACATTAATCTATTTTTAAGTTCTTATCATAGGGGTCTCATACAATATTTGTCCTTTTGTCGCTGACTACTTTCACTCAACATAATGTCCTCCAGTTGAGACCAAATTATGAGATGTTTCCTGAAATCATCATTGTTCTTTACCACAGCAGAGTGTTCCATTGAGTGTACACATACCACAGTTTACCTATCGATTCCTCTGTTGTTGGGCATCTGGATTGATTCCATCTTTTTGCTATTGTGGACTGTGCTGCGATGAACATTCATATGCATGTATCAGTTGGTGTGAATGGCCTTGATTCTGTAGGATATATTCCAAGCAGTGGAATTACTGGGTCAAATGGTATAACTAGATCTAGTTTTTTTAAGGAAGCACCAGATAGCTTTCCAAAGTGGTTGCACCATTTTGCAATCCCAGCAGTGTAGAAGAGTTCCAATTCTCCACAGCCTCTCCAGCATTTGTTGTTTTGTGTTTTTTGGATGATGACCAATCTTATTGGGGTGAGATGGTATCTCACTGTAGTTTTGATTTGAATTTTGTTAACAGCTAATGATCGTGAGCATATCCGCATGTATTTTTTGGCTGCCTGGATCTCCTCTTTAGAGAAGTGTCTGTCCATCCCCTTTGTCCATTGCTTAACTGAGTGATTTATCTTTTTCTTGTTGCTATTTTGTAGTACCTTATAGATTATGGAGATCAGGCATCAGTCTGACATACAGTTGCTGTTTTAGTCAGCTAGGGCCGCTCTAACTGAAATACCACAGAGTGGATGGCTTTAACAAATGAAGGTTTATTCTTACACAATCTGGTAGGCTACAAGTCCATATTCAGGATGTCTGCTCCAGGGGAAGACTTTCCACCTTGCTGGCTCTGGAGGAAAGCCCTGTATTGGATAAATCTTTGTCCAGGGAGCGTCTTGGCACAGGAACCTCAGGTCTGAAGGATGTGCACTTCTCCCAGTGCTGCTTGCTTGATGGTACATTTCTCTGCTTGCCTTTCTTTCCTTTTATCTCTTGCAGGATGAAAGGATTAAGGGTGAGGCAAACCATACTCCAGAGGAATTCCCTTTACAGTCGAGCAGGGAGGTGATCCTAAGAAGGAATTCACAGTCCCACCTTAATCCTTTAACCTACAGCGTAGGAAAACCACAAAATGGAGGACAATCACAAGATACAGGGAATCATGGCCCAGCCACATAGCTACACATATTTTTGGGGGGACACAATTCAGTCTGTCGCAGCCCAAGTTCCCCTTTGCCCGCAAAGGAGAGGACCGAGACACTGTTTCAGCAGGAGACGAGAAGCGGAACACTTTATTTCCTGTTACCACTGCTTTTATACCAAAGGGAGCGAGGCGCCGATAGGATGGGTACTGTCCAATGGGCGATGAGCTGGCTTAGTTGCTGGGCAGACACTGCCGTGGTGAGGGCTTAAGGCAGGGCGCGGTCCTTCCGGTCGGCGCCATTTTGGTGGCGCAGTCTCCATGAGCTCCCAACATCTCCCCCCTTTTGTTTTAGTAAGGGTAGGCGAGGCTGCCTGTCTTAGGTCATCCTCTGCGGAAGAACTCTTTACCCGTCATGGGGGTGGCACACAGCAAGGTGTGCTCCCTGTCTTAGGTTGGTAGTTTTCCCAGAGGAGGTTGCCCGTCATTGGCTACACCTCCCTCTGTTCAGGGGGTCGAGGCTAGGAGCGATCCAATAGAGACAGCCACACCTGAGCCGATGGATCGCGCTCGGCGGTGTGGGCAAATGCCTGAACAAGTAGACTATAACGGACGCTTTGTTGTCGGGACCGTCTTCTTATCCACAAAACAAGAAATAACACGCTTGCCAGCAAAGCAGCCCCCAAAAGACCGGTGCCCGCCCACTGCTGGAGGAAGCCGAGCGCACCCTTCAACCAATCACGCAACGAGGTCGCCATGGCAAGATCTACCCTGGTGGAATTAACCCGTACAATCTCTGTACGCAACTGGGTTAGGAGCAGTTCCATGCGCTGAGACCAATTGGTTTACAGTTGATGCGAAAGGAGGCGGGATAGGTTAGCAGCTCGGGAGATATTGTCGAAATGTACCGAAGTCACACACAGGGAGGGGAGGCGCCATGCGCACCCCAACTGGGTGATTTGAACCAGAGAATCCAATTGTTCTTGTACCAAGTCTATACGGTGATTCTGGATATGGATAGCCCCCAACACGTGGTCGCTCACAGCCGCCTGGGTCTGGAGAGCATTAGCAGTGTTTTGCGCCATGCTATTAACAACGGTGGCAGTTTCAATATTTTGGGTGAAGGCCACAGCGGCAGTAGCGGCTGCAGCTACGGAGGCTGTGACGGCGGCTACGATCGCTGCAGTGAGGCCGAAATCACGCTTGGATCTCCACAGTTCGGCTGGCGACGGGGATTTCACAGGCCAAGGGACATATCTCGGCAGTCTGGCGACTATCGCCGTCTGAAAGAGAGTAGCATTCCAACAAAGAGAGTAAAAGCAAGTGCTGTTGCGGCACTGAATAGAGCTTGTTTGGGAACCGTTGTGAAGCAGGAACATGAACGGGAGTTGAACACATACGGGAGTGGGGGGGAAGGTAAAAGGTGACACAGGAGTGGCCATCTGTTGTCAGGTCCGATAAGTTGCGGCATACCGTGAAGCAGAGCAGGCCTTTCAGGGTGACATTAAGGGGGCGCTGCTCTGGGCTAATACTTTCATCCATAGGAACGGCTGGAAGTTGCAGAGAGTAATTGGTGGTAAAGAAGCGGGGTAGGAGCGGAGATGTATGATGAACAGGGATTGGTAGGGGCAGGGTGTCTAGTAAACCCCAATACTCATCTGCCCCCTCCGTTGCTCCCAGGAGGGGGATCCACAGTATCAGCAGCAGTACTGACGGGTTGCGTAGCTGCGGATCCATCCTTGATAGTCCGAGTGAGGCGTTCCGGGACCCACAAAGGGCAGTCAGCGTCCTGTGGGAAGATACAGACTGCCCCTCGGGTGGCGGTTATGACGGGGGCAGGGCCCAACCATTTTCCCGAAATGGTATCCTTCCACATTGCCAAGCGGGATCGATGTGTCTCTGTCCCCGAATGGCGCTCTGCCGCCGACTGCCCCTCCCGATCGAGTGAAAGAAAATTTAATGTGAACAGGGCCAGGGCTAGTCTGTTCTGTGGGGAATGGCCCTCACCAATTCCCCCTTTTTGTTTTAGTAAGCAAGCCTTGAGAGTGTGATGTGCTCGTTCCACTATGCCCTGGCCTTGAGGATTGTAAGGGATGCCATGGGAGCAGTGGACACGCATGGCAGCTAGGAAAGCCATGAAGGCTTGGCTAGTGTAAGCAGGACCATTATCTGTTTTAAGAGTGGAAGGGGCTCCCCATGCTGCCCAAGCAGCAAGGCAATGGGAGATAACATGCCGGGCGGTTTCACCTGTATGGGCACTGGCAAAAATGATCCCAGAACAGGTGTCCACAGAGACATGCACGTATTTCAATCTGCCGAATTCAGCAATATGTGTGACATCCATCTGCCAGAGGTGACAGGGGCGAAGGCCCCTTGGATTGACCCCCATCGGCAAGGCCGGGAGATGTGGGGCACAAGCAGTACAGTTGCGGACGATGCCGCGCGCGGCCTCCCGAGAAATGTGAAAATGACTAGCAAGGGTTTTAGAATTAACGTGGAATTGTTTGTGGAATTGCAGAGCTTGCTCTAGGGCAGACAGGATAAGGGGAACACGGGTCAAACGGTCTGCAGCAGCATTACCTTCGGTAATGGGACCCGGAAGGGATTGGTGAGCTCTATGTTGAACAATAAAAAAGGGATGAGTGCGGGAATGAATGAGGTCCTGAATGTTACGGAAAACAGCTGCGGCGGGGGAGGCAGAGTTAATTAAGCCAGCTGCCTCCAGACAGAGCACTGCTTGCACTACATAGGCAGAGTCAGAGATTAAATTGAATGGGAGGTGAACTTGCTGGAACACCAACTCAACTGCCTTCAATTCTACAATTTGAGCTGAACAGTTAGGGAACAAGTGGGTCTGAGAGGACTGGCCAGGGATATGAATACTGCCTAGACCAGAGCTAGACCCATCAGTATAGATGGAGATGGCATTTGGGATTGGTTTATTGGAGGTTATCTTGGGGAAGATAACTGGGTGCCGAGAATAAAATTGTAAAAATGGGTCTTTTGGGTAGTGATTGTCTACGATTCCAGAGAAGGAGCATAGGAGGATGGCCCAGTCATCAGAGGTGGCGGCCAGGGTCTGGACTTGGGTCTTATCATATGGGACAATGAGCTGCGAGGGGCTGTGTCCCATGAATTGAATAGCTTCAGACAATCCAATAAAGCCCAGTCGGGCTACAGCGCCAGGGTACCATTCAATACTACGCTGCGGTGACAGGCGGGGATGGATCCAGCGGAGGGGGCCACCCTGCCATAACACCCCGGTAGGTTGGCGCTGAGTTGGAATAATACATAATAAAAGAGGGAGGGCAGGGTCCCGACGGCTGAGCGAGGCTACGGAGAGGGTACTTTCCACCCGTTCCAGGGCCTCTCTTGCCTCAGGAGTCAACTCTCGAGGAGAGGACAGGTGGGGGTCGCCCTTAAGAATGTCATATAACGGGGAAAGTTCAAAGTTTGCGAGCGGTAAATAGGGCCGCACCCACTGAATATCTCCAAGGAGTTTTTGAAAGTCATTGAGTGTGTTGAGGCAATCTTTTCTAAGGGTGACCTTTTGAGGTTGAATAGCCTGAGGTGAAATTTTCGCCCCCAAGAAGTCTGCTTTATCTCCTCTCTGCACCTTCTCTGGGGCAAGGTGAAGCCCCGCACAGGCCATCGCTTCAGAAAGGGCCATGAAACATTGCTCCAAAGGAGCAATGGAAGCGGCGGTAAGGAGAATATCATCCATATAATGGATGCAAGTGACTTGGGGCCATTTCAGGAGCACTGGGTACAGGACCTTGTAAACGAACAGTTGACATAGTGTGGGGCTGTTGGCCATGCCCTGCGGCAGCACAACCCATTCATACCGCTGGTCTGGGGTGGTATGATTTACAGCCGGCAGGGTAAAAGCAAAATGTGATGAGTCATCTGGATGCAGTGGGATGGAGAAAAAGCAATCTTTAATATCCATCACTATGATCTTCCATCCTTTGGGGATGGCCGCTAAGCTGGGCAGGCCACGCTGAATGGGGCCCATGACCTCCATAACTGCATTGACAGCACGAAGGTCTTGTAATAGTCTCCATTTTCCTGATTTCTTCCTAATAACAAAAATTGGGGTATTCCAAGGGGAATTGGAGGGCTGCAAATGGCCCTTCATGACCTGTTCCTCAACCAGAACGCGAGCAGTTTCCAGCTTTTCTTTAGGAAGGGGCCACTGAGCCACCCACACCGGCTGTGTGGTAATCCACTTTATCTTTATCTGCTCAGTGGCCCCTACCGAAAACCCAGACCCTTTCTGCCTACAACACCCTGGGTCTCAATCGGCTCGGGTTTTCCCTGGAGGGTTTTTCCTAGACCCTTCCCTGGAGAATAACCAAATTTCTTCATAATCTGTTGGGCCACACTCTGGGCTGAGCCCGTATCTGTGTTTTCATTGGTGAGCCGGAGACCCAGGCAATTAAGGACCTCTCTCCCCCACAATGTGATGGGTGTATCGAGGACATATGGCTGAAAAATCCCATTATGTCCCTCAGCATCTGCCCAGTGTAATTGTTGAGCACTTTTTTGAGGGGTAGAGGCGTAGCCGAGGCCCCTTAGCAGGTCAGTTGAGGAGCTTAAAGGCCAGGCTGTAGGCCAATCCCTTAAGGAGATGACACTAACATCGGCCCCGGTGTCAAGCAATCCAGTCATACTGTGACCATTTACTTGAAGGCTGTAGACAGGACGCTTTCCCAATTCTAGCGATAGCATGGCCAATGTGTTTCCTGTAGATCCAAAGCCTTGGGTTCCCCGAGAACAAGAGTTGGCCGGAAACAGGGAATGGCAACTAGGGAGTACAAGTAATTGGGCTATCCGGTCCCCTGGACAGAGGGCAGCGATGCCTTTTGGGGAAGAAACCATAATTCTAATTATGCCAGTGTAGTCGGAGTCAATCACACCCGGGTGGATTACTAGCCCCTTCATGGTGGCACTGCTGCGACCCATGACGATCCCCACCGTATCTTGTGGGAGGGGACCGGACATGTCAGAAGGCAATGCCTGGACCCCCATCTCGGGGGTTAGTATGAGTCTGGTGGTGGTACGGAGGTCCAGTCCTGCACTTCCTGCTGTCGCTCTTCTAGGGGTGTGATGGGTAGGGGGTGTCCCTTCCTCGGTTTCTGGACTAGTTGAGCACCGCAAATTTGGGCGGGGCCCTGGTGCGGAGGGCCCCTCTGGGGGTTTTTTGGCCTGGCGCCTGGGCCACCAGGGGTGGGTAGGGGTCGCCCATCCTTGGTAGTTTTAGAATAGCAGTCTGAAGCAAGGTGGCGACCCCGTTCACAGCGGGGGCACAGTGGAGTGTCCGAGGAAGGGCTCCCCTCCCCGGGCGGTGGCTTGCGCCCCTTAAGGGGGCAGTTTCTTCGGAAGTGATCAGGTTGCCCACAATTAAAGCATCCCGAGGGTTTTTGAGGCCCCCGGGAGGGGACGGTAGATGAGGCTTGTATAGCCGCAACCACAGCGGCTGCCAACCCAGAGTTAGCAGGGTTGACATCTCGGCAGAGGCGGAGCCACACTTCTAAACCCTTATTCTTATGGGCTGTGATAATCTTCCTGCACTCCTCTGAGCATTGCTCAAAAACCAACTGCTTCAAGAAAACAGTGGTATTAGGGGATTCACCCATGACCTTTTGGACAGAGTCAGACATACGTGCTACGAAGTCGGAGAAGGTTTCTGTGGGTTTCTGAAAAATTTTTGTAAGCTGTCCAGCGCCTTCTCCCCTGTGAGGGAGGGCCTGCCAAGCTCTTATTGCTAACTTGCCTACCTGCTCATAAACCTGAGGGGGATATTCAGCTTGCTGGTTCACATATGGGCCATACCCCATCAGCATTTCAACCGTCCATTCAGGCTGACGAAGGACACTAGCGTTCTTCGCTGCTTGTTCAGTGGCATAATCATACATAAGAGACCTCCAGTCGAGGAATTGACCCGGAGACAGACAGGTACGGGCCAAGTTAGTCCAATCACTGGGCGTCAGGGCGGTCTCCGCCAGGGATCGTAACATACCCAGTACAAAAGGGGAACTGGCCCCATAGGCCCTTACACCATCTGCTAGGTTTTTGACTAATTTAAAGTCTAGAGGTTCGTGATGGCGATCTCCCTGATCGTCAATAAAAACCGGGAAGGCGGCGGCGTTAAAGCCTCGCCAGAAATTCTTCCCCAATAGGCTACGCCGCGGGGTGCTGCCATTGTCAGTATTGTTGGGGTTGTAAGGGGGGGGGCAGAAGGCGAGGGGCAGGGAAGATTGAGCCTCAGGCCTGATAGTCCTTCCCCTAAACCTGAGGCAGGGTCCCCGTCCGGGGGTTTATCCTTAACCGGAGGGGTCTTTCCCTCAACTCCCCGTGAGCGGTTGCTCCTATCTTCGCGGGTGATAATCTTCGGGGCCATTGTCTGTGCTGCTCCCAGACTCATCGCTGTCTGAGTTTTGAGGAGAGTCGCCTCTCCTCGAGGCCTCCTCCTGTACCTGTTCAAACGCATCCTGTCCCTGTGTCAATAGCCTTTCGAAGATTCCAGTCTCATCCTGCAAACAGGTTAACACCAGAATCCAGACGCTCATCACCCCAGGGGCGAGGCGGCCTTGAGCGTCCTCTCTAGTGAGGTCTCCCCCCAATTTATTCCAGGCGCCCAAGGTGAGGTGGCCCGAAACAAGGAACCACGGGGCCGCCTGTTCTACTGCTCTTAAGAAGGCCTCTATGGTTCTTGACTTTATCCCCACTCCCTTGCATTTAAACAAGCCTTTCAGGGAGTGTACCAATTTCTGGCTAGAAGGTTGATTCCCCATGTCTATGTGATTTCAGGCTATCTACAAGCCTCCGGTTAATACCGACCCGGTAAATACCGTCCCAGGCAACTGCCTGCTCACCTGTCCGGGCGTCCCCGCGGTGAGGGTCGCTTCAGGCCCCACGTTCGGGCGCCAGATGTCGCAGCCCAAGTTCCCCTTTGCCCGCAAAGGAGAGGACCGAGACACTGTTTCAGCAGGAGACGAGAAGCGGAACACTTTATTTCCTGTTACCACTGCTTTTATACCAAAGGGAGCGAGGCGCCGATAGGATGGGTACTGTCCAATGGGCGATGAGCTGGCTTAGTTGCTGGGCAGACACTGCCGTGGTGAGGGCTTAAGGCAGGGCACGGTCCTTCCGGTCGGCGCCATTTTGGTGGCGCAGTCTCCATGAGCTCCCAACACAGTCCATGACATCCCACCCTTTGGCACCCCCAAAATCACATCCTAAAAACATATAACACATTTATCTCATCATAGCAAAATCATGTCCATCCCATAATAGAAGTCTTAAATCAGTTTCAATTCCAAAATACAAAACTCTTACACATCTGTGAAACCTAGAAGGTTAGCTATTCTGCTTCTAAAGGTACAATGGCAAAATAGGCACAAGTTAGACATTCCATCACAAATGGGAGAAATTGCAGGGAAAGAAGACATTAACAGGCAACAGGCAAGTCAACAGAACACATTACATTAGCCCTCAAAGCTCTGGAAATACTCTTACATTTTCTGAGATATTCTACACAATGACCTTGCCCTACAGACTCAGGTATTGGCCACACTCTGGATTCTGAGTGGAGACCCCAGCCCTGTGCTACAACTCTGCCTTCAAGGCCCACTTGGACAGAAATGAGTGGCAATTCCACCCTTACGAACACAGGATGCAATGGTGCCACCCTTTCAAACCACTGAGGTCATGGCCATACCTCCTGAGACTGGGGCAGCTCAGCTTCTAACGCTGTTTGTCTCTTCAGCTTCTGCTTCCTATGGCCGCATGGCCCGGGCCTCAGGCCCACATCTGCCCTGCCAGGGAAACTGTTCCAAAGATCTGTAGCTCTACTGATTCATGTGCCCGGAGGCACCCCACTCTCGCTGGAAAGCATCCTGCCCAAAGGGACTCAGCTCTCTCGCTCTGTGGGTCATGAAGTCCAGCTCCACCGATTTAAGTGCCCAGAGGCACCCCGTTCTGCGAGGAAAACTATGTACAGGCACTTAGCTCTCTCGCTCCATGGGTCGGCTCCAGTGCTGCCTCTGGTTCTGCTGCTGCTGCTGCTGCTGCCACCACCAGTTCTCTGTTGTTTCTCACCATCTGTGCCTTCTTCTTTCCTTCTGAATCATCCTTTCACAGTTTCAAAATGGCTCCCACATTTTAGGTATTTCCTAGAGTAGCACCCCACTCTAACGGTACCAAATTCTGTTTCGGTCAGCTAGGGCTGCTCTAACTGAAATACCACAGAGTGGGCGGCTTTAACAAAGGAAGGTTTATTCTTACACAGTCGGGTAGGCTGCAAGTCCATATTCAGGATGTCTGCTCCAGGGGAAGGCTTTCCCCCTTGTCAGCTCTGGAGGAAAGTCCAGTATTGCATCAGACTTTGTTCTGGGAGCATCTTGGCACAGGAACCTCAGGTCTGAAGGACGTGCACTTCTCCCGGTGCTGCTTGCTTGACGGTACGAGGTTCCCAATTCTCTGCTTGCTTCTCTTTCCTTTTTTCTCTTGCAGGATGAAAGGATTAAGGGTGGGGCAAGCCATACTGCAGGGAAGCTCCCTTTACAGTGGAGCAGGGAGGAGATCTTGTGAAGGGATTTACAGACCCACCTTAATCCTTTAACCTACAGCATAGGAAAACCACAAAATGGAGGACAATCACAAGATACTGGGAATCATGGCCCAGCCACATAGCTACACATATTTTTGGGGGGACACAATTCAATCCATGACAGCTGCCAAATATCTTTTCCCATTCCATAGGTGGCCTTTTAATTCTATTAATAAAGTCTTTGGATGAACAAAAGCATTTGGTTCTTAATAGTTCCCATTTATCGATTTTCTCTTCTGTTGTTTGTGGTTTGTTTTACAGATTTTGAAGTCTGTCTACATTGTGTATTAAAACTTCCATTGTTGTTCCTACTTTTTCTTGGATGAGCTTTATTGTTTTAGATTTCATATTTAGGTCTTTTATCCAGATTGAGTTGGTTTTTGTATAACGTGTAAGACATGGATCTTGTTTCCATTTATTGCAGACAGATATCCAATTTTGCCAGCATCATTTGTTGAAGATATTGTTTTTACCTCAGCTTAATGTCTTAGGGCCTTTGTCAAATATCAATTGTTCATAGGAAGATGGTGGCATCTCTGCGGTCTCAGTTCTATTCCATTGATCTATCTGTTTCTTTTTGTACCAGTACCAGGCTATATTGTAATAGGTTCTAAAGTGGAGTAACAAGAGGCCTCCCAGTGTGTTCTTCTTTTATAGCAGTGCTTTATTTATCTGAGACTTTTTCCCATTCCAGAAAAGGTTGATAATCTGTTTCTCCATCTCATTAAAAAATGTCACTGAAACTTGTATTGGGGTTGCAATATATAAGTTGATTGCTCTGGGTAAAGTTGACATTTTCACAATGTTAAGCCTTCCTAGCCATGAGCAGGGTAGGTTTCTCCATTTATATAAGTCTCTCTTAGTTTCTTGTAGTAAGGACTTGTAGTTCTCTTTGTAAAGGTCTGTTATTTCTCTGGTTAGATTTATTCCTACGTACTGTATCTCTTTAGGGGCTACAGTAAATGGTATTGATTTGGTGATTTCTTCTTTAATAATCTCATTGTTGGTATAAAGGAATCCTACTGATTTACTTATGTTTATCTTGTATCCTGAGATTTTGCTGAACTGTTCTATCAATTTGAGTAGTTTACTTACGGATTCTTTAGGATTCTCTGCATATACAATCATATCAGCTGCTAATAGGGAGATTTTTACTTCTTCTTTGCTGATGCAGACACGCTTTATTTCTTGGTCTTGTCTAATTGCTCTGGCTGGAATGTCTAGTACAGTGTTGAGTAGGAGAGGTAAGAGTGCGTATCCTTGTCTAGTTCCTGTTCTCAAGGGAAACTGTTTCAATCTCTCTCCATTCAGGATGATGTAGGCAGTTGGCTTTGTATAAATGGCCCTTATTGCATTGAGGACTTTGCCGTCTATTCCTATTTTTCTGAGAGTTTTTAGCATGAATGGGTGTTGCACTTTATCAAATGCCTTTTCAGCATCAATAGGCAGAATCAGGTGATTCTTGTATTTTGCAGTATTTCTTTATCAAATGCCTTTTCTGCATCAATAGACAAGATCAGGTGATTTCTATCTTTTGTGATATTTATGTGGTTGATCACATTAACTGTTTTTCTGATGTTGAACCAGCCTTTCATCTCTGGAATGAATTCAACTTGGTCATGCTGGATTGTTTTTTGGATATGTTGTATTTTATTGGCAAGAATTTTATGGAAGAGTTTTGCATCTAGATTCATGAGTGACAGTGGTCTGTAGTTCTCCCTTTTTGTTGGGTCTTTCCTTGGCTTCAGTATCAAGGTTATGCTGGCTTCATAGAATGAATTTAGGAGTATTCCATTCCTTTCTATACTGTGAAATAGTCTCAGTAGTATTGGAGACAACCGTTCTCTAAAAGCTTGGTAGAATTCTGCAGTGAAGCCATACAGGCCTGGGCTTTTTTTGGTTGGCAGTTTTGGGATAATTTTCTCAATCTCTTCCTTTATGATGGGTTTATCAAGTTGTTCTGCTTCACCTTGTGATAATTTTGGTAGGCAATATGAATCAAGGCATTTTTCCATTTCCTCTAGGTTTTCAAATTTGTTAGGGCACAGTCTTTCATAGTATTCTGTTATGATATTTTTTACTTCTGTTGGAAAAATGAAGAAATATTAAGAAGCATGTGGGACTTTATTACGGGGAATAACCTATGATTAATTGGAGTTCCTGATCAGGGAGAGACACCTGAGAACACAGAACGCCATTCAATTTAGATCTCAAAAGAAAGACCCCAAAATGTATTATAATCAAGCTTAACAAAATGAAACATAAGCAGAAACTCTTAAAGGCAGCAAGACTCAAAGCAAAGCTTACATTCAGAGCTTTCATTGGATTTCTCAGGAGAAACAATGGCACAGAGACAGTGGCATAACACATTCAAAGCCTTGAAGGAGAACTTCCAACCAAGAATTATATGTCCTGCAAAGCTATCTTTCAAATATGAAAATGAAATTAAGACATTCACAGATAAATAGAAACTCAGAGACTTTGCAAAAACCAAACCAAAGCTGCAAGAATCTCTTGGCTTTGGCTTGGAAGAACAAAACCACTAAGTTTATATTTTAGAAGCAAATAAAGGACACATCACCTGGAAACCTACTCAGTTAGAGAAGGCTCCAAACTCACTTGAGGCTATAATAGTGAAAGAAATGATCCAGGGATGTACTACAGTCATTATAGTCCTTCCAGATGGAGAGGAAGTTGACAAGACTGGTAGAAATCCAAATTGGGTTTATACATAGTTTATCAAGGTGGATCATAGGGGCAGCTGTAAAGCACAGTAAAGATGCAACATATCAAATCAATAAACATAATACAGGAGTCTCAACAACCACAAAGCCAACCCTGAAAAAGATGAAAACTCAACTCACAAAGAAGAATCTCCCAGAAGAGATGAGAACAACAGAGAAAACATCAACACAAAAACAAACATATCACAATGATAGCACTGAACACATACCTTTCAATAATTACATTGAATGTGAATGGACTGAATGCTCCAGTAAAGAGACATCGAGTAACATCTTGGATCAAAAGATGTGACCTATCCATATGTTGCCTACAAGAAACTCACCTTAGACTTAAAGATAGGAGCAAACTGAAAATTAAAGAATGGAAGAATATATATCAAGCTAACAATGAACAAAGAAGAGCAGGTGTGGCAATTCTAATCTCCAATAAAATCGATTTTAATATAAAATCCACCATCGTGGACAAGAATGGACACTATTTACTGCTGAAGCGTTTAACACACAAGAAAGACTTAACAATATTAAATATTTATGCACCTAATATTAGAGCACCTAAATACATCAAAGAAACACTGACTGCACTTTCAAAAAGGAGATAGATCACTCCACAATAATAGTGGGAGACTTTAACACTCCACTCTCAATACTGGAGAGATCATCTAGTAAGAGGCTCAATAAAGGCACAGAAGATCTTATTGCCACAATTAACCAACTCAACGTCATCGACATATACAGAGCTGTGTATCCATAAGTCGACAACTACACCTTCTTCTCCATTCACTGCACATGGAACATTCTCCAGAATATAAGACATAAAGCAATTCTCAACAAAATCCATACCTTTGAATTAATGCAAACTATCTTGTATCTTCTCAGATCATAAAGCCATGAAAGTCAAAATCAATAGCAGAAAAGACATAGATGGAAAGTGGAACTCATGGAAAACTGAACAACATCTTGTTCTAAATACCATGGGTTAAAAAAAAAATCAAGGATTAAGTAAAATTACGAATTCCAATGAGAATGAAAACACTTCCTACAAGAACCTATGGGATACAGCCAAAGAAGTGTGCAGAAGTCAGTTTATCTCCATAAATGCACACATGTGGAAGGAAGAAAGAAACCAAATCAAAAACTAACCCTACAGCTTGAACCAGTAGAGAGAGAACAACAGAGGAATCTCTCAGGCATCAGAAGAAAACAGGTCATAAAGATTAGAGCAGAACTACATGAATTAGAGAATAGAAGAACAGCTGAAAAAATTGAAAAGACCAAAAACTGTTTTTTTTAAAAGATCAACAAAATTGACAAACCATTCCCCAAACTTACTTAAGAAAAAAAGAAAAGGAAACAAATAGCCCAAGTAAGAAATGAGAGGGGAGTTGTCATAACAAATCCAACAGAAATCAAAAATATCATAACTGAATACTATGAAAGACTGTACTCCAACAAATTTGAAAACCTAGAGGAAATGGACATAGGGGTAATGCTGGGAGCATTAATACACAGCATAAACAGATTATGCAAAATATTACTGACAATGCACAAACAGCAGAATATAAAAATATTACTAGCATGTACAGAATATTACTAACAATGCACAAACAGCAGAAGAGAAAATAGATAAATGGGAACTACTAAAAATCAAACAATTATGCTCATCCAAAGACTTCACCAAAAGAGAGTAAAAAGGACTGGGGAAACAACATTTGGCCACTGTGAATCTGATCGGCGTCTAATCTCCATAATCTACGAG
Source organism: Heterohyrax brucei (assembly GCA_028571685.1). Taxonomy (NCBI): domain Eukaryota; kingdom Metazoa; phylum Chordata; class Mammalia; order Hyracoidea; family Procaviidae; genus Heterohyrax; species Heterohyrax brucei. The sequence goes on from CM053166.1 coordinate 59,794,338, forward strand.
GTACCATAAAACCTCAACAAGAAAAGGCAAATAACCCAGTTTAAAAAATGGGCAAAGGATATGAACAGGTACTTCACCAAAGAAGATATCCAGGATGCTAACAGATACATAAAGAAATGCCCACGATCATTAGTCATCAGAGAAATCCAAGCCAAAATTTATGAGATACCATCTCACCCCAGCAAGGTTAGCATTAATCCAGTGAACACAAAATAACAAATGTTGGAGAGGTTGTGGAGAGATTGGAACTCTTCTACAATGTTGGTGAGAATGTAAAATGGTACAACCATTTTGAAAATTGATTTGCCGCTCTCTTAAAAAGCTAGAAATAGAGCAAAAGTGTTTGATTCTTAACAGTTCCCATTTATCTATTTTCTCCTCTGAGGGCACAGCAAATGGTCTCAACTCAGCAGGAACGGATGATCACTGAGGACCAAAATGACATGCAGTAAAGACAACCCAGAAGATAGAGCGACCCACATGAGTGGGTGCCTACATCGACTTGGAACTGGAAGAACTGGATGGTGTCTGGCCACCACCATTGATAGCCGTGATGGAGCTCACTAAGTTGAGTCTCACTGGCAACACAAGAATAAAAAGGGGTGCATCCTGAGATCTCCACTAAAAGACCTCAATTGATGTTCCAGCAGTTTTGGGGTTCCCCTGGGAGCATGGCCCCTGGCCTTGATGCTGCCCTTGCCCATAAATCATAGCGAAGTTCCACTCTTTGGACACGAATGGATTGGACTTGGTGATGCAGAGTGACCATATATTGGACACACTTTATGGTTCTATACATCTATAGGATATTATCCTGCTGACCTCTGGCTGGAGGAAGGAGAGTGGGTGGAGAGGAGGGAAATAAGACACTGTTGAGAGAACGAGACATGTATGGAGCAGAGAAGAATAGTGTGCTGTCACCAGACAGGGAGAGCAGTGGAAACTGCATATAGGTGGGCATGTAAATTTATATGGGAATGTACATTTCCACACGGTCATATTAAATAAAATAATAATAAAAAAAGCTAGAAATAGAAACACCATATGATCCAACAGTCCCACTTCTTGAAAGATATCCTAGCAAGATAAGGGCTGTCACACTAACAGATACATGCACATGGATGTTTATTGCAGTACTTTCCACATCAGCAAAAATATATAATCAACCTAGGTACCATTTAACAGATGCATGGATAAACTATAGTATATTCACATGATGGAATATTACCCAAAGAAAAAGAATAAGATGATTTTAGTAAATATCTCATAATGTGGAACCATGTGGAAGACATTATGCTGAATAAAATTGGTCACATTGAAAAGGACAAACATTGTACGAGACCACTATTATAAGTACTTAAGACAAAGTTTTAGCACAGAAGAAAATAATCTTTGATGGTTACAAGGACTGTAGATTAGAATTGGGTTAGTTGAAGGGAGTGACAGGAGGCAGTAGAAGGGAGGTTAGCACAACTGGACTACATCTAAAGCTAAAAGCTTTTATAAATACAACTCAACATTTTGAAGGATAGAATAGCAGGGACAGGGGGGTGGGGACCAAGGTTTCAGGGGACATCTAGGGTAGTTGGTATAACTTTTTTACTTTTAAAGAAAATGTTCTGCATACCACTTTGGTGAGTGGCATCTGGAGTCTTAAGAGCTAGCAAGTGGCCATCTAGGCAGCATCTATTGGTTCCAATACACTTGGAGCAGAGGAGAATGAAGAACATCAAATATATGAGGAAAATATGAGCCCAGCAAATAGAATGTGCCATATGATCCAGAAACTACATCAGCATGAGACCAGAATAACTAGGTGGTACCTGACCACCACCAAAGATTGCCGTAACAGGGAACACAACATAAAATCCATGTGTTGTTTGGTGGCTTTGAGTTGGTTCTTACTCGTAGGAACCCCCATGTACAACAGAACAAAACACTGCCTGGTCCTGCACCATGACCACAGTAGTTTTTATACTGTAGCTACTGTGTCAGTCCGTCAATTTGAGGGTTATCCTCTTCTTCACTGGTCCTCTACCAAGCATGATGTCCTTCTCCAGGATTGCTCTCTATTGATAACATGTTCAAAGTATGTAAGATGCAGTTTTGCTGTCTTTGCTTCCAGGGAACACTGTGGTTGTACTTCTTCAAGAACAGTTCTGTTTTTTCTTTTGGCAGTCCATGGTACACTCAGTATTCTCCTCCAACACCACAATTCAAAGGTATCAATTCTTCTGCTATCTTAATTATTCACTGTCTGGCTAGCTTTCGCATGCATATGATGTGATTGAAAATACCGTTTCTTGGGTCAGGCACACCTTAGTCTTCAAGGTGATGTCTTTAATTTTCAACACGTTAAAGAGGGGCTTTGCAGCAGATTTTCCCAGGGCAATGTGTCTTTTGATTCTTGACTGCTGCTTCCATGGGCATTGACTGTGGAACCAAGTAAAATGAAATCCTTGACAACCTCACTGCTTTCTCCATTTATCATGGCATTGCTTATTAGTCTGACTGTGAGGATTTTTGTTTTCTTGATCCTGAGGTGCAATCCCTACTGAAGGCTCTGATCTTTGATCTTCATCAGTAAGTGTTTCAAATCCTCTTCACTTCCAGCAAGCAAGGTTGTGTCACATGCATGATGCAGGTGGTTAATGAGTCTTCCTTCAATCCTGATACCTTGTTCTTCTTCATATAGTCCAGCCTCTTGGATTCAGCATACAGATTGAAAAGTTCTGGTGAAAGGATACAACCAGGATGTGTGTCTTTCCTGAGTTTAAAGTGTATAGTGTTCCCTTGTTTTGTCTGTGCAGCTACTTCTTGATCCATATACAGATTTCTCATAAGCACAGTTAATTGTTCTGGAATCCCATTCTCCACAATGTTGTCCATACTTACGATCCACCCAGTCGAATGCCTTTGCCTAGTCAATGAAAAAAATCTTTCCGGTATTCTCTGCTTTCAGCCAAGTTTCACCTGATATTAGCAATGATATCCCTGGTTGCACATCCTCTTCTGAACCCGGCTTGAATTTCTGGCCGTTCTCTGTCAATGTACTGTGGCAGTCACTTTTGAATGATCTTTTGCAAAATTTTACTTGAATGTGATATTCATGGTATTGTTTGATAATTTCTGTATTCGGTTGGATCACATTTCTTTAGAATGGGCATAAATATGATTCTCTTCCAGTTAGTCAGCCAGGTAGCTGTCCTCCAAATTTCTTGGTATGGATGAGTGAGCACTTCCAGCATTACATCCATTTGTTGAAACATCTCAGTTGGTCTTCCATCAATTCCTAGAGCCTTGTTTTTTTGTCGGTGCTTTCAATGCAGCTTCAACTTCTTCCTTCAGTACCATCAGTTCCTGGTCATATGCTGCCTCTTGAAATGGCGAAAGTTGACCAGTTCTTTGTGGTATAATGATTCTGTTTATTCCTTCCATTTTCTTCTGATGTTGCCTGAGTTGTTTAATATTTTCCCTATAGAATCCTTCACTGTTGAAACACAAGGCTTGAATTTTTTTCTTCCTGTTGTCAGCTTAAGAAATGCAGAGCATGTTCTTCCTCTTTGGTTTTCTATTTCTACCTCTTTGCACATGTCATTATATTACTTTACTTCATCTTCTCAAGCCATCCTTTGAAATCTTCTGTTCAGTTCTTTCACTGCATCATTCCTTCCTTTTGCTTTAGCTACTCGACCTTCAAGAGTAAGTTTCAGAGTCTCTTTCTGACACCCAGTTTGGTCTTTTCTTTCTTTCCTGTCTTTCCAATGACCTTTTGCTTTTTTCATGGATGATGTCTTTGACATCATTCCATAACTCATCTGGTCTTTGGTCATTAGTGTTCAACTCATCAAATTTGTTCTTGAGATGGTTTCTGAACTCAGGTGGGATAAACTTAATGTCATGCTTTGGCTCTTGTGGACTTGTTCTAATTTTCTTCAGTCTCAGTTTGAACTTGCATACAAGGAGTTGACAGTCTGTGCTGCTGTCAGCACCTGGGCTTATTATGACTGCTGATATTGAATTTTCATCACCTCTTTCTACATATACAGTTGGTTTGATTCCTGTGTATTCCATATGGCAATATCCATATGTACAGTCATCATTTATGTTGGTGACAAAAGTTTATTTCCAATGAAGAATGCGTTCATCTTACAAAATTCTATCATGTGATCTCCAGCATCATTTCTATCACCAAGGCTGTATTTTCCAGCTACTGATCTTTCTTCTTTCTTTCCAGCCTTTACATTCCAATCACCAGTAATTATCAATGCATCCTGATTGCAGGTCCAATCAATTTTGGACTGCAGACACTGGTAAAAATCTTCAATTTCTTCATCTTTGGCCTTAGTGGTTGATGTGTAAATTTGAATAATAGTCATATTAACTGGCCTCCTTTCGAGGAGTACCGATATTATCCTCTCACTGACAGCATTGTATACTTCAGGACAGATCTTGAAATATTCTTTTTGATGATGAATGCAACATCATTCCTCTTCAGGTTTTCATTCCCGGCACAGTAGACCATATGATTGTCTGATTCAAAATGGCCAGTACTGGTCCATTTCAGTACAGTAATGCCTAGGATACTGATGTTTATGCATTCCATTTCATTTTTCATGATTTCCAATTTTCCTAGATTCATGCTTTTACATTCCATGTTCTGACTATTAATGGATTTTTGCAGCTGTTTCTTCTTATTTTCAGTCATGCCACATCAGCAAATGGAGGTCCTGAAGGCTTTACCCTATCCATGTCATTAAGTTCCACTCTACTTTGAGGAGACAGTTCTTCCCCATGTTGGAGTACCTTCCAACATGAGGGGCTCATTTTCTGTCACTGTATCTGACAATGTTACACTACTATTCAAAGGCTTTCACTAGCTAATTCATTTCAGAGGTAGACTGCCTGGTCCTTCTTCCTAGTCTGTCTTAGTCTGGAAGCCCAGCTGAAACCTGTCTGCCATGGGTCATCCTGCTGGTATCTGAATACCAGTGATATCATCACTCGCGTAGCAGGAGAAAAATGGGAGTACATAACTAGAGCTCTATTAAAACACCACACTTGATATTCTGCCAGTCTGTAGGGTCCCCTGAGGATATGGCCCTCGACTCTCTGTTAGTCTAGTGATGGAGGTAGTACTGAAGGCAAATCTTCAGACAAAGATTGGACTGGCCTGTAAACCATAGAGAGTGATGCTGGTTAAGGATATGTTTCGTCTCTTAAATATATACATGAGGCTACCTAGGCAGATGCTCGCTAGAGGTGAAATGAGAAGGTGGAGGGGGCCAGAAGTTAGTTGAATGGATATGAAAACTATAAAGTGGAAAGGAGTGTGCTGCCATGGGTTGGTAGTGGGGGGAAAGCAGTTAGAGTTACATAGTTACATGTGATTTAGATTGTAAGCTGGTATTTAAAGCACAATAAAATACTTTTTTAAAAAATAAAAATACAATCCATTATAAACGTTAGTTTCATTTTGCCAAAAAAGGCATATTCTTGATCTCCGCTCCCAAAGAGTCTCTCGTTCAGTATGTGTAGGGTAAGGATCTAGCATCTGTACTTTGAACAAAATTTCCAAATTATTTGTAGATAATTTAAAATGTGTGTGTGTGTGTGTGTGTGTGTGTGTGTGTGTGTGTGTGTGTGTGTGTGTGTGTGTGTGTGTGTTAAAAAATAGCACCATGATTTTGGAGGAAATCTGGCCTCATTTGTACACCTTGAACCTTACCTTGTATATAATGAAGACCCTGATTATTCCTGGAACTGTAGCACAGTGGTTAAGTACTACATCTGCTAACCAAAAGGTTTGCTGTTTGAATCTGCCAGGTGCTCCTTGGAAACTCTGTGGGACAGTTTTACTCTGCAGTATAGGGTCACTATGAGGTGAAATCGACTCGATGGTGCTGGGTTTGGTTTTCATCTTAAGTAAGCTTAGAAAACCAAGAATATTATTATTATCATTATTATATAAGGGCAATCAGGTACAAAATCTCAGTGAAAAAACACTTGTGCATTTCTTTCTGAAAACTTTGTTCTGAAAGCACAAATTGCTTTAATAATTTCAGATAAATTACTTAGAAATCCATATCTGCTTTTCTTCCTGGAACTTTCTTGAAGAATGAATATAGTTTCCCTCCCATTATTTATTCTTTTCTGTCACTCTTAGAATTTTGACTTTTTGAAAAGTATTTTATGTGAAGTTTTTCAAATATGCAATGTACAAATTAGATGTAGGAAAATAGGGAAAGAGGGTGGAGAAAGAAATTTGCATTATTGGCAGGACTGGCCCTCATGGGCCCCAAGATTAACTTAGGTATCACATGGAAACTGGAAGACTGTTTCATTACATCTAATTAACAACTGTTGTCTCAGTATACAACTTGTCTTTAGATAGCACTGAAAAGTTGTATTCTTGAGGAACTCACTCTGTCACAAAAAATAGTTTAAAGCCGTGTTTAGATTTTGCCAAATAGAACATTTGCAAGTAGCTGGGGGAACTGAGAAAGTTATTTATATATTGTAAAGTAGTCTGTTACACCTGTCCTTGGACATATCAGTTCCACTTGTAGGTATTTGCCCAAGAAAAATTAAAAAACATGTTCACAGAACACCTTACACAAGAATGTACTTGACAGTTTGATTTATAATAACCAAAAACTTAAAGCAACTCAAATGCTCAATTATATAAGACTGTATAAACTATATAAACAAATTATGACATACTTGTGAAATACAATGGTTTTGTTAGGTGTTGTTGAGTTGGATCTGACTCATAGTGACCCCATGTACAACCAAACAAAATAATGCCTGGTCCTGTACCATTCTCACAATCCTTGTTATGCTTAAGCCCATTGTTGCAGTCACTGTGTCAAATTCATCTCATTGAGTGTCTTTCTCTTTTCCCTTACCATCTATTTTACCAAGACTGATGTACTTCTTCAGGGACTGATCTCCCCAATAACATGTCCAAAGTACATGAAATGTAGTCTCACTGTCCTTGTTTCTAAGGGGCATTCTGGCTGCATTTCTTCTGAGACAGATTTGTTTCTTCTTTCGGCAGTCCATGGTATATTCAGTACTTGGCTGCAACACTGAAATTCAAAGATTTCAATTCTTCAGTCTTCCTATTGATCATCCAGCTGTCACATGCGTAGAAGCCAATTGAACACACCATGCCTTAAGCCAGGTATACCACACTCATCAAGATATCTCTGTTTTCAAAATTTTAAAGAAGTGTTTTGTAGCAGATTTGCCCACTGCAGTGTATCATTTGATTTCTTGACTGCTGCTTTCCTGGGTGTTGATCATGGATTCAAGTAAAATGAAATCTTTGACAACTTCAATCTTTTTGCCATTTATCATGATGTTCCTTATTGATCAAGTTGTGAGGGTTTTCGTTTTATGTTGAAGAGTTATCCATACTGAGGCCTACAGTCTTTGATCCTCATCAATAATTGCTTCAAGTCCTTTTCATTTTCAGCAAGCCAGATTGTATCATCTGCATAACACAGGTTGTTAATGAGTCTTCCTCCAATCCTGATGCCCTGTTCTTCTTTATGTAATCCAGCTTCTCAGATTAGTTGCTCAGCATACAGATTGAATAGATAGGGTGAAAGGACACAACCTCACTCACACCTTTCCTGTCTTTGAAATACACAGTACCCTCTTGTTCTGTTTGAACAACTACTTCTTGATCTATGTACATGTTCCTCATGAGCACAACTGAGTGTTCTTGAATTCCCATTCTTTACAATGTTATCCATAATTTGTTATGACTCACACAGGTGACTGCTATTGCGTAGTCAATAAAACTCAAGTAAACATCTTTCTAGTATTCTCTGCTTTCAGCCAGGATCCATTCTGACACAAGCAATGATATCCTGATTCCGTTTCTTCTTTTGAATCCAGCTTGAATTTCTGACAGGTCCCTGTTGATATACTGCTGCAGCCACTTTTAAAAATGACCTTCAGCAAAATTTTACTTGGGTGTGGTATTAATGATGTTGTTCAGTAATCTCCACATTTGGTTGGATCACCTTTCATGGAAATAAGCATAAATAGAGATCTCTCCCAGTGGGTTGGCCAAGTAACTGTCTTCTAAATTTCTTGATATAAATGAAAGAGCACTTGCAGTGGTGCATCTTTTTGTTTTTGTAATATCTCAATTGGTATTTTGTCTGTTCCTGGAGCCTTGTTTTTTGTCAGTGCCTTCATCACAACTTTGACTTATTCCTTCAGTACCATTGGTTCCTGATCGTATACTGCCTCCTGAAATGGTTGACTATCAACCAATTGTGTTTGGTACAGTGACTTTGTATTCCTTATATCTTCTTTTGATGCTGCCTGAATTGTTTAATATTTTCTCTGTAGAATCCTTCAATATTGCAACTTGAAGCTTGAATTTTTTATTTATTTCTTTTAGTTTGAGAAATTCCCACTTGTGTCCTTCCCTTTTGGTTGTCTGTCTCAACATCTTTGTCCATGTCATAATAATACTTTACTTTGTCTTCTTTCTTGAGCTGTCCTTTGAAACCTTCTGTGAAGCTCTTTTACTTCACTTCTTTCACTTCAGCTTCTCAATGTTCAAAAGTAACTTTTAGAGTGCATTTTGAGGTCCGTTTTGGTCATTTCTTTCTATAGACCTCTTGCTTTCTTCATACATAATGTCCCTGATGTCATTCTACAACTTGTCAGGTCTTGGATTGTTAGTGTTCAGTGCATGAAATCTATTCTTGAGATGGTCTCTGAATTTAGGTGGGGTATACTTAGGATCATACTTTGGCTCTCATAGACTTGTTCTAATATTCTTCACTTTCAATTTGAACTTACATATGAGCAATTGATGGTTTGCTCCACTGTTGGTCCCTGGCATTGTTCTGATCAATAATAGTAAGTTTTTCTAACATCTCCTTCCACAGGTATCGTAGATTTGATTCCCATGTATTCCATCTGTCAAGGCCCAAGTGTATAGTCACCACTTATGTTGGTGAAAAAGGTATTTGCAATGAGGAAGTCATTAATCCTGCAAAATTCTATCATGTGATCTATGGCACTGTTTCTATCATCAAGCCCATATTTTCCAACAGCTGATCCTTCTTTGTTTCCAGCTTTTGTATTTCAATCATCAGTAATTATCAGTGCATCCTGATTGCGTATCTGATTAATTTCAGACTGCAGAAGTTACTAAATGTCTTCAGTTTCTTTTTCTCTGGCCTTAGTGTTTGGTGCATAAATAGAAATAATAGTAATATTAACTTGTCTTCCCGAGATGTGTAGGGATACTGTTATTACTGACAGCATTGTACTTTGAGATGTATTTTGAAATGTTCTTTTTGACAGTAAATGTAATGCTGTTCCTCTTCAAGTTATCATTCCTGGCATAAAATACGATTCTCTGGTTCAAAGTGGCCAGTATCAGTCCATTTCAGCTCAGGATATTGATGTTTATGCATTCTATTTCATTTTTGACAACTTCCTATTTTCCTATATTCATACTTCATACATTTCACATTCTGATTACTAGTGGATATTTACAGCTTTTTCTTCTCATTTGAGTTGTGCCACATCATCAAATGAAGGTTTCAAAAGCTTGACTCCATCCATATTATTAATACTGACTCTATCTTGAGGAGGCAGCTCTTCCCTTGTCATATTTTGAGTACCTTCTAACCTGGGGGACTCATCTTCTGGCACTATATCAGACAATGCTCTCTTGTTATTTATAAGGTTTCACTGGGTAATTCTTTTTAGAAGGAGACTGCTGGGTCCTTCTTCCTAGTCTGTTTTAGTCTGGAAGCTCATCTGAAAGCAATCAACCACAGGTGACCTTGTTGGTTCTTGAATACTGGTATAACTTCCAGCATTACAACAACAAGCAAGCCCCTAAACTCACAGATACATGGAAGATACAATGGAATACTAGTCAGCAAAGAAATACAAAGGAATAAAACTATAGACACATGCATCCAAATGGATGATCTCACAGACACTAAGCTCAGTGAATGATCCCAGACACACAAAAACAAAAAAAACTCATATACTGTGTGGTTCTATTAATAATTTTCTCAAATAGGCAAAATAAATTCATGGTGTGGAGAAAAAAAACAGAAAACAGAATGATGGTTTTTACTGGTCAATTCTTTTTGGAAGCAAGCCACTGGGTTCTTCTTCTTAGTCTGTCTTAATCTGGAAGTTCAGCTGAAAGCTTCCCACTGTGGGTGTGAAATGACTGGAAATGGACATGAAGGAACACTTTGAGATGATGAACATGTTTTATATACAGATAGAGAATGTGGGTTACAGAGGCATACTTATTTGTCAAAATTATACAGTTACAATTTTTGCATTCCAGTGTACATAAATCTTACCTCTGTAAAGAGGTCTCTTTAGCAAATGGTGCTGGCGAAATTGGATATCCATCTGCAAAAGACTGAAACAAGACCCATATCTCACACCTTACACAAAAATTAACTCTAAATGGATCAAGGGCCTAAATATCAAACCTAAGACAATAAAAATCATGCAAGAAAAAATAGAATCAATAATGGATGTTCTAATACACAGTTTAGATAGACTTCAAAATCTGACAGTGTGATTAGCAGAACAGAAAATAGATAAATGTGAACCACGAAGAATCGAACACTTTTGTCCATCCAAAGACTTTATCAAAAGAGTTAAATGGCCACCTACAGAATGGGCAAAAAATATTTGGCAACTACATGTTGGACCATCATCTGATCTCCATAACCTACAAGGTTCTGCAATGTATCAACAAAAAAGGCAAATAACCCAATTAAGCTATGGGCAATGAAGATGGGCAGACACTTCACTAGAGAGGGCATCCAGGCAGCCAAAAGACATATGAGAATATGCTTATCATCATTAGCTATCAGAGAAATCTAAATCAAAACTACAATGAGATATCATCTCACCCCTACAAGGTTGGCCATGATTCCAAAACCACAAAACAATAAATGCAGGAGAGGCTGTCTCCTACATTGCTAGTGGGATTGCAAGTTGGTACAACCTCTTTGGAAAGCCATCTGGTGCTTCCTTCAAAAGCTGGAAATCGATATACCATTTGATCCTGTAATTTCACTGCTTGGAAATTATCCTTCAGAAACAAAGGTTGTCACATGAGCAGACACATGTACATGAATGTTTATTTGCAATACAGTCCACAATAGCTAAAAGATGGAATCAACCCAGATGTCCATCAACCAATGAAGAGATAAACAAACAGTGGTAGGTATACTCACTGGAACACTATGCTATGCTAAAAAACAATGTAGATTTTAGAAAACATCTCATAACATGGTTTCAGTTGAAAGATATCATGCTGAGTGAAATCAGTCATATCAAAAGGACAAATACTGTATGAGACCCCTGTTATACGGACTTAAAACTAGAATTATCTACAGAAGAAAATAACTGTGTTGGCTGCAAGGGTGGGGGGGTGAGGGTTTATCATGCCAGCCAATAGATGACATAATTGATAGACATTAGAATTTTATTCATTTACTGTAATTAATAGATAATAAAAATTAAAAGGTAATAATTTAGTGGGGAATTGAGGGAAGTGTAAGATAAAACAGGAATGGCAGAATTGTTTGGCCGTTGATGTTGTATGAAGGAAACATATTTTGTATTGTCTTGACATTTTCCATAATGAAAAGTTAAAAAACTAGAGGTATATGCATCTAATCAGATGGTTTTATCTCTCTCTCTTCTTATTTTTATGCATGATTTTTTGGTCAGTCTGCTTTAAATAGTCCTCTATAAAGATTATAGTGATATTTCAATATGAAAATGAGGGAAAAAATAATAAATCATCATTAATTCCTAAACTTTGAAGTAAATGGTATTTGTAGTTACTTTGTAAGTCCCATCAACGCTAGGCTACATGCTTTCATAAATTTATACGGGAATGTAAATTTTCACTCAGTCATGTTAAATAAAAATAAATAAATAAATAAATAAAAATAAAAAAGCCTCATTTTAAGAATCAAATAAGTGAATATCTGAAAGATTTTGAAGACATTGTTAAAGCTTACATTAGGATTAAGGGAGCAATTCTTGCTTTTAATAGTAATCAGACTTTTTAGTAAGTATGCAACCAGTTGTGTTGATCATGTTGATCACAAAATGGAGTTAGATAAATATGGCCATTGGTTTGCTTCAGAGTAGGATGTCTTTACATTCAAGCTTAGTGTAAGCATTCAAAAGTGCTACTAGACAGTCAAGGAGCCTAGGTTGTGTTGTGGTTAAGAGTTCAGCTGATAACCCAAAAGTTGCCAGTTCAAATCCATCAGGTGCTTCTTGGAAACCTTACGAGACAATTCTCTGTCCTGTAGGGTGGCTATGAGTCAAAACCGGCTTGACTGTATCAAACAATAACAATAGGTGGCACAAACAGTTTGTGATTATCTGCTAACTGAAAGGTTGGTACCCACCTTGTGAGTCTATGGAAGAAAAAGCTTGGTGATATGCTTCTACAGAAATTACACCAATAAAATTCTATGGAGCAGTTCCATTCTGTATCACATGGAATCACCATGAGCCTATAGCGATTAGACAACAGCTAACAGCAATAGTAGACAGTGGAATATTTGTCAACTGAATAGCTCCTGGAGCCTCTGGGTGGTACAAACAGTTAATGCTTTCACTTCCATTGAAAAGATTGTGGAGCACAGTTCTACTCTGACACACGTATCATCACCATGAGTCAGAGTTAAATTGCCGGCAAATGGTGGCTTTGGTGAATAGCTACTAAACCAGAGAAAAGCTCAGATACTGTGACCACCATAAGTTTCCATCCAGTCAATAAAGTTGATTTCTCTTTTACTTTAAATTGTATACCCTACAACCCCACCTTCATCTACGTCACTGGGCTGTTGTACTTCAAAAGCCATTTGTTGAGTGCTGGATTTAAATAAGTAAACAAATAAATAATCTATTGGTATGAAGTCAGTTCCGACTCATGGTGACCCTATATGACAGAGTAGAACTGCCCCGTAGAGTTTCCAAGGAGTGCTGGATGAATTTGAGCTGCCAACCTTTTGATTAGCAGCCATAGCTCTTAATCACTATAACACCAGGTTTTCTGCTAGATGAAAAGTATTTGTGAAATTTACCAACTGTGTAAACTTGGGCAAGTTGTTTAAGTTCTACTTAGCTCAGTGTCCTCATTTGTAAAATTATAATACTGGTATTTACTTCATAGTTTTCTCGTAAGAATTAAATGAATCAGTATGAGTAAAGTACTTAGGACAGTACTTGACACATAAAACTCATTCCTGCCAAGTTGATGTTGACTGGTAGAGACCTTACAGGACAGAGTAGAGCTGCCCTATAGGATTTCCAAGACTAAGTAGTTACAGAAGTAGACCACCACATCTTTACCCCTTGGAGGGGCTGAAAGGTTTGAACTGATGAACTTTTTGGTTAACAGCCAAGTGCTTAACTACTGTTCCATCACAGCTCCTCATGAGACATAGTACTATGAGAAGGATTGCTTATTATCATTACTTATCATAACTGATGAGATCCTTGCTGTTTTTTCAGCTAAGAGCTCTTAATAACTGAATTAAGCTTCATAGTCCCTCTAAATTCCCAGGCAACCTGGCATCTTCATGCTGTATATAGCTGGTTTTAGTGGGTTCTTGGTATGATATCACCACCACCCACTCTTGCATTTCTATTCCTATTTGGTTATTAATGGCCTCATACTCCTTTTGTTTTGGCTTCTGTCACTAAAGAGTGACTTTATTGGAGCCTGTTAAGAGCTTGGAGGGAAACCTGGGAAAAAATGTGGGTTACTGATAGAAGGAATTTTGAACTACCTGAGTGATCACTTCATTTACTTGAGGGGGACTCAAGCCCTACAAAGCTTATTAAAACTCATATTGACAGTCTTATCTAACACAATTGTTAAGAATCCTAGGTAGAGCGGGAATCACTCTTACGTTCAGAAGTACATGTGGATAATGAAAAGATACGGCTCTTTTAAATCCATCCATCAAGACCCCAGAGGCAGAAAGACTCAGGCAGTGTGAAACTTCTTCCAAATGAAAGTGGCTTATTTACACTGCTATTCAAATTTAGAATGGAAATTAAGGTTAGGTTTAGGGAACTTCATGATTATCTGAAGTATGAGCCTCTGACTGAGGCTTTGTGCAGCCTCTCTAGAGGTCAGAGTGGCTTGGCTCAAAATAGACCTGAGTCGCTGGTTTTCTGTGACATAATTTGCCTGTATTGACCACATTCATGATCATAGTTTGATCATTATCACAAGAAATCCAGCCTGATCTATACCTCAGTAGCCAAACTCACACTAGCCTCATCTCCCTCTGAAGGCAGAGATTATCCACATGGATAAAAATGTCTGCATCCATTGGGCAGGGTATCCCAGGAACCGATAAGTGTGATCCCTAGAAGCTTATTCTGGTTTCCTGTGCTAAAACAATCCCCAAGTATAGGCAGCTACTCTGCTTGCAAATGAGAACTCAAACTTCCTATGTCCTTTCTGCTTCTCAGAACTGTTTCTGCATTGAGTCAGTTGCTTTTAAAACTATAACATCATTAAAATGTTTCATTTTGTCTTTATATTTTATTCAGGATTGCATCTTCGCTGTTTATGGTGTTTTTCTTTTCTCCTCTTTATCCAATTCAGGGAAATTTTCAAAGATTGATCAAAAGTATTTTTACAAAAAGGCCAGATTAAAAATGAGTAAAAGTGAATATGATAAAAAAGAAACTTGATGACCTTAGGCAGATAATTCAATTATTTCAATAAAGTTTTTTGTATATAAATTGCAGATACACAGTCGTAAGGGAGAATTAGAGTTTATGAGCTTCTTGCTGTTGTTGTTGTTATTAACATTCTTATAAAATTTGGAAACTGGCTAGCTACTTTCTGGTTCTTAAAGTCTGGAAAAGAACTTAAGTTCTGATGTTTTAAATAATTATGTATAGATATTACCATTAGCTATCTATATTATGCACACCACTTTCTCCTTCTTATCCTATCTGTCCTAGGTTCAATTTTGTCTTTTGGGTTCTCTCTGGCCCAACATTTGTTAAACAGACATCACTCAGCAGGTAACAAATGGAATAGGGAATGTGTGGAGAGGGACAAACAATTGCCAAATATGAGCATGTTGAACTCGTCCTTCCATCCTCCCACCAACCACTGGCAGGCAAGGAAGTAAAGGATTAACTCCAGAGAAAATTCCTGATTATCACTCATTGACTTGCACATGATTTGTACGTAGAAATGAGTGAAAGGGAGTTCTGGAGCCCCTGACATCCCTATTATTTGTCAGGCAATGATTTATCTAGAAAGGTGCATAGAGAGCTTATGAGAATGTTACGGGTTAACAAGATATTAGAGTCATGAGTATCATACCTTTTCCCTATACATGTCTGTTCTATTATTTGTACTTAATAAAGGTGAGATGTATTCCCAGGGGTCTTACCAGTAATTCTAATATATTCAGCCCTAGTGCTGCTTCAACAACTGTTAACCTCTGCAAACTTCATTGTTCCTGTCACTAGCTGTAACTCATATGATGTGCTCTATCAGTGTGTTCTAAATACAGACATACTTTTCTTATTTTTCCATTTAACTGCTCAAGTCTGCATTTCTTTGAAGGCCACTTTCTATCTTCTGAGACCCTTTTTCTTTCTTTCTTTTTATGGGGGGGGGCTTTTACTTTTCCTCATTGCTCCTCCCAACTCTATCTAGTTGTCTAGGTACACAAGCGCTTGCACTGTCCAAGTGCAAGTCAGCCTGTGTTTCATACTCAAATGGAAAAAGATCTGGGGTTTGATGTGTCCACTACCACCAGTGCTTCTCAAAGCTAAAACATGTTGCTGCTAAAGACTTACCCTGTGTGCTCCATGGGGGATACTTGTTTACTGCTACAATGAGGCCTTGATGAACAGATCCGGAAAAGGATGGAGGCCTTGATGAACAGATCCTGGAAAAGGATGGTATGGTCCTTTCTAAGAAGACTGTGCCATTGTTGCAATGTGAACACCCCTGTACCCCACTCTGAGGTACAAATTGCCCCCTAAAGGGTCAATATTGGTTTAGGTATTTGTTATCTAGTAAAGCGACTTTATTCTGCAGGGATTTGTAGTACAAGAATTGGGTGCCATTTACTATTAGACTTCCAAAATGCAGTGTATGTAATCATACCCATTTTCTTTAGCCTCTGAGCTCCTGGACACTTTCTCAGGGAATGATAATGTGAATTTTGACTATTTTCTTGTTAGAGACAAGGAAAAAAAAAGTTTGAATTCCTCATGCATTGTGTGGTTTTATATATGTGGGTTAAAAAGGCTTTTGTGGTTTAATATAGTGACCTGACTAGTGCATTTAATATTATATCTGTGGATAAATGCACCAAGGTCCAAATAATTGGCTTATACATAACATATGGAAGCACAACTAATTTAAATTTCAGATTGACTATGCAATTTATCACCCCATTTTGCCTTTCCTTATTCATGGAAGTACATGACACTAAGGAATGCTTACCATGCAAATAATCAACTGGACAATGTAAGCAAGGAATAAAATATTGTTTTTCAATGAGATGATGTTAATAACTCTAGAATGTTTCAGATACAGATAAGCTTGATCATGTGTAATAGTTTGTAAACAGTGAAAAGAATTTCATGAGCATCTTGGTACTTCTGGGAATAATTTGGCCATTAAAAAAGCAACAGCAAGACAATAAACTAATAGAAAAACCTACAAAGTATTTTTAAAAAGAAACATTGCTATATATTGGTTATCTACTTTCACAATTTAAATACTGACATTACAAAAGTATGTTAAATAAGCATGCTTAGCATACTTACTTTATAAAAGTATCTTTTGTCAGTTTGATGTAAGCTAGGTTGGGTAAATAAACAATGAAATCCAGAATTAATATTCCAAATTGTAATTGCTGGGGAACAGTGAAAACCTCTAAATAGAAATGACTCTTAAAAATAAATCTTTGAGTGACTTCAAGTCTGTCTGATATCTCTTTCCTAAAGTACCGAGCATTCGTTGCCTCGCATCTGAAGGAGATGGTTTTATCTTGCTGGAGCTTCTATATATATGCGTTTGTTTATTTTCTGAAGGTGATTCTTCATCATAAGGCATTGGAAACAGACTCTCCAGGGAAAACATCTGTTCAGCTATAATGCTAGCATCTGCCAAGTTATGTGTGCTAAGAAAAAAGAGCGTAATATTAGTAATTCAGGGACACCAAATCCACAAGCTGGCATAATATCAAAGACAGACAAGTTGCATTTTTCTTTCATTGCTACTATATACACTCTGGAGCAATCTTCAGAGGTCTGGCCCAGCTCTGGCTGTTCCAGGTAAAGGACTTGCAGGTGAGATAACACTGCACTTAGCAGTCAGTTCTGGAGGTCTTTGGGCCCATGTAGCAAAAGGACCTCAAAACAAACTAGACACTGGACCTGATTTAGGGTCTCCCTGTGTTTTTCCCTGTTGCTTCAGGCTGACTTGGTATATACGGGTCTGATGTCCTGGGGCTGGCATTGTGTGAAAGAGGTATAACATGGTAGTTAAGAATACTGGCACTAGAGTCAGATTGCCTTGGCATAGGCTCTTCGCTCTGTCACTGAATATGTACGCTTGGGAAAGTTACTGAACCTCTCTGAGCTTCTATTTTCTCATGTCATGAATGGGTATAATTCTTTCGGAGTGGATGTAAATAACATTCTGCAGAGGCACCACATGCAATCTTGAAATATGTGCTCTTAGAACTATTTAGAATGAATAGCAAAATACTTCATGCTGACCTAATTAGACCTGGGCAATAACTGTTGTTGTTGAGTCACTTCTGACTCATAGCAACCTCAGGTGACAGAGTATAACTTCCCCATAGGGTGTTCTAGAATACAATCTTTATGGAAGCAGATCACTAGGTCTTTATTCTGCAGTGCAGCTGGATAGATTTGAACCACCAACCTTTCAGTTAGCAGTTGAGTGCTTAACCATTGTACCACCAAAGCTTCTTGGATATTAACCAGCCCTATGATAAAAGTCCCCTTTGGGAGAAGGCCCTGATTGATTCTCCATAGGATTTTAACCTATATACATACCTACTTTACCCCCACTCTCTTTACTCCAATAAAATCCTTTAAGCCTCCCTCAGCTGTAGTCTACGCTCCCTGCCATGAGGGTGGTGAGCAACTTGAGAAATTTCTGGAAGCTTTTTCAAGGATTCCTGTGATTTAACCTGATTGGGCTTAAGCTCTCATTCCAGTTTGATTCTACAGGGGTTTACCAAGTGTTTCTGAAGGGTGAAGTATTTCAGTGCTGAGTAGGATTTTGGTGCTGGCAAAAGCCAACATTGGTTTTAAAATGTCTTCACTTATCCAGTCAATGCTTATCTGATTCAGTATATATCTGATACATTTAGCTGTTTATTGATAGCTTCTTTTGATCCTCCTTCTCCATTTTTAACTGTGTGCCCAGTAGTGCAGAAGCAAACAGTGGTCATTCCTTGGGGACGCATGAGATATCAATGCAAGCTGAGAAAAAGTGGAAATGAGACATCCTTTTGAGTGTTAAACTATAAATGTTTTATGAAATAGATCAAAAGAAAGAATAAGTTACTCAAAGAAGCAAACTGGCTTTGGGGGCCAGCAAGGCTAGACAGCAACCAGCCTTGTTCTGTTAACATCTCTGAAGAATGAGTCAGCCTTGGTAGTGGTAGAAAAGGAAATGTAATACTGTCAGGACTCATCTAAGCTCATTCTAGAAGAGGGAATCTGGGTCAAGTACAGTGGCAGGTAGTGTTGCTTGTGTTAATATGCTCAGCTACTAATGAAAATGTTGGAAGTTTGAGTTCACTCAGAGGGATCTTTAAAAAAAAGCGTGGCATCACACCATGAACAAAAACTAACACAAAATGCACCAAAGACCTAAATATAAAATTTAAAACGAAAAAGATTATGGAAGAGAAAATAGGGACAATGCTAGGAGCCCTAATACATGGGATAAATAGAACACAAAGCATAACAAAAAATGCACAGACACCAGAAGAGAATCTAGATAACTGGGCGCTCCTAAGAATCAAACAATTATGCTCATCAAAGGACTTCACAAAAAAGATAAAAAGACAGCCTACAGATTGGCAAGACTTTTTGGCTATGAGACATTT
Source organism: Heterohyrax brucei (assembly GCA_028571685.1). NCBI lineage: Eukaryota > Metazoa > Chordata > Mammalia > Hyracoidea > Procaviidae > Heterohyrax > Heterohyrax brucei. The sequence goes on from CM053166.1 coordinate 59,813,531, forward strand.
GATCAGTGTCTAATCTCTAAAATCTATATACTGCAAAATCTCAACACCAAAAAGACAAATAATCCAATTAAAATATGGGTGAAGGATATGAACAGGTACTTTTCTAAAGAAGGCATTCAGGAAGCTAACAGATACATGAGAAAAAAAGTAGCAATTATTGGCTATTAGAGAAATGCAAATCAAAACTACAATAAGATACCATCTCACACCAACAAGGCTGGCATTAGTCCAAAATCACAAAATAATAAATGTTGATGAGACTGTGGAGAGACTGGAATACTTATACACTGCTGATGGAATGCAAAATGGTACAACCACTTTGAAAATTGATTGGGTGCTTCAGTGGAAAGCTATAAATAGAAGTACTATGCAATTCAGCAATCCAACTGCTTGGAATGTATCCTAGAGAAATAATAGCAGTCACAAATATATATATATGCACACCCATGTTCATTGCAGCACTGTTGACAATAACAAAAATATAGAAGCAGTCTATGTGTTTCTTGTGTTAGTTTTTCTACATGGTATGACACCAGGCTTTTTTTTTTTTTTTTTAAGGTGCCTTTGGGTGAACTCAAACTTCCAAAATTTTCAACACACAAATATAAAAACAAAATATGCTATATTCACATAATGGAATACTACACAATGATAAAGAACAATGATGAACCCACAAAACATCTCACAACATAAATGAATCTTGAAGGCATTGTGGTGAGTGAAATAAGTCAGTTTCAAAAGGACAAATGTTGTATGAGACCACTATTATAAGAATTTAAGAAATGGTTTAAACACAGAAGAAAACATTCTTTGATGGTTACAAGGGCGGGGAGGGAGGCAGAGGGCTATTTGCTAACTAGACAACAGATAAGAATTATTTTAGGTAGATGAAATGACTAAACACGGTGCAAGAGAAGTCAGCACAACTAGAGTAACCCAAAAGCTATGAAGTTTACTAACTACAACCAAACAGTTCAAGGGACAGAGTAGTAAGTCTGGGGGTCTGAGGACTGTGGTATCAGGGGACATCTAGGTCAACTGGCATAATGGAGTTTATTAAGAAAATGTTCTGCATGCCACTTCGGTGAGTGGTGTCTGGGGTCTTAAAAGTGTGCTAGTAGCCGTCTAAGACCTATCAATTTGTCCCAACCCAGGTGGAGCAAAGGAGAATAAGGAATACCAAAGACATTAGGAAAATAATAGCTCAAGAGACAAAAGAGCCACATTACCAGAGACTTCATCAGCCTGAGACCAGAAGAACTAGATGATGCCCAGCTACCACCAATGACTGCTTGACAGAAGACACAATAGAGAATTCCTGCAGGAGAAGAAGAAAAGTGGAGTGCAGAAGTCAAATTAATGTGAAAAAGACCAAATTTAACAGTCTGGCTGAGACTAGAGGAACCCCAGAAGACATGGCCCTAAGACTTTCTGTTAACTCAGAATTAAAACCATTCCCAAAGCCAACAGTTCAGACAAAGATTAGACTGGACTATAAGACACAAAATAATACTCATGAAGAGTATGCATCTTAGTTCTAGCAGATAAATGAGACTAAATCAGTAGCTCCTGTCCTGAGAAGATGGAATGGGATAGGAGCTGAGTGGACACTGGAAATGCAAGGTGGAAAGGTGGAGTATGCTGTCATAATTTTAAGGATTGCAACCAATGTCACAAAAAATTTATATACATTCTTGTATGAGAAATAAATGAGCTGTAAATTTTCACATAAGCACAAGAAAAAAAACCTGATGATCTTCTGAAAAATCAGGCATGGAAAACCCTGTGGAGCACAGTTCTCCTCTGACTCACATGGGTAGCTGTGAGTTGGAATTAACTCAACAGCAACTGCACTGGTTTAGAATTTATAGCTGTTATGAGAAGAATTTAGTGGAAGTCAATAGAGCCTCCTTTAGGACATTGTAAAGTAGCCCTAGAGTGGTGAATGCATGAAACTTACTGCGTATTAGGACATTTTGTCAGTGGTAAGCAGGGGTTTCCATTAATTACTTGACCCTAGTAAGCTCTGTCCACTGACTTGTTGTTCTGTGTATGCCTCATCTGCCCACCCAGAGTGGCTATTTTGGCAAAGCAGAAGATTATGGGACTAATATTTATACAGTCAAGCCAAGTGCCATCAAGTTGGATCTGATATTTATACAGGGGTATGAATTATTACAGTGACTGATGAACACTTATGAAATTAACTGGGTGAGAGTCAGAAATACACAATATGCTAATGCAACTCTTTGGAAGCCAGAAAATGTAAGAACTTGGAACAAATGCGTTAACTTCTCTCAGTCTCAGTAAGATGGTAATATCATCTAACAGGGCCATTGCAAGAATTAGACAAACTAAATATACATACACACACACATGCACACACACATACACATATATATGCATACACACACATAGCTAGCTAGCTACATGGAGCCCTGGTGATGCAGTGGCTTAAGAGCTTGGCTACTAACCAAAAGTTGACAGTTCGATACCACCAGCTACTCCTTGGAAACCCTATGGGGCAGTTCTACTCTGTCCTATAGGGTTGCTATGAATTAGAATCAACTTGACAGCAATGAATTTATTTATTTATTTAAAATCTATACATATATATGTATACCACCAAGAAAAAGGTACAGGGAGCATAGTTCATTCTTTGAACCCAAGGTCCCTGTGCTGACAAGTTACTTTGCCAAGGGCCAATAAATGTCAAGGACCTTCCTTCATGGCTGACAGAGAGAGAAAGCTTTCTCCAGGAGCTGGTGCCCTGAATTCAAACTTTTAGCTTAATAAGACTATTAGAGCCCCACCCATATGTCAGTTTGTTGTACTGTGGAGGCTTGTGTGTTACCATGAAGCTGGAAGCTATGCCAACAATATTCAAATACTGGCAGTGTCACTGTCTTGGTTATCTAGTGCTGCTATAACAACGGAAATAGCACCAATGAATGGCTCAAACAAGAGAAATTTACTCTCTCACAATCTAGTAGACTACAAGTCCACACTGAAGATGTCAGCTCCAGGGAAAGGCTTTCTGTCTCTGGTGACTCTGTAGGATTGTCCTTGTTATCAATCATCCCTTGTGTATGGAAGCATCTCAACTCAGGAACCTCAGGTCCAAGAGATGTGCTGTGCTTCTTGCACTGCTTTCTTGGTGGTGGGAGGTCCCCATGTTCCTCTGCTTGTTGATCTCTTTTATATCTCAAATAGATAGGCTTATGACATTATCTAATTCTGTAGACTTTAACAATATAACTGCCATTAATCTATCTCATTTCATCATACTGATAGGATTTTTGACACATAGGGAAGTCATATCAGTTGACTAAATGATAGACAATTATAAAATGCAGGGAGTCATGATCTAGCCAAGTTGAGAGATGTTTTTAGTAGATATAATTCAATCTGTGACAGTCACCCATGACAGAAATTTTCACTGAGCTTCCCAACTAAGACAGACTAGGAAGAAGGACCTGAGGGTCTACTTCTAAAAAAAATTAGTCAGAGTAAACCTTATGAATAGCAACAGAGCATTGTCTGATATGGTGACAGAAGATCAGCTCCTCAGGTTGGAAGGCACTCACAATATAGCAGAGGAAGATCTGCCTACTCAAAGTAGTTGTTGATAGTGACCTTATGTACAACAGAACCAAACAATGCCTGGTCCTGTGCCATTCTCACAATCCTTGTTATGTTTCAGCCCATTGTTGTACACACTGTGTCAATCAATCTCACTGAGGGTCTTCCCCTTTGTTGCTGACCCTCTGCCAGATATGATGTCTTTCTCCAAGGACTTATCTCCCCTGATAACATGTTGAAAGTATTTGAGACAGAGTTCTGCCAACCTGGCTTCTAAAGAGTGTTCTGGTCATACTTATTCTAAGACAGATTCGTGCATTCCTTTGACAGTCCATAGTATATTCGATATTCTTCACCAATACCACGATACAAAGGTGTCGCCTATGCCATATTCCTTATTCATCATCCAGGTTTTGCATGCATATCAGACAATTGAAAACACTAAGATTGGGTCAGGCACACCTTAGTTTTCAAGGTGGCACCTTTGCTTTTCAACAGTTTAAAGAAGTCTTTTGCAGCCAATTTGCTCAATGCACAGTGTGTCCTTTAATTTCTTGACTACTGCTTCCATGGATGCTGATTGTGGATCCAAATGAAATGAAAACCTTGACAACTTCAATGTGTTTATCATAGTGTTGCTTATTGGTCTAGTTGTCAGGATTTTTGTTTTCTTTATGTTGAGGAACAATCCATACTGAAGACTATAGTCTTTGATATTCCTCAGTAAGTGCTTCAAGTTTTCTTCACTTTTAGCAAACAAACTTGTATCATCTGCATAATGTAGCCTGTTAATGAGTGTTTCTCTAATCTTGATGCCTTGTTCTACCTCATACAGTTCAGCCTATAAGATTATTTGTTCAGGATACAGACTAAATAGCTATAGCCTGACTCACAACTTCCCTGATTCTCAATATGTAATATCCTCTTGTTCTGTTCAAATGACTCTCTCTTGATCTATGTACAGGTTCCTCATGAACGCAATTAAGGGTTCTGTAATTCCTACTCTTCACAATGTTGTCCTTGATTTGTTATGATCCTCACAGGCAAATGCCTTTGTATAGCCAGTAAAACACAGGTAAACATCCTCCTGGTATTCTCTGCTTTTAGCCAGGATCCATCTGACATCAGCAATGATACGGATAAGGAACCACCAGAAATTCAAACAGATTTAGAAGAGGACATGGAACCAGGAATTTCATTGCTTATGTCAGATGAATCCTGGCTGAAAGCAGAGAATACCAGAAAGATCTTTGCCAATGTTATATTGACTATGCAATGACATTCAACTGTGTGTATCATAACAAGTTATGGACAACATTTCAAAGAATAGAAATTCCAAAACACTGAATTGTGCTCATGAGGAACTTGCACATAGATTAAGAGGCAGTTGTTCAAATAGAACGAGGGGATATGTCAGGACGTGTGAGTCAGAGTTGTATCCTTTTACCATACTTATTCAATCTGTATGATGGCACTTGGCTTTTGGCTTGGCTATGTTGAGAAAATAAACCATGAACTGGACTATACGAAGAAAAATGGAGCATCAACATTGGAAGAAGACTCATTAACAACATGTGTTATGCAAATGATACAACCTTGCTGGAAGTGAAGAGAACTTGAGGTACTTACTGATGAAGATCAAAGACTACAGCTTTTAGTACGGATTACACTCCAGCATAAAGGAAACAAAAATCCTGGCAACTAGACTAATGAGCAACAACGTGGTAAAGAGACTGAAGTTGTCAAGGATTTCATCTTACTTGGATCCACAATTAATACCCATGGAAGCAGCAGTCAAAAAAATCAAAGAATGCCTTACTTTGGGAAAATCGGCTGCAAAAGACCTCTTTAAAGTGTTGAAAAGCAAAAATGTCACCCTAAAGACTCAGTTGTGCCTGACCCAAGCCTTGGTGTTTTCAATCACCGCATATGTATGCAAAAGCTGGATGATTAATAAGGAAGACGGAATAACTGACATTTTTAAATTGTGGTGTTGTCCAAGAATATTGAATATACTATGGACTGCCAAAAGATTAAACAAATCTGTCTTGGAAGAAGTTATTATTAGAATACTCCTTAGAAAAAATGGTGATGAGACTGGTATCATATAGTGTCTCACAGTGATGCTATAGGACAAAGTGGAACTGCCCCATGGGGTTTCCAAGGAGCAATTGAAGGATTCAAACTGCCAATCTTTTGGCTAGCTGTTGAAATCTTAACCACAGTGCTACTGGAGCTAACTAAGGGTCTTAGCTACATCATTATTCTGATGTTTAAAATCTGAACCTTTCCAAATGAAACAGAAATTTCTATCTTTAGAAAGCAAATAAGAAAACAGAAGCCAAGGTCAAAGGAAGAAGAGGCAAGTGTAAGGACTCACCAGGGTGAGTCATAGGTATTGTCTATATTTCTCTCTCAAAAGACGCACTTAATAGAGTTTCATTGCATGCATGAATGTATGAATGAATATATATTATATAGTTTATACTTAGAATTGATGGAGTTGTACTTTTAAGTAGGTAAATGGATGTATCCCATCCCATGGGAGTCCTCCCTTTACAGTTTCAACCCAGTGTGCTAGGATATTGCAATACATATGATATTGCTTAGAAATGAGAATAGTGAGACTCTGACTCAATTACTTTAGACTCATCAGGAAAGATCAATCACTGGAAAAGGACATGGTGTTTAGCAAAGTAGAGCACCAATTAAAGTGAGAGAAACCCTCAGAGAAGTTTATTGACACAACAGCCATAGCAATGGATACAAACATACCAACAATACTGAAGATGGCATAGGATCAAGCAACATTTCATTCTGTTATACATAAGGTCACCAACAGATGGAGCTGACTCCATAACACCTAACAATAACAAATTGTTGAGCTGGAAATACTCACTGTACAATTCTTAACTGCAGAAGGGCCTTCTGGGTTGGGCATGGTCATAACTGATACATCAGTGGCCCCCTTGTCTGTGGTCTCCTCTGTGGGTATGTTTTTCTCCATCCCACCTTTTACCCTACAACTGATTTTCCAGAATGTTACACAATTTTCTCAGCTTGCTCATCTATGTTGCTTCCTAGGGTGCTTCTCAACCCCAGATCCTTCCTTACTGCCCTCAAAAAAGACTCTTGAAAATCCTATCAGACAAGTGAAGAGTAGAAGCTATAACTATGGAATAAACCCATTTGATATAGAGAAAAATAAATCCAATTCCTGGCAAAACTTGACAGGCACGTGCTCATGAACATCAGTAACAGGGCTATGAATTTGCTTACTAGCTGTTTTACTTGCTGTAGCCAAGCTTACTTGCTGTGGGAATTGCTTTAATTTTGCAAGCTGTGGCAGACCTGCAAAAACATACTCTATTATGCAAGACATAGGCCCCAATTAATGTTTCACCCATTGTGTGTGGCTTCTGACAGTTCTCTTGACTTGTTACGATCATAAGTGTGAAGCTCTGGGCGTTTCGGTTAAACTATTTTCTGACATGCAGCTTAATATTTTTTGTTCTAAAATCTTACCTTCTATTGAAAGAATTTTAAAGTATTGTCTTTATATGGTGACTACAACATAAACCTGGCTTTGTTTCACACACACACACACATACACACACACCCCTTCTTTATAAGTGTCAGGTATACCCATTCTTGCCTATTTTGGTTACTGCCTTAAAGATCAATCTGTATCTGATAAGTAATCAAATAAACATATAGTTTTGAATAAAAGAAGTATTCACCCAATGGACATGTATAGAGGAAAGAGCAAAAAAGTCAGCAGTTAACACATAAACATAAAAGCTGAAAACTGATCTCATGCAAATGGTTGGTACTAGTAGGGATGATAAAGCCAGAAATAGACTGATTGTGGCTACTTAAAAATACCAGATTGCAGCAGACATTATTAAAGTCCTACTCACATCTCTTCACCAGTTCTACCTATAGTGAGATCAGTAACCAACTGCAACAAGTTTATGCTGACTTGGAGGTGGAACCAAGATGGCAGAGTAGCCAGAAGCTTCCGGTGATCCCTCTAACAACAAAGACTCAGAAGAACAAAATAATCCATTACATATGACATCCTAGGAGCTCTGGACATCAAAAGTAGAGAAATCAGACTGAGGAATGAGGAAGGGAGAGTAGGTCCAGAAGTATACAGGAATTGTGAGACAGGACCCCCGAGGAACTGCTGCAGTCAGCGTTGTGAGCAGAGCAGTACCAGTTGGATGGCATTCTCCTCAGCAGGATAATCCATTTGTGGGTCCAGAAGCAGTGAAAAATAGCACTAGATTGTCAAAGCTAAGACTTCATGTGGATCTAAACCTTTCCTTGGGGATAATCCTCCTTTCCTTCTCCCAGGAAAACCCTGGTGTTATACTGGTTAAGTGCTGCATCTGCTAACCAAAAGGTCGACAGTTCAAATCCACTGTACACTCCTTGAAAACTTTATGGGGCAGTTATACTCTGACCTATAGTGTCACTATGAGTCAGAATCAACTCAGTGGCAGTGGGTTTGGGGTGGGCTTTTTTCCCCCAGAGCTTCCTCTGCCCTTCTATGCACTGTGCCCTGCTCTGGAGTCAGATGTCATTAACTAAGCTGAAAGTAGGACTCCTTAAGCCTGTCCTGAACCATTCTCCAAGAATCAGAAAAAGGAACAATTTAATAAACTGGGGAGAGAGGGAAAAAAATTCTGCCAACTTCGCTGAGCCTGAAATGCAGGCAGAAAGTGTTCTTTTACCTAGATTCAGACATAAGGGGACATGCCATCCTCACAGGCACTCAGAGATGGCTGTTAGCCCCCTGCCTTTCTCAGTGTCTGCAGCCAGATACCTGTGCCTACAAGAATTAACCCTGACAATCTAGGACAGTAGGTGGGAGCTTATACCACACACTTGATGACTGACTACTTGGACAGCCGAGCTGAATCTGTACAAATAAAAGTAAATGGACTCTTCAGCTCACATGTCTAATAACATCTCTAATCACATGGTGACAGGACATTAGAACTTCAAAGGCAACAATAACTAAACTATCACACAAGACCAACCTATTTGGACATCTCAAAACAAGATAAAACAAATAGGCAAACAGAAAATAAATACAGTATACTGATGGCTCAGAGAGAATGATCAGTTTCAAATAACTTAAAGAGGCAGACCACAATGGCTTCAAAAGCTCCAAACACAAAAAAATCAAGAAATTTTCCAGAGGGAGAGAAGTTCCTGGAATTATCAGAAGTAGAATACAAAAGATTAATACTTAGAACTCTATAAGAGATAAGGAAGGAGATGAGACAAAATGCAACAGAACATAGTGACAAACTAAACAGACTGCAAGAAGGCATACAGTGGCAAGAATTAGAAATTCAGAAAATTGGTAATAAAATTACAGATTTAGACAACTCAACAGAAAGTCAAAAGAGAAGAATTGAGGCAATGGAAGACCGAATTAGTGAGATTGAAGGTAAAGCACATAATATCAACATATTTAAGGAAAAATCAGATAAAAGAATTAAAAAAATCAAGAAACACTGACGACAAACACTAAGTCTGAATTATAAGAAATACTAAAGGGAATCCTTTTGTTAGAAAATCAATAACACCAGGTAACAACCCATGACCACAACACAGAACAGAGCAATTCGATTTCAACTCAAATAGCCAAAAGCCAACTGCCATAGAGTTGGATCCGACTCATGGTGACCCTAGGGGCCAGGGTCAACCCAGATAAGGGAATCACAAAAATAATAATAGGCAAAACATTGAAAATAGGTAAACAGATGTCATTATGTAAACATTATAACAAAAAAGAGTGACTTAAAAGAAAATGCAGCATAGTTTTGCATAAGGAGAGGAAGTCAAGGTGATACAAAGAAATTAAAAATAGGTTTAAATTAGAAAAATGGGTGTACATATTAAGGTAAGCACAAAGGAAATTATCAATCACACAAATCAAAATAAAAAACAAGAAATACATGAAATCTTAGAAAATATAAAACAACTAACATCAAAAAAGATAAAAACCTCAGCACAGAAAATTAAAAGGAACAAAGGAATTGTTTACAACACACACAAAATGACGTCAAAATTACAGAACTAAACACATAACTGTCAGTTATCATGCTAAATGTAAATGATTTAAACACATCAATGAAGCAACAGAGAGTGGCACACTGGATTAAAAACAAAAACACAACCTAACTACAAGCTGCTTTGAGGGTACGTATCTTAGACTTAAAGACATGAATATACTAAAACTCAGAGGGTAGAAAAAGAATATCAAGCTAGCAACATTCAGAAAAGAGGAGTGTCAATATTAATCTCTAATAAAATAGACTTTGAAGTAAAATCTAGCACATTGGATGAGGAAAGACACTATTAATGAATAAAATCTCAATATTCCAGGAGGACACAACCATATTAAATATCTATGCACCCAAATAAATAAAACTAATTGTAACTGCATTAAAACAGAAATAGACAGCTCCACAATAACAGTAGGTAACTTAAACACACCATTTTCAGTGAAGGACAGAACATCCAGAAAAACTCAATAAAGACAAAGAAGATCTAAATGTCACAACCAACCTGACCTCTTAGACATGTACAGAACACTGCACCCAAACAGCAGCTAAGTACACTTTCTTTTCCAATGCACATGGATCATTCTTCAGACTGATCACATGTTAGGCCACAAGGCAGTCCTTAAAAAAATTCAAAGTATTAGATTATTACAAAGCATTTTTTCAGACCATAAAGCCAGAAAAAGCAGAAATCAATAACAGAAAAAGAAAGGAACAGTTCAACACAGAAACTGAACCACACCTTGCTTAAAAACTACTGGGTTATGGAAGAAATCAAGGAAAGAATAAAGAAATTCATAGAATCAAATGAGAATGAAAATACATTCTACCAGAAGCTTTGAGACACAGCAAAAGCAATATTTAAAGGTTCATTTATCTCAGTAAATGCCAATATCCAAAAAGAAAAAAGAGTCCCAAGTGAAGAATTAGTCCTGCAACTCAAACTAGTAGAAATAGAACAGTGAAAGAAGCCTTCTGCCACCAGAAGAAAGCAAATGATAAAAATGAGAGCAGAGCTAAACGAATTAGAGAATAAAAGAAATGATTGAAAGAGTTAACAAGACCAAAAGCTGTTTCTTTGAAAAGTTCAACAAAATGATAAAGCATTGGTCAAACTGACCAAAGAAAAATACAGAAGAGGAAGCAAAAAACATGAATAAGAAATTAATTGGATGATGTTACAGCAGACTAAACTGAAATTAATAAAATCATAACAGAATACTATGAAAATTTGTACTCTAATAAATTTGAAAAGCTAGAGAATAAGGACAAATTTACAGAAACCCACTATCTACCTAAACTAAAACAAACAGGAATAGAACAGCTAAATAAACCCATCATGAAAGAAAAATCTGAAAAGTATTTTAAAAATCTCCCAATCAGAAAAAGCCCTGGCCAGGACAGCTTCACTGGAGAATTCCACCAAACTTTTAGAGAAAAGTTAGCACCATTATTAATTAAAGCATTTCATACTAGAAAAGGATGGGATACTCCCAAATTCATTCTAAGAAATCAGCATAACACTCATACTAAAACCAGATTAAGACAATCCATAAAAGGAAAATTACAGACCAATATCTCTAATGATCTTTGATACAAAAATCCTCAACAAGATTCTAGCCAATAGAATGCAACAGTATAATAAAATAAAACCTCTCTATGACCAAGTAGCATTCATCCTAGGGATGCAGGGATGATTCAACATTAGAAGAACAATGTAATCAACCACATAAAACAAAAGACAAGAACCACTTGATTTTATCGATTGATGCAGAAAAGGCATTTCACAAATCCAGCACCCATTCATATTAAAAACTCTCAGCAAAACGAGAAGGGAAATATCTCAACATAATAAGGGACATCTATGCAAAGCCAACAGCCAACATCATCCTAAATGAAGAGAGTCTGTCAGCATTCCCCTTGAGAACAGGAACAAGACAAGGATGTCCATTGTCACCACTCTTTTTCAACATTGTCCTGGAGATTGTAGCCAGAGCAGTCAGGCAAGATAAAGAAATAAAGGCATCCAAATTGGTAAGGAAAAAGTCAAAGTATCTCTATTTGCATATGATATTGTCTAATACACGAGAAACCCTCAGGAATCTACCAAAAAACTACTGGAACTAACAGAAGTTTCAGCAAATTATCAGTATATAAGACAAACATACAAAAATTGTTGGATTCCTCTATGCCAACAAAAAGAATGTCAAAGAAACCAAATGAGATCTGCATATGTGAAGAAACCTACCTTGCTCATGGATAGGAAGACTCAACACTTGAAAACACCTATTCTACCCAAAGAGATCTATAGATACAATAAAATCCCAGTACAAATTCCAAAGGCCTTTTTTTAATGTGATGGAGAAACAAACCAGGTAAGTATTAATAAAGAAGAAGAACAAAGTGGGAGGCCTCACAATATCTGACTTTAAAAGCTATTACATTGTCATGGAATACTATGCACTGATAAAGGACAAAGATGATCTTGGGAAACAACATGGAGCAACCTGGAAGCCATTATGCTAAGTGAAATTAATCAGTTCCAAAGGACAAACATTATATAAGACCACTATTATAAGTACTCAATAAAGTGTTTAAACACAGATTCTTTGATGGTTACAAGGATAGGGAAGCAGTCAGAGGGGTGTTCACTGACTAGATAGTAGACAAGACAGAATTCTGTTAGGTGAAGGGAGTAATGGCATGCGGTAGAAGTGAGGTCAGCACAGCTGGACTAAACCAAAGGCTAAGAGTTCTCATGAATACATCAATACTTTGAAGGACAGAGTACCAAGGACAGGGGTCTTGGGACTACAGTTTTAGGGGACATCTAGGTCAATTAGCACAATAAAGGTTTCTTTAAGAAAGTATTCTGCATCCACTTTGGTGAGTGGTATCTGGGGTCCTAAAAGCTAGCAAACAGCCATCAAAGTAGCATCACTTAGTCCTAAGCACATGGAGCAGAGCATGAAAGACATCAAAGATACAAGGAAAATATGAGCCCAAGAGACAGAAAGTGCCATGCAGTCCAGAGACTATATCAGCATGAGACCAGAAGTAGACGGTGCCCAGCCACCATCAGTGACTGCCCTGACAGGGAATGCAACATATAGTCTCTGACATAACTGGAGAAAAAATGGTGTGAATAACTAGAAATCTGTTAAAAGACCAGACCCAGTGGTCTGACAGACTACAGGGTCCCTCGAAGACATGGTCCCAGGACTATCATTTAGCCCAGAGTTAGAACTAGTCCTGAAGCCGACTCTTCAGACCAAAGTTAAACTGGAGTATAAAACACAGAGTAATGCTGGCCAATAGTATATTTCTTGGCTTAAATATACATATGAGGCTGTCTGAGCAGCTGTTAGGCAGAGGTGCGATGAGAGAGTGGGTGGTATGGGAGCTTGTCGAATGGACATGGGAAATACTGGGTGGAAAGGAGGAGTGTATTGTCACAGGGTGGGGAGAGCAGCTAGAGTTACATAGCAGTGTGTGTGCAAAGTTTTATGTGACAGATTGACTTGGATTATAAACTTTCACTTAAAGCACAAAATATTTTGTAAAAGAAATTTATTCTGACTCATGCTTCATAGGTACCTCCGGGTAGACTAAAACCTCTAAACTTTTAGTTAGCAGCCAAGTACACTAACTGTACCACCCAGGGGTTCCATGGTCCCCTAAAAGGTATGTGTATGTCCTAACCCCAAGAATTTGAGAATGTAACTTTGTTTAGAAAAAGGGTCTTTGCAAATGTAATTGAGTTAAAGATCTCGAGATGAGATCTTCCTGGGTTAAGTGTTGGTTCTAAATTCAATGACCACTTATTACTGGTGAGTTGATTCCAACTCATAGCAAACCTGTAGGACAGAGCAGAACTACCTCATAGGGTTTCCAAGGCTATAATCTATGTGGAAGTAGACTGCCACATCTTTCTCCCTCTGAAAAGCTGGTGGATTCGTACCACCAACTTTTCGGTTAGCAGCCAAGTGTTTAACCACTGTACCACTAAATCACCTTTTAATCTAATGATAAAAAAAAAAACTCTTTGCCATTGAGTTGATTCTAACTCATAGTGACCCTATAGGACAGAGTAGAACTGCCCCACAGCATTTTCAAGGACACAGTGAAACCTGCAAAACCAGGTATGCATGTAAACTGGAAACTTGTCAGAAGAAAAAATCAAATATTTTCCGCTAATAGAGAGTAGTAGAAAAATGGTAAGACTACCTTGTCAAAGGTGGAAACTTTTGAGACCCCCCAAAACAAGGCAGTCTTGTCAAGTTCCAGCTCCCATGGCTTTCACCATAAAATAAAAAACAGAGGGAGATTTGAGACAGAGACACAGGGCAAGCTCCTGTGAAGTCAGAGGCAAAGACTGGAGTGAGGCATCCTCAAGCCAAGGAACATATGGACCCGCCAGAGCTGGTAATGGCAAGGGAGAATTCTTCTCTAGGCTGACACCTTGATTTTAGATTTCTACCCTCCAGAATTATGATAGAATAAATTTCGATTGTGACAAGCCACTCAATTTGTGGTCATTTGTTATTGCAGCCACAGAAAAGTAATTTACTTCACTGTACACTGAGCAGCTGGATTTCCAGCTGCTAGAATCTGCGTTTCTTACCTGAAGACTTGCTCTGATGGCCAAGACGTACTTTGGCCACTTGTTGAGCAGGCTAGGCCAGTTATGTTGTGGTGTTAACGCCACCTGACTCTCGGCAGCATAGTGGTTAAGAGCTACGTCTGCTAACCAAAAGGTCAGCAGTTCAAATCTGCCAGGTACACCTTGGAAACTCTGAGATATTGTATTCTGTCTTAAACGACCACTACAAGTCACAATTGACTCAATGACAGTGGGTTTGGGGCTTGGGTCTCAGCACCTCTCATCTAGGACTAGCTCCTCTCACCTGAGCTATGATAACTCTGAGGCATATATCCATGCTGGCTTCTAGCTACACATAGTGGTAACTAGCTTGATGAATTCTGTGCTGGCTGTCTTTCCCTATCCAGTTTCAATTTCCCACTCTCATTCCAGCCTTTGCTGTGATCATCTCCCAAATTAACTACTTGTAATGGAATGCTTGTCTTAGGATCTTCTTCTTGGGAGAAACCAGCTGTCACGGACTGAATGGTATCCCCCCAAAAATATGTGTAGCCATGTTGCTGGGCCATGATTCCCAGTATCTTGTGACTGTCCTCCATTTTGTGGTTTTCCTATGCTGTAGGTTAAAGGGATTAGGGTGGCACTGTAAATCCCTTTATAAGATCACCTCCCTGCTCCACTGTAAAGGGAGTTTCCCTACAGTATGGCTTGCCCCACCCTTAATCCTTTCATCCTGCAAGAGATAAAAGGAAAGAGAAGCAGGCTGAGAATTGGGAACCTCACCTCACACCAGCAAGAAAGCGCAATACTGGACTTTCTTCCAGTGCTGACAAGGGGGAAAGCCTTCCCCTGGAGTGGACAGCCTGAATTTGGACTTGTAGCCTACCAGACTGTGTAAGAATAAACCTTCGTTTGTTAAAGCCATCCACTCTGTGGTATTTCTGTTAGAGCAGCCCTAGCTGACTAAAACACCAGCTAAAGCATACACATAAGTATAAAAAGAAGTGAGTCATTGTCTTAGTAGCCTACAGAAGGTACACATCTGAGAAAACTTCAGGTGATCAGTCTTGAGCACAACTCATTATTTTGACTTAAGCATTTTTCTGGGCTATTTTATGCCCAAATAAATGTCCATTGACCTTATGCCCAAAGAAAACTTCCATTAAAAATGATCTAAGTATAAATTTATCTACAACCACTTTTTGGAAAGGATTTGAGGTAGTACTTGAATCATAACATTTAATATATTATGCTATATTCTTTTTACTATAAAAAATTCTGATTTTATAATAATTAAAATGCTATAATTAATTTTCTAGATATTATATTTCAAATTTACCATTATTTGATTTTATGGACTATGTTGTCTGTTTTATTCTCATAGAACCTTCCTTGACTTATGTTTAAACAGATGAACCGCAAATCCCAAAATGGACAAAATGGTAAATATTTTCTCTTATACTAATTTCCACTGAATGTATAGCCTGGTCTCACATACAAAATTGTTTTAAGGAGTGCTTGCTTATTCAAAGTTTCTTTAAAATAGTTAATTGAAGAATCTCCAAATGTTGGCAGAAAGTTTGTCAAGCCACTGACTTCATTGCTCTTTCTGTGTCTTCTCAAAATGCAGAGGAGATAGAGAGAAGGTCAAGTAAACAAGTCTACAAATGAAAAGTAGTAATTTTCATGGTGTTTTCAAAGCAAAAGCATTTGTTGTTGAGGTGCTCTGGTGCAACCAAAGTATTTTAACTTGAAATTTACCTGAAAATTACTGTACAGCCCACTGTCTGTGGGAAATACTGTATTTGACCTTTTACAAATACACTGCCTACACCCAAGACTTATTTTACTTTAAAAATATATGTAGGAAATTATTACAAATAAACATGCTGTTTCAGGTTTGTTGAAAAAGAGGGCTACTGGCTGTGGAAAAGTCTGCTGAAGATGTACAACTAAGACAAGGCTATGTTGTTCATTCCAAAAGCAGTGGGCTCCCTTTAAATTCTTCTTTTTATTTTAACAAAACTATATTTTTGAGTCTATGAATTCAATCAAGAAATCTTTATTGGAAGCTTCATAGATCTTCAGAATGAAGTGTATAATCTTTCTTCCTTCCATTTATTAATTTATTACCAAAATACCATTCACTGGAAAAACAAACATTTTATATTAATGCATCTAGATAGTGTATTCATTTTAATCTTTAATAAAAATTTAAAGAGTGGCATGGAAATGTTTCAATAACCTGTCCTTATTGTCTATGCTCACAGTGAATTGAATGTTTATCCCTGTTTTTCCACAGCAGGAAACAGTATTTTTTTTTTAATCAGTTGGAGGACATTTGCTGACATGTGGGTTTATATGTAGCTTTAAATATCATTGAAAAGTGCAAAGTCTTGAGACAAATATCATGTAAAAAAGAAATTAAACTGAGATACTTTGTAATGAAGTATAAAATCCAGGAATTAAGGAACTGATTGATTCAGGGATGAAACCTAAGTTAACATTGCATTATTATGTCTGCCTTGAGGAAGGAAAAAAAAAATCCTATCATCTAGATTCTATCTTAAATGCTGGTGCAAATAAGTTTGCAGTGGAGGTTAGGAATTGAATTTAAAGTAGCACAAAACATTTCATCAATAACTTTTAGGTATTTTATTACTTTAAGCAGCAATCTGTCCAGACATCACAAAATAAAAAGAGAAGCCCACAGCATTTCCTTGCTGCAGAAGTAACTATTTCACATTATATTTTTTCTTCTTCATTTCTGGACTAATCTACTAATCAGCATTCCGCTTTCAATGACTTTTTATTGATTTTTAGTTGGGTTTTAGATTGTTTGTTTTACATTTGTGATGCAATTTCAGGTGTAAGGACATAACACTTCTCTTCCCAATTATCCTTTGGAATGGTGGGGATTTTACAATTATAGTCTGAAATGGTGAATTTCCCACTAGTAATTCACAGATTGCTTTGCAATGCGTAGAACTATTTTCTTATAGCAGATTTGCCTAACACTGTTGCTTATGCTCATTAGGATCATAATAGCTATTTGTATTTCCCCCGCATTGGGTACTGCTGGTGTGGGTGAGAGCAGGCAATATCAGAGTGGTAGGGGAAAGCCAGTACAGAAAAATCTCAGGTCTCAACAAAGTGGATTCTCAGACATTGACTGTAGAATCATCTAGTAATTTCATCTAACTATCTAGCAGGGAATATTTGCTTTTCTTCTCACTGGGTTGCCATATTGGGAACTCTGTAACGCTGAGGCATTAATCACTGTACTCTATTCCTATTCTAAACACAGGTCTTCTGGATTCCATTCCATATCCATTAGCACAGTTGTTGCTATTAGCTGCTACTGAGTTGGCTCCTGACTTATGACACCCCCCCCCCCCGCACAAAGGAACAGATTGGACTGTTGTGATCCACAGGATTCTCAATGGATGATTTTTGGAAATAGATGGTCAGGCCTTTTCTCCCTACTCTGTCTTAGTCTGGAAGGTCTACTGAACCTGTGCAGCATCACAGCAACACATAAACTTCCATTGACACACAGGTGGTGACTGCGCATGAAGTACACTGACTGGGAATTGAACCAGGATTTCTTGTGTATGGAAGGCAACAATTCTACCACTGAACAACCACTGTCCCCCTATCCACCCGTACATGGTTGCCCAATTACAAATATCTCATAACAATGCCTTTCACATAGTGGTTTAGTTTTGAAGTATTTTTTAAAAGTTTAAAAAGAAAGTCCAAGCTCTTAGCACAAAGGAAAGCGAACCACCTTTCTGTGTAAGATGGGTTACACAGGGAACTGAACTGACAGATTGCCGCAGCATTCAAGCTTTTCCACAAGAGTGAGGTTACTGTTGCAGCTTGGTGTGAGGTAAGCTTCTTGTCAGCACTCAACACAAAATATTGTGCTTTATATTAAGTAGGACCGACCCCAAGAGCACATGATCTGGGACTCACTGTCACCCCGGTTTCACTGCAACATTTTCAGAGATTCTGTCACTGTCAGTCCCCAGGATATTCGTGAAAAAGGAAAACACTGAACAGAAGAGTTAAGCACTCATGTACATGGAGTAGGCTTTAGCATCTTACAGGGAAAGCAATCCGTCCTTGTCAACAGCCAGTAGGAAAGATTGGTGGGATGGAAGCAGAATAGCTCTGTTGTCACAGCTCTACTTGTCAGCTCTCTGCCATGTCTGAGCCTCACAAACATCAGAGCCATTATAGATATGGTTCAGATACTTAGAGTGGCTTCCAGGGAAGTGTGGGATTAAAAAAGAAAAAAAAAAAAAAAAAGCCCGGTGGAGATTTTTCTAGTCAAGTAAATCCTGTTTGTAAAAGGTGATTGATTTTAGAGGTTATCGAGACACTGCCATTTAAGACATTCCTAGACATAAGCTAGATGATAGCTTAGACAATTCGAACAAACATGAATCTTTTCCCACTATAGATTTAAGCTTTATGATGCTAAAGGCATCAATACTTGTGTTTGGTGGGAGATATTCTGTCTACAGGACTAGTGATTTACACCAACTCTATAATCCCACCAAACCCAGACAAGGTCTCTATATTCCTTAGGGTGCTGGGCCCCCAAGGTAGGATTACAAAGAGAAGAAATTGTATCAATTTGTCAGACTGCACCAATTGGTAGTCTCCATGACAAAGCTCCAAATTGTATTTATCCAAAGGATCAACAGGAAATGAACTTCTTCTACCTTACCAAAGCCTAGTTATACTGCCCAAGTATCATTTTCAAAGTTAACAAAATGACTCTTTGACAGATGTAGAATGGATACATGTTGAAGATTTATTAACACATTAATGAGGGAATCAGTAACATGGTAACAATGGTTGAAAGAGTATTTTTAGAGACTATTTATAGGCATTTAAAAATGGTGTTAAAAAATTGCTGTTAGACGCAAAATTGATTTATGTCATAAACCCATTGCCATCAACTCAAATCTGACTCATAGTGACCTTATAGGACAGAGTAGAACTGCCCTATAGAGTTTCCAAGGCTGTAAATCTCACTACATCTTTCTCCATGGAGCAGCTGGTGAGTTTGAACTGGTGACGTTTTGATTTGCAGCTAAGAACTTAATCACTATAGCAACCAGGGCTTCTTCAATTCACGTTATATAGGGTAATAAAAAGCCATAACCTTTGAATTTTCTTTCCTAGCGGAAAGATTATTTGCATGTTTGCTGGAAAATATCTACAAGTTAACATGTAACTTAAAAGAGCCCATGAGTCCTCAATTTAAAAAAAAAAAATTAACATTGCTGTCGAATTGATTCTGACATACAGCTACCCTGTGGGATAGAGTAGAACTGCCCAAGAACTCCAAGGAGTGCCTGGTGGATTTGAACTGCTGCCTTTTTGGTTAGTAGCCGTAGCACTTAACCACTATGACACCAGGATTTCCCCTTAATTAACAGTAACTGAAAAAAAAAAAGCACCTGTATGTAGTTAAACAGTCCTTGGTAAGCTTGTTAGTTAGATCATGACATTGAAAGAACATGCTATGCATGCTTGACTTTTTATTTCCAAGTTTTAGATATTTTTTTATTAACACCTTGTGTTACATTGATTATACAAAACTAGATTTAATTTGCTCCTGCCTGCCCCTGCCCATTAAAAATAAAATTATTATAGTAAAATACATATAACAAAAATTGCCAACTTAAAGTGCATTTCAGTAGCATTAACTACATTCACAATATTGTGCAACCACCACTGGTATCTATTTGGATCCTCATTTTGATTTAAGGCTCCTGGTCCCTGCAAAATACTTACTACAGTCTCAGGCAGGAAGAATTCTGGGGACCTACCAGGAGGGAAACTTGACGGCACTTGGCTTGGCACTAGGAGGGAAGCAGATCATATTTTTGCTTGACTTAAGCTCTCTTCTCCTGGGTACCTTGTCTATCACATCTGCCTCTCTTGCCATCGAAGTCTTTATTACTGCTCAGGTGTTTACTGCTCTGTTGCACTAGAGCCCTTAGCCTTGTTTTCAAGTGGATGGTAGTCTCTCTCAGGTGGGGCTGTGCTGTGCTGATTAGTACTTAATAACTGGCTCCCAACAAAACAAACAAACAAGTCCTGATTTTTAGGATTTGTCAATTTCCATGGTGTAAATATTTCTACCATAGTTGATTTCAAGCTACCAACATGATGTCAAACAGCTTGCAAAATTTCCTGAAAATGTAACAATTAGCTCTCAAAAACCAATATAAGCCAGGACCGGTATACCACTGCCTTGGGGTAGGAGGGATGCCACTTATCACTGAGTTAACTACTGTTCAAGAATCACACAGCAGAGCTCCTGAGGCTATTTCCTAGGGTGATAGGGAAACAACTATTAGTAGTTTTTTTTTTTTAAAACACTTCCCATGAATCCTCAGTCATTGTAGAGAAAAGGCCGTTTCTGTGGAGCCCATAGCAATCATGTGGCTGGCTTGACCAGCCTTCTACCACTGGGTTCAAGGCTGGGTCTTGAGAGGAATGTGAAAAACTGTAACAAAACAAACACACAAAACTCTTAGAGCTGTTTTACTATAACCTGGAAAACAACTTCAGAAGCAGTACTGTGGGATCCTGGAATGAGTGATGGAAGTTATTTAAAATTGACATAAACTATCAGAATTTAAATGTGTACTAGATAATTATAAATGTACTCCATGTTCTGCCTTAGGTCTAGGTGAGAAGTAAATATTTGGGGTACACTTAGGAGACACCCACTTGCATGAGGATTGAGAAATTGCCCCAACATATGTGTCCTGCTATTATATCTAAAAATTGTAACTCTGGTGGCATAATGCTTAAGGGTTACAGTTTGCTAACCAAAACGCTGGCAATATGAATCCACTAGGTGCTCCTTGGAAACCCTATGGGGCAGTTCTGTTCTCCCCTATAGGGTTGCTATGAGTTGGAATTGAATCAACAGCAATGACCTTGGTGTTTGCTTTTTTTAAATTAGTACATCTAAACTACCATGTATCTGTCAGTTTGTCATACTGTGGTGGTATGCCTATTGCTATGATGCTGGAAGCCATGCCACTAGTATTTCAAACGCCATCAGACAGGTTTCGATGGAGCTTCCAGACTAAGACATACTGGGAAGGAAGGAAGCCCTGACAATCTACTTGTAAAAATTAGCCAGTGAAAACTTCATGGATTGTAAGAGAATATGACCCAATGTAATACTTCAAGAGAATTCTTGAGTGGCACAAATAGTAAAGTGATTGACTGCTAACTGAAATGCTGGTGGATCAAATACACTCAGAGATTCCTTGTAAGAAAGGCCTAGCAATCTATATTTGAAAGATCCTAGCCATGAAAACCCTATGGAGCAATTCTACCCTACAACATATGGGATCACCGTGAGTAAGAATCAACAAGATGGCAGGTGATAGTGCTGGGAGATGAGCACCTTAGATTGAAAGGTACTCAAAATACAGAGTAGCCATAACAATGGACTCCAGCATACCAAAGATCATGAAAATGGCACAGAGCTGGACAATGTTTCCTTCTTTTGTACACTGGGTTGCCACAAGTCATAGCTGACTCAATGGCAACTAAAAACAACATTACTTCTAAACTCTTGCCACTTCTAAATGATGAAATAACCAATTGAGCTTTGCTCCATTATCATGGCTGTCAAGTTTCTTCTTTCTTGATGAGTTGTTTTCTCAGGATCCTGTTTTTTCACAGCACCTGGAACATTTTATTTTGTTGCTCCAGTGTTCCAGCATGTACATGTTGCATTTGGTTCAAAGGGAAGAATGCTTTCTAATTTATTTTATATACATCTTCAGAGGAATTTCAGTATTTTGCCACTTTCTTTCATCTGCAGAAATCTGCCTAATAATCAGTGTCTTTGGGAAGTCAAACACATAACTGCAGGCTTTGAGGTTTTTTTCTGTGTATTACACTGCTCAGATGATCCATGGTCCTTGCTAGCCCATTCAGGGCTTTTGACTGAAATAAAAAATGTTTTTTCCTCTAAGTGTATACAGCCCAGCACCAGGGCATAAGATTTGATGAACAGAATATGGGGTGGATTTCAGTGATAATTCCCAGATAACTGACTGCTTTCATCCTCCTTCCATGAGCACTGCTAGTCATCCATCCTTAGATTTTGTCAACTGACTCTAAATCAGTATCCTCTTACAATTCTCCTCAGTCTAAGACTTTTTTCAAATCTAAAAGGAGAGATGCTGCCAGTGTAACCCAGTTTTTAGTCCCATAAGGTAGAGAGGCTCACTCCCTGTCTCCATTTCAAATGCTTGTACCTGGCTAGTTGTCTGTTGGGTCTATAACCTGTCTACCAGTTTGTTGTACTGTGGTGGCCTTCATGGTGCTATGATGCTGGAAGCTATGCTACCAGTATTTCAAATATTAGGGGGTCACTCATGATAAACAGATTTCAGTGGAGCTTCCTGACTAGACAGACTAGGAAGAAAGGACTGGTGATTTACTTTCAAAAACTAACCAGTGAAGAGTCTATGGGTCACCACAGAACATTCTCAGATACAGTGCTGGATGATGAGCCCCCAACTTGGAAGGTAACATGGACTTAACCATGCCAATGGTCATGAGGATGGCACGGGACTGGGCAATGGTTCCTTCTGTTGTACATGAGATCACTGTGAATTGAAGCTTGACTGCAAATAATGGCAAAATAATCTCAATAAAACTATGTAGCCCCTAGTCCACTTGTACATTTTTAAACCTAAATAGCCCCAAATAACGTAATTTGTGGTATGAATCTTGATGTTTTAAAATAAAACTCTTACATTCTCCTAAATCCATAGGAAACTAAATACATTGATTTTATACCAGTCACCATCCATGAAAAAATACATGAACAATCTCTTCTTTAACAGATACAAGTTTACATCTTTCCTTTATCTCTTTGGAGTCCCAACTGTATTCTGCTTCTCACAGAATTTTATGCTAATATTTTTAAAATAATTTTATTAAACACAGTATTATACTTCTTTACAACAGAAACATATATACAAATTGATACTTATTTCCTTAATTTCCGGGTGGTACAAGCATATAAGTGCTTGACTACTAATTGAGAGATTCTGTGCACACATTGGCATCACCAAGAGTTGGAATTGACCTGATGGCAACCATGACCACCACCAACAAGACTCTAAGTATTTAAAAATGTCTTCTGGATTATGTCATTCTTCCATAAATTAATTGTTCCTAACAGATTGACTGGCAACAGATTAAAAATAACAAAAATATATTATAAAATATGATAACAATTAAACATGAAAAGTAAAATGTTATTGGAAATATATTTCCTAATGAAGTAAATGGAGATCTTTATAAAAGTATTATTTCATGTATCTGTGGATGAGTATTTCTTCTCACTTAAATGAGATGGAAGTTAGTGTGGATTTTATATATATATAAAAGATGTGAGCCATAAATATGAAGATGAAGGGAAGGAGTTTCTTAAATCAATTTTACTCAGTTGTTGAACTTTTTCCAAGTTGTATACCAAAAAAATCACTTGGAAATCTATTTTCAAAAATAGATACTCTGTCAGATGATAATCCCATTATTTGATAAAAGCTGAAACCACCTGACTTACTTATAAAAGTTTTGTGTCCCAGTCTCAAGAGTGATTCACTTTTTCATCACCAACCCCAGATATTCTGTCATTTTGTTTGATATGTTGCAGATTATCACACCATGGGCAATGTACCAGAATAAGATTTAGGAAGAATGAGAGATATCACACTCTATTACAAAAGCAGGTAAGAAGCAGTGGTTAAAGGGGAGGTGGGAAAGAGTGCTATCCCCAATTACAGGTCTATTCTCAGGTAGGTATATGGTCACATTTGAGAAAATTGAGGACCTGGACATTGCTCCCCTTAAAATCCATCTGTGTCTAGATGCCTCTTGGAAAGACTTCATGTATTCCCCAAGGCAATTACTGGTTTGAAGACCATTGTATCTGCTACCTAGGCTTGCTATACTTAGCAAATAAAATTACAGAACAGAATGCCAAGATATACTTGAGATTTGGATATTCAGTCAATATTTTTTAGTATATATGCCCCATGTACTATGTATGACTTACAATATTTGGATGTATATATAGTATACATATATCTGAAAATTATATTTAAACTTGCATCCTGTATTTTATTTGAAAACTCTAGCTACTTCCCTGTACATTACTGTCACAGCTCTTAGAAGTGATTTCTTCCTTTGCAGAAGATAAAACTCAAGGGCAAGTTTATGTCTTACTCATCTTTGTAGTTATTGTTTCGTCAGTATCTAGCAAACTAGTAAGCACTCAAGAAATACTTGTTGAAAGTTTCAATAGATGACTCATTGGCATAGAATAGGTTTTCTGTCTTTAGAGGGCTCAGCTAATGTAAGATACCAACCTATACTGCTGAAGTCGTTTTTCCAGCAGGACTCAGCAGCTGCAGAGGTTGAATGTAGTAAAGGCTATCATGGTATTCATTCTACCTAGCATTTCCTGAGCAGAAGTGAATAGGGAAAGGATTCAAACTTTGATGAGCCTCTGTTGAAGCCTCAGCCAATTTCTTATCAACTGCCATTGATTTTGATCACAGCATTGTTTTATTAAAGAGGCAGCTGTATTATAATAGATAAAAATTTGGATTCTCAACTACAACTTCCCAGATTGAAATCCAGGATTCATCATTTATTAGAGTTGTATGACTTCTCATGACTCAGTTCCCTCATTGTATAAAATAACCCATTATCATCTAGTCAGTTCTGACAAGCCCCTATAGGACAGAATAGAATTGCCCCATAGAGTTTCCAAGGCTATAAATCTGTAAGGTAGCAGACTGCCCCACCTTTCTTACATGGAATGACTGGTGGGTACAAACCCCTGACCATGGGGTTGGCAACTGAATGCTTAACTACTGCACTGCTAGGGCTCTTTGCTCATCTGTATAGTGGAGGTAACAATAGTATCTACTTCATAGAATTGTGAAACTTAAATGAGATGATACAAAGTATTTAAAATATTGTCTGGCACATAGTAACTCCTCAAAAATATTGTTGGTCATTGCTGTTGTTACTATTTTTATTGCTGTTATATTGTTATTATCTGTGCTAGTACAAAAAAGCTTGGAAAAAATGTGAGTTAATTACTTGTTTACATTAACCCTTTAGACTTGGTCTCAAGCCTGCTTGCTATACAAAAATGGTGAGAAGACATTTTATTAATCAAATGTATTTTGGCCATGCATTGATCAGCAATTTCCAAAGCAGCACTGTACAACAAAATATACAGAAAGTGAGCATTTTCATCTTATGCAATCTAGTCTATTGATAGAGTACAGACCGAACTCCTCAAGAAGCAAATTGTAAGATGGGGATTGACATGTGGGAAGTTTATAAGGGAGTACTCTTGGGATCCACATCAGTAGAAAGAAGAGGAAGGGAGCAGAAGTGAATAGGGAAAGGATTCAAGCTTTAATGAACCTCAGTTGAAGCCTCAGCCAACCTTACAGGCAGCTCTGAGCTTGGAATGGTCCCTTAGAGTTGTCTGGAGTTAAGACAAGGGGGCCAGGCCACTGACCAGTCATTTATGCGGTCCCTGAAAGGAGATGCAACCTTGGGTGAGGCAATTTCTTCATCTGGAGCAATTCTTAAAGAAGACTGACAGCTGAGTGCTGCCTTCCAGCAGCTCTCTCAACAGTTGGGGCAATTAACCTTTCTTTCCTGACAGAATCTGGGTGCCACATCAGACTGCCCACCACCCAGTCCTTTGAGCAACATTATTTGAGTGTCAGTGTTTGCTGTCCAGTTTTATTCATAGAGAATCTTGATCAATCAGATACCAGGTAAAGGAGATTCAGCAGTGGCGGGACTTTTCACAGCAATAGAATTCAAGTGGTTTATTTATTGCTGATAATGAGTTCCTTCTATTGTGGGATAATTCTGAAAATGTAACTGTGTAGGCATGTGTATGTGTCCTTGGATACAATCTAGAAGCACTTTTCTCTCCCTATAAACCAGTCCTCCAGTCTTGCTTTATTTGCCTCCTCTGCTTAATATTTTTAAATACTGCATTTCCTTGTAACAGAAGGGAATGCAAACCAGAGCCACAGGGAGATTGACCTGCTTGTGTTGTTTTCTACAGACACAGAAGACGAGCTGAAGCAGGCACTTTTAAGGAGAAGGATTATCCAAAGGACACAGTAGGTCCTGGAGGAGAGAGTCACAGTCCTGGCACAGTAGCTGATATCATATGGCAGTGGCGATCTGGGGACAGTGAGGTGAACATTGGGCCTCTGGGAATAATGAGGCAGGGCCTTCTTTGAACCTGACCACACTACTTTACTGTGTCCAGTGTCCTTTGGGCCTATGGATTAAACACAGAGATGGCATTACCTTGTACTTTCTTTTACCTTCATGTTAACTTACTCTATTTGGGACTTCAGTTATTTCAAACTATTGAAAATTATTTATTATACCAGGGCAACTTGTGACTAAGGGTCATAGGAGAAAGGGAAGACACTCTTATGGCTGCTAGCACTGTTTCTATTTTGATGGCAGCATGAGTGAATACTGTTGGAAAATATGTAACATAAAGTAGAACAAAGAAAATTTCTGAGACTTTATCTGTAACAAGTAGAAAATTGTGGCAGTAAATTCTGGTATTCAGATGCATGGATTCAGCCTTGTTCCCCTCCCCGCCTCACCCCCAACACCACTGTTGTTTTTAGTTGCTCTTCAGTCAGCCTGCCTTGTGGTGACCTTATGCATAACAGAATGAAACATCGCCCAGTCCTGTGCCATCTCCATGATCATTTGTATGCTTGACTTGAATGTTGTGGCTATTATTTCACTCTTTTTTGTTGATCTTCTGCCCTAACAAACACGACACCTTTTTCTAGTGATTGATCTTTCCTCATGATCTATCCAAAGTATGTGAGTGCTTTTAAGAAGCAATCTGGTTGTATTTCTTCTAAGACTTATTTGTTCTTCTGGAAACCCACTGTATATTCAATATTCTTCACCAGCTCCATAAACTGAAAGCTCCAATTCTTCTGTATTCCTTTTTCATTGTCCAACTTTCACATGTATATAAGGCAAATTAAAACACCATGTTTTGGGTCAGGTACATCTTAATCATTGAAGTGGTAACTTTGCTTTAAAAACTTTGAAGAGTTCTTTTGCAGCACATTTGCCCAGTGCAATATGTTGTTTGATTTCTTATTTTCCCATCAAGGATTTCCTAGTTTTTTCCTTTCTACATACATGTTGAGAGTTAAAAACTGAGTGGTAAAATGTAAAGCCTTTTAAAAGAGGGTAGAAAACCTTGTTACAGTGAACTGTACAATGTGGTAATACACGACACAAAATCTTCCAGACAACATGTAATTACTGAGTGTGTATTGGTGCTGTATTGTGCACTGAGGATACTGCAGGAGAGTAACGGGGCTTTCAGTCAATAGCAGATGCTGACTGTGCCCTGCTGCCCATACTTCACCCTTACTACTTCACTGCACTCAGGATCTGCTTGCCAATGCCTTTCTTTTGTTGCCTGGAGTCTTTTTCTGACAGTCAAAGCCCACTTACCTGCTTATAGGGCATTCCCAAAGTTCTGGGAAATTCCGACTCGACAGCACTTGACTTGGCTTGGCAGTAGCAGCTCTTAGCTATGATTGGCTGGAGTTGGTGTATAAATTGATCACTGCTATTACCCTCTACACTGGCTCCTGGAGGTTCCCTGGGTTTGACTCCAGTTGCTCTCAGTAGCAGCTGGCTTGATAATATAGCCCATATCAAATGCATCTCTTTCTTGGGTTACTGCTGTCATCTGTTAACCAAAAAGTTGGAAGTTCAGGCTCACCCAGTAATGCCTTGAAAGAAATGCCTGGCAATCTAAATAAAAAAAAAAACCATTGAAAACCTTATGGAGCACAGTTCTACTCTGACACATGTGAGATGGCCGTGAGTCAGAGTCAACTTAAAGGCAGCTGTTTTTTCCTGTCTCACTTTTCCACTCCCCCAAAGGGTCTTGCCACAGATCATCTCCCAAATAAATAACTTACATGCCAATCTTTATCTCAAGGCCTGCTTCTGGGGAACCCAAGCTAAGACCCTGGCTGCTAGAGAAGGTGGGTAGATAGACAAATGTGAAAAGGAAGAAGTACAGTTTGCTTCAAACTACACTCTGTTTAATTATCTGTGTGACGTTCAAGGTCCTAATTCATAAAGATGAAGAAAAATAAAGAAATATTTATTTTGTTTTATGTGGTGCTTTATTGAAAAAAGAGAAACGTGCTTATGAGTCCATCCAGGATCGTGATGCCTCTGGGTTTTTTTTCTGAGCACTTGTTTATTCATTTAGTTTCTTTTTACTGTGAATTTAGAACAATTTTACAGTCTATATCATGTTGCCATATATACCCAGAATGTTCACCTGTATTCTATTCTAGCTGTCCCCCTCCTCACACATGTGACAGCATGCTTCCACTTTTCTTCGGAACTTCCTGTGATCTTTTGATAAAGGTCTGGCCTTTCTCACCCATCAACTCGGCTTCAGCAAAGTGTCCCTCAGACAACTCCATGTACATTTTTACGTATTTGTTCACCTCCAATATCACTATGTTTTGTATGGTCCAGATTAGCCTTTGTCTGCAGAGCTGGCCCTGGTGCTGCATGGAGTTTGTGGTTACAAAGCCTGGGAGCCACGATCCCAGGGGCCCTCTGTTCAGAAGGACCATCAAGTGTGGTCTTTTGGTAGTGTCTCTGTGTTTTGTGTTTAAGAGATATTAAGAGAATGCTTCCAATTTGTACTCTGAATTTGGCTAGCTAGCTGTGGGGGTTAGACAGCTCTGCGAAATGAAACAGTTGTCACCAAGTTGATTCCAACTCTTGGTGACTCCATGTGTGTCAAAGTAGAACTGTGCTCCATAGAGTTTTCAAGGTCTAATTTTTCAGATGTAAATTTCGTGAGTCATCTCTGGGTAGACTCCAGCTTCCTATGTTTTGATAAGTAGCAGCGCACATCAACCATTCGCACTACCCAGGGACATTGCAGGGCAACAAGTGAACCTAAAATTTGGGTCACACTTTCAGGACCTTTATCAGGGATTCATTAAGTTTTAAAAACTATTTTATTGCACTTTAAGTGAAAGTCTACAGTCCAAGTCAATTGGCCGTACAAAACCCTCAACACACACTGCTATGCAACTCTAATTTCTCTCCCCACCCTATGACAACACAGTTCTCCTTTCCACTCTGTACTTCCCAAGTCCATTCAACAAGCTCCTGTCCCCTTCCACATTCTCATCTCACCTTTGGACAGGAGCTGCTCAGTCAGAGTCATGTATGTACTTAAGCCAAGAAGCACACTCTTCACCAGCATTACTCTAGGTCATAGTCTAGTCAAATCTTTGTCTGAAGAGTTGGCTTCAGGACTGTTTAACCTCTAGCTAACAGAGAATCCAGGGGCCACATCCTCAGGAGACTCTCAAGTCTGCTGAACCATTGAGTCTGGTCTTTTTCTACCACTATGTCACAGACTCTATGTTGTATTCCCTGTCAGGACAGTCACTGGTGGCAGCCAGGCACCTTCTAGTTCTTCTAGTTTCACAGTGATTTAGTGTCTGGATAATATGGCCCCTGTGTCTCTTGGACTCATGTCTTTGTTGTCCTTCATTCTCCTGTGCTCCTAGTGAGTTGGGACCAACTGATGCTACTTAGATGGCTGCTTACTAGCTTTTAAGACCCCAGATACCACTCACCAAAGCGGCAAGCAGAACATTTTCTTAAAAAAAAAGCTCAGTTATGCCAATTGACCTAGATATCCCCTGAAGCCATGGTCCCCAAATCCCTGCCCCTGCTAACCTATCCTTCAAGGTATTGAGATCAAAGAGCTAAACATAAAATATAAAACAATAAAACCATAACAGAAAAAATAGGGACAATACCAGGAGCCCTAACACGAGGCATGAACATACTACAAAACATTACTCAAAACGTACAAACACTGGAAGGGAAAATAGATAACAAGGGATTCCTAAAAATCAGACATTTAAGCTCATCCAAAGATTTCGCCAAAAAAATAAAAAGACTACCCACAGAGAAGAAAGAACTTTTGGCTGCCACAAATTTGATTGGAATCTAATCTCCATAATCTGCAAGATATTGTAAAACTGCAACAACAACAACAAAAAGAGACAAATAACCCAATTAAACAATGGGCATGGAATATGAACAGTCTGTTCGCCAAAGAAGATATCCAGGTGGCTAAAAGATACACATGGAAATGTTTACATTTCAGCTTTTTTTTCAGCTTTTGGTATATATAGTTCAGCTGTGCTGATGTCCCTTCTACTGTGCACTGTCACTCCCTTTGCATAACCCAATTTCTATTTACTATGTTATCAGTGATTATCCCCTTTTCCTCCCCATCCTTGAAACCATCAAACACTATTTTCTTAAATGGTTTCTTAAACTATTTTGCTTAAACCTTTTCTTGAGTCCTTATAGCAGCGGTCTCACGCAATATTCATTCTTTTGTGACTAACTGATTTCACTCAGCATAATGTCTTAAAGGTTTCTCCATATTACCAGACATTGCCTAAGATCATCATTGTCCTATGCCATTGTGTAGTACTCCATTGTGTGAATATACCATAGTTCGTTTATCCATTCATTTGTTGATGGGCACCTAGGTTGATTTCATCTTTCTGCCATAGCAGACAGTGCTGCAATAAATACTGGTGTGCATGTGTCTATTCATGTGACAGCCTTTAATTTCTCTAGGGTATATTCCGAGAAGTGGGATTGCTGGATCATATGGTATATCTATTTCTAGCTTTCTATGAATGCACCAAATTGATTTCCAAACTAGTCGTGCCATTTTACATTCCCACCAGCAGTGTAGAAGTATTCTAGTCTCTCCACAAGCTCTCCAGCATTTATTATTTTGTGTTTTTTGGATTAATGCCAGCCTTCTTGGGGTGTGGTGTAGTTGTTAAGTGCTACATCTGCTAACAAAAATGTCAGCAGTTCAAATCCACCAGGTGCCTGTTGGAAACTGTATGGAACAGTTTTACTCTGGTCCTATAGAGTTGCTGTGAGTTGGAATCAACTCAGTGGCACTGGGTTTGGTTTGGTTTGGTGTCGGAGTGAGATGGTATCTCATGATAGTTTTGATTTGGATTTCTCTAATGGCTAATAATCATGAACATTTTCACATGTGTCTTTTAGCCACCTGGATATCTTCTTTGGTGAACTGACTGTTCATATTCTATGCTCATTGTTTAATTGGGTTATTTGCCTTTTTTGTTGTTGAGGTTTTACAATACTTTGCAGATTATGGAGATTAGATTCCAATCAAATTCGTGGCAGCCAAAAATTCTTTCTTCTCTGTGGGTAGTCTTTTTTTCTTCCAATGAAGTCTTTGAATGAGTGTAAATGTTTGATTTTTAGGAGTCCCCTGTTACCTATTTTTCCTCCTGGTGTTTGTACATTGTTAGTAATGTTTTGTAATATTTTTATGCCTGGTATTAGGGCTCCTGGCATTGTCCCTATTTTTGTGCTATGGTCTTTATTGTTTTAGATTTTATGTTTAGCTCTTAGATCCATGTTGAGTTAGTTTTTGTGTTTTCTTTTTTTGTGTGTGTGTAGTGTGGCATATGGGTCTGGTTTCATATTTTTGTAGGTGGATATCAAGTTATACCAACACCAGTTATTAAAAAAACTGTCTTTTCCCCAGTTTACAGATTTTGGGCGTTTGTCAAATATCAGCTGCTCATAGGTGGATGATGTTATATCTGGATTCTCAATTCTATTCCATTCATCTATGTATCTGTTTCTGTACGAGTACCAGGCTGGTTTGACTACCATAACAGTGTAATAGCTTCTAAAGTCAGGTAGTGTGAGGCCTCCCACCATGGTCTTCTTCAGTAATGCTTTATTTATCCTGGTCTTCCCTTTCCATATGAAGCCAGTGATTTGTTTCTTTATATCATTAAAAAACGACGTTGGAGCTTGCATTGAGATTGCATTTTATCTATAGATGGATTTAGGTACAGCAGACATTTTCACTATGTTGAATCTTCCTATACATAAGCAAGGTAGGTTTTTCCATTTATGTAGATCTCTTTTGGTTTCTTGCAGTAGTGTTGTAACTTTCTTTATATAGGTCTTTTACATCTTTGGTTAGATTTATTCCTAGTATTTTACATTCTTGGGGTCTATTGTAAATGGAATTGCTTTGGTGATTTCATCTTTGATGTTCTCTTCATTGGTGTAATGGAATCCAACTGATTTCTGTATGTTTATCTTATATCCATAAACTTTGCTCGACTCTTTTGTTAGTTCCAATAGTTTTTTGTGGGTTCTTTAAGGTTTTCTGTGTATAAGATCATATCATCTGCAAATAGACATACTTTTACTTCTTCCTTACCAGTTTGGATGCCCTTTATTTCTTTATCTTGCCTATTTGCTCTGGCTAGAAAATCCAGCCCAATATGAATAAAAGTGGTGACAATGAGCATCCTTGTCTGGTTCCTGTTCTCAGAAGGATGCTTTCAGATTCATCCACTTAGTATGATGTTGGCTGCTGGCTTTACATAGATGCCGTTTGTTATGTTGAAGAATTTTCCTTCTATTCCTATTTTGCTGAAAATTATTTTTAACATGAACAGGTGCTGGACTTTGTCAAATGCCTTATCTGCATCAGTTGATAAAATCAAGTGATTCTTTTGTTTTATTTATGTAGTTGACTACATTAATTACTTTTCTAATGTTGAACTGTCCCTGCATCCCTGGTATGATTTCTACTTGGTCATAGTGAATTATTTTTTTGATGTTTTTCTAACTCCATAAGCTAGAATTTTGTTGAGGATTTTTGCATCGAAGTTCATGAGAGATATTGTTCTGTAATTTTCCCTTTTTGTGTGCTGTCTTTACCTGGTTTTGATATCGGGGCTATGCTAGCTTAATGGAATGAATTTGGGAGTACTCCTTTTTTTTCCTCTTACCTTTAGTAACTCTAGTTACTAAAGAAATATCCAGTGTTAACCCTTCTCTAAAAGTTTGGTAGAATTCTACAATGTAGCTGTTAGGACCCAGGTGTTTTATTTGTTGAGAGTTTTTAAATTACCTTTTCAATCTCTTCTGTTATGAGTTTATTTAGTTTTTCTAGTTCTGTTTGTGTTACTTTAGGTAGATAATGTGTTTCCAGGGATTCTTCCATTTCCTCTAGGTTTTCAAATTTATTAGAGCACAAGTTTTCACAGTATTCTGCTATGATTCTCCTAATTTCAGTTGGGTGTGTTGTGATATCATCCATCTCATTTCTTATTCAAATTATTTGCTTCCTATCCTGTTTTTCTTTTCTCAGTTTGGATAGTGGTTTACTGATTTTTGTGATCTTTTCTGAAAACCAACTTTTTGTCTTGTTAACTCTTTCAATCATTTTTTATTCTCTAATTCACATTGTTCTGCACTAATTTTTATTATTTGCTTTCTCCTGATGACAGAGGGCTTCTTTTGTTGCTCTATTTAATCTTCTTTGAGTTGTAGGGTTAATTCATTGATTTGTCCCCTTTCTTCTTTCTGGATGTATGCATTTATTGAGATAAATTTACCCCTGAGCACTGTTTTTTGCTGTGTCCCAAAGATTGTGATAGGATGAGTTTTCATTCTAATTTGATTCTGTGCATTTCTTTATTCCATCCTTGATTTCTTCTATAATTCAGTCATTTTTGAATAAAGTGTTTTTCAGTTTCCATGTGTTTGATTTTTTTTCCTTTCATTTTCTGTTACTGATTTCTACTTTTATCTTTTGTAACATTTCAGTAGTTTAAATTTTGTTAAGAATTGCTTTTTTCTCTTATACGTGGCCATGTATAGAGAATGTTCCATGTGCATTGGAAAAGAAAGTGTACTTGTCTGCTGTTGGTTTAAGTGTTCTGTTTATGTCTATGAAGTCAAGTTATTTGATTGCAACATTTAGATCTCTTGTGTTTTTACTGACCTTTTCTCTTGATGTTCCACCCTTCCCTGAAAGTGGTTTGTTGAAGTCCTCTACTGTTATAACGGAGAAGAATTTCTGTTTTCAATGCAGTTAGAGGTTGTTTTGTGAATTGTGGAGCACTGTCATTGGATGCATAGATATTTAATATGGTTATGTCCTCCTATAGTATTGACTCTTTAAATATTATATAGTGTACTTCCTTGTACAATGTGGTGGATTTTACTTTAAAGTCTATTTTATCAGAGATTAATATTGCCAGTGCTGCTGTTTTTTTGAGTTGTCAGCTTGATATATTTTTTCCATCCTTTGAGTTTTAATTTGCGTCTTTAAGTCTATGATTTTTCTACTTTAGGCAGCATATAGATAGCCCATGTTTTTAACTCATCTGCCACTCTCCATCTCTTTATTGGTGCCTTTATTTACATTCAGTGTGATTGCTGATAGGTATGAGTTTAGTGCTCTCATTTTGATGCCTTTTTTTGTTTGTTATAGACCATTCCTTTGTTCCATTTAATTTTCCATACTGACTCTTTTTTCTGTATGTGTTTTCTTTTTGTCTTTTTCAATGTTGGTGGTTTTCCCTGTGCTGAGACTTCATGTTTTTCTTTTAGTTTTCAAAATATTGTATTGTGCTTTATGTACAATTTTACATTCCAAGTCAATTTGCCATACAAACACCCCTACACCTCTATGCAACTCTAGCTACTTTCCCAACTCTGTGACAGCAACTTCCTCCTTTCTACCTTGCATTTCCCATATTCATTTAACCTGTTCTGTTCCCTCCTCTCCACCTTCACATCACATCACTAGAGAGGAGTTGCTTCAAAAGCCTCATGCATATATTTAAGCCAAGAAGCCAACATCACTCTGTATCTTATTAAGTCAGTCAGCCACTGCCATTGAGTCGATTGTGACTCAGAGACCCTATAGGTCAGAGTAGAACTGACTCATAGTCCAGTCCAATTATTCTCTGGATCTTAGGCTTCAGTAGTGGGTTCACCTCTGGGATAGCACCAAGTCCAGGGACCATGTTCTCAGGGGACCCTCTAGAATATCAGACCATCAATTTTGGTCTTTTAGTAGAGTACTAGATCTGCACCTCCATTTTTCTCCCACTACATCAAGGACTCTATGTTATGTTCCCTGGTTGTAGCTGAACACCATCTAGTTCTTCTTCTGGTCCCATACTGATGTTGTCTCTCAATCTTATGGCTCCTTCTGTCTCCTGGGCTCATATTTTCCTCCTGTCTTTGATGTCCTTTATTGTCCTCTGCTCCAAATGGATTGGGACCTTAGATAGCATCTTGCTAGCTTATAGGATTCTATATGCCACTCACCAAAATGGGAAGCAGAACATTCTCTTAAAAAACAAAAACCAAAACACACAAAAACTTCATTATGCCAATTGATCTAGATATTCCCTGAAACCATAATCCCTAGACCATTGCCTATGACCTTCAAAATGTTGGGTTGTATTTAGGAAACCTCTTAGCTTTTGGTGTAGTACAGCAGTGTTAATGTTCCTTCTGCTGCATTCCATTACTTCCTTCACTAAACCTAATTTCTGTCTACCATGTAATCTATGAATACCTGTCTCCCTCTCACACCTTCCCTGTAACCATCAAAGGTTATTTTCTTCAGTGCTTAAAAGTTATATTGAGTCCTTATAATAGTGGTCTCAATATTTGTTTTTCTGTGACTAATTTTACTCAACATGTCTTCCACATGACCCCATATCAGATGTTCCCCCAAATCATCATTGTTCTTTTATTTATTTATTTATTATTTAATATTTAATATGACTGAGTGAAAATGTACATTCCCGTATAAATTTACATGCCCACCTATATGCAGCTTCCACTGCTCTCCCTGTCCGGTGACAGCACACTATTCCTCTCTGCTCCGTACATGCCTCATCCTCCCAACGGTCTCCTTTCCCCTCCTCTCCACCCACTCTCCTTCCTCCAGCCAGACGTCAGCAGGATGATATCCTACCCGACTCAGCAGGAATGGATGCTCACCGAGGACCAAAATGACATGGGGTAAGGAGAACCCAGAAGATAGAGAGACCCACATGAGTGGGTGCCTACATCTACTTGGGACCGGAAGAACCAGATGGTGCCCAGCCACCACCAGTGATAGCTGCGATGGAGCTCACTAAGTTGAGTCTCACTGGCAACACAAGAATAAAAAGGGGTGCATCATTGTTCTTTAACATTGCATGGTATTTGATTGTGTGACTATATTGTAGTTTGTTTATCCATTCATCTGTTGATGGGCACCTAGGTTCATTCCATTTTTTTTGCTATTGCGGACAGTGCTGCCATAAACATTAATGTGCATATATCTATTTGAATGGTGACCCTTATTTCTCTAATATAAAGCCCAAGAAGTGGGATTGCTGGATCATATATGACATTTCTATTTCTAGCTTTTTATGAAAGTGCCAAATGGATTTCCAAAGTGGTCGTACCATTTTACATCTCATCCAGCTGTGTAGAAGAAGTCCAGTCTCTCTGCAACCTCTCTAACATTTATTCTTTAGTGGCTTCAGGATTAAGGCCAGCCTTGTTGGGGTGAGAGTGTATCTCATTGCAGTTCTGATTTGGATTTCTCTAATGGCTAATCATGAGCATTTCCTCACGTATCTGTTAGCTGTCTAGATGTCTTCTTTGGTGAAGTGGCTGTTCATATTGTTTGTCTATTTTTAAATTCAGTAATTTGTCTTTTCCTTCTTGAGGTTTTGTAGACTACGGAGATTAGACATTGATCAGATTGTTGGTTGCCAAAATTTTTTTCCCAGTCTATAGACAGCCTTTTTCCTCTTTTGGTAAAGTCTTTGGATGAGCATAAGTGTTCAATTTTTAGGAGTTCCCATCTGTCTGTTTTCCCTTCTGGTGTTTGTGCATTGTTAGTAATAATTTGTGGTCTGTTTATGCCATGTATTAGGGTACCCAGAGTTATACAAAGTTTTTCTCCCCTCATGTTTATTCTTTTAGATTTTATATTTATGTATTTGATCTGGTTTGAGTTAGGTTTGTGCATGGTGTTAGATATGGATCTTGTTTAATGTTTTTTTGCAAATACCTAAGCAGTTCCACCAACATCATTTGTTGAAGAGACTGTTTTTTTACCCAGTTCACAGACTTTGGGTCTTTGTCAAATATCAGCTGCTCGTAGGTAGATGGTGTTGTATCTGGATTCTCTATTCTGTTCCATTGGTCTATGTGTCTGTTTTTGTTCCAATACCATGCTATTTTGACTACCATGACAGTGTAAAATGTTCTAAAGTCAGGTTATGTGAGACCTTTCTTTTTCTTCTTCACTAATGCTTTACTTATCTGGGCTTCTCCCTTTCCATGTGAAGCTGGTGATTTATTTCTCCATCTCATTAAAAAATGACATTGGAATTTGTATTGAGATTGCATTGTATCTGTAGATGGCTTTGGGTGTAATAGACATTTTCATGATGTCAAGTCTTCCTATTTATGAGCAAGGTAGATTTCTCCACTTATGTAAGTCTCTTGGTTTCTTGTGGCAGAATCTTGTAATTTTCCTTGTATAGGACTTTTATACCTTTGGTTAGATTTATTCCAGGTATTTTATCTTCTTGGTGGCTATTGTAAATGTCACAGATATGGTGATTTCCTTTTTGATGGTCTCTTTGTTGCTGTAAAGGAATCCCACTGTTTTTTTTGTGTGTGTATTTATCTTATATCCTGATACTTTGCTGGACTCTTCTATAAATTCTAATAGTTGTTTTTTTTGTGTGTGTATGTGGATTCTTTAGGATTTTCTGTGTATAAAATCATATCATTTGCAAATAAAAATAATTTTACTTCTTTCTTACCAAGTTGGATATTTGTTTTTCTTTATCTTGTCTGATTTCTTTGGCTAAAAACTCCAGCACAATGTTGAACAAAAGTGATGACAATGGGCATCCTTGTCTGGTTCTGGTTCTCAAGCGGAATGCTTTCAGATTCCATCTGTGGTGATGTTTGCTGTTGGCTTTGCATAGATGACCTTTATTATGTTAAAAAATTTCTCTTCTATTCCTATTCTGCTGAGAGTTTTTAACATGAATCTGTATTGGACTTTGTCAAATGCCTTTTCTGTGTCAATTGATAAAATCAAGTGATTCTTATCTTTTGTTTTATTTATGTGGTTAATTGTTACATTAATTGTTTTTCTAATGTTGAACAATCCCTCCATCCTTGGTATGAATCCCACTTGGTTATTGTTTTATTCACCTGGTACTGCTCCAACAGAAAATACAGAGAGTGGATGGCTTCATGAAGAGAAACTTTATTGTCACAGTTCGGTAAGCTGCAAATCCATTTATGAGTTACAAGTCCACTCTATAAGAGAAATTATCACAGTCTGGTAGACTGAGTCCAAATTTAATGAGAGCATCTCGGCACAGCATCCCCAGGTCCAAAGGACATGCTCTGCTCTTGTGCTGCCTTCTTGGTAGTATGAGGTTCCAACTTACTCTGCTCAATTCTCTCCCTTACATACCAACAGCTGGTAACTTGAGTCCTGCCTCACCAAAACAACTACTGTCCACTTTCCTTCATCAACATCACAGAGGCAGGATTCACAACATATGGGAGGAATTGCACCATACTGGGACTTATAGCCAAGTCAAATCAATGCATACATTTTGGGGAGACACAATGCAATCCACGACAGTTATGGTGAATTATTTCTTGATATGCTGTTGAGTTCCATTGGCTACAATTTTGCTGAGGGCCTCTAAGTTCATGAGAGATATTGTTCTGTAATTTTATTTTTTGTGTGCCATGAGTCATATCCGACTCGATGGCACTTGACTTTGGCTGTGCTGTCTTTACCTAGTTTGGGTATTAGGGTTATACTGGCTTCATAGAATGAAGTTAGGAGTATTCTATCCTTTTCTATTCTCTGAAATACTTTTAGTAATAGTGGCATTAACTCCTTCTCTGAAAGTTTGGCAGAATTCTACAGTGAAGCTGTCAGGGCTAGGGCTTTTGGGGGGATGAGAGTTCTTTAATTGCCTTTTCAACCTTTTCTTTTGTTATGGGTTTATTTAGTTTTTCTACTTCTCTTTGTGTTAGTTTCTGTAGGTAGTGTGCTTCCAGAAATTTGTCCATTTCCTCTAGGCTTTCAAATTTAGTAAAGTACAGTTTTTCATAGTGTTATGTTATGATTCTTTTTATTTCAGCTGAATCTGTTGTGATATTGTCCATGTCATTTCTTATTTGAGTTATTTTCTTTCTCTCTTGTTTTTCCTTTGTCAGTTTGGCCAATAATGTATCAATTTTGTTGATCTTTTAAAAAACCAGCTTTTGGTTCTGTTAACTATTTCTACTGTTTTTGTATTTTCTAATTCATTTAGTTCTTCTCTAATTTTTATTATCTCTTTTCTGGTTCCTGAAGTATTCTTTTGTTGTTCTTTTTCAACTTGATTGACTTGTAGAGTTAATTCTTCAATTTGGGTCCTTTCTGCTTTTTGGATATGTACATATATTGAGATACACTCACATCTGAACACTACTTTTGCTTTGTCCCATAGGTCCTGGCAAGATGTGTTTTCATTCTCATTTGATTCTTTGAATTTCTTTATTTGTCATTAATTTCTTCTATTCTCCAGAAGTTTTTGAGCAAGGTGTTGCTCAGTTTCCGTGTGTTTAGTATTTTTTCCTTGCTTTTTCTGATATTAATTTCAACTTTTATGGCTTTATGGTCTAAAATGTTTTGCAATATTTCAATGCCTTAGATTTTGTTCAGTCTTGCTTTATAGCCTAATATTCTGGAAAAGAAGGTATACTTGTTTCTTGTTGTGTGGAGTGTTCTGTATATGAGGTCTGACAAGCAAGTCCATGAACTTAATTGTTCTAAGTGCTACATATCTCTTTGCTGAATGTTACTACAGTCACCTTTGAAGTGCTCCCCTTGGGAAGCTATGCTCTGATGCCAGCACCTAGTCTACCTTTCAAAGTAATTGTGAATCTCTTTCTGGAATGGCCATTTTGCATGTTGGCAAGGTCACAAGTTCATGAACTTAATTGTATAGTTGTCTGTGAGGGAGTTTTTAGCCAGTAAACAAATAACTGCATTGAAACAGCCCCCGTATTCACTGACCTGGCCCCCAGTAATTTTTTTCTTTGCCTAAAGATAAAGAAAATATTGAAAGAAATATATTTTGATGACACTCAGGACATCAAGGGTAATATGACAGCAGCTCTGATGGCCATTCCAGAAAAACAGTTCCAAAAATTGTTTTGGAGGGTGGACTGGCCACTGGCATAGCTTCCCAAAGGGAGTACCTTGAAGGTAACTGTAGTGATATTCAGCAGTGATATATGTAGCACTTTTTCTAGGATGAGTTTGTGAACTT
Source organism: Heterohyrax brucei (assembly GCA_028571685.1). NCBI lineage: Eukaryota > Metazoa > Chordata > Mammalia > Hyracoidea > Procaviidae > Heterohyrax > Heterohyrax brucei. The sequence continues at coordinate 59,854,216 of CM053166.1, forward strand.
AACTGCCAGATTCATAGATCTTTTGTGTCTTTATTGAGTTTCTTTCTGTACATTCTATCCATCACCAGAGGTGGTGTGTTGAAGTCTCCTGCTATTATTATAGAGCTGTCTATCTCCTTTTTTATAATGCTTTTAGAGTTCATTAGATGTATTTAGAAGCTCTATTGTTGGATACATAAACATTTAATATGGCTATTGATGTATTGACCCTTTGAGCAACATGTAGTGACCTTCCTTGTCCACTGTGGTGGATTTTATTTTTAAATTTATTTTTTTCTGAAATTAACATTGCCACTCCTTCTTTTTGTGACTGTTGTTAGTGTGGTATATATTTTTCCATCCTTTGAGTTTCAGTTTGTTTGTATCCTTAAGTCTAAGGTGTGTCTCTTATAAGCAGCATATAGCTGGATTGTGCTTTTTTTAAAATCCGTTCTGCCACTCTTTATCTCTTGTGCATTTAACACATTTGCATTCAACATAATTATTGATATGTATGAATTCTGTGCTGTCATTTTGTTGCCTTTTTTGGTGTGTTGTTGACACTTTGTTCCACTTAATTTGCCGTACTGAGTCATTTTTCTTTATAGGTTTTCTTTTCGAAGTTGTTGGTTTTAAATCTTCTCAGACTTCTTGATTTTATTTCTTGTTTTGATGTGTTGGATTGTTAATTTCCTTTGCTGTTACCTTGATATTTATCCATAAGGTTTTAAATTTAGACCAGTCTTTAATTTCTTTGTATTGCCTTGACTTCCTCTCTATCTTAAAGATCTATGAATGCGTTCATTTGTCCCTCTTTTGGTATAACGCTGTCACCATTTACATACTGAGATCTCTGTTTCCCTATTTTTATTGTTTGGGTTTGAGTTTTGTGGATTCCTTATTTATGTTCATGCTGGATGCGCTGTCTTGCATTGTATCCTTGAATATTTATCTGATGTTATTGATTTCCTAATTAAAGAACTTCTGTCTGCATTTCTTGTAATTCTGGTTGGGTTTTCACAAAATCTCTTAACTTGTGTTTATCTGGGAATGTCCTAATTTCACTGTCATATTTGAGAGACAGTTTTGCGGGATATGTAATTCTTGGTTGGCAGTATTTTTCCTTCATGACTTTGTACATGGTAGCCCATTGCCTTCTTGCCAGCATGGTTTCTGCTGTGCAATCTCAACTTAGTCTTAATGACTCTCCTCGTACCTTTTTTTTGAAAGTATAGCTGCCTTTAAAAGCATCTACTTTTCTCTAGCTTTGGTAAATTTGATGATAATATGTCTTGGTGTCTTTCTTTTGGGATCTACCATGTGTAGAGGTTGATGAGTATCTTGGATAGATATCTTTTCATCTTTGATGATATCAGGGAAGTTTTCTGACAGTATATCATCAACAATTCTCTCTGTGTTATCTGTGATTCCCCCCTGGTATTCCAATCACCTGTAAATTATTCCTCTTGATAGAATCCCACATAACTCTCAGAGAGTCTTCATTTTTTCACATTCTTTTATCTGATTTTTTCTTATATATGATGGTGTCAGTTTCTTTGACTTAAATCTCAGTAATTCTACATCCCATTGCCTCAATCCTGCTCCTTTGGCTTTCTATTGAATTGTCTAGTTCTGTAATTTTATTGTTAATCTGCTGAATTTAAGATAATTGTTGCTCAAGTATTTTTTGCAGCCTCTTTTTCTATATGCTCTGCTGCACTTTGCTTAATCTCCTTTCTAATGTCTTGCAGCACTGCCCCGGCCCGCGGAACAAATCAACGAAGGAACGAGGGAGAGCCTGTGAAAGTGAGCGAGAAAGGCGGAAAAATGGAGGCAAGACAAGAATCTGATCAAGCCTCGTTTTATTATCAAAATGAGGTATATTTATAGCGGTAGGAATAAAGGGAGGGATCAAGTGACGTAGGGATGGAGTGACATTTGGAGTGAGGTAGTTGTCGGCTGGGGATTGGATATACATAGGACTAAGGCAGTGACATCAGGCAGGAAGTTTTTCGCGCGCGCGGGCCTTTTGAATTTCGCGGGCGCGGGCTTTTTCAAACTTGGCGCGCGCGGGCTTTTTCAGTCCTACAAGCTTCCTGTATGTCGGGGCCTGGGGGCTCACCCACGGCTCCCGACATCTCCTCCCTTTTGTTTTAATTAATGGGAGGTGGGCTTTAACTGGGCGAGGGGGTATTGACCAAGGCTCCTCCGTGTAGAACTTATGGCTCTTGGTATCTTTTGAGGAGGAGAGGCAGAGCCGTTTTGATGTTGAGATAGATACCAACCTCTATGCAAGCCAGGTGTGCCCCAGGGAAACGTAGAGGAGTTAGTGTTAACTTTCCCTTGCAATGCTTTGCTTCACACTCGCACCAGTACCCATACCTCTCTTGCCAGATTGGTAAGGAGGTAAGCATGCCTCTACTTTTCATGCTGTCCCCGTGGGGAGGAAGCTAGGGTACCCCATTTCAATGGCATAAGCTTCGTCAACTGCCAGGCAATGGTAGTGAACTTGAATAGGTTTAGCTTGTGCAGCATCTATTTGTTGTTTGATGAGGTTTGTTATTCTTCTGAATGCCCAAGGGCCGAAGGTCAGGAACAGTAATATTCCTAAAACAGGGCCAGCAAAACTGAGAAGTAGATTAGTAAGCCATGAAGTTCCGGTAAAGTTAAAATTAAGCGGTCCTGAGCTGCTTCCCCATTCTCGTTGTCTCTGATTTAATCGCTCTCTGAGGTTAGTTATAGTGTCCTTAATGACCCCTGAATGATCTGTCTTTGTTACATGGTTTAGAGGAACTAAATCTTTTGATTTTATCATAATACTTAGTAAAGGAGAAACTTAAGAGGTCTGAAGAAGGTGTGGACCATTTCCAATTTCCATCACTTGAGGTAACGCAACTCCATTTGGCGCAGAAGTAGGAATCGGTTGTTCTACAGTGAGCGCCTTTATTATAGTTGGGGCAAACATAAAGCCCGAAGTTGCACATGTGTTTAGAGGCGTATTCTTTTATGCGTGGGATGACATCTTTAAGGCAAAAGGAAAGGTCAGGTCACCAAGTGTTTAAGGGTTTGGTGTCACTAACATTATAGAGTATGGAATTATCATTTAGGTTTATAACAGCCCATTTAAGGCTAAAAGGAGCATGGGGGTTGGTAGGGGCAAATCCTTCATATGTAAGAAAAATGATTAACAAGAAGGTTAAAAAGCTTATCTGTGATGGATTGTTGACTTCCATATCGCAGAGTTTTCTCAGCATTTCACTCCAGCAATGCCGGACACAGGCGGCCTTCACAGCCTACAAAAGAGGAGAAGGCTTCTCAGGGGTATTTTCCCTGGAAATGGGGTTATCATTGATGGGCTTAACAAGACGTTCAGGTAGCCACCGAGGGGCCCCTTCTGCAGTATCATACACACATGCGTGGCCTCTTCCCCAGATAAGAACCGGATCAGGACCGTGCCATTTGTGGGTTATGGGATTTTTCCACATAACCTTGGCATATTGATTTTTAGTCTCTTGATGCCAAAGATGATCTGCCACAGATTTTTCATTAATATCTAGTTGTAGGAAATTAAGGATGAACAATGCATGATTTAGGAGGTTACGAGGGGAACCTTTAGTGGAATAAACAGTGTTTGTCTTAAGTTTGGATATGGTATACTTAAGGGTCTGGTGGGCTCGCTCTATTATGCCCTGTCCCTGAGGATTATAGGGAATGCCAGTTACATGTTTGATCTGGAATTGACCACAGAAATTTTTAAAGGTTTGTGATGTATATCCTGGTCCATTGTCGGTTTTGATTTGTTGGGGCTTCCCCATGATGGCAATACATTGGAGAACATGTGCTATAACATTTTTAGAGGCCTCACCACTGTGGAGGGTGGCATGGAGGAACCCACTATAGGTATCAATGGTCACATGGGCATATTTGAGGTTACCAAACTCAGGAATATGGGTAACATCCATTTGCCAGATTTCATTGGGGAGCAGGCCCCTTGGGTTAACTCCTAGGTGGGGGAGAGGCAGAAGAGTTACGCATGCAGGACAGTTTTTAACAATTTGTCTCGCCTGTTCTCTGGTAATTTTAAACATAAGGCGGAGTGTACGGGCATTGAGGTGGTGAAGAGCATGAGCCTGTTGGGCTTTGGTAATGGGCTCTAGGGTAGCTGAGAGGACCAAGTGTGTTTGTTTATCTGCAAGGTTGTTGCCTTCGGAGAGGGGTCCTGGAAGGTCAGTATGGGCACGCAAGTGTCCAATAAAAAAGGGGTGTTGTCTTTTTAGGATGAGTGCCTGAAGTTGTTGAAAAAGAAGCACAGCGTTAGAAGATGATTTGATATAAGGAACAGTTTCCAACACTGGGACTGAGAGAGCTATGTAAGCACTGTCGGTGTAAAGATTGAAGGGAACATCATGTAGTATTGTGAAGACCTGTAAGATAGCGAAAAGCTCTACAAGCTGGGCAGACCTGTAAGGAGACTGGACACTGTTTTCCTGTGAGTCTATAACCCACGTGGCAATACCAGAGGAAGATCCATCTGAAAAAACCAGGGAGGCCCCTTTCAAGGGCTGAGTAGATGTTATTTTGGGGAAGATGAAGGGGTGCCTCTGGGCAAACTGGAGGAGTTTGTGTGAAGGATAATGGTTATCTATAGCACCCTGGAATGTGACTAGGGTAATTGCCCAGTCATCATCATTTTGAGAGAGCCAGTCTGTTTGTTCCTTGGTGTAAGGAAGGATAAGCTGATCAGGGTCCCTGCCGAAATGCTGGCGGCTTTTTTCTCGGCCTAGTCTTATAAGTTTGGCCACCAGGGAGGGATAGGTGAGGAGAACTTTAGTCGGGGTGGAGGATAGGTGTATCCACAGGAGAGGGCCATTCTGCCACAAAACCCCCGTGGGTGTATGTAGTGTGGCACAGACAATAAGGGCAAAGGGCTGTTCATAAGTTATGAAGGTAACCTGTTGTTGCTGTATGGCCTCTTCAACAATGCGAAGGGCCCTTTTTGCCTCCGGATTGAGGTAGTGGGGAGAGAGGGGGCTGGCATCTCCATGTAGAGTATCAAACAATGGTTTTAATTCCCCAGTTGTAAGTTTGAGGTATGGTCGGAGCCAATTAATATCTCCCAGGAACTTTTGGAAATCATTAAGTGTGTGTAGATGAGAGGTTTTTAAGTGAAGCTTTTGAGTGGTGATTTGATTATTATTCAATTCGAAACCGAGGTAATAATAAGGGTCAGCAAGTTGTATTTTGTTCAGGGCAATTTGAAGTCCAAGGGAAGTTAGTTGGCAAGTTAGGTCCTGACTGCACCTAAGTACCTCTAAGCTGGAGGCCCCCGCCAGTAAAATATCATCCATGTAATGAATGATATAAATGGAAGACCACCGACGCCTGAGAGGGTCTACAGCCTGAGCAACAAATTTTTGACACAGAGTGGGACTATTGGCCATGCCCTGAGGGAGAACTTTCCACTGATAGCGCTGCATTGGTCCTTTAAAATTAATAACTGGGAGGCTAAACGCAAAGCGTTCTCTATCAAGTGGGTGAAGAGGGATAGTGAAGAAGCAATCTTTGAGATCAATAATGATTTTAAAGTAATTAGCTGGAATGGCGACGGGGGAGGGGAGTCCAGGTTGGAGAGCCCCCATTGTAAACATGGTTTTATTAATTTCTCTGAGGTCCTGAAGGAGTCGCCATGACCCATTTTTCTTTTTTATCACAAATATAGGAGTATTCCAAGGAGAGGTAGTTGGTTCTAAATGTCCAGCAGCCAGCTGTTCCTGCACTAACTCTGTGGCAGCTGCGAGTTTTTGCTCAGTCAAGGGCCATTGATCTACCCACACTGGAGACTCAGATCTCCACTTAATTTTATCAGCGTGGAGTACAGGGAAGTCAATGGCCACTACGAAAAATTTTCGCTTCCCAAGCCTGAACGATTATTTTTAGGCGTTATAAGAAGAGGCTGCTTCATGCCTTGATGATTCTTTCCCAATCCCTGTCCCGGTAGGAAGCCCAAATTAAGCATCTGTTGGGTAACTATTTCATTTGGGCTACACATGATGACCCCCAGCTGGGATAAGACATCACGACCCCACAGATTAACAGGCAAATCCGGAACTATGTAAGGTTGAACTTGTCCTGAGTTACCCTCAGAGTCCTTCCAAGTAAGAATTTTTGAGCTTTGCTTAGGATTGACAGACTGACCAATGCCTTCAAGATGAGTTATTGAGGTCTCACAGGGCCAGTTGGAAGGCCAATATTTAGCTGAAATTACTGTAGCATCAGCTCCTGTGTCCATTATTCCTTCAAAGGCTTTGCCATCTAACTGGAGAGTAAGTTTTGGTCTATTGGGTGTGACTGGTTGTATCCAATATGCATCTGAGGACCCGAAGGCGACGTCAGGCCGCCGGGGAACTAAATGCCTATGGGGTGTGGGTAATAAAGGGAGCAACAAGATTTGAGCTATTCTTTGACCTGCATGTATGGATACTGGCCCTGAGGGGGCAGAAGCTAAAAGAGATATCTGTCCTGTATAATCATTGTCAATGACTCCTGGGAGGATCTGAAGACCGGCCAAAGAGGAACTGCCACGCCCTATTATCAATCCAAACGTTTCTGGGGGTAATGGTCCTCGGACCTCTGTAGGAATGACCTGAATGCCCTGTTCAGGGGTTAGTATTGCACTGATGGCAGATCGTAGGTCCAACCCTGCACTTCCAGGGGTGGCGCGACAGAGGGAGCTGAAACCTGTCTCTGTGTCTGCTTTTGGGGAACAAACCTGACTGCCCCTAGGTTCTGTTCCAAGGGTGGGGCCAGGGTCTGGCCCCGCTGGGAGTTTCCCTGTTTCGGGGGGAGAGGCTGACCGTTGATGTCAGTTTTGGAATAACAATCTACAGCCCAATGCTTGCCTCTTTTGCATCGGGGGCACACCGAGGTGGGAGGCCCACGATTTTGTTTTCCCAGGGAACATTCGCGCACAAAATGGCCAGGCTGCTTGCAATTAAAACAAGTTTTTTGTAATGAGTTGGGGTTCAAGCCCTTAAGCGCTGCTCCTATGGCAACGCCGATAGCATGAGAGGCTCCAATACCCGAACAAAGTCGGACATAATCGGAGAGATCTCCTCTGCGATGAGGTCGTAGGGCTTCTTGGCAAGAGGGGTTAGCATTTTCAAAGGCAAGGTGTTTGATAAAGGCACTGCCAGTCTCACCTTCTCCCACTAGCCTTTCGGCAGCATCGGTTAATCTGCTGACGAACTCACTATACGGCTCATCGGGTCCCTGGCGGATGTTAGCCAATGAGGTGGTGGCTGCGCCCTTGGGGGGGAGACGTTTCCAGGCTCTAAGGCCGGCGTTTTGTATTTGTGATAATAAACCAGGGGGAAAATTTGCCTGTTTCTCATTGGTGTCATATGGAGCCCTCCCCAAGAGTTTATCTCTCGTCCAGGTGCGGGAGGTCCGGCTTTCTCCGTTACGCTGGGCCGTTTCCCGGCACAGTTCAGCAAATTCGGTACACCAGAGAACAAAGTCTCCCCCTGATAAACAGGCCCGAGCCAAGAAATGCCAATCATTAGGTGTAAGCCATCGGTCACTAAGGCTCTCAAGCAATGCTATACTGTAAGGGGCTGTCGGGCCGTAGTTATTGACAGCCGCTTTTAAGTCTTTAACATGTTTCACATTTAAGCGGCGATATTTCTGGGGGCTAAGGCTGTCAGGTTGGACAGCATCTATATCAGGATTCTCAGTTTCTTCCTCTTCTATCTCAGGGCCTTCTTGCTCTTCCTCACTCTCTATTTCAGTCTCTATCTGCCCGTGCTGGCTACGAGTTACCGGAAAGTTGAGGAGAGTCCTAGGACGGCCTGGGGCACCTTTTGACACATTGTTCCCGGATCGAGTTTTAGGATCTTGGGCTAGGCGGAGTGAGTTAAGCTCTTGCTCAAGGGCTTGGAGCTCCTTTTGGAGATCTAACTGTCTGTGTCTGCGAGCTACAAGTTTTTCTAGCGTTGATATATCCTGATCAAGGGAGTTTTCAGTCGATCGGGGAGGAGAGCTGGGTTCCAGGCCAAGGGGTGGGGCGGTCAGGTTAGGAGGGTCTGGAGGATGAGGAGGTCTCTGAAAGGCAGGGGCCGTAAAGGTATAGGGGTAGGCATTCTCATGGTAATGAGCAGCATTTTCTTCAAGAGTGGTCTGACCCTCAGGGGACAATGCGTTAGAATCGGGTTTATCAATGAAAGCTCTCAGGGACGGGTGAAGCCCCTCGGGGGGATCAGTATGACTCCCTTGCGGGGGTGTGTGTGTTCCAAAGGCTTGAGGTTTTTCTGGAATATCAAGAGAAACTGAGGGGGGACAGGACCGTTCTTTCATAACCTTTTCACCCATCTGGGCTAGATGTTGAACATCAGGAGCATTATGAGAACTCTGGAGGACATCATTTATCAAATTCCAATAAGAAAAACAAGTGACTGGGACCTTCTCGGGTCCGAAAGTTTTATAATCGTCATTCAGACAATCTCCAACCCGTTTCCAGATTTGCGGGCTAATGGTGCCTTCCTGTGAAAACCACGGACAAATGTCTGATAGGAACATAAAAAACTGAGCTAAGTCTTTCTTTTTCGCCTTAATTTTCCGCCTATCCAATGATTTTTCAATGCCGGTAAGAAACAAGTCATGCGAACTTAATTCCTGTCCCATGTCTACCAACCACCACTTACCTCTCAGACCAACTCGCAGGGCGGCTACTCCCGCGGTGATCAGGACAAGTTTGACTCACGGGCAGCTTTTCCCGTGGAAACTTCAGTCGAGCGAGCTCACACCCGGTGCGGTCGCTCAGGACGCCTGGCCAGGACTTCCTTCTCCGTGGTGGGTTTCTTTCAGCAGCTCCGTACCTCGGGCCCCACGTTGAGGCGCCAGTTTTGCCCCGGCCCGCGGAACAAATCAACGAAGGAACGAGGGAGAGCCTGTGAAAGTGAGCGAGAAAGGCGGAAAAATGGAGGCAAGACAAGAATCTGATCAAGCCTCGTTTTATTATCAAAATGAGGTATATTTATAGCGGTAGGAATAAAGGGAGGGATCAAGTGACGTAGGGATGGAGTGACATTTGGAGTGAGGTAGTTGTCGGCTGGGGATTGGATATACATAGGACTAAGGCAGTGACATCAGGCAGGAAGTTTTTCGCGCGCGCGGGCCTTTTGAATTTCGCTGGCGCGGGCTTTTTCAAACTTGGCGCGCGCGGGCTTTTTCAGTCCTACAAGCTTCCTGTATGTCGGGGCCTGGGGGCTCACCCACGGCTCCCGACACAGCACTCTAAATATTACTCTTTTGTATTCTGCCTCTGATAATTTCTGGAAGTCTTCTGGAGAATTTTTGTTTTTTTTTAATTCTTTTTTAGGACTTTTCAGAGTCCATGGCGGTCAGCTTCTTTAAATGTTTGTTGTATTCACGCCGTCAAAAAGTGCTTGCTATTTATTTGTTTGATTGGCTTGGCATTGTGTTTTAATATTCATGTATTTTTTTAATTTAATTTTTGAGTATACATTTTGATCATTTGAGCTAAACTGATTATTGCAGCCTGAAAAATTCCAATGTCCTGTCACCAGATGGTTAGATCTGTGAATATACTGAGAAGGATAGGGGGAGTTGCATGTTCAGGGAATCAAGCAGAACTTTTTTTCTTCCTCTCCCTTTTCTTTATCTCTCCAAGTCCAGGAGAAAAACTCAGGGCATGCATGTAAGATGTCCCTTTTCAGGCCCAGGCAGTGTGTCAGAGTTTAGTGCCCAGTGCAGAGCAGAGAATATTGGGGAAAGTGCTGGGGAAAGGGAGAGAAATTACACAGGAAAGATTTTGAGTCAGCAAGAGTTCACAAACACTTAGCTTATACTCTGAGGTGAAAATTCTCTGCAGTTCTGTAGGTGCAGCTGTCCAAAGCTCAGCTTCTCCTGCTGAGAAAGATGCACTTCCCTCACAGTGCTGCTGCTTTGCTTGGCCACCTGCTGCTGTGCTACAAATCTGCGTGGCTGGCTGAAGTGGATCCTTCTGTGGGATGCAGATTTAAATCTGGCCAAGATAGTTGTCTCTGGACCTGCTTTGTCCTCCCTCTTACCCAGTCCAATCTTACAGCTTTCCACGGGATATTCAGGACTCCTCAGTCCACTCATTCTGGCTGGTCCAGCTAACAGGGTGCTGGCCAGGTAAATTTTGGCAGATCTTCACTGCTTCTGAACTTTCTTTTTCTTCCTCTGCTGCTTAGTTCAACTCCTCAAATTTGTCTTCAACACAGGGCTCCTCTATTGTCATATATAATCAACTGACTTATTTTGGGGGGTGGGCACTTGGCTTTGGCTTTGGTGTTGTAAGAGAGATTACAAGAATCATCTGCCTACTCCACCATATTGGCCCTGCCTCCCTCTTTTTTTAATTTTGAGGCATAGGTTGTTTTCTTAGTGTTTACCTTAATATTTACCTCTATTTTTTCCTAAATTTAAGCCAATCTTTAATTTCTTTATATCTCCTCGACTTTCTTTCCTTATGAAGGATGTATGACTCCATTTTAAATACTTCTTTTTTTTTGTTATGATGCTTACATAATGACATCTCTGTATCCCTATTTGCAGTACTTCTATGATTTATTTTTATGATTCCTGTATTTGGGTTAACATCCAGTTGCTGTGTTCTAGTCTTAGGTTGTTACCTGCTGTTATTGATTTTCTAACCAAAGGATTCCCTTTAGTATTTTTTGTAACTTTGGCATCATTTTTGCAAATTCCACAAGTTTCTGTTTATCTGTCAGTGTCCTAATTTCACCATCATATTTGAGAGACAGTTTTTCTGAATATATAATTCTTGGCTGGCAATTATTTTCCTTCAAGGCTTTGTATATGTCATCCCATTTTCTTCTTGCCTGCATAGTTTCTGCCAAGTAGTCTGAGCTTAGTCTTATTGATTCTTCTTTGTAGATTATTTTTATTTATCCCTAGGCACATTTAAAGGTATTCCATTATCTTTAATTTTGGCAAGTTTGATTATAATATGCCTTGGTGTCTTTCTTTTGGAATCTATCTTGTGCAGAGTTTGATGAGTGTCTTGGATAGATAACTTTTCATCCTTCATGATATCAGGGAAGTTTTCCATCAACAAATCTTTGACAATTCTCTGTATTTTCTGTTAGCCTCCCTGTTCTGGAAACCCAGTCACTCATAAATTATTATTCTTGATAGAGTTCCACATAATTTTTAATGTTTATTGATTTTTTAAAATTCTTTTATCAGATTTTTTTCTTCAAATATGGGATGTTACATGTTTTACCTTCAGTCTCACTAATTCAGCCTTCCATTGCCTCAGTGCAGCTCCTTTGACTTTCTATTGAGTTGTCTAATTCTGTAATTTTATCAATTTTCTGAATTTCTAATTGTTGTCAGTGTATGCTTTCTTGCAGCCTGTTCAGTTTGTCATTATGCTCTGCTGCAATTTTCCTCATCTCCTTCCTGAAGAGTTCTAAATATTAATCTTTTGTATTCGATTTCTGATAGTTCCAGGAAGTTTTCTTCCTCTGGAAAATTTGATTCTTTGTTTTGAGACCTTTCTGAAGAGATAAAGGTGTGCTTCTTTAAGTGATTTGAAATTGTTGTTTCTGAGTCATCAATAAATTGAATTTATTTGTTTTATGTTTGCCTACTGTGTTCTAGCTTCTTGTTTTATTTTGTTTTGAAATGTCCACATAGGCTGGTTGTATGTGATAGTTTGGTTATCGTTGCCTTTGAAATTCTAATGTCCTGTCACCAGGTGCTTAGAGCTAATGGTAGACATGACAGCCCAAGAGTATGCTTACTTTTCTTATATGAAGTCAGCTGAGGTGTCCAGGTAGTCAGTCACCAAGTATGTTGTCCAGGCTCTCACTTACTGTCCTAGATGGTCAGTGGTGATTGGTATATGCAAAAGTGTCTGGCTGAAGTCAATGAGAAATCCAGGGGACTAACAGCTGTCCTTGAGTGTCTTGAGGATTGCATATACCCTTATGTCTGAATCTAGGTGAAGGAAAAGTTTCTACCCTCATTTTCTAGCTCAAGGAAGCCAGTAGGCTTTTTCTGCAGTCTCCCAGTTTGTTAAATTGTTCCATGTCTTTGCGAACAACTCAGAGTGGGCTTAAGGAGTCCTACTTACAGCTCAGTTAATGGTGTCAGACACCAGAGTTGGACACAGGAAAGAAAAGGGAAAGGAAAGCACTGAGAGAAGGGAAAGGGGGTTATCCCAAAGGAAAGATTTGTATCTGTGCCTTGTAGGTTACATACAAAGACTTAGCTTTTGATGATCTGGTGCTGTCCTTTTTCAGTGGTTCTGGAGGCTCAAGTAGATCCTTCAGTACGAAATTCCACCACTCTGCTCACTATGCTGGCTGAGGCCGTTTCCCAATGAGTCAGATCCATTGAATCCTATGTGTGTCTGACTTTACTCTCCCTTCCCTGTTGCTCAGTCAAATTTCTCAACTTTCCCTTTGGTATTAATGGCTCCTAGGGTGTCATATGTACTGGATTTATTTGTTGTTTTTTTTGAGTTTTTGTAGTTAGATAGGTCACAAGCATCATCTGTCTACTCTGCCATCGTGGCCCTGCCTCTCAGATTCAGTAATTCTAAACACACATTTGATAATCTGATGTGTAAGACCCTTTGTTAACTTTATAAAATAAAAGCAAAATATTAAAAAGGAATAGGATTAGAATTAAGGAAAATTATTTTCCAGGCAGTTACTGACCATCCCAGGTAGCCAGCCTCCCTCTATTAATAGTGATGGGCAGCACAAACTCCAAGGTATTCATTCTGAGAGTTGCAATTTGGACTGTGGTTATATGGGTATAAATGTTTTCACTATTCGGATCTGACTTGACGGCACTTGGCTTGGCTTGGCAAAATCCATTCAGCTTTCTTTCAAATACTGATTTTTTTAGCATCAGTGATTGCCTCTAATATTGATCAGTTCAGCATATTGTAAAGAATACTGTTAAACTTTAGCTAGAGCTCAGAAAGTGTTACTAGAATGACATAAATAAAAGCCATCTGTAGGGATGGGGTGGGAAGTAGCACACTGGCTCAAATCACTGTTTACTCTGTTAAACTGCTATTTGCCTAGTAAAGAATACAGGCACTGCAGAGTGGAAATAAAAAATGGAGTATAAACACCTGTCTTCTCTCCCCCAGCTCCTCTGCCTTGGAAACAGGGGAAAGAGGTGCTACTAGCACTTTGGAGTAAATAGCATCTTGCTCTAAGGGCATGGCTGGCTACCAGTCAATTCGTATGCTGTGCACCAAGGTTTCATTTGTTTCAGCCTCAACTGGAAAAAGTGGTGTCCAAGGTTCTCTACTGGATGAGAAGGGCCTGCAGGAAACAGACAGGGATTGAGACTTTAAACAAATGCTTGTCAAAGTTCAGAAAGCAGGTCCTACCTTCCTCACTGGAAGGTTATTCTTTGCAGTTATGTTGTTGTTATTGTAAGGTGCCATCCAGTCAGTTCCAACTCTGTGACCCTACCTACAACAGAAAGAAACACTGCCAGGTCTTGTATCATCTTCACAACTGTCGTTATGTTTGAGCTCATTGTTGCAGCCACTGTGAGAATCCATCTCATTAAAGTGTCCTCCTCTTTTTTACTGACCCTCTGTTTTACCAAACATGATGTCCCCAGGAACCAGTTCCCTCTGATTGCATTTCCACAGCACGTGAGCCAAAGTCTTGCTATCCTCATTTCTAAGAAGCATTCTGGCTGTACTTCTTACAAAACAGTCTTATTCATTCTTCTGGCAGTCCATGGTATATTGAACATTCTTTGCCACTAACATAATTCAAAGGGATCAATTCTTCTTCAGTCTTGTAGTGACAGCTACACATGAATTGCCCATTACAAAATATCCATTAGCACAGGTTAGTTTATCATATTAACCTTACAGAAGAATCATTCTTCTTTTAAGTAACAGTATAAAGTTATTGCTGTTGTTATTGGTTGTTTTCCTGCAGGGAGAGTAATGCACATCTTGATGTGATAGATCCTGCGTAATGGGGAACCATGGAAAATGGAACGTGCTGATTCCACAGAAAATAAGTTGATTTCTGGAATTGTTATTTAAAGAGCACATTGTTTTTTTTTTTAAATGAAGATTCCACCCACTACACAGGGAAGAGTGAAGGAAAGGTGCAAGGAAATGAAAGTCTGGTGAGGGAAATTAGAGATGACTAAGTATTGTTAGCCAAGCCAAGCCTAAGGAACCATATCTAACATTGAACATAGATACTGACATTGGAAATGGGCCAGTCTAAGGAAAAGGAACTGACTGTTCCGCTTGCCAACTCCAGTGGGCAAAGCTAGGGAAAGAGAAACTGAGAAAGAGCTATTGGGAAGGGTAACAGTGAATGAAAAGAAGTCGATTAATGCAGTCTTTAAAAATAATTTGTTCTTTTAAACTGCAGCTGTTATTTAAGGGAACCAAAGGGTGGGGGGACAGAAGCACAAGTCTTCTAGAATTGTTAGCAATAAAGAACACAAACCTTTCCCTGTTACTTCATCTGCAGGCTTTATTTATTCCCTGCACAGCTCTCTCTGGTCCTTGCTTCTCTACGACGACATTTGATGAACTAAGCTAAAGTAATGTTATATTGGGTGTTGGACACTTATTGTGTTTCTTTTTACAAGTAACACATTTGTATTTAAAAGAAAGTTCAACCTCAAAGAGATAATTGATCATGGGATGGTGGGGAACTCAATTAGAGTCAAGTTTTTGTCAAAGATCCATTAGTGGTGAGTTCGAAAAGTATTTTTTCTCCTGATTTCTGTTGAATTGTTCACCATATTGTTTAATGTGTGGGGCTGTAAAACATTCAGGTACAAACCTGAATGACAGTGGGAGATATGTGAGTTTATACACACTGTCACTCCACATCAGCCTTGTGCTCAACTGAAAGCATTCTCACAAGCTACCAATTTTGTGTCTATACGATGTTTTGTCATTAGGAAACTCAACCTGGAAGTGATTCAGTCAGAGCTGGCCTCTTACTAAAGCTTTCTAGGATACAGAGGCTTGTCCTGAAACCTCTATCTTTGTCAGGTGACCACCTAACTCGTAATTTATACCGTAGGATACTAGGAAAGGAATAAGAAACACTAAATACCTGTCTATAAGGAACAGACATGTTGAAATGTACTTTAAGGTAGAGCAATGCTGTCTAATAGAACTTCATATGATGATAGAAATATTCTACATCTGTGCTGTACAGTTGAAATGTGGCTGGTTTGACTGAGGGAATATATTTTGAATTTTAATTAATTTAGACAAATTTAAATTTGAATAGGTACATGCAGTTATTGGCTATTATGTTTTATTATAAAATGGCTTGGAGGCAATGTTTGACCTCCTCTAACTTCACAAGGGGAATGATAATCAAGATCAATAGCCCAAAGCTAATTCTTATGAGGCAGAAGTCAAACACGCCTCCTCTTGCTGCCATCTTTACCAATTCTGACAGCAACCGTCTGTTCCACAGCATTCTGTATTTCTCTGCTGGGTCTAATAATTCATTGCAATGGCCACACAGAACTCACAGACAATAGTCACGATGATGAGCTTTATTAGGGAAGTAACAGGTCACAGTGCAGGTTCAGGAAGGCTCAGGATACAGTTCTTCCATCAGGACAACCTCTTTCCAGCCTTGCTCACAGGTACACCTCTCCCTGGCCATCTACCTCTGCCCAAAGACACTTAGCTTTCTTGCTTCTTGGGCTGGGAATCCCAGTGTGCAGTTTTTCCTGTCTGTCTCTCCTGCTACCACTTCTCTGCCACTGTTTCTTGTAATCTTCAAGGTTACAGCTCTCTCTCTGTCTCCTGCATCTAAGAGATTCTCAGCTCAGGGATCTCTCCTGGCTGTTCGTGGTGGTGGTAGTATCCTTTCTTTACTGCCTCTAGGGTGGTTCATTTCAAACCCAGTGGGATTGTAAAACCGACCAGTTCCTTGGTGGGCTACAAATACACCATATTCCCAGTCCCGCCTATTCACTTGGGTAGAGTTGCAAGACCATGGTGAGAAAGCCACAGAAAAGCAATCATCACACCAAATTTATATTGTAAAAGTAGATCTTGGAAAATGAGATGATAGGATAATTTGAAACTTTTATCTTTAACATTAAAAAGAAGGTCATCCACTTAAATAGCTGTTATTCCTGGAGGCCACGTATGTCTGTGAGTTTTAGTGATTGTCTCAGTTACCTAGCACCACAGTAACAACAAATTTACAAGTGGGTTTCTCAGTTTTAGAGGCTGAAATTCCAAATCAGGTTCTTTGCAGTACCAATTACTTCCATAGTCCTCTTTCCTACTTTCTGGTGTCTGATGACAATCCTTAGCCCTTAGTGTTCCTTTTCTTGTAGACAGTTCCTTACATGGCATCTGTCTTCCCCCGTATGTGTGTCCATGTGTATTCTGCTCTTTTATAAGTCGGATCCGACTCGACGGCACTTGGCTTGGCTATAAGAAGTTATTTGGTTTGGAACCTACCCTATTCTACTAGAGCCTCATTAACATAACAAACAAAAAACCCTGTTTCCAAACAGGTCATATTTACAGTACAGGAGTTAGAAATTTCACCTTTAATTTTGGGGGACACAGTCCATTCAATACAAGTAATCCACTTACTGCTGTCAAGTCGATTCCAACTCATAGTGACCCTATAGATCAGAGTAGAACTACCTCATAGAGTTTCCAAGGAGTGCCTGGCAGATTTGAACTGTCAATCTTTAAGTTGGCAAACGTAGCACTTAGTTCAATACCAATAGTGTTACCTAAAACTTCTTTAGGTAACATGTAAATTTGATGTTTAGGATAGAATTCCCTTAATGAAAAAGGATATAAACGTTTTCAGCCTCCACATCAGACAATAGATAGGGCTGATTTCTTCTCCAGATGACAGGCATTACCTCCCAAAGCTTCATCAGGGTCTCTGGTAATAGCAAGAAGCTAGGGTCTTTCCAAACAATAAAAGCCTTGAATACAAGACATTTTCTCCAGAAACAGTTTAAAGGCCTCTTAAGTAGAAATGACGGCAGTCTTTCCTTCAACTCTCTAGTGATGACAGCATTAATGGTTTGAATACGTTAAAGGCCATATCATTCTCTTCTCACTACAAGCTGATCATATATATGCATATTTTAAATTCCTTGCCCTTGATCAATGAACAAAAGAGAACTGTGACTAAAATCCTATGTGAGCCTCCTTGGAACTTAAAGCCTCTTTGCTGAAACAGGAATAGACAAGATAAAGGAAAAAGCAAGAAAATGAATACAAAAACAATTAGAGTAGACCAGCCTTCAAATCATGCATGATTTCCAATAGAGAAAGATTTAATTATGCCATAATGGCCAAAATCACCTATTTAAGTGCCCATTTATATGTGATGCTGGACCTGGAAGACATACAGAAAAAGTCAGACTTCATTTCATCCCACTAGACAGACAGCAATGAAACAGAGAGATATTCAGGATGAGAATTAAATCCATTAATGAGTATTTACATTCAGTGCAAATGTAGCTCCCACAGAGTAGACTTGAAACTCAGTAGCTAAAGAACAAAACCCTGGACCATTGTCACTTGGATGCAGAAGACGGAGAGAGGAGGTTGTTTGGATATGTAATGCTGTGCATTTTTCATGAACGTGCTATTTGTCCTCTGGGAGAGATGTGTGTGTGCTTGTTGTTTTGTTAGTTACTGTCAAGTTGTTTCTAATTCCTGGTGACCCTGTGCACAGTGGAATCAAATGCTACTTAGTACTGCTATATCCTGAAGATCAGTTATAGATTGGGTTGTGGTGATCCACACAGGTTCCGACTATCAATTTTTAGAAGTAGATCACCAGGCATTTTTACCTAGTCTGTCTTAGCCTGGAATCTCTCCTGAAGTCTTTTCAGCATCATTTTAACATATAAGCCTTCACTGACAGATGGGTAACGGCTGTGACTGAGGGACATTGGCCAGAATTGAACCTGTGTCTCCAGCATGAAATGTAAGAATTCTTTCACTGAACTATGCCAGTGGCTCCTCATTAGTCTTAAAAAACAAAATAAAAAAGCCATTGCCATCAAGTCAGTTCTCAGTCAAAGCAGTGCTATAGGTCGGAGTAAAACTACAGGGAGATATACATCAAAACCATAATGAGATACTACTTGACAGCTACTGTTGCTGGTATTATTAGCTGATGTTGAGTCAGCTCCCAACTCATGACAACCCCATGTACAACATAAGGAAATGCTGCCCTTTCCTGCACAAATCCTATGATCAGTTGTGGACTGGACTGTGTATGTGCATAAGGCAGTTTGGGGACTCATGCAGCCATAAAGCTATTCTCTTTCCTCCTCCAAGTCAGAGAAACACACTGAGCCTGTGCTACTCCCCGCAGAAGTCGGAAGATATAGTGAAG
Source organism: Heterohyrax brucei (assembly GCA_028571685.1). Taxonomy (NCBI): domain Eukaryota; kingdom Metazoa; phylum Chordata; class Mammalia; order Hyracoidea; family Procaviidae; genus Heterohyrax; species Heterohyrax brucei. The sequence goes on from CM053166.1 coordinate 59,872,629, forward strand.
GCTGAGAGAAAGAGAGAAAATAGTCAAATTCCATTCATCTGCAGTCCTCTAGATTAGAAATGGTACAAGGGTTTTTTCACTCAAGGCTGTAAAAATAAAAGAGGCAAACTGGGCTTAAAGCTAAGCTCAAAACTGAAGACCAAAACAGGAGCAATCCAAAGTTTTTCTAAACCAAAGGGCCTACAAGTGCAAACTAGGTATGATATACAGAGCCAGGAATCCACAAATCAGGGAGACAGGAGAAAGAAAATAAAAAGAGGGGAAAAAAAGATAAATTCGGGCAACTTCTTAGAAAACTTAAAGTCCCCTTCAAGCTGGTGCACGCTCTGCTGGTTTCACTATATCTGAAAACTTGTTTCAGGGAGATAACGATAACCAGTGACTTCGTAGGGCACAGACTGGAAGACCCAGCGTTCTACATATCCATGTAATTGCCAATTAGGGCCCTAGAGTTTGGGATATTCCATATTCAAACTAAAGTGAAATCTTTGAGAAACTGGGAATAGAGGGTATGCAAATCCTCCAAATGTGTGGGCTCTGATATGAAAAAAGTGCTCTTTCCATCATAGACTGTCTTTGGACATGAAACAGCATGAAACATAGACCATGGGTGCAATAGGAAGAAAAAAATCTAAAAAATGTGTGGGTTCTTTCAGTCACTGCTTATCTTTTTGGCAAATTTGAGATCGTGTGGCTCAGTGTTACCTTCTTAAAACTTTCAGCACTGAAGAGTGAAATCACTCAGTGGCACAAGGACAAATATTGTATGAGACCCCTACTATAAAGACTTAAAAACAGAGTCATGTACAGAAGAAAAGACTCTTTGATGGCTGCAAGGGAGGGAAGAGGAGGGTGGGAAGGAGGGAGAGGGCTGGTTATAGATTAGGTAGTTGATAGAAATTTGGTCGGGTGAAATCAGTGACAGCACACATTAAAAAGAAGATCAATGTAACTGGACTTCAACATAACCTGAAAACCCTTCTAATCTTAACTCAATATTGCAAGGATAGAGTAGCAGTGTCAGGGGTCCAAGGACCATGCTCTCAGGGGACATCGAGGCCAATTGGCATAACTAGCCTATTGCTAAGAGAGTCTTCTGTACACCATATTGGTGAGTGGCATCTGGGGTCTTCAAAGCTAGCAAGCTGCCATCTGAGGTATACCAAATGGTCCCAACTCAGCTGGAACAGATGATCACCAAGGACAACAATGACATGAGGGGGAAAGAGCCCAGAAGACAGAAAGACTGACATGAATGGGTGACTATATCAACATGTGACCAGAAGAACCAGGTGGTGCCTGGCCACCACAAATGACAGTCGTGATAGGGCTCAAAAGATCGAGTCCCAGGGGCAACACAAGAAAAACAGGGTACACCTTAAGAACTCCACTAAAGGACTGCAACTGATGGTCCAAAGGCCTGGGAGTTCCCCTGGAGCATGGTCCCTAGACCTGATGCTGTCCCTGATCATAAATCATTACTGAGATCAACTCTTCAGAGAGGAATGGATTGAACTGGGGGACACAGAGTTACAATATTGTGTGTGCACTTGATGCCTCTATGCATCTATAGGATGTCATCCAACTGGCCTCTTACTGGGGAGGGGGAGAGGGTAGAGAGGAGGGGACAGGAGATTGTTAAGAGGATATGACATGTATAGAACTGAAAGGAGGAGTGTGCTGTCACCAGGTATGGAGAGCCAAAGAAGCTGCAGATAGGCAGGTATGCAAATTTAAATTGGACTGTACACTTTCACTCAATCACAATTTAAAAAAAACGGAAGAAAAAAAAACTTTCAGCATTGGTTCTTGTGCCAACACATCATTTTCTACTTTTTTTTCTCCTTCCTCCTGGCCATTCCTCCTTCTTTGTCACTTTGTAACATTGTCTTTTCTGTCTGTAACAATGTCTGTAACATTGTTCATTTCTTAAATAGTGGGACCACTGAGGTACTGCACTCGGTAACAACTCGGTAACAATTTCTTACACAAAGTCCAAAGATAGGCCTTCAGCCAGTCCATCAACTTCTGAAGTCGTATATGAAATGTGTGTGTGCACCTGAGCATTTTTGTCTAAGGTAAGAAGATCTTAAGCTTTGTTTGGATCCTCAAAGTAGTCCTTTACCCCAAAGAAGTTAAGAACCATTGCTCTATTCTATCTCTGTGGATAATCTCATCTCTCTTTGTGACTTCAGATAAAATCTACATAAAAAAGACTTCTTAATCATATTTCCAGCCCATTTCTTTCACTTGTGCTTTAGATGCACATAGCCAACTCCCTACAGGAAAATTCTACCTGATACCTAAAATTCAACTTGTTCTGGACCAAATTTGTGATCTTTACTTACTGGCCTCAACTTTGTTCCTCTGCTTGTGTTCTTCTGTTTTGAGAAATGACATTCTATTTTCCTAGATTGAGTTTCCCAAAAAGTAGACCCTGAGACAAAGATCTGAGTGGAAATAGTATATCTGAGAGATGATCCTAGGTAGCATTTGAAGGATTAGGGGAGAGAGGCAGGGGAGGGAATATAACCAATAATCCAATCCAATCCAAGTGCCATCGAGTCGGATAACCAATAAAGGAAACATAATCAAGCTAGAAGCCACATGAGAAATCAGCACTTATCCCTACTGAGAAAACTTGGTGAGCACTACAGAACAAGAAACTCAGAGTTATCCCACCTGAGAGATACAGGAGCTAGAGTATTTATATACCAGCTACCATCAGTGTAGAGTATTTATATACCAGCTACCATCAGTTGCTTTTTTGAGTGTTACTTCCCCAGCATTTCTAACTTCCTGCACAGATGAACAAAAAGTGTTTCAGCAACTAAAGAATCCCTAGGCAGGAACTCATACTTAGAAATCAGGATGGCATTTTCCAAAGTGGTAAGGGAAAGAGGGTATCAATATATATACCAAGACCATCTACCCAGTTGATCAGGTCGGAAACAAGAATGCATTTCCTGACATCTCTCATGATCACCGACCTCTCTCTTTAATCCCTAGCCCTACTCAGTCAAAGCCACTAGTGTCTCTTAGTCAAACATTCCACAGCAGTCCCCAATGTTACTGTTTTTTTTTTTTTTAACTTTTATTTCTACTTTTACAGGTGGATATTCTCTTTCTCTCTTTGTGTTGTTGCCTCAGCCCACAAGATGGGAATTTCTTGCTGACCTTTCTTCCCTTTCAGAGAAACACTGGTTAACTCCAGCACTGATACCTTCCCGGGAAAGTTTTGTGAGGAGGCCCTGAAATTCTTTCCATTTATTTCCATCCTGACTTTAATGCTCCAAGAAGACCAGTGAGAATATATAGGAGCTGGAGGTGGGATTGGGGTAAAGGTTCATCATGGCCCAAGGTGTTAGTGCTGTCTCTTTCTCACCCAGAAAGTACATCATTCATTTTTCTTTCTGTAAGACAGCACCTTCTTCTTTCCATTCCTACTTGCATGTAGTAAGATAAGAAGAGAAGGGCTTTCCTTTCTCATCTTGAAAAAAACTAAATTAAACCAATCCCATTGTCTCCAAGTTGACTCTACTCTTAATGCCCCTATAAGACAGAGAACTGCCCAACAGTGTTTCCAAGGCTGTAATCATTACCAAAGCAGACTGCCATATCTTTCTTTTGTGGAGTGACTGGGGGATTTGAACTGCTTTTCTTTCCGTTAGAAGCAGAGTGCTTAACCACTGTGCAACAATAGCTCCTTTACCTTGAAATAGAGTTTGTATATTTCCATTTTCTCCAACTGGATGAATTCAGCTAAAAGAGAAGAAGTTAGAAGAGATTAGAACCTGGGTTTCAGACGCATTCCATCCAGCTTTACCAACAGCAAAGCTAATACCAAACCCAAACCCAAACCCATACCCATTGCTGTCAAGTCAATTCTGACTCATATTTCAATCCATATCTGCTTCTTGTGTCTGATCTTACTTTTAGGAACCCAGAGGTGGAAAAAGGGATATGATTAATACCAACAAGTATCTTTGCTTCCAGTTTTATTCCTTTCTAATTAGGAATGACTAGGTATCCTGGTTTATCCAGAATAGTTTCAGTTTATTCCTATTGTTCTAGTACAATTATTAATAGCATCCTCTTAATGGTTTTAACATGAAACATTGAAACTCACTTGCAAGTCTCTTTCCAAGGCCATTTAACTAACTTTGTATTTGTAATTTTGTATTCTTTGCTTTATTTTTCTTTTCCAAAGAGGGCTCCCCAAAGGTGTATAAACTTCAGGTGGATAAGCCTGATCTACCTTTATGCCCTCTTTCACCCTGAAAACTGTCCTTGTTTGATAAAGGACCTATTGCCAGAATGTATCACAAACTATCAAAAGTCAATGATAAGACAATAATCCAACTGAAAGTGAGTAGATGTGAAGAAATACTTAAGCAAATAAAATATATGGATGGCAAATAAGCACATAAAAAGGTGTTCAACATCATTATGAACAAAACAAAAACAAAAACCGAACCCAAAACAAAGCAAGACAAAGAAAAAACAAATAATGTGACAATACCAAGATGTAGTGGGAGGAGCTCTGGTGGTGCAGTGGTTAAGCGCTTGACTGTGATGTGGCAACCTGCTTCTGTAAGGATTTTCAGCCCCTGAAAACACTATTAGGCAGTTCTATCCCGTACCTTAGGGTCATTATTAGTCACAATTGACATACCAACACTGGGTGTGAGTATGGGGTGAAGCCTTCATGGGAATGAGAAGCAACTGGAATTCTTATATGTTACTAGAGAGTATGCAAAATAGAATACAGATTCTCATAAGGTTAAACATACTTACCATATGTCCCCCCAAACCCCAAATTCTCTTTAACGGGTACATTAATCAATGAACTGTACTTCATCTATAGAAAAGAATATTACTCAATAATAACAAAGGATGAATTTCTTATATTTTCAGTATATGGGTAAATATCAAATATATTATTCTAAATGAAAGAAGCCAGAAACAAAAGGCAATAAGAAAATTACCAGGATACATAGGAGGCAATAAGGAAACCCGAAAAGCTCATCTCTGTGTCATTCCTCAAGGTCTTTAGGATATCTGCTTTCTTTTTCTACCTTTCAGAGTCCTCCTATGTTTCTCTATCATGTTATATCCAATGAGTTTTTTCACTGTAAGAGAGAAGACCTGGGCTGAATGGAGCTACTGTATTTTGGCCAGAACAATTTGTTAATCTTATGAATCTGAACTTAATTGGGACGGCTTGTATCTGTTCCTCGTGGTATCAGCTGGAGTGACTCAAATGGGAGCCAAAGGATACACTCTAAAATTAGCTCATTCCCATGACTGTTAGGTTGGTATTGCCTGTCAGCTGGGAACCCGGCCAGGGTTGAGGGTAAGGGTCTTTTGTTCTCCTCCCTCTGCCCTGTGATCACTTACAGTCTGGTGTCTGAATTCTGAAGGCAAGCACACTATGAGAGAACCAGGCAAAATTTGCATTGCATTTTATAGCAGCCTTAGAAGCCAGAGTGTCAACTCCACCATAATAAAAAGCAAGCCCTGATTCAATGAGAGAGAACATAGACCCTTATCTCTCAGTAAGACGATTGCTAAAGTCTCGTTATAAGAAGCCAAGTGACATAAGAGACATTGTTCTGGAATTTGGGCAAATATAATCTGCCATACCAAAAACTAGGATGACAAAAGGAGCACAGACTCTAGCAAGTCTAAAACAGAGACATCTTTTAATCCTTTCCCATGTAAGATGCTATGAAATGAGGATAAGTTGTAAATTATTCATTCATTTTTTTTAACATAACAAATAAAAACTTAGGCTTTTGAATCACTGTGTTTGTCACTGGGCAATTTGGAGTATCCCTTTGATCCTCAGTTTTCTTATATTCAAAATGACAGTAATAACTATCACATAGGGTTTTGTTACTATTAGATGAGTTAATGAATAGAAAAGACACAGTACTTGGCCCATACAAAATGGTCACGATATGTCTATCAGCATTTTAGATATAGATATTATGATTATATATTTATGTACATTGTTAAGATTTTCATTATATTTGTCATATGAATATATAAAGGAAAACACATTAAGCAAATGATCCGAGAAGGTGAACCGTATGAAGAACTGGTCATCAGGATTAGAGGAAGACCCATTAACAAAACTTGAGTTATGCAGATAACACAACCTTGCTCACTGACAGTGAAGAGGACTTGAAGCACTTACTGGTAAAGATCAAACACCATAGCCTTCAGTATGGATGAATCCCAACACAAAGAAAACAAAAATCCTCACAATTGGACCAGCAAGCAACATCATAATAAACGAAGAAAAGATTGAGGCTGTCAAGGATTTTTATTTTACTTGGATTCACAATCAACACCCACGGAGTCAACAGTCAACAAATCGAAGATACATTGCATTGGGCAAATTGGTTGCAGGTGACCTCTTTAAAGTGCTGAAAAGCAACAAGGTGCACCTTGAGGACTAAGGTGCATCTGACCCAAAACACAGTGTTTTCAATCACCTTATATGCGTGTGCCTTAGTCATCTAGTGCTGCCATAACAAAAATACCAGAAGTAGATGGCTTTAACAGAGAGAAGTTTATTTTGTTATAGTCCAGGAAGCTACAAGTCCAAATTCAGAACATCAGCTCCAGTGGAAGTCTTCCTCTGTTGGCTCCGGAGAGAGGTCCTTGTTGTCAATCTTCCCCTGGATTGGGAGCTTCTGAGGCACAGGGACCCCCAAGTTCTTTCCAGAGGATACTCTGCTCACAGCTCTTGGTGGTATGAGGCCCTTAACTATTAGCTTGCTTCCCTTTCCTTTATATTCCAAGAGATTGCCCCAAATCACAAAACAATCTTATACATTGAGTCCTGCTTCAATAACACAACTGCCACCCATCCTCTCTCATTGACATCATAGAGGCAGTATTTACAACATGAAGAAACATCACACAATACTAGAAATCATGGGCTAGGAAAGTTGCTACACACATTTTTAGGGGGACATAGTTTAAGCCATGAAAGCATGTGATGGATGAACATAGAATAAAGAAGACCAAAAAAGAATTGATAACTTTGAAATGTAGGGTCAGAGAAGAATATTGAATATGTTGTAGACTGCAAAAAGAATGAACAAATCTTTTTTGGAAGTACAACCAGGATGCTCCTTAGAAGCAAGAGCAGCAAGACTACATCTCACATACTTTTGATATGTTATCAGGAAGAACAGGTCTCTGGAGGAGGACATTATGCTTGGTAAAATAGAGTGTCATCAAAAAAGAGAAAGATCCTCAATGAGATGGGCTGACACAGTGGCTACATCTGTGGGCTTAAACATAGCAACACCCACGAAGACAGCACAGGACTGGGCAGCATTTCATTGTTGTACACAGGGTCATGATGAATCAAAACTGACTTGACAACATCTAACAACAACATATTGTTGTTTAATTTTTACTACTGCTGAATTCAGTTATTTTCAATCAACTTTTAGGTTTTATTTATAAAGTCCTCAGTTAAAGAATCCCTGTAGATCTCATTAAGAATAACTAACTTAGCCAAAAATTCCACAATGGAAATTGCTGCCAAGATTTTGGTATACCGGGTGGGATGAGGAGGTAAGCAGCTTCCGTACAGAAAGCTGTCTGTCTTCATTAACAACCTGAACACCTATGGATGTTTTATAACTTCTACGATGACAGCATGTATACAGAGTAAATGCTTTTGTTTTAATTTACTTTATTTAAAATTTAAAAAGTAAATTTTATTGTATTTTAAGTGAAAGTTTACAATCCAAATCAATGGGCCATACAAAAATTTACACATACATTGCTATGGAATTCTAGCTGCTCTCCCCACATTCATCTTTTCCATCCTGTAATTCCTGTGTCCATTTAACTAGCTCCTGTTTCCATATGCCTTCTCATCTTGCCTCTGGACAGGAGTTCCCCACTTAACTCTCATGTATCTACTTAAGCCAAGAATCACACTCTTCACCAGTATGATTTTATGTCTTGTAATCCAGTCCAACCTTTGTCCGAAGAGTTAGCTTTGGGAATGGTTTCAGCTCTGAGCTAATAGTGAATCCAGGGGCCATGTATTCCAGTGAGCTTCCAGTCTGTTGGATCATGAAGTCCGGTATTGTTAATAGGCTTGCAGTTCTGCATCCTATTTTACTGTCACTTCATTGGGGACTTTTTGTTGCTTTTGCTGTCAAAGAAGTCATTGGTGGTAGCCAGGTGCCATCTAGTTTGGGTCTATGCTGATATAGTCTCTGGGTTATGTGGCCCTTTTTCTTAGGCTGTGTTTTCTAGGGAAGCAAAACCAGTAACATGTGTAGGTACAAGGAAAGATTTATAATATATAGATAGATAGATAGATAGATAGATAGATAGATATAGATATAGGAAACAGCTCACGCAATCACAGAAGCTGAATGTCCCAAGTTCTAGCACAAGCCTCACGTGGCCACGGAAGCTAAGGAACCCAAAGTCAGCAGTTCAGAGACCAGAGTTCTAGATCACCAGTTGTGTAGGTCAGTGGGTCCCAATCTGGTGGCAAGACGAAGCGGCAGAGGCTGGCGAACCCAGGATCAGCAGGTCAGGGAGGAGGAGAGGCAGAGGATGGAGAACTCTCAAGTGCCGACTGTAAGGACTGATGAATCCACAGCTGCTAGCTCAAGTCCAGGAACCAGACGCCAGAAGAAGAGAGCAGGAGCTCCTGGCTACATGAGCAGACCAACAGTAGTAGTGGAAGGTCCAGAGATGAGAGAGCTGAGGGGCTGGAAGCTACCACAAACCCCGCCCCGCCACTTAATACAGCAGCCAAATATGGAGTAGCCAAGTTGACATAATCCTGACCACCACACCCTTTCTGTCACTTGGGCTCCTCTTTTCCTTATGTCTTGATGTCCTTCATTTTCCTCTGCTACAGGTTGGTTGGGACCAGTGGATGACTCTTAGATAGCTGCTTCGTAGTTTTTAAGGCTCCAGACACCACTCACCAAAGTGGAATGCAGAACATTTGCTTGAAAAAACTTTGTTATGCCATTTTGACCTAAATGTCCCCTGAGACTGTGTTTCCCAGGTCTTTACTCCTGCTACTCTGTCCTTCAAAGTGTTTGGTTATTGTTTTAGTTAGCTAGTGTTCCTCTAACAGAGATACCACAAGTGGATGGCTTTAACAAAGAAAAGCTTGTTCTTACACAGTCCAGTGGGCTACAAGTCCAAATTCACAGTGTCCACTCCAGGGGAAGGCTTTGCCTCTTTGTGGGCTCTGGAGGAAGGTCTTTGTGTTGCATCAGTCTTCAGTCAGGGAGCATCTTGGTGCAGGAATCTCAGTGCTCTGCTCCGGGTGCTGTTTTCTTGATGGTGTGAGGCTCCCAAATCTCTCTGTTAGCTTCTTTCCTTTATATCTCAAGAAACTGCCTCAAGGCACACAACAATCTTACACAGAGTCCTGTCTTGCCAACCCACCTGCAGCCTATCCACTCTCATTAACATCATAGAGACAGAATTTCCAACGTGGAGGAACATCACACAATACCAGGAATGCTGGCCCAGCCAAATTTCTATACATATTTTGGGGAACACGATTAAATCCATGACTGTCATATTTAGGAAACATCTTAGCTTGTGGTTTAGTGCAGTTGTGGTGACCTCTACTGTGTGTTGCCACTCCCTTCCCCTGACATAATTTGTGTCTACTATCTGGTGGTATAGTGGGTAGGTACTACAGCTGCTAACCAAAAAGCCAGTAGTTCAAATCCACCAGGCATTCCTTGGGAACTATGAGGCAATGCTACTCTGTCGTATAGAGTTGCTACGAGTTGGAATCAACTGGATGGCAATGAGTATGGGGTATCTAATTAATAAGTACCTCTCTCCCTCCATCCCCACCCTTGTAACCATCAAAGACTGATTTCTTCTGTGATTAAATAATTTCTTGAGTTCTTAGGATAGTGGTCCCATACGATATTGCCCTGTTGCAACCGACTAATTTCACTCAGCATAATGTCTTCCAGATTCCTTCACGTTATATTTCATAAGATTATCATTGCGTAGTATTTCATTGTGTGAATATGCCATAGTTCGTTATCCATTCATCTGTTGATGGGCACCTAGATTGATTCCAGCTTTTTGCTACTGTGGATAGTGCTGCAGTAAACACTGGTGTATGTATCTATTCGTGTGACAGCCTTTATTTCTCTAGGATATATTCCAAGGAGTAGGATTGCAGGAGCATATGGTATTTCTATATCTAATTTTTTAAGAAAGCACCAAATCAATTTCCAGAATAGCTGCACCGTTCTACATTCCTACCAATACTTCTAGCGTCTCTACAGCCTCTCCAACACTTATTATTTTGTGGTTTTCAATAAATGTCGGCATTGTTGGGATGAGATGGCATCTCACTGTAGTTTTGTTTTGGATTTCTCTTCTGGCTAATGATCATGAACATTTTCTCACATATCTGTTAGCTGCCTGCATGTCTTCTTTGGTAAGCTTCCTGTTCATATCGCTTGATCATTTTTTAATTGGGTTGTCTTTTTGTTGTTTAAGTTTTGCAGTATCTTGGAGAATAGATGCTGATAGGCTTTGTTGGCTGGCTTAGCTTGGCTAGGCTTCGTTGAAGTCTGTAGGTTATTTTTTCACTCTTGATGAAATCTTTCGATGAGTATAAGTGTTTGATTTTAGAAGCTCCTAGTGATCTATTTTTTCTTCTGGTGTTTATGCATTGTTAGTAACGTTTGGTATTCTGTTTATGCCATGTATTAGGGCTCCCAGCAGTGTTCCTAAATTTTCTTCTATGATCTTTATTATTTTAGTTTTATATTGAGAACTTTGATCCATTCTGAGTTAGTTTTTGAGTATAGTGTGAGATTTGGGTCTTGTTTCATTTTCTTGGAGATTGATTTCCAGTTACACCAACACTACTTGTTAAAGAGACTATCCTTTTCCCAGTTTATGGATTTGGGGCCTTTGTGAAGTATAAGCTGCTCAGAGGTGGATGATTTTATGTCTGAATTCTCAGTTCCGTTCCATTGGTCTGTGTATCTGTTTTTGTACCAGTACCATGCTGTTTTGACTACCATGGTGATGTAACAGTTTCTGAAGTCACATAGTGTGAGGCTTCCCGTTTTGTTCTTTGTCTTCACTAATACTTTACTTATCTGGGGCTTCTTCTCTTTCCATATGAAGTTGGTGATTTGATTCCCCATCTCACTGAAAAATGCTATTGGAATTTGGATTGGAATTGTATTATATCTATAGATTGCTATGGGAAAAATAGACATTTTCACAATGTTGAGTCTTCCTATCCGTGATCAGGGTAGTTTTCTCCACTTACGTAACTCTCTTTAGATTTCGTGCAGTAGAGTCTTACAGTTTTCTTTGTATAGATCTTTTATGTCTCTACTTAGATTATTCCTAAGCATTTTATCTTCTTGGGGGTTATTGTAAAAGGCATTGATTTTGTGATTTCCTCTTCAATTTTCTTATTGTTGGTGTAGTGGAATCCTATTGATTTTTGTTTTTCTTACATCCTAATACTTTGCTGAACTCTTCTATTAGTTCCAGTATTTTTTAAACTTTTTATTGTGATTAGGAGAAAGTTTACGATCCAAGTCAATTTTCCATATAAAACCCCCAATATCTGCCTCTCTGTAATGCTATCTGCTCACTTCACCCTGTGATAGCACATTTTTGTTTTTCACTCTTTACTTCTGGTAGCTACTCAACCAACACTTGTCCTTTCTTCTCCACTCTCTCCTCTCCCCTCTAAAAACAAATCCATAGGACAGCCTCATGTATGTATTAAATCATAAAGTACACACCTCAAATGCATTATTCTGTGTCCTCAAGTCCAATCCACTCTTTCTCTGAAGTTTTGACTTCAGTACTGGTTTCAGCTCTGAGCTAGCAGCAAGTCCAGGGGCTACGTTCTCAGGGGACCCTCCAGGTTGTTGGACCATCAAGTCTTGTCTTTTAATACAGTTCTAGATCTACACACCCCTTTTTCTTGTGCTGCATCAGGGACTCTACACTGTGTCCCCTATCAGAGCTGTCTTTGGTGGTGGCTCTGCACCACCTGGTTCTTCCGTCCTGCTGATGTAGTCTCCCAATCATATGGGTCCTTTTGCCTCCTGGGCTCATTTTTCCTCATATGTTTGATGTTCTAAGTTGTCATCTGTTCCAGGTGGACTGGGACCAACAGAGGTTCAAGAAGGCAGCTTGCTAGCTTTTAAGACCCGAGACACCACTCATCAATATGGGGTGCAGAAAACCCTCTTGGAAGACTAGTCATGCCAACTGACCTCAGTTTCCCTTGAAAATATGGTCCCTGACCCCTGTCCCTGCTGCTCTCACCTTTGAAATGTTAGGTTTAAACCTAACTCATGGTGTAGTCCAATTATCCTGACCTGCCTTCTACTGCATGCTGTCACTCTTTTCACTTAACCCAATTCGTACCAACTATCTAATCTGTGAATAATCTTCTCCCTCCCTCTCTACTCTTGTAGCCACCAAAGAGTATTTTCTTCTGTACCTAAGTCCTTTCTTAAGTTTTTATAATAATTGTCTCATACAATATTTGTCCTTTTGCAGCCAACTGATTTCAATCAGCATAATGTCTTCTACTTGATTCCAGGTTATGAGATGGTTCCTAAAACCATCATTGTTCTTTACCATTGTGTAGTGTCCTTTGTGTATATATATCAGTTTGTTCTTCCATTCATCTGTTGATGGGCATCCAGATTGATTCCATCTTTTTGCTATTGTGGACAGTGTTGCAACAAACATTAATGTGCATGTATCGGTTCATGTGACAGCTCTGCTGGATCATATGGTATTTCTACTTCTAGCTTTTTAAGAAAGGTGCTAAATTGCTTTCCAAAGAGGTTGTACCATTTTACATTCCCAGCAGCAGGGTAGAAGAATTACAGTTTCTTCATAGCCTCTCCAACATTTGTTGTTTTGTGTTTTTTAGACTAGTGCCACCCTGTTGGGGTGAGATGGTATCTCACTGCAGTTTTGATTTGGATTTATGTAATGGCTAATGATTATGAACATTTCCTTGTGTCCTTTGGCTGCCTGAACATCTTCTTTGGAGAAATGTGTATGCATCTCCTTTTCCCAGTGTATAATTGGGTTGTTTGTGTTTTCTTGTTGATATTTTGCAGTACCTTGTAGATTATGGAAATTAGATGTCGAACAGATACATAGTCGCCAGGTATGTTTTTCTGTTCTGTAAGCAATCTTTTTATTCTTTTGATAAAGTCTTTGAATGAACATAAATGTTTAATATTTAGTAGTTCCCATTTATCTATTTTTTTTCTTCTGTTGTTTGGGTACTGCTGGTAGTATTTTGTAGTCTGAGCTGTGCATTAGGGCTTCTAGTGTTGTCCCTATTTTTTCTTCCATAAACTTGGTCATTTTAGATTCGATATTTAGACCTTTAATCCATTTTAGGTTAGTTTTTGTATAAGGTGTGAGATACAGGTCTAGTTGCAATGTTTTGCAGATGGATACCCAATTTTGCCAATACCATTTATTGAGAACTTTTCCCTAGTTCACAGTCTTTGGGCCTTTGTCAAATATCAGTTGTTTATAGGTGGATATTGTTATTTCTGGATTCTGAATTCTGTTCCCTTTTTGTACCAATACCAGCCTGTTTTGGCTACCGTGGCAGTATAATAGGTTCTAAGGTCAGGTATTGTGAGTGAGGCCTCCTACTGTGTTTCTCTTCTTCAGTAGCACTTTACTTATCGGGCATTTCTCCCCTTTCCAAACAAACTGGTGATTTGTTTCTCCATCTCATTAAAAATGACACTGGAACTTCTATTTGGATTACATTGTGTACATAGATCACTTTGGGTAGAATAGACATTTCCACAATGTTAAGTCTTCCTATCATAAGCAGAGTAGGTTTCTCCACTTATGTAGGTCTCTTTTGGTGTCTTTCAGCAGGATCTTGTAACTTTTTTTATATAGGCCTCTTACATCTCTGGTTAGATTTATTTCTATATATTTTATCTTCTTGTGAGCTATTGATGATGATTTCCTCTTTGATGGTCTCTTTGTTAGTGTAAAGGGTTCCTACTGATTTACTTATGTTTATCTTATTTCCTGACACTTTGCTGAACTCTTCTATTAGTTCTAGTAGTTTGCATATTTATTCTTCAGGGTTTTCTGTGTATACAAGCATATTATCTGAAAATAGGGATACTTTGACTTCTTGACTTATGCAGATGCCCTTTATTTCTTTATCTTGTCTGATTGCTCTGGCTAGGACCTCCAGCACAATGTTGAATAGATGTGGTGACAATGGGCAACCAAATCCAAATTGTCAGGGGCAATTCTTTCACTCTTTATCCATCCAGGATGATGTAGGTGGTTGGCTTTGCATAGATGCTCATTAATGCACTGAGGAATCTCCCCTCTGTTCCTATTTGCTAAGAGTTTCTAGTATGAATAGGTGTTGGACTTTGTCAAATGCCTTTTCTATATCAGTTGATAAAATCAAGTGTTTCTTATTTTTTGTTTTATTTATGTAGTTCATAATATTAATTATTTTTCTGATGTTGAACCAACCCTGCATCCCTGATATGAATCCAGCTTGGTCACGGTGAATTATTTTTTTGATATGCTGTTGAATTCTATAGGCTAGGATTTTGTTGAGGATTTTTGCATCTATGTTCACGAGTGATACTGGCCTGCAAATTTTTTTGTGTGTGTGTACTACCTTTACTCAGCTTTGATATCATGGTTACGCTGGCTTCATAGAATGAATTTGGGAGTGTTCCATCCTTTTGTATGCAGTGAAATATCTTTCATAAGACTGGTAATAGCTCTCTAAAAGTCTGATAGAATTCTGAATTGAAGCCATGTGGGCCAGGGTTTTTTTGGGTGGTAGTTTTTTTTTTAAAGTTACTTTTTCAATCTATTCATTTGTGATGGGTTCATTAAGTCGTTCTACTTCTCTTTGTGATAGTTTTGTTAGGTGACGTAATTCTAGAAATTTGTCCTTTTCCTCTAGGTTTTCAAATTTGTTAAAGGGTGCGATTTTTTTATAGTATTCTGTTATGATTCTTTTAATTTTGGTTGGATCTGTTGTGACACCTCTTGTATCATTTCTTATTTGAGTTATTTGTTTCCTCTCCTGTTTTTCCTTAGTGAGTTTTGCCAGTGATTTATCAATTTTGTTGATCTTTTCAAAAAACCAGCTTTTGCTTTTGTTTATTCTTTCAATTGATTTTCTATTGTTTAATTCATTTAGTTCTGTTCTTATCTTACTAGGTATTTTCTTCTGGTGCCAGGGGTTCTTTTATTGTTCTCTTTCTACTTGGTCAAGTTGTAGGCTTAATTCTTTGGCTTGGGCCCTTTCTTCATTTTAGATGTGTGCAATTTGTAGAGATAAATTGACCTCTGAGCACTGCTTTTACTGTATCCCGTAGGTTTGGGTAGGATGTGTTTTTATTCTCATTTAATTTCCTGAATTTCTTGATGGTATCTGTTTTAGTCAGCTAGTGCTTCTCTAACGGAAATACCACAAAGTGCATAGCTTTAACAAAGGAAGGTTTAATTTTACACAGTTCGGTAGGCTACAAGTCCAAATTCAGGATGTTCACTCCAGCGGAAGGCTTTCCCTCTTGTTGGCTCTGGAGGAAAGTTTGATATTGCATCAGTCTTTGTCCATGGAGCATCTTGGCACAGGAACCTCAGGTCTGAAGGACGCACTTTTCTCCCGGTTCCGCTTTCTTGGTTGTGTGAGGTTCCCGATTCTCGCTTGCTTCTCTTTCCTTTTATCTCATGTAGGATGAAAGGATTAAGGGTGGGGCAAACCATACTTCAGGGAAACTCCCTTTACAGTGGAGCAGGGAGGTGATCTTATAAAGTGATTTACAGTCCCACCCTAATCCTTTAACATATAGCATAGGAAAATCACAAAACCGATGATAATCATAAAATACTGGGAATCATGGCCCAGTCACATGGCTACACATAGTTTGGGGGGGACACAATTCATGACAGCATCCTTGATTTCTTACGTAATCTATGCATTTTTGAGCAAGATGTTGTTCAATTTCTATAAGTTTGAGTTTGTATCCATGTTTTTTCTGTTATTGATTTCTACTCTCATGACTTTACAGTCTGAGAAGGTGATCTGCACTATTTCAGTGGTTTGAATTTAGTTGAGACTTGCTTTATGGCCTAATATGTGGTCTATTCTGGAGAATGTTCTATGTCCATTTGAAAAGAAGGCATACTTGTCCGTTGCTGGGTGGAGTGCTTTGTACATGTCTGTGAGGTTGGGTTGGTTGATTGTCACAATAAGATCTTCTATATCTTTATTGAGCTTTTTTTTCCAGATGAGTCGGATCCAACTTGATGGCACTTGGCTTGGCTGGCTTTGTCTATTACTGAAATTGGAGTGCTAAAGTTTCCTATTATTATTGTGGAGCGATTTATTTCATTTTTCAATGTTTTCAGTATTTATTTGATGTATTTAGAAGCTCTGACATGGGTGTGTAAATATTTAAAATTATCTCCTCCTTATGTACTGAAATTTTAAGCAATAAATAGTAACCATTCTTATCTACAATGGAGGATTTTACTTTAAAGTCTATTTCATCTGAGATTAGTATTGTCACTCCTACTCTTCTTTGCATACTTTTAGCTTCATATACATTTGTTCCATCTTTTGATTATCAGTTTGTTCATAACTTTGAGTCTAAGATGCGTTTCTTGTAAGAAACATATAGATGGATCATGTTTTTTGATCCAACCTGTTATTCTCTCTCTTTATTAGTGCATTTAATCCATTTACATTCAGTGTAATTATTGGTAGATATGAATTTAGTGCTGACTCGACGGCACTTGGCACTTGGCTGGCTATGACTTTGGTGACTTTATGCACTTGTTGTTGATAATTTGTTACACTTAATATTCTGTTCTGAGTTGTTTTTCTTTATGGGTTTTCTTTTCATCCTTTTGAATGTTGGTTTTGTATCTATTGAAATTTCTTGCTGTTTCTCGTTTTGATGTGTGATGTTGATAATCTATTCTAAGTTTAAAACAGTCTTTAACTTCCTTGTATGTCCTTGACTTCCTCTCCATCTTAAAGGTCTGTGAATACATTAATATGTCCCTCTTTTGGTATACTGCCTTCAAGATTTCTGTTTCTCTAATTTTAATATTTTAGCTTTGATAGAGCTTTGTTACTTCCCTAACCAAGTAGGACACTGGATGCTGTGTCCTGCATTGCATCCTCGAATGTATTTCTAATTGAAGAATTTCTTTCAGTATTTCTTGTAATTTTGGTTTGGGTTTTGCAGTCTCTAAGCTTCTGTTTACCTGGGACTATCCTAGTTTCACCATCATATTTGATAGACAATTTTGCAGGATATATACTTCTTGGTTAGAAGTTTTCTTTCCTTGAAGGCTTTGTATGTGTCATCCCATTGCCTTCTTGCCAACATGGTTTCAGTTGAGTAGTTGGAGTCAGTCTAAAAGACTTTCTTTTGTAAGTCAGTTTTGGTTTAAGCCTAACTGCCTTTATAGTGTGCCTTGGTGTCTTTCTCTTGGGCTCTACCTTTTGTGGAGTTTGATCCACATCTTGGATAGATATCATCCTATCTTTCATCATGTCAAGGAAGTTTTCTGTCAACAACTCTTCAACAGTTCTCTGTATTTTGTGCTTGTCTTGCTAGTTCTGGTACTCCAGTCATTCGTAATTATTCCCCTTGATAGAGTCCCACATAGTTCTTAATGATTCTTCATTTTTAATGATTCTTTTGTCTGATTTTTCTTCATAAATCCTGGTGTCAGTTCCTTTATCTTCATTTTTGCTAATTCTGCATTCCATTTCCTAATCCTGTTCCTTTGACTGTCAATCAAATTGTCTAAGTCTGAGATTTTATTATTAATCTGCTGAATTTCAGATTGTTGTTCTAGTACTTCATACTGCTTGTTTAATTTTTCACTTTGTTCTGCTGCACTTTGTCTAATCTCCACCCTAAGATCTAGAAGAGCTAGTTTCAGTAAGGCTTCTTCATCAAGGAATTTTTTTAATTATTTATTTTGGGAGTTTTCTGGAGACATGGTGGTCTCCTTCTTTAAATGGTTAGGAATTTATTGTTGTCTCTGAGCCATCAGAAAGCTGTTGTGATTTAATTGTTAGGTTATTGCAATCTAATTTTATATACATATGTATATATATAAATTTGAGTTTGACCATCCAAATAGTCTAGCCCTTTGAGCTAGAGTGGTTATTGGATCCTAAATAATTCTGATATCCTGTCACTCAATGGTTGGAGTGATAACTACACTGAGAAATGTAGTAAGATTTGTAGGCTCTGGGGACACGGTAGAATTCTCCTTCCATCCCTTCTTTTGTTTCCTGCCATGGGTGCAGGAGAAATGCTCCAGGCACAACCATAAAATACCCTACTACCAGGCCTGGTAGTTCTCTAGAATTGACAGTCAGGTATAGAGTAAAGAATGGAGGGGGAAAAGGCTAGGTATAGGGAGTGTAGACAGTGTGGAAGAAAAGTTGGGTCACCTAAGTTGAACTTTTTCTGTGAGTCTGTAGGTGTAGCAACCCATCCTCAGAGGAACCAGTGGAACTTGTACTATGTCCCTTCCTTTGTTTCCCTCTCAGAGACCAGGAGAAGAGCTCAGTGCACAGAAATAAAATGATCTACTTCCTCCTGCGTAGTGCCCTAGAATTTAGCCTCCAGTGCAAAGAAGAGAAAGTAGCTAGAAAAGGCCAGGGATAGAGAGAGAGATCTGCATGTAGGCAAGGAATGAGCCCTCAGGAGTCATGAGCACATATCTTGGGATGATCTTTAGGATGAGCCTTGGGCTCTGGACTTGGCTCTAGTGATTCAGTGGAGGTTTGCTTCTGCACTTTCCTTTGTCTTCCTCTCTGTGACTAGGAGAAAAGCTCAGGGGGCTCACATGTAATCCCGCTTCCAACCCAGGTAGTGCACCAGAATTTCACTTCTGGTATAGCTCAGAGAAGGGAGGGGAGAAGAGCACCACTGCACTTTGCCACCAGCCACCACCACACTTCACAGGCGTGGCTATCCCAAGCTCAGCCACTTTTGAAAAAGATGCTCTCCAGTCAGATGCCTCAGCTCAGTGTGGCTGCCAACTCCAGCCATGTTTCCAGGTGCAGCAGCTTCAGTCTTAGGCACCCAGTAGACAAAGATTGCCTCTGCACCTAAGCTGCCTCTCTGCTGCCACATCAGCAGAAGCAAGACTCCTTGCACTGCTGATTCACTTCTGACAAAGGTAGTTTTTCCACTTTCTGCTGCTCACGCTGATCTCCCACATTCCCACCTTGCCTTGGGGCTCCCAGAATTTTGTTTTTGCTCCATTAAGTTATTTTACATGGCCTTAGTTTTTAGAGGGACCAGAAGAGATGTGTCTAGACTGTAATTTTGACCCTGCCCCCCAGTATTTTTTTTAGTGTATTATTTAGTGTTTTGTGTATTTAAGATCATATCATCTGCAAATAGAGACACATTTACTTCTTCCTTACCAATTTACATGCCCTTTATTTCTTAATCTGTCCTGATTGCTCTGGCTAGATCCTTCAGGACAATGCTGAAAAAAAAAATGGTGACAAAAGGCATCCTTGTCTAGTTGCTGTTCTCAAGGGGAATGCTTTTAGACTCCATTAAGGATGATGTTGGCTGTTCGTTTTAAATAAATGCCTTGTATTATGATATGCACAGTGGGACAGAGGCAAGTTTATGAACTTAATTGTATAGTGGTCTGTGAGGTAGTTTTTAGCCAGTAAACAAACAACTGTGTTGGAACACCCTCCTTATTCACCTGATCTGTTCCCCAGTGACTTTTTTCCTTATCCAAAGATAAAGGAAATATTGAAAGGAATAGGAGTTCCACTTCCTATGCTTTTTCTGCTATTGATTTCAACTTTCATGGCATTATTGTCTGAGAAGATGCTTTGTATTAATTCAGTGGTATGGATTTTGCTGCCAAAGCCAAGTGCCGTTGAGTCGGATCCGATATGTCCTAACACATGGTCTATTCTGAAAAATGTTCCATGTGCACTGGAGAAGAAGTTGTAGTTATCTACTGATGGACAGAAAGTTCTGTATATGTCGATGAGGCCTAGTTGGTTAATTGTGGCAATAAGGTCTTCTGTGTCTTTATTGAGCATTTTTCTAGATAATCTGTCCAATATTGAGAGTGTAGTGTTTAAGTCTCCTACTATTATTGTGGAAAGATCCGTCTCCTTTTTGAGTGTAGTCAGTGTTTCCTTGACATATTTCGGTGCTCTAATATTAGGGCCGCCATGAGTCGGATCTGACTCGACAGCACTTGGGTTGGGTTGGCAATATTAGGTACATAAATACTTAATATTGCTAAGTCTTGCTTGTGTATTGAAACTTTCAGCAATAAATAGTGCCCATCCTTGTCCACGATGGTGGATTTTACATTAAATTCAATTATATCTGAGATTAGAATTGCCACACCTGCTCTTCTTTGTTCATTGTTAGCTTTATATATATTCTTCCATCCTTTAATTTTCAGTTTGTTCCTGTCTTTAAGTCTGAGGTGAGTTTCTTGTAGGCAACTTATAGATGGGTCATGCCGTTTGATCCAAGATGTCACTCGATGTCTCTTTACTGGAGCATTCAGTCTATTCACATTTAATGTAATTACTGATAGGTATGTATTCAGTGCTGCCATTGTGATATTTTTATTTTTGTGTTGGTGTTTTCTCTGGTGTTCTTATTAATCTGTTCTGCAACCTTCTTTGTGAGTTGATTTTTCACTTTTTTCAGGGTTGGTTTTGTGGTTGTTGAGACCCCTGTATTACATTTCTTGATATGGTATGTTGCTTCTTTATTGTGCTTTATGGCTGCCCCTATGATCCCACTTACTAAACTATATATGAACTCAATTTGAATTTCTACCAGACTTGTCAACTTCCTCTCCATCTGGAAGGACTATAATGACTTTAGTACATCCCTCTTTTTAATATGATGATATCATAGTTTACGTGATATGATCACCAGATCATTTCTTTCTGTATTACAGATCTGATTGTGTTTGGAGCCTTCTCTAGCTAAGCAGGATTCTGGCTGTGTCTTTCTAAAATGTAAAGTTAGTGGTTTTTTCCTTCCAAGCCAAGAAATTCTTTCAGTGTTTCTTTTAGCTTTGGTTTGGTTTTTTACAAAGTCTCTGAGTTTCTGTTTATCTGTGAATGTCTTCATTTCATTTTCATATTTGAAATATAGTTTTGCAGGTTATATAATTCTTGATCGGAAGTTCTTCTCCTTCAAGGCTTTGAGTATGTCATGCCACTGCCTCCATGCCAGCATCATTTCTGCTGAGAAATCTGATGAAAGCCTACAAGGTTTCCCTCTGAATGTCAGCTTTGCTTTGAGTCCTGCTGCCTTTAACAGTTTCTCCTTATGTTTCATTTTGTTGAGCTTGATTATAATATGTCTTGGAGTCTTTCTACTGAGATCTATATTGAGTGGTGTTAGATATGTATCTTGAATATCTATTCTCTTCTTTCATAATTTCTGGGAAGTTTTCTGTCAGCAGCTTAGCCACAATACTCTCCGTGTTCTCGGGTGTCTTGCCCAGTTCAGGAACTCCAATTAATTGTAGATTGTCCTTCTTAATAGAGTCCCACATGCTTCTTAATGCTTCTTCATTTTTCTTGTTTCTTTCTTCTGATTTCTCCTCGTAGATGCTGGAGTCGGTGGCTCTGTCTTCCAAATCAGAAATTCTCTTTTCCATTTGTTCCATTCTGTTTTCTTGGCTTTGAATTGAAGTTTCCATGTCTTTGATTTTGTTCTTGATCTGTTGGATTTCAGAGTACTGATGTTCCATTGGATCAAACAGCTTGCTTAATTTTTCATTTTGCTCTGCTGCATTTTGTATAAGGTCTGGGAGAGCTCTGTATGTAATCCTTTCATATTCACCTTCTGATAGTTTCAGAAAAGCTTCTTTGTCTGGGCAGTTCTCAGGTGATTTATTTTGGGGGCCATCTAATGTCATGGGTGATTTCTGGGTTACCATCTTCTCCAACATTTGCTGCTTTTTGGGCTTCATGTGTGTCAACAGAGGCCGGAAGAGATACTATGAAGATAGACCACAGTTGTTTCTCTGCCAGTTTCTCTGGGCTGTCTTAAAATGAGAAGTAAAAAGTATTTGACAGCTTCCAAAGTCAGTCAGGTTGTCGGGTGTATATTTCTGTCTTCCCAGCTGGCAAAGTAAGCACCTCTATATTGAATCCCAGATATTATAAACTAGCTCAAAATGCAGAAAGGCTACTGGCAAGCTGGCCTCTGCTATTGGGCCCCAGCTGGAGGTAATACTGTGTAGAATTCTGCTTTTCTGCTGGAAAAGCAGTCTCTTCTGGGTAGCCACTGCCTCCCAGCCCAGGAATTAGATCCAGCTGAGGCTTCCGTATGGATGACTCTGCCTCCTAGCAAAACAATATGGCATCCCTCACAAGCTTCCAGCCAGCCGGGACCAAACTCCAAGCAGGAAGAGAAGCCAAGAGTGCCAACATGGCCCGAGTCTGCAGCCTCTGCCACTGCTCCCCAGCCCCAGGTGACACTGTGCAAAACAACATCTCCCTGCTGGAAAAACACTCTTCCCCCTGAAGGTGCCACCTCCCAGCCTAGGAACCAAGTCTGGCCAGAGTCTCTGTCTGGGCTTCTCCATTGCCCAGTGGGTCAAGATGGTGTCCCGCACAAGCGTGTGTGTACGGCTACCACATGGTGGAGGCAGAAGGATAGACCAGGGGGGGCGAGGTGTATAGACTTCAAAGCCAGGCTCTCATAACCTGGTAAGTACCCTTGCTGGCCCCACCAGCAGTGCATACGAGACCAGGAGCTAGTCAAGTCCCAGCTCTGCCTGCCGGCAAAGACAGGAAAAGAAAAGCAAAATGGTGAGTTACCTTCGCTCCGTGCAAGCCTCTGCTTGCCAAGAGTGGGGTCAGTGAAAGAGAGGAGGTTTTGCATTCAGTGGTGTGAAGTCCAAATTAACAGCCCTATGCTGCATCCCAGGGCTCACTAGGTGACCAGAAAGCTCTGTTTAATTATCACTTCAGGTCTTAGTTTCCAGAGGGATTTAGGGAGACATGAGTTTAGTCTGCCATCTTGACTCCACCTTGGTTTATTGATTTTATTGATCTTTTCAAAATACCAGCTATTTGTCTTAACTCTTTCTGTCTTTTTTCAATTCTTTAATTCATTTAGTTCTGCTTTATTTATATTATTTGGTTTCTTCTGGTGCCACAGGGCTTCTTTTGCTGCTTATTCAAGTTGCAAGATTAATGTTTTCACTTTGGTCCTTTCTTCTTTTTGGATGCGAGCATTTATTGAGATAAATTGACCTCTGAATTCTGATTTTGGTGTATCCCAAAGGTTCTGGTAGGATGTGTTTTCATTTTCATTTGATTCTGTGAATACATTTATTTTGTGCTTGAGTTCTTACACAACCCAGTAGTTTTTCTGCAAGACATTGTTCAGTTTCCATGTGTTGATTATTTCTTCCCTTTCCTTTCCTGTTACTGAGTTATACTTTTATGGCTTTATGATCTGAAGAGATACTTTGTAATATTTTAATGTTTTGAATTTTATTAATGCTTGCTTTAAGGCCTAATATATGATCTATTGTGAAGACTGCTCCAGGTGTGTTGGAAAAGAAAATATACTGGGCTGATTTGGGGTAGAATGTTCTTTATATGTCTATGAGGTCGAGTTGATTGTGGCATTTGTTGTTGGTGGTCTTGTTTTTGCTGAGATTTCGTGTTTTTCATTTTGACATGTATGATTGTTAATTAACTTTGTGGTTACCCTAATATTCATCCCCTAGTTTTCTAAATTTAAACTGGTCATTTATTTCTTTCTATTCCCTTAATTTCCATTCCATATAAAAGATCTATAACTACACCTTGATAAGTATCTCTGTTTTTTTAAAATGTTTTTAACATTTACCTGATGATATCTGTGTTTCCCTATTTTCCCTAGTGTTTTACCTTCCATTTATTTTTGTGATTTCTCTGTCTGGGTTGATATACAGCTGTTCTTTTCATGTTTCAGTTTTGAGTTCTTATCTGATGTTACTGCTTTTCTAACTGAAGAATTTCCCTTAGTATTTTTTGCAACTTTGGCTGGCTTTTTGCAAATCCCCTAATATCCATTTATGTGGAAATATCCTAATTTTGCCATCATATTTGAGAGACAGTTGTCCTGTATATATAATTCCTGGCTGGCTCTCATTTTCCTTCAAGGCTTTGTATATTTCATCCCACTGCCTTTCTGTCTGCATGGTTTTTGCTGAGTAGTCTCAACTTTGTCTTATTAATTCCGCTTTATAGATTATTTTTTGTTTAATCATAGTCACTATTAAAATTGCCTCCTTATCTTTAGTTTTGGCCTTTTTAGTTATAATATATGTTGGTGCCTTTCTTTTGAGATCTACTTTGTATGGAGTTTGATGACCATCTTGGATTGATACTGTCTTAGTCATCTAGCGCTGCTGTAACAGAAATATCATGGTAGATGGCTTGAACAAAGAGAAATTTTATTCTGTCATAGTCCAGGAGGCTACAAGTCCAAATTCAGGGCACCAGCTCCAGGAGAAGGCTTTCCCCACTAAATGTGGAGGAAAGTCCTTTTTGTCAGTCTTCCCCTGAACTGGGAACTTCTGAGCTACAGTGTTCAGGTTCTTTCCAAAGGATGTACTCTGCTCTTGGTACTGCTTCTTGGTGGTATGAGGTTCCCCACTCTCTGCTTGCTTCTCTTTCCTTATATCCCAAGAGATTGTCTCAAGGTGGAATACAAATCTTATACATAGAATCCTGCCCCATCAACAGAGCTGTAGCCTATCTTCCCTCATTAAAATTATAGAGGCAGTATTTACAGCATATAAGAATATAACAGGGTACTGAGTATCATGACCTAGCCCAATTACTACACACTTTTTGGTGGTACAAAATTCAATTCATGACTTTCTATGCTTTGTCCCCCCCCCCAAAATCACCTCTTTGCAATATGTAAAACATATTGACTTCATCAGAGCAAAAGTTTTAAGTGCAAGTCCAAAATCCAGAAATTCTTCTTCAGTTGCGAAATCTAGAACGTAAGTTATCTGCTTCCAAAATACAATGGCAGAACAGGTACAAGCTAGACATTTCCATTACAAATGGGAAAAATTGCAGGGAAAGAAGGCATAACAGGTAACAAGCAGTCAGCAAACAGGTTATATTAGCCCTCAAGGCTTTGAAAATAATCTCCCATTTTCTGAGACATTTTACACAATGTCTCAGACTCTAGGCATTGGCCACACTCTCCAGATTGTGAGTGGAGGTTCCTTGGCCCAGGGCTACAACTCTGCCTTCCAGGCCCACTGGGATAGCAACTCTGGTCCCCTTGCCTTTAGGCACACCATTCTCCCAGTCCAACCAACTGGAGATCTTACCATTTCTGCCCTAGCAGATACCTTCTTCTGGCCCTTGAGCATGGAAGCTCCACCTCCTAATTTTTGTGTATAAGATTGAGCCCTATCCTATGAATAAAAGGTAGCCCCACATTTCAGAACAGAGTAGGTGGAGATCTGACTCTGAAACCTAGAAGGCCATGGACTGACTCTGAAGTTTCTGAAGCCATGGCTCCACCCTTAGAAACTCCTTGAAGTCATGGTCATACCTTTTGAGACTGAGGCAGCTCAGCTTCTCATGCTTCTTGTCCCTTCAGCTTTTGCTTCCTGTGGCCTTTTGGCTTGTGTCTCAGTCCTGCATCTGCTCTACAGAGGAAAGTTTTCCAAAGCTCTGTAGTTCCAACGATGAGTGCCTGGAGGTACCTCACTCCACCAGGAAGCATCCTATGCACAGGCACTTACCTGTTTCACTCTATGAGTTAGCTCCTGGTTCTGCATTGCCAGTTCACTGTTGTTTCTCATCATCTGTGCCTTCCTTGGTGTTAAAAACTTTCTTCAATTTCTTCTGAATCTTTTATCCATTCACAGTTTCAAAACAGTTTCCATATTTTAGTTATCTTTTAGAGCAGCACCCCACTCTCCATACCAATTTCTGTCTTAATCACCTAGTGTTGCTATAACAGAAATACTACAAGTGAATCACTTAAACAAAGAAATTTTATTCTGTCACAGTCCAGTAGGCTATGAGTCCAAATTCAGGGCACCAGCTCCAGGAGAAGGCTTTCTCCCTTGGCTCTATAGGAAAGTCCCTGTCATCAGTTTTTCCCTGGGTGCTTCAGAGGTACAGGGACCCCAGAAGCACTCTGCTCCCTGCACTGCTTCTTGGAGACATGAGGTCCCACACTCTCTGCTTGCTTCTCTTTTCTTTTTGTCCCAAGAAATTGCCTCAAAGCATAACACAACCTTGCACATTTAATTCTGCTCTGCCAACACAGCTGCCACCTGTCCTCCTTCATTCACATCATAGATTCAGGATTTACAGTATATAGGAACATCACACAATACTGAAAATCAAGGCCTAGCCAAATTCCTACACATATTTTTGGGGGACATAATTCCATCTGTGACAGATATCTTTTAATCTTTAATATCAGGGACATTTTCTGTCAACAAATCTTCAACAGTCCTCTCTATTTTCTGTTATTGTCCCTGTCTTCTGATACTCTAATTATCTCAAGATTATTTCTCTTGATTCCACCCATTGCTATCAAGTCAGGTCTGACTCATAGAGTCCCGAGTAGTTCTTAGCTTTTCTTGATATTTTTTTGCCATTTATTTATTTTTTTCTCTCTTTTTTTATTATGATTGAGTGAAAATGTACATTCCCATATAAATTTACGTGCCCACCTATATGCAGCTTCCACTGCTCTTCCTGCCCAGTGACAGCACACTATTCCTCTCTACTCTCTATATATCTCATCCTCCCAACAGTCTGCTTTCCCCTCCTCTCCACCCACTCTCCTTCCTCCAGCCAGAGGTCAGCAGAATGATATCCTATAGATGCATAGAACCATAAAGTGTATCCAATATGGTTAAAAACTCTTATAAAAATTCTTTTATCTGATTTTCTCTCAAAGGTATAGGTGTCATATTCTTTATCTTCAGTCTCACTAATTGGGCTACCCATTGCCTCAGTTCTGCTCTTTTGACTTTGTATTGAGTTATCTAATTCTATAATTTTGTTATTAATCTTCTCTATTTATACTTCCTGTCTCTGTATGCTTTCTTGTGGTCTCTTCAGTTTGTCATTATTCTTTGCTGCATTTTGCCTCATCTCCTTCCTAATCTCTTGAAGAATTCTAAATATTAATCTTTTATATTCTACCTCTGGTAAATCAGGAAGTTCTCTTCGTCTAGAAAATGTCTTGATTCTTTGTCTGGGAGCTTTCTGAAGTCATTGTGGTCTGCCTCTTTAAGTGATTTGATACTGACTTTTGACTCTGAGCCTTCAGTAAATTGTTGCATTTATTTATTTTATGTTTGTCTACTGTGTTGTAGCTTCTTGTTTTGAAATGTCCAAATAGGCTGGTCATGTATGCTAGTTTGATTGTTGGTGCCTTTAAAATGCCAACATCTTATACTCAGGTGATTAGAGGTGTTACTAGGCATGTGAGCCCAGGAGTCCATTTAATTTCCTCATACAGATTCAGCGCAGGTGTCCACGTAGTCTAGCAAATGTGTGGTGAAGGCTTTCTCCTACACTCCTAGATTGGCAGGGGTGATTAATGTAGGCCCAGGTATCTGGTTACATGCGCTGCGAAAGGCAGGGATAAAAGTTGTCCCAGAGTGTCTGTGAGAAAGGTGTGTTCCCTTGTAACTGTTCTAAAGAAACTGGCTTAGCTCAGTTGGTAGTTTTTTCTTCCACCTTTGCCTCTGTTTGTTAAATTGTTCCTTCTCTATCTCTAGGCTCTGGGTATGCATAAGGAGTCCTAATTCCAGTTCAGAGAATGGTGTCATAGTTTGGAGCTGTGCCCAGTGCAGAGAAGGAAAGGAGAAGAACCAGGAATAGGAAGAGAGGTTTATGCTGAAGGCAAGTTTTAGATCTGTGCACATTAGATCAGATGCAAGCCACTTAGCTTTTGATAATGATGTGCTATTTTTCACTGGTTCTGGAGGTTCAAATGGACTCTCTGGTCAGTCTCTCCTGCTGAGGAGGATGCCCTCCACATGCCACTGCTCAATTTAGCATGCTAGCTGCAGTAAATAACTGGCAGGTCAGGTCTGGACAGTCCTAGGTATATCTGGACCTACTCTCTTTTCCCCTTTGTTCAGTCTGGTTTTTTAGTGGTGCCTTTGATGTTTAGTGCTCCTAGAATGTCATATATAATCCATTCATTTGTTCTTTTGGGTCTTTGTTGTTAAACGGGTCACAGGAAGTATTTGATTACAATCTTGGCCCTGTCCTTCAGTAGATTCATTTTAAATGTGTCCATGGCTTTAAATGAATCCTTATTAATACACACTTTTCAGGAAACATTGGGGTTCCAGCAGTTAAATATCTCAAAATTTATCTGTAGGGAACAGCTGAGTAATATCATTGAATCTGGAGATAATAGTGACCCAATTGTGACTGTGTTTGCTAGAGGTCTAGCATCTCACTCACTTACAGGCTTGATAGATTAACCAAATGTCTGAAATTCTCTGAATGCAAACTCACTGGTCAGTCACTCTCAGGCAGGTATGGTGAAATCCCTAGCGTTCTGTCTCCCGTTCTTCAAAATAGTATTCCCCTCACCTCTTATTTCTCTTCCTGTGTGGAGAAAGTGATAACTTTATGACTCTTGGAGGCAATGCATGATTTAGAATATCTAAGTAAATAAAGTCATAAACAATGGTTGGAATGCAGAACACTCGCCACCTGCTAATTTATTTCCTCTCCATTTGACTTCAGACCCAAAAGAAAAAGTTGCTGTTTATTTGTAGGAACAATATTTTTATGGCTCAGCTTAATCAATCTAGGTTTGGAGTCTATTTAACATAAATTTCTCAGCGTTAAACTTCACTTTTGTTTAAATTTTCTAAGGTAGAGGTATAAATTACATGAAAGTTGGGCAAGGTTACTATTTTAGAAAATTAATCTATGCAGTACTCTCTTGAGGCTTTGAGTTCAAATGGGCAGAACATATCTGGAAAAAGGTAGGTAGGCCCTCTTATCTGCCTCTTAGATGTTGGTAACCTGGAGCTGTGAAGATGTTCCAACCTTTTTATATTAAATGACGTATCCTATTCTAGACTTCCCCTTCTCCCTGCCACTGTTGTGAAGGTCTAGCCTACTATCTTGGTTTGGGTCAATCCCTATCAAATAGATCCTGAGACAGAGATTTGTGTGTAGTTTGCTTAGGGATGATCCCAGGAAACACTGTGAGGGAAGGAGAGTATGAGACAGGAAAAGGAGGAAAAAAGCAGGTTAACTCCATGGGCAATTGGGACTCAATCATACTGAAGATTCTCTGACAGACTGTGTAGGACATACCTCAGAATCAAGAAACAAGGAAATGAGGATATTAATCTGATAAATCCTATCTCTCTTTGGCTAAGAGGTGTTCCTGGGGCTGTTAACTCCATGACACTTCTAGCCTAACCAACAGGTAGGCTGAGCATTCTCTTGCAGCCAGAGAAAATGCTCAAGCAGAGTCACAGATGCTTGTAGTAGGAAGTCACTGAAGGTGTGCAGATGACATTAAGGAACCTCTCCACTGAAGCTGCAGGTGAACTCCTAGGTTGGCCAAAGGAATATTAGTAAGACACCAACAGAATCTGCAACACCTACTTTCTACTTCCTTTATCCCTGATTAATCTCATCTTCTACCCTAACATCAGATCTGTTCTTACGTTGCCACCCAGATTCTCATTCTCATCAACTCAGCTCCACCTATTAAGACTCCCTGCTGTCTCACATTACCCAAACCCACATGGTAAATTTACCTGATAAGCCTCTATAGGTGTTTAGTTTGTGATTCCTATGATAAATAAAAGTGTTGACCCAGCTAATAATGGACAAGGTTTTAGGAAGCCAAAAGTAATTCATGTGACTATATATCAGAGTAGAGAGTGACAGAAGTTAAAGCTAGGAAAGAAGATTGCAGCCAAATCATGAGGCCTTGAAAACCCTACTAAGGAAATTAAGCTGTGCTATATCTATTCAAAAGCAGTGAGTTGAGTTGTTGTATATAGTAAACGGGAAATCCTGGTGGCATTGTGGTTAAGTGCTATGGCTGCTAACCAAAAGGTCAGCATTTCAAATCTGCCTCA
This sequence comes from Heterohyrax brucei, assembly GCA_028571685.1. Taxonomy (NCBI): domain Eukaryota; kingdom Metazoa; phylum Chordata; class Mammalia; order Hyracoidea; family Procaviidae; genus Heterohyrax; species Heterohyrax brucei. The sequence goes on from CM053166.1 coordinate 59,902,860, forward strand.
TGCTCCTTGGAAACTCTATGAAGTAGTTCTACCCTGTCCTAGAGGGTACTACGAGTCAGAATTGATTAGATGGCAGCAGGCTTGTTGCTTTTTTTATATAGCAAATGATAATGTATGGATTCTTAAGTGTATAATCATACACTCTGGAGATAGATAACCCTAGAGAAGTATAAGAATAGCAATTTCAGTGTGTGTGTGTGTGTGTGTGTGTGTGTGTGTGTGTGTAAAGCCTCCAACTGATTCTGGTATGGGTCCCAGTTTCAGGCCCATTGACATATGGAATGAATGAGAGGCGAAATTACTGACAGACAGATACCAATGAGGGTCTGTGGTGATTACTTTTCTGTGTCAGCTTGACTAGACCATGCCAAGCCAAGTACCTTAGCCCCTAGTTATTCAAATCAAATACTAATCTTGGTGTTATTGCTAAGACATTTTGTAGGTGAGATTAACATCTACATTCAGATGACCTTATGTAAAGGAGATCATCATTGATAACTGAGTGGATCTCATCTAATCAGTTGACAGACCTGAAGAGCAAAACTGAATTTTCCCTGAGGAGGAAGAATTTAATCTGTGGATTTAATCGTCAGATTAAATCGTCAGATTAATTGTCAGGTTTTCAGTCTGCCAGACTGCACTATGGATTTCAGACTTGCCAACTCCCACAATCTCATAAACCAATTTCTTGAAATAAATCTCTTAATGTCTATCAATGTATCTTTGTACCTATCTGTTTCTCTGTCTATCTATTTATCAATTGATGAAGTATCAATTGAGATATTTCAACAAACAGATGCGACACTGGAAGTGCTCACTCATCTATGCCAAGAAATTTGGAGGAATGTTACCTGTCCAACTGACTAGAAGAGACCTGTATTTATGCCCATTCAAAAGAAAGGTGATTCAACTGAATGTGGAAATTACTGAACAATATCGTTGGTATCACATGCAAGTAAAATTTTGCTCAAGATCATTCAAAAGTGACTACAACAGTATAGTGACAAGGACCTTTCAGAAATTCAAGCTAGATTCAGAAGAAGATGTGGAACCAGAGATATCATCGCTGATATCAGATGGATCTTGGCTGAAAGCAAAAAATACCAGAAAGACGTTTACTTGTGTTTCATTGATTATGCAAAAGCATTTGACTGTGTGGATCATACTAAATTATGGCTAACGTTGCAGAGAATGGGAATTTCAGAACACCTAATTATGCTCGTAAGGAATCTTTATATGGATCAAGAGGCAGTCATGTGAACAGAACAAGGGGACATTGCATGGTTTAAAGTCAGGAAAGTCACGTTGTATTGCTTCACCATACCTTTTAAATCTGTATGCTGAGCAAATAATCTGAGAAGCTGGATTGTATGAAGAAGAATGAGGCATTAGGATTGGAGGACAACTCATTAACAACCTTTGTTACACAGATGACACCACCTTGCTTGCTGAAAATGAAGAAGATTAGAGACCCTTACTGAGGAAGATGAAGGACCACAGCCTTCAGTACAGATGGTACCTCAACATCAGGAAAACAAAAATCCTCTCAACTGGGCCAGTAAGCAACATTTTCATAAATGGAGAAAGGATGGAGGTTGTCAAGGATTTCATTTTACTTGGGTCCACAATCAATGCCCATGGAAACAGCAGTCAAGAAATCAAAGGACTCGTTGTACTGGGAAAATCTTCTGCAAAGGACCTCTTTAATAGAGTATTCAAAAGAAAGGATGTCACCTTGAAGACTAAAATGTGCCTGACTCAAGACGTGGTATTTTCAGTCGCATCGTTTGCATGCAAAAGGTGGACAATGAACCAAGAAGACAGTAGAAGAATTGATGCCTTTGAATTGTAGTGTTAGAGAAGAATGTTGAATGTACCACAGACTGCCAAAAGAACAAACAGATCTGTTCTGGAAGAAGTGCAACCAGAGTGCTCCTTGGAATCAAAAATGGCAAGACTGTGTCTTATATACTTTGGAAATGTCAGGAAAAATCAGTTCCTGGAGAAAGACATCATACTTGGTAGAGTGGCGGGTCAGTGAAAAAGAGGAAGACCCTCAACGAGATGGATTGACACAGTGTCCACAACAATGAGCTTAAACATAAAAACGACTGTGGACATGGCACAAGACTGGGTAGTGTTTCATTCTGTTGTTCATAGGATTGCTTTGAGTCAGAACCGACTTGACAGCACCTAACAACATCTATCTATCTGTCTGTCTGTCTATCTATCATCTATCTAACGTATGTATCTACCTATCTACTTACCTATCTTCTAGAAATTCTGTTTCTCTACTAGAATTCTGAGTGCTTCATTGGGTCATTGACAATGTTAAATTTACAATGATGAAGACTTATCTGGGACAATGGGAACTAAGATGGGAATTGTATTTGAGAGGCACATCTGAGGGTAGAATCAATGGGAGTTAGAGACAAATTTTAAGTTAAGAGTGAGAAATCGAAAAAAAACTCAGGCAATATTTATAGTCCTGGAGGTTAAATGCATGGTTGTGTTATGGGTAGAGAAACGAACTGAGGAACAATAAAATCTTTGGGAATGGGAGAGAAGCTAGTTCTTTTGTGACACACTATGTTTAAGGAGTTAAAGGGACTTGAATTTGCTATATGTCCAGTTAGCATTTGAAAATGAGTTTGACTTTCAAGAAGTCTGGGGTGGAGAGAAGAATTTGAATACTAATGTGATTTTGTTTTTTTAGCGTTCTCTGTTCCTTGAGTTATTCCCATTTGCTTTGAGTCCGGTTCTAGTTGTTCATCTTTTGTTGTTGTTGTTATTATTGAATGAAAATGTGCATTCCCGTATAAATTTGCATAGTGATCTACTTGCAGCTTCCACTGCTCTGCCTGCACGGTCACAGTACACTCTTCCTCTCTGCTCCATACATGTCTTATCTTCCCAACAGTCTCCTATCTTCTCCTCTCCACCCATTCCCCTTTCTCCAGTATGAGGTCAACAGGACGACCTCCTATAGATGCATAGAACCATAAAGTGCCCACACAATATGGTCACTCTGTGCCACCAAGTCCAATCCATTGCTGTCTGAAAAGTTGACCTTCATTATGATTTATGGACAGGGGCAGCATCAGGGCCAGGGGCCCCACTTCCAGGAGAACTCTGAGGCCCCTGGACCATCAATTGCAGTCTTTTAGTGGAGATCTCAGGGTGCACACCTATTTATACTTGTATTGCCAGTGAGACTCAACTTTGTGAGCTCCATCATGGCTATCACTTGTGGTAGCCGGGCACGATCTGGTTCTTCTGGTCACAAGTTGATGTAGACATCCACTCACGTGGTTCTCTCTGTCTTCTGGATTCTCTTTCCCCCATGTTGTTATGGACCTCAGTGATCATCCGTTCCTGCTGAGTTGGGACCATTTGCTGTACCCTCAGATGGCAGCTTGGCACTTTTTAAGACCCCAGATGCCACTCAACAATGTAATGTGCGGAGAGATTTCATTAGCAAAATGCTAGTTGTGCCAGTTGGCCTCAATTTCACCTGAGAGCACTGTCCCCGGTCCCCTGCCCCAGCTACTCTGCCCTTGCAATATTGGGTTAAGATGGGAGGAGTACACAAGTTGCATTGAAGTCCCTTTAATATTGATCTTCTTACTAATGTATGCTGCCCCCAATTTCACTCAACCAAATTTCTAACAGCTATCTAATCTAAACCCTCCTCCCATCATCCTCCCACCCTTCCCACCCTCGCAGCCATCAAAGAGTCTTTTCTGTTGTGCATGAGTCTGCTTTTAAGTTCTTATCATAAGGGTCGCATACAATATTTGTCCTTCTGTCACTAACTGCTTTCACTGAACATAATATCCTCCAGTTGAAACCAAGTTAAGAGATGTTTCCTGCTATCGTCGTTGTTCTTTATCATTGCATAGTGTTCTACTGAGTATATATACCATAGTTTACCTGTCATTTCCTCTGTTGTTGGGCATCTGGGTTGATTCCATCTTTTTGTTATCGTGGACTGTGCTGCGAGGAAAATTCATGTGCATGTATCAGTTGGTGTGAATGGCTATCATTCTGTAGGATATATTCCAAGCAGTGGAATTACTGGGTCAAACGGTGTATCTATAACCATTATTTTAAGGTAGCACCAGATTGCTTTCCAATCTCTCCACAGCCTCTCCAGCATTAAGTGTTTTGTGTTTTTTGGATCATGGCCAACTTTGTTGGGGTGAGATGGTATCTCATTGTCGTTTTGATTTGAATTTCTTTAATAGCTAATGATTGTGAGCATGTCTGCATGTATTTTCTGGCTGCCTGGATCTCCTCTTTACAGAAGTGTCTGTACATCTCCTTTGCCCATCGCTTAATTGGATGATGTATCTTTTTCTTGTTGATCTTTTGTAATACCTTATAGATTATGGAGATCAGGCGTCAGTCTGACATAGAGTTGCCAAATAATTTTTCCCATTCTGTAGGTGGCCTTTTAACTCTTGTAATAAAGTCTTTGGATGAGCAAAAGTGATTGATTCTTAATGGTTCCCATTTATGTATTTTCTCTTCTGTTGTTTGTGGTTTGTTTGACAGCTTTTGAAATCCATCTACCTTGTATATTAAACATTACATTGTTGTTCCTATTTTTTATTGGATGATCCAACTCGATGGCACTTGGCTTGGCTTATCATTTTAGATATGATATTTAAGTCTTTTATCCAGTTGGAGTTGGTTTTTGTATAAGGTGTAAGATATGGGTCTTGTTTTAATTTAGTGCAGATGGATATTGAATTTTGCCAGCACCATTTGTTGAAGAGATTGTTTTTACCCCAGTTTAATGTCTTAGGGCCTTTGTTGAATATCAACTGTTCATAGACAGAAGATGTCATTTCTGGGGTCTCGATGCTGTTCTACTGATCTATCTGCCTGTTTTTGTACCAGTACCAGGCCATTTTGACTACTGTGGCAGTGTAATAGGTTCTAAGGTCGGGTAATGAGAGGCCTCCCAGTGTGTTCTTCTTCTTTAGTAATGATTTACTTATCAGGGTCTTCTTCCCTTTCCAGACAAAGTTGGCAATTTGTTCCTCCATCTCATTAAAAAATATCACTGGAACTTCTATTGGGATTGCATTATATAAGTAGATTGCTTTGGGTAAAATAGTCATTTTCACAATGTTAAGTCTTCCTATCCATGAGCAGGGTAGGTTTCTCCATTTATGTAACTCTTTCTTAGATTCTTGTAGAAAAGATCTGTAGTTCTCTTTGTAAAGGTCTGTTATTTCTCTGGTTAGTTTTATTCCTAGGTACTTCATCTTCTTAACAGCTATAGTAAATGGTATTGACTTGGTGATTTCTTCCTTATTAATCTCGTTGTTGGTATAAAGGAATCCTACTGATTTACTTATGTTTATCTCGTTCCCTGAGACTTTGCCAAACTCCTCTATGAGTTTGAGTAGTTTCCTTATGGATTCTTTGGGATTCTCTGCATATACAATCATATCATCTGCAAATAGGGAGATTTTTACTTCTTCTTTGCTGATGCAGATGCCATTTATTCCTTGGTCTTGTCTAATTGCTCTGGCTAGAACTTCTAGTATAATGTTGAATAGGAGAAGAGAGAGTGGGCATCCTTGTCTAGTTCCTGTTCTCAAGGGAAACTGTTTCAGTCTCTCTCCAATCAGGATGACGTAGGCATTGGCTTTGTATAAACGGCCCTTATTGCATTGAGGAATTGGCCATCTATTCCTATTTTGCTGAGAGTTTTTAGCATGAATGGGTGTTGGACTTTATCAAATGCCTTTTCTGCATCAACAGACAAGATCAGGTGATCTTTGTCTTTTGTGGTATTTATGTAGTTGATCACAATTGTTTTTCTAGTGTTGAACCAACCTTGGATCCATGGTATGAATCCATCTTGGTCATTGTTTTAGTCAGCTAGGGCTGTTCTAGGAGAAATACCACAGAGTGGGTGGCTTTAACAAAGGAAGGTTTATTCTTACATAGTCTGGTAGACTGCAAGTCCATATTCAGGGTGCCCTCTCCAGGAGAAGGCTTTCCTCCTTGTCGGCTCTGGAGGAAAGTCAGATATTGTATCAGTCTTTGTTCAGGGAGCATCTTGGTGCAGGAACCTGAGGTCTGAAGGATGCCCTTTCTCCCGGTGCTGCTTTCTTGATGGCATGAGGTTCCCAATTCTCAGCCTGCTTCCTTTTCCTTTTATCTCTTGCAGAATGAAAGGATTAAGGGTGGGGCAAACCGTACTCCATGGAAATTCCCTTTACAGGGGAGCAGGGAGGTGATGCTATGAAGAGATTTACAGCCCCACCCTAATCCTTTAACATACAGCATAGGAAAACCACAAAATGGTGGACAGTCACAAGATGCTGGCAATCATGGCCCAGCCACATGGCTACACATGTTTTGGGGGGACACAATTCAATCCATGCCATCCCACCCTTTGGCACCCCAAAAACCACATCACTGAAACGTGTAACACGTTCATCTCATCATCATAGCAAAATCATGTCCATCCCATACGATAGAAGTCATAAATCAGTTTAAAGTTCCAAATACAAACTCTTCTACATCTGTAAAACATAGAATACAAGCTATCTGCTTCTAAATGTACAATGGCAGAACAAGCACAAGTCAGACATTCCAGTACAAATGGGAGAAATTGCAGGGAAAGGAGGCATTAACAGGCAACAGGCAAGTCAGCAGAAAGCAGAACACATTACATTAGCCCTCAAAGCTTTGGAAATACTGTTACATTTCCTGAGACATTCTACACAATGGCCCAGCCCTCCAGACTCTAGGTATTGGCCACACTCTGAATTCTGAGTGGAGACCCCCAGCCCTGTACCACAACTCTGCGTGTAAGGCCCACTTGGGCAGAAACGCTGCCCCATCGGCTTTAGGAGCACCCTAAGCCCAAATGAGTGGCAATTCCACCCTTATAAATACAGGACACCATGGTTCCACCCTTGCAAACCCCTGAGGTCATGGCCATACCTTTTGAGACAGAGGGAGCTCAGCTTTGCACACTGTTTGTCTCTTCAGCTTCAGTTTCCTATGGCCACATGGCCCAGGCGTCAGGCCCACATCTGCCCTGCTGGGGCAAGTATTCCAAAGCTCTGTAGCTCCACTGATTCAAGCGCCTGGAGGCACCCCACTCTTGCTGGAAAGAGTCCTGCCCAAAGGCACTCAGCTCTCACTCTGTGGGTCAGCAAGGCCAGCTGTACCTATTTAAGTGCCCAGAGGCAACCCGTTATGCGAGGAAAACTGTGCGCAGGCACTCAGCTCTCTCACTCCATGGGTTAGCTCCAGCGCTGCCTTTGGTTCTGTTGCTGCCGCTGCTACTACCACCAGTCCTCTATTGTTTCTCACCATCTGCGCCTTCTTCTTTGTTCCTTTTGAATCTTCTATCCATTAACTGTTTCAAAATGGCTTCCACATTTTAGATATTTGCTAGAGCAGCACCCCACTCTCACGGTACCAGGTCCTGTTTTAGTCAGCTAGGGCTGCTCTAACGGAAATAGCACAGAGTGGATGGCTTTAACAAAGGTTTATTCTTACATAGTCTGGTAGGCTGTAAGTGTCATGATGGATTATTTTTTTGATATGTTGTTGTATTCTATTGGCAAGAATTTTATTCAAGATTTTTGCATCTAGATTCATGAGTGATATCAGTCTGTAGTTCTCCTTTTTGGTTATGTGTTTCCCTGGCTTTGGTATCAGGGTTATGCTGACTTCATAGAATGAATTTGGGAGTATCCCTTCCCTTTCTATACTGTGAAATAGTCTCAGTAGTATTGGAGATATCTCTTCTCTAAAAGTTTGGTAGAATTCTGCAGTGAAGCCATCTGGGCCCTGGCTTTTTTTCGTTGGCAGTTTTTGGATGACTTTTTCAATCTCTTCCTTTGTGATGGATTTATAAAGTTGTTCTGCTTTACCTTGTGATAATTTTGGTAGGTGATACTAATTAAGGAATTTGTCCATTTCCTCTAGGTTTTCGAATTGTTAGAATACAGTCTTTCATAGTATTCAACTATGATAGTTTTGATTTTTGCTGAATCTGCCATGACAACTCCTGTCTTATTTCTTATTTGGGTTGTTTGTTTCCTTTCTTGTTTTTCTCTAGTAAGTTTAGGCAATGGTTTGTCAATTTTGTTGATCTTTGCAAAAAAACAGCTTTTGGTCTTTTCTATTTTTTCAGTTGTTCTTCTATTCTCTGATTGGTTTAGTTCTGCTCTGATCTTTATGATCTGTTTTCTTCTGGTGCCTGAGGGGTTTCTCTGTTGTTCTCTCTCTACTTGTTCAAGCTTCAGGGTCAGTTCTTTGATTTGGTTCCTTTCTTCCTCCCAGATGTGCACATTTATGGAGATAAACTGACCTCTGAGCACTGCTTTGGCTGTATCCCATAGGTTCTGGTAGGAAGTGTTTTCGTTCTCATTGGAATCCATGAATTTCTTTAATTCATCCTTGATTTCTTCTACAACCCATGACTTTTTGAGCAAGATATTGTTCAGTTTCCATGAGTTCCGCTTTCTATTTATGTTTTTTCTGCTATTGATTTCAACTTTTATGGCTTTATGATCTGAGAAGATGCTTTGCATTAAGTCAATGGTATGAATTTTGTTGAGAATTGTTTTATGTCCTAACATATGGCCTATTCTGAAGAATGTTCCATGTGCACTGGAGAAGAAGGTGTAGTTGTCTGCTGATGGATAGAAAGTTCTGTGTATGTTCATGAGGTCTAGATGATTAATTGTGGCAATAAGGTCTTCTGTGTCTTTATTGAGCTTTTTTCTAGATAATCTGTCCAATATTGAGAATGGAATATTGAAATCTCCTATTATTATTGTGGAGTGATCTATCTCCTTTTTGAGTATAGTCAGTGTTTCTTTGACGTATTTAGGTGCTCTAAAATTAGGTACATAAATATTTAATATTGTTAAGTCCTGCTTGTGTATTGAACCTTTCAGCAATGAATAGTGTTCATCCTTGTCCACGATGGTGAATTTTACATCTGCTCTTTGTTCATCGTTAGTTTGATATATATTCTTCCATCCTTTAATTTTCAGTTTGTTCCTATCTTTAAGTCTAAGGTGAGTTTCTTGTAGGCAACATATGGATGGGTCAAGTCTTTCGATCCAAGATGTCACTTGATGTCTCTTTACTGGAGCATTCAGTCCATTCACAGTCAATGTAATTATTGATAGGTTTGTGTTCAGTGCTGCCATTGTGATATGTTTATTTTTGCGTTGATGTTTTCTCTGTCGTTCTTATTAATCTGTTTTGAGACATTCTTCTTTGTCAGTTGACTTTTTACCTTTTTCAGGTTTGGTTTTGTTGTTGTTGAGACTCCTGTATTACGTTTTTTGATATACTATGTTGCATCTTTATTGTCTTTAAGGCTGCCCCTATGATTCCTCTTAATAAACTATGTATAAACCCAGTTTTAATTACTGCCAGTCTTGTCAACTTCCTCTCCATCTGGAAGGACTATAACAACTATAGTACATCCATCTTTTCAGTATGATGACATCATGGTTTTCATGATGTGATCACTGGATTCTTTCTTTCACTATTATAGCTTTGATTGAGTTTGGAGCTTTCCCTAACTGAGTAGGATTCTTGATAATGTGTCCTTCTAAAATATGAAGTTAGTGGTTTTGGTCTTCTAAGTCAAAGCCAAAAGATTCAGTATTTCTTATAGCTTTGGTTTGGTTTTTTCAAAATCTCTGAGATACTGTTTATTTGCAAATGTCTAAATTTCATTTTTGTGTTTGAAAGATAGTTTTGCAGGATATATAATTCTTGGTTGGAAGTTCTTCTCCTTCAATGCTTTGAATATGTCATGCCACTGTCTCCATACCAGCATTGTTTCTGCTCAGAAATCTGACAAAACCCTACAGGGTTTCCCTCTGAATGTTAGCTTTGCTTAAGTCTTGCTGCCTTTAAGAGTTTCTGCTTATGTTTCGTTTTGTTAAGCTTGATTATAATAAGTCTCAGTGTCTTTCTTTTGAGATCTATATGGAGTGATGTTTCATATGCATCTTGCATATCTATATTCTCTTCTTTCATGATTTCTGGGAAGTTCTCTGTCAGCAGCTTAGCAACAGTACTCTCTGTGTTCTCAGGTGTCTTGACCTGTTCAGGTTGTTCAGGTTTGTAGGTTGTTCCTCTTAATAGAGTTCCACATGCTTCTTAATGCTTCTTCATTTTTCTTGTTTCTTTTTTTCTGATTTTTCCTCATAGTTCCTGGAATCAGTAGCTCTGTCTTCCAGTCAGAAAGTCTGTTTTCCATTTGTCCCATTCTGTTTTCTTGACTTCGAATTGTAGTTTCTATATCTTTGATTTTGTTCTTGATCTCTTGGATTTCAGAGTTCTGGTGTTCCATCAGATCGAACAGCTTGCTTAATTTTTCATTTTGCTCTGCTAGGGTCGCCATGAGTCGGATCTGACTCGATGGCACTTGGCTTGGCTTGGCTGCTATGTTTTGTATAAGGTCTAGGAGGGCTCTCTATATAATCCTTTTGTATTCACCTTTCGATAACTTCAGAAAAACTTCTTCATCCGGAAAGTTCTTTGGTTGTTTCATTTGGGGGCCTTCTGAAGCCATGAATAATTTCCTGGTTACAGCTTTCTCCAGAGTCTGTTGCTATTTGGGCTTCATGTGAGTCAATAATGGCTGAGAGAGATGCTGTGAGGATGGACTGCCTTTGTTTCTCTAAGCCGTCTTAAAATGAAAGGTAAAAGGTATCTGACCACTTGCCAGGTCAGCCAGGTTTTCAGGTATATAGGGCCCTCTTCCCAACTGGCAAAATAAGCACCTCTATTTGAACTAATTCAAAACGCAGCAAGGCTACTGCCCTGTTGGCCTCTGCTGACAGGCCCCAGCCATAGATGACACTGTGTAAAATGGTGCTTTTCTGCCATCAAAGTGCTCTCCTACAGGCAGGCATGGCCTCCAAGCCTAGGGATTAGGTCTCACTGAGGCCTCCATATCCAAGATGGCGTTCTGCACAAGGTCGCTGCCTGGCACCTACATACAAACTACACTATGGCAGAGGAAGAAAGAGAGGCCAGATGTGGTCAGATGCACAGACACCTAAGCCAGGCTCTCAAAATATGTAAATTTTTCCTGCCTATCCCACCAGCAGTGTTTCTGATACTAGCTGCTAGTCAAGACCCAGCTCTGCCAGCCTGCCAAGACAGAGAAAAAAAAGTCAAAATGATGAGTTACCTTCGGTCTGTGAAAGCACGGACTGGCCAGAAGCAGGAGTCAGCTAAAGAGAGGAGATTTTCTGTTCAGTGGTATGAAGTTCAAATTAACAGCCCTATGTTGTGTCCTAGGGCTCACTAGGTGTCCAGAAGGCTCCATTTAATTGTCAATTCAGGTCTTGGTTTCCAGAGAGATTTAGGGAGATGTGTGCTTAGTCTGACATCTTGACTCCGCCCCCTATTCTAGTTTTGGTTGGTATTTTTTTTATTACCTTTTCAATCTCTTCCTTTGTAACAAGTTTACTAAGCTGTTCTGCTTCTCTGTGTGATAATTTTGGTAGGTGATATGATTCTAGAAATTTGTTCATTTCCTCTACGTTTTCAAATCTGTTGGAGTTCAGTCTTTCATAGTACTCTATTATGGTACTTTTGATTTCTGTTACATCTGTTGTGACATCTCCCATCTCGTTTCTTATTCAAGTTTTTTGTTTCCTTTCTTGTTTTTCTTTTGTAAGTTTAGCCAACCAATGGTTTATCAGCTTTGTTGATCTTTTCAAAGAACTAGCTTTTGGTTGTGCTAATTTTTTCAGTTGCTCTTCTATCTGTATTTCATTTAGTTTGGGTATAATCTTTATTATCTATTTTCTTCTGGTGCCGGAGGAGTTCCTTGTTGTTCTCTTCTTGTTCAAGCTGTAGGGTTAATTCTTTGGTTTCGGTCCTTCCTTCCAGATGTGTGCATTTACAGAGATAAATTGACATCTGAGCACTGCTTTGGCTGTATCCCATAGGTTCTGGTAGGATGTGTTTTCTTTCTCATCTGATTCCGTGAATTTACTTATTTTGTCCTTGATTTCTTCTATAACCCATGACTTTTGAGCAAAGTGTTGGTCAGTTTCCATGAGTTCAAATTTCTACCGTGTTTTTTCTGTTAAGCCAAGTGCCGTTTTTTCTGTTACTCATTTCAAATTTTATGGCTTTATGATCCAATAAGATGCTTTGCAATAATTCAAGGATTTGGATTTTGTTGAGACTTGCTTTATATCTTGACATACGGTCTATTCTGGAACATGTTCCATGTGCATGGGAGAAGAAGGTGTACTTATCTGTTGATGGGTAAAAAGTTCTGTATATGTTGATAAGGTCTAGTTAGTTTTCACAGTAAGATCTTCTGTATCTTTACTAAACTTTTTTTCTGGATGATTTGTCCATTATTGAAAGTGGAGTGTTGAAGTCTCCAACTATTATTGTGGAGTGATCTATCTCATTTCAATGTTGTCAGTGGTTGATGTATTTAGATATATTCAGATGCATGTATCAGGTGCATAAATATTTAATATTGATATGTTCTGCCTATGTATTGAACCTTTCAGCAATAAATAGTGACGATCTTTGTCTACAATGGTGGATTCTACATTAAAGTCTATTGTATCTGAGATTAGTATTGCCACTCCTGTTCTTTGTATTTTGTTAGCTTGGTATATATCTTTCTGTCCTTTGATTTTGAGTTTGTTCAGATCTTTGAGTCTAAGGTGTGTTTCTTGTAAGCAGCATGTAGACAGATCATAATTTTTGATCCAGCTTGTTATTCTTTGTGTCATTACTGGAGCATTCAGTCAATTTGCATTCAGTGTAATTACTGATAGATATATATTCAGTGTTGTCATTTTGATGCTTTAATTTTTGTGCTGTTGATGTTGTCTTTGTTCCACTTAATATTCTGTTTTGGATTGTTTTTCTTTATGAATATTCTTTTCATCTTTTTCAGTGTTGGTTTTGTGTCTGTTGAAACTGCTGTAATGTGTTTCTGGTTTTGATGTGTATTATTGTTAATTTGCTTTGTGGCTACCCCTTTGTTCCCCTCTAACGTTCTAGGTTTATACCAGTCTTTAACTTCTTTATATTTCCTTCACTTCCTCTCCATCTGAAAGGACTATAAATACTGTAATATATCCATCTTTGTAGTGTAATGTTTTCATAGCTTATGCATTGAGATCTCTGTTTCCCTAATTTTCCTATTTTAGCTTTGGCTGATCTTTGTGCCTTTCCTAACTAATCAGGACTCTGGATGCTGTGATCTGCATTTCATCCTTGGGTATACATCTGGTGTTATTGATTTTCTACTTGAAGAACTTTCTTCAGTATTTCTTGTAACTTTGTTTTGTTTTTTGCAAAGTGTCTAAGCTTCTGCTTGCCTGAGAATTTCCTAATTTCACTGGCATATTTGAAAAAAAAATTGCAGGATATATAATTCTTGGTTGGAAGTTTTTTCTTTAAGGTTTTGTGTGTGTCATCCCATTGCCTTCCTGCCAACAAGGTTTTGGCTGAAAAGTCAGAAGGCAGTCTACAAGAATTCTCTTTGTATGTCAGTTTTTGTTTAAGCCTAGCTGCCTTTAAGTGCCTCTCCTTATGGTTCCTTTTTGTTAAACTTCATTATACTATGTCTTGGTGTCTTTCTTTTGGGGTCTACTTTTTGTGAAATTAGATGAGCATCTTGAATAGCTATCTTCTCTTCTTTTATGATGTCCTGGAAGTTTTCTGTCAGTAGCTCTTCATCAGTTCTTTCTGTATTCCCTCCCTGTTCTGGAACTCCATTTACAAGTAAATTATTCCTCTTGATAGAGTGCAACATGATTCTTAATGCTTCTTCATTTTTCTTGATTCTTTTGTCTGATTTCTCCTCATACATACTGGTGTCATTTGTGCTATCTTCAGTCTCCTTGATTCAGCATTCCATTTCCTCAATCTTATTCTTTTGGCTTTGCATTAAATTGTCTAACTCTGTAATTTTATTATTGATCTGCTGCATTTCAGATTTTTCGTGTTGTTGGAGTTCATATAGTTTGCTTAATTTTTTTAATTTTTTTCTGCTGCACTTTGTTCAATCAGTATCCTAAGATCTAGAAGTGATCCTCACATAATTCTTTTATTTTCTACCTTTGCTAATTTTGGAAAAGCTTTTTCATCTGGGACATTTTTCATTCTTTGGGGAGTTTTCCAGAGCCATGGTGGTCTGCTTTTTTTAAATGTTTATATATTGATTGTTGTTTTCATGCCATCAGAAAGCTGTTCAGCTTCACCAGTGTAAGACCAGCAGAAGCTGTAGCATAGCTTCAAGAAGGGAGTGAGTAATGGCACTGCTAGACTTGGCCACCAGTTGCCACTGCATTTTCTAGTTGCAGCTGTCTTAAGTACATCTTCTCTGGTCAGAGACATGCTGACCATCCCAGTGGGGCTGCTCAGTTTGTCAGCTAGGCCCTCAGGAGTGGCAGGCCTCACCTCCTGGCTGACAAAGATGGAGACCTACTTGTGCCAGATCTCCAGAGTCATGCCAGCGGAGAAGGGAGGAGGGAATTGCATTGCCACACTTTGCCCCCACTGCATTCTCTAGATGTGATTGTCTTAAAAAGTGCTTTTCTACTGAGAGAGGTGTTATCCAGCATCATCCAATGCCAGCTGGGCCCTCAGATGTGGCAGGTCCTGCCTCCTAGCTGACAAAGATGGTGAACTATTTGTGGAGTCTCTCAGGGGCCCCATCAGCAGATGCTATGATGTAGCTCAGAGAAAGGAAGGGGAGAGGTACTGTCACACTCAGCCACTGGCCTCCACTGTGTTCTCTTGATGCCACTGTCTTAAAAAACAGCCTTCCTGCTGAAAGAGAAACTGTCCAGTCAGGTGCTGTTGCTCAGCATGGCAGCCAGCTCCAACTGGGCCTTCAGGTGTGGCTGACTCTGCCTTTCACCTTACTAAGATGGCATCCTACCTGTGCTGCCTCTGCTGCATTGTACCAATGGAATCTATGGCACAGCTCAGAGAAGAGAGGGGGGAAGACCACTGGTACCCTCAGCTACCAGCCACTACTGGGTTCTCTAGATGTGACTGTATTAAGTACAGCCTCTCTGCTCTGAGAGATGCTTTCTACTTAAGCACTGCCACTCAGCATGACAGCCAGCCCCTGCCGTGCTCTCAGGCTCAGCAGGCCCAGTCCCAGTCTCCCAGTTAACAAAGATGACATCTTTACCTGTAAGCGTCTGAGCCTCTGCACCAGCAGAAATGGGATCCTTTGTGCTGCTGTCTCTCCTCCAAAGAAGATAGTTTTCCCATTCCTGTTACCCCATCTGATCTCACAACCCACTGCCTGATCTTGGGGCTCCTAGAATGTCCATTCTGCTCTGTTCACTTGTTCTTCTAGGCCTTAGTTCTCAGAGGGAATTGAGGAGACATGTAGTTAGTCCACCATCTTGCCCCCCTTACTTCTGCTACTCTTGTTTATTATCAAAACATTTTGAAAACTCCTGTCTTGCACAGTGAGTTGGTTTCTTTTGACATGACTTCAGAAGTCAGTTCTGAAGTATCTATCCTTGTCCAGGGTATAACTTTGCTTTGTATTAAGGAGCTAAGAATGCACTGTGTGTCTAGTGGAGATTTCTGCTTTGCTCTGCTTGCTTTAAGATGCACTTTCCATGGTGAGTTACTGAGATCTCTTATGGCTCGAGTTCTCTGTGGACTTCTAGACCTTAAGCTCCACTGGGGCTACTGACAAGAAACTGCTGGTTTCCAGTAATGGTGTTCCTGGTGTTCCACATAATCATGAAATGAAATGAAAAATAATTCTGGCTAGAAAATAAATGTAGGCAGTGAACATTTATTTAGTTGAACTTCATACATATTATAGGAGTCCCTGGGTAATGTAAGGAGACCTCATTTCACAATGGTTAAGAGCTCAGCTGCTAAGCAAACACTTGGCAGTTAAAATATACCAGTTTCTCCTTGGAAACCCAATGGGGCACTTCTACTCTGTCCTATGGGGTTGCTATACTTGTAAGTTGGAATTGGCTTGAAGGCAACAAGTTTACTGGGTAGTTCCAAAAGATTAAGTGCTGGACTATTAACCCAAAATTTGGTGGTTCAAATCTGCCCAGAGATATCACAGAACAAAGACCTGGTGATCTGCTTCAGAAAGATCACATTCAAGGAAACTATATAGAACAGTCCTACTCTGACACACATGGAGTCACTATGAGTCAGAATCAACTCAGCAGCAGCTAGTGGTTTTTATACATATTATACCCAGCTAAAAACTAACTAAATAAAAGTTTTACAGTACAAAAAAAAGACAAAAGATACTGGGTTAATTTACATAACTTTAGTTTTGGAACTAGAAAGGAAAATGAAAACATATGATGAAACATTTTCAAAAGGATAAGCCCCACAAAGTTCAAAGAAGTTTCACCTATGTTGCTGTTTTTGTTGGGTGCTGTTGAGTCAGTTCTAACTCATAGCAACCCCATGTGCAACAGAATGAAGCACTGCCAGGTCCTGCACCATCCTCACAATTGTCGTTATACTTGAGTCCACTGTTGCAGCCACTGTGTCAATTTGCCTTGTTGAGTGTCTTCACATTTTTCCCTGACCCTCTACTTTACCAAGAATGATATCCTTCTCAAGGTACCACTCCCTCCTTTTAACATGTCTAAAGTATATGAGAATAGTCTCACCACCTTGCTTTTAAGGAGCATTCTGGCTGTACTATAGAAAGACAGAATAAGAATAACTCAATTTCTGCCTCTTTGTCTATAGCATTTTGCTATAGTTATTTATTTTGAATCTACTATTTAAATATGGGAATACACAGCACCACAGGGTTTGGAGTTTGCCATTACTGTTGAATTTTTTTTTTTATGACTGAGTGAAAATGTACATTCCCATATAAATTTACATGTCTACCTATATGCAGCTTCCACTGCTCTCCCTGCCCGGTGACAGCACACTATTCCTCTCAGCTCCATGTATGACTTATCCTCCCAACAGTCTTCTTTTCCATCCTCTCCACCCACTCTTCTTTCAAGTAAACTTCAAAACATCATATTTTATTGCTTATCGTTAAAAAAGAAAACATGATATTCTACAGGGAAGTTAATTCAGGAACTGGGTCCAAAGAGAGCTCAGATGATTCTAAACTAGACCTTCTTTGGAAATCAATACATGTATAGAGACTGCATATGTTGGGGCTGACTGAATAATAGGTATAGTGAGAGAGGGAAGAGGAACGCATTTCCCCACTGAAGATAAATGCCCAAAAATGTATCAGATGAGACACGAAATAACATCCTGAGATGCCATGAATATGAAAGGCACCTGAATGAGGCAACTGGACATGGGGGGAAAGTATTTATGTTTATTCGTCTTGAAATTAGGTGAGGTGCATAACTTAGAGATTGCCCTTGGATACTGGTTACCCTCCCTATGCCTCTTCTGTATAACTGGGAGTTCTCTGAATTAATCTCCTTGTGGAATACCATGTTTATTGAAGGATAAGTCATAAAATACACTATTTCGAAGTTTGCATATATTATTCAACAGTATTAGTAGCAACAAAAGATTTGCAGGAGGAAGCATATCTATTTGCTGACTTGTTTAGAAGCACACATTGGAATAGAAAAGCAGACTGACTAGCTTGTGTTATTGGTTTTGAAATGATCTAAAAATAATACACCTACTGTTTGCCTATAACTTGGCCTGACTGTCCACTATGTCCATTCAGTGGTGTGTCAAATTCCAAGAAGTTGTTACTCTCACTTTATCACCAGTTCTTTGGACATTATTTAAAACCTTTGAATAACACCAGAGAGATAAATCTGTGAAACACACTGCAGTGATTCTTTCTCTCAGCTAGCCCCTCATTTTCTTTTGTTGGACTTAATGCCAAGGGACAAGTTTACCTAGTCTTCTTGGTTCTAAGGGTACACTCCCAGCATGGTGTGTGTGTGTGCATGTGTGCATGTGTATTAGGAGGGTCACAGAAGAAGGATCGTGAGTGTTGGCTGTAGTAAACACATGAAGAGTAATTTGACTACACAGTCTTGATGCTATTGTTATCTGTGATTAAGTTGGCCTCTGAATCATGTGTAATAGAACCAACCTGATCCTATTCCATCCTCGTGGTTACTGGGGATGATCAGTTGTGTCACAGACCATTGTGATCCACAAGATTATTCCTTTTTTCTTAATTTTATTTATCTTGTTTTCATTGTTGATAATACATGTTGCAAATCATGTACAGTTCAGTGGCATTGATTGCATTCTTCAAGTCATGTAGTTGTTCTCACCCTCCTTTTCTGAGTTGTTGCTTCCTCAGTAACTTACTGCCTCCTAATGTTCATGTCTAATCTTTCGAGTTGATCTTGTCAATTTGATCCCATTTAGGTAATCCTTAAAACAGCATAGTGCTCAAGGTCAACCTTTTTACTAGTTAATTTTAGAAAGACTTCAGGGGATGTATCCAATTTGAGTTAAAGATTACCTCATGGCAATAATTTCAGGGGTTCATCCACCCTCATTGGCTCCAGAAAGTCTAGAGTCTATGAGAATTTGAAATTCTTTTCTGCATTTTCCCCCTTTTGATCAGGATTCTCCTAAGGAATCTTTGATGAAAATGCCCAGTTATGGTTGCTGGACACCATCCAGTTCTTCTGGTCTCATGGTGAAGGAGATAACTAGCCACATATTCTGTGCCCTCCACCTACTGCTGATGTTCTTTCTTCCTCTGTCATTCCAGGTGAATAGAGACCTATTGTTATCTTTTAGATGGTTGCTTGTCAGCTTTTAAAACTCCAAGCACGACACAATGAACTAGGAGATAGAACAGAAACACTGAACGTATTTTTAGACCAATTAACTGAGGTGTACCATGAAACAAAGACCATAAACATCCAAACTAAGGAACCAAATCTTGTGAGGTGTTCGGTTGTACATAAACAGCCTCAACAGCTATTCTCTCTCTCTCTCTTTCTTTTAGTTTTGGTCATTGTAAATGCATTACACTTTTCCTGATGAAATGGTTTACAAGCGTACAACTTATTGAAAGCCATTAAAATAATTGGTCGTGCAACCCTACCCAAAATCAATGTGATTATTCTGTCATTATTAATCCCCTGTCTCTCGTGCCCCTGGTAACATTGGCCTCTGTACATGTGCCTTCTCCTGTCTTTTTATGTAAGTGAAATCGTGGATTTAATGACTGCACCATCAGGGATCCTTCCACTAGGACTTGATATTGTCGAATTATTTGCTTTATCCTTGTCTTTTTTTTTTTTTTTTACCATAATTACCATCCATGTATTTGGTTAAATGTTTCTTCATACCTTCTCATTTTCAGCTGGATTTTTTGTTGGCTTATTACTACCTTTTGATAGTTATTGTTATAGGAGGTCTGACAATTAAGTCTGTGATCTTAACTGTTCTAAGTGCTGCATACCTCATTGTTGAATATCACTACAGTTACCTTTGAAGTATTCCTCTTTGGAAACTTTCTGGATTGGCCGTTGTGCACAGTGGGCATGGTGGAAAGTTCATGAACTCAATTGTATAGTTGTCTGTGAAGGAGTTTTTAGCCAGTAAACAATTAACTGTATTGGAACACTCTCCCTCCTCACCTGATCTAGCCCCCAGTGACTTTTTTCTTTGCCTGAAGACAAAGGAGATATTGAAAGGAAGACATTTGACGGCATTCAAGACATCAAGAGTAATTACGACAATAGCTCTGATGGTCATTCCAGAAAAAGAGTTCCAATATTGCTTTGAAGGGTGCACTAGGTGCAGACATCAGTGCATAGCTTCACAAGGTGAGTGCTTCAAAGGTGATCGTAGTGATAATCAGCAGTGAAGTATGTAGCACTTTTTCTAGGATGAGTTCAAGAACTTAATTGACAGTACTCTTATTTTAGCAAAAAGTCCTTTATTACGCAAGGAATTTTGAGGATGAAAGAGTGCATAAAGTAGATCAGGCTTATCCACCTGAAGCTTATAGACCTTTGGGAAGCTCTCTTTGAAAAAAAAGAATAAAACAAAGAATACAAAATTACAAATGCAAAGTTAGTTAAATGGCCTTGGAAAGAACCTTGCAAGTGAATTTCAATGCTTCATGCATTGATGCTATTAGTAACTGCACCAGGAAAATAGGCATATTACTCTAGAAAAACCAGGATACCTGGTCATTCCTAATTAGAAAAGAACAAAACTTGAAGCAAAGATACTTTTTGGTATTTGAAGATTTCAATTAATCGTATCCCTTTTCCAACCTCAGGGTTCTTAAAATAAGATCAGATACAAGAAGCAGATATGGATTGAAATATGAGTCAGAATTAACTTGACAGCAATGAGTTTGTGTTTGTGTTTGGTATTAGCTTTGATATTGGTAAAGCTGGACTGAATGCATCTACAACCTAAATTCTTTCCTTCAAATTGAGTTTGCCCAGTTTAAGAAACTGAAAGTGTATAAATTTTATTTCAATGTAAAGGAGCCCTTGTTATATAGTGGTTAAACACTCTGCTTTTAACTGCAAGGTCAGCAGTTCAAATCCACCAGTCACTCCACAGAAGAAAGATGTGGCAGTCTGCTTTGGTAACGATTACAGCCTTGGAAACTCTGTTGGGCAGTTGTACTCTGTCCTATAGGCTCACTATGAGTCAGAATCGACTTGAAGACAATGGAGTTGGTTTGGTTCAGTTTTTTTCAAGATGGGAAGCCCTTCTCTTCTTAATACATGCAAGTAGGAATGGAAAGAAGAAGGTGCTGCCTTACATACAGAAAAGTGAAGGGTATACTTCCTGGGTGAGAAAGAGACATCACTAATACCTTGGGCCATAATGAACCTTTACCCCAATCCTACTTCCAGTGCCTACATATATTCAGTGGTCTTGGAGGGTTAAAGTCAGGATATAAACAAATGGAGAGAATTTCAGGGCCTCCTCACAAAACTTCCTTAGGAGGGTATCAATGCTGGAGTTAACTAGTATTTTCCTGAGTGGGAAGGAAGTTCAGCAAGAAGTTTCCATTTCATTGGCTGAGGCAACAACGTAAAGAATTTGGTTTCGGTGTTAGTTTTGTTGTTGGTAAAACTGGATTGAATGTGACCATGACCCAAGTTCTATTGTCTTCATACTTCTTCCCTTTGAATTGAGTTTATCCAGTTGGAGGAACTGGAAATATACAAACTTTACTTCAATGTGAAAAAGCCCTGGTGTCACAGTGGTTAAGCACTCTGCTTCTAAGCAAAAGGTCAGTTTTCTTTAGAAACTATGTTATGCCGATTGAGCTAGTTATTCCTGGAAACCATGTTCTGTACTGAGCTCAGCCTAGCAATTTGGTCCCTCAGGGAGTTTAGGTATGACTAAAGCTTCCATGACTTTGCCTTATACAAGCTGTGCTAACTTCCCCAATATTGTACACTGTGCTACCTTTCACCAATGTTGTTGTTGTTAGGTGCCATTGAGATGGTTATCTGTTGTCTATTTAGTGTTTTTCCACCTCTATCCCTCCTTTCCTTTGTAACCGTCAAAGATAGTTTCTTTTTCTGTATGTAACCCTTTTCATGAGTTTTTATAGTAGTGGCCTCATACAGAATTTGTCCTTTTGTGATAGACTTATTTCACTCAGCTAATGCACTTCAGTTTTCTCCATGTTATGAGATGCTTCACAGATTCATTATTGTTCTTTATTTTTGTATAATACTCCATTGTGTGTACGTATGACAGTTTATCTTTTCATCCGTAGATGGGCATCTAGTTTGTCTCCATCTTTTTGCTGTTGTGAACAATGCTGCAGTGAACATGGGTGTACATATCTCTATTCATGTGATGACTTATTTCTCTATGATATGCTTGTTTCTAGGACTAGAGATGCTGGATCACATACTTTTTCCATTTCTAGTTCCCTAAAGAAGTGTCATATTTTTTTCCCAAAATAGTTGTGTTATTTTGCATTTCCAGCATCTATGTATGAGTTCCAGTCTCCTTGCAGCCTTTCCAACATTTGTTATTTCCTATTTTTGTGATTTGTGCTAGTAATGCTGGTGTGAGATGGTATGCCATTGTGGTTTTGATTTTCATTTCTCTAATGGCTAGTGACCCAAGCATTTCCTCATGTGCCGCTTGGCCACTTGAATGTCTTCTTTGGTGAAGTGTCTACTCATTTCCTTTTCCCATTTTTAAATTGGATTATTTGTCTTTTTGTTGGATTTTCTTTTAAATTTTAGAGATTTGACATTTGTCTGATTTATAACAGCCAATTCTTCCCCTTAGTCTGTAGGTTCTCTTTTTAATTCTTTTAGTGAAGTCTTTCAATGAGCATTAAGTGTTTAATTTTTAGAAGATCCCAGTTATCTTTCCTATCTTCTGGAGTTTGCGTGTTGTTGATCGTGGTTTGTATCCTGTTAATGCTGTATTAGGGCTTCTAGCACTGATCCTATTTGTTTTTCTATGAACTTTATTGTTTTTGGCTTTATATTTAGGTCTTTGATCCATTTTGAATTAGTTTTTGTATGTGATGTGAGGTATGAGTCCTGTTTCATTTTTTCTTTCTTTCTTTTTTTTTTTACAGACAGACATCCAGTTTTACCAGCATCATTTGTTAAAATCACATTGAACACTGTGGTGCACCTGACCCAAGACATGGTATTTTCAATCACATCATATATATGTGAAAGCTGGACAATGAACAAATAAGGCAGAAGAAGAACTGATGCCTTTGAATTGTGGTGTTGGAGAAGAATGTTGACTGTATCGTGGACTGCCAAAACAACAAACAGATCTGTTCTGGAAGAAGTACAACCACAGTGCTCCTTGGAAGCAAATATGGCAAGAATGCATCTTACACATTTTGGACATGTTGTCAAGAAGGATCAGTCCCTGGAGAAGGACATCATGTTTGGTAGAGTGGCGGGTCAGTGAAAAAGAGGAAGACCCTCAATGAGATGGATTGACACAATAGCCGCAACAATGGGCTTAAATAAAAACGATTGTGGTGCAAGACCGGGCAGTATTTTGTTCTGTTGTTCACAGGATCACTATGAGTCAAAACTGACTCAACAGCACATAACAACAACAACACTTGTTAAAAAGATTATCTTTTCCTCATTTGATGGACTTCAGGTCCTTGTGGAAGAAGAGGTGACCTTTGGGAAGGATTTATATCTGGGGTCTCAATTCTGTTCCATTGCTCTATGGGTCTGTCATTGTACCACTACCAGGCTGTTTTGACTACTGTAGATGTGTAGTAGGTTTTCAGGTTAGGTAGTTCAAGTCCTCCCACTTCATCCAGGGCTTCCTCACTTGCCATATAAAGTTAATGATAAGTTTTTCCGTCTCTTTAGAGAAGGTTGGTATTTGGGTCAGAATTGCATTGTTTTGTCAGTTGTTTGGGGTAAATTGTCATTTTCATGCTGTTGAGTCTACCTATCCATGAATATGGCATGTTGTGTCACTTACATATGTTTCTTTTGGTTTACTATAGTAATGTTTTGTACTTTTTCTTTGTATAGGTCTTTTACATTCCTAGTTAAACTTATTCCTAAGTATTTCATATATTAGAGGCTATTACAAATGCTATTGTTTTCCTGATTTCCTTTTCATCATTCTGTTTATTAGTGTATAGGAATCCAACTGATTTTTGTATGTTTATCTTTTGCAATTCTGCTGAGTCTTTCAATTAGTTCCAGTAGTTTCCTTGTAGACTCTTTTAGGTCTTCTATCTGTAGTATCATATCATCTGCAAATATGGACAGTTTAACTTCTTCATTACTAACCTGGATGTCATTTGTTTCTTTTCCTTGGCTTGTTGATGTAGCTATGATTTCTAGCATAATGGTGAATACGAGTGATGATAAAGGGTATCTTTTTTTTAAAAAAAAAATTTATTTAACATGACTGAGTGAAAACGTACATTTCTGTATAAATTTACATGCCCACCTATATGCAGCTTCCACTGCTCTCCCTGTCCGGTGACAGCACACTATTCCTCTCTGCTCCATACTCACCGAGGACCAAAATGACATGTGGTAAAGACAACCTAGAAGACAGAGAGACTCACAAGAGTGGATGCCTACATCGACTTTGGACCAGAAGAACTGGATGGTGCCTGGCCACCACCAGTGATAGCCACGATGGAGCTCACAGAGAGGAGTCTCACTGGCAACACAAGAATAAAAAGGGGTGCATCCTGAGATCTCCACTAAAAGACCTCAATTGATGATCCAGCGGTTTTGGGGTTCCCCTGAGAGCATGGCCTCCGGCCCTGATGCTGCCCTTACCCATAAATTATAATGAAGGTCCACTCTTTGGACAGGAATGGACTGGACTTGGCAATGCATAGTGACCATATATTGGATGCACTTTATGGTTATATACATCGATAAAGGGTATCTTTTAAAGAAAAAGTTCATTTTGTTACTTTTTTTTTTTTCTTAAACACTGATAGGATATGAAAGAAGACTTGTCTAAATTCTCTTGCAGATTTTATTGAAAACAATGTTACCCAGTGTCATGGTGCTTGTGGTTGCTTATCCATTGAATTTGGTCATTGACTTTATGCCTTTGAAAGTTGTCACCAGTTTGTTATCATCTTCCAGATTAGACCACTGTCTTGACCTCTCCAGTCATGGTCTCCAGCTCACATTGCTCCCCTAGGGTGAACTTGCTTTACAATACTTTGGACATGGTTGTGATGATGAACTTGAAGTGTTTTCCATTCTCCATGATTTCTGATACTCTCTTGTCTTAGTCATCTAGTGCTGCTATAATAGAAATGCCACAAGTGGATGGCTTTAACATAGAGAAATTTATTTTCTTACAGAAAAGTAAGCTTAAAGTCAAAATTCAAGGTATCAGCTCCAGGGGAAGTGTTCATCTGTTAGCTCTGGTGGAAGGTCTTTGTTGTCAAGCATCCTCTGGATTGGAAGCTTCTAAGGTGCAAGGACCCCGGGTCCAAAGGATGAACTCTGTTTCCGACACTGCTTTCTTAGTGATATGAGGTCCTCAACTCTCTGCTTGCTTACCTCTCCTTTATATCCCTAGAAATTGCCTCAAGGTACAGTACAGTCTTACATATTGAGTCCTGCCTCACTGACACAACCATCACCCATTATCCCTCATTAACAGCATACAGGCAGTATTTACAGTTTATAGTAACTTCACACAACACCAGAAATCATGACCTAGCCAAATTGCTATGTGTATTTTGGGGGGGACACAACTGAATCCATGACATTCTACCCTTTGACCCCCCAAAATCAGATCTTTGCAACATATGAAGTGTATTCACCCCATCACTAAAGTCTTACTACCAAGTCCCAAATCCAAACATTCCTCTTCATTTGTGAAATCTAGAATGCAATTTATCTGCTTCTAAAGGTACAATGGCAGAACTGGCATAAGCTAGACATTTCCATTATCAGTGGAAGAAATTTCAGGGGAAAAAGGCATAACAGGCACCAAGAAAATTAGCAGAACACATTATATTAGCCGTCAAGGCTTGGAAAATAATCTTCCAGTCTCTGAGACATTTTGCACAGTGGCTCTGCCCTCCAGACTCTGGGTATCAGCCACACTCCCCAGATTCTGAGTGGAGGTCCCTTGGCCCCAGGCTACAGCTCTACTTTCCAGGCCCATTGGGAGAGTAGCTCTGCTCACTTGGCTTTAGGTGCACCAATTTTGCAGTTCATCTCACTGGCATCTCCACTCTTAGAAATGCCAGAGGCCGTGGCTATACCCTGAGAGACTCCTGAGCCCTTGGCTATACCTTTTGAGACTGAGGCAGCTGAGCTCTTTGGGCTACTTGTTTCTTCAGTTTCTGCTTCATGTGGCCTCTTGGTCTAGGCCTTGTGCCCACATGTGCCCTGCTGCAGCAAGTGTTCCACAGCTCTGTAGCTTCTCTGATAATTGCCCAGAGGCACCCTGTTCTGCCAGGAAGCCTCCAGAACACAGGCACTCAGCTCTGTTGCTCTGTAGGTCTGCAAGCTTAGCTCCATAACTAAGTGCCTGGAGGTACCCCACTCTACCAAGAAACCTCCTGTGCACAGGCAGTCAGATCTCTTGTTCTGTGGGTTGGCTCCAGCACTGTCTGGCATTGGTCTCCTAGTTCTGTGTTGCTGGTTCACTGCTGTTGTTTCTCACAATCTGTACCTTCCTTGGTGTTAATAGTTCTCCTCAGTTCCTTCTGAATCTTCTGTCCACTCACAGTTTCAAAATCACTTTCACATTTCATGTATCTGTTAAAGTAGCACCTCACTCTTCCAGTACCAAATTCTGTCTTAGTCTTCTAGTGCTCTATAACAAAAATACTGCAAGCGAATGACTTTGAAGAGAAGTTATTTTCTCACAGAAAAGCAAGCTAAAAGTCCAATTTCAGGGTATCAGCTCAAGAGAAAGTCTATGTTACCTCTGGAGAAGGGTCTTTATTGTCAGCCTTGCCCTGAACTGGAATCTTTCCTCTTTGCTGTGGATGGATGGTGTCATGCTTCTGTCTATGGTCCCATATTGGCTGGAAGTCCTCAGCAGTGTTTGTAGTTTTCATTGTATAAGGCCTTAACATCCCTAGTTATATTTATTCCTGGGTATTTTATTCTCTCAATTGCTACTGTAAATGGAATTGTTTAATTTCTCTTTCATATTTGTCATTGCAGGTGTATAAAAACCCAAATGATTTTTGTTTGTTGATGTTGTACTCTGTATATTGGCTAAGTTCATCTATTAGCTCTAGAAGTTATGCTGTAGATACTCTGAGATTTTCAAAAATAGGATTGATCTATATGGTTTCCACTGGCTGGTTTTCAGAGGGAGATCACCAGGTCTTTCTTCCTAATCTTAGTATAGAAGCTCTGTTGAAACCTGTTTAGTATCACAACAACACACAAACTTCAACTGACAGGTGGGTAGTGTCTGTGCATCAGATGCATTGGCCAGGAAATGAACTCAGTTCTCCCAAATAGAATTCTACCACTGAACCACCATGTTGTTGTGTGCCATCTAGTCAATTTTGACTCACAACAGCTCTATATGACACGGTAGAACTGTCCCATCAAGTCCTAGGCTGCAGTCTTAACAGGAACAAGCATATTCTAGGCTGTAATTTTACAGGATCATATTGCCAGGTCTCTTCTCCTCTGGAATGTCTGTTGGGTTTCAACTGCCAATCTTTGAGTTAGCAGTCAAGTACTTATCCATTGTGCCACTAAGGCTCCTTTGAACAACCATAAGGTATACATGTATGACAAGTAGAAGGAAATCCCTGATTATTACATCATACTCCTGAGATAAATCAAAGTCTAATCAGAATCTTGGATCTCTTAACCAGTATAATTAACAGAATCATAAGGACCTCTTCAGGCGTTATATTCCTGTTTCCTACACACATCCCCAGTTGTTTTTCTCTCAGTTACAAAAAACATTTGAAAATAAACTTCACTCAGATTGTGTAATTAGAGCCACAAATCCTTTTGGTTTGCTCTTGATTCTATCTTTCTTTACTTTTCAAAAAGAAGAACATTTGTGACTGACTCAGTCTCTCTCTAGCATTATAAAGGTGATTCCTCAGCTTATTTTTTATCTGCTGCCATACAAGTGTTTCCTATCTTTGTATACATGCCACTTACACAGTAAAATCCACTCAGCCTAGGCTGGCATTGACAGCCCAGTGTGGGGATTTCTTTCACAAAGAACATGATGCTGAAGTGGAGTAACAGCTTGATGTCAATGGAATCATTTGAAATAGTAACTCTTTGGCTTCAAACCACCTTCTTGTCTTAGTTTTTGCTAACTATTCTACCTAAATTCCAGACAAGGGACAGCCTGGGCTTCTTGATTTCTCCCCTTGTTTTATACACGGTTGTGGCCTGTCTTGTGCCCTGTTTCCCCTTCTGACCTTAGGGCCAGCTTGGCATATGTACGGTTCCCACTCAGCTTCTGTGAAGAAGGTCCTTATATATTTCCAGTTTGGGCTTCCAAACAGGACCTTCAATGTGGTCTACCACTCCAACTAAGCAGTCTCTCACTACACTCCTAAGATCTTTATTTTGTATTGCCCATGTGACTTGAATACCTCACTGCTCTGCATTGTCAGTGTTAATTTGAGAGTCTTACATAGACTGTTGACTATAAGCTACTTGAAGGCAGAGTCGATACATCTTGAACAGTTTACATCCACTATAATTTGCAGCAGACATTCTTGGACACAACCCTCCGAGCCAAGTACCGTCGAGTCAGATCCGTGAAGAAAAAGTTTAAAAATAGAAGGAATGAGAGAATCTCAGAATATACTCCTGAATTAATTGAAGTGTATGTATCTGAAACATTTTGCCAGGTTCCATGATATTCTTAACACAGAGCAAAACCTTTCAAAACAAAAAAGTAAGAATAATTCCAATAGATAATTCAGAAATGATGTGAACATTTTTTCATATTCTTATTGGCTATTTGTGCTTCTTGTTTGTGGCCTGTTTTTGACTATCGGTAACAATCAAGAAAATAAAAATTAAAACAATAGGAAGAAACAGAAAATGTTTTGTTCCTACCAAGTGGCAAAGGTTTTTAAAACCTGTGTAATACCTACTGTTGTGAAGGATTCCATGTGGGATCTCATATGCTGTTGGGAGATTTTTATAGGGAAGATAACTTTTCTGCATGTCAGTTTGCTGCAAAAGACTTAAAATACGCATATTCTACAACCACTTTTGGTAGACTGTTTGATAGTATCTCCTAAAGCTTAACATATGCCATCTTTATGACCTAGCAATTCTACTTTTAGGTGCATATCCCACAGAAATGCGTTCATATGTTCACCAAAAGACATGTACTAGAATGTTCATAGCAGCACTATTCATAATAATCCTAAATTGAAAACTAATCAAATTCCCATCAACAGAATAGATAAGTGTGGCATATGCACAAAAAGGAATGCCATCCAGAAATGAGAATGAAGAATGAAAATAATTGCTACAGTCAGCTACAGGGAAGCAACATAATTTAAATGAAAGGAGCAAGATACAAAAGAGTATATACAATATGATTCTATCTATGTTACATTAGAAAAACTGGGAAAACTAATCTATTGTGTTAAAAAGCAGAAAAGTGATTGCCTTTGGGGTAGTTAGGAAAGAGGAGGATGACTTCCGAGGTACTGGTAATGTGATTTTTTTTTATCAGAGTGTTGGTTCCACGGTTGTGTTCACTTGGTGGTAAAGATTCATCAAGCAAACCATTTGTGATTTTGTAATTTTTTGAATGTATGCTATACTCCAATAAAACTAGTTAAAAATGTACATACTCTGTCATCCAGCAATTTTACAAGTGGTGCTTTATCCTCAGGGAATAATTATAGATATCCACAAAGAATTTACATGGAAGTATTTAGATTCAAAATGCTACTTTGAATAGTAAAAACCTGTAAACAGTGGTCAAACATGTTAGTGTAGAATATTTTGTTGTTGGTTGGCTGCTGTTGAGTCAGTTCTGACTCATAGTGACCCTGTGTGTATAGATTAGAACTGCTGCAAAGGGTTTTTCAAAGTTGCAACCTTGGGAAGCAGATTGTCAAGCTTTACTTCTGGGGTGCCTCTAGGTGGTTTGGTACTGCTAACCTTTCAGTTAATAGTCAGGCAGCTTAACCTCTCGTGTCACCCTGAAACTCCTTGGATTTTTACAGCTCTGAAAGGTCATATTTATGACTGCTTATAGTGACATTATAGGCCAGAGTAGAGCTGTCCCATAGAGTTTCCAAGGAGTGGACTTGAAATGCTAACCTTCTGGTTAGCAGCCAAGTTCTTAATCACTGTGCCATATGGGCTCCTTTAAATGGCAAGAGATGCTTTCATGTAGAATGAGAAAAAAGTAGGATATTGAGCTGTATACAAAGAATGATAATAATTTCATTAAGAAATGTATCCACTGTCAGGGCCAACAATGATTATTCTGCAGTGATAGGTTTTTGGGTGCTTTTATTTCTTTTCTTTATACTTTTATCTACATTATAAATTGCATGAAGTGATTACATAATTATGTTACACTCACAAAATATATCAATTTTTTAAAATTCCAGATCCAAAGAGATTTCTGCCTTCTTCAGTCCATGCTTTTTCTGAGTCTATGAATACAGAAAATTCAAACAGGCAACTCTTCTTTTCATCTTGACTCTCAAGCTACTTCACTCTCTAGGACTACTGACTCCAACAGAAGTATCTGAGGCACATGGGAAACATCACAAAGCCTAGAAAAATGAATTAATCTCATTGCTAAATAGTGACTAGAGAAGAACTGCAGGAGGCAATATGCAAGGTGAAAAGAACAGATTCTCTTTCATTTTCTCAGGTTGATAGTGAAGTTAGCTGTCTGTGAGAAGTCACTGAGTGGTGCAAATGGTTAAAGCTCTCAGCTGCTAACCAAAAGACTGGAGGTTCAGTTCCATCCAGAGGCAACTTGGAAGAAAGGTCTAGCCATCTACTCCCCCAAAATCAGCCATATAAAACTCGACAGTGCACAGTTCTACTTTGACATACGTGGGGTCACCATGAGTTAGAACTGACTCTGTGACAGCAGTACATCATGCCTTGTAGTTTACTCTTTGATTGAAAGGACCACTGCATGCAACTATTTGCAGGATGTCCAGGACGTTTGCCCAAGTCATAGTCTCTTTATTGAAAGGAAAGTCTCAGCTAAAAGTGTCATCAAGTGTCAAAACCATTCTCTTTCAAATGCACATCTGTAATTATGTTCATTGCCAGCACTGTGATATTAAATATGTAAATGGTGGGGCTACTTGCCGAAGTCTCAAGAATTCAATAAGAAGTAAAACAGGGTACCCTGAGGGTTAATCAGACAATCTGGAGTGGAGTGTGTGTGTGTGTGTATGTTGAGGAGGATGAAACAGGAGACTACATTACTGAAGAGGGATGGTCAGCTTGATTCATTAGAGAAGAAATCTAATGAATTGTCTGGAGGAAAGAACATCCTTTTAGCCTGCAGATTTTATATTCCCACTATGAAGAGAAACACAGGTTATTAGAGACTCATATCACCGAATTACACACCCACTTCCTGCTCAACTGATTTGACGCTCCATGAAGGTGGGGACCATGTCGTTTTAGTTGTCACTGTATCCTCATGTGCACACAGTAGGTGCTTGTGTTATTTTCCTATCCTGTTGTAACAAACTACCACAAATTTGGTAGCTTTATTCTTTCACAGTTATGAGGGTCATAAGTCCAAAATCAAGGTGTCATCAGCCCTACAAACCCTGTAGAGGCTCAAGAAATCATTGCTTGCCTCATTTAAGCTTCCAGTCACTGCTGGTGTTTCTTGTTGTGAGTCTGATCTTCAAGGCCAGCATCTTCAAATCTCTCTCTGCTCCATCTTCACATTACCTTCTCCTCTGTGTGGATGCTATGGTCAAGTGTCCCTCTGCTTCTCTATTATAAGGACACTTGTGACTGCATATAGAACCTGCCCAGATAATCCAAGATATTCTCCTTGTCTCAAGATCTGTAATTTAATAATATCCTGAAAATATCCTTTTTCCAAATATGGTAACATTTACATGTTTCAGGGATAGGATCTTGTATTTTTGGAGGCCATTAATATAGTACACAATAAGTAATTGTTGGATTAATATTGGTTAGGCCAGTGTGACTTTACAGTCTAATTAGGCATTTTATTTCTCATTGTGCATTAATAAATTGGCACTATGAACTTGCCTAGTAATCTTTAATGAGCTTTGCTAAAGTCAGTATCCAGCATACAAGCATCTAAAAAATGCAGGTCAGTCTGATTTTTCTGAAGATCATCCCAGGATTGTGATGAAATCACTTAGGTTCCTCATGAGGACCAATCATCTCTGAATTGTACTGATGATAGCTTTCCTCAAGAAAATGTTTCTAAACATAAAATTCTTCTTCTGTAGTTTTGTTTTGAAAAGTTAAAAATAAGTCATTTGATAAAATACTTCCGAGAAACTTTCCTGCTGGCTCAGCATTGTTCAAAAATTATATTTAAAATTGATTTTAAAGTCCATAGTAACACCTGTGTTTATAGCAGTACTTTACAATAGCTAAAAAATAGAAGTAAACCAAGTGCCCATCAACAGATAAGCAGAATAAGAACCACCGATTAAGCGATTAAGTTCATGAACTCATCCTAGAAAAAGTGCCATCTACCTCACTGCTACATATCACTACAGTCACCTTTAAAGTACTCCCCTTGGGAAGCTATGTACTGATGCCAACACCTAGTTGACCCTTCAAAGCAAGTTTGAAACTCTTTTTCTGGAATGGCCCTCAAAGCTGTTGTCATATTACCCACGATATCCAGAATGTCATCAAAACATCTTCCTCTCAGTATTTCCTTTCTCTTTAAGTAAAGAAAAAAGCAACCGGGGGCCAGATCAGGTGAGTACGGAGGGTGTTCCAATGCAGTTATTTGTTTACCGGCTAGAAACTCCCTCACAGACAACTACACCATTAAGTTCATGAACTTGCCATCGTGCCACCATGTGCAATGGCCATTCCAGAGCCAGCTAAGCCAAGTGCCATCGAGTCAGATCCGACTTACCAGAGAGACTTCCCAAATTACTCAGAAGAGTGAGCTAGGCACTGGCATTAGTGCATAGCTCTCCAAGGGGAGTACTTTGAAGATGACCACTGTTATATTAATCAGTGAGGTATGTAGAACCTGGAACAATTAAATTTATCGACTTAATTGTCAGACCTTGTATATACATACAATGGAATAAGACAGCCATAAAGAGAAATGCCACAGATATACCTTGAAAACATCATGGTGGGTGAAATAGATCAGTTGCAAAAGGACAAATATTACATGTTTTCACTTATAGGAAACAGATTTAAAAAAATGCCATCGAGTGAATTTTGACTCATAGTGACCCTATAGGCAGATACATAGAAACCAAAACTTATTAGTGGTTTCCAGTGGTGGGAGGAAGAGGATAGTCATTACCTAGAGGGTACTGAGCTTCTGTTCATGGTGGTGAAATGGTTTGCAATAGGATGGCAGTAATGATTGCATAACATGAAGAATGTAATCAATGTCACTGAATTATTTATGTAGACATTATTGAATTGCTAAAACTTTTGTTATATATGTTTTTACTACAATTAAAAAAAAAGCAAAACAAAAATACATGTATATACTTTTCTTTCTTTCAGTAGTTAGCCAAAATACATCTTTATAGTTTTTCATAGGATCAAAATCTTGTGTGTAAACACACCCACAGGAATGGACAATTTCAGGGCTTTCTCTGTTCTTTCAAGCATGGAGAAGGTGATTGGGCTATTACGTTTTAGCAAGCATTCCTCTCTGTTATGGATTGAATTTCATGTTTTCAAAATATGTTGAAATCCTGACCCCTGTATATGTAAATATTGGTTCCTATATAGCACACATGGTTTGCACTCGACTGCTAACCTAAAGGTTGGTGGCTCAAACCAACCCAGCAGTACCATGGAAAAAAGGCCTGGCAATCTGCTTCTGTAAAGTTTACAGCAAAGAAGCCCTATGGAGTAGTTCTACTATATAATACATGGGATAACCATGAGCCAGAATTGACTCAGTGGCAGTGGGTTTGTGTTTTGGTTTAGTATCTGTAAATGTGTCCCTGTTTAGAAAGAGGGGCTTCCTTTTGTTATGTTAATAGGTTATGCTGAGTGGGATGGGTCCTAATCCTAATCAATTCTGAAAGGTATCTTATAAAAAGAGCAGAATTGGCACAGCCATACCCAAGGGAAAGAGGAAGACTGATGCATCTAAAAGGTAAGTACACAAGGGTTGCTAGCAGCTACTAGAAGCTGAAATAGATAAGGCATAACCTGCCCCTAGACTTATACCCACAGTTTGGACTTCCAGTTTTGTGGCGCATGAGAAGACACCTTTGTTTGTTAAAGGTACCCCTTGTGGTATTTCTATTACAGCAGCACTAGGAAACTAAGACACTCTTCATCACTGGTCTGCCTCTATAAATTTTGTTCATTTCTATGCTAGTGGGAGGAGTGATGACACTCAGCATTCTGGTTTCTTCCTTCCTAGCTGATGATAAAGATGACTCCACCAGATGAGCAGGTTTTCTTATTTTTTCCACCAATACATTGGGTTTTCTTGACGGCCTTTCTTTAAGGACTCTGAAGAATTCACACAGATATCCTTATACTTGTTATCCCCTCTATAAACCTTTGAAGTGGCAGAAACTGTAGATGTTCACAAGAAGCAGGGATGACTTAAGTCCTGCCTGCAAGCTGACTTAAATGTATTAGTCTGGACCTGGCATTCTGTCAGCCAGGACTCTATTAATCAGGAGATCTGAACATCAAAGTAGACTGAGCTAGAAATTTATGCTATTAATGTAATGCTAAACCACTTAAGAACCCTAAAGGGCTTTTAGAATTAGCTGAGAAAAAAATTGCTATATTTATTATGACTTTCATATGCTGTATAGATCTTTAATAGTCAGAATTTTTAACCCTCAAAAGCCATATCCTATTGCTTGATTAAAGACAATGCCAACTATTTTTGGACCTTTTAAAAAATTCAGACACCCAAGTTTACTCCACATTCTTTGAATCAGGATATCTAGGATCGGATCAGGAGATATATCTCTACATCTGAAGTACATCACTGCTGATATCAGACGGATCTTGGTTGAAAGCAGTGAATACCAGAAAAAATTATTGACTATGCAAAGGCATTCAACTGTGTATATCATAACTAATTATGAATAACATTACAAAGAATGGTAATTCTAAAACATTTAATTGTGCTCATGTGGAAACTGTACCTAGATCAAGATGCAGTTATGTGCACAGAACAAGAGGGTACTGCATGGTTTTAATTCAGGAAAGATATGCATCAGAGTTGTATACTTTCACCAGACTTAGTCTGTATGCTGAGCAAATAATCTAAGGAGCTAAACAATATGTAGAACAGGACATCAAGATTGGAAGAAGACTCATTAACAACCTGTGACATGCAGATGTCACAATCTTGCTTGCCAAAAGTGAAGAGGACTTAAAGCACTCATTGATGAAGATCAAATGTCAGACTGGGTGCTCTAGAGAAGCAAACCAGTAACCCATATGTGTGTGTATGCATATATATGTATATGTACATATGTGCACATATATATGTATACACATACATAAAGAGAGATTTGTATCAAGGAAAAAGCTCACATGATTGTAAAGGCTGGAATATCCCAAGACCACAGATCAGAATAGAGACTTCTGATACATGTAGCCATAGAGGCTGGTGAACTCAGGATCAGCAGATCAGAGAGCAGGGTTCTTGCTCACAGGCTGTGAAGATGGATGAATCCCAAGATTGGCAGGTAAACTGCTAGCTCAAGTCCCCCAAGCTGGAAGTTGAACAAGAGGCATGTTCAGAAACCAGAGTGAGTCGAAAATCTTGGCAAGGTGAGCAGGAAGAAAATAGGAGATAGCGAGAAAAGAGATGAAGGCTGTGGGGGCAGGCGAGCCACCACAGTCTCCGCCCCCACTGGTAGCACTGAACAGATTCCATCATGGTGGTGACCACATATCAAATTTCAACAGAAAAATGATCACAACAGTTATGCAACTGTCCAAACACTGAGAATTGTGGCCTAACCAAATTGCCACAGAATCTTAACTGTTATAACAAATAATCTGAGGAGATAGACAATATGAAGAACAAGATATCAGGATTGGAGGAAAACTCATCAACAACCTGCAATGTACTAAAAATGAAGAGGACTTGAAGCACTTATTGATGAAGATCAAAGACGACAGCTTTCAGTATGTATTACATCCCAAAATAAAAATAAATAAATAAATATCTTGGGTACCACTGGGCCAATAAGCAACATGATAAACAGAAATTATTGAAGGTGTCAGGGGTTTAATTTTACTTGGAACCACAATCAACACCCACGGAAACAGCAGTATGGAAGTCAAGCAATACATTTTATTGGGCAAGTCGGCTGCAAAAGATCTCTTCAGAGCGTTGAAAAGCAAAATTGTTACTCCAAGGACTTGAAAAACCATGGCATTTTCAATTACCTTATTAAGAATGCAAAAGCTGGACAATAAACAAAGAAGAACTGATGTCTTTGAATTATGGTGTTGGTGAGAAATATTGAATATAGTATGAACTGCCAAAAGAATGCAAGTATCTGTCTTGGAAGAAACATAGCCAGAATGCTCCTTTGAAGTACGGATGTCAAAACTTCGTCCCCTGTGCTTTGGACAAGTTAACATGAGGAACCCCCGTCCCAGAGAAGAACTCCATGCTTAACAGTATGTACTGACACAGTGGCTACAACAATGGGTTCAAGCATGACAGTAATTGTGGAGGTGGTACATGACTAGGCAGTGTTTTGTTGTGTTGTACACAGGGTCACAATGAGTCAGAGCCAACTCAATGGCACCTAACCACATCTATCTACCTACCTACCTACCCACCTAGTTAGCTGCCTATCATCTCCATTTCTGTATCTATGTACAATATATTAATGTATGTGTTTGTGTGTGTGTGTATGAGGTCTGACAATTAGGTTTGCGAACTTGCCACCATACACTTACGTTGAATGCACTGTATGAACAACTTGGCAAGGTTTCACAACCCTGGTATATCAGTGTCTCACAGCTGTGTTCATATCAATATGTGGAAGTATCTTGCTGAGTGGCGTTCGTTATTGTTGTTGCATGTCTTTGTGCTGTCACAAGAATGTCAGGCTTGAATTAGAGCAATGAACAAACATTGAATTTCTGTTAAACTTGGCAAGAGTGAAAGTGAGATCAGGGACATGTTAGTACTAGTCTGTGGGGATAATGCCGTGTAGAAAATGGTAGGGTGTAAATGGATTAAATGTTTTTCTGAGGGGAAAGAAAGTCTCACTGCTAAAGAGAAGTCAGGGTGGCAAGTAACAAGCAGAACTGATGAAAACGTTGCAAAAATTCATTGAATTGTGCATCCAAATCATCAGGTGACTGTGAGAAGCATAACAGACCAAGGAAATATCAACAGAGAAACAGTTAAGAAAATCTTGGCATGAGAAAGGTGTGTGCAAAAGTGGTCCCAAAGGAGCTCACCAATGAGCAAAAGCAAAGGTGAGTCAAAGTTTGCCAACACCTTTTGGAGAAGGCTGTGTTATCACTAGTGATAAAACACGGGTGTACCAAAATGACCCTGAAACAAAGCATTAAAGTGCACAATGGAAGTCAGCGAATTCTCC
Source organism: Heterohyrax brucei (assembly GCA_028571685.1). Lineage (NCBI taxonomy): Eukaryota > Metazoa > Chordata > Mammalia > Hyracoidea > Procaviidae > Heterohyrax > Heterohyrax brucei. The sequence continues at coordinate 59,940,085 of CM053166.1, forward strand.
ACAATGAAAAATGTTCCATCAGTCCAAATCAAGAGTCAAAATGATGTTGCTAACCTTGTTTTGATATTAGAGGTATTGTTCATTATGAATCTGTACCAACTGGGCAACCAGTTGACAAAATTTTCTATTTGGAAGTGCTGAAAAGGCTGCATATGAAAAAGTTAGATGAAAATGACCTGAACTTTCGACCTGTCTGTGAGGGAGTTTTTATCCAGTAAACAAATAACTATACTGGAACACCCTCCTTACTCACCTGATCTGGACCCCAATGACTTTTTTCTCTACCTGAAGATAAAGGAAATATTGAAAGGAAGACATTTTGGTGACATTCATGACATCAATGGTAATACAATAACAGCTCTGATAGCCATTTCAGAAAGAGTTCCAAAATTGCTTTGAAGGGTGGACTAGGCACTGGCATCAGTGCATCATTTCCCAAGTTAAGTACCATAGTGAGTGACCACAGTGATATTCAGCAATGAGGTATGTATCACTTTTTCTAGGATGAGTTTGCAAACTGAACTGCAGACCTCGTGTCTGCAGGGGAATTTTAGTACTCTGTCAGATGGATGTACCATACTTTATTCAGTTTATTTCTTGGGAATGAATATTTACAAATAATATTTACAAATAGTATTACAAATAATTCTGTGATTATTAGCCTGTTGCATATCTTTTTATATTTGCCAGTGTATCTTTGGGACAGACTCTTAGAGGTGGGATTGCTGGGTCAATTACTGCATATTTAACTGTATATTCAGGAGATCCTGGTACTTTGAAAACGCTCTTTGTCTTCAGCTCCACTTTAGTGCTGTTTTATGGAGAATGACATAAACTGCTTACTTGCTGCTTTGTGTGTTACCAGGTTTCCCCTTGCTCTCTGTGACTTCCTTTCACTGGGATAGATTACTGACTTTCAAAGTCTCAAGGTCTTTGTTCCTCATGCTTACCAGGAACTGAGGAATATACACAGTCACAAAGCCAACTCACTAATAATGCAATTTATTGGCATTGTTAAATTATACATGTTATTCATTTGTTTGGAAATTTAAGCCTAAAAAATAGTGTTTCAAAATCTATAGGCCACAATCCTATAGGACCCTGTTCATCCCCATCCTTACATGAACATAGCGCAACAAAGATAATTGCACCAAGGAAACTTGTAAGAATAAGACTTACTCTGCTTTGAATTTCCTAACTGAAATGGAAGGACTTGAGAAAAATTTGGGGAAAGAGAAGGTACTCTACTGTATATTTTATAAATCAGATTCATTACTGATAGCAAGCGCATTCAAATTTAGAGCAGGGGCTGGAAGAACTTGAGATGTAAGAAAGCAAGAATATAAGAATAATAACAATTATTAAAATACTTAAAACATAAAGGAACATGTTGTGCATAATGGCAGTCCATACATTCAAGAGCACCAGTGCCAAGCCAGCCAAGTGCCGTTGAGTATCTTCGTGTTCATTTATCTTACTTGTACCTGTACCTTTTCTGAGGCTGGCCTAGACAGGTCCAATTCATAGCTAAAAGAGCTAAATAGGCAATGAAGATCTTGGCATGAGCCAGTTATGGCTTAATTCACACACTGGTGCGAAGCATTTGTGGTGAGTTCCTTCAAGCAAACGCTAGTGATCCTTGGACATATGGGGGAGAAATATTCTCTTCTGAGTTTATTTTAGCTAGAAAATAGTACATATATATTTTTTCCTGTTCTCATAATTTTCAGAAGTCACACTGAAATGCTTGTTAGAAACTAAAGATGCACTACCGTTAACCACTTGCAAACCAAATACGACTTTGAGATCAGAGAGACCTGGGTTTAACCCAAACTCTCAGTAGTTGTATAACTTTGCCCATGATTTATGCATCCTGAGACTCTATTTCCTCTTTTGTAAAATGGAGATAAAGATATGTATTTGTGGTATAAGATCTAAAATTGTGTCATAGTATTGCTTGTTGCCTTGATATTTGGAAAAATTGGTAGGGCCTCACGTGACCTAACTGCAAGTTCTCCTGCTGACTCCACAACCACGGATAAGAGCGCCTAGGTAAGCAACACTTTTAATCACAGGATTAGGCACATTTCCTGCTTATCCAAGAGTAGTGGGCTTCAGTTCTTTGCCAGCTCACAAATTATTTGAGTAAGTCATCACATACTCTTACAGGAACCAAGGATCACTTGACTCTCTTGACACTACAAAGCCTGCCTCCCACAGATTCTGGCTATTCACTCTATTCCTGTGCCCTATATAGGCCTGCATGGTGACCAGTGTCCTTCCCCCAAGCTATGAGCATACGTGACTAATAAACTGCTTTCTCATTTGTCCAGTGTTGGACATCATCTGTTTGGCTATTCCTATAATCCTAGGAGGTAAATCTCACTCTCATCACTGTGTGAATAGAAGGTAATCTGAATAACACCTCATAAAACTATTGTCAGGAATAAATGGAATTAAGGAAAATATTTGTGGGTTAATATCTGTATAACTTATCAGGATATGTGGAAGTGCTAAAGAGCAAAAAGAAGGTTCTGCCCTCAGTCATTAAAAATATAGTGGAAGAGAGACACCACACAGTGCTGAAATTTTGATTTACTGATGGAAGTTAAGATGTAGTAGTAAATGTAGGGTACTTTGTGAGCCAAAGGAGGGCATACAAATTAGGGCCCAGAATATTTTCATCTATAAAATAGAGATAATAATAACTACCTCATAGGATAGCTTTGAGGATTACATAAATGATGCATTAAGTTCTCTTCTCAGTTTCTGGCATATAGTAAGGACTTCATAAACAATATAGACTGAGTTGAATTTGAAGAACTGATAGGCATTACTAGATTTAAAAAAAAAAGGCAAAATGAAAAAAGCTCCCAGTTTACTTGCAAGGATTGCCATTTTTTTCCCCCAAGAATGTCTTTTCAAGAAGAAAACAGCCAATTAAACTAGAACAGAATAATCATTTTTTTTTTTTTTTTTACCAAGCAGTGCCAATATACATAAGTGTTTATCCTGCTGGTGCAGAATCCTACAAAAACAAGTGGAAGTTAATTATTTTGCCAGTCCTGGCATAACGTTATAGGCAGACTGACATCATGCATTTCGTTTTCTCTCTTTTTACCCCATTCATTTCTTCTTTTTAAGGCTTCCCTTAGCCAGAGCAACATTTTGTTAATGAGTAAAAATATACAGTATCCATGGCATAGCATGATAGAAGTCACCCTTGTCTTATGGTTTTGTAATTGAGCTATCTTATGTCACACAAGTTTAATAGATAATTGCAAACTACCTTTGGCTGTTTATTCTGCTTGTTGGATGAAGTGAAATTATGGTGGAGGAGAAAGAAGCTTGCTCAAGTGTCATCAGATAGGGTCTTTTGTTTCAGTTCTGCCCCTAGTTAATTACAGGACCTGGAACATGTCTTTTAACTGCTCTGAGCTCTAGTTTTTGATTCTGTAAAGAAAGTGTTGGAGTAATCTCTAATATCTCGTGTAACACTAACAGGCCGTGAGTGAGAGGGTCTATGCTAGGAGCCTTGGAACTGACAGACCTGGATTTGAGTTTTGATTCACTATTCATTGGCTGGCTTATTCATCAGATCCGGTTGAGAGCTCTTTGCCGGTCAGTTTTATAATCTTCCATAAGTTTTACTACTCTTATTTTCACCAAGGAAACCCTTGTGGCAAAGCGGTTAAGTGCTACGACTGCTAATCAGAAGGTTGGCAGTTCAAATCTGCCAGGCTCTCCTTGGAAACTCTATAGACAGTTCTACTCTGTCTATAGGGTCATTGTGAGTCAGAATCGAGTCAGCAGCATTGGTTTTGGTTTTGGTTTTGGTATTTTCACTAAAGATTGTTGTGAGAATTGAATAATATAACCAATACATCAGTAATCCTGTAGGCTCTATCTTCAAAATAATTTCAAAATCTGACCACATCTTCTTACCTCAAAGCTACCATTATCTTTTGCCTAGATAATCCCAATGATGTCCTAAATATTTTGTAGTTTCCATCTTTTTCTCTTCCATTCCCTGCCAATAGTCTTTTTTTTCAGAAAGATCCTTTTAAAATATGCCAGCTTATATCATTCCTATGTTGAAAATTCATTAATGGTTTCACATATCACTAAATGAAAGCTCAAAATTCTTACCATAGGCTATGAAGTTCCACATGATGAAGCCACCTACTGCTTTCTCTCCTATGACTCTCTCCTATTACTCCACTCTAGCTAAGTGCTTTTACGTACCCTGAATACTCCTCCTGCAAATAACCTTGGGTGGACTCTTCCATTTCCTTTGGGTTTCTTGTAAAATTTTGTTATCAAGAGTCCATACTTTTTAAAAATATCATCCTTCTAGCTCATAAATCTCTGTTACTTTTGCCTAATTTTATTTTACTTCATGTACTTATGATCATTTTCTGTCTCCCTCTAACTAGAATGTTATTTTCACAAAGGCGGAAAGTTTGCTTTGTTTACTGAGGTAGTTTCATCCATTAGAATAGTACAGGAAACATAGTAGGTACTTGGCAAATATAACTGATCAAATATATTCTTTAATATGACATATACATTTTTAGGCACTCAATAAGTGTCACTTACCATTCCCACCCTTAGAAACATGATAATTGACGGCCTTTAGTCAGATCATTTTACTAAAAATGTAACGCTGGACAGACTTCTAGTTTTATCTCAGACATGTAAAGAGGTTGAGAGTTTTTACTCCCATTGTTAAAACTAAAAGAAGGAAACAAACACTGGACAATCTGAAAATTTACAACTTTTTTTGGACATACCAGCAAACTGAGTTTTCAGGACAAACCATCATTCAGAAATCTGTAGAGAGAGGGGTGCATTCAAAGAGTCACAGCTGATCTGCTAATCTGGAGAAGAAGATTCTGTAGATATACACTGATAGGAATGTCTGAATGTTAATTTTGGTGAATTACTGGAGAACTGAGAGTGGACTAACACAAGAGTAAAATACTCCTGGAGGCTGCAATCTTAGAGGGTGTTGTGAACTTTGACTCCAGGAATCCACCAGATATACCTGATGAAGATTTGGAAAAGATTGCCTCCCGGTTCTGTCCAGGGAGGGAGAAGGGCAACCATTGTAAAATATACTCAAGAATTTTTCCAGAACAAAGGCCTACACTACAAATAAAAGTCTCTGCCACAGCTTCTCCTTAGTTGCTTTATCTTAGTTGGGTAAGGGTGTTCTTCCCTCTTGAGCTACCTGTAGTGGAGAAAGCCAAATCCATTGTTGTTAAGTTGATTCTGACTCATAGGGGACAGAAAAATGTAGTCAATGTGGGTCAGGGCTTCAGGAAATAGATTGGAAATGCTGAAGCCAGGAAAGAGAGTAGAAAATAGGGAGAAAAACAAAGCCAAACCACCGGAGAAGTACTTGTGAAGGTTACAGCTACAAGACATAGGACACTTAAAACATTTAAAGTTTAATCAAAAGATTATAGAATGCTTCCTCCTACACCTCTTACCACCACACCAACAGCGATCCAGTATGTTAATGTTTGATTATAACTGAAAGACCTTCAAGACAGATTCTCTCTGAGGGAGAGTACTTAGAGATATACAAAAGCAAAATACTAGATAAAATCAAGAATGTTAAAGGATTTTGAAGTTTCTGAGACGTATGGCTACAGCAAACACTAAACCTAACTTCTAGCCAGATTAGTAAGAATTTACAACTAAAGTCCGTTTACCTTAATTCTTACTACGCTATATTATATATCTGTTTTTCCACAAAAAATTAAAGGCCTGATGAAGAACAGAAAAGTGCCATCTGAGGAAACAAAGCAATAAACATCAGAACCAGACTCAAATATGATGCAGATGTTGGAATTATCAAACCAAATTTAAAATAACATTGATATGTTAATGGCATGAATGGAAAATGTAGACCCCATGTATGAATACATGGCTAATGTAAAAAGAGAGACAGAACTTGTTTCAGTCGGCTAGTGCTGCTCTAACAGAAATACCACAGGGTGGATGGCTTTAACAAAGGAAAGTTTATTTTTACATAGTCGGGTAGACTACAAGTCCAAATTCGGGATGTCTACTCCAGGGGAAGGTTTTCTCCCTTGTTGGCTCCTGAGGAAAGTCCGGTATTGCATCAGTCTTTGTCCAGGGAGCATCTTGGCACAGGAACCTCAGATCTGAAGGATGCACTCTTATCTCAGTGCTGCTTTCTTGATGGTGTGAGGTTCCCAATTCTCGGATTATTTCCCTTTCTTTTTATCTCTTGAAAGATGAAAAGATTAAGGGTGAGGCAAGCCATACTCCAGGGAAACTCCCTTTACAGTGTAGAAGGCAGGTAATCCTATCAAGGGATTTATAGTCCCACCCTAATCCTTTAACGTACAGCACAGAAAAATCACAAAATGGAGGATAAGCACAAAATATTGGGAATCATGGCACAGCCACATAGCTACACATAGTTTTGGTAGTACACAACTCAATCCATGATATCCCACCCTTTGGCACCCCCAAAATCACATCATTGAAACGTGTAACACATTCATCCCATATGATAACCCAAACCCACTGCCATCAAGTCATGTCCAACTCATATGATAGACGTCTTAAATCAGTTCCAAGTCCAAAATTCAAAAATTCTTTTACATCTGTGAAACCTGGAAAGCAGGCTATCTGCTTCCAAAGGTACAGAGGCAGAACAGGCACAAGTGAGACATCCCATTACAAATGGGAGAAATTGCAGGGAAAGAAGGCACCAACAGGCAACAGGCAAGTCAGCCGAACACATTACATTAGCCCTCAAAGATCTGAAAATACTCTTACATTTTCTGAGACATTCTACACAATGGCCCTGCCCTTCCCAGACTCTAGGTATTGGCTACTATCATGGACTGAATTGTGTCCCCCCAAAAACATGTGTAGCCACGTGGCTGGGCCATGATTCCCAATATTTTGTGATTGTCCTCCATTTTGTAATTTTCCTGTGCTGCATGTTAAAGGATTAGGGTGGGACTGTAAATCCCTTTATAAGATCACCTGCCTGCTCCACTGTAAAGGGAGTTTCCCTGGAGTACGGCTTGCCTCACCCTTAATCCTTTCATCTTGCAAGAGATAAAAGGAAAGAGGAGCAAGCAGAGAATTGGGAACCTCACACCATCAAGAAAGCAGCACCCGGAGAAGAGTGAATCCTTTAGACTTGAGGTTCCTGTGCCAAGACGCTCCTTGGAGAAAGACTGATGCAATATTGGACTTTCCTTCAGAGCCGACAAGGGGGAAAGCCTTCCCCTGGAGCAGACATTCTGAATTTGGACTTGCAGCCAACGACACTATGTAAGAATAAATCTTCCTTTGTTAAAGCCATCCACTCTGTGGTAGTTCTGTTAGAGTAACACTAGCTGACTAAAACAGAATTTGGTATCGTGAGAGTGGGGTGCTGCCCTAGCAAATACCTAAAATGTGGGAGCCATTTTGAACTGTGAATGGATAGAAGATTCAGAAGGAATGAAGAAGGCACAGGTAGTGAGAAACAATAGAGGACTCTTGGCAGCAGCATCAGCAGAACCAGAGGCAGCACTGGAGCATATCCACAGAGCAAGAGAACTAAGTGACTGCACAGAGTTTTCCTTGAGGAATGAGATGCTTCCAGGCACTCAAATCAGTGGAGCTAGCCTCACTGATCTACAGAGAGACAGTTGAGTGCCTTTGTGCAGGAGGCTTCCTAGCTGAATGGAGTGCCTCCAGGCACTTGAATCAGTGGAGCTACAGAGCTTTGGAACACTTGCCCTGCAGGGCAGATGTGGGCCTGAAGTCTGGGCCATGTGGCCATAGGAAGCAGAAGCTGAAGAGACAGAGTGAGAAGTTGAGTTGCATCAGTCTCAGAAGGTACGGCCATGCCCTCAGGGGTTTCAAAGGGTGGAAGCATGGTATCCTGTGTTCGTAAAGGTGGAACTGCCATTCAGTTGGGCTTAGGATGTACCTAAAGTGGATGGGGCAAAGTTTCTGTCCAAGTGGGCCTTGAAGGCAGAGTTGTAGCACAGGGCTGGGGTCTCCACTCAGAATCCAGAAAGTGTGGCCAATACTTAGAGTCTGCAGAGCAAAGCCATTGTGTAAAATGTCTCAGAAAATGGAAGATTGTTTTCAAAGCTTTGAGAGTTAATGTGGTGAGTTCTGCTGACTTGCCTGTTGCCTGTTAATGTCTTCTTTCCCTGCAATTTCTCCCATTTGTAATGGAATGTCTAACTTGTGCCTGCTCTGCCATTGTGTCTTTGGAAGAAGATAACTTACATTCTAGATTTTGTAGATATAAAAAAAAAATTTTGAATTTTGGACTTGGAACTGATTTAAGACTTCTGTCGTATGGGATGAATGTGTTACATGTTTCAATGATGTGATTTTGGGGATGCCAAAGGGTGGGATGTCATGGACTGAATTGTGTTCCCCCCAAAACATGTGTTGCCATGTTGCTGGGCCATGATTTCCAATAATTTGTGATTGTCCTCCATTTTATAATTTTCATGTGCTGTATGTTAAAGGATTAGGGTGGGACTATAAATCGCTTTATAAGATCATCTGCCTGCTCCACTGTAAAGGGAGTTTCCCCGGAGCACGGCTTTCCCCACCTTTAATCCTTCCATCTTGCAAGATATAAAAGGAAAGAGAGCAAGCAGAGAATTGGGAACCTCACACCCTCATGAAAGCAGCACTGGGAGAAGAATGAGTCTTTTAGACCTGAGGTTCCTGTGCCAACATACACCCTGGACAAAGCCTGATGCAATATTGGACTTTCCTCCAGAGCCGACAAGGGGAAAAGCCTTCCCCTGGAGCAGACATCCGGAATTTGGACTTGTAGCCTACCGGACTGTGTAAGAACAAACTTTCCTTTGTTAAAGCCATCCACCCTGTGGTATTTCTGTTAGAGCAGCACTAGCTGACTACAATTGCCACCCTCTCTTGATTCTAAGTGAAGACCCCCCAGCCCTGTGCTACAACTCTGCCTTCAAGGCCCACTTGGACAGAAACTCTGCCCCATTGGCTTAGGTGCACCCTAAGCCCAAGTGAGTGGCAATTCCACTCTTACAAACACAGGACACTATGGTTCCACCCTTTCAACCCCTGAGGTCATGGCCATACTTTTTGAGACTGAGGCAGCTCAGCTTCTCTTGTCCTTTGTCTCTTCAGCGTCTGCTTCCTATGGCTGCATGGCCTGGGCCTCAGGCCTGTGTCTGCCCTGCAGGGGCAAGTATTCCAAAGCTCTGTAGCTCCACTGATTCAAGTACCTGGAGGCACTCCACTCAGCTAGGAAGCCTCCTGCACAAAGGCACTCAGTTCTCTCACCCTGTGGGTCAGCAATACTAGCTCCACCGATTCACATTCCTGGAGGCACTCTGCTTTGCCAGGAAAACTGTGTGAATAGTCAATTAGCTCTCTTGCTCCATGGGTTGGCTCCAGTGCTGCCTTTGGTTCTGCTGCTGCTACCACCACCGCTAGTCCTCTACCACCCCATTCTCAACATCTGCTACTTTTTCAGTGTTAACAGTTCTGATCTGTTCCTTCTGAGTCTACTATCCAGTTGTAGTTTCAAAATTGCTTCCACATTGTAGGTATTTGCTAGAGCAGCAACCCACTCTCGTAGTACCAAATTGTGTTTTAGTCAGCTAGTGTTACTCTAACAGAAATACCATAGAGTGGATGGCTTTAACAAAGGAAAGTTTGTTCTTACACAGTCTGGTAGGCTGCAAGTCCAAATTCAAGATGTCTGCTCCAAGGGAAGGCTTTCCCCCTTGTCAGATCTAGAGCAAAGTCCAGTATTGAACTCTAAGAAAAAAAAATATACTGGAAATGTAAGTCACTATAGTAAAAATGGAGCCCTGGTGGGGGAGTGGTTATGAGTTCAACAGCTAACCAAAATGTTGGCAATTCGAATCTACCAGCTGCTCATTAGAAATCCTCTGTAGTAGTTCTATTCTGTCCTAGAAGATCATTGTGAGTCAGAATCGAATTGACAGCAGTGAGTTTAGTTTTTTGGATTTTATAGTAGAAATGAAGAATGCATTTGATGGACTTATCAGTATATATGACATCACAGAAGACTCAGTGAACTTAAAGGTAAGTCAATAGGAATTTTTCAAACTTGAATGCAAAGAAGATTAAAGAATAAAAGGCAGAACAGAACATCTAAGAACAGTGATATAATTTCAAAATGTATCATAACTGGAATATCAGAATTATTAGAAAGAATGGAATGGAAAACATGTTTAAAGTAACAATGGTTGAAAACTTTCCAAAATTAATGGCAGATATCAAATCACAGATCCAGGAAGCTCAGAGGACAAAAAACAGGGAAAATATGGCAAAACCCAAACTACTGTTACTTAGGCTTATCATACTAAAACTGCAGAAAGCCAAAGCAAAAAAGAAAAATTTTAAAGAAGTTCCAGGAAGGGGAGACCTTACCTATAGAAAAATAAGGATAAAAATTACAATGAACTTTTCAGAAACCATGCAGTCAAGAAAAGAGTGGAGTGCAATATTTAAAACATTGAAAGGAAAAAACCCTACAATTCTATATCCAAAGAAGTTATTTTTTAAGTGTGAGTGGGAAATTTCCAGATAAACAAAAACAGAGAGAATTTATTGCTAGCAGAGCTGCAATTAAAATAATATAGGCCAGGAATTGTATCTATATAAAGAAAAGAAGAGCACTAGGAAGGAAATAAATGAAATTAAAATAAAACCTTTAATTTTTTATCCTTATTTGATGTAAAAGATAAAAATTTGTTTAAAGTAATAACAGTAAAATAGTGACAAAGTATTATAGTATGTAGATAAGTGGAGGAATGACAGTAATTCTACAAGGGATGGGAGTGAGGAACTGGGAGTACTTTTCTACAAGGTAGGTATATTACATGTCAAGTAGTATAGTCTTATTTAAAGGTAAAATTAGATTAGTTAACAATGTACATAGGCATCATAAAAAACAAAACTCATTGCTGTCATGTCAATTTCTGACTCATAGTGACTCTATAGAGAGAAGTACAACTTCCCCATTGAGTTTCCAAGGAGCACCTGGTGGATTTGAAATGCTGACCTTTTTGGTAAGCAGTTGTAGCATTTAACCAGTATGCCACCATAGTTTCCATAAAAGAAAAAGAATGACACTATATAATGATTAAAGGGAAGATCAACCACGGAGACATAATCATAATAAACATGTATCCAACTATAGGACTCCAAAATACAAAAAAAACCTCTAACAGCACCAAAAAGAGAAAAGATGATTTCACAGTGACAGTAAGAGACTTTAACACATCATTTACGGTAAAGGGCAGAAATCTGGAAAGAAACTCGACAAAGATACAGAAGACCTAAGTGATACAATCAACCAACTTGAACTTATAGATATATATAGAACACTCCACACAACAGCAGCACAGTACACATTCTTTTCTAACACACGTGAAACATCTTAGGTCACATGGCAACAATCAACAAAATCCAAAACAATGAGATAATACAAAGTATCTTTCTGACCACAATGCTATCAAGGTAGAAATTAACAATAGGAAGAACAGGGGGAAAAAATCAATTACATGGAAACTGAATAACACCTTACTTAAAAAAAAAAAGCAGAAATCAAAGATAGAATTAAAAAATTCCTAGAATCAAATGAGAATGAAATCATGTTATAAGCTTTGGGGGGGAGTCAATATGGCAGACTAGACACATGTCTCCTTAATTCCCTCTGATAACTGAATGGAGCTTTCTGGACACACACTGAGCCCTAGGACACGGCATATGGCTGTTGGTTTGGACCACATACCACTGAATGGGAAACTGCTTGTCTTTGGCTGAGCCTTGCTCTAGTTGAATCAGCTGGCAACCATGGACTGGAGGCAACTGGCATTTTTAACTTTTTTTTCTTTTTGTGGGCTGGCAGGCAAGGAAATGGCTCAAAGAACAGCTTCATAGACCCGCAGTGCTCAAATGATCAGTGTGTAGAAAAGTTACATTTTGAGAGCCTGGCTCCAGATTCAGAGAACCACAGCCCCTCTACCCTCTTTTTTTTGGACCTCTGCCATAGATTCTGCTGTTGCACAGGGGCTGGAAAGATTGACCAGGATGTTATCTTGTTTGACTGGGAGGTGGAAATACCCAACTGGAGGACTCAGCAGGAGCTAATTCCCAGCCAGGGAGGCAGTCCCAGTCCATGGAGCACCTTGCTAGCAGTAAAGCTGTATTTAGCAAAATGTAGCCTTATAGGAAGGGTCCAGAAGGGATGACAGGAGACCAGTGGCCTGTCTTACTTTGAACCATATCTCAGCATCTGGGAACAACTGACAAAGCCCCTCTGTTGTAAGATGGAAGGAGAGGCCTACCACATCTGGCAACCTGACTGACACTGAAAGCAGTCAGATAGCTTTAACCTTTTTAAAATAAGACTGCCTAGAAAAATAACTGTGGTGTAGCCCATTGGCATCACTTTCAGCCTTTATTGATCCACATCTAGGTTAGCTAATGGACCCCCAGAGACTCCATCAGTAGGCTGTGTCATTACCAGCTAGAAGGCAGAGCCTACTACCCCAGAGATTCTACTGGGCCCACTCACTGGAGTACATAGAGGTGGCTGGTGATCACCTCCCTTCTCAGAACTGCACCTCAGCTTCTGTTAATGCAGCACCAGAGAAAATAAACAGCCTCTGGATGTCCAGAAAGCAACAGACCTTAATGAAACATTTAAAAAACATTAGTCCATGGCTCCAGAAAACTCCCAAAATAAAGAATCAAAGAACTTCCCAGATGAAGAAGCCTTTCTGAAACTATTGGAGGCCGAGTACAAAAGAATTATGCAGAGAGCCCTCCTAAACGTTATACAAAATACAGGAGAGCAAAGTGAAAAATTAAGCAAGCTGTTCAATTCTGATGAAACATTAGCATTCTGAAATCCTAAAGATCAATAACAAAATTACAGAATTAGATAACTCAATTCAAAGCCAAAAGAGTAGAACTGAACAACTGAAAACTAGACTTTCTGACTTGGAAGACAGAGCTACTGATCCCAGCATATATGAGGAGATCTCAGAGAAAAGAGGCAAGAAAAATGAAGAAGCATTAGGAAACATGTGGGACTCTATCAAGAGCAACAATCTACGACTGACTGGAGTTCCTGAACAGGGATGGATACCTGAAAACACAGAGAGTATTGTTGTTGAGTTGATGACAAAACTTTCCATAAATTATGAAAGAGAACATAGATATCCAAGATGTGTATCGAACGCCACATAAAATTGACTCTAAAAGAAAGACATCAAGACATATTATAATCAAGTTTAACAAAATGAAAGACAAGCAGAAACTCTTAAAGGCAGTGAGACTCAAAGCAAAGCTAAGCTAACACTCAGAGGCAAGCTCTGTAGGCTTTTGTTTGACTTCTTGGCAGAAACTATGTTGGCATGGAGGCAGTAGGATGACATATTCAAAGACTTGAAGGAGAAATACTTCCAACCAAGAATTATATATCCTGCAAACTGTCTTTCAAATATGAAGATGAAATTAAGACATTCACAGATAAACAGAAACTTAGAGACTGTAAAAACCAAGCCAAGCCAAAGTTAAAAGAATTATTGAAAGAAGTTTTTGACTTACAAAAACAAAACCATTAGGTCTCTATTTAAGGTTGCAATGCAGGACACAACATCCAGAAACATACTCAGTTACAGAAGGCATAAAACTCAACCAAAGCCATAATATTAAAAGAAGGGATCCAGTGATCATATCACGAAAACTAGGATATGATCACATTAAAAAGAGTGACATACTAAAGTAGTCACAGTCTTTTCAGATGGAGAGGAAGCTAATAAGATACGTGGAAGTTAAAACTGGGTTTAAAATTAGATTGTTAAGGGGTACCATTGAGGTAGCAACAAAGCACAATAAAGATGCCACATATTAAAACAAGAAATGCAACACAAGAGCCCCAACAAACACAAAACCAGCACTGAAAAGGATGTAAATTCAAACCATACAGAAGAATGACTCAGAACAGAACATTAAGAGCAACAGAGAAAACACCAACACAAAAATAAATACATCAAAATGACAGCACTAAACACATGCCTATCAATAATTATACTCAATGTAAACAGACTGAATGCTCCAATAAAGAGAGAAAGAGTGACATCTTGGGTCAAAGACACAATCTGTGTATATGTTGCTTACAAGAAAATCACCTTAGATTGAAAGATATGAACAAACTGAAAATTAAAGGGTGGAATAATGCATACCAAGCTAACAATATACAAAGAAGAGCAGATGTTGCAATAGGAATTTCAGATAAAATAGATTTTAATGTAAAATCCATCACTGTGGACAGGAATGGCCACCATTTATTGCTGAAAGGTTCAATGCAAAGCAGGACTTAATAATATTAAATATTTATACACCCAATACTAGAGCATCTAAATACACTGAACAAACACTGACTATACTGAAAAATGAGATAGATCACTTGACAGTAATAGTGGGAAACTTCAAAACTCCCCTTTCGATATTGGACAGATATTCTAGAAAAAAGCTCAGTAAAGCAGTAAAGACACAGAAGACCTTCATGCCACAGTTAACCAATTAGACCTGATTGACACATACAGAAATTCTCATCCATCAACACCTTCTTCTCCAATGCACATGGAACTTTTTCCAGAACAGACCATGTGTTAAGACATAAAACAAATCTCAACAAAATCCAAACAACTGAATTATTGCAAAATGTCTTCTTAGACCATAAAACCATAAAACTTGAAATCAATAGAAGAAAAACATAGATAGAAAAGGGAAATCATGGAAGCTGAACAACACTTTCCTCAAAAAGTGATGGGTTATAGAAGAAATCAAGGATGAAATAAAGAAATTTATGGATTCAAATGAGAATGAAAACATTTCCTACCAGAACTTATGGGATATAGCTAAAGCAATACTTATAAGTCAATTTACCTCTATAAATGCACACATTTGGAAGGAAAAAGGATTCAAACCAAAGACTTAACCTTACAGCTTGAACAACTAGAAAGAGAGCAACAGAGGAACACCTCAGGCACCAGAAGAAAACAAATCATAAATACGAGAGCAGAACTAAATGAGTTAGAGAACAGAACAATTGAAAAACTTAGTAAGACCAAAAGCTGTTTTTTGAAAAGATTAACAAAATTCACAAACTGTTGGCTAAACTGAAGAAAGAAAAACAGGAAAGGAAACAAATAATCTGAATAAAAAATGAGATGAGAGATGTCACAACAGACAGAACTGAAAATCAAAAGTGACATAACAAAATACTACAAAAAGATTGTACTCTAACCTATTTGAAAACCTAGAGGAAATGGTCAAATTCCTAGATTCATATCACCTACCAAAATTATCACAAGGAGAAGTAGAACAACTAAATAAACCCATCATAAAGGAAGAGATTGAAAAAGTAATCAAAAAACTATCAACCAAAAAAAGCCCTGGCCCAGACGGCTTCACTGTATAATTCCACCAAGCTTTTAGGAAAGAGTTAACCCCAAATTACTGAGACTATTTCACAGCATAGAAAGGGATAGAATACTCCCAAATTCATTTTATGAAGCCAGCATAACCCTGATACCAAAGCCAGAGAAAGATCCAAAAAACAAAAGGAGAATTACAGACTAATATCACTCATGAACCTAGATGCAAAAATCTTCAACAAAACCCTTACCTATACAATTCAACAACACATTAAAAAAAACAACTCATGATGACCAAGTTGGATTCATACCAGGGATGCAAG
Organism: Heterohyrax brucei; assembly: GCA_028571685.1. Taxonomy (NCBI): domain Eukaryota; kingdom Metazoa; phylum Chordata; class Mammalia; order Hyracoidea; family Procaviidae; genus Heterohyrax; species Heterohyrax brucei. Next base: position 59,955,881 of record CM053166.1, read on the forward strand.
GCTGGTTTAATATCAGAAAAACAATGAACGTGATCAACAACATAAATAGCACAAAAGATAAGAATCATCTGATCTTATCAATTGGTGCAGACAATGCATTTGACAAAGTCTAACACCCAATCATGCCAAAAACCCTCAGCAAAATAAGAATAGATGGAAAAGTCGTCAATGCAAAAAGGGCCATCTATGCAAAGCCAACTGCCTACAATATCTTTCATTGAGAGAGACTGAAAGAAATCACCTTGAGAACAAGAACTAGACAAGGATGCCCACTCTCATCTCTCTTATTCAACATTGTACTGGAAGTTCTGGCCAGAGCAATTAGACAAGACCAAGAAATAAAGGGCATCTGCATCGACGGCACTTGGCTTGGCTGGCATCGGCAAAGAAAAAGTAAAATTCTCCCTATTTGCAGATGATATGATTGTATACACAGAGAATACTAAAGAATCCATAAGTAAACTACTCAAACTAGTAGAAGAGTTCAGCAAAGTATCAGAATATAAGATAAACATAGGTAAATCAGTGGCGTTCCTTACACCAACAATGAGATCATTAAAGAAGAAATCACGAAATCAATACTATTTACTATAGCTCCCCAAAAGATAAAACATCTAAGAATAAATCTAACTAGAGAAATAAGAGACCTATACAAAGAGAACTACGAGACCCTACTGCAAGAAACTAAGAGACACTTAGATAAATGGAGAAACCTACCCTGCTCATGGATAGGAAGACTAAACATTGTCAAAATGGCTGTTTTACTCAAAGCGATCCACAACTACAATGCAATCTGAATACAAATTCCAGTGACATTTTTCAATGAGATGGATAAACAAATCACCAACTTTGTTTGGAAGGCAAAGAAACCCTGGATAACCAAAGCACTACTGAAGAAGAACACACTAGGAGGTCTCTCACTACCTAACTGGCCACAGTAGTCAAAACTGCATAGTACTGGTACAAAAAGAGTCATATAGAACAATAGAAAAGTGTTGAGACCACAGACATGCCACCATTCTCTTATGAACAGTAGATATTCAACAAAGGCCCTAAGATTGTAAACTGGGTAAAAACAGTCTCTTTAACAAATGGTTATGGCAAAATTGGATATCCATGTGCAAAATAATGAAACAAGACCCATATCTCACACCTTACACAAAACCAACTTAAACTAGATAAAAGACCTAAATATAAAATCTAAAACAATAAAGCTCATCAAAGATAAAATAGATCAACAATGAAAATTTTAATACACAATATAGACAGACTTCAAAATCTGACAAACAAAGCATGCTCAATAGAAGAGAAAACAGATAAATGGGAACTACTTAAAATGAAACACTTTTGCTCATCCAAAGACTTCATCAAAAGAATTAAAAGACCACCTACAGAATGGGAAAAAGTATTTGGCAACTATATGTCAGACCAACGTCTGATCTCCATAATCTTCAAGGTACTGCAAAATATCAACAAGAAAAGGATAAATAACCCAATTAAGCATTCGTCAAAGGAGATGAACAGCCACTTCTCTGAAGAGGAAATCCACGCAGTCAAAAGACACATGCAGCAATGTTCACGATCATTAGCTATTAAAGAAATCCAAATCAAACCAACGATGAAATACCATCTCACTCCAACATGGTCGGCCATGATCCAAAATACACAAATCATCAAATGCTAGAGAGACTGTGGAGAAATTGGGACTCTCCTACACTGCTGGTGGGATTGCAAAATGGTACAACGTCTTTGGAAAGCAATCTGGCACTTCCTTAAAAAGCTGAAAATAGATATGCCATTTCACCCAGCAATCCCACTGCTTGGAATATATCCTACAGATGCAAGGGCAGTCACATGAACAGGTACATGCACACGAATATTTATTGCAGCAGAATCCACAATAGCAAAAAGAAGGAATCAACCAAGATGCCCAACAACAGATGAATGGATAAACTATGGCATATATACTCAGTGAACACTATGCAATGATAAAGAACAATGATGATTTTAGGAAGTATCTCATAACCTGGTTTCAACTGGAAGAGATTATGTTTAGTGAAATTAGCAGCACAAGGACAAATATTGTATGAGACCCCTACTAAAGGGACTTAAAAACAGATTCATGTACAGAAGAAAAGATTCTTTGATGGCTGCAAGGGAGGGATGGGAGAGGGTTGGTTATAGATTAGATAGTTGATAGAAAGTTGGTTGAGTGAAATCAGTGACAGCACACATTAGAAAGAAAATCAATTTAACTGAACTTCACCTTAACCTGAGAACTCTTTCAATCTTAAACCAATATTGCAAGGACAGAGTAGCAGGGGCAAGGGTCCAGGGACCATACTCTCTGGGGGCATCAAGGCCAGGTGGCATAACTAGCCCATTGCTAAGAGAGCCTTCTGCATCCCATATTAGTAATTGGCATCTGGGGTCTTAAAAACTAGCAAGCTGCTATCTGAGGTACACCAAGTGGTCCCAATTCAGCTGGAACAGATGATCACCAAGGACAGCAATGATATGGGAGAAAGAGAACCCAGAAGACAGAAGGACCCACATTAATGGGTGACTGCATTAACATGTAACCAGAAGAACCAGATGATGCCTGGCCACCACCAATAACAGCCATGATGAGGGGTACAATGCTAAGTCCCAGTGGCAACATGAGCAACAAAAGGGTGAACCCTGAGAACTCCACTAAAAGACCACAACTGATGGTCCAAAGGCCTGGGGGTTCCCCTGGGAGCATGGCCCCTAGACCGGTGCTGCCCCTGATCATAAATCATACTAAGATAAACTCTTCAGACTGGAATGGATTGGACTCGAAGACACAGAGTGGCCACATCACATGTGCACTTTATAGTTCTATGCATCTATAGGATGTTGTCCTACTGGCCTCTCACTGAAGGGAAGTGGAGAGGGTGAAGAGGGGACAGGAGATTGCTAAGAGGATGTGACATGTATACAATGGAAAGGAGGAGTGTGCTGTCACTGAGCAAGGAGAGCAGAAGGAGCTGCAGATAGGCTGTCATGGAAATTTAAATGGGATTGTACACTTTCACTTAATTACAATAAAAAAAGCTTTAGGACACAGCTAAAGCAGTACTTAGAGGCCAACTTATAACAATAGACATACACACAAAAAAGAAGGAACAAAGTTAAAACATTAACCCTACAACTCAAACAGACAGAAGAGAACAGCAAAAGAAGCCCACAGTTACCAGAAGAAAGGAAATAATAAAGAGGCAGAAATAAATGAAATAGAGGCTAGAAAAACAATAAGAAGAATCAACAAAACCAAAAGTTGGTTCTTGGAAAGGATCAACAAAATTGACAAAACCTGGCTAAAATGACAAAAGGATAACAGGAGAGGATGCAAATAATCCAAGTAAGAAATGAAATAGGGAACATTGCAACAGACCCAAGTGAAGTAAAAAAGAATATCGTAACACAGTGTTGTGAAAAACTGCATTCCAAAAAATTTGAAAACCTAAAGGAAATGGACAAATTTCTAGAAACACAATTATCTACCCAAAGCAACAGAAAGGGATGTTAAAAATTTCAATATATCCATAATAAGAGAAAAGATTGAAAAGGTAATAAAAGAAATTTCACAACAACAAAAGACCCTGAGAACACAACAGAGAGTCCCTAATGGAACAGAGAAAAGTGTGTTGCCAGCCAGTATTGCAGGACCCAATTTCTAGCCAAAAAAAAAAAAAAGACCAGAATTAATGATCTAACTGAGAGCTGAAAGAACTGTAGAACACATGGTCCCCAGATTCTGTCAACCCATAACTAATGATGTTTCTGAAGCCAATTCTTCAAAGAATAGACTGGGGTATATGACCTAACATAATACTTGTGATAAGTGTGCTTTTTAGTGCAAATAGATACATGAGACTAAATAGGCAGCTTCTATCTGGAAGTGAGATACGAAAGCAAAAAGAGACAGAAGCTGGTTCAGTGAGCATAAGAAATCTGGGGCGGAAAACGGAAATCTATAGCAACATTATAGGAATAGTAGCTAAGATCACATAACAATGTGTGTATAAATTTTTGAATGAGAAACTAACTGAAGTGCTACACTTTCACCTAAAGCACAGTAATAATTATAATAAAAAGACGCTTCTCTCTCTCAAAAAAAGACAAAAAAGTTGAAGTAACCCTGGCTCAGATGGCTTAACTGGAGAATTCTACCGAACATTCTGAGAAGAGCTTATACTAGGACTACTCAAATTATTTCATACAAAAGGAAGTGGTACTTGTAAATTCTTTCCATGAAGCCAGCATAACCTGATACCAAAACCAGGCAAAGGCAACTCAAAAAAAGGAAGTTGCATACCAATACCTCTGAGAAACACAGATGTAAAAATTCTCAACTAAATTTTGACCAATAGAACTCAGCATCACATCAAGAAATAACACACCATGATTGTCATGGTTTGAATTACGACCCTCCAAAAATGTGTGTAGCAATTTGGCTAGGCCATGGTTCCTGGTATAATGGAATTTTCTTATCTTTTGTAAATCCTGCCTCTATGATGTTAATGAAGGAGGATAGGTGGTGGTTGTGTTAGTGAGCCAAGACTCAATCTATAAGATTGTATTGTGGCTTGAGGTAATCTCTTGGGATATAAAGGTAAGGGAAGCCAGCAAAGAGTTGGGGACCTCACACCACCAGGAAAGAAGTAGTGCTGGGAGCATATCATTCGGACTTGGGGCCCCTGCTCCTCAGAAGCTCCTAGTCCAAGGGAAGATTGATGGCAATGACTTCTCCAGAGCCAACAGAGAAAGCCTCTGGAGTGATGTTCTGAATTTGGATCTGTAGCCTATTGGACTGTGACAGAATAAAACTTCTCTTTGTTAAAGCCATCTACTTCTATTTCTGTTACAGCAGCAGTAGCTGGTTAACACAAGGACCAAGTAGGATTCATACTAGGTATGCAAGAACGGCTTAACATTAGAAAATAAGTTCATCTAAATCAATGTAGAAAAGGCCTTCAAAAACATTCAACACTCTTTCCTGATAAAAACTCACAATAAAATAGGCAGAGAATGGAAATTTTGCAGCATAGTAAAGCCAAGTGCCAAGTGCCGTCGAGTCGATCTATAAAAACCTCCACCTGGGTTGGGCCAAGATGACAGAGTAGACAGATGCTTCCTGTGACCCATAACAAAAAAAACACACATAAGAACAAATGAATTCAGTATGTATGACTTCCTACGACCCTGAATGTCAAAGGGAAAGCTGCGAAATTGGATTGAGCAAAGGGGAAAGGAGAATAACATCAGAAGTACATAGCATTCCACAATATCGAACTGCCAAGGAAGCAGCTGTGGCCACCATATCGTGGGCTCAGTGTGGCGGTCCATGGGTGTTCCTCTCAGTGAAGGTGACTGGAGGATCCACTCATGCTTCCAGGGCCAGTAAGAGGAAGCAGCTGATCCTTGAAAGCTGGATCGTTGCATGTGGCCTGCCATACACTGATCTGAATCTTTGCTTAGATATAGACCTGTCTCCCTTCTCTCAGAGCTCCCCTTTCCCTTCTGCCAGTACTCCCCCCTCTCTTCTCTAAACTGCCGCCTGCACTATAGCCCGACGCCATTAACTGAGCAGGAAGTAGGACTCTTCAAAACAGCCCTGAGCCATTCTAGCCTCCTTTCTCTGCACTAAGCCCAGCTCTGGAGTCAGGCACCATTAGCTAAGCCCACCCTGGGCCATTACCCAAGACTCAGAGAGAGAAACACTTTAGCAAACTCAGTGAAAGAGTTTAAAAAAAAATTCCTGGAGACTTCCCTAAGCTGGAAAATCAGGGCAGAAATGGTTTCTTAATCTAGATCCAGACATAAGAGGACATGTAAACTTCACAGACACTCAGGGACAACGTTTACTCCAGTCTTTCTCAGTGGCAGCAGCCAGATACCTGTGCCTATACCAATAACTCTTGCCCATTTAGGCCACTAGAGGAAAGCCCTCACCACACACTTGGTGACTGACTGCCTGGACACCTGAACTGAATCTATACAAAAAAAGTAAACTGTACATTTTAAAGCAAGTAGTTAGAAAACAGTTAAAATAAATAACTACAATTTACTGATGGCTCAGAAACAGCAATTTCTATCACAGCACTTAAAGGGGCAGACTAGGATCTCCTCAAAAAGCTCCCCAAAGAATGAAAATTTCCAGAAGTTTGCTAACAGATATTCAGCCATGAGGTATGTAGCACTTTTTCTAGGATGAGTTTTCAAACTTAGCTGTCAGACCTCATACAGATCACTTTGGGTAGAATAGACTTTTTCACAATGTTGAGTCTTCATATCCACCAGCAAGACTGGTTTCTGTCGTTATGTGGATCTCTTTTGTTTTCTTGCAGTAGTGTCCTGTAGTTTTCTTTGTATATGTCTTTTACACCACTGGTTGTATTTATTCCTAGATACTTTATCTTCTTGGGGGCTATTGTAAATGGTATTGATTTGGTGGCTTTCTCTTTGCCATTTTCTTTGTTGGTGCAGATGAACCCAACTGATTTTATGTTTGTCTTGTATCCTGATACTTTGTTGAACTTTTCTATTAGTTTCAATACTTTTCTTGTAGATTCTTTAGGTTTCTTTCAATATAAGGTCATATCATCTGTGGATACAGATACTTTTACAATTTATTTACCAATTTGGATGCTCTTGATTTCTTTTTCTAGCCTTATTTGCTCTGGCTAGAACTTCCAGCATAATGTCAAATAGAAATGTTAATAAAGGACAATCTTCAAGGAGAACATTTGCAGACTCTCTCTATATTGGATGATGTTGGCATTGGCTTTGCATCTGAAAACCAAACCAAACCCACGGCCATTGAGTCAATTCTGATTCATAGCAACCCTATAGGACAGAGTGGAATTGGTCCATAGAGTTTCCAAGGAGTGCCTGGAGGAATTGAACTGCTAACCTAGATGCTCTTTCTTACATTTGTAGAGGAATTTTCTTCTATTTCTATTTTGCTGAGATTTTTTAACATGAATGGGTGTTGGACTTGGCCAAATGCATTTTCTGCATCTATTCGTAAAATCAAGTAGCTCTAGTCTTTTATTTATATGGCTGATTACATTGGTTGTCTTTCTGATGTTGAACCATCCCCACATCCCTTGTGTGAATCAATCCCATTTGGTCATGGTAAATTATTTTTTTGATGTGTTGTCGTATTCTATTGGCTAGAATTTCATTGAAGACTTTTGTGTCTAAGTCCATGAGAGACACTGGTCTGTAATCTCCCTTTTCTGTGCTGAAGTAGAATACAAAGGATTAATCTTCATAGCTCTTCAAGAGATGAAGCAGGAGATGAGGCAAAATGTAACAGAGTGTAATAACAAAATGAACACTCCACAAGAAAGCACTGACAGACAAGAATTAGAAAATTAATAATAAAATTACAAAATAAGACAACTCAATAGAAAGTCAAAGGAGCAAAACTGAGGCAGTGGAAGCTCAAATTAGTGAGACTGAAGATAAAGCACATGGTATCAACATAGCTGAGGAGAAATTCCATAACAGAATTTTAGGAAACTCAAGAAGCACTAAGAATTATGTGGAATTCTATGAAGAGGAACAATCTATGCATGACTGGAATTCCATGTTGGGAGGAGATAACCAAAAATACAGAGAGAATTGTCAAAGATTTGCTGACAGAAAACTTCCCTGATATCATAAAATATGAGAACATACTTATTTAGGATGCTCTTCAAACTCTACACTAGGTAGATCCTAAAAGAAAGACACCAGGGGATATTACAATCAAACATGCCAAAACTAAAAGTAAGAAGACATTTTTAAAAACGGCTAGGGATAATAGGGAAATCATAAAAATAAATCATATGCAAAACACTAGAAATAGGAGAGATGTCATTATGTAAACATTATAACAAAGAAGAGACATGAAAGAAAATGTAATCAAGGAATTTTCATATAGAGAGGAAGTCAATGTGATATAAAGAAATTGAAGACTAAAAAAAGAAATTAAAGACTGGTTTATAACTTAGAAAATACAGGGGTAAACATTAAGGTAACTACAAAGGGAACTATCACTCCTACACATCAAAATAAAAAACAAAAAATCACAAAGCCTCAGCAAATACAAAACCACCAACACTGAAAAGGATTAAAAGAAAACACATAAAGAGAAAAACCTCAGCACAGAAAATTAAATGGAACAAATTGTCTGCAACACACACAAAAAGACATCAAGATGACAGCATTAAATTCACAACATCAGTAAGCAGCTGGATGCAAATGGACTAAATTAGGAGATGGAGAGTGGCAGATTGAATTAAAACCAAACCAAAACAAACAAACAAACACATCCCATCTATATGCTGTGTACAAGAGACAAACCCTAGACTCAAAGACATGAACAAACTATACAATTTGAAGGATGGAAAACATACACATCAAGCTAACGACATTCAAAAACCAGCAGCAGTGACAATATTAATCCGCAACAAAAGAGACTTTACAGTAAAATCCACCACATCAGGTAAGGAAAGACATTATATAATAATTAAAGGATCAATAGCCCTGGAGGGCATAACCATGTTAAATATCTATGCAGCAAGCAACAGGGCTCCAAAATACATAAAACAAATACTAACTGCAATGAAAACAGAAAGAGACAACTCCACAAGAACAGAAGGAGACTTCACATCACCACTCAGTAAAGGACACATAATGTAGAAAAATGCTCAGTAAAGGCACAGAAGATCTAAATACCACAATCAAGCAACTTGACCTCATAGACATATACAGAACACTCTACTCAACAGCAGCCAAGTATACTTCCTTTTCAAGTGTACATGGAACATTTTCCAGAACAGATCACTTATTAGGCCACAAAGCAATCCATAAAAAAATTCAAAGTACTGAAACATTACAGAGCGTCTTTTCAGACCCTGAAGCCATAAAAGTAAAAGTCAATAACAGAAAAAAGAACGGAAACAATATCCAACATAGGGAAACCGAACAATACCTTGCTCAAAAAGGACTCGATTATAGAAGAAATCAGGGTGGGACTAAAGAAATTCATAGAATCAAGTAAGAATGAAAACAAATCTTACCAGAACCTATGGAACACAACAATAGCAGTGCTCAGAGGTCAATTGTTATCAATAAATGCACACATCCAAAAAGAAGAACTTACCCAAATCAAAGAATTAACTCTACTGCTTCAACAAGTGGAAAGAGAGCAGCAAAAGAACCCTTCAGGCACCGGAAGAAAGCAAATAATTAAAGTTAGAGAAAAACTAAATGAAATAAAGAATAGAAAAACAAGAAAGAATAGAAAAATGATTGTGTTACCAAGACCGAAATCTATTTTTTTGAAAAGATCAACAAAATTGATAAACCGTTGTCAAAACTAACAAAAGAAAAAATGGAGAGGAAGCAAATAACTCAAATGAGAAATGAGATGGGTGATATAATAACATACCCAACAAAAATTAAAAGAATCATAACAGAGTGTTATAAAAATTGTGCTCTAATAAATTTGAAAACCTAGAGAAAAGGGACAAGTTTCTACAAACACGTCACCTACCGAAACCAACACAAACAGAAGCAGAACAACTAAACAAACCCATCACAAAAGAAGACATTAAAATAGCAATTAAAGAAACTCCCAACTAAAAAAGAAAGCTGTGGCCCAGAAGGCTTTTCTACAGAATTCTTCAAAACTTTCAGAGAAGCATTAACATCACTGTTACTAAAGATATTCCAGAACACAGAAAACGATACAATACTCTCCAAATCATTCTATGAAACTGGTATAACCCTGAGACCAAAACCCAGGTAAAAACAGCATAAAAGGGAAATAATAATAAACCAATATTTCTCATGAACTTAGAAAAAAACTCTCCACAAAATTCTAACCAGCAGAATTCAACAACATATCAAAAAAAAAAAAAAAAAAATTCACGTCGACCAAGTAGGATTCACCCTAGGGATGTGAGGATAGTTCAACATCAGAAAAACAATTAATGTAATCAGTCACAGAAATAAAAGACAAGAACCACTTGATTTTATCAACTGATACAGAAAAGGCATTTGACAAAGTACAAAACCGATTCATGTTAAAAAGCTCTCAGCAAAATAGGAATAGAAGGAAAATTCCTCGACATAATAAGGGGCATTTATGGAATTATGCTACAGCTGCTTACCAGAAGATCAGCAGATCACATCTGCCAGGCACTCCTTGGAAACTCTATGCGGCAATTCTGCTCTGTCTATAGAGTTGCTATGAGTCAAAATCAACTCAGAGGCAGGTGGTTGGTATTTTTGCATTTATGCAAAACCAACAGCCAACATCATCCTAAAAAAGGAGAGTCTGAAAACATTCCCCTTGAGAACAGGAACAAGACAGGGATGCACACTGTCACCAATCTTATTACACATTGTCCTACAGGTTTTAGCCAGGCAAGGCAAACAAAAGGCATCCAAATTGGTAAGGAACAAGTAAAAGTACCTCTATTTGCCGATGATATGATCTTATAACCAGAAAACCCCAAAGAATCCAAAAAAAAAAAAACCCCTACTGAACTTAATAGGAAATCTCAGCAAAGTACCAGGGTGAAAGATGAACATACATAAATCAGTTGGATTCCTTCACACCAAAAAAGAGACCATCAAAAAGGAAACCAGCAAATCATTACCACTTTACCCCCAAGAAGATACAATACCTAGAAATAAATCTAAGCAGAGATATAAAAGACCTATATAAAGAAAATAACAAAACTCTAGTGGATGAAACCAAGAGACCTACATAATTAGAGAAACCTATGTTGCTGGTGGCTAGGGAGACTTAACAGTGTGAAAATGTCTATTGTACCCAAAGCAATCTATAGACACAATGAAATGTCAATACAAATTCCTATGGCACTTTTTAATGAGATAGAAAAACAAATCACCAACTTTATATGGAAACGGAAGAAACCGCCTGTAAGTAAAGTATTACTGAAGAAGAACAACATGGGAGATCTCATTCTACCTGACTTTAGTACCTATTACACTGACACAGAAGTTACTACAGCCTGGTAATGGTACCGTAAAAACATACATAGATCAATGGAACAGAATTGAGAATCCAGATATCAGCTCCTGATACCTGACAAAGGTCCAAAGTCTGTAAACTGGGGAAAAGAAATTCTCTTTTAACAAATGACATGAACTGTATATCCATCTACAAAAAAAAAAAAAGAGAAAAGAACAAGACCCATATCTCAAACCAGGTACAAAAACTAACTCAAAATGGATCAAAGACCGAAATATAAAATCTAAAACAATAAAGACCACAGAAGAAAAAATATGGGAGCCCTAATATGTGGTGTAAATAGACTGCAAAATATTACTAACAGTGCACAAATGCCAGAAGAGAAAATAGATAACTGGGAACTCCTAAAAATTAAACACTTATGCTCACCCAAAGACTTCACCAAAAGAGTAAAAAGACAACCTACAGACAGGGAAAGAATTTTTGGCAACCAGTAATTTGATTGGAGTCTAATTTCTAAAATCTACAAGGTACTACAAAACCTCAACAATAAAAACACAAATAACCCAGTTAAAAAATGGGCAAAGGACATGAATAGGCACTTAACAAAAGAAGCTATCCAGGACACTAACAGATACATGAAGAGATGGTCACAGTCATCAGCCATTAGAGAAATCCAAATCAAAACTACAATGTGATAACATCTCACCCAACAAGACTGGCATTAATCCAAAAAACACAAAATAATAAATGTTGGAGAGGTTGCAGAAAGATTGAAACTCCTCTGTACTGCTGGTAGGAATGTAAAAGTATACAATCACTTTGTAAATCCATTTGGCACTTTCCTAAAAAGCTAGAAATAGAAATAGCAGCGATCTCACTTCTTGGAATATATCCTAAAGAAATAAGGAGTGTCACACAAACAGATACATGCACACCGATGTTTATTGCAGCATTGTCCACAACAGCAAAAATATGATTCAACCTAGGTGCCCATCAACAGATGAATGGTTAAACAAACTATGGTACATTCACACCATGGAATACTATGCAGGGACAAAAAGCAAAGATGATTCCAGGAAACAGTACAGAGTCATCTGGAAGACATTCATGCTGAGTAAAATTAATTGCAAAAGGACAAATATCGCATGAGACCACTATTATAAGGATTTAACAGAAGGTTTAAGTACAGAAGAAAATAATCTTTTATGGTAACAAGAGTAGGGAGGAGACAGGAGGGATATTCAAAGATTAGATAGCAGATAGGAATTGGATTAGGTGAAGGGAATGACAGCACACAGTAGAAGGGAGGTTAACACAATTGGAGTACTAAGGAAAAGTCCAAATCAAACCCGCTGCTGTTGAATCTATTCCAACTCATAGATACCCAATAGAACAGAGCAGAACTGCTCCGTAGAGTTTCTGAGGAGTACCTGGCAGCTTTGACCTGTCAACTGTTTGGTTAGCAGATGTAGCACTTAACCACTGTGCAACAAGGGTTTTCCCCAAAGTTAAAAAGTTTTCTAAATACATCCCAACATTTTGAAGGACAGAGTAGCAGGAACAGGGGTCTAGTGACCACAGTTTCAGGGTACATCTAGGCTAGTTGGCATAACTAAGTTTTTTTAAGAAAATGTTCTGCATGCCACTTTGGTGAGTGACTTTTGGGGTCTTAAAAGCTACCAAGAAGACTTCTAAGTAGCAGTAATTGTTCCCAGTCTACCTCAAGCAGAGGAGAATGAATGACATCAAAAACATGAGGAAAATATGAGTCTAACAGACAGAAGGTGTCATATGATCCAGAGACTACATCAGCATGAGACCAGAAGAACTAGATGGTGCCTGGCTACCACCAATGATTGCCCTGACAGGGAACACGACGTAAAGTCCCTGACACAGTGGGAGAAAAATGGCTGTGTGTAACTAGAACTCTATTATAAGGCCACATTTGATGGTCTGTCAGACTGGAGGATCCCCTGAGGACACAGCTGCCTGACTCTCTGTTGGTCCAGAGCTGAAACCAGTACCAAAGTCAACTCTCCAAAGACTGGACTGGACTATAAGAAATGGAGTGATGTTGGTAAAGAATATGCTTCTTGGCTTAACTATGTACATAAAGCTGTCTGAGCAGCTCTTATCCAGAGGAAACATGAGAGGATGAAGGGGGACAAGAGTTGGTTGAATGGATGCAGAAAATACAGGGTGGGCAGGAAGAGTGTGCTGTCATAGGGGCAGGGAGCGGGAGAGAGAAGTTAGAGTTGCACAGTGATGTGTGCGGGCTTTTATACAGCAAATTCATTTGAATTGCAAGCTTTCACTTAAAGTACAATAAAATATTAATATAAGTGAATAAAATCAAAGTATTTTAAGCAAATATTCTGCATCCCAGTTTTGTGAGTGGTGTCCGGGATATAAAAACTAACAAGTGGCCATCTAAGAAACATTAACTAGTCTCAACCCACATGGAGCAAAACAGAAAGAAGAACATCAAAGACACAAAGAAAATGTGAGCTCAAGAGACATAAATGGCCCTGTACATCAAAAACTACATCAATATGAGACCAGAAGAACCAGATGGTGCCCAGCTACTACCAAAGATTGCTCTTATAAGGAACTCAACAGAGGCCCTGATGGAGTGGAAAAAATTTGGGATGCAGAACTCAAATTCTTGTAAAAACAGACTTGATGGTCTGACAGACTGGAGGGTTCCTGGAAGACATGGTCCCTGGACTTTCTGTTAACCCAGAACTGAAATCATTATGGAAGCCAACTCATTATACAAAGATTCAATGGGTATATAAGACATAAAATGATACTGGTGAAAAATGTGCCACTTGGCTTGGGCAGCTACAGGAGACTATGTGGGAAGATTCTGTTCAGGGAAAGAGGAAAATGACAGAGGGGGTATAAGAGATCGTTAAATGGACATGTGAAATATGGGTTAGAGGGGAAGAGTGTGCTGACACAATGTGCAGTGAGCAGGTAGGGTCACATGGCAAGGTGAGTGTAAGTTTTGTATGAGAAACTGTAATTGTAAACTTTCACTTAATACACAATGAAAAAATAAAAATTTATTTTAAAAAAGCTCATGAATGGCCATCTAGGATTATTCACTGGTCTCACTCCTTCAAGAACAAGGGAGATGAAATAAAGATATAAAGGAAAGATTAGTTCAAAGGACTGTGGACCACAACCTCTACCAGAATGAGTCTGGTAGTCTAGGTGATGCCTCAATATCACCACGGACTGTTAAGACAAACAACAATAGAGGATCCCAGAGAGAGGTAGAGAAATACGTAGAATAAAATTCTAACTCACATAAAAAGATCAGACTTACTAGCCTGACAGAGACTGAAGCAACCCCAAGAGAAATGCCCTCAAATACCATCTTAGCTCAGTAATGAAGTCATCCCTGACGTTCAAAGATTAAATAAGCCCATAAAAAAAAAAATAACGGGCATACCAGTACAATGGCAAGAACTAAAAGTAAGGGAAGTGGCAGGAAATCTGATAGTAGGGATCTGTCATAGATTGAGTTGTGTTCCCCAAAAAATGTGTGTGGCTGGGCCATGATTACTGGTATTGTGTAATGGTTCTCCATATTGTAAATCCTGCCTCTCTGATGTTAATGAGGGTGTATGGATGGCATTTGTGTTGGTGAGGCAAGACTCAGTATGTCTTTTGCTTGAGGTAGTCTCTTGTGATATAAAAGAAAGAAGCTAGTGGAGAGATTCGGAAGATCTCATACTACCAAGAAGCTGTGTTAGAAGCTGAGTGCATCCTTTGGAGAGGACCAGGGTCTTTACACCTCAGAAGCTTCCAGTCTAGAGAAGGATTGACGGTAAGAACTTTCCTCTAGATCTGACAGAGAAAGCCTTCCCCTGAAGCTGACACTGAATTTGGACTTCCAGCCTACTGGACTGTGACAAAATAAAATTTCTCTTTTTAAAGCCACCGACCCCCTTGTGGTATTTCTGTTAAGGCAGTACTAGATGACTAAGACAGGAACCCACTGTTGAGAAGGGAGAGTGTCAACATGTTGTGGCTGTGTTAACCAATGTTACAAAACAATATGTGTACTAACTATTTAAGGAAAAGCTAGTACGTTCTGTACCTTCTTCTGAAAGTACACAAAAAAATAACTACTATAAACGTGATTGGCCTAAATATACCATTTAACCATTGTCAGAATGGATAAAATACATTATCAGGTATGGAAAGCTTCTCAACAAACAGGGTCAGAGATAGGGGCAACACTGAGATTAAGGAAAAAGACAGACACAAAAAATGGGATCAGGGGGCTAATGGTCATCACAGCCAACAGCCCGGAACCGAGCTTTATTAGAATATTTATAGTTTGTACTAGGGGAGGTTAAACTCTTTAACACTAAAGAGTCAAAGACATCCAGATCTGTTTAATTCCTTATCTGAAAGGGAGCGGTTTTCTGCGCCCTTTGTTTTCTCAAGGTCTTCTGTGATTTATCTCTTTGATCTGGATGTATTGTTAGGCCACTTCTAGGCTAAAGGACTCAAGATGTTAATATTATGTCCCCTAGTGCAAAAGGTTAGGCAGAGTTGTGATAAACAGCTTATGGCGGCTCCAAATGGCCGTGCATGTTAAGAGTGTATAATTCCCACAAAACATGACCTAATTGTATGTTGTTTACAAGAAAGCCACTTTAAACATAAAGGCTTAGATAGGTCAAAAGTAAATTAAGAAAGAAAAACATATCATGTTATCATTAATAATAAAAAAACTGGAATAACTCTTAATTTCAGACTTCAGAACAAGGAAAGTTATCAGCGATGAATAAGGTCAGTATGTAATGATTAAGGCTTCAGTTCTCCAAAAAGAAACAGCAATCCTAAATGTATATGCACCTGCCAACAGAAGGTCAAAGTTCATAAAGGAAAACTGATAAAACTCAAAGGAGAAGAACATAAATGTAATGTTACGGTTGAATCCTTCAGTAATTCTTTTCAGTAACTGGTGGATAAAGCAAGAGAAAATCAGTAAGGATATAGTTGAACTAAAAAGCACTACTTAATCAACTTGATCTAACTGACTTTTAGTAAATACTCCATTCAACAACAGCAGGATGTACATTCTTATCAAGATCTCACAAAACATTCACCAAGATAGATGACATTTTGGTCAGTAAAAGATAGCTTAACACATTTAAAAAGAATGGAAATCATTCAAAGTATAGGCTCAGACCAAAATGGAAATGAAATAGAAATCATTAACAGAAAGATATCAAGAAAATCTCTAAATGTTTAGAAATTAAATAGAACAGTTCCAAATAACATAGGGATCAGATAGAAGCTTTAAGAGAAATTTAAAAATATTTTGAACCAAATGAGGCTACAACTTATCCAAATTTGTGAGGTGAAGCAAAAGCAGTGCTTCAAGGGAAAAGTATAGCACTAAATGCATATATTAGAAAAGAAGAAAGATATAAAGTCAATAACCAAAGCTTCCACCTTGAGAAAATAGAGAAAAAAGAGAAATTTAAGCCTAAAGCAAACAAAAGAAGTAATAAAACTTAGAACAGAAATTAAAACTAAAAACAGAAAATCAATAAACTCCAAAGCTGATTATTTGAAAAGATTAATAAAACTGATGTACCTTTCAGTAGGCCAGCCAAAAAAAAAAGATAAGGCACACATTACCAATACCAGAAATGAAAGAAAGGCCATTTCACCACTGGTTCCACTGACACAGAAGAATAATAAAGGAACATTATACATGATTACACACACATGTATTTGATAACATATTGTAGATAACATTGTGAAGAATGGGAATTCCAGAACACTTAATTTTAGTTGTGCTCATGCAGAATACGTACATAGATCAAGAGGCAGTCATTCCAACCAAACAGGGGATACTGCATGGTTTAAAGTCAGAAAGGTGTACGCCAGGGTTGTATCCCTTTACCATACTCATTCAACCTTTCTGGTGAGCAAATAAGTCAAGAAGGTGGACTGCATGGAGAAGAATGAGGCACTAAGATTGGAGGAAGACTCATTAACAACCTTTGATACGCAGATGACACAACCTTGCTTGTTGAAAATGAAGAGAACTTCCAACATTTACTGATGAAGATCGAAGGCCACAGCTTTCACTATGGATTAGACATCAACATAAAGAAAACAAAAATCCTCACAACTGGATCAATAAGCAGCATCACAATCAATAGAGAAAAGGTTGAATTTGTCAAGGATTCCATTTTACCTGGTTCCACAATCAATGTTTATGGAAGAAGCAGGCAAGAAATCAAAGGAAGTCTGCAGCAAAAGACCTCTTTTTTTTTTTTTAACTCTTTTTTAAGAGTTAAAAACAAAACAAAACAAAAAAAGAGGCAGAGATATCACCTTGAATAGTAAGGTGCACCTGACACAAGCCGTGTTTTCAATCACTTAATGTGCATGTAAAAGCTGGATAATGATAGGAAAGACTGAAGAATTGAAGCCTTTGAATTATGGTGTTAGCGAAGAACACTGAATATAATATGCACTGCCAGAAGAATGAACAAATCTGTCTTTGAAGAAGTACAGCCAGAATGCTCCTTAGAAGTAAGAATGGTGATACTTCATCGCACATATGTTGGGCATGTTACCAGGAGGGCTCAATCCCTGTAGAAGGACATCATGCTTGGTAAAGTAGAGGGACAGCAAAAAAGAGGGAGACCCTTGTCAAGGTGGATAGACACAGTGACTGCAACAACAGACTCAAGCATAACAACAATCACAATTGTGGCACAGGTTTGGGCAATGTTTGATTCTGTTATACATAGGTTGCTATGGATCAGAGCCAACTTGATTGCACCTAACAACAATAATATTTGATAACTTAGAGGAAAGGACCAATTCACTGAAAAGCAAACTATAATAACTCACACACTGAGAAATAGTTAATCGCATAGCCTATATCTATTAAAGATGGTGTCTAGATTAAGTAATAAACTTCTTTAAAAAAACAAAACACCAGGACCAGATGGCATCTCCAGTGATTTCTACCAAATACATAAGAAAGTGATACTAGTTAAACTATTTGGTATTGAAGTGTAATAGTGTATACATGATATGATACATTTGTCAAGATCCATATAACTTCACAGTCCAGAGACTGAACTTCAATGTTTGAAAACTTTAATCATTTAGGAATTCAGTGGATCTCCAGAATGATACACAGAATGTGAACAAATAATCTAAGCGTATTACAAATGTATTAAACACTCTCAGGGAAGAATATGGGTAGAAATACACTAAGCAAATGAGTGGAATATGTAAGACTAATGATAAAATTAAGCAGAGGTTAGCAATTCTTGAAATCACTATGCTTGTATGTCAGGATTGCACAACTAAGTAAACAGATGTTGAATAGTGGGAGCCAGGTTTCTCACTGGTGGAGTAGAAAGGCTAGAGATAAACAAGGAAAAGAGATTGAAATGATTTGTGTGGTAATGAATTACAGTTGGAGACATCACTTTGGTGTCTAGATGGACACATACAGAAATATTTTTAGATGTATGTACATACATAGGTTACTATACATACACACATTCCTATGAACTCTCATTTGAAGGAAGAAATCTTAGTTATCTAGTACTACCATAACAGAAATATCACAAGTGGATATCTTTAACAAATAGAAATTTATGTTCTTACAAAAAATGTAGGCTAAAATCCAAATTCAGGACATCAGCTCCAGGGGAAGGCTGCTTCTGTTGGCTCTGGAGAAAGGTCCTTGTTGCCAATCTTCCCTTCAACTGGAGCTTCTGAGGTGAAGGTACCCCAGATACTGTCCAAAGGACATGATTTTCTCTCTGCACTGCCTGTTGGTAGTATGAGGTCCACAACTTTCTGCTTCCTTTCCTTTGCTTTATATACCAAGAGATTACATGAAGACACAGTACAAACTTACACATTTAGTCCTGCCCCAACAACACAACTGCCATCTATCCTCCCTCATTAAAATCACAGAGGCAAGATTCATAGCGTGTAGGAACATCACACAATACTGGGAAACATGGCCTAGCCAAATTGCTACACACATTTTTTGGGGGGTGGGGGAAACATTCAATCCATGATATCTCACTCTTTGCCACTCCAAATCACAGCCTTACAACATGCAAAACATACTCATATCATAACAAAAGTTTTAAGTCCAAGTCCAAAATCGAGAAATTCCTCTTCAACTGTGAAATATAGAATGCAAGTTGTCTGCTTCCAAAATACAATGGCAGAATAGACAGGCACAAGCTAGACATTTCTATTACAAATAGGAGAAATTGCAGGGAAAGGAGACATAAAAGGCACCAAGCAAATTAGCAGAATACATTACATTAGCCATCAAGGTTTTAAAAGTAATACTCCACTCTCCGAGACATTTTAGACAATGGACCTGCCCTCCAGAATCTAGGTGTTGGCCACGCTTTCCAGATTCTGAGTGGAAACCCCTTTATCCTGGGCTACAGCTCTGCTTTCTAGGTCTACTAGAACAGGAACTCTACTCCTTCAGTTTTAGGTGCACTATTTTCCTAGCCCACCCTTAGAAGTACCCAGGCCATGGATCCACCCTTTGAATCTCCTGAGGTCATGGTCATACCTTTTGAGACTGAAGCAACTTGGCTCCTTGTGTAGCAATTTAACTCGGCCATGATTATGCTTCTTATGGCTTCTTGGCATGGGTCTCATGCTCACATCAGCCCTGCTGGGGCAAGTGTTCGTAAGCTCTGCTGTTCTACCAGTATGTGCCCAGAGGCACCCATCTCCGCCAGGAAGCCTCCCGCACACAGGAACTCAACTCTTTCACTCTATAGGCCTACAAGCCTAGCTCTACCAGTAGGTGCTTAGAGACACCCCTTTCTACCATGAGGCCACCTGTGCACAGTTACTCAAATCCCTTGCTCCATGGGTCAGCTCCAGCACTGTCTGGTGCTGTTCTCCTTGTTCTGTGTTGCTGGTTTGTTGCTGTTGTTTTTCACCATCTTCTCATTCCTTGGTGCTAACAGGTCTCCTCAGTTTTTCCTGAGCCTTCTAACCATTCACAGTGTTTTAGTCAGCTAGGGCTGCTCTAACAGAATTACCACAGAGTGGATGGCTTTAACAAAGAAAGATTTATTCTTACACAGTCCGGTAGGTTGCAAGTCCATATTCAGGGTGTCCGCTCCAGGGAAAGACTTTCCCCTTGTCGGCTCTGGAGGAAAGTCCGGTATTGCATCAGTCTTTGTCCAGGGAGTGTCCTAACACAAGAACCTCTGGTCTGAACTACGCGCTCTGCTCCTGGTGCTGCTTGCGTGATGGTAGCGAGGTTCTCAAATTGTCCTTGGTTCTTTTTCCTTTTATTCCTTGCAAGCTAAAAGCATTAAGGGTGGGGCAAGCCATACTCCAGGGAAACTTTCCCCATAGCAGGAATTCACAGCCCCACCCTAATCCTTTAACATACAGGTTAGCAAAACCACACAATGGAGGACATTTCTAAGATACTGGGAACCATATCCCAGCCACATGGCTGCACACATTTTTGGGGGGACACAATTCAAACCATGACACACAGTTTCAAAACTGCTTCTAAATTAGAGCAGCATCCCACTCTGTCAATACCAAATTCTTTCTAATTCATCTAGTGCTGCTATAACAGAAATACTACAGGTGGATGACTTTAAGAAAGAGAAATTTATTTTCTCACACAAAATAAGCTGAAGTCCAAATTCAAGGGATCACCTCCAGGGGAAGGCTTTCTCTGTGGGCTCTGGAGGAAGGTCCTTGTTGTCAATCTTCCTCTGGACTGGGAGATTCTGAGATGCAGGGACCCTGGGTCATTTCCAAAACACATACTCTGCTTCCAACACTGCTTTTTCCTAGTGGTATGAGATCCCCCAACTCTCTGCTTGCTTCTCTTTCCATTATATCCTAGAAGATTGCCTCAAGGGACAACACAGTCTTGCACAACGAGTCTTGCCCCACTAATACAGCTGCTGCCCATTCTTCCTCGTTAACATCACAGGCAGGATTTATAACATATAGAAACATCACACAATACTAGGAATCATGGCCTAGCTAAATTGCTACACATTTTTAGGGGGGAACAAAATTAAATCCATGACAAATTCCAAGCTTCATTGAAGGCACTGATGAAAACTAAGGCTCCAGGAATTGACAGAATACCAATTGAGATGTTTCAACAGATATGCCACTGGAGGTACTCACTCTTCTACATCAAGAAATTTCAAAGACAGTTACCTGGTCAAGTGACTGGAAGAGATACATATTTGTATTCATTCCAAAGAAATGCCATCCAACAAAATGCAGAAATTATTGAATAATATCATTAGCATCGCATGCAAATGAAATTTTGCTGAAAGTCCTTCAAAAGCAGTTGCAGCAGTATATCAATAGGGATCTTCCAGAAATTCAAGCTGAATTGAGAAGACATGGCATGGGAGATATTGTTGCAATATAGATGTTTGTTGAAAGCAGAGAATACCAGAAAGATGTTTACCTGTGTTTCATGACCATGAAAAGGTACCTGGCTATGTATATCACAACAAATTATGAAGAATGAATATTCCAGAACACTTAATTGTGCTTATGTGGAACCTGTACATAGACCAAGAGGCAGCTGTTCAACAAAAGCATGAAGATTTTGCACTGTTTACAAATCAGTGAAAGGTCTGTGTCAGGGTTGTACCCTTTAACCATACTTATTCAATCTGTGTGTTGAGCAAATAGCCTGATAAACTCAGCCAGATCAAAAAGAACAGAGCATCAGGATTTGAAGAAGACTTGCTAACAATCTGATACACAGATCGTACAACTTTACTTGCTGAAAGTGAAGAGGACTTGAAGCACTTACTGATGAAGATTAAAGATCACAGTCTTTCATATGGATTACATTTCAAAATAGAGAAAACAATAATCTGGAACTGAAAAGAAACACAATAATAAACAAAGAAAAGATGACATAGTCAAGGATGTCATTTAACTTGGGTTCACAATCAAGTCCCGTGGAACCAGTAGTCAGGAAATCAAACAATGTATTGAGTTACGGGAATCTGCTGCAAAAGATCTCTTTAAAGTGTTAAAAAGTATACCTGTTACTTTGAGGACACAGATGTCCCTGACCCAAGCCATTATTTCAACTGCTTCACTTGTTTGTGAAAATTGGATAATGAATAAAGAAGACTGAGAAAGAATTTATAGCTTCAAATTATGGGTTTAGAGAAGAATATTAAATATATCATGGACTAACACTACCCTAATCAGGAGATCAAAGTGATTATCAACAGGGATAAATCATGTTGACAATATTTACCACTAATATTGTGTGATGAGATTGGCACCCTATCTCTGTGGCCTTCTTCCTCAAAAACAATAGCCCCTGTTTAATCATGAGAAAAATCATCAGACAATTTACAATTGATGGACATACTAACAAACTATCTCACAAGTAGAACTTCTGGCCAACATGGGCCATAAACAGAAGCACCATGCTGTCCCTCCACAGCAAAGACCTGAAAAACTAACTAAAACAGAGACAGACATCAGTCCTAGAACATGAAGTGTCAAATGAAGCAATAAAGCAATAAAGATCTCAGCTAAACTCTGAATGGAATAAGAAACTGACAGACATCAGAGAGTGAGAAAAGATACAAGAAGTCCCCCACTAGGTGACGCAGCATGGTTTCACCATCTTGGACTTCTATCAGAGACAGTGAGCATGGAAAACAAGATTCATGGAAATCTCAACAGGAAACAAAGCATGTGATAACCAGCAAGACACACTTTCCCATTCCTTATGCCACTGGAGGTACTTACTCTTCTACATCAAGAAATTTCAAAGACAGTTACCTGGTCAAGTGACTGGAAGAGATACATATTTGTATTCATTCCAAAGAAATGTCATCCAACAAAATGCAGTGATTCAACTGGTTAGGAGGTACAGTATCTATGTCTCTTGGATTCTCCTGACTCACATCAGAGCTTCTATCAGGACACAGATCACCTGTTCCACATATCACAACTTCCCCCCTCCTTCCTGTCTACCTGCATCGTATGCTAAATATCACACCCCTGGGCAGCATAAATACAGTCTACTGGACCCTGCCAGCACTGATTCCTATCAGCCCTAGTATATGACATAAACAACCCATCCTAGCCCCTTCCCTTTAGCTGGACCTGCCCTACTGCACCATAGCTGAGTGAATGGCCCTGCCCATTGGACAAAAAGGTAAAGAATATTGTGGCCACAGATGAGTGAACAACAAAGAACTCACAGCCCACCTGCTCTCACATGGTCAAATTAAACAAAAAAGCCAGATGAAACAAACAGATCTGTAATTAATAAACAAAGAAAATAATGACTGAATGGCCCAAAGACAACAGGAACTATAAAAGCATATTAAAAAAAAAAAAGATCCCAGCTAGCACTCACCAATGTGGGGTGCAGAGAGCCCTCTTAGCAAAATGCTAGTTGATGCTGGCCTAGCCCATAAATCATAACGAAGGTCCACTCTTTGGACACGAATGGATTGGACTTGGCGATGCAGAGTGACCATATATTGGTTGCACTTTATGGTTCTATGCATTTATAGGATATCATCCTGCTGACCTCTGGTTGGAGGAAGGAGAGGAGGGGAAGGGAGACCGTTGTGAGGATGAGACATGTATGGATCAGAGAGGAATAGTGTGCTGTCACCGGACAGGGAGAGCAGTGGAAGCTGCATATAGGTGGGCATGTAAATTTATATGGGAATGTACATTTTCACTCAGTCATATTTAAAAAAAAAAAAAAGGACATGGTGGTTCTAGTAGGTATCCAAAGAAAACACCTAATGACTTTCCAGTAAAAGAAAAGGCACTAGAATTATCTGACAGGGAACCAAAATATCTACTATTCAGAGCTATCGATAGTTGAAGCAAAAAGCAGACAAAAATGAGGAAAAAATAGGCAAATTCATGGCAAAGGTAGACAAGTTCATGGAAAGTATAGAATTAAAAAAAAAAAGGAAAAATTCAGGAAAATAATACAAAGGGAAAAAAGAGCCAAAATAAATTTACAACTAAAAACCATACAAAAACAGCAATTAGAAATCCAAAACATAAAACAAGATTTTAGAAAGGGACAGTGTCACAGAAGGGCTGAGGAGCAGGTTTGAAATGATGGAATGCAGGATCAGCAAAATTGAAGGCTAACATTTGCACTCAACTCTGAGGAAAACGCGGAAAAAAAGAATGAAAACAAATGAAAAAACCCTGAGAACGATGTGGGATACAATCAAAAGCAAAAACTTGCAAGTGATCAATGTTCCAGAACAGGGGGATAAAATGGAAAACAGGGGGATCATAAAAGAATTACTGACAGAAAACTTCTCTAATACCACGAAAGATGAAAAGCTGACCATCCAAAAAGATCAACAAACCCCATATAGTATAGATTCTAAAATAAAACCACAAAGGCATGTCATAATCACACTTTCTGTAACCAAAGACAAAGGAAAAATTCTAAGAGTAGCTAGAGGAAAACAAAGTCACACACAGAGGAGAAACAATAAGACTAAGTTCTAATTATTTGATAGACAGCATGCAGGCAAGAAAACAATGGGATGATACACAGAAAATCTTGAAAGAAAAAAGTTGCCAACTAAGAATAGTATATCACCGAAAACTCTCATTCAGATATGATGATGAGACATTTCCAGATAAATAGAGAGTAAAGGAATATGTAAAAACCAGACCAACCTTACAACAATTATTAGAGGGAGTCCTTTGGTCTGAGAACAAACATCATCAGACCATAGCCTGAAACTAGGATGCAACATTGTACCAACAAGACACCAACCTAGGAACTGAACTCTCTATCCAAAACCAAAAGAATTACAACAGGGAATGAGAGAGGTTTATCTGTAAATGACAATCATGTCAGAACAATAGAAGAGGGGATAAACAGTGTAGATATACAACTGTCCAATGGAGTGGAAGGCAAGGTTATATCAAAAATAGATTGGTTCAAATTCAGGAAGATACGGATACATTTTAAGGTAGCTCCAAAGAAAGTTTACAAACCTACTCATCAAAATAAGGAAGAAAAACATAAAGGCTTGATAAAAACAAAATCTGCAAAAACAAAAGAAATCCAGGAATTCAGCACAGGAGAATAAGAGGAACAGAGAAAAAGTGAGTACCACACACTCAAAAAAGGTACAATAAAATGACAGCAATACCTTCATACCTCTATCAAAACTGCACCAATGTACAAGGCCTAAATGTACTCATAAAGAGACAGAGTGACAGAATGGATTAAAAACAAAACAAAACAGAATCCATCAGTTTTTGTTTACAAGAGATGCACCTCAGAAAGAAAGCCCTCTGGGTCTTAAGTGCTAGCAAGAAGCCATCTAAGAAGTGACAGTTGCTCCCAGCCCATCTGGAGCAGACGAGAAAGAAAGATGTTAAAAACATAATGAAAATGTGAACCCAAGAGACAAAAAGAGCCGCATTGTCCAGAGATTATATCAACATGAGACCAGAAGGACTAGATGGTATCCAGCCACCACCAATGACTGCCCTAACAGGGAATACAACAAAGAGTTCCTGGAGAAGCACAAGTAAAATTGGCTGCAGAACTCACACCCTATTAAAAAGATTAGACTTGATGGTCCAACAGACTGGAGGGTCACTGGAAGAAATGACCTCAGTACTCAGTGTTAGCCAAGAGCAGAAACCATTCCAGAAGCCAACTCTTCAGCAAAGATTGGATTGGACTGTAAGACATAAAATGATACTGGTGAAAAATGTGCTTCTTGGCTTAAATAGATATATGAGACTAACTGGGCAGCTACTGTTGAGAGGTAAGTTGAGAGAGCAGATGGGGGCAGGACCTAGTTGAATGGGCATGGGAAATACAGTGTGGAAAGCAGGAGTGTGCTGTCACAGTATGAGGAGAACAGCTAGAGTTACATAGCAATGTATGTGTAAATTTTGTATGAAAAATTGACTTGGATTGTAAACTTTTGTTTAAAGAACAATAAAATATTTTTAAAATTTTTCCTCCAGCCAGAGGTCAGCAGGATGATATCCTATAGATGCACAGAACCATAAAGTGCATCCAATATATGGTCACTCTGCATTGCCAAGTCCAATCCATTCGTGTCCGAAGAGTGGACCTTCATTATGATTTATAGGCAAGGGAAGCATCAGGGCCAGGGGCCATGCTCCCAGGAGAACCCCAAAGCTGCTCTTTACAAAAAAGAAAAAATAAACAACAAAAAGCATCTACTATGTGTAGGCACTGTCACAGTGGAAGGTATAAAACATCCATAGGTGTCCAGGTGGTTAATGATGACAGCCAGCTTTCTGTATGGGAGCTGCTTACCTCCTCATCCCACTCACTATACCAAGATCTTGGCAGCAATTGTCATTCTAGAATTTTCTGGCTGAGTTGGCTACCTTTAATGAGGTCTAGAGGGATTCTTTAACTGAGGACTTTATAAAGAAAACCTAAACATTCATTGAAAATAACTGAATTCAGCTCTAATAAAAATTAAATATGTTGTTCTTAGATGACAAATTGTCTTGTACTGTAGACTTTCACTTAAAGCACAATAATTTTTTTAATTAAAAAAAAAAGAGAAAAAGGTTCCTGGTTCTAGTACAGTGACAGATACATTGACCAATGGAACAGAACTGAGAACCTAGGTATAAATCCATCTACCTATGATTACCTGATCTTTGTCAAGGTCCAAAGCCCATCAAACAGGAAAATGACAATCTGTTTTATCAGGTGGTGCTGGAAAAAAAAAAATGGATATCATCTCATAACATGGAGGAAACTGTAGGGCATTATACTGAGTGAAGTGAGTCAATCACTGAAGACAGGTGTTGTGTGAGACTACTACTACAAAAACTCATAAAATGGTTTACACAGAGAGAAACAATCTTTGATGGTTATCAGGGATGAGAGGAACAGAGATGGAAAAACACTAGATTTTAGACAATAGATTAAGTGATAACTTTGATGAAAGATCAAACAGTACACACTACTGGGGAAGACAGCACAATTTGTACAAGGCAAGGTCATGGAAGCTCCATACACACTTCCAAATTCCCGTAAGGACTGAATTGCCAGGCTGAGAGTTGTGGGGACTATGGTTTCGAGGAACATAATCTAACTCAACTGGCATAACACAGTTTATAAAGAAAATGCTCTACATTACACTTCAGCGAGTAGTGTCTAAGGTCTTAAAAGCCTGTGAGTGGCCATCTAGGATACTTCATTGGTCTTAACCCTTTGGGAGCAAGGAAGAATGAAGAAAACTAAAGAAACAAGGGAAGGATTAGCCCAAAGGACTGATGGACCACATCTACAACGGCCTCCAGAAGACTTAATCCAGTACAATTAGAAGGTGTGTGGCTACCATGGCTGACTGCTCTGGCAGAGATCACACAGATGGTCCCAGGCAGAGCTGAAGAAAAATGTAGAAAATTCTAACTCAAAAAGAAAGACCAGACTTACTGACCTGACAGACTGGAGAATCCCTGAGACTGTGGTCCTTATAAACCCTTTCAGCTCCGCAATAAAGTCAGTCTTGAGGTTCATCTTTCAGTCAAAGATTGAACAGGCTCATAAGACAAAATGAGACTAAAGGGGCATACCAGTCCAGAGGTAAGGATTAGAGAGTAGAAAGGGACAGGAAAGCTGGTAATAGGGAATCTAAGGCTGAGAAAGGAGAGTGTTGACCACTTCTGGGGTTGTTAAGCAATGTCATAAAACAGTATCCATACTGTTTAAAAATAAGCTAGTTGTTCTGTAAACTTTTGTCTAAAGTACAAATAAAAAGAAAATGTTTCCCTGACTGAAAAATCCACATTATTTTCTTTATATTGTGCTAGTTTCCATTCACAATATAGGAAAAAGAGAAGGAGAGGGGGAGGGTAGGAAGGATAATTAAAAATATATGTATCTCACGAGTACTCTTCAAAGCTGTTGAGATCATCAAAAACAAAGTGAGAAACTTTCACAGCCAAGAAGATCCTAAAGAAGTCTTTAAATGTATTGTAATATCGTAAATGGCATCCTAATTTAGAAAAAGGAAACTAGGGAAAACTAAAGAAATTTGAATAAGGGATGTACTTTAATTAATAATGATATATCAATATTTGTTCATTTTGACAAATATACCACGTAATGTAACATGTTAATAATAGAGGAAACAAGATATGAGGTATATTGGAACTCTATACTATCTACATAACTTTTCTGTAAATCTAAAACTACTCTAAAATTTAAAAGATTATTTAAAATAGAAATACCTGAAATATTCAAGTTTTAGGTGTGAAGTCTTGTTTTTGAGCACAAAGGCAGAAGCTCAGGAATCCATTGCTATAGTGAAGAATTTGGAATTCCATGCACTGTTATTATTCACCAAAGCCCAGATTTTATCATCAAAGTCTTCTTATTTTGTTTCTCTGTCTTCATTAGCATTTGCAACACTCCCAATTTAGCATTATTTGCAATGTCATTACCATGCTGGTTTTATTTCCTCTTCCAGATCATTAAGTTAAAATAGACCAACCCCAACACCAGACCCTGTGGCAGTTCTGAGACCTCATCCTAAAATGGCTGCAGAGCTGTGAAGTTAGAAACTTTCTAAATAATAATTATCTGCAAACGGCAATTTCCTAACTTAATTGGTTGAATTTCATTCTGCAGGTGGTAATACTAAAGCAAACATTCTCTTGCTGTCCAAACAGACACACTACGGTTCTGAATTCTGATGGAAAGGTAACCTAGTGAGCTTGTTGTGGTGTATTATTTGTCATTTCTCAGGGCTGATTGTTTATAGCTCAAAAAGCTGATCGTTATCAGATCAGTATTTTTACAATCCTCCTTTATCACTTTGTACTACACTCTGGTGTGTAAACATGTATTTGTTTTAGTTTTCTTCATTCTATAAATTAAGCTATGTGTCTGTTACCAACTACTTTCTTCTGTGGAGTCACTAGCTGTACAGAAAAGTACATAGTACAGTAAATTTTCACAAGATTAAATACTTTTATAACAAGGACCCAGATCAAGAAACAGAATATTTATGACCTGGACCCCAGAAACCCCTCATGCACCACCATTTACACCCTACTTGCCACATCCATCCTAAAAAACAAAAACAAACAAAAAAACCCACTAGTCTGATTTTAAAACTATAGATTAAATTAGAAAACCTGGTAGTGTGGTAGTTAATACTTGGCTGCTAACTAAAAGGTTGGAAGTTCAAGCTGCTCTGTGGGAGAAATATGTGGCAGTCTTCTTATGTAAAGATTATAGGCTTGCAGACCCTATGGGGCAGTTCTACTCTGTCCTATAGGGTTGCTATCAGTCAGAATTGACTCAGTAATAACGAGCTTGGGTTTGGGGATATGTGAGTATATTGATTCATACAGTATAGGCTTTTCTGGGTTTGGTTTATTCTGCTTAACATTATGTTTGTGACATTCATTCATTTGCTGCAAACAGCTATAGATCATTCATTCCTATTGCTGTGTGTAGCATTTCTTTGCATAACATATCTTAATTTATTTGTTCAATTGCCGAAGTGCATTTTTGTAGTTCCTAGTTTACGGCTTTAAAGACTAGTGATACTGTGTAACATTTTATTTAGTGTATATCTTTTAAATCTCATATTTTTCTAATATTTGGTTTTATTTTTGATGCAAATATACCCAGCAAACCCTGCTTCCACTCCACAGTTTCTAGACATAATGATCAGTGATACTGGTTAAATTCTTTACATTGTGGCAACATTCTTGTAATTTCTGTTCTAGTTGTTTCACTTAAACTTACTTAAACTACCTGCCTTCCAACCTTCTCATCTTTGCTTTAAAATAGCTGCTGACCCTTTGGTCTTCTACAGATAATTTTTTAAAATCTTAATATTCAAGTGCAGCAATCTCTACTCTTTGGGCCAAACTGTTCAAAAATAACTTCAGGGGGAATAGTTTCATTCCAAGGTTAAAGAGCAACTTCTGGTCATAGTCTTAGGGATTCATCAGCCTCAACATGTACAGTATGTCTAGATTCTTTAAAAATTTGAAGTTCTGTTCCAAATTTTTCTCCTTTTATTTAAACTAGAATTCATCTATTGTGTCCCTGATCAGAATGTTCCATAGCGGTGGCTCGGCACCATCTAAATCTTCTGGTCTCAAGGTGGCAGAGGCAATGGTTCATGGAGAAATAATCCTATAGTTCTCTGATTCTCAGTTGTACATTTTTTTTTGTTGGATGTTGTCAAGTTGTAGTAGAAACACTAGGTAGTGTATTATTAAATGATTGAAGTTTAAGTTCAGATAAACTTGGTTTAAAATTGTGGCTCTATGATTTACTAGGAATTTTGACATGCTTTTTAACCTCTCTGAATCTTTCCTTATGTAGTCTGTTAAATGAGGGTCCAAATAGTCCCTGACATATAGGGTATTATAATGGTAAAATAACATATAAGAAGAAGCATCATACAAAATGATGAGCTAGGACATTCTAGTATTTGGTTTCTCCATCAAAACAATAACTGAAATGGAAGGACCAATTGAAACCAACTATTTTGGAATTTTAGAACTTGCTCAGAAAGTTAAACCACCCAGGGTAGTGCCAGATGAAGGGAAAGTATGCTGACATACTGCACATGAGTCACATGAGCCAGCTTGCTACTATCTATTATTCCTCAGCCCCACCACAGTGTGGGGATGGCAGCCCACACCCCTAGAGCATCTGGCTGGTACCATGGGGAAATTTGTCTTCCATAGATTTGGAGGTGCAGAGTTTGCATAGCTGAATTGATCCAGCAGTGTCCTGAGAGAGGAGTGAAGACAATCTTGGTGGCTTTTTGTTAGCCCTCTTGAAGCAGTAGCTTCTTCTGGTGGCATCAACTTAAGGAGACTGTATGACTTTTCTCTCTTTCCTTTTTTTGATGAAATTTGTCAGGCAAGTATCTGACTGCAGAGATAACAGAAGTGAATTTTTTTGCTTTGCAAAAACAACTTGGAAAGGTCATTAAGCAAACAGTTGCCCAAAGCCTTCATTAAATAACTGCAACCATACCTGAGTAGTGGGTGAGCCACACATTTTATGTTTTTTTCCTCTCCTTTTAGTTTTTTCCTGAAGTATGAAAAATCTCTTTCAGAGCACTAGCTGGGAATGGACTGTGGAATAGAGTTCTTGGTAACTACACATATCTTGTAGAACAGTCTTTGTAAAAATAGTTTGGGTAGTTGCTGAGTAGATGTATTATTACAGCCTTCAATGTTTAAAAAATATATAATTCCCATGGAAAGGAAAGGACCTGAGTTCTAACATTACTACATTACAATATTCAAATAACCCAGTTTTGACAAAAATAGCAAGATATACAAAAATTCAGGAAAGGATGGCCCAGTCAAACAAACACCTAATGACAATAATTATCTTATAGAAGGACAGATGATGGGAGACTAGGGCACTTTAAAACAACAATGTAAAATTTGCTCAGATAACTAAAGGAAAATATGGACAATGGAACAAAAGATCAAAAGAAAAATTTCAATAAAAAAGATAGAAATTTTAATAAGAACAAAACAAACTTACTGGAGATGAAAAATACAGTAATCAAAATGAAAATTCAACAGAAGTACCTGACAGTAGAATTTTAGGCAACAGAAGAAAGAATCAGTGAACTAGAGGATAACTCGAAACCCATTACCATTGAGTCCAACTCATGGCAACCCTAGAGGTGAACTAGAGGATAAAATAATTGAAATTATTGAGTCTGAAGTGCAACAAGACACAAGGATAAAGAAAACCAAGCAACACCCAATGAAATTGTGGGATACCATCAAGGGAACCAACACACATTTCATGGGAGTCCCAGAAAAAGAAGACAGAAAGGGACAGCAAGTATATTTGAAGAAAAAAATGGCAGAAATGTTTCCAGCTTTGATAAATCCAATAAATAAATAAAAAGCTCAAAGAACTATGAGCAGGATAAATTCAAAGAGATCTACACTGAGACACATTATTATAAAACTCTTGAAAACCAACATAGAATTGTAAGACCAGCAAGAGAGAAGAAAATTGTTACATAAAAAAGATCCTTAATAAGATTACCACCATGTTTCTGTCAGTTTGTTGTACTGTGGTGGCTAGCCTGTTGCTGTGATGCTGGAAGCTATGTCACTGATATTTCAAATACCAGCAGGGTCATTCTTGGTGGACAGGTTTCAGTAAAGCTTCCAGACTAAGAAAGATTAGGAGGAAGGACCTAGTAGTCTAGTTCTAAAAAAATAGACCAGTGAAAACCTTGTGAATGGCAGCAGAACACTGTCTGATATAATGCAAGGTGAGCCTCTCAGATTGGATGACACTCAAAAGATGACTGGAGACAAGCTGTCTCCTTTTAAAACAAAACAAAACAAAAACATTGCCATCAACTTGATTTGTACTTATAGCAACCTTACAGGAAAAGTTGAATTACTCCATAGGGTTTCCAAGGAATACCTGGTAGATTCAAAGATTCAAGCTGCCTACATTTTGGCTAACAGCCACTATGCTACCACTGTTTCCCTTGTAATTAGCGGTGACCTTAATGACTTGGGTGGAGTAAACCTTTGGGGACCTTTTATTTGCCGAGGCAATACTACTCAAAATGAGAAGAAATAGCTACGCATGCCCATCAATAATTGGAACACAGAATGAAGCTAGGAAAACTGGAAGTCATTAAATTTGAAACAGCACACATAAAGTTCGATATCCTAGGCATTAGTAAGCTGAAATGGACTGGTACTGGCCATTTTGAATCAAACAATCATATGGACTACTATACTGGGAATGACACATTGAAGAGGATTGCTGTCACATTCTTCATCAAAAAGAACATTTCAAGATCTATCCTAAAGTACAACACTTTCAGTGATAGGATAATATACATATGACTATAAGGAAGAACAGTTAATCCAGCTATTATTCAAATTTATGCACCAACCACTAAGGTCAAAGATAAAGAAATTGAAGATTTGAACAACACTTGTAGTCTGAAATGTATCACACATGCAATGAACATGCATTGATAATTACTGGAGATTGGAATGCAACAATTAGAAAAAAAGAAGAATCACCTGTAAGTGGAAAGTATGGCCTTGATAGAAAGAGTACTGGAGATCTAATGATAAAATTTTGCAAGACGAATGACTAATTCATTGAAAACACATTTTTTCAACAAACATAAATGGTGACTTTACACATGGACCTCACTAGACAGAAAACACAGGAATCAGATTGACTGCATTTGTGGAAAGAGACAATGGAAAAGCTCAGTTTCATCAGTCAAAATCAGGACAAGGGCTGACTGTGGAAAAGACCATCAATTGCTCTTATGCAAATTCAAGCTGAAGCTGAAGAAAATTAGAACAAGTTCACAGGAGTCAAAATACAACCTCAAGTATATCTCACCTGAATTTAGAAACCATCTCAAGAATAGATTTGACACCCTGAACACTAATGACCAGATGAGCTGTGGGATGACATCAAGGACATCATACATGAAGAAAGACAAAGGTCATTAAAAAGATAGGAAAGAAAGAAAAGACCACAGTGGATGTCAGAAGACACTCTGAAACTTGATCTTAAATGTAGGGTAGCTGAAAGGAATGAAGAAATGATAAAGAAGAGTTGAACAGACTATTTTAAAGGGCAGCTAGAGAAGACCAAGTAAAGCATTATAATGAAAACTGCCCTGGAGTTAGAAAACCCAAAAGGAAGAACACACAAGGTATTTCTTGAGCTGAAAGAAAGCCAAGCCAAGTGCCGTCGAGTCGGATCCGACTCATGAACTGAAAGAACTGAATAAAAATAATTTGAGCCTCCAGTTGTAATTTTGGAGGAGTCTGCTAGGAAAATGTTGAAAAACAGAGGAAGCATCAAAATGAAATGTAAGAAATACAGAGCCTCTGTACCAAAAGCAGCTGGTTGATGCTGAAGAATTTCAGGAGGGGGACGAGGCCAAGATGGTGGACTAGACATACATCTCCTCAATTTCCTGAGAACTAAGGCCTGGAATGATAATTGAAAAGATCAGCGTGGACATCCTGGGACCCTTAGGATCTGGTGTAGGGTTGACAGATTGGACTAAGCCCCAGTAAAGCAGAAACTGCCTCTCTCAAAGAAAAGGGAGCAACATGCTGAGTCCTGCTTCTGATGACTCATCATTTGGGAGAACTGCAGGTACTGACACCTTCCTTGTTGTCCAGGAGGTGGGGAATGAACATGAGCTAGCTAACACACTGAACGGCAGTGAGTATAATGCAACAGAGAGATTGTGCTTGGGATGGCCACATATTGAAAGCCTGGCTGTCAACTGAGGGCACCACTGCTCCTCCCCTCTTTCTTTTCTGAGCTGTGCCATAGATTCTACTCTTTCACAGAAGGAAGGGCAGCTAGGGTAGGACACCATCTTGGTTATCTGAGAGATGAAGTCAGCCCTTGGCTGGTCATAGATTCTACTCTTTCACAGAAGGAAGGGCAGCTAGGGTAGGACACCATCTTGGTTATCTGAGAGATGAAGTCAGCCACCAGGATGTCTCAGCTGGGACTAATTCTCATGTTAAGCAGCAGTCCTGTCTGGATAGTGCTCCAACAGAAAATCTGTGTTCAGGACAGTGGAGTGAGGCCTGAGGATGGCAGCAAGGCCCTAACCCCTCCATCCTTTGACCAACATCATAGCGTCTGGGGATGGCCAATGAGATGCTTTCATTATCAACCAGAATGTGGGGCCTGCCACACCTGAGGGCCTTACTGATTTTGGCAGCTATTGCACAGCTCCTGAATCAGCAGTGAAGCAACTTTTTAAAATAAGATCACCTGGAGAACTGAATGCTGAACTGGGCAACAGCATCTCCACCACCCTTCACTGATGCATATCATAGCATCTGCTGATGCCCGCCCCGTGACTCCATAAGTAGGGCACTATCTTTGTCAGCTAGGAGGTAGAGACTGTCACCCCAGAGAGTCCACCTGCAGCCAGTCACTAGATCACACAGAGGCAGCTGGTGACCAAATGTAGTAGTGTGATTACTCCCCTCTTAGAACTATGACTCAGTTCCTGTTGAGGTAACACCAGAGAAAGTGAGCAGCTTCTAGATAATGCAAAGACAATCAATAGCTAACCATTTAAAGAAGCAGTGCACCATGGCTCCGGAAAACTCCCAAAATAAAGAATCAAAAACTTCCCAAATGAGGAAGAATTTTTGAAATTATTGGAGGTCTAGTACAAAATAATTTTGAATAGAGCCCTCCTGGAGATTAAACAAAATACAACAGAACAAAATGAAAAATTAAGCTATTCGAACTGACGGAATATCAACGATCTAAAATACAGCAGATCAATAATGAAAGTACAGACTTTAACAATTCAATCCACAGCCAAAAGAACAGAATTGAGGAGATGGAAGCCAGAGTTATTGAGCTTGGGGAGAGAGTAACAGACACCAGCATTTATGAGGAGAAATCAGAGGAAAGAAATAAGA
This sequence comes from Heterohyrax brucei, assembly GCA_028571685.1. Lineage (NCBI taxonomy): Eukaryota > Metazoa > Chordata > Mammalia > Hyracoidea > Procaviidae > Heterohyrax > Heterohyrax brucei. The sequence continues at coordinate 59,991,456 of CM053166.1, forward strand.
AAAATGAAGAGGCATTAATAAACATATGAGACTCCATTAAGAGGAATAATCTATGAATAACTGGAGTTCTTGAACAGGGAAGGATAGTTGAAAACACAGAGTATTGCTGACAGAAAACTTCCCTGACATTATGAAAGAAGAGAACATAAATATTCAAGATGCTTATTGAGCGCCACAAAAACCAGACCCCAAAAGAAAGACGCTAAGACATATTATAATCAAGCTTAATAAAATGAATCATAAAGAGAGGCACTGAAAAGTAGTAAGGCTTAAAGCAAAACTAATGTACAAAGGGAAACCCCATAGGCTTTCATCTGACTTCTTGGCAGAAATGATGTTGGCAAGAAGGAGCGGGATGACACATTCAAAGCCTTGAAGGAGAAAAACTTCCAACCAAGAATTACATATTCTGCAAAATTGTTTCTCAAATATGAAGATGAAAACAGGACATCATCAGACAAACAGAATCTTAGAGACTTTGTAAAAACCAAACCAAAAACACAAGAAATATTGAAAGAAGCTCTTAGTTTAGAAAAACAAAAACATCAAGCACATAGTTAAGGAGGCAATGCAGGACTTAGCATCCAGAATCCTACTCAGTTAAGGAAGTGGTAAATCTCAAAGCTACAATACTAAAAGAAGGGAACTAGTGATCTTAATACGAAAGCTATGACATCATCACACTGAAAAGAGGGATGTATTACACTAGATATAACCCTTTCAGATGGAGAGGAAGTTAGAAAGATATGCAGAAGTTAAATTCTGGTTTAAACTTAGAACAGTAAGGTGGATCACAGGGGAAGCCACAAAGCAAAATCACAATGCAATGTATCAACACAAGAAATATAATTCTGGAGTCTCAATGAACACAAAACCAGCACTGTAAAAGATGAAAAGTCAACCCATAAAGAAGAATGACCCAGAATACAATATTAAGACCAACACAGAAAATATCAATAACACAAAAATAAAGGCATCAAAATGATAGCACTAAACACATACCTATCAATAATTACACTAAATGAAAATGGACTGAATGCTCCAATAAAGAGACTGAGAGTGACATCCTGGATCAAAAGACACAAGCCATCTATATGCTACTTATAAGAAACACACCTAAGACTTAAGATACAAACAAACTAAAAATAAAAGGATGGAAAAATATATACCAAGCTAACAACAGACAAAGAAGAGAGGAGTGGCAATAATAATCTGAGATAAAATAGACTTTAATGTAAAATCCATCACTGTGGACAGGGATGGTCACTATTGCTGATTCAGTACATAAGCAGGACATAACAATATTAAATATCTATGCACTCAATACCAGAGCAGCTAAATACATTGAACAAACAATGATAACATTGAAAAATGAGATAGATCTCTCCACAGTAACAGCGGGAAACTTCAACACACCACTTTCAGTAATGAGCACATCATCCAGAGAAAAGCTCAGTAAAGATACAGGGCACTACTGTGACATTTAAACAACTAGACGTCTTTGACATATATAGAATGTTTTACCCATCAATAGATAAGTACATCTTCTTCTCCAATGCACATGGAACACTTCCCAGAATAGACCATTTGTTAGACAGAAAGCAAGCATCAGTAAAATATAAACCACTGAATTATTGCAAATCATCTTCTCAGACCATGAAGCCTAATGTTGAAATCAACAGCAGAAAAAAAAAATAGGTAGAAATTTGAACTCACGGAAACTGAACAACATCTTGCTCAAAAATCCATGGATTATAGAAGAAATCAAAGACGAAATACAGAAATTTATGGAATCAAATGAGAATGAAAACACATCCTACCAGAACCTATGGGATACAGCAAAGGCAGTGCTCAGAGGTCAATTTATTTCTATAAATGCACACATGCAGAAGGAAGAACTCAAGCCAAAGAATTAACCCTATAGCTTGAAAAAGTAGAAACACCAACAAAGGAACCCATCTGGCAACAGAAGAAAAGAGATAATAATGACTAGAGCAGAAGTAAATGTAAATTAGAAAACAATTGAAAAATTAACAAAACCAAAAGCTTATTCCTTGAAAAAATAAACAAAATTGATAAATCACTGGCTAAACTGACAAAAGAAAGACAGGAGATGAAACAAATAACCCAAATAAGAAACAAGATGGTAGATGCACAACAGAAAGGGTATCATAACCACATATGATGAAAGACTGTACTGTAACAGCTTTGAAAACCTAGAGGAAATAGACAAATTTCTAGATTCATAACACCTAATAACATTATCACAAGGAGAAGTAGAACAACTTAATAAAGAGAAGTTGTGACAGTGGACAACCTTGTCTAGTTCCCATTCTTAAAGGGAATTCTTTCAGTTTCTCTCCATTCAGCATGATGAAGGCAGTTGGCTTTGCGTAGATACTCCTCTTCAACATTGTACTAGAGATTCTAGCCAGAGCAATTAGACAAGACAAAGAAATAAAGGGCATCTGCATTGGCAAAGAAGAAGTAAAAATCTCACTATTTGCAGATGATATGATTGTATACACAGAGAATTCTAAAGAATCTGTAAGTAAACTACTGGAACTAATAGAAGAGTTCAGCAAAGTATCAGGATATAAGATAAACTTAAGTAAATCAGTAGGATTCCTTTAAAGGAACAAAGAGATCATCAAAGAAGAAATCACAAAACCAATACCGTTTACTATAGCCCCCAAGAGGATAAAATATCTAGGAATAAATCTAACCAGAGAGGGAAGAGACCTATACAGAGAGAATTACAATACCTTACTGAAACAAACCTAAAGAGACTTACATAAGTGGAGAAACCTATGTTGCTCCTGAATAGGAAAACTTAACATTGTAAAAATGTCTATTTTAACCAATGTGATCTACACATACAGTGCAAGCCCAATACAAATTCCAGTGTTATTTCTTTAATGAGATGGAGAAACAAATCACCAACTTTGTTTAGAAATGTAAGAAACCCCGGATACATAAAGCACTACTGAAGAAGCAGAACACAGTGTGAGGCCTCACACTACCTGACCTTAGAACCTTTTACACTGCCACAGTAGTCAAAACAGCCTGGTACTGGTACAAAAAGAGATATATAGACCAATGGAACAGAGGTGAGACTCCAGAGATGCCAGCATCCTCTTATGAACAGTTGATACTTGACAAAGGCCCTGAGATTGTAAACTGGGATAAAAACAGTCTCTGTAATGAATAGTGTTGGCAAAATTGGATATCCATCGGCAAAACACTGAAACAGGACCCATTTCTCACACCTTACACAAAAACCAACTCAAACTGGATAAAAGACCTAAATATCCAACCTAAAAAAATAAAGAACATGAAAAAAAAATAGGGTCAACAATAGAAGTTCTAATACGTAGCTTACACAAACTTCAAAATCTGACAAAGCATAATCAACAGAAAATAAATAAATGGACACTTCTGGGAATCAAACACTTTTGGTCATCCAAAGACTGTCAAGAGTTAAAAGACCACCTACAGAATAGGAAAAAATATTCGGCAACTGTATGTCAGACCGATGTCTGATATCCATAATCTACAAGGTACTGCAAAATAACAACAAGAAAAAGGTAAATAACACAATTAAGTGATGAGCAAAGTAGATAGACAGACACTTCAACAAAAAGGACACCCAGGCAGCCAAAAGACACATGAGGAAATGCTCATTACTGTTAGCTATCAGAGAAATCCAAGTCAAAACTACAATGAGATAGCATCTCACCCCAGTGAGGTTGGCCATAATACAAAAAAACACAAAACATCAAAGCTGAAGAGACTGTGGAAAGATGGGAACTCTCCTACACTGCTGGTGGGATTGCAAAATGGTACAACCTCTTTGGAAAGCCATTTAGTGCTTCCTTAAAAAGCTGAAAGTAGATATACTATTTGATCCAGTAATCCCACTGCTCAGAATATATCCTACAGAAACAAAGGCTATCAAACAGATACATATACATGAATGTTTTTTCAGCACAGTCCACAATAGCAAAAATGTGGAATCAACGATAGATGCCTATCAGCAGATAAATCAATAAACAAACTGTGGTACATATACCCTATGCAATGGTAGAGAACAATGATGATTTTAGGAAACATCTCATAATCTGGGTTCAACTGGAAGACACTATGCTGAGTGAAATCAGTCTGTGGCAAAAGGACAAATATTGTATGAGACCCCTGCTACAAGGACTTAAAAACAGACTTTTTGATAGCTACAAATGTGGGGAGGGAGGGAGAGAAGTTCCTAGGCCCAAGCAAAGATTGTTGACAAGGACCTTCTCCCAAAGCCAGGAGACAGAAAAAGCCTTACCCTGGAGCTGGTACTCTGAATTTGCACTTTCAGCCTCCTAATCTGTGAGAGAATAAATTTCTGTTTGCTAAAATCATCTATGTGTTCTGTTTCTGTAATGGCAGCACTAGATAAACAAGATATTCATCTAAGGTCAAGAATAAGACTGATGTTCACTTTCATCCTTAATTTTCAGCATTGTACTGGAAGCTCAAGCCAGAACAATTAGGCAATAAAAAGCGATAAAAGAGAATCAAATTGGAAAGGAAGAAGTAAAATGATCCATGTGTGCAGGTAACATGATCCTATATACAGAAAACCCTAAAGAATCTACAAAAACTAGTAGTGCTAATAAAAGAATTCAGCGAAGTTATAGGATGTACATTCAACAAATAAAAATTATTTATGTTTCTACATGCTAGTATTCAGCAATATGAAATGGGAATAAAGAGAAAAACTCAATTTACAGTAACATTCTAAAGAATAAAATACCTTGGAATAAATAATACTAGGGAAGGTAAAAACATGCCTTGAAAAGTACAAAATATTAATGAAAGAAATTAAAGTTGCTTTGAGTCAGAATCAACTCAGTGGCAGTGGGTTTGGTTTGGATTTGAAAGAAATTAGAGAAGACTTAAATGATTTCATTTTGTGGATTGAAACCTAATATCGTTAAGATATCAGTTCTACCCAAAGCATTCTACAGATTCAATACAATTCTACAGATTCAATACAATCCCTGCCAATAGCCTTCTTTCCCAAAATGGAAAAGCCAATCCTCAAACTCATATAGATTTGCAAGTCACCCTGAACAGCTAAAATAACCTTGAGACTACATCTATAACAGCCTCCACTGGACTGAAATTAGTACAAATAGATGGAGTCTGGCTACCACCACTGACTTTTATGGCAAGATCAAAAGAGAGGGCCCTGGACAAAAAAAAAAAAAAAGTGAAAGGGAGAGAGAGAGAAGGAGACTTTCTAGCATGTCAGAGACTGCAGAAACACTAAAAGAATGGTTGCTGGGCATCTTTTCAGCTCAGTAATGAAGACTCCTGAGGTTCACCTTTCAGCCCCAAATTAAAGGGGCATGCTAGCCCAGGGTCAAGGACTAGAAGGCAAGAAGGGACAGGAAAGCTAATAATAGGAAACACAAGGTTGAAAAAGGAGAGAGTCGACATTTTGTGGGGTTGTTAACCATTGTCATATAACAATATGTGTACTAACTGTTTAATGAGAAAGTACTTTGTTCCATAAGCCTTCATCTAAAGCACAATAAAAAATAAACAAGAAACTCACTAAAAAAAATAACCTTGGAAAAGAACAAAGTAAGAGGATACACACTTCTCTAAATAAGAACTTACTATGAAATCTGTAGTAATCAAAACTATGATTCTGGGACAAGGATATGTAAACCAATGGAGTAGAATTGTGAATTTAGAAAGAAACTCATACACGTAAGGCCAACTGATTTTTGACAAGGATGCCAAATCCATTGATTGAGGAGACAATAGTCTTTCAAATAAATGGTGTAGGATAACTGGATCTTTATATGAGAAAGAATGTAGTTGGACCCTGCGATATTTAAGGTCGTGTGTCAACTTAGCCAGGCCATGATTATCAGTGTTTTGGCAGGGGTGTAATGTGGTCATTTCCCTTTTAAAGTTTGATATGCAATCACCCCCATGATGGCATTTACTGTGAGTAGCCAATCAGTTGAAGGGGAATTTCCTTGGGTATGTGGCCTGGATTGAGTGTAGGCAGACATTCTGGCAGGGCTTGGGGGCTTTTGCTCATTCCAAATCCTGTAGCAGCACCTGTTCTGATCTCTGGTGCCTGGGACTTGAGCTAGCAGCTTACCTGTGGTCTTGACTGCTGATCTTGGGATTCATTGATTTTTTGAGCCTGTGAGCAACAGCCTTGCTCTCCAACCTGCTGATCTTGGGTTTGCCAACCTGTGTGGCTGTGTGCATCAGGAGAAGCCTCTATCTTGGTCTATTACTTGGGATGTTACAGCCTCTGCAACTGCTTAAGCCATTTCCTTGATATAAATCTCTCTCATATTACACATATTTATATGCTTTACTTGTCTTATACCTTTGGTGTGCTCAACCTGTGGCAGACTCATATTTCGTACCATGTATGGAAATTAACACAAAATGGATCAAGGGTCTAAATATAAGACTAAAATCTATAAAGCTTGAAAAGAAAATAATGTGGGGAACTTGAAATTATCTATTGCTGATGAGAATGTCAGTGGTGCAGCCTCAGTTGAAAATAGTTGGGCAGTGCCTCAAAAAAGTAAACATCAAATTACCATATGACACAGTAATCCCATTCTCAAGTGTATGCTCAATGAACTTGAAATCAAGGATTCAAAACATGTACTTGTACATCAGTGTTCATTGCAGCATTATTTACAATAGGAAAAAGATGGAAACAACCCAAATGTTTGTGAAAAGATGAATGGATAAACACAGTGTGGTACATACATACAATGAAACACTGTTTAGCCATAGAAATAAATGACGTTTTAATACATGTGATAAACTCAATGGCAGTGAGTTTGGTTTGGTTTTGGTGTAATATGGATGGACCTTGGAAATATGATAGGTGAGAAAAGTTAGACTCAAAAGGACAAATGCTGTGTGTCCCACCTACAAAAAATATATATAACAGGAAATGTGTAGAAAGAAAATCTTATGAGTGGTGACTAGGGGATGGGGGTAGGGAAAAATGAATAATTATTGCATAAAGTATACTTGTTTCTATATGGGGTGATAAAAAGCTGTTTTCTAGAAATGAATACTAGTGACCATTGTGCAGCATAGTGACTGTGATTAGTGTTACTCTTTTGTACACTTAAGCCTCATTGAAACAGTAAATTTTTTGTGCTATATACGTTACCACAATTAAAAATAACAAAGAATTATTTATGGTACAGTGCAAGCAAAGCACTCAAATGCCAACCATTATTATTTTAAATATTATTTATTGAAAAGTTGTTCAATACTATTTAATCTTGAAATAAAGACGAAATAAATAGATCACTTACAGCAACATTTTTTTTTCTTTTGCACTTTTAGGATCCTGAAAAAATGTGTGAAAATCCTATAAATACTATTTTCAAACCTTTTCCACTCAGCCACGCGTGAACTGTTGTTCCTCACTCCCTCAAGATCTGCGCGTATAAGCACATGTCTGCAGCTAAGCCTTCCTGTTTCCACAGGCTGTCACTGAAGCTGAGCAGAAAATAATGGGAATAAGCCTTCATTTCTGAAACAGTTTCCTATGGAAAGACTTGAAAGGATATTTGACACTTGTGACTCACTGCCAATTTGTATCCATTTTAAACTCTTTATCCGTTCTAGATTATCCAGATAAGATCTTTTGCTAAGAATACATTTCATGGCATTGTACAAACACTACATTGTGGTTCATGTTGAAAATAAAATATCATGCATAAGAGATACCCATATCTTCTTCATGTAAAAAAGATACTTTTTTATTAAATAAAAACAATTTATGCTCCCTGTGCAAATATTGACAAATACAGAGAAATATCAAGAAGAAAATGAATATTTGTAGCCCCATTACCCAGAGGTTTCTGGGTATTCTTTTCAGTCTTAAATAATTTTTCCACTTACAAAAATGTGAAAAATTGTTTAAAACCTAGAAAAGCAAAACCAAAACAAGAAGTCATTTGTGATTTCATCATCCTGAGATATACAACAAAATCTTTACAGAGATTGCTATTCCATTATTTTCTTCCCTGCCTCCCTCTTTCCCTTCCTCTCCATTTTTTTCTTTTTTCTCTTTCTAAACACTAGCATCACAGTGTAGTCTTCTTTACTTTCTTAATTCAATAATATCTTTTTCTAAAATCTAATTTTTAAGGACTTTGTAGCATTCCATCTTATGAATATATCATCATTTGCTTAACACTTTTCTGGTGGTAAGCATTTTGTTTACTTTTTTTTGCTATTATCAAGAAGTCTATGATGAACTTCATTGTACATACATTATTTTTGCATCTCTGATTATTTCCTTAAGATGGTTTTATATAAACAGAATTACTAATTGCAAGTCTATGCAATTAAAAAACAATAACCATTGCAAACAGTTGTCTAGAAGATTTGTACCATTTTAATTTCTACCATCAGTTTATAGGAGGATAATTCATCAACCTTTGGCACTACTGAGCATTATAATTTTAGTTTTTATAAATGTATTGGTAAAAAAATGCTTTTTATTTTTAGTTTTCTTTAACAGTGAGGTTGAATAATTTTTTAGCTGGCAATCACTGCCAGCTGCATATGGTGTTTTTGTGATCCTGGGCATTCTGATCCCCACAGCTCCTTAGCACTGCTGCTGATGAGTTTGATTTCTGTGCTTGTGAGCAGATATTCAGGCATCTCCAAATCTCATGCAGATGGGTATTTTCCCTGAAGAGAAGTCACAAATGAGCAGGGACTGCCTTGAGTCCCATCTATAGAGATGGTTTACTTTTGTTTCTGTAGTACGAGAAGTTTTTCATTTGTGACTCTTCTCAATACCTGCTTGCCTTGTTGAAGATACAAAAATGGACCTTTGCATTAGAATTTCCCTCCACATTCCCTGCTCTGACTTGCTTCTCCAATTCCTTCATTAGAATAAAGTAGTAGGACCATCTTCCCATCAATCCTAGCCTTTCTCTGAGAGAATCAAACCTTCTCTATATTTTCCTTCATTCAGATTTAGAGTGACAAACCTCTTCCAAACATTGTTGTCATTATCCATTTTCCATCAGGACCCATCATCTCTATTACAGTATACCAAATACTCATTTTTGCCAAAAGCTACAAGACCAATATTAGGATCATATTCAGTTGAAGCTGAGGCCAAAGCTGAAACTCACCATCAAAATATGAATTTCTATTTCATAAGAATAAACATAAAAAATAAGAATGTTTATTATTAGAAATCCAACAGTTTTCTCTAGTATTGTCAGCTACTCGATTGTTCCTGTGGTCACTAAAATACACATTTATAAAATCAAATAGATGCTTACTTTCAAATGAGGTTGCTGGATACACAAGATATTATAAGGCTTATTCTCTCAATGAGAGTTTCTGCTGGAGGTAAAGTTACTGACATTGTATCAAACCTTCCTTTTTTTCTATTGAGGTCCCTGGGAGGTGTGAATGGTTCATATGCTCAACTGCTAATTGAAAGGCTGGAAATTAGATCTCCAGGCCTTTTTTTCCAAAGCACCTGCTTTATGAGGCCTGATGACCTACAGCTGAAATATCAGCCATTAAAAAGTCTATGGAGCACAGTTCTACTCTGAATGCACATGGGATTATCATAACTCATTAGTCTAGTTGATGACATTTGGTTTCTACAGATTGTATGTTATAACTTCTGGTCTCTTGTTTCTCTAAAATTGGGCATTAACAGACATCTTCTAAACTTTCTGAAAGATTGCTTCAGTGGGGATATAAGATTTTTGTGAGGCTGGACATCTATGAGAAAAGATGGACTTCTCTGTCTCTCTCTTTCTTCCTCTTTCTCTACTAATAACCCACGAAAGTTAAGGCTATTTCCTTCTTGTCTCTTGGATTTGAACATTGGTTTATGATGATGATGTACTTTCATTGAAGTGATTCCCCTGACACCGTGTATTGCTTGAGAAAGATGCTTTCTTAATATTTGCAGAAACAGTCTGACACATTATCTTGTTTAACATTAAACAGTGAAAATGACTTCTAAAAGACAGAATTATGATATAACCTACTCTCTATTTTTCATCTTGTATCTTCAATGAATCTAATTTTTTATAAAACATTTGTTTGCTCAGAAGGGAAGTAATGTTCTTCTGAAATTATCAACTGAATCTCTCTCTTGATGTGATATAAACTATCCATCTATTTTCCACTTATTTAACTATCTGAAAGTTCTTAATCATTATCTTCAAATGTAAAACTAACAGCTTTTACAGCATTGTTAATTACAGTAGTATTTAACTTTTGCAAAGATAAATATGCATTTATATTTCAATGGCTTGAAGGAACTTCAGTGTATAAAGCACATGAGATTTTTGTTATTACTACAAGTTACATCTAAAACATCTAACTGTTTGAATGGGAACATTCAGGTAATAACAATAAATCAGAATGATGTGTCTTTCTCATTTGACAAATGTTGCTGTGTTGACTAAATATGAGTAATCTACATTGCCACATGATCATTGATTGTGCACAGAGTACCAGAAATTATATATGTATATATATATATGCCAACCAGCCAGCCAAGTGCCATCAAGTATATTTGGCCTTCCAAGGGACCAGACTAATAAAGATATTGTCTTAATAGTTTTATAGTGAGTTCAAAGCCTAATGTTGGATATATGAATAGTGTCCATTTTAGATGGCTTTAGGACTGGGTTCAAATCAGCCTTCCTTTGAAAGGTCACCCTTTCACTTGATCTTAATGATCTTGCTAGCTTACAGGTCTACTACTTCCCTGGTAGCCATACTTCTTAACAAAGGTCCTTACTGTCTGTTCTTGCACTATTCATTCATTCATTCATCAGAAATTCTTTGAGCTTGTGGAGTGTGGCAGGCAGTATGCTAGGTTCTGGGCATATATCTGAGAAGCAATCATTCTCTTGTTTCAAGCAGCTTCTACTCTAGAGGTAGAAAGACAAAGAAACATGAGGTTACTATACACAGTGTGATGAATGCTGTGAGTCAGGAGAGTACAGCATGCTGTGGGAACTCCTGGGAGTATAATACCTAAGAGGAGTCCTCCTGGGGGTTCATACTGAATAAAACCTTAAAAACTTGCTGGAAGAGAACCAGACAAAAAAAAAAAAAGTCAAACAGAACAACAATAAAAAATCATTATTTGGTTTTTGTTCCCTTTGCTTACCATAATTGGTATTTTGAAAGACCATTAAATGGATTGAATTGTGTCTCCCCGAAATATGGTCTTCTTATCCAGCCACAGCTCTATTCGCAGGTGGTGACTTACCTGGCTGAAATCCATATCCAATGCACTGCTTATACATTTGTTCTTCTTACTCATTAAATTCTGGAGACCTTCTACTCACACACCCATACACCCCAAATCATTCAGCTAACCTTAGTTGTCCCTGTTTTATGTTACCTCTTCTCAGACTTCCTCTACATTTTTCTGCCTCTTTGAATTTTCTTTAGCCATAATTTCCACCTTTCAAGACTTTACTATAGTATTTTAAAAAATACTGTCCCTGCTAATAGAGATTAAATTGTGGATACACAAGACACATTTAGCAAATGTCTCCCAAAGACAGCATGTAAAATTTTCTTCTCTCTATATATTTATTTGTGAGTTTTAAAATCCACAACTTTATTTTGGAGTAAAATTATGCTACAAATGTTATATTACAGAGAAAAAAAGCTTCAGCTAACTAGCTGGCTATTCAACTGTAATTTCTGTCACATATGAGATTTTTGCTGAGATAATGCTACATAGAAAACAATTCTAAAATCTTAGCAGTGTATAAAAACAAGCATTTATTTCTTGCTCTTGAGTTTTCAGCTTGGCTGAAGGAGCAGTAGGTAGGTAACTGTGACTGAAACTCAGAGATGGGGAGAGTTCCAGCAGGGAACAGGTAGAAGATGAGGCCTCCTCAGAGTAGTGCTTTCAGTCAGTTTGAGCTCATTAAAACGCGAATTCTGATTCAGTATACTTGAGGTGAAAATGCAAACTCTCAGCAGGGAACTTATTAAGACAGCAAATTCTGAGCCAGAGGTTCAAATCAGAATGACCCTTATGCAACAATCAGACACTAGGGAACCTCAAAGCTTTTTAAGTCAAGAAGTAGTATGATTTTATTTTAGAAGATAATTCTGATGCTGTGTGTAAGATTGGCTGGAGGTGGAGTTTCCTGGAGTCAGTTGATGTGCCTCTCTGGGAGGCTGTCACAGGAGTACAGATGGGAGCTGGTGAATCTGTGAAGCGAGGCATTTCTGGTAAGGATAGAACACAGAGCATACATATAAAGATAGTTCCAGGACACAAAACTGGCAGAATTTGGTGGTGTGGTCAATCCAGAGAGCAATGGGAAGGAAAGTCTAGGAAAAAGTCAGGGTTCGGAGCTATCTGGGAAGAGGGTGGAACTGTCCCAGAATGAGTAAGTGAATACAAAAAAAACAGGGAGTTCAATGAGACCCTTCATGTGCTAAGAAGACCCATTCAAGGTATAAACAGACAGGTATGTTTCTTCATTTTTTTAGCCAAAGAATTATTTCAGAATGTGGAGAAGTAGCTAGATGATGCTAGTTGATGTCAATTATGGCAATTACTATCAGTGAATTTTACAATGAATCAAATGTTGTCTGTATGCATGATCTCATTTGATCCTCACAACCCTACAGAATGAGAACTATTAACTAGTCCCCTCCAGCTAACTCTGACTCACAGTGATCTCATGTGCATCAGAGTAGAGCTGTGCTCCATAGGGTTTCCAATGGCTGATTTTTTGGAAGTTGATCACCAGTCCTTTCTCCACAGGCACCTCTCGATAAACTCAAACCTCCGACCTTTGAGTTTGCAGCTAAACATGTTAACAGTTTGCAATTACCTGGACCAAAAACAAACAAACCTACTGCCATCAAGTCAATTCTGACTCATAGTGACTCTATAGACAGAGATGCCACATAAGAGTTTCCAGGGAGCACCAGGAAGATTTGAACTGCTGACCTTTTGGTTGGCAGCTATAGAAGCCGACCACTACACCACCAGGATTTCCAATTACCCAGAGGCTCTGTACAAAAAGAATGATCACTAACCCCATTTCACAGATGAAAATCTTTACATGTACATTTGGTAAGGTTTAAAAAACACATAGCTGATAAATGGCAAACTGGAAATTTGATCACAGGTGTTTCTCTTTCCAAAGCCTGCACTGTTTTTCATTTCGCTACACTACCTTCCCCTCCTCAGCCCCCTCTTCACCTCTGCTCTCCATTCTGGTGAGGCGGCTGGGCCTGTATTCAATAAAGCAAGCTGGCCTTTGCCTGTAGGCACAGATGGCTTAACAACTAAGCAAGGTGTGCATAGACTTACTTACTAATTGTGATTATTTGCTAATCTGTGGTGCACAATTTCACATATTTGTAATGTACAATTTTACATGGATTTCACTGCAGGTGGAACTCAAGTGAAATTGTGCGCTATGGATTAGTAAGTAAGCACAAATAAGCCAGTGCATTCCTTGCTTACTGAGTCACCTGTCTGTGCTTGGAAAACCTGGTTGTATACTGGTTAAGTGCTATGGCAGCAAACCAAAGGATTGGCAGTTCAAATCCACCAGGCACTCCTTGAATACTCTGTGGGGCAGTTCTACTCCATCCTATAGGGACGCTGTGAATCTGAATTGATTTGATGGCAGTGGATTTGGTTTGGTTTTCACAGTTCCCTGGCGTTCTCTTGAGATGTTTTGAATCATACAATCATATAATCTTTGTTTTACACAGTTCTTGTTTGATTGATTGATTTGGTTGCCACGGCTTTGTGACAATTACCTTCTTAGTTAATACGGTTAAATTCTTACATCGAGTAGTATTATTTACCTCACAAGTACCTTTTGCATGCATTTTCTCGTTGGTTCTTCACAAAAATCCTACGGGAAATTCAGGGTGGGTATTATGACCATCACTTTTTAGTACTAAGATTGAAAAGCTTTGTTCATATAAAAGACACAGAATAAATATGAAACACTAGTCTCTCCTGCAACTACTTGGAACTATAGCTTGAAAGCAGCCACATTGGCTGTATTCCGACAAAACTTTATTTAGATGGACAAGTGTTTAGGTGTACTTGATCTGTGGGCCATAGTTTAATGAACCCTTTTAGTTCTAGGTGAATATTTTTCCATTAAAAATGGTTAAACGATCATTCCAAGTCCGCAGAGCCTGTAGAAGTAGTAATGGAACCCAGACCACCTGCTTGATTTATTCACTCAATGAATACTTACTGAGTCTTTACTATGTATATACAACATTTCTAAGTACTAGGGACAAAAAAGTTCCCAATTTCCAAGTAGCTTGCATATTTTGGGGAGCAAGGTGATGAACAAGTAAATGAACAAACAAAACAACTTAAAAAAGTGAAAAATGCTGCAAAGAACATAAAGCATAGATAAACAGGAGATGACTTTAACTATGGAGATCTCAGAAAGCCTGTCTGAAGCAGAAACATTTAAGCTGAAATCTAGAGGCTGAGCGTAAGTCAAGTATGCAGAAATTTAGGGAAGGTCATTTCAGGTATACGGAATAGCTAGTGGAGAAAACAGAACAAAAACTAACATGGCTATAGAAAAGTGAACCAGGGGCAGAATAAGACCTGAAAATAAACAGGAGCCAGATAAGGACAGGAATTGTAAATCATGGCAAAGAATTTGGATTTTATTCTAAGTGGGAAACCAGTGCTTTCCTAACTGTAACACATGGTTTTTAAATCTCTTTGTGTCTCCTCTGTTGCCCAAACACATGGTAAACATGGTCATAGTATACTGGTTGATCGATGGGTTCTGTCACTCAAGCTCCTTCAAGGCATAAAAGATCCAGAAACATGCTGGGCTCATTAAAGACCCTTGAGAGGAGACACATTAATAGACCCTCTTGCTTTGGGGGTTTCCAAGAAGACTATGACTAATACATTTGTCCAAGGAAATTGTAGGGATAGCACAGTGACCCTTTGTTCTCCCTTGAGGTAGTGCTGAGTGCCATCCAGCTCATCTGCTCTGTCCAGGGCTTCCTGCCTAGAGGCTCTGCTACCATTTTCCATGCCAAAATGCTCCAAAAGCCTTGAGTAAGACATCTCTTGGTCAGCATAAACCATCACAGCGGATCAAGAGTTTTGTGGTGACCTAGGCCTAAGTATATTTAAATATACAATTGAATAGCTAATCATTAAGCTTTTCTGTCTTGGTTTTCTCATCCATAAACTCAAGAAGTTGTTGGATAAGGAAAATGATATTGTTAGAGGCCTGGAACACTGTCTATGCTCACTGAAAGTCAGTTGCTTCCTTCTCAAATACTCTTGTATTTAGTTTAGCATTTTCATTTTATTACGGCTTAAAGAACTAAAAATTACAGCATGACTTTAAAGTAACCAGAATTGTAACAAAGCAGTTGGACAATTTCTGAAATGCTTGAGTTTTTAGACAGCATTGTGGTTGTGGAACACTGTGATGCTCCTTTTCCCAGATCCCCCTTCAAAGAAAGACTGGTAGCTCCAGCCATTGGGAGTGCTGTCAGCAGTCAGCCTGTCAGTGGCCATACCAAGGTCACATCCTTGCCACATGGCCCACTTCCAATTATTGATTGGTGAGGGAGTACAAATATCTGACTATCTTGACCATGAGTCAGAGTTGACTCAATAGCAGCAAGTTTATTTGGTTTGGTTTGATTATCTCGACCCAAACTGGCACAATTCTAAAAGTTCCAGAGTTCCTTGAAGCTATTGTTGAGCATACATCACAGCTCAATTTCACCTTCTATTTAGTCCTACTTGTTCCTTTTTTCCCCATAGCTGTTGATCCTAAGATCACTCCCTAAACAAATATTTGGAGTGTTAAACTCCATCTCAGAGTTTGCCTTCAGGAAAAGCCAACCTACACAAATTATGTACAGGTGTTTTGCTTTCTTAGCATTCCTGAGAACTTCTCTTAGTGAATTTGGTGTTCTTATAAAGTATTCCTCAATATTTGCTAGCATTTTATGTCCTGTATCTATCTAAAAGAATATGTAACACACGTACTGTTTAGAATGTTTTCTCCATAAGCTTTAAAAATGACACAGAAGTTAAATATTTACTCACATATCTAGAACATGCAGTTTCTCCAACTGAAAGAATTTTAAGAGATCTTTGATTACTGAATGCTCATTACTTAAACATGAATGACATGGGATCTGGATCCTGTGGGAGATTGATCACAGAGGTAGTTATTTATGAGGTTATATATCATATCAACATGCAAAGGAGGGAGAACGGAATACTGAAATTAGAGTGATTAATTCAAGCTAGAAAGATTAAGAATTTCAGAAAAATATAAAAGAGAAAACATAGTATATTTGTTACATTCCCAAATAACCTGAGAGTTTGCAAATACTTTTAAATGCATGTAAATGGCAGCATATGTCCTCATCTAGAGTGTCCTTGGATAAATTAAACTTGGAGAGGTTAAATGAGGGTTATTGTGATGATTAAATGAGGAGGTGGGTGGACAACACATGGTAGGCACTCAATAAATGCTAGTTGTTGCTGTTGCTGTTATTCAAAGTGGCATCTGGCTAACAGTCCCCAAGGAAACCTCTGTCAACATCTAACAAAAACACTATTGAAGGCTTAGTGGGAAAAATAAAGCTCCTAACATGGAAAATAAGACTGATAGGTAATATAATAGCAGAACCTTGAAGAAGCTGGAATTTATTCTTGTATAGCAGGAGCTGGGTTAGTGCAAGTTCATGGTACAACTAGGATTACCTCAAGAAACAAAGATATCAAGGTAGAAAAGGTAGAAAAGTATTTTGTGCTTCAGTAACCATCTCTCCACTAACCTACAGCTTCGGGATTTGATTTAGCCAGAAACTTGGGCATCTATGCTTCTTTTCTGATGGGTATGAAAGAGAGTACGTCTACTAGCAACAGCATTGTAAGACATTACTTACAAGGGTAAACAATTTATAAAGGGGTAGTTAAAGGAAAAAATCCAGATAGCAGTGTATGCTGGGAACTGTTTTTAATATAACATATCAGTTAAGAGTACTAGAGAACCAAACCACAGGGTAGGAAAAAGATGCTACCTCATATGGTACAAAGATACACAAAATTAAATTTTGCTTGAACTTGTATATCAAACTGTTGTTGTGCAAGTCTTCCTCTTCCAGTTGATTCTTACTCATGGTGTCTCCATGTGTGTCAGAGTAGAAATTTCCAAATTTCACCACTAGCAAAGGGCAGTGTGTAGGACCAAGGACTAACAAAAGATGAATAAAGAAAAAGAACAATGAGGCATGTGAAATATACTGCAGAACAAGGGAACAGAAACATTATCTAGAAGACTCAGAAGAATAAGAAACTTCTGATAATGATCTACCAGTGAATTCAGAAGAAAACTTCAGGAACCTACTTGACATTTGCAACAGAGCACAAGGAGACATAGACTTCATGAAACAGCTGTGGAATATTAAAAAAACAAGATATAATTTAAAATGGATTGCAAATTCAAACAAAATTGTCAAAAATATTCCAAAATGAAAGAGACATGATTTTTAATAAAGATGGTAGATAAAAAAACTATTATGCTATTAGTAAAAACTGAGAAGATGAATGGGGCCAGACAGTAGGGCCAGGAATGTAAGACTGGACCGCATCCTATGTCCCAAACAGGGGAGACTTGAATGACATTTCACTTCTCATTTACACAGATTACAGAAATAGAAAATAAGTTGTTGAAGAAAAATAATTTATAAATAACCATTAGCATAATTAAAATCAGTTAACTTCCCTGGGTGATGCAAAATGTTGGAGGTTTGAGTCTACCTAGAGGTACTTTGGAATAAATGTCTGATGTCTGGTGATCTACTTTTGAAAAATCAGCCATTGAAAGCCCTGTGGCGCAGAGATCTTTTCTGACACACATGAGGTCACCATGAGTTGGAATTGATTTGATGACAACTGGTATTGTCAAAAAGCATAAAACAATGGCAACTAGAACAAATAATTAAAAAATACAGAGGTATAGAATAAGGTGACAGGAGTCAAATTAGTAATAACAATAAATGTAAGTAGGTTAAACAATTAGTTTTCAAAGTTTTAAGCACTTGGATCTTATTTTCAAGTGAAATTCTGTGTTTAATCCCAAATTACAGAAGTATACATTTTTCATCACATTTATTAATTGTGAAGTCAATTAATGAGAACTAAGTTAACGAGAAAGTAGCCTCCACTGTGTGCGTACCACCTTCTTGGACCATTGATTTATCTGAAAATAATCTATAATTCAAATGTGAGTTCACCAAAATACAATTCACTTTTTTTATTAGAACTTGACAAAATGAATCTGAAGAACACTTGGGGAAAAAGAAAATATGAAAACCTAAAAAGAGGAGTATGAGCTGTGTAAAGCTGATATACCAGATATTAAAATGTATGGAAAAACTCTAATAATTAAAAGTATGATAGAGCCCCAGAGTATAAATAAAAAAAAATCCAAGTATATTTGCATGTGTATCTGTGTTTATACACACAAAAGTTACAATTCAATCCAGTTGGAAATTATTAACGATGGTTAATCATTTGAGAAAAAGCATGAAATCAAAAAAATTAATCATAAATGTATCAAAAATAGAAATTTAAAAAGTGAAGCCATAAACATAAGGGTAGAACACAAGAGAAAACAAAATATAGAAAACAGTATGGTCTTGTGGTATAGAATCACTTTCAAAGCATAACATCAGTGGTTAGTACCAGATGTCATCAAACTACAGCCAGATATCTGTCCAAAAATAGAACATGGCCATGCTCACTAATTTGCATATCATCCATGACTGCATTCCTGCTATGAAGGCAGAGTTGCGTAGTAGCCACAGAGACTATATGGCCAGCGAAGCCTAGAATATTTATTCCCCGGACTTTAAAGAAAAAGTTTGCTGATTCTTGGCATGAACCGTAACATAATTTTATGCTGTCAAATCTAATTAAAAAGTTCCAACTTTGACATGAAAAATAACATCATAAAAAATAAAGAGCTAGAAAGAATATTTGCAATACATATGGCACAAAAACGACTGGAGTATATCTGATAGATGTATAAACAGTTTTTACTAGGTAGTAAGAAAATTTGTACATAGAAAAATGGGCCAAAGACAGAAACAGGCAGTGCTTAGCACTCTAATTATAAGGAACTAGTAAAGTCATGACAAAAATATCAACTCTCACTAGTATGTAAGGAAGTGATACTTTCTAAAAATAGCACACATGTATATTGGGATTTACTAACACTTCCACTTCCACCAGTGATTTGACAAATAAAGACAAGGAAAATACTTAGAGTCAGGAAAATTCGGGGGAAAAACAAATGAAAAAACCTCTTATGAACTATTAGTTGTTGTGTAAACTCAGGGGGTGGGATTGGCAGCATGTACGAAAAGGTTTAAAGTGTGTAGCTTTTGATATAGCAACTGAACCCTTAGGAAATAATTGAGAAGGGCAAATATTTAGCTCTGAGGATATTTAGTTCAGGATTGTACATGATGGTAAAATATTGGAAGCACCTTTAATGTAAAAGGACAGTACATTGCTTGAGTAAATTATCAGCCATAGGATGAAATATTCTTATTAAAAATTATGTTACTAAACACTACTTTATATAGCCCAACTCAAAGAGGAAAAAACTGAACGTATCCTAATTGCATCTTTGAAAAGAAATGCACATAAAGATCTGTGGCAAAGTATAAATTGGTTAATACTAGTTATAGCTGCTTTGTGGAATAACAGATGATTTTTATTTTCTCCCCTTCACTTATTCATATGTGTTTTATCAAACTCTCTCATCTCTGTGGGGTACAAACAGGAAATGGTTGTAACTCTCCTCAACTTCACTGTATAAAACTCCTCCTCTGCTGGGTCACAGATTCCTTGAGGACATCTTGAGATGATTCCTTAACTTTGTTTTTGGATATTAAAAATTTGTCCATTTCATTTACCATTCAGAGCTCTTCTGTTTTCCTAAGAGTCTGCCATGATTGTAGTGTAAGGGGCCTGAAGTGAACATGGCATGTGGTAGGCTCCTCTGGACTGTCTCCTGCCCATCTCCTTCCAATCCTTGCCACTGGCTTCTCTGGCACATGTGTCAAGTTGTGGGTGAGGAGGGAGAGGAAGGCTTATAGGAAAAGAGCAAATTACTTAGGCAGCTATCTGCTCTCAGTTGTTGCTTTTTCTGACAGGTCCCTGATAACCTCTGTGTGACCAGGTCTAAACACACTCTCTCTCTCAAAGGGCTCATGAGATATTTGCCACCTGACATTTTGTGTGTGTCCAGAGGGAGTAAAACGCACATAACATTTATCATTAGTGACATTTAGTGCATTCACGATATTTTGCAACCATCACTATTCTCTAGTTTCAGAGCATTTTCATCATCTCAAAAAGAAATTAAGTACCATTAAGCAATGGACCCCCACCCCTGCAGTTTTCTCTCTCCCACCAGCTAATTCTTCTCCTCACCTGCTCCCCAGTTGCATTCAACCACCAGTGTCTTGATGCCAATGTAGCCCTTTTAGGGTAGGGGTGGTCTTCAAACTTTCTCAAGCCTGGCTTCCTTCTAAGCTGTTCATTTGACCCATGCAAACTCATACGTTAATGGCAAATTGAACACTGAGAATGCAAAGTCTTCTGCAACCATCCCGGTTGGCTCCCTCTACTGATTCCCCTCCCCAAATGGCCCCCGGGGTGGATCAACAAGTCCTCTCCTCTATTAGATACCCAAACAAGGACCTGGTACCAGTCCACACCTCTTCCAGGGACTGCGCTCACCCCACCCTCTCTATTGCTGAGTCTCATTTGATTTATGTTGTGATTTGTTCAGCTTTGGTGGAGGAAAGCACTCTAGTCCACTTGGGGCTAGAGAGGGTAGGCACAGGAACGTGACAGCTCTCCTCACTCCTATAATTGTTTAGGACTCCAGTAATGCCCTTTTTTCTCATCTCCTCTGTCCTCTCTTACAGATCAGAGATGATGTCATTTTAAAAATTCCGGTGACTATCGTGGACTGTGCTGCAATAAACATTCTTGTGTATGTGTCCATTGGTGTGAAAGGCCTTGATTCTGCAGGATATATTCCAAGTAGTGGAATTATTGGGTAAAATGGTATATCTATATCCATTTTTTTAAGGAAGCACCAGATTGCTTTCCAAAGAGGCTGGACCATTTTGCAACCCCACCAAAAGTGTAGGAGAGTTTCACTTTCTCCACAGCCTCTCCAGCATTTGTTTTGTGTTTTTTGGATCATGGCCAACCTTGTTGGGATGAGATGGTATCTCATTGTAGTCTTGATTTGAATTTCTTTAATAACTAAAGATCGTGACCATGTCCGCATGGGTTTTTTGGCTGCCTGGATCTCCTCTTTAGAGAAATGTCTGTCCATCTCCTTTGCCCATCACTTAATTGGATGATTTATCTTCTTCTTATTGATATTTTGTAGTATCTTATATATTATGGAGATCAGGCATCAGTCTGACATAGAATTGCAAGGACAGAGTAGCTGGGGCAGGGGACAGGGGGCAGGGGACAGGAGACCATGCTCTTAGGTGAAATCGAGGCCAATTGGCACAACTAGCATTTTGCTAACAAGGCTCTCTGCACCCCACATTGGTGAGTGGCGTCTAGGGTCTTAAAAGCTGCCAAGCTGCCATCCAAGAGCACAGCAAATGGTCCCGACTCAGCAGGAATGGATGCTCACTGAGCAACAAAATAACATGGGCTAAAGACAACCCAGAAGATAGAGAGACCCACATGAGTGGGTGCCTACATAGACTTGGGACTGGAAGAACTGGATGGTGCCTGGTCACCACCAGTGATAGCCACAACGGAGCTCACTGAGTATCACTGGCAACACAAGAATAAAAAGGGATGCACCCTGAAATCTCCACTAAAAGACCGCAATTGATGGTCCAGTGGCTTTGGGATTCCCCTGGGAGCATGGCCTCTAGCCCTGATGCTGCCCTTGCCCATAACTCAATGAATTTCCACTCTTTGGACACCAATAGATTGGACTTGGCAATGCAGAGTGACCATATATTGGATGCGCTTTATGGTTCTATGCATCTATAGGATATCATCCTGCTGACCTTTGGCTGGAAGAAGGAGAGTGGGTGGAGTGGAGGGGAAAGGAGACTGTTGAGAGGATGAGACATATATGGAGCAGAGAGGAATACTGTGCTGTCACTGGGCAGGGAGAGCAGTGGAAGCTGCATATAGGTGGGCATGTAAATTTATATGGGAATGTACATTTTCACTCAGTCATAATAAAAAAAAGAAATAAAAAAATCCCAGTGGCATTTTTTTCTTGGAATATTATGAGAAGTTCTTTGTGAAGAATACACTGACAATGCTTATGTTATGAAATAAGAAAATGTGGACAGTTGGAGTGACTTTCCTTACCAGGTATCAGACATATTATTAAATTATAGCACAATTATGACCAGAAATCCCGAATGATCAACAGATATTCCTCAAACATATCCTAGCATATGGAAAAATTTAGTGTATGTTAAAGGAAATATCAGACTAATGAGACAGGATGACATCCTTAACAAAGGTGCTGTGAAATTATTTGGGACAAAAATGCAACATTATCCTTTACATTATACACCAAAGTAAATTTCAGATGGATCTATAATGAAAAATATAACCACAAAAATCCTAGAAGACAAATAGGTTGTTATAGAATTGATTTTGAATCAGGAGAAATATTTCTTATCCTAAAAAGTATGCCATGAGTCAGATCCGACTCGGTGGCACTTGGCTGGCTTGGCAAAAAGTATTGTAAGAAAACATAGGAAAAGTTTTTATAGATATATTGAAAACTCCACAGAAGTAGAGGCAGATGACATATTTTAAATAACAAACATAGTACGATAGGGCAGACAAAAGATTACATGTTACAACACAGATGAAACTTGAAAACATGCTGAGGGAAGTAAATCAGTTACAAATCGACAAGTATTATGTTATTCCTCTTATATGAAATATCTAATATATATATAGGAACCAAAGTTATCAAAGCTTATTGGTGGACACATGGGAAGGGGCATCACTGTTCAGGAGGCATTGAGTGTTTGTTAATGGTGATAGAAAATTCAGTAATGGATAAGAATAATGATTATGCAACATGATTAATGCAATCAATGTCAATGAACTATACATGTAAAAAAATACTGACTTGGTAAATGTTGTGATATACAATATTCTTACCAAACTAAAAAAGGCTAGAATATTTAATATTTAGATATACTGTCAATTAGCAACCAAAGCATTAACATCTCTAAAAAAAAAATTAGCTAACACATAAACAAAAACAAAGTACTCATGACTCAAAAGTATATCAGAAACATATCTCACTTTCCTAGTACTAAAAAAAGGTAACCCAAATAACAGTAAGAATCTGTTTCATTTACAGTATAACAAAAAGGTTTAAAAACTGCACAAAGTCAATGCCAGTACAGTGAGGTGGCCATGTTTCTCCAGAGCTGATGAGATAGTAAACTGGCCTCACTTTTCAGAAAAGCAACTAAGCACAATGTATAAAGAACCTCGAAACTACTGGTCGTCTTCTGCTCTCTTTTCCATTGCTAGGAATTTATCTCAAGGAATGATCTGGATGCACGAAACAGTTTACTCGCAAGAATAATAATCACATATTGATTTATAATCATCAAAAGTTAGAAAAAAACTATCTTACTGGGCACTAAGGCAAATAAATTACAGTCTTTCCGTTTGGTAGTCTTTGTATCTGTGAGATATTCCAAGCAGTCTATGGGTTGAAGGAATTCGATTAACACGGAAAAAGCTAAATAACAAAACTATATATAGCTTGATTAAACTTTCAAAATCTCGCAAGCATGGCTTTGATCACTTTAATGCTTAGCCCTGTTAGATTGTGCTTTTTCCACACAGAAGAGACCACCTTTCCAAGGCATGAGAGTTTCTGCACTAAAAGGACACAAGGAATTCAGTCCTACATTCCAGTCATAGTAGTCATTTCCACACTCTTTAGTCTCCTTCATCAACAAATCCTTTGCCAAATGCGTTATTTTTTAAATTATAGTAGATTAAAACATTTAATTTCTGTTTCCTTAATTATGTTTCTAAATAATATTTCTCCTTACATTGTTTATATTTTGAAACAGCTTAATTAGGGTACAATTGGCATACAATAAACTGTACATATTAAAGTGTATAATTTTATAGATTTTGACATGTGCATATACCTGCAAAACCATCACCAGAAGCATATTATCAATCAAGATAATACATATAGCATGATTGAAATTTTATTATGAAAACATATGGTCTAGAAAAAGCTATTCCCAATATTCATACTATTTGTATCTACCAAATTTGTTTTAGTCTTTCTAAATGTTCTACAGTGTGCATGCATTACTTTCATGAGCAGGAAAAGCTAAGAGGAAAAGTTAGTGGTAGTGACTGTGAGTGTGTGAACAAAGGTAAATTAGGAGATGGTGGCCTTATGGAAATCAAAGAAAAAGAAATTTCCAGTAAGGAAGGCTCTAAAGTTTTAAATCCTATATTCCCGCCCCCCCCAAAACACTCATTGCTATCAAGTCACTTCTGACAGCAACCCCATAGGATGGAGCAGAATTGCCCCACTATACCACCAGGGTTTTCTATATATTTGGTAATTAAGACTGCCAAACATGGTCTTGAGTAGTTTCTGTGTAAAGCTGAGAGTGGAGTTAGAAAGTAGTGGGTTAATGAATAAATGGGCTGGGCAGAGGAGGAGAGGACAGAGACCAGATGACAAGATAAGTCTTGACCATGGGAAGGGATACTTTTTTCCTTCACTGAGACCTGAAGTAATGAAGCCAGAAGGAGAGGTGAGGTTAGAAAAAATATCATACTGGAAAGTGGAGAGTTGAAGGCTGCCCATCTGGGGCCTCGGTTTTACCTCTGGTGCAGGAGGTAAGTCATCTGTTAAAAATAATGTGTCTTAGAAAGCCTGATGGACAGGACACTGGTGTGGTTTTCCAGTGGGAACTGAGAAGTGGCATATGGGAAGAATGCATACCTGCACTAAGGAACTATTAGGGGTAGGAAGTTACCATCTGAAATGACTCTAATTTCCTTGATTAGGTAAATTTTGTCAGTAGATTAGGTGCAGATGAAGGAAACTAGGTAGTGAGATTAATTCAGCACGGGGTGGTTACAAAGGAAGATAGGTAAAAAAAGAAACAGTTAAGGATACTAAGGTCTTGCTGCCAGGTTAGATTAAAAAAAAACCCTTTGCCACTGAGTTGATTCTGACTCATAGTGAACCTATAGGACACAGCAGAACTGCCCCATAGAGTTTCCAAGGAGTGTCTGGTGGATTCAAATGTCTGACCTTTTGGTTAGCAGCTGAGTCAGACCTGCCTCGACGGCAGTGGGTTTGTTTTATTTTTGTAGCACTTAACCACTGTACCACCAGGGTTTCCAAGTTAGGTAAGGGATACTTTATTACCGGAAAAGCAACACTTAGTTGGAATATAAGTTAGTAAGACCTGCTGTTATTTTTTTTTTAAAGTGCAGTTGCATATTTTTTAAATTAAAGACTTTGTGTGTGCATGTGTGTGTGTGTGTATAGCTGATATTGATTGTATTCCAAATTATATTATCACAATTTTCTCCTAGGTGATTCTTCACTTGATATCATTTAATTCACATTCTGCAACATTCCACATGAGAACGCATTTCATCGAAAGATCTCCTTTGCTTCAAATGCCAGAAGCAATGTCTGCACACAATAGGCATTCTACAACTGTGTTGGCTAGTGACAAAACATTCCTGTAAAACTACAAACAGAGCATCATTGAATAATGACTTTGAGACAGACATCAGTTCTACATAGATCACATAACAGCTGCAAAAGGAATGTTATCTAGTGAAATTTTCCCACCATATTCTTCCTGCTTGCTTCAGGCTTCTTCGGCTTTATTAGAGTCATCAATAAATTGCCATTTCTTTTACTTGTTCTTGGAATGTTCTATGGTTTCTGAGACTCATTGCTTTTCAGAGAGCAGATGAAACTAGAGAACTTATCACCACTATGTGTCTCCTTTGAGGGCTGAGCATTAGAGATAAAACCCATTGCCATCGAGTCAGGTCCAACTCACGGTGACCCTAGAGGTCAGAGTAGAACTGCCCCCTAGAGCTTCCAAGGAGGGCCTGGCAGATTTAAACTGCTGACCTTTTGATTAGTATTTATTTATTCCTACTATTGATGCCAGCTAAAGGAAACTGTCAATGAGTAATATTAAACAGCCCAAATATAGTGAGTTAACCCTATATCTAACATTCACTGAAGGTTGTTTTCAGCAGTTTTTCTGTATGTCCTATCTCTGTTGCCCTCACTTACACTAACGTTGTAACTGAAGAGCCATTGTCCTGAGTTTATATTCTGAAATATACCAGCCTGTTGTTAATTTATGGATTATTTCTTTGCTTGGGTTTTAAATCTAAGTTTTATCTTCTTTCAGGAGAGAGCTCATACAGTGGCTGTATGAGATGACTTTCATATTCTGTTGCTAATAGTGAGATCTCAGTGAAGGCACTTGAAATTTTCAATGCCTTAGCTTACTCATCCTCATCTATAAAATGATAATAACGTTATGGCCTCATAAATAAGCTTTTGTATGAGAAAACACTTTGAAGATAATTCAGGAAAAACAGATATAAGAATTCAGGAAAAAAAATGAATGTTTCATTTTTTTAGAAGGTGAACTCAAGTCAATGCAGAGAACAAGTCTTCCTTCTATAATTCTCTAACTGGAATTCTTTCAGCATTTTGATGGAGACTTTGGTTGAACCATTCTTTCATCATTGCTTATAATCTACTATGCCCTTTTCATTATTAGTCTCTTTTAGTGCCAATTTCTGTCTCCCTACTCCCTGTCATCAATGCTTGGAGCAAAATGTCACCCAAGACTCCAAGAGACATTTAATACTCCTTTGAATAGTTGGCATTTGGAACCCCTTCATCTCTTACTGAAGAAGCAAAGCATTTTTAATTATTGCAGCACAGTTTTTATCTTTAGTTTGAGTTCATTCTTGAAAACTTAATTGTTATACTGATTTGTTTATAATATTGAAATTACCTCTCAGCTCAGTCAGTAATGATTTACTTTGATACTACAAAAAGTCATTAAAGGTAAGATAATACTCTTTCTTCTATTATTTTGCTGTTTTCCTAAACATAGTTGCCTTAGGATTTACAGTTTTCCTATTCCAAAATAAAAACATTGGCCCACACAAAACTATTTGCCTAGCTCTAATAAAATATTATCTATATAGACTCGTTTTAGTGGAAGAAGTATGCTTGAATGCTGAACACTTTAACTCTGGATTTAATGTCTGCTGAAAACCACAAAAGTTGTCACTGTGAAGACTGGGATTTGGTACAGTGAAATGAGTATTTAAAGAATGTGGGCGCTTTAGACGGAAATTACTGTTGTGTTGTTGGAATATTCACAACTTTGTGTGAGGATTTTTATTTAAGTTTTCTCTTTTGTAAAAGTTGCTGTAAGAGTTTCTGTCTGGATACACCAATAAAAGAGTTACCAAGTTACTCCTGATTGGTTAGTGTAGCAGATGCTGTCATCCAGGGCCCTGCTGACATCTCCTTAGCCCAAACCATTTCAATACGGGGCAGCCCGTAGCCTGACTTCAAAACCTGATACCATCTCTTTGCTTGAGGACTTTCTCTGGCTACTTGAGCCAACTCTGCCCTTGCCTAAAGCAGATCAGAAATGCCAGTATATCAACACTATTTGGGAGTAGACTTCATCCAATCGTTAATGGAGTGGGCGAATAAATTCCTCAACTTACTTGCCCCTTGGAAAGCGTAATAGTGAGATGTGTGTTCTACATTACTTCCCAGAGCTCCCGAGAAGGATTGAGTTCCCATTGCCACCAGTGATAATTTCTTGATAATGCTCCATTTGCTGGCTTCTTTTCCTTCCTTGTCTCAATTTCCCATTGCCTTACTGGTGCTTTCTGGGATCACTTCCCAAATAAATTGCTTTCACTCAACTCAAATCCTTGACTCACAGTTTGCCTCTAAGGGAATCCAAACTAGGACAGTTGGGGACCTGGGTTTTGTCCATCTGAGTACATCTGTGGAGACTGACAGTTGTAGTCAATAAAAGGATCACGTGAGAATGATGAGTAACTCTATAAATTTAGATTATGTAATTGTTTAGGCATCAGGGAGACATTTTCCTTCAGGTAAAGAAGCAGGTGAAAGGTAATTGAGTTCATGTACCTGAGAGAAAGAGATAATTTGAAGAATGAGAAAAGAGCTTGAAGCTGGAAGTGATATAAGAAGACACGGAAACAAGAGCTCGTATGGGAGGGGACTTAACCTAGTTGCATGTGCAGTGTTGGGGACAATTCATCTGGACCAACTTATTGGGAGTAAGAGCTTTTTCTGAGATATGAAAATTCCTACCACCAGTCCTTTAGTTGTGGTCCCTGCTCTCCAGTCTATATTACCCCACCCCACAGGAGGCAGAATGAAATCTTGTCTGTCAGATTTCTATGTATTTTTCTCCAACTGTGTGATTCCAGAAAAAAAAAAAGTGGATAGGTTATTACAGTGGAAATGAGAAACTCCTAGGTAGTTAACATTTCCAGTTAAGGGGCAGAGAGAAGCACTGTAAGAGGATCATGATGTTGTTTGACATTTTAAAATAGACCTAACTCTACCAATTAGTCTGTTATGCCCATGGTAACTTTATTCAATGGTATGGTGCAATCACTTTTGGAAAGCTTTGACATATTTTATAATTGAACTGCCAGGTTCACACTCAGATATCATTCATTCATGGATAATAAGTATGTCTCGTTAACCAAATTATGTTGACTCCCTTGTAAAGCCGGTGTGAGGACTTTCCTGTTTCCTGTCTTCATGTGGCTTTACAGTTTCATGACAGACCATTTGCATGATGAAACATTGATTATCGTCTTGAGTACCAAACTATAATTTGGCTCCATTTTCTCTTTTCATCAGTTGCAGAATCATGCATTTATTAAAATGGGTGTCATCTATTTTGAAATTCATGAAGTTAGATTGCACACTTGTCAAACTTTATTTATTTTTGGCATTGACACAAGTATCAACATCAAGTTTTACTCAAGCTATTTAGAAACAGAGATGTCCAGGTGAAAGGATGGTGGAATCAAAACGAAAGAGCAAGGATTGGAGTGGCTAATTCACTCTACCAACAGTCTTAAATGCCTTCAGTGCATATAGTAAATTGCCAGACATGAGCTGAAGCCTTTAAGCAGTTGGAGGGACATGAGGCTAATACATTCACTCAAACATATCTAGCGCCTACAGCTTTAGCACTGTACTAGGCACTGGAGAGACAGCAGTGAACAAATCAAAGTCTCTGTGCTCATGGAGTTTATATTCTAGAGAGCTTATAGGATATAAAAGAAAAGGAATATTCAGGCCGTGTCCTCAGGGATCTTGTAATCTATTTTTAAGGACAAAGTAAATGCATTAAGTTAAAATTAGAAAGCAACACAACAATGGGAAAAAATGAAAAAAAATACATTTCAAATGTACATAATTAAGACAAATGCAGTAAAAGACCCAGTGCTGCCTCCATGAGTGACCTGAAGCCTCAAAAAAAAATCACTTGCCTGTCTGTATGTGCTTCCCAGGGCTGTTGTCCAGGGGCAGTTTTGCTGCTGATAGATCCTCTGACCATCCATCTTGAAAATGAGTCACAATGAGCAATCACACTGCTATCTATTTAACACGGCATTAGAGACTGCAAGGAGTGGAAAATAAATAATAATTTAAGAACTGGAAGAAGTTGAATTGTCATTTTCAGAAAATCTAATTGTTTACATAGAAAATTCAAGAGGCTAAAGTCATTAGCATTAATAAGAAATTTCAACAAGATTACTGGATAAAAAATTAAAAAGTTGGCTAGTTTCTAATATATCAGTAACAGCTAATTACAAAATGTAATTAGAAGAATGCTATTCATCAGAGCAATGAACTTTTACCTATAAATAAATCTAATAAAAATATATATGACAATGTAGAAAACCATTTAGAGAGCTCTACATGTTCGCGGATGTTGTTGCAAAAAACGTGTGTGTTGATGAGCTTATCTTAAAATTCAAACAAAATAGTAAAATACCAAAAACACCAAAGTAATTCTGAAAAATAAAGTGAAAACATGGTAGAAAATCTTGCTTTACCCTGTGTATTTATTGTGCCCTTGTGGCAAAATTTAAGTTTTTTGTTCTGTTTATAGTAATATTCTTGAGTCCTAGTGGTACGGTGGTTAAGAGCTCAGCTGCTAACCAAAAGGTTGGCAGTTTGATTCCACCAGGCCTTCCTCAGAAACCCTATCAGGTTGTTCTACTTTGTTGTATGTGGTTGCTGTAAGTCAGAATTAACTTAATGACAATGAGTTTGGTTTTCATATATTTATTACATTTATTGGAAGACTATATTAATTAAAACAGTATAGTGTTAGTGCAGGCATTTAAAAGTAGGCCTTTAAAAATATTTTATTGTGCTTTAAGGAAAAGTTTACAATCCAAGTCAATTTACCATTCAAAAACTTACACGTACATTGCTATATAACTCTGACTACTCTCCCCACACTGTGATAGCACACTCTTCCTTTCCATCCTGTATTTCCCTTGTCCAGTCAACCAGATTTTGTCCTCCTCTGGACTGTCATTTTACCTCCAGACAGGAGCTACCTATTTAGTCTCATATAGCTGCTTAAGCTAAGGAGCACACTCTTTACCAGTATCATTTTATATCTTACAGTCTGGTCCAATCTTTTTCTGAAGAGTTGGCTTCGTGAATGGTTTCAGCTCTGGAGCTAACAGAGAGCCCAGTGGCCATGTCTTCTGAGGACCCTTCAATCTGTTGGACAATTAAGTTTAGTCTTTTTAATAGAGTTCAAGCTTTGTGCCCCATTTTTCTCCTGGTACAGCAGGGACTGTTTGTTGTGTTTCCTATCAAGGCAGTTTTTGTTGGTGACTGGACATGATCTAGTTCTTCTGGTCTCATGCTGATGTAGTTACTGCATTATATGGCCTTTTCAGTCTCTCAGGCTCATATTTTCCTTATGTCTTCGGTGTCCTTCATTCTCCTCAGCTGCAGGTGGGTTGGGACCAATTGATGCTTCTTGGATGGCCACTTGCTAGCTTTTAAGACCCCAGATGCCACTCACCAAAGCAGGATGCAGAACATTTTCTTAATAACTCAGTTATGCAAATTGATCTCAGTAGTTCCTGAAATCATGGTTCCCAGGCCCCTGCCCCCGCTGCTCTGTCCTTCGTAGTGCTTGGTTATATTGAAGAAACTTCTTAGCATTTGGTTTAGTCCAGTTGTACTGATTTATCCTCTTAAGAGTAGCCCATTTATTACAGGAAACTATGAAACATTTTTGCGTGAGTATGCTTGTGTATGTATATTATGAGTAAGTGTCTGTGTGTCCTATTTTATAATAGGACTCTTCTTGTCTCAGTTTTGGCTGAAGCATGAAAATAATAAATGCTATATTTCAAAGACACCATCATGTGAATATTTTGGAGTTAAAATATGAGAATGATTCATTCAGCTTTTAAACTCTTCAGTTTTACAGAGGATACAGAGGAGGAGTGGAGAGTTGGAGGATTTGTGAAGGGAATTCTTTTGGGACATACTGGATATCTTGCCCCAAACCAAGGCAAGTAAGTTTCGAGTGTTCTCCCTTTGCCTCAAATTGAAGGAAACAACTGTGAAAACTTGGCATATACTTTTCGAAGTTTAGTGGCATCCAGTGGCCTGGCATTTGTACCCTCCCATAAAGTCAAGAGGATGTATGAGGAGCATGGTACCTGTCTTGGTGGTGGAGCAAGGTTTTTGTTGCTTCTACAACTAAATCAGCCTGCACCATTAGAATTGTCTAAGACCGAGAATGCAAAACTGCTCCCATCGGATGGAACGGAACCACATGTAGAAGAAAGAGCCACCCGGGAGTGTTATAAAACTATAGCCTACAGAACCACCAGTAGTAGCAAGGTGATGCTGAGAGAGGGAGGCTATATGGAATGATGGGCACCACAAAAAATGATGGCCTGAGTGAAGTGGCAGGCTACAAGAAATACATTACTCGGCTTACATGAAGTCCCTCAGAGGAAGCCTCTGTAAAGACTTAGACAGAAACTCAGCTTCAATATCTGCCAGATCCAGGGATTGTAAAGTCATCTTTCATTTCCTCTTCTCTCTTTAAAAGGAGTCCTGGTGGCAAAGTGGTTAAGTACTCAGCTGCTAACCTAAAGGTCAGCAACTGATCGATAAGAGAAAAATGTGACAGTCTGGCATGACGTTCTGCTCCTATGAAGATTACAGCCTTGGTAATCCTATGGGGCAGTTCTACTCTCCTAAAGAGTCACTGTGAGTCTGAATCAACTTGACAGCAGTGAGTAGGTCACTCTTTGAGTCTGTTCAAATCAGAAAGGTGATAAGGAAGGTTGGGGAATGAGGGTTGGAGGCTCTAGGTGGAGAGAAAAAGTGGAAGGATCATACACTGCTCCCAAGATACATTCTAATCATCTGGAGAGGCCCAAACTGGGCCTGAATCTTTATATGTATGTGTGTACTCTGGTTTCTGCTTTAATACCAAATATGTGTTTCTGAAAAACCACTCAAGCTGCAAAATCATGCACTATAAATAACAGTTTTGTGAGAAAAACAGTTTGAGCAGACCACTCAAAACATGTGGAAATTTGTTAACTAGCGTACTAACAAAAACCATAGCAATCCTAACAGACATGTTGGTATAATTTGATCTCCACTGCTATTTGCACCCAACCTCAGCTAATCCATGGCTTCTTGGCCACAGACCTATGCTTTCACCTTTGAGATATAAGACATTGACACATTTGCTTCTGGTGAGATCAGTTTCAGAAAACTGAAAGTCTGATCAGGGTGGAGACATTTTTCAACCAATCAAGATTCATTCTTTCTTCCCTTCTTCCTTTTTTCCTCTCTTTCTTCTCCTTATTTTATCTTTTTCAAATACAGAAAGAAAGGTCTTTGGAGCTTCTTTAGTTTAGCATAGTAGAAATGGTGATAGTTATTGATGCACTAAAGCAGTCAATTCTTGCTCTAAAGGAAGGCATTTTAGATAGATTCTTAACCTTTATTCTTAAGCTTTATATATTTCTAGGGATTGCTGTTCAATTATGAGACAGTTTGTGCCAGATCTTTTCAAATCCTTATATTAGCATCATGGGAGGATTTATATATGAATAAACCCAACTTCCATATAATATTGACAAGTTTTTCCTGTTTGACATATTTGAGCTGAACACAAGTTATAATGGAAAATAGTTTATGAGGACTGCCAATTAAGTTCTAGAAAAAGTGCTGCATACTTCATTGTTGAATATTACTATGGTCACCTTCAAAGTACTCCCCTTCAGAAGCCACACACTGATGCCAGCACTTAGTCAACCCTTCAAAGGAATTTTGGAACTCTTTTTCTGGAATGGCCATCAGATCTGTCATCATATTACCCTTGATGTCCTGCATGTCATCAAAATGTCTTCCTTTCAGCATTTTCTTTATCTTTGGGTAAAGAAAAAAGTCATCGGGGACCAGATCAGGTGAGTAGGGAGGGTGTTCCATTACAGTTGTTTACTGGCTAAAAACTCCCTCAGTGACAACTATACAATTAAGTTTGTAAGCTTGTCACCGTGCTACCATGGGCAATGGTCATTCCAGAAAGAGTTCCAAAACTTCTTTGAAGGATGGGCTAGGTTCTAGGCATTGGTGCATAGCTTCCCAAGGGGAGTACTTAGAAGGCAACCATAGTGAGATTCAGTAATGAGGTATGTAGCATTTAGAACAACTAAGATTTCAGACTTAATTATCAGATCTTGCATGCTGTTAGGTGTCATCAAGTTCATTCCAACTCGTAGTGAACCTATAGGACAGAGTAGAAGTGCCCCATAGGGTCTCCAAAAAGCAGCTGGTGGATTTAAGCAGCTGAGCTTTTAACCACTATGCCATGAAGTTTCCTGTATATCTATATATGCATGTATGTACGTGTGTGTGTGTGTGTGTGTGTGTGTGTGTGTGTGTGTGTTATATACTGGTAAATAAGAAGTTAAAATGGGATGTCGTCTCTATTTTAAATGAACAGAAAGTAAATAACTAGACCATTTAAGTACCTCCAGCTTTGAAGGAGCTGAGAGGGTTGGTGATTATACAAATCATTTCTTTTGAGAGTGCTGTTGTGAACTGCTAGTGTTCTATCACCACTGGAAAAGGATACAGACACTGGCCCATCACTTCAGTTATCTTTGGAGATGGCCTTTAATGAAACCACTTAGAGATGTATGTGCCCTGGAAGAGGGAACAAAGAACATCATAAAGAAGGCATTGGCCCTCAAAGCCTCCATCCAGAACTGACACATGTCTCTACTACTCTCTTTCATTGATCAAGGCAAGTGACATGGCCATAGAGAGGTTCAACAGAATGGAGAAAAACAATCTTCCTAAATGGGGAAGCAACAAATACTGGTGACAAGTAACAGCTTTTCACAGGATTGCTCCAGCTGAGAGCTTATTTCCCAGCTTCATTTATCTGAACTATTCAGAACCATGGGGATAGAATATCTGATCATATGAGTACTTGTTCATATGAAAGCCTTGTCTACACTCTCACCTATTTATGTGTTAAGTTTCAGTTGAGATGCTGTTTCTGCACAGTCATCTTGAATCCTCCTTGTTGGAAAAAAAACTCATTCTACTATGGAATGGCACTTTGCTTCTCAGAACATACACTAAACTCTGCCTTCTACTATAATACATTATTTGCATATATATTTTTCTCTTTCAAGGGTTCTTACCTTCAAGGTGTTTACAGTCTGTGTCTTATCTACCCTTGGGAGCCTCAAGGTACCTGGCTCAGAATCCTGCACATAATTGATTCAAATATTTGTAGAGATATAATGAATATCTGAGTTGAGAGTCAAACAGTATGCACGGAGGGGGTGAAGGGAGGTGGGCAGAGCAGAATGGAGGAATGGTGCCTCTTGAAGTCAAATATATATTTTCTGGAAGTCCTTGGTAATAATCATAGGAAACTCCCTGGGGGAAATGGAATGTCAATTGAGACTCCCGAGAGCCACTTTTACACGGTTCAGAAAGGACAGAAGCTTTTAGAGAAAATTAAAGCCATCGGAGAACTATATAAGCTAGTTTATAATTAGCAATTACTGCAGAAAGGAGAAACATTTATTCCACTCTGACAACCAAGATTGCATAATTGTACCAAGAGTGTTTGCCCACACCCTTTCCAAGATGCACCAAGTATTTGAAAACAAAAACAAACAGCCATGGCATTGGTGGGAACAGTAAGAAAACGGGCTTTCTTAATAGACTGTTCCTGATTCATTCATTAACAGTAGGCAATAACATACAACAAAGTACGGTTACCATGTTGAGTGAATTAACCATATCTTTTCTTTTTCTTTTAAAATCAACTATCTCTAGTACTAAGTCAGGTCTGAGAAAGAACCAAGGAAGACTGATTCTTGCTCAGTGAGTTGAGATACCCAAGGAATCATGCAGGGTGTTTGTTTTTAATTCAACTATGTATTGAGAACATACTATGTACCAGACACTGTGATACTTTAAATCTGCTCAATACTTTAAAAACCTCAAGTCATATTCTCAATATGCCTCATAGGTGTTGTTCACTCTGCTTAAAATATTCTAATCCTTCCTATTCACCCTTCCTGTTTTAATTTAGACCTCACATCTTTTGGGAACAGTTTCTAGACCTGAAAACCAGTGTTTAGTTTCCTCTTCTATATAAATTCATAACAATATAAACTTCCCTTATCATAGCACAATCAGACTCTATTGCACTTTCTTGTTTAATTATCTGTAGCCTCAACTGTCCTATGTACTCTGGGAGGGTGGCTTAGGCTGGGTTTTCTAGGGAAGTAAAACCAGTAACACGTGTATGTAAAGGGAAAGATTTGTATATAAAGGAAACAGCTCATGCAATTGTAGACACTGAATGTCCCAGATCCTGACACAAGCTCATGTGGCCGCGGGAGCTGGTGAACCCAAAGTCAGCAGGTCAGAGACCAGAGTTCTAGGTCACGGGCTGTGTAGATTGGCAGATCCCAAGCTGGCAGCGAGACTGCTAGTTCGTTGCTGACTCACGGAGCTATAGAGGCTGGCAAACCCAAGATCGACAGATCACTGAACAGGACTCTTGCTTGCTGGCTGTAAGGGTTGGTGAATTCAATAGCTGATAGTTCAGGTCCAAGAACCAGACACAAAAGAGAGCAGGAGTTGTTGGCAACAAAAGCAGACAGGAAGTAGGTGATGGAAGGCAGAGAGAAGAGAGCTGAGAGGAAGGAAGCCACCACAGGCCCCACTCCTGCCACCTGATACAGCAGTCAAACATGGAATTGCCAAGGTGACACAATCTTGACCACCACAGTCCATCTCTTGTCAACTTGGCATCTGTACGCTGCTCCTCTTACCATCTACAATCTCTGAGAGAACACAATTATAAAGTCACACTTACGTCTAACATGGCATAACTAACACACATACAACTTAAAATGCATTAGCCCATTTACATCTTATGTTTTAAAAATAAACAAAAAATATCTGATATACACATACAAGGCAGAAATACTCATAACAATTACAGTCCTCATTTCTGCAACTGGTTTTGTGGCTGTAACTGCTATTTAGCACTACCTTCTTCTACAATCCATTCTGTATTCCCTTTGCCCTTAGCAAGGACCTCAGCTGGTCGTGGTTCCCTGCCTGGTGAGGTGACCCAAACCTTCATTCCTGAAGGGTCTATTAAATGCTGTCATTTTGGAATCGGGTTGCTATAGTCCTGCATTAACTTTAATCACAGGACATGGTAATACTAGGAGGTGTCCTAAGGGATGTCTTGCATTCCAAACATACTCTTTTCTTTATCTCCATTGTGTAATGTCAATCCAATTTCATCTTGGTAGTCAGTCAGTCACACCAGCCAGTATGGTAATTCCCTTCTTTGTCTGTTAATCAAGAGGCACAAAGAGCCCAAAATGGCCTGGTGGCAATTTTAGCTTTCAGTTCAGTGGAATCATTGATGTGTCTCCAGGTGGCAGCATTCCTCCCTCAGGAACTAAGACATTTAGACCTGCAGAGCATAAATTCTTGGGGACAGGAAGCAAAAATGTTGCAGGTGGATCACTAGGGGTAATAGAGAGTGGTGCCACTCCCATTGCCACGGTTTGGTTCCTGGAACCATGAATCCTGGCTATGGGAGAAACAGTATCATATTGGATGCTAGTTTAGAGTATATGCAGCCTCCTAGAGAACTTTTCCCCAACCCTGCAAGGTATTGCCACCTAGCTGGCAGTGTAATTGTGTCTTTAGGAGGTCATTCCATCATTCTATCAAGCCAGCTGCTTCAGGATGATGGGGAATATGGTAAGACCGGTGAACTCCATGAGCATGTGACCACTGCCATACTTCATTTGCTATGAAGTGAGTCTCTTGATCAGAGGCAATGCTGTGTGGGATACAATGATGGTGGATAAGGCATTCTGTAAGTCCACAGATGGTAGCTTTGGAAGAAGCATGGTGTGCCAGGAAGACAAACTCATATCCAGAGTAAGTATCTGTTCCAGTAGGATAAAACACTTCCCTTTCCATGAAGGAGGTGGTCCAATGTCATTAACTTTCCACCAGGTTTCTGGCTGATTATGTCAAGGAATAGTGCCACATAAAAGACTCAGTGTTTATCTCTGCTGCTGGCAGATTGGGCACTCAGCAGTGGCTGTAGCCAATCAGCCTTGGCGAGTGGGAGTCCATGTTGCTGAGATAATGCGCAACCCCTGTCCCTGCCACCATAGCCACTTTCTTCATGAGCCCATTGAGCAATGACAGGAGTAGCTAAGGAAAGAGGATGATTGGTTCCCAAAGAACACATCAACCTAAACTCATCGTCTGCTGAGTTCACTCTTTGGTGAGCATTCACATGAGACACAAATATCTTCACTTCTTTGGCCCATTCAGAGAGGTCTATCCACATACCTCTTTCACAGAAATCTTTGTCTCTAATTTTCCAATCATGTTCCTTCCAAGTCCCTGACCAACCCAGCCAAGCCTCTGGCCACAGCCCATGAATCAATATATAGCCACACATCTGACCATTTGTCCTTCCAAGCAAAGTGAACAACCAGATGCACTACTTGAAGTTCTGCCCATTGGGAGGATTTGCATTTTCCACTGTCCTTCAGGGAGGTCACAGAAAGGGGCTGTAGTGCTTCCAGCATATCATGCAGAACCATCTGTAAACCAGGCATGAGTTTTCTCTTCCTCAGTCAGCTGGTTATAAGGAACTCCTCACGCAAACTGGGAGATGGAAGGTAAGGTTACAGGAGTGGAGACCACGGGCATTTGGTCCACACCTTGTCCAACTTTCTTGTGCCTTCAGATCCTGCATGGGTCCGATCTCACGTATACTACTTCCATTTAATGAAGGATTGCTGTTGTGCTCGTCCATTTTTATAACTCTGTGCATCAGACCATACCCAGTTCATGATA
This sequence comes from Heterohyrax brucei, assembly GCA_028571685.1. Classification (NCBI taxonomy): domain Eukaryota; kingdom Metazoa; phylum Chordata; class Mammalia; order Hyracoidea; family Procaviidae; genus Heterohyrax; species Heterohyrax brucei. Next base: position 60,030,176 of record CM053166.1, read on the forward strand.
GGCAGCTCAGGACATATGGTGACTTTGTGTCCTGTGGTTAAGTGTTCAGTCTCTACTGAGGCCTAGTAATAAGCTGTTTTAGTCAGCTAGGGCTGCTCTAACTGAAATACCACAGAGTGGATGGCTTTAACAAAGGAAGGTTTATTCTTACATAGTCCAGTAGGCTACAAGCCCGTATTCAGGGTGTCCACTCCAGGGGAAGGCTTTCCCCTTGTCAGCTCAAGAGTAAAGTGTGGTATTGGATCAGTCTTTGTCCAGGGAGCATCTTGGCACAGGAACCTCAGGTCTGAAGGATGCACTCTTCTCCCGGTGCTGCTTGCTTGATCGTAAGAGGTTCCCAATTCTCTGCCTGCTTCTCTGTCCTTTTATCTCTCCTAGGAGGAAAGAATTAAGGGTGGGGCAAGCCATGCTCCAGGGAAACTCCCTTTACAGTGGACCAGTGAGGTAATCCTATGAAGGGATTTACAGCCCCACCCTAATCCTTTAACATACAGCATAGGAACACCACAAAATGGAGGACAGTCACAAGACACTGGGAATCATGGCCCAGCCACATGGCTACACATATTTTGGGGGGGACACAATTTGATCCATGACACAAGTCAAAAGCTGCTTTTCAAAAGGAGAGTAGTTATCTGCAGAGGATCGCAATGCTTTACTCCAAAATCCTGAAAGTCTGTGCTGTAACACCAGCAGGGGCCCGCCAAAGACTCCAACCAGCATTTCTATCTGCCACTTACTCTGCCACTTGGGCCGTATGATCCAGCTGATCCAATGGTGCGTGAAGTGTCTGAAGCACCACTGGATCAGCTGGATCATATGGCCCAACTGGCAGAAAAGCCTGCACAGCAGCCTGAACCTATTGCAGAGCCTTCTGTTGTTCTGGGCCCCACTCAAAAGTAGCAGCCTTTTGCATCATGTGATAAACAGGCCAAAGTAGCACACCTAAATGAGGAATATGTTGCCTCCGAAATCCAAAGAGACCCACTAGGTACTGTGCCTCCTTTTTAGTTGTTGGAGCAGCCAGGTGCAATAATTTATCCTTCATATTAGGATATCATGGCACGTTGCTAGGAATTTCACTGAGAAGGTGCCTGAATTTTTGTGGGATTAATTTCCCACACTCTAGCATGCAAATGTTTAATAAGAGTCACTGACTCTTCTTCCTTACTAGGTCCAATCAGCAAGTCATCAATATGATGGACCAGTGTGACATCTCGTGGAAAAGGAAGACAATCAAGGACCCTGTGGACAAAATTATACATAGGGCTTAGAGTTAATGTAGCTCTGAGGCAGACAAGTGAAAGTGTATTGCTGGCCTTGCCAGCTGATGCAAACAGCTTCTTGTGGTCCTTTGAAACAGGTATGGAGAAGGCATTAGCCAGATTAACAGCTGTATACCAAGTACCAAGAGACATGTTAATTTGTTCAAGCAATGAAACTACATCTGGAACAGCAGCGGCAATGGGGTTCACCACCTGTTTAAGTGTGTGATAATCTACTGTCATTCTCCAAGACCCATCTGTTTTCTGTGCAGGCCAAATAGGTGAGTTGAATGGTGATATGGTGGGAATCACCACCCCTGCATCCTTCAAGTACTTGATGGTGGCAGTAGTTTCCACAATCCCTCCAGAAATGTGGTATTGCTTTTGGTTCACTATTTCCCAGGTAGTGGCAGTTCTAATGGCTTACATTTGGCTTTTCCCACCATAATAGTTCTCACCCCATTTGTCAGAGATCCAATGTGGGGGTTCTGCCAGTTGCTGAGTACCTCCATTCCAATTATGCATTATGGAACTGGGAAAATCACTACAGGATGGATTCAGAGACCACTGGACCTACTGTGAGATGAATATGAGCCAAGACTCCATTGATAACCTGACCTCCATATGTCCCTACTCTGACTGGTGGGCCACACTGACATTTTGGGTCTCCTGGAATTAGTGTCAGTTCAAAGCCAGTATCCGGTAGTCCCTGAAAAGTCTGATTGTTTCCTTTTCCCCAGTAAAGAGTCACTCTTGTAAAAGGCTGTAGATCCCTTTGGGGAAGGATGAGAGAAATATTAGCAGTTTTTGGCAGGGTATTAGAATTCTTCTTCAAAGGGACTTGGCCTCCCTTTCATTTAGGGGGCTGTGGATACTTAAATTTGATCATGTCTGAGAATCGATTGAAGGACCATGACTCTCTATTCTGGTAATTTGTGTTAAATTGCTGTTCACCTATCCTAGAATCCATCCATTTGTACAGATCAAGTAAATATTTAGTAGGTTTATTATCTATTTCATTCCTAGGGACACCATCACTAAGTAGCCAACTCCATAAGTCCACATGAGTCAGATTATTCCAATTATTATTTTGCCTCTGCTGTCCATTAGTGTAAGCATGCCCACCTTGTCTTTGTCAACTGAGTGCAGCCACTTGACCCCTATCACTGGGGGTTCAGTCAGCACCCCTGTAGTTAGGTGTCTTAATTCAGTTAGAGCAGCTCCCACTGTCATATCTGATTTACATAAAATGGCAATCACAGCAGTCTTCAAGAATCCTGGCACTCCCATCACAAATTTGTTTCTCACAGTTGTAGTGAAAGGTGTGTCCTCTGGGCACCCTATGTTTGGATTTGAAGGTCTAGACTGACAAATCCACACTAGCACACCAATTTTCCTAACCCTTTGGATGACCTCTTTTATAGTATACTAAGACCAATCTGGCAATTCAACTTGGTTTAGTGTAGGCTACCATATCATCCATGTTTCAGCAATCCAGCCAAACTATTAGGTCTTTTCTTAACTTCTCAAGCTGAAACATTGAATGGAGAATCTCTGTGGAGTGGGCCAATGTCAATAAATTCAGACTGATCTGTCTTTATATTCCTTGCACCATTATCCCACACCTTTAGCACCCATTCCTGTGTGTATTCCCCAGGTTTTTGTATGTATTAGAAAAGTCAAGTAGTTCCTTTGGAGTATAGCATATCTCCTCCTGGGTCACACATTTTTACTTCACCTTTTGGGGCTAATTGGGGCTTAAGTCTAGTTATAAGTCTAGAAGCCAAAACTGGCAGTGTGGAAGTGTTTTTAGAACTTTCAGCATAGTTTTGTACAGTAGCCATCTCAGGCCATGCCCCAGGCAGTAACTCAGGCAGGGGCTCTTTAGAGGTGGCTGGGCTACAGCTAATCTCCTTAGATAGGAGTGGAGGGGATAATGGCTTCCCTGGTTTAGAAGACAAACACAAAGTAATCCCTTCACATGGGTGTGGGTCTTCTGGCAGGAGTGATTCACTGGACATTAGGGGCTCAGTGTCTCCAGCTTCCTTCTAATCTGCCCATATGTCCCCATTCCATGTTTCACGGTCCCCTTTTTTCCCAATCAATTGCTGTCACTTTAACTTCAGATACTTCTCAAGGCTGGCAATTGAGCTGGCATTGCAATTCTGCCACTCTAACGATAAGCATCTTGGTTTGGCTCTTGGTAGTATGGGCTCTGCCATTACAGGTAATGAGATTTTCTTTTAAAGCAGAAGTGTAAGCAGCCAACCAACTTCCTTACACTTCTTAGCCTTACATAATTTTGAAAAGTTATCACACATGTTTTCACCCTGAGCCTCACCTTTCACCAATACCTGATCTATTTTGTGGATGTATGCTGCCACCTCAGCCCATGGACTGGCACAGCACTCTTTACTGCTAGAAGCAGAGTTATCAACAGCATTAATACTAGCCAGACTCGAGAACCATTTTAAAAGATGCATTTTTGCAATTTTGTTAACCTAGAACCACTCCTGGTACCAAATTATCTTAGGCTGAGTTTTCTCTAGGGAATTAAAACCAGTAACATGTATACATACAAGGAAAGATTTATATATAAAGGAAACAGCTCGTGCAATTGTAGAAGCTAACACCCCAAGTCCTGGCACAAGCCTCATGTCAGGTGGTCTGGGCTGTACCTGGACATCGCAACCAGGATGCAGTTCCTGGAAATCATCAGAGCAGGGTGAGCCTCTCTCTTTCTGGAAAGTCCCCACCTTGGTTCCCGGAAATCATCAGAATGTGACCAACCCCTCCCTTCCGGGAAAGTCCCCAGTTGTTTTTCTCATGTGCTAATCAGGCGGCTCACTGTACCTAAATCCTATTGGCTCCCACCTTTTTCCCCATGTCCCCACTAAGGTCCACGCTAGGCAGAACCGTCGGCCTCTATGTAAACCCTCTTCCCCAACCTGAAAGTGCAACTTCTCCAACTCCTACCTTGGAGCTCGCAGAGTTCGCTCGGGAGCACACAAGTAAATTCTGTCTTACTGCTGACTCTCACTCTTTTTCTCTCTGACTGCCGCTGATACGTTTAGCCTACCTCGCCTTACAGTGGGTGCCAATACGTCTACCCTACCTCACCTTACACCTCACGTGGCCGCGGGAGCTGGTGAATCCAAGATCAGCAGGTCAGAGACCAGAGTTCTAGGTCACCAGCTGTACAGGTTGGCAGATCCCAAGCTTGCAAGGAGACTGAGACTGTGAGGCCGCTGCTGACTCGCAGAGCTATAGAGTCTGGTGAACCCAGGATGGGCAGGTCAGGGAACAAGACTCTTTGCTCATCAGATGTAAGGGTTGATGAATCCAACAGCTGCTAGTTCAGGTCCAGGAACCAGACACAAAAGAGAGAAGGAGCTGCTGGCAATATAAGCAAACAAGGAAATAGGTGGTGGAAGGCAGAGAGATGAGAGATGAGAGCTGAGGGGAGGGAAGCTGCCACAGGCCCCACCCCTGCCACTTGATACAGCAGCAAAACATGAAGTTACCAAGCTGACACAGTGTTCACCACCACAGAGGGCAAAGCCTATTTCTTGCTCATTGCTGTACCCCCTTTACCTTCGTAATATCCTGTGAAAGTTGATTAATGTGTCATCTTTTTACAGTTATTACATGATTATATTATTACAGTGTATTAGCATATCAATGCCCTCTAGTAGTGTTAAGCAGCTATGTACCTTTTGAGGGATTTGGTCACTAGCAAATAGTTGTAATTTTTAAAGAGCTGTTGTCAAAACTTCTATGGACTGCTTTGTCAGAGCAATTTGAATAGAGTGCTCTGTATTTCAGGGAGATAAATGAAGCCAAAGCCTGGATCTAGGTTGGATCTGTAACTATCTTGCTGCATGGTGTTAGGAAAATAACTTCTTCTCTCTCAAATATTTTTCCTCATCTGTCAAAAAGAAATGTAGAATAAACAAGGTCTTATGTTTGACATTCTGTGACTATCTCTGCATGGTTGCTTTAAAACATAACCCCCAAATCCTTTGACTCTTCTCCACTGAATGATGGTGTCTTTGTACCCTCCCCTAGAAAATGGGCCCTATGACTGCTTGTCCAATAAAACACAGTGGAAATGATACTTTACAGTGATACTGTTCAGCATCATAGCAACATTACATTTCTAGACCCAGAATTTAAGAAATTGACAGCTTCTACTTCCTGCCTCTTGGAATGCTCAATCTTGGAACTTAGCCACCATACCTTGAGGAAGCCCAAGCACTCTGTGAACAGAGTCCTACCATGGAAAGAACTGAGTTCCTCAGTCCCCAGCACCATCTGAGGTCTCAGTTGACAGCACAGAATTACCAGCCCTTTGAGTGTGAGCAATTTTACAAGTGAATCCTGTAGCCTTTCTTTGAGCTGCCCCAGCTGATGCTTCACAAAACAGAGAGGATGTCACCTTACCAAGCCCCTCTCAAATTGCAGACTTGCAAGAAAACTAAGTGACAGTTCTTTTTAAAAGTCACTGAGCTTTTGGAGTGGTCTGTGACACAGCAATAGATGACTTGCACATACATTCTGGCTCCTTCACAGTACCTTAGACATTTCACCCACTGTAGGATTCTAGTATGTGTAAAATTAGTTCTAGACTTCTGGAAAATCAATGCTTACCTCAAATTTATAACAGTAGCAATAGTACTAGGACAGCTATACCTTAAGCAATCAAACGTTGGTTGAGTAGTGCTCCTCCTGGGCTTCTAAGCATAAGGTTCATGAAAAAAGCTTTGACTAAGTTAATTGACATAAGTGAGAAATACGCCAACTACTTTTCATTGCAATATAAATTCTGTGATTGCTAATGACTCTTTTCAAGACTTTCTAGGGATGATTGTCAGTTATGGGTAGGTTCCCAAACCACACTGAAGACTTTTCCTTCATTTATGTTTTTGCAAAGTGATGTTTCAGCCGTCGCACCAAGGTGCTGTTCACCACTGTGCCCCTTCAGTGGCCTAGGGGCTGGAATCCAGATCATTTCTTATTGGTGTTATGCTATATATAAGACAAGATGTTTAAACCCCAGTTCAAAAAATCTCGAGCTGCAAACAGTCCAGCACGTATGATGGAGAAACTCTTCTTTGTCAGTAGCCATACAGTTAATCTTCAATGGGCCTGAGAATTGACAGGGTTGTTTTTGTGTTGCCATTGTGGTTTTGGGGACTAGTGGTTTCCGGGCCAGGTATCAGGACTGAGCTTTGGGGTTGATTTCCCTTCAACATGAGGTCAGTTGTTTTTCTCCCTTACAAAACAGTGGTTATGAATAAGAAACATGGAGAGAAAAATTCTGAGCTAAATATCCGACTGTCTGTGTGACCTTGGACATGTCATTGGGCCTTCTGTGCCTCAATTTCTTCATCATGGTAATAATAGTAGTTCCTGCTCCATAGGATTTTTTTTAAAGGTTAAATGATTTAGTACATATAAAGCACTTAGAACAATGTCTGCAACATAGAAATTGCTTTGTAAGTGTTAGTTTTTATTATCACTTTAATATTGCCATTATTTACTATTATTTTTCTTTACTTCTTACCTTATAGATGAGTTGCCATTGCCTGTTGCTATCAAGCAGGCCTCACACTCATGGCACCTCATACACAGTAGAAAGGAGCAAAACAAAATGCTGCCCACTCCATGACTGGTCATGGGTAAGACTGCTATGACCCATAGGGTTTTAACTGGCTGATTTTAAGGATTAGATAATCAGGCCTTTCTTCTTAGTCTGTCTCAGTCTGGAAGCTCCACTGAAATGTGTTCAGCATCACAGCAACAGACAAGCCTCTTTTGACAGACTGGTGGTAGCTGTACATGAGGTTCATTGTATAAAAATCAAAGCTGAGTCTCCCACATGGAAGGCAGGAATTCTACTACTGAAATACCACTGTCCTCTTCTGCCTGAGAACCTTTGTCAAGATTAAATCCTCTACGTGTGGCACCAGGCAAAGCCTGCCACATCCAAGGGGCTTTTGTTAATTTCAAAAGTCTTGAGCATACCATTGCAACAAAGAGCACATTTGGACATCCTCTTTTTCTCTCTTAATCCTGAATCGTTCCTCCTCCCAGTTCTGCCTCCTCCCAGAAGCTACTCAACACATCCCACTTCCACCAGACACTTTCTACACCATTTGACCAACATGTTTGAGATAAGACTCAGGTTTTGAGATCTAGTGCTTTTTTATCCTAACACTCAGGCTTATGTCAATGGCTTAGTCTGAGTTCTCTGGAAATGGACTCTGAGACAGAGTTGTGTTCAGGTTTATTGGGTATAGCTCTAAGGAGATACCTTTGTAAGGAAGCAAGAAAGATGGATTGGACAGAGGGAGAAACTGCCCTGCCCTATAATGTGGTTGCTACAGAGGCTTCAGGAGCTCTTACAGGTAGCTGACAAGGCCCTTATTTCATATTGAGGGGGCAGGACCCAATAGCTGGAGATGGGAGTGTCAGCCCTACTGAGAGGATCTGGACAGAGCATGATGGGATACACAATCTAGACCACTTGTTTCAGGAGTGATAGATTTCTAATGAAAAGAGTTTGGAAGCCTACTAATAAAAGGCAGAAGTCCCTGGGTAGTGTAAATAGTTAATGTGCTTGGCTGCTAACCTAAAGTTCACACCTCAAAAGTAAGGCTTGGTGATCTACTTCTAAAACATTAGCTGCTGAAAACAGTTCTACTCTGACACACATGGGGTCACCATGAGTCAGAGTCAATTTTATATCAACTGGTAGTTAACTAGAGGCAAACAACTCAGGCAAATTAACTTAATTTCTCTTTGCCTCATTTTCTCTTATACTTTGGAGATGAGATCATTTATAAAGACTAACAGAGCTCTGGGGTTATACCTTTACCTTTGGAGATGCTCAGCCAATTCTAATTCCCTTCTCACCTTACTCCATTCCATGAAACTGTGAATTTTAAGTCTAGAAATTCTAGCCCCAGCATTTTCAAATGACACTGGAGCCTGTACTTTTGTTCTCAGTCAGGGATAGCACCAATAGCAGGATACGAAAGTTACTTAACACCTACAATGAGCCAGGCATTTGGCCAACTCATTTAACCCTCATAGCAATACTGTGGGACAGGTGTTAGCATCCTCATTTCCCAGATGAGGAAAGTGAAGCTCAGAGAGATGAAATGACTTGCTCAAGATTATATAGTTAGTAAGGGGCAGAGACTGGGTTTAAATTCAAATTTATATGCTGCTTCATGCATTACTGCCCTAGCACAGGTATGAGTGCCCTCCACTTTAAGGCTCAGACTTGCAGAATGTAGCTGGAAAAATAAATTAAAATTTTAAGGGACATTAATATTTTAAAAATACTGATGTAATTTTCTATTCTGCCTTCCTGAGTACACATCTTACCCTAGTTAACTCAAGATACCCAACTACCTAGACATGTTTTGAGTGTGTTAGTGTATGTGTGCTGGTGATAAGAAATGTAAAGGAGGAATACAGGTAAACCATATTTCTAATTGCAAAATAAGACTGCCCAGCAGACAGGATAGAGTACTTGGCAGAAATTCAAGGATAAGTCAGTAACCAATAAGGATTGAGATGAGGTCAAGTCACCACTGATCGTGAAACAAACTGAGAGAGGTAGAAGACTGAGGTTATACCACCCACAGCCATCAGTGAATGATGCTGTCAGAGCAAGTAATATATTTAAATGAGGAACTGAGGTCAACAACAACATTGTTTGGAGGAAAAATACACCGTGACTGAGGACTTCCAGGCTTTCACAGATGGAGCAGAATTTCACCCTGGAATGAGTCAGACCCAGAGTTTCTTCCATACCCTATGTAGACGATAAGCTGGTAAAACTTAGATTAGATTTTGAACTCGATGCTGTAATGGTTTAAGACTTTTAGGGACCTTGGGATGGGGTGAATGTATTTTGCTAATAGAATGAACGTGAATTTTTGAGGGCTGGAAGGCAGACTGCAGTCTGAAAAATGACCTCAAAGATACCCAGGTCTTAATCCCAGGTACCTGTGACTATGTTACTTTATATGTCAAAAAGGACTTTGCCAAAGGACTTTACAAAAGTTATTAAAGTGAGATCTTTAGGTGGTGTCTTAGTCATCTAGTGTTGTTGGAATAGAAATACCACAGTGAATGGCTTTAACAAAGAGAAATTTATTTTCTCATAGTAGAGTAGGCTAAAGGTCCAAATTCAGAGTGTCGTCTCCAGCGTAAGGCTGTCTCTCTCTGCTGGCTCTAGGAAGGTCCTTCTTACCTATCTTTCCCTATAGAGGAATCCTGGATCCAAGGAACATATTCTGCTCTGGACACGGCTTTCTTGATGGTATGAGGTCTCCCTGTCTCTCCACTCATTTATCTCTTTTATATCCCTAAAACACTGGCTCAAGATACAATCCAATCCCATAGATTTGAGTTCTGTCTCATGAACACAACTGCTGCCCATCTCCCCTCATTACCATCATAGAGGCAAGATTTACAGTACACAGGAAAACCAGATCAGATGACAAAATGGTAGACAATCACACAGTACTGGAAATTATGGCCCAACCAGACTGAGACACACATTTTGGGGTGGGAAACAATTCAATCCGTGACAGATGGAGAGAATATCCTGGATTATTCTGGTGGGGCTAAATATAATCATAACTGTCCTGACAAGAAGGAAGCAGAGAGGTTTTACTACAGAAAAGGAAGGAAAACAAAAGTAAGAGACTGGAGCTACGCAGCCACAATCTAAGGAATTTTGACAGCTACCAGAAGCTGAAGAAGCAAGAAACAAATTTTTCCCCTGGAGCCTCCAGAAGAAACCAGCCTTATCGACACCTTGATTTTAGGCTCATTTTGGACTCCTGGCCTCCAGAACTGTAAAATAATTAATTTGGGTTGTTTTACGCCATGGAGTTTGTGGTAAATTGTTAAAACATAAATGGAAAACTAGTACAGATTACCATGAAGTCAACCATAATCTTTTACCCACCATAAAACCATAAGGCGTTAGATAGTCTAACCCCCTCACTCCTCTCCCCTCCAAGATTAAGATCCATTTTCCACACTTGGCCTTTTTGTTTTGCACATCTGGAGGCTGATGTTTACTAACTTCTCCAGCTGAGCTCACTTGACTTCTCCCTTCTAGTTATTTTGGGCCAGTGGAAGTAAGGCACCAGCAGGAGATAAGAGTGTGAGTGACAAGACAGATTGAGCTTATTTTCCTCCTGCTCCCTCCCTTTCTTCCTGGCAGTGTACTAGAAGTGGTTGTATCCCTAGCTGAATGAGAAGCCCTCTCCTATACAGCAGGTGTACAGTAGGTGTCACTGGATTCTGGAAACTAGTTCTCCCTTTACCCATTTAGGCTTAAGAGTGGCAATACTTTCTTGCTCTTAAGAACCTTGGAGTGTTTCCATGTGCCTTGCTGGTTTGTCTTGACCCTATCCATACCTTTTAAAAAGTCCCTTCATCAAAAAACCCCTACTGAGTACCTTATTTCCTGTAGGGTAGAATTATTTTCTCTCCTAGTTTGACCCAGTCTCAGTATATTCCAGTTGTTCCAGTCTAATTGTTACCAGTTACTGTCAAGTCAGTTTCAACTCATGGTAACTCCATGTGTGTCATAGTAGAAATGCGCTCTAGAGGGTTTCAAAATGGCTAATTTTTTTGGAAGTAGATCACCAGGCTTTTTTTGTGAAGGTACCTCTGGGTAGATGCAAACCTCCAAGCTTTCAGTTAGTAGCTAAGTCGGTTAACTGTTTGCACCAGCCAAGAACTCGAAATCAGTGGGCACTGAGTTGATTCAGGCTCATAGCGACTCACTGAGTGCCAGAGTAGAACTTTACACTGCAGGGTTTTAAGTGGCATATTTTCAGAAGTAGATCGCCAATCACTTCTTCCAAAGCAACTTTGGGTGGGCTCAAACCTCCAAACTTATTGTTAGCAGCTGAGTAGGTTAATTGGGAATTATAACGGCACTCCCTTTCACTCTCAAAAACTGTTAGTGTGCACAGGATCCTACTACAGACAGGGCAGAAGAAGGAGGAGATATTGAAAAAGGCTGCATTTGAACCACATTAGAGCCTTAACTAATTGGCTTTTCTGCTCCTCACAGAAGAATGTCAGATTAGTTATAGACACAATAAATGGAACTGAATTTCCTTTACACATGCAGGTTGTAGTGGGAATGATTTTTCAAGGCCTGTTACTCAATTGTCAATCGTCGGAGACAGGATTTTACCTTATGCATCTTTGCCAGCTCTACTATACCTAGTGCCCTGCTTGGCCTGAGGTTTGTAAACACTTTCCGAATGAACAATAAGGGAATGGTGTTATCATGTTCAATCAGTGTGAAAACTCATTCACACATGGAGGTAACCATGGTACCAGTTCTTACAGGCACTGCAGATATTTGACAGAGGCAGACACTGCTGCAGTCACCGTTAGAGAAAAAAGTATTGGTAGAGTGTGTGTGTGTGTGTGTGTGCGTGTGTGTGTGTGTGTGTGTGTGTACCCACATATGTTTGTGTAGGTTTGGGAGTGAGATTACAATCTAAATATAATTGGAGAATCATTTCTTTTATTAGGGAGATATAAACTTTAGAGGAACAGAATGCATTTTATATTTTAAAATTCTCTTGGTTTGTCCCTTCTCATTGCACACAACAGAAGCCATTATATACAACAGAAGCTGGCCACTGCATGGCCTGTGTTAAGGTCATCTCTTCTAGTTCTGTTTTATTTAACACACGTTTATTGAGCATACATGGTGCGTCAAGCCTTGTGCTAACAGGTGTATTCTCAGAAGTCTACCTGCATAAACCACGGTCCCAGCCTGTGAGCATCCTAGTCTATCGAGTTAGAAGCACTCCTTTCTTCTACCTCCTGCCTCAACTTTTTCTCTCTCTCCTTCTGAATGAATAGATGATTTTAGTAGAACATCAGTCTATTCCTACGGAGAATCAGGGGCCAGTTGGACTCAAAAATCCTATCACTGCTTAAAGAAACTTCTCAGAAGCTCTGGTTGCTAGGAACAGCCTGACCCCTTTCTGGGTGGTTTTGCAATGTTCTCAGGCAGTGATGTTTGTTCATCAATGATAAAGCAGTTGTGCCCAGAGGATGGGACTCTGACAGGAATCCTATGTGTTTAACACAGGTATGCTCTGTAGCAGAGCTGTGAACCAGGCTTGGGTGGTGGCATACTCATAGTCCTGAAAGCAACACTCATCTCCATGCTAGTAAGGGATGGCTCTTTACTGTCCTGGGCTCCTTCCCCCTGTTAGGTATGGGTCACCCTAGATTAAGCAGTCTCTGTCTTCAGGTGTGGAATCCCTTCAGGGGTCACCTCTTTGCTACAATAACATTTTCTGATCCTCTCTGCTCTAGACCTTGACCCTGACGTCTACTGCTGCTTCTTACCTTTCCTTTGACCATGGCCACAAGTAGTCCTAAGATCCCTGACAGATAACCTAAATTTTTACTCTAGCTCCTTATGGCCTGTGTAAGAAACTCCACTGGCTTTCTACACCCTGACAGGACAAGAGTTTCCAACTAAGAAGGTAAGTCATAGTCTTAATACACAGCTACAAATTCTTGGCCACTCCTCCCATCAAAAGGAGGAGTCTAATTCCCCTCCTCTTCAATATGGCCTGACCATAGTAGTTGATTTTAATAAATGTGATTTTAAAAAGGTGATGCTCTATAGCTGAAAGGATACATCATAAAAAGGTGATACATCTTTGGCTTGACTGTCTCTCTTGGGATGCTCACTTTTGAAACTCAGCCCAGGCCACAGGGACAAGCCACATGTAAGTGTTCTGGTTGACATGCCCAACCTAGATCCTAGCTGACAGCCAGAATTACCCACCAGACCTGAGATAAGGGAGCCTCCAGGATGATTCAAGCCCCAGGTGCTGTCTTCCTGAACCACAAAGGAGATCCTGAGAGAAACCCGGCTAACTGAGCTCAATCAACCCTCAGAACTGTGAGAAATAATATTAACAACTTATTCTTGCTGTCCCAATGTCACTGGATTTGGACTTGTTTGTTAGGCGGCTATAGACAACCATAATGAGTGGCAAGAAGAACTTGCAGAAAGTTCAGAGAGAGCCAGAGTGACTGAAATGTTATATGTAAAACAAGATAACGTGCTGAGGAATAAGCTTTCTTAGCCAATCAAGGGAAAGATCAAAGGGAAATTTCAAAATGTTTTTAAAAACACAGCAATGGAGACAATTTTTGGTTTTCAGTGAGGGTAGAATAAGAGGAAATTGGCTTAAGTTGCTTCATGATGAATTTGAGATTCATGTACGCAGGTATTTTTGAATGGAGCATGGGCACTCCTAGTTCAAAGAACCATACATTGTCTTTCTTGTTTTCCTGACCTAATTAGGTGCTTTCTTGTCCTTCATGGTCACTGTGGTTTCCAAAAAACTATTAGTACAAAATATAATAAATACATATTAAAGATATACATCAGATATACATTAAGTTTCAAAGAATTAAGAAAGAAAGAATTCATATTCCTTAGAATGGTATCATTTCTTTAAATAGGATAATAAAAAAATTAACTGACACCTCTGGGTTAATTGGTTTAAAAATACATGATATAATCTGTCAATAGATTCACACAGAAGATGGTGGACTGGGACAGATGTCACTTTTTCAGCATTCTCATTATATACCAAGTTATTTTGTGATTCCATGACTTTTACTTTCCCTCTGCTTTGGTATGTCACCCCACCCCAACCCCTTATTTTATTTCTGCTTGTTGGTCAATTACCTGTTGCTAAGCAACAATCACCTCCTAACAAATATAAAATATCATATGGCTTAACAACTATTTGTACAGCCTGTGGACGATGTTGTGGGTTGGCTGAATTAGAACATCTCCTATGATCATCCATTGTAACTCAAGCATAGCCACCACCTGTATGTCAGTGGAGACTTGCATGATGCTATGATACTAGACAGGTTTCAGCATAGCTTCCAAACTAAGATGTATTCAGAAGAAAGGCCTGGAAATTTACTTAGGAAAATCAGCCAATGAAAACTTTATGAATCACAAGGATTCAATCCACAACTGTCAGCTGGATTCTCTAGGGAAGCAAAACCAGTAACATGTATAATATGTATAGAGAAAGGTTTATATAAAGGAAACAGCTCACCCAATTGAAGATAAGTCACAAGTCCTAGTACAAGTGTCAGCAGCTGCAGAAGCTAGTGAAGCCGAGGTTGGCAAGTCAGAGAATAGAGTTCCTGCTCATGGGCTGTGAAGGTCAGTAAATCCCAAGACGGAGGGCAGGGCTGCAAGGTTTCTGCTGATACATGGGGCTGCAGGGGCCAGCAAACCCAGAATTGGCAGGTCAAGGCAAAGGACTCTTACTTGCAGGCTGTAAAGGTCAATGAATCCCAAGAGCTGCTTGTTCAAGTCCCAAGAACCAGATGTAAAAAAAAACAAGAGAGTAGGGGCTGCTGGCAAGGTGAGCAAACAGATATAGGTGGTAGCATGTGGGGAGATGAAGGCTGAGGGGGTGGTGAGATGCCACAGGCCCCAACCCAGTTGCCAAAACATTGAAAATTGTTGTCCAGACAAGGTGACACCCAGTCTTAACCATCACAACAACCAATTGTGGGAATGGTACGGTACTAGGCAACGTTGTGTTCTGTTGTGCTTGGGGTCACATGATTTAGGCTGATGCCACAGCGGTTAACCATGACTTGATATCTTTGAAACTCTGGTCCGAGTCTTTGGTGTAGATAGTTTTGAAATGTGGACAATCAGCTAAGCCACGCAGCATGTAACATGCTTTATAATACCAAGGAATATGAAGCTCCTGAACAGAAACTAGATCCCCATCTTCACCTGGTCTTGAAATATACTTTTGTTCTTTTTGCTCAGTCCTTCCAAATGTATCCACCCACCGTGACTCCTTAGGTGGAGAAGAACATTGGATTTATAGAAAGCATCCAGAATCCCTTTGGAGGGACAAGGGTAGCCCTCCTTTTGCATCTGAAACTTAATCACAAAAGCCAAACCCAGTGAGTTTTTTCCCCACTGCTTCTTCTGCGATTTTTGATGCTGGAGGGCATTTATTCAGCTTTTATTATTTTCTTGTTAAAGAATATTTAATCTTGCTGGTGGATTGGTGTGGGTAGCGATCACATCAGAGGAAACAGAAAGAAATCCAAGCCTGATTTTGAAGGAAAAGTTATGCATAAGCCATTACATGGTGGTACATTCTTTATATTTAATAAGCAGCTCAGGAAAGAATAGAATTGCTTCCAAACTATTCAAAAAGCAAAATCAGCTGTGTGGAGATCATACCTGGTGTTAAGAAACTCAGAGCTGTGTTGTAGGAAGCCATATACATTTGTGAGCAAACATTTTTCAGAAATGGTCTATTGTTTATGAAGTGCTCTGGAGCTAGAAAGCAACATTGACTAAACAATGGATCTGAGGTTCTCATGATTTGAAGTGCTGAAGGTTTAAAACAGAAGGCTGAAGGGAGCTCAGCTAAGACCTTGGAATGTTTAGAATATAACTAATGAGGCTAGAATCTGGGAGAAAACATCTGATATTGTCACCAACTGAATCATAGTTCATTAGAATTTTATCGATCTACATCTATCATATAATTTACTATAGTGGAACTGCTTTCATTTGACTGTGCTAGGACAACTGCAGCAACTGTTGACATGGTGGCTGCATAATAACAATTGTGGGCATGGTGCAGGACCAGGCAGTGTTTCACTCTGTTGTATATGGGGCTCCTATGAGTCAGAACTGAATTGACGGCACCTAACAACAGCAACTCGATGGCACTTGGCCAGCTTGGCCAACAACAGCAACAGCAATAGGGAAACTTTGTGATGTGTTATTTTTTAAATCTCTTCAGTATTCTGATCTGTGAAATGGGGAATAATAATAACACTTTATAAAGCTTTTGTGCTCTATGAGATAATGCATGTAAAGTTCTTAGCCTTGTGCCTGGTACAAAATAGTAGCTAACAATTAAGCCAAAGCCAAGCCAAGCTAACAATTAAAGTAATTATTATTACGTCCGCCGAAGAGCAGTGCAGTAAACAAAAACCATGTATTTTTTGAAATTTCATAGAATTGGATTTAAATCCCAGTCTTTTTATTTTTTGGTTTCATGTAAGTAGCACTCTGTCCTTGTTTACTTCATTACAAGTTGGGACATTACTTATATATTTGCTGTGAAGTTTAACTGAAATTACTTACAAAAATAATTAAATTCAGTGTCTGGTATGTGAAAATAGATCAATGGATGATAGCTATCATTACCTAGCAGAATTTTTATAGTCTCTGGGAGGTATGAGAGCTGCCAATTAAGTTTGCGAGCTCATCCTCATTGCTGCATATCACTATGGTCACCTTTGAAGTATTCCCCTTGGGAAACTATGCACCTATGCTAGTGGCTACTTCACCTTGAAGACAATTCTGGAACTCTTTCTGGAATGGCTATCAGAGCTGTTGTCGTATTACCCTTGATGACCCAAATGTCATGTCTTCCTTTCAATATTTCCTTTATCGTCAGGTAAATAAAAAAAAGTCATTGGGGGAGAGATCAGGTGAGTAGGGAGGGTGTTCCAATACAGTTCTTTGTTTACTGGCTAAAAACTCACTTGCTGACAACTATTCAGTTAAGTTCATGAACTTGCCACCTTGCCACTGTGTGCAATGACCATTTTAGAAAAAGTTCCAAAATTGCTTTGAAGTGTACACTAGGCACTGGCATCAGTGAGCAGCTTTCCAAAGGGAGTAACTTCTATGGTGACCACAGTGATACTCTACAATGATGTATGTAGGACTTAGAACAATTAAGTTCATGGACTTAATCGTCAAAGCTTGTATGCTTGAACTATGCTGTACCTGATACTATGAAAAGAGGAACCACTATACTTCAAGATTAGCTTTAATTGTGGCTGGGTCATTTTGGGTCCTCCTAGAAGATGGAATTAGATATGAAGGAGACGTATTAAGTGAAATGCCTCTGATAGACACAGGAAGGGGGAACAGGAGTAGGCAGGGAAAGACTTTGGACTGGGTTACATGTCTCACCCCTGTGAAAGAAGAAAGGTAAGGGAGGAGGGTGGGATAGGAAGAGCCTCAGGCTGCAGCACAGCCCTGAGAAAGTCATGGTCACACAAATGGGGAGCCCCAGATCAAAGACTTTCCATCAGAATAGTCCCACATCAGGCAGGAATGGCTCAGCACCAGTACCCCACACTGTGCTTAGTCATTGGCCTGAGGTAAATGTGGGCTTGGCATAAATGCTTCAGTAGAGCTGAATGTACAGCAACATGAGGCTGTTGGTCAACTATGCTTTTCTTACAGTTTCCTGAAGGAGGATCTGAGCAGTGTACTTCTATGGCCATAGGGGTAAACTAAGCTTCATCTCTGTCAGTATTTTCTTTGTTCCTATTAGTTACTTCCTGGCCTGGGTCAAGCCCCCATAGGTTACTTTTTATAAATGTGGAATAGACCTAAGAAATATTGCAAACTATTTCTGGAGAATAACTGAGGTATTGAATTGCACAACATAGTATTATGAAAAATCAACATAGGCATTCTTATGAAAAAAACAATCAGGTGTTATTTTGTCCTATTTGATTCTTCAAAGGAAGATACACCACTCATTTTCTTTCCATATGTAAATGAAAAAAATGTATACTTTAAGTGACATCTTTAGTTATGAGGGTTCAGTAGTTCATGAAGTCTATTCTCCTGTCTAATTACACTGCTCAGATTTCTTTGAACTTTTTGTTTTAGAAGGGTCTCAGGAATATAATAGCAGACATGGATGGGAGGGATACAGTGAATCTACTTTTGGCTTTTATTTCCTCTGCTCTAAAACCATTGCTTTTTTTCATGATTCCCATTTACCTCCCCCTTCATTTGTGATGTGGATGTGGAAATATTAGCTTGCTACACAATTTGAGGATCCAGATGAAAGGTAATATGTAAGCCTCAGTAACACTACTGGCATTGTGTCAGCAGTTCAGTGTTTATTCACCAGAAACAATTTAATGGTGGTGGAAAAGACAAGCTGGAGGACCCCCTAAGTGGCAGTCGCTGATGGCATAGGTCATGGATCCAACTCCTTGGGGTACAAAATTACAGCCTTTCCTATCAGAACATTACCATGATAGCGTAGAGGCAGAAATGGAAAGTAGGAGAGGCAGAAAATGAGAATAACTGTAAATGCTCAAATTGTAAACGTATGGGCACTGGAACTGAGGGGGCAGGAGCAGAGAGATAAGGAAAAGCATAGAAAATACACAACAGGAGATTTAAGGCTAAGTGATAACTGGTTTATGGCTGAATCTGCTCAGTGCTTAAGAAAAGTAAATAGGTGTTAAGCATGTGAAACTAATGAATGTGTCATATTACTCAGGAATTGACAGGGCTGATCAACCAGTAGCAGGACTGACTAAATTAAACCTTGGCAGGGCGGACAGAGGCCATGATCACCATTGGTGTGATCCTTTCTCAATATTCTGAGTTGGAAACATAACAAAAGAGACTGAAAACAAAGGCAACTGTTTATGCTGTTGGTATCCTGTGGAATCTTCACAGATTTTTTTCATTGTATACCATTTTTTTCCACTGACTGCTTTGACACATATATTAATTAATATTTTAATTTTAAAAGTGATATTAAAATTTTTTAATTATATTGTGTTTAGGTGAAAGTTTCCAGCACAGATTCATTTTTGATTCAAAAATTCTGTACACAATTTTTTTACATTAGTTACAATCCCTGCACTATGTCAGCACTCTCCTTCTTTCCCTTTCCACTGTAGATTCTCCAGGCATATTTCTCCAGTTGTCTTTTCTCACCTTCTCGTCTTTGCTCTTAGGCAGGTATTGCTCATTTGGTCTTGTATAGTTGATTGGACTAAGAAGCACATAGCCCATGTGTGTTATTATTTGTTTTATAGGCCTGTCTAGCCTTTGGTGTTACTCTGTCCACAACATTAAGATCACCTTTACTTTGAGGAGGCAACTTTTCCCCAGGCATCTTCTGAGTGCTTTCCAACCTGTGGGGGATGCTCATTTTCCAGCGCTGTATTTGACAGTGTTCTGCTGCTATTCATAAGGTTTTCCTTGGCTAGTTCTTTTCAGGAGTAGACTGCAGGTCCTTCTTCCTGGTCTGTCTTAGTCTGGAAACTGAACTGAAACCTGTTACCCTTTTGGTACCTAAATACCAGTGGCACAGCTTCTAGCATCACAGCAACAAGCAAGCCTCCACTGACAGAACAAGAGGGCACTGCATGGTTTAAAGTCAGGAAAGGTGTGTGTCAGGGTTGTAACCTTTCACTATACCTTTTCAATCTGTATGCTGAGTGAATAATCTGAGAAACTGGATAATACAAAAAAGAATGAGACATCAGGATTGGAGGACAACTCATTAACAACCTGCATTACACAAACACCAACACCTTACTTGGTGGAAGTGAATAAGATTTGAAATACTTACTGAAGAAGATCAAGGACCACAGCCTTCAACACGGATTACACCTCAACATCAAGAAAACAAAACTCCTCACAACTGGCCCCGTAAGTAACATTGTCATAAATGGAGAAAGGATTGAGGTTGTCAAGGATTTCATTTTACTTGGAGTCATAATCAATGCCCATGGAAGCAGTAGTCAAGAAATCAAAAGATGTATTGCTTTGGGAAAATCTGCTGCAAAGGATCTCTTTACAGTATTGAAAAGTAAAGATGTCACCTTGAAGACTAAAGTGTGCCTGACCCAAGCCATGGTATTTTCAATCACAATCATATGCATGAGAAAGCTGGACAATGAACAAAGAAGGCAGACGAAGAGTTGATGCCTTTGAACTGTGGTGTTGGAGAAGAATGTTGAATGTACCATGTATTGCCAAAAGAACAAATGGAAGAAGTACAACCAGAGTACTCCTTGGAAGCAAAGATTGCAAGACTGTGTCTTCCATACTTCAAACATGTTGTCAGGAAAGATCAGTTCCTGGAGAATAACATCATTCTTGATGGAGTGGAGGGACAGCAAAAAATAAGAAGACCCTTGAGATGAATGGGCTTAAGCATAGAAACGATTGTGGACATGGCACAAGACCAGGTAGTGTTTTGTTCTGTTGTTCATAAGGTCACTATGAGTTGGAACCAACTCGACAGCACCTAACAATAACAATAGTCTTCGGCTGGAAGGCAGACTTTAGGCGTGGCTTCAATTGTGAGTTAGCATGGTGTTCGGAAGTCATAGTTTCAGGGGTTCCTCCAATCTCTGTCAAGCTAGTAAGTCTGGTATTATTTTGTGAATTTGAACTTTTTTATACATTTGTTTCCTGCATGGTCCAGGGCCCTCTATTGTGATCCCTGTCAGAGTCATCAGTGGTGGTAGACTGGCACCATCTAGTTCTTCCAGGCTCGGACTGGTGGAAGCTATGGTTCATGTGGTCTGTAAGTCTGTTGGACTAATATTTTCCTTGTGTGTTTGATTTTCTTCATTTTCCTTTGCTCAAAACCCCAAAACCAAGCCCATTGCTGTCAAGTTGATTCAGACTCATAGCGACCCTATAGGATAGGGTAGAACTGTCCCATAGAATTTCCAAGGAGTGCCTGGTGTATTTGGACTGCCAACTTTTGGTTAGCAGCTATAGCTCTTAAACACTACACCACCAGGATGGGGGCCAATAGATGTATCTCAGGTGGCTTCTTGAAAGCTTTTAAGACTTTGGACACTACCCACCAAAGTAGAATGTGGAACATTTTCTTTGCTTTTCTTTTATTGTGATTGAGTAAAGGTGGGATTGGAACATTTTCTTTATGAACTATGTTACACCAATGGACTTAGAAATCCTCTGAGATCGTGTACTTCAGCCCTCAGCCCCAGTAACTCCATCCCTCAATGTGTTTGGATGTGCCTAGGAAGCCTCTGTGACTTTGCCTTGATCAAGCTGTGCTGACTTCCCCTATATTGTGTGTCTTTCCCATCACCAAAGTTAACATTTGTTTTTTATCTAGTTAGAGACTTCCCCTCCCAACCACCTCCCCTTATAACCATCAAAGATTTTATTTTCTATGTGTAAACTTTTCCTTGGGTTTTCATGTAACAGTGATCTTACACAATATTTGTCCTTTGGGGGCTGACTTATTTCATTCACTAAAGCCCTCCAGATTCATCCATGTTGTGAGATGGTTCCTGGATTCATTATTGTTTTTTTTGTTGTTGTTGAGTAGTATTCCATTGTGTGTATATACTCTCGTTTGTTTATCCATTCTCCTGTTGTTGGGCATTTAGATTATTTCCATCATTTTGCTATTGTGAATAATGCTGTAATGAATTTGGGCATGCATATGTCTATTAGTGCAACAGCTCTTATTCCTCTAGGATATATTCCTAGGAGTGAACTTGATGGATTATATTTCTTTATTTGACATTTTTTTCTTAATTTTTATTTTTATTTAACATAACTGAGTGAAAATGTACATTCACATATAAATTTACATGCCCACCTATATGCAGCTTCCACTGCTCTCCCTGTCCGGTGACTGCACACTATTCCTCTCTGCTCCATACATGTCTCATCCTCCCAACAGCCTCCTTTCCCCTCCACTTCGTCCACTCCCCTTCCTCCAGCCAGAGGTCAGCAAGATGATATCCTATAGACGTACAGAACCATAAAGTGCTTCCAATATACGGTCACTCTGCATGGCCATGAGTCGGATCCGACTCGACGGCACTTGGCTTGGCTGGGTGCATGGCCAAGTCCAATCCATTTCTGTCCAAAGAGCGAGCCTTTGTTATAATTTATGGGAAAGGGCAGCATCAGGGCGGGGGGCCATGCTCTCAGAGGAACCCCAAAACCACTGGACCATCAATTGAGGTCTTTTAGTGGAGATCTCATGATGCACCTCTTTTTATTCTTGTGTTGCCAGTGAGACTCCTCTCTGTGAGCTCCATCGTGGCTATCGCTGGTGGTGGCCGGGCACCATCCGGTTCTTCCGGTCCCAAGTCGATGTAGGCACCCACTCTTGTGGGTCTCTCTGTCTTCTTGGTTGTCTTTACCGCAAGTCATTTTCGTCCTCGGTGAGCATCCGTTCTTGCTGAGTTGGGACCATTTGCTGTGTCCTCGGATGGCAGCTTGGCAGCTTTTAAGACCCCAGACGCCACTCATCAATGTGGGGTGCAGAGAGCTCTCTTAGCAAAATGCTAGTTGTGCCAATTGGCCTGGAATTCGCCTAAGAGCGTGGTCCCCCGCCCCCTGCCCCAGCTACTCTATCCTTGCAGTATTAAGATGGAAGGAGTACTCAAGTTAGGCTGAAGTCCACATAATGTTGTTCTTGTTTCTAATGTGTGCTATCACCGCTTTCTCCCAACTAGATTTCTAGTAACTATCTAAAGTAAACCCTCCTCCCCTTCCTCCCTCCCCTCCCTTGCAGCTGTCAAAGAGTCTGTGATTCTATACACAAGTCTGTTTTCGAGATCTTATCGTAGAGGTCTCATACAGTATTTGTCCTTTTGTTGCTGACTACTTTCACTCAACATAATGTCTTCCAGTTGAAACCAGGTTAGGAGATGTTTCCTGGAATCATCATTATTCTTTATGATTGCGTAGTGCTCCATTGAGTATATGTACCATAGTTTACCTATCCATTCTTCTATTGTTGGGCATATGGGTTGATTCCATCTTTTTGCTATCGTGGACTGTGCTGCGATAAACATTCTGGTGCATGTGTCCATTGGTGTGAAAGGCCTTGATTCTGTAGGATATATTCCAAGTAGTGGAATGACTGGGTCAAATGGTATATCGATATCCATTTTTTTAAGGAAGCGCCAGATTGCTTTCCAAATAAGCTGGACCATTTGCAACCCCACCAACAGTGTAGGAGGGTTCCACTTTCTCCACAGCCTCTCCAGCATTTGTTGTTTTGTGTTTTCTGGATCATGGCCAATCTTGTTGGGGTGAGATGGTATCTCATTGTTGTCTTGATTTGAATTTCTTTAATAACTAAAGATCATGAACATGTCCACATGTGTTTTTTGGCTGCCTGGATCTCCTCTTTAGTGAAGTGTCTGTCCATCTCCTTTGCCCATCGCTTAATTGGATGGTTTATCTTCTTCTTATTGATATTTTGTAGTATCTTATAGATTATGGAGATCAGGCGTAGGTCTGACATAGAGTTGCCAAATACTTTTTCCCATTCTGTGGGTGTTCTTTTAATTCTATTGATAAAGCTTTTGGATGAGCAAAAGTGTTTGATTCTTAATAGTTCCCACTTATCTATTTTCCCTTCTGTTGATTGAGGTTTCTTTGACAGATTTTGGAGTCTGTCCTCATTGTGTATTAAAACTTCCATTGTTGTTCCTACCTTTTCTTGGATGAGCTTTATCGTTTTAGGTTTGATATTTAGGTCTTTTATCCAGTTGGAGTTGGTTTTTGTATAAGGTGAAAGATATGGATCTTGATTCAGTTTATTGCAGATGGATAACCAATTTTGCCAGCACCATTTGTTGAAGATACTGTTTTTACCCCAGTTTAATGTCTTAGGGCCTTTGTTGAATATCAACTGATCATAGGCAGATGGTGACATCTCTGGGGTCTTAATTCTGTTCCATTGATCCATCTGTCTGTTCTTCTACCAGTACCAGGCTGTTTTGACCACTGTGGCAGTGTAGTATGTTCTAAGTTCAGGTAATGAGAGGCCTCCCAGTGTGTTCTTCTTCTTTAGTACTGCCTTACTTATGCGGGGCTTCTTCCCTTTCCAAACAAAATTGGTGATTTGTTTCTCCATCTCATTAAAAAATGATGCTGGAACTTGTATTGCGATTGCATTATATAAATAAATTGCTTTGGGTAAAATAGACATTTTCACAATGTTAAGTCTTCCTACCCATGAGCAGGGTAGGTTTTTCCATTTATCTAAGTCTCTCTTAGTTTCTTGTAGTAAGGGCTTGTAGTTCTCTTTGTAAAGGTTTGTTGTTTCTCTGGTTAGATTAATTCCTAGGTACTTTATCTTCTTAGGGGCTATCGTAAATGGTATTGATTTAATAATTTCCTCCTTAATAGTCTCCTTGTTGCTATAAAGGAATCCTACTGATTTACTTATGTTTATCTTCTATCCTGAGACTTTGCTGAACTCTTCTATCAGTTTGAGTAGCTTACTTACAGATTCCTTGGGGTTCTCTGCATGTACAATCATATCATCTGCGAACAGGGAGATTTTAATTTCCTCTTTGCCAATGCAGATGCCCTTTATTTCTTGGTCTCGTCTAATTGCTCTCGCTAGAACTTCTAGCACAATGTTGAATAGGAGAGGTGAGAGTGGGCATCCTTGTCTAGTTCTTGATCTCAAGGGAAAGTCTTTCAGTCTCTCTCCATTCAGGATGATGTGGGCAATTGGCTTTGTATGAATGGCCCTGATTGTGTTGAGGAATTTTCCGTCTATGCCCATTTTGCTAAGAGTTTTTAGCAAGAATGGGTGTTGGACTTTATCAAATGCCTTTTTGGCATCAATGGACAATATCACGTGATCCTTGTCTTTTGTGTTATTTATGTGGTTAATCACATTAATTGTTTTCCTGATGTTGAACCAGCCTTGCATCCCTGGTATGAATCCCACTTGGTCATGATGGATTATTTTCTTGATATGTTGTTGTATTCTGTTGGCAAGAATTCTGTTGAAGTTTTTTGCACCTAGGTTCATGAGTGATATCGGTCTGTAGTTCTCTGTCTTTGTTGGATCTTTCCCTGGCTTAGGTATCAGGGTTATGCTGGCTTCATAGAATGAGTTTGGGAGTACTCCATCCCTTTCTATACTGTGAAATAGTCTCAGTAGTATTGGGGATAACTCTTCTCTAAATGCTTGGTAGAATTCTGCCGTGAATCCATCTGGGCCCGGACATTTTTGGTTGGCAGTGTTTTGATGACCTTTTCAATCTCTTCCTTTGTAATGGGTTTATTAAGTTGTTCTGCTTAACGTTGTGATAATTTGGGTAAGTTGTATGAGTCAAGGAATTGGTCCATTTCCCCTAGGTTTTCAAATTTGTTAGAGTACAGTCTTTCATAGTATTCTGTTATGATATTTTTGATTTCTGTTGCATCTGTGGTGACAACTCCCCTCTCATTTCTAATTTGGGTTATTTGTTTCCTTTTCTGCTTTTCTTTACTAAGTTTAGCCAGTGGTTTATCAATTTTGTCGATGTTTTCAAAAAACCAGCTTTTGGTCTTTTCAATGTTTTCAATTGTTTTTCTATTCTCTAATTCATTTAGCTCTGCTGTAATCTTTATGATCTCCTTTCTTCTGGTGCCCGAGGGGTTCCTCTGTTGTTCTCTTTCTACTTGTTCAAGCTGTAGAGTTAGTTCCTTGATTTGGTTTTTTTCTTCCTTCCAGATGTGTGCATTTATGGAGATAAACAGCTCTCTGAGCAGTGCTTTGGCTGTATCCCATAGGTTCTGGTAGGAAGTGTTTTCGTTCTCATTGGAATCCATGAATTTCTTTAATTCATCCTTGATTTCCTCTATAACCCATGCTTTTTTGAGCAAGATGTTGTTCAGTTTCCAAGAGTTCCACTTTCTATCTCTGTTTTTTCTGCTATTGATTTCAACATTGATAGCTTTATGATCTGAGAAGATGCTTTGCAGTAATTCAATGGTATGGATTTTGTTGAGCATTGCATTATGGCCTATCATGTAGTCAATTCTGGAGCATGTTCCATGTGCACTGGAGAAGAAGTTGGAGTTGTCTGGTGATGGGTGGAAAGTTCTGTATATATCAATGAGTTTTAGTTGGTTAATTGTGTCAATGAGGTCTTCTGTATCTTTACTGAGCTTTTTTCTAGATTATCTGTCTAGTGATGAGAGTGTAGTGTTAAAGTCTCCCACTATTATTGTGGAGTCATCTAACTCTCTTTTGAGCGTAGTGAGTGTTTCTTCGACATATTTAGGGGCTCTGACATTAGGTGTATAAATATTTAATATAGTCAAGTCTTGCTTGTGCACTGAATCTTTCAGCAATAAATAGTGTCCATCTTTGTCCACGATGGTGGTTTTGACATTAAAATTGATTTTGTCTGAGATTAGAATTGCCACTCCTGCTCTTCTTTGTTCATTGTTAGCGTGATATATATTCTTCCATTCTTTAATTTTCAGTTTGTTCCTGTCTTTAGGTCTCAAGTGAGTTTCTTGTAGACAACATATGCATGGGTAGTGTCTTTTGATCCAAGATGACACTCGGTGTCTCTTTACTGGAGCATTCAGTCCATTCACATTCAATGTAATGATTGATAGGTATGTGTTCACTGCTGTCATTGTGATATGTTTATTTTTATGTTGATGTTTTCTCTGTTGTTCTTATTAGTCTGTTCTGGGACACTCTTTTTTGTGAGTTGATTTTTCACCTTTTTCAGAGCTGGTTTTATAGTTGTTGAGACTCGTGTGTTAGATTTCTTGAAATGGTATGATACATCTTTGTTGTGCTTTACAGCTGCCCCTATGAACCCCCTTAATAAACTATTTATAAACCCAATTTTAATTACTACCAGTCTTATCATCTTCCTCTCCATCTGGAAGGACTATAATGACTTTAGTACATCCCTCTTTTTATTATGATGACACCATAGTTTTCATGATGATCACTGGATTGCTTCTTTCCATATCAAAGCTGCGATTTACTTTGGAGCCTTCCCTAAATGAGTAGAGTATTGTGTAGTGTGTCGTTCTAAAATATAAAGTTAGTGGTTTCGTTCTTCTAAGCCAAAGCCAAGAACTTCTTTCAGTATTTCTTGTAGTTTGGGTTTGGTTTTTACAAAGTCTCTGAGTTTCTGTTTATCTGGGAATGTCTTAATTTCATTTTTGTATTTGAAAGATAGTTTTGCAGGATATATAATTCTTGGTTGGAAGTTCTTCTCCTTCAAGATTTTGAATGTGTCGTGCCGCTGTCTCCGTGCCAGCATGGTTTCTGCTGAGAAATCTGACAAGAGCCTACAGGGTTTCCCTCTGAATGTTAGCTTTGCCTTGAGTCTTGCTGCCTTTAAGAGTTGCTGCTTATGTTTCATTTTGTTAAGGTTGTTTAGAATATGTCTTGGAGTCTTTCTCTTGAGATCTATATTGGGTGGAGTACGATATGAATCTGAGATGTCTATATTCTCTTCCTTCATGATTTCTGGGAAGTTTTCTTTCAGCAGCTCAGCAACAACACTCTCTGTGTTCTCAGCTGTCTCACCCTGTTCAGGGACTCCAATTAATCGAAGGTTGTTCCTCTTAATAGAGTCCCACATGCTTCCTAATGTTTCTTCATTTTTCTTGTTTCTTTTTTCTGATTTGTGCTCATAGACGCTGGCCTCAGTAGCTCTGTCTTCCAAGTCAGAAATTCTTTTTTCCACTTGTTCCATTCTGTTTTCTTGGCTTTGCATGGAAGTTTCTATGTCTTTGATTTTCTTCTTGATCTGTTGGATTTCAGAGTACTGGTGTTCCATCAGATTGAACAACTTGCTTAATTTTTCATTTTGTTCTCCTTCATTTTGTATAAGGTCTAGAAGGGCTCTGTATATAGTCAATTTGTATTCACTTCCTGATGCTTTCATAAAAGTTTCTTCATCTGGAAAACTCCTTGGTTGCTTTGTTTGGGAACCTTCTGAAGCCATGAGTGATTGCTTGTATGCCACAATTGTCTGTTGCTTTTTGGGTCCCATGTGAGTATATAGAGGCTGGAAGAGGTACTGTGAGGATGGATTGCAAATGTTTCTCTAGGCTGTCTTCAAATGTAAAGCAAAAGGTTTCTGAGCAGTTCACAAGTCAGTTAGGTTTTCAGGTGTAGAGGTCCCTCTTCTCATCTGACAAAGTAAGTGCCACTGTATCCAACCGAGATGATAACAAACTAGTTCAGAATACAGCAATGCTACTGCCCTGGTGGCCTCTGCTGACAGGGCCTAGCCTTATCCAACACTGCGTCGAGTACTCGTTTTGTGATAGAAAAGCACTCTCCTGTGGGCAGGCTCTGGCTCCCAAGCTAAGAATTAGGTCCAGCTGTGGCCACCGTATCCAAGATGGCGTCCACCACAAAGGCAGCAGACAGAGGGGCTAAAGATGCCGAGAGGTAGTGATTCCTCTGCTTCTGTTGCAGGGCCCCCAACATAGGCAGCACTTGTGCAAAATCACTACTTTTCTGTCGGAGAAGCGCTGTCCCGTTTGCAGGCACTGTCTCCCAGGCTAAGAACGAGGTCCGCTAAAATCTCGGTACCAACATGGTGTCCTGCACACTCACCGCGAAGCGCCGCACATCTTTGTCTGACATTTTAAGGAGTCATAATATCATTTTCCATGGCAGTTGTACCATTTTACATTCCTACCAGGAGTGCATAAGAGTTCTATTCTCCCCACAACCTCTCCAACATTTGTTACTTTCTGTACTTTTGATTATTGTCCGTAATGTCAGGGTAAGATGGTATGTCGTTATAGCTTTCATTTGCATTTATCTAATGGCTAATGAAAATGAGCATTTCCTCATGTGTCTGTTAGGTACTTGAATGTCATCTTTGATGAACTGTCTGTTCATATTCTTTCCCCAATTCCTTTTTTTTTAATTTTTTATTAATTACAACAAAAGAATAAAATTTCTAACATCTATTAATTAACTCATCTATGATAAACCCTCAGCCCCCACCCACCCACCCATGTAGCCAACACAGTCATTTTATTCTATGGATAATTCTCTTGTTAAGTCTTTATAACAGGGATCTCACACAAAATTTGTCTTAACCAGAACAATTAGACGAGACAAAGAAATAATTGGCATTCGTATTGGCAATGAAGAAGTAAAGATCTCCCTCTTTGCAGGTGATATGATTGTTTATACAGAGAATCGAAAGGAATCCATAAGTAAGCTATTGGAACTAGTAGAGGAGTTCAGCAATTGGGATACAAGATAAACATAAGCAAATCAGTAACATTTCTTTATAACAACAGTGAGATTTATTAAAGAAGAAATACCAAATCAATTCCATTTACTATAGCGCCCAAGAAGATAAAATCCCTAGGAACAAACCTAACTAGAGAAATAAGAGATCTTTACAAAGAGAACTATAAGACCTCACTGCAAGATACTGGGAGAGACTTACGTAAATGGAGCAATCTGCCATGCCCCTGGATAGGAAGACTCAAAATTGTGAAAATGTCTATTTTGCCCAAAGCGATCTACTTATATAATGCAATTCCAATACAAAGCCCAGTGACATTTTTTAATGAGATGAAGAAACAAATCATCAGCTTTGTCTGGAAAGGGAAGAAGCCCCGGATAAGTAAAGCACTACTGAAGAAGAAGAACACACTGGGAGGCCTCTCACTACCTGACTTTAGAACCTATTCCACTGCCACAGTTGTCAAAACAGCCTGGTACTGGTACAAAAAGAGACATGTAGACAAATGGAACAGAGTAGAGACCCCAGAGATGCCACCATCCTCCCCAATTTCTAATTGGTCTGTTTGTCTTTTTATTGTTGAGGTATTGAGGTATTCTATAGATTTTAGACGTCAGACCCTTATTGGATACTTTGTAGCCCCAAATTTCCCAGTTTATAGGTTCTCTTTTTATGCTTTTGTGACTTTTTTTGATGAGCACAGTGTTTAATTTTTAGGAGCTTCCAGTTATTTACTTTATCTTTTGGTGTTTGTGTGCTGTTTATTATGGTTTATATTTACGCTGTGTATTAAGAACACTAGCATTGTCCCTATTTTTTCTTACATGATATTCATCTTTTTAAGTTTTTTTTTTTAAAAAAATTATTATAATTAAGTCAAAGTTTACAACTCAAGTCAATTGGCCATATAAAATCCTGAACATCCACCTCTGTGCACCTCTATCTGCTCTCCTCACCCTGTGACAGCACACTCTTTCCACTACTTACCTCCAGTACCACCTCAACCAACATTTGTTCCCTCCACTCCATGCTCTTTTCTCTCCTCTAAAGAGACCAGTTGGACATGTATCACTCTGTGTCCCAGAGTCCAGTTCAATTGTTGTCTGAAGTGTTGGCTTCAGTACTGGTTTCAGCTCTGGGCTAGCAGTAAGTCCAGAGGCTATGTTCTTAGGGGAACTCTCCAGGTTGTTGGACCATCAGGTATGGTCTTTTAAAAGAGCTCTTGATCTGCACACCCCCTTTCTCATGCTACTGCAGGGACTCTACATTGTGTTCCTTGACAAGGCTGTTCTTCATGGCAGCCAGGCACCATCTAGTTCTTCTTGTCTCATGCTGATGTAGTCTCTCAATCACATGGAACGTTCTGTCTCCTGGGCATGCACTTTCTTCATGTCTTGGATTTCATCTGGCTCCAGGTGGGGCGGGAAAAAATGATGTTTCCTGTACTGCAGCTTGCTGGCTTTTAAGACCCCAGTTCCAGTCGCCAATAAAGGATGCAGAACAATCTCTTAGAAAAAGACTAGCTATGCCAATTGACTTCAATGTCCCCATGCTCCCAGGCCTCTGTGCCTGCTACTCTGTCCTTCAAAATGTTGGGTAGTATTTCAAAAACTTTTTAGCTTATGGTATACTTCAGTTGTGCTGAACTGCTTTCTACTGAATGCTATTGCTCCCTTCACTTAACCGAATTCCTATTAATTATTTAATCTATGAATAACTCTCCCTCCTTCCCCACCCTTGCAGCCATCAAAGAGTATTTTCTTCTGTGCATAAACCTTTTCTTAAGTCCTTATAATAGTGGTCTCATATAATATTTGTCCCTTTATAGCTGACTGATTTCACTCAGCATAATGTCTTCCAGTTGATTCCAGGTTATGTTTCCTAAAATCATTATTGTTCTTTATTACTGATAGTGTTCCATTGTGTAAATGTACCATACTTTGTTTATCCATTCATTTGTTAATGGGCACCTAGGTTGATTCCGTCTGTTTGCTATTGTGGACAGCACTGCAGTTAACATTCATATGCATGTATCTGTTCATGTAACAGCCCTTAGTTCTCTAGCATATATTCCAAGCAGTGGTACTGCTGGATCATACAGTATTCCTATTTCTAGCTTTTTAAGAAAGCACCAAATTGCTTTCCAAAAAGGTTGTACCATTTTACATTCCCACAAGTAGTATAGAAGAGTTCCATTTTCTCCAAGCCTCTTCAACATTGTTGTTTTGTGTTTTTTGGATTAGTGCCAGCCTTGTTGGGATGAGATAGTATCTCGTTGTAGTTTTGATTTGTATTTCTCTAATGGCTAATGATCTTGAACATTTCCTCTTATGTCTTTTGTCTGCCTGGATGTCTTCTTTGGAGAAGTGTCTGTCCACATCCTTTGCCTATTGATTGGGTTATTTGTCTTTTTCTTGTTGATATTTTGCTGTACCTTATAAATTACGGTGGAAATCCTGGTGGCGTAGTAGTTAAGTGCTACATCTACTAACTGAAGGGAGAGCAGTTCAAATCCTCCAGGTGCTTCTTGGAAACTCTATGGCGCAGTTCTACTCTGTCCTATAGTGTTGCTATAAGTTGGAATCAACTCAATGGCAGTGGGTTTGGTTGTTTTTGATGATAGATTATAAAAATTAAACGTTGTTCAGATACATGGCTGCCAAATATTTTTTCCCAGTCTGTAGGCAATCTTTTTACTCTCTTGATAAAGTCTTTGGATGAGCATAACTGTTTGATTTTTAGTGGTTCCCATTTATCTATTCTGCTTTTTGTGCATTGTTAGTTACAGTTTGTGGTCTGTTTAAGCCATGGATTACAGCTTCCAGTGTAGTCCCTATTTTTTCTTCCATAATCAGTACTGTTTTAGATTTGATATGTAGGTCTTTGATCCATTTTGAGTTAGTTTTTGTGTAAGGTTTGAAATTTGGGTCTTGTTTCGGGTTTTTTTACAAGCAGATATCCAGTTTTGCCAATACCATTTTTTAAAAAGACTGTTTTCTCCCCAGCTCACCGCCTTTGGGCCTTTGTCAAATATCAGCTGTTCATAGGTGGATGGTATTATTTCTGGGTTCTCTATTCTGTTCCATTGGTCTATATATCTGTTTTTGTATCAATACCAGGCTATTTTGACTACCGCAGCAGTGTAATGATTCTGAGGTCAGGTAGTGTGAAGCCTCCTACTGTGCTCCTCTTCTTCAGTAGTGCTTGACTTACCTGGGGTTTCTTCCCTTTCCAAACAAGGTTGGTAATTTGTTTCTCCACTTCTTTGAAAAATGGCATTAGGATTTGTATTGGGACTGCACTGTATGTACAGATTGCTTTGGGAAGCATAGGCATTTTCACAATGTTAAGTCTTCTAGGTAGGTTTCTCCACTTAATCTAAGTCTTTTGGTTTCTTTCGGTAGAGTCCTGTAATTTTATTATTACATCTCTAGGTAGATTTATTCCTAGGTATTTTATCTTCTTGGGGGCTATTGTAAAAGGTGTTGATTTGGTGATTTCCTTTTTGATGGTCTCTTTGTTGGTGCAAAGGAATCCCACTGATTTATTTATGCTTATCTTATATTCTGATACTTCACGAACTCCTCTATTAGTTCCAGTAGGTTTTTGTATGGATTCTTCAGGGTTTTCCGTGTATAAGATCGTATCATCTGCAAATAGGGATACTTTTATTTCTTCTTTCCCAGTATGGATGCCCTTTATTTCTTTATATTGCTGATTGTTCTGGCTAAAACTTCCAGCACAATGTTGAATAAAAGTGGTGACAATGGGCATCCTTTTCTCAGTGGGATTTCTTTCAGTCTCTATACATTCAGAATGATATTGGCTTCGGGCTTTGCATAGATACCCTCTATCATGTTGAGGAATTTCCCTGCTATTCCTATTTTGCTGATAGTTTTTTAACATTAATGGGTGTTGGACTTTGTTAAATGCCTTTTCTGTATTAGTTGATAAAATCAAGTGATTCTTATCTTTTGCATTATTTATGTGATTGACTACATTATTTTTCTGATGTTGAACCATCCCTGCATCTCTGGCATGAATCATACTTGGTCATTGTGAATTATGTTTCTGATAAGCTGTTGAATTCTACTTCCTAGAATTTTGTTGAGGATGTTTGCATCTAAATTCATGAGAGATATCAGCCTGTAGTTTTCTTTTTTTGTGCTATCTTTAATCAGTTTTGTTATCAGGGTTATGCTGGCTTCCTAGAATGAATTTGAGAGTGTTCCATCCTTTTCTTTGCTGTGAAATACATTTAGTGGGATTGGTATTAAGTCTTCTCTAAAAGTTTGGTAGAATTCTCCAATGAAGTTGCCTGTGCCAGGATTTTTTTTTTTTTTTTTTTGGTTGGTAGTATTTTGATTACTGTTTCAGTCTCTTCTTTTGTGATAGGTTTATTAAGTTGTTCTACTTCTGTTTGTGATAATTTTGGTAGGTAATGTGATTCTAGAAGTTTGTCCATTTCCTCTAGGTTTCAAATCTATTAGAGTACAACTTTTTATAATATTCCGTTATGACTCTCTTAATTTTGATCAGGTCTGTTGTAACATCTACCATCTCATGTCTTATTCAGATTGTTCATTTCCTCTCCTGTTTTTCTTTTGTGAGTTTAGCCAGTGGTTTATACATTTTGTTAATCTTTTGAAAAAACAAGATTTCAGTTTTGTTAATTCTTTCAGTTGTTTTTCCATTCTTTAATTTGTTTAGTTCTGCTCTAATTTTTATTGTCTGTTTTCGTCTGGTGCCCAAGCGGTTCTTTTGTTGTCCTCTTTCTACTTGTTCAAGTTGTAGGTTAATTCTTTGATTTAGGCCCTGCCTTCATTTTGAATATGTGCATTTATTGAGATAAACTGACCGCTAAGTGCTGCTCTTGTTTTATCCCATTGGTTCTGATAGGATATGTTTTCATTCCCTTTCATTCCATGAATTTCTTTATTGTGTCCTTGATTTCTTCTAGAACCCCAGAATTTTTGAGCAAGGTGTTGCTCAGTTTCCATGAGTTCCAGTTCCTACCAATGTTTTTTCTGCTACTGAATTCAACTTTTATGGCTTTATGGTCTGAGACAGTACTTTATAATATTTTAATGCTTTGGATTTTATTAATACTTGCCTTATGGCCTTATACATGGTCTATTCTGGAGCCTGCTCTATGTGCATTGGAAAAGAAGATGTACTTGTCTGTTGTTGGGTAAGAGAGTTCTGTGTATATCTGTGAGGTTGAATTGGGTGATTGCCATGATAAAATCTTCCATATCTATATTGAGCTTTTTTCTGAATGTTTTGTTCATTACTGAAAGTGATGTGTTGAAGTCTCCCACTATTATTGTGGGGCTATCTATCTCACTTTTCAATGTTGTCAGTATTTGTTTGATGTGTTTAGATGCTCTGATGTTGTGTGCATAAATATTCAATACTGTCATACAAGGCCTGACAATTAAAACAGCGAACTTAATTGTTCTAAGTGCTACATACCTCATTGCTGAATATCACTACTGTTACCTTTGAAGTACTACCCAAGGGGGCAAGTTTGAGAACTTAATTGTATAATTGTCAGTGAGGGAGTTTTTAGTTAGTAAACAAATAACAATATTGGAACACCCTCCTTACTCACTTGATCTGGCCCACAATGACTTTTTTCTTTACCCAAAGGTAAAGGAAACACTGAAAGCAAGATATTTTGATGATATTCAGGACATCAAAGTTAATATGCCAACAGCTCTGATGGCCATTCCAGAAAAAGAGTTCCAAAATTGCTTTTAAGGATGGACTAGGTGCTGGCATCAGTACATAGCTTCCCAAGGGGAGTTCTTCAAAGGTGACTGTAGTGATATTCAGCAATGAGGTATGTTGTGCTTTTTCTAGGATGAATTTGCAAACTTAATTTTCAGACTTCATATTTTCCTTGTGTATTGAAACTTTAAGCAATAGTGACTATCCTTGTCCACTAAGGTGGATTTTACTTTAAAGTCTATTTTATCTGAGGCTAGCATTGCCATTTCTGCTCTTTTTCACTTGTTAGTCTGGTATATATTTTTCCATCCTTTGAGTTTCAGTTTGTTCATATCTGAGTCTAAAGTGTTTTCTTGTAAGCAGCATAAAGACGGATTGAGCTTTTTGATCCAATCTGTTACTCTCTCTCTTTATTGGTGCATTTAATCCATTTACAGTCAGTGTAATTATTAATAGGTATGAATTTGTTGCTGTCTTTTTGGTGTGTTGTTGACTGTTTCTTTGTTCCACTTAATATTCTGTTATGAATTGTTTTTCTTTCTGGGTTTTCATTTCATCCTTTTCAATGTTGGTTTTAAATTTGTTGAGACTTCTAGATTGTTTCTTGCTTTGATGTATAGTATTGTTGATTTGCTTTGTGACTACTCCTGTATTTCCCCCTAATGTTCTAAGTTTAAACCAGTCTTTAACTTTTTTGTATTGTCTTGACTTCCTAACCACCTAAAAGGTCTATAAATACATTACTTTGCCTTTCTTTTTGGTATAATGTTGTTATAATTTGCATACTGAGATTTCTTTTTCCCCAATTTTAATATTTCAGCTGTGATTGAGCTTTGTGGTTTCTCTAATCAAATTGGACTCTAAATGCTTTGTTCTGCATTGTGTCCTTGAGTATGTGTCTGCTGTTATTGATTTTCTAATCAAAGAGCTTTCTTCAATAGAGAGACCCACGTGAGTGGGTGACTACATTGACTTGTGACCAGAAGAACTGGATGGTGCTCGGCCACCACCAGACTCACAAAGTTGAGTCTCACTGGCAACACAAGAATAAAAAGAGGTGTATCCTGAGATCACTAAAAGACCTCAATTGATGGCCAGGGGCCTCAGAGTTCCCCCTGAGAGCATGGCTCCTGGTGATGATTCTGCCCCTGTCCATACATTATAATGGAAGTCAATTCTTTGGAGAGGAATGGATCGGACTTGGTGAGACAGAGTGACCATATCATGTGTGCACTTTATGGTTCTATGCATCTATAGGATGCCGTCCTGCTGACCTCTTACTGGAGGCAGGGGAGTGGGTGGGGAGGAGGGGGTAGGAGATTGTTGGGAGGATAAGACAGATATGGAGTGGAGAGGAAGAATGTGCTGTCACTGGGTAGGGAGAGCAGTGGGAGCTGCTATAGGTGGGCATGCAAATTTATATGGGAATGTACATTTTCATTCAATCATAATAAAAAAAATGGTTCCTGTAATTTTGGTTTGGTTTTTGCAAATTCTTTAAAATTCTGTTTATCTGGGAATGTCGCCATCATATTTGAGAGACAGTTTTTCAGGATATATAATTCTTGGAAGTATTTTTTCCTTCAAGGCTTTATATATGTCATCCCATCGCCTTCTTGCCAACATGATTTCTGCTGAATAATTGGAACTCCATCTAAAGGACTCTTCTTTGTAGGTTGGTTTTTGTTTGAGCCTCGCTGCCTTTAAGAGCACTGCCTTATATTTCATTTTGTTAAGCTTGATTATAGTGCGTCTTGGGTCTTTCTTTAGGGAACTACCTTTTTTGGAGTTCAATGAGCATCTTAGATAGATATCTTCTTGACTTTCATGACATCAGGCAAGTTTTCTGTCAGGAAGTCTCCAACAGTTCTGTTTTCTGCTATTCCTCTCTGTTTTAGTACTACAATCATTCCTAAGTTATTCCTCTTGATAGAGTCTCACATTACTCTTACTGAGTCTTCATTTTTATTAATTATTTTATCTGATTTTTCCTCATAAATGCTGGTGTCAGTTGCTTTATCTTCATTCTCACTGTCTCAGCTTTCCATTTCCTTGAATCTGCTCCCTTGACTTTGTATTAAATTGTGTAACTCTGATTTTACTGTTAATTTGCTGAATTTCAGGTCATTGTTCTAGCAATTGTTGTAGCTTGTTTAATTTTTCATTTTGTTCTGCTGCCCTTTGTCTAATATTGATCCAAGTTTATTAAAGGGTTTTGTATATACTCTTTTGTGTTCTACCTCTGATAATTGCAGAACAGCTTCTTCATCTGGGAAATTTTTGGATTCTTTATTTTTGAAGTTTTCTGGAGCCACATTGATCTGCTTCTTTAAATGTTTAGAAATTGATTGTTGTCTCTAAGCTGCAATCTAACACACACAAACACACACGTGACCTGACAATTACATTCAAGAACTCATCTTAGAAAAAGTACTCCATACCTCACTGGTGACTATCACTATGGTCACCTTTGAAGTACTCCTCTTGAGAAGCTATGCACTGATGCCAGCACCCAGTTCATCCTTCAAAGCAATTTTGGAACTTTTTCTGGAATGGCCATCAGAGCTTTCATCATATTACCCTTGATGTCCTGAATGTCATCAAAATGTTTTCTTTTCAAAATTTTCTTTATCTTCAAGAAAAGAAAAAAGTCATTGGGGGCCAGACCCTATGAGCAGGGAGTTTGTTTCAATATGGTTATTTGTTTATAGACTAAAAACTCCCTCACGGACAACTATACAATTAAGTTCATGAGCTTGCCAGTGTGCCACTGTGTGCAATGGCCATTCCAGAAAGAATTCCAAAATTGCTTTGAAAGGTGGACTAGTTGCTAGAATCATTGCAGAGCTTCCAAAGGGAAGTACTTTGAAGGTGACCATAATGATATTCAGCAACGAGGTATGTAGCACTTACAACAATTAAGCTTGTATACTTGTCAGGTCTTGTGCATGTGTGTGTGTGTGTGTGTGTGTGTATTTTAACTTGGTTTTTACTGTATGAGTAGTCTAGTTGTTTGACCTAGCGTCATTACTGGAATCTTAATAATCCTTATGTCCCGTCATCCACTGATTGTAGTGATGCCTGACCTGAGAGATGTAGTAGGAATTGCTGATTCAGGGGATCTACCAGAATGCTTCTTCCAACCCACCTTTTATTTCCCTCCCCGGGTCCGGAGAAAAGTTCAGGGCACACACATAAAATATCCAACTTGTGGCCAGGTAGTATTCTAGCATTTAGAATCAGGTGTAGAGCAGAGAAAGGGGAGGGTTGAAGGCTGGGTACAGGGGGTGAAGTCAGTACACATGAAAGGCTTGAGTCATGAAAGTTGATGAGCACTTTGCTTGTGACACACCAGTAGGTACAGCAATTCAAAGCTCAGAGGAGCCAGTAGAACTTGTTGTCCACCCCTACCTTTGTTTCCCTCTCTAAGTCCAAGAGAAAAGCTCAGGGCACCCAGGTAAAATATCACACCACTGTCTGGGCAGTGCACCAGAATCTAGCCTGAGTTGTAAAGCCAAGAAAGTATGTGGGAAAGGCTGGAGATGGGGAGGGAAATCAGCACACAGGAAAGGACTGAGCCCAGAGGGGTCACGAGCACTTATCTTGAGATAATCATCATGTGGAATTCACCCGGGGTTCTGAAGATACAGTGCTCTGCAGCTCAAGGAAGCCAGTGGAGGTTTTCTTCTGCCCTTTGCTTTGTTCACCTCTCTGAGTCTGAGAGAAAAGCTCATGGCACACTCATACAATCCCACTTCCAGTCCATGCAGTACACCAGAATTTAGCCTCTCGTGTAACTCAGAGAAAGGAAGGACACTGCTGCACTTGGCTGCCAGCTGCTACAGTGTTCTCTAAGTGTAGCAGCCTTAATCAAAGCTTCTCAGCTGAGAGAGACTTTCTGCTCAGGTGCCTCTGCTCAGCTTGGCAGCCAGCCCCAGCTGCCCTCTCAGGTGCAGCAGTCCCAGTCCTAACCTCCCAGCTGACAAAGATGGCATCTGCACCTGCACTGCCACTCTATTGCTATGCTGGCAGAAGCAGGAACCTTTGCACTGCCAATTTTATTCTTACAAAGATAGTTGTTCCCCTTCCTGTCACCTAGTATGATCTCACAACTTTCTGCCTGATCTTGGGGCTGCTAGAATGTCTTTTGTTCTGTCAAGTTGTTTTTCAAGGCCTTAGCAGTTAAAGGGATCAGAGTAGACATGTGACTAGTCTGCCATTTTGGTCCCCTCTCCTCTTTTAGGTTTTATAATTTGATCTTTTATTCATATTAAGTTCATTTTTGTGTATAGCATGAGGTATAACTCCTGTTTTATATTTTAAGAAAGACATCCAGGTTTGCCAACACCATTTGCTAAAGAGACTATTTTTTTCCCATTTAATGGACTTGAGTCCTTAGCCAAAGATCAACTGAACACGGGATTTACATCTGTGTTCTCAATTGTGTTTCATTGGTCTATGTGTCTTGTTGTACCAGTAACAGGCTGTTTTGACTACTGTGGCTGTATAGCAGGTCCTGAGGTCAGGTAGATAGTGTGAGGCTGACTACTTTCTCCTTTTTCTTCCATAATGTTTTGCTTCTCTGGTGCCTCTTTCCTTTCCATATAAAGTTGATGATTAGTTTTTTGGTCTTGTTGAAAAATGCTGTTGGTATTTGGATTGGAATTGTGTTATGTCTGTAAGTAGATGGCTTTGCAGAGAATTAACATTTTTACAATGTGGATTTTTTCCCATCCATGAGCACAGAATATTTTTCCATTTATGTAGCTTTCTTTTGGTTTCTTGCATTAATGTTTTGTACCTTTCCTTGTATAATCTTTTATGTCTCTTATTAGATTTATTCCTAAGTATTTTACCTTTTTAGGGACTATTATAAATGATATTGTTTTCATGATTTCATTTTCTTATTTTCCTTGTTGTTATATAGGTATCCAAATGATTTTTGTACACTGATCTTATATCCAGCTACTCTGATGAATCTATTATTTCCAATAGTTTTCCTGTGAAATCTTGAGTTCTCTAAGCATGGGATCATATTGTCTGCTAATAGGGGTAGTTTTCTTCTTTGTTTCCAATTTGGATGCCATTTACTTCTTTTTCTTTGCTTCTTGCTCTGGCTAGGACTTCCAGTACCATGTCAAATGTTAGTGATGATAAAGGGCATCCATGTCTTTTCACATTCTCAGGGGAAATGCATTCACCTTTTTCTGTTGATAATGATGTTGGCTGCTAGTTTTACATAGATGTTATTTGTTATGTTGAGGGATTTCCCTTCTATTTCTATTTTATTAAGATTTTTTATCAGAAATTGGTTTCAATCTTTATCAAATGCCTTTGGTACATCGACTGAGATGATAATGTGATTCTTTTGTTTATGTGGTGGATTATGTTGATTGATTTTATACTATTGAATGATCCTTACATACCTGATATGAATCCTATGTGGTCCTGGTTATTATTATTGTTTTTGATATGATGCTGAATTCTCTTGGGTAGAATTTTGTTGAGAATTGTTGCATCTGTATTGATGAAAGGTATTGGTGTACAAGTTTCTGTGGTGTCTGTCTGGATTTGGTGTTAAATTTATGCTGGCTTCATTGAATGAATTTAGAAGTATTCCTTTCTTTTCTATGTTCTGAAATAGTTTGAGTAGTACTTGTGTGAGCTCTACCCTGCGTGATTGTTAGATCTCTTCTGTCAAGCTGTCCAGGCCAGGGCTTTTTATATTGTTGTTGGGAGATTTTTTATTACCTTTTTAACCTCTTCTCTATTATGGCCCTGTCTTAGTTACCTAGTGCTGCTGTAACAGAAATACCTCAAGTAGATGGCTTTGAAAAATAGAAATTTATTCTCTCACAGTTTAGGAGAGCAGAAGTCCTGACTCAGAGTGCTAGTTCTTAAAGGATTTTTCTGTCTCTTGACTCTGGAGGAAGGTCCTCGTCATCAATCTTCTCCTGGTCTGGGAGTTTCTCAGTGCAAGGATACTAGGTCTGAATCATGGGCTCCACTTCTGGCCCTTGTTCCTTGGTGGTGAGGACTTCTCCCCTCCTTGGTTCTCTTTTTTATATCTCAAAAGACAATGACTAAAGATACAACCTAATTCTGTAGACTGTGTCTTGCTTCATTAACATAACTGCCTCTAATCCTGCCTCATTAACATAACAGTGGTTAGCATTTACAACACGTTCTCCAGTGAAGCCATCCTGGCCATGGCTCTTTTTTCGGTTGGGATTTCTTTTCTTTTCTTTCTTTTTTTTTTCTTGCTCCTTAATTTTTTTTTTTTTCTTCCTCTGGATCCATTCATACTTCCTGGCTCAGTTTCCATTTAAGTAGGTAGTATGTTTCTAGAAATTTGTTCATTTCACATAGGTTCCACTGGGTCTGTTGTAATGTCCCTTATTTCTTTTTCTTTTTTTTTTATTTTTTTTATTGTTATTTAACATGACTGACTGAAAATGTACATTCACGTATAAATTTACATGCCCACCTATATGCAGCTTCCACTGCTCTCCCTGTCAGGTGACTGCACACTATTCCTCTCTGCTCCATACATGTCTCATCCTCCGAGCAACCTCCTTTCCCCTCCTCTCCGTCCACTCCCCTTCCTCTAACCAGAGGTCAGATGATATCCTGTAGATGTATAGAACCACAAAGTGCTTCCAATATATGGTCACTCTGCATGGCCAAGTCCAATCCATTCCTGTCCAAAGAGTGGACCTTTGTTATAATTTATGGGAAAGGTCAGCATCAGGGACAGGGGCCATGCTCTCAGAGGAACCTAAAAACCACTGGACCATCAGTTGAGGTCTTTTAGTGGAGATCTCATGATGCACACCTGTTATCCTCTCTGTGAGCTCCATCGTGGCTATCGCTGGTGGTGGCCGTGCACCATCCGGTTCTTCTGGTCCCAAGTCGACTTAGGCACCCACTCTTGTGGGTCTCTCTGTCTTCTTGGTTGTCTTTACCGCATGTCATTTTGGTCCTCGGTGAGCATCTGTTCCTGCTG
Source organism: Heterohyrax brucei (assembly GCA_028571685.1). Classification (NCBI taxonomy): domain Eukaryota; kingdom Metazoa; phylum Chordata; class Mammalia; order Hyracoidea; family Procaviidae; genus Heterohyrax; species Heterohyrax brucei. The sequence continues at coordinate 60,072,107 of CM053166.1, forward strand.
AGTTGAAACCATTTGCTATGTCCTTGGATGGCAGCTTGGCAGCTTTTAAGACCCCAGATGCCAGTCACCAATGTGGGGTGCAGAGAGCTCTCTTAGCAAAACGCTAGTTGTGCCAATTGGCCAGGAATTCGCCTAACAGCATGGTACCCCGCCCCCTGCCCCAGCTACTCTATCCTTGCAGTATTAAGATGGAAGGAGTACTCAAGTTAGGCTGAAGTCCACTTAATGTTGTTCTTGTTTCTAATGTGTGCAATCACCGTTTTCTCCCAACTAGATTTCTAGAAACTATCTAAACTAAACCCTCCCCCCTCCCTCCCTCCCCTCCCTGGAGGTGTCAAAGAGTCTTTTCTTCTATACACAAGTCTGTTTTTGAGGTCTTATTGTAGAAGTCTCACACACTATTTGTCCCTTTGTCACTGACTACTTTCACTCAACATAATGTCTTCCAGTTGAAACCAGGTTAGGAGATGTTTCCTGGAATCATCGTTATTCTTTATCATTGCGTAGTGCTCCATTGAGTATATATACCATAGTTTACCTATCCATTCTTCTATTGTTGGGCATCTGGGTTGATTCCATCTTTTTGCTATCGTGGACTGTGCTGCGATAAACATTCTGTTGCATGTGTCCGTTGGTGTGAAAGGCCTTGATTCTGTAGGATATATTCCAAGTAGTGGAATGACTGGGTCAAATGATATATCGATATGCATTTTTTTAGGGAAGCGCCAGATTGGCTTCCAAAGAGGCTGGACCATTTTGCAACCCAACCAACAGTTTAGGAGGGTTTCACTTTCTCCACAGCCTCTCCAGCATTTGTTGTTTTGTGTTTTCTGGATCATGGCCAATCTTGTTGGGGTGAGATGGTATCTCATTGTTGTCTTGATTTGAATTTCTTTAATAACTAAAGATCGTGAACATGTCCGCATGTGTTTTTTTGGCTGCATGGATCTCCTCTTTAGTGAAGTGTCTGTCCATCTCCTTTGCCCATCGCTTAATTGGATGGTTTATCATCTTCTTATTGATATTTTGAAGTATCTTATAGATTATGGAGATCAGGCGTCGGTCTGACATAGAGTTGCCAAATATTTTTTCCCATTCTGTGGGTGCTCTTTTAATTCTATTAATAAAGTCTTTGGATGAGCAAAAGTGTTTGATTCTTAATAGTTCCCATTTATCTACTTTCTCTTCTGTTCATTGAGGTTTCTTTGACAGATTTTGGAGTCTGTCCTCATTGTGTATTAAAACTTCCATTGTCGTTCCTACCTTTTCTTGGATGAGCTTTATCGTTTTAGGTTTGATATTTAGGTCTTTTATCCAGTTGGAGTTGGTTTTTGTGTAAGGTGTAAGATGTGGATCTTGATTCAGTGTATTGCAGATGGATAACCAATTTTGCCAGCACCATTTGTTGAAGATACTGTTTTTGCCCCAGTTTAATGTCTTAGGGCCTTTGTCGAATATCAACTCTTCATAGGCAGATAGTGTCATCTCTGGGGTCTCAATTCTGTTCCATTGATCGATCTGTCTGTTCTTGTACCAGTACCAAGCTGTTTTGACCACTGTGGCAGTGTAATATGTTCTAAGGTTGGGTAATGAGAGGCCTCCCAGTATTTTCTTCTTCTTTAGTATTGCCTTACTTATCCGGGGCTTCTTCCCTTTCCAAACAAAATTGGTTATTTGTTTCTCCATCTCATTAAAAAATGATGCTGGAACTTGTATTGGGATTGCATTATATAAATAAATTGCTTTGGGTAAAATAGACATTTTCACAATGTTAAGTATTCCTATCTGTGAGCAGGGTAGGTTTTTCCATTTATCTAAGTCTCACTTAGTTCTTGTAGTAAAGGCTTGTAGTTCTCTTTGTAAAGGTCTGTTGTTTCTCTGGTTAGATTAATTCCTAGGCACTTTATCTTCTTAGGGGCTATCGTAAATGGTATTGATTTGATCATTTCCTCCTTAACAGTCTCCTTGTTGCTATAAAGGAATCCTACTGATTTACTTATGTTTATCTTCTATCCTGAGACTTTGCTGAACTCTTCTATCAGTCTGAGTAGCTTACTTATAGATTCCTTGGGGTTCTCTGCATGTACAATCATATCATCTGCAAACAGGGAGATTTTAACTTCCTCTTTGCCGATGCAGATGCCCTTTATTTCTTAGTCTCCTCTAATTGCTCTGGCTAGAACTTCTACCACAATGTTGAATAGGAGAGGTGAGAGTGGGCATCCTTGTCTAGTTCTTGATTGTGAACATGTCCGCATGTGTTTTTTTGGCTGCATGGATCTCCTCTTTAGTGAAGTGTCTGTCATCTCAAGGGAAAGTCTTTCAGTCTCTCTCCATTCAGGATGATGTGGGCAATTGGCTTTGTATGAATGGCCCTGATTGTGTTGAGGAATTTGTCGTCTATGCCCATTTTGCTAAGAGTTTTTAGCAAGAATGGGTGTTGGACTTTATCAAATGCCTTCTCAGCATCAATGGACAAAATCAGGTGATCCTTGTCTTTTGTGTTATTTATGTGGTTTATCACACTAATTGTTTTCCTGATGTTGAACCAGCCTTGCATCCCTGGTATGAATCCCACTTGGTCATGATGGATTATTTTCTTGATATGTTGTTGTATTCTGTTGGCAAGAATTCTGTTGAAGATTTTTGCATCTAGGTTCATGAGTGATATCGGTCTATAGTTCTCTGTCTTTGTTGGATCTTTCCCTGGCTTAGGTATCAGGGTTATGCTGGCTTCATAAAATGAGTTTGGGAGTACTCCATCCCTTTCTATACTGTGAAATAGTCTCAGTAGTATTGGGGATAACTCTTCTCTAAATGCTTGGTAGAATTTTGCCATGAAGCCATCTGGGCCTGGACTTTTTTTGGTTGGCAGTGTTTTGATGACCTTGTCAATCTCTTCCTTTGTGATGGGTTTATTAAGTTGTTCTGCTTCACGTTGTGATAATTTGGGTAATTTGTATGAGTCAAGGAATTGGTCCATTTCCCCTAGGTTTTCAAATTTGTTAGAGTACAGTCTTTCATAGTATTCTGTTATGATATTTTTGATTTCTGTTGCATCTGTGGTGACAACTCCCCTCTCATTTCTAATTTGGGTTATTTGTTTCCTTTTCTGCTTTTCTTTAGTAGGTTTAGCCAATGGTTTATCAATTTTGTTGATCTTTTCAAAAAAACAGGTTTTGGTCTTTTCAATTTCTTCAATTGTTTTTGTATTCTCTAATTCATTTAGCTCTACTCTAATCTTTATCATCTCCTTTCTTCTGGTGTCCGAGGGGTTCCTCTGTTGTTCTCTTTCTACTTGTTCAAGCTGTAGAGTTAGTTCCTTGATTTGGTTTTTTCTTCCTTCCAGATGTGTGCATTTATGGAGATAAACAGCTCTCTGAGCAGTGCTTTGGCTGTATCCCATAGGTTCTGGTAGGAAGTGTTTTCGTTCTCATTGGAATCCATGAATTTCTTTAATTCATCCTTGATTTCCTCTATAACCCATGTTTTTTTGAGCAAGATGTTGTTCAGTTTCCAAGAGTTCCACTTTCTACCTCTGTTTTTTCTGCTATTCATTTCAACTTTGATGGCTTTATGATCTGAGAAGATGCTTTACAGTAATTCAATGGTATGGATTTTGTTGAGCATTGCATTATGGCCTATCATGTAGTCAATTCTGGAGCATGCTCCATGTGCACTGGAGAAGAAGGTGTAGTTGTCTGGTGATGGGTGGAAAGTTCTGTATATATCAATGAGGTTTAGTTGGTTAATTGTGTCAATGAGGTCTTCTGTATCTTTACTGAGCTTTTTTCTAGATGATCTCTCCAGTGATGAGAGTGGAGTGTTAAAGTCTCCCATTATTATTGTGGAGTCATCTAACTCTCTTTTGAGTGTAGTGAGTGTTTCTTCGACATATTTAGGGGCTCTGGCATTAGGTGCATAAATATGTAATATAGTCAAGTCTTGCTTGTATACTGAACCTTTCAGCAATAAACAGTGACCATCTTTGTTCACAATGGTGGATTTGACATTCAAATTGATTTTGTCTGAGATTAGAATTGCCACTCCTGCTCTTCTTTGTTCATTGTTAGCTTGATATATATTCTTCCATCCTTCAATTTTCAGTTTGTTCCTGTCTTTAGGTCTCAAGTGAGTTTCTTGTAGACAACATATGCATGGGTAGTGTCTTTTGATCCAGGATGACAATCGGTGTCTCTTTACTGAAGCATTCAGTCCATTCACATTCAATGTAATTATTGATAGGTATGTGTTCACTGCTGTCATTGTGATATGTTTATTTTTATGTTGATGTTTTCTCTGTTGTTCTTATTAGTCTGTTCTGGGACACTCTTTTTTGTGAGTTGATTTTTCACCTTTTTCAGAGCTGTTTTTATAGTTGTTGAGACTCGTGTGTTAGCTTTCTTGAAATGGTATGATACATCTTGTGCTTTACAGCTGCCCCTATGAACCCCCTTAATAAACTATTTATAAACCCAGTTTTAATTACTACCAGTCTTGTCATCTTCCTCTCCATCTGGAAGGACTATAACGACTATAGTACATCCCTCTTTTTATTATGATGACACCATAGTTATCATGATGATCACTGGATCGCTTCTTTCCATATCAAAGCTGTGATTTACTTTGGAGCCTTCCCTAAACGAGTAGAGTATTGAGTAGTGTGTCGTTCTAAAATATAAAGTTAGTGGTTTCGTTCTTCTAAGCCAAAGCCAAGAACTTCTTTCAGTATTTCTTGTAGTTTGGGTTTGGTTTTTACAAAGTCTCTGAGTTTCTGTTTATTTGGGAATGTTTTAATTTCATTTTCATATTTGAAAGACAGTTTTACAGGATATATAATTCTTGGTTGGAAGTTCTTTTCCTTCAAGAGTTTGAATGTGTCATGCCACTGTCTCCATGCCAGCATTGTTTCTGCTGAGAAATCTGACAAGAGCCTACAGGGTTTCCCTCTGAATGTTAGCTTTGCCTTGAGTCTTGCTGCCTTTAAGAGTTGCTGCTTATGTTTCACTTTGTTAAGGTTGAGTAGACTATGTCTTGGAGTCTTTCTTTTCTGATCTATATTGGGTGGCGTACGATATGCATCTGAGATGTCTATATACTCTTCCTTCATGATTTCTGGGAAGTTTTCTTTCAGCAGCTCAGCAAGCATACTCTCTGTGTTCTCAGATATCTCACCCTGTTCAGGGACTCTAATTAATCGAAGGTTGTTCCTCTTAATAGAGTCCCACATGCTTCCTAATGTTTCTTCATTTTTCTTGTTTCTTTTTTCTGATTTGTGCTCATAGACACTGGCCTCAGTAGCTCTGTATTCCAAGTCAGAAATTCTTTTTTCCATTTGTTCCATTCTGTTTTCTTGGCTTTGTATGGAAGTTTCTATGTCTTTGATTTTCTTCTTGATCTGTTGGATTTCAGAGTACTGGTGTTCCATCAGATTGAACAACTTGCTTAATTTTTCATTTTGTTCTGCTTCATTTTGTATAAGGTCTAGAAGGGCTCTGTATGTAGTCAATTTGTATTCACTTCCTGATACTTTCATAAAAGTTTCTTCATCTGGAAAACTCCTTGGTTGCTTTGTTTGGGAGCCTTCTGAAGCCATGAGTGATTGCTTGTATGCCACAATTGTCTGTTGCTTTTTGGGTCCCATGTGAGTATATAGAGGCTGGAAGAGGTACTGTGAGGATGGATTGCAAATGTTTCTCTAGGCTGTCTTCAAATATAAAGCGAAAGGTATCTGACCAGTTCACAAGTCAGTTAAGTTTTCAGGTGTAGAGGTCCCTCTTCTCATCTGACAAAGTAAGTGCCACTGTATCCAACCGCAGATGATAACAAACTAGTTCAGAATACAGCAATGCTACTGCCCTGTTGGCCTCTGCTGACAGGGGCTAGCCTTATCCAACACTGCGTCGAGTACTCGTTTTGTGATAGAAAAGCGCTCTCCTGTGGGTAGGCTCTGGCTCCCAAGCTGAGAATTAGGTCCAGCTGCGGCCACCGTATCCAAGATTCCGTCCTCCACAGAGGCTGCAGACAGAGGGGCTAAAGGTGCCGAGAGGCAGTGATTCCTCTGATTCTGTTGCAGGGTCCCCAACGTAGGCAGCACTGTGCAAAATCACTACTTTTCTGTCGGAGAAGCGCTGTCCCATTTGCAGGCCCTGTCTCCCAGGCTAAGAACGAGTTCCTGCTAAAATCTCGGTACCAACATTGTGTCCCACTCCCTGACCGTGGAGCTCTGCACAAACCTCGCTGAGGCAGCTACAAAACGAAAGGCTCAACGTGGCTAGATTAACAGAGTCCCGAGCCTGGCTCTCAAAACATGGGAATTTCGCCTGCCTATCTCCCCAGCAGCGCGTCTGAGTCCAGCCGCCAGGCAAGACCCAGCTCCACCGGCCAGCCGAGACAGAGGAAAAAAAAAGTCAAACTGGTGTGTTTACCTTCCATCTGTGAGAGCCGGGGCTAGCCAGGAGCGGGAGTCCGCGAAAGAGAGGAGGTTTTTCGCTCAGTGGTATGAAGTCCCAATTAACAGCTCTGTGCTGTGTCCCAAGGCTGATTAGGCGATCAGAAGGCTCTGTTTGTTTGTCAGTTCAGGCCTTGGTTTCCAGAGGGATAGAAGGAGACGTGTGCCCTGTCCGCCATCTTGACTCCGCCTCCCTTATTTCTTAATTGGGTTATTTGTTTCCCCCCCTGTTTCTCTTTTGTTGGTTTTGGTTAATGCCTTGTCAAGTTTGTTGATCTTCTCAAAGAATCAACTTTCGATCTCGTTTATTCTTTCTATTGTTTTTCTGTTTCTGCTTCATTTCTTTCTGCTCTAATTTTTATTATTTCCTTTCTTCAGGTGTTTGTGGTCTTGTTTTGCTGCTTTCTTTCTATTCAGTCAGGTTTTAGGGGTAGTGTTTTCACTTTGGCCCATTCTACTTTTTTGATGTGTGCATTTATTGCTATAAATTGACCTCTGAGCACTGTTTGTGTTGTCTTCCAAAGGTTTTGGTATGATGCATTTTCATTCTCATTTAATTCTAGGAATTTTTTAAGTTTCCTCTGATTTCTTCTGTTATTCAATTGTTTTTAAGCAAAATGTTATTCCGTTTCCATGTAATTGATTTTTTCCTTTGTTCTTCCTATTCCTGATTTCTACTTTTTGAAGTTGTGATGAGACAGAATCATTTGCCTCATTTTGATGTTCTGGATTTTTTTGAGGGTTGCTATGTGGCCTTTTTGTGAGACTTGTGATCTATTCTTGAGACTTTTCCATGTGCATAGGAAAAGAATATACACTTTGCTGCTGTTGGATAGAGTGTTCTGTCTATGCCTATGTGGTTAAATCTGTTGAATCTCAACTTTAGATTTGTATCTTTGTTGAGCTTCTTTGTAGATGTTCTGTCCTTTGTCAGTAATGGTGTATTGAAGTTTCCTACTATTACTTTAGGTGTGTCTATTCTCTTTTGTGTGCTGTTAGAATTTGTTTTATGTATTTTGGATCCCTGTCTTTGGGTGTGGAGTTATCTGTTAGGGTTATGTCTTGGTAGATCATCCTTTAATAACTATATAATATCTTTCCTTCCTTTATGGTTAATTTTGCTCTTTCTTGTTACTGTTTGCCACTACTGCTCTTTCTTGTTACTGTTTGCCACTACTGCTCTTCCTTGTTACTGTTTGTTTTGTACATTTATGTCTTTGTGGCTAAGGTGTGTCTCTTGTATACAGAATATTGATGGGTTGTGGGATTTTTTTCTGTTCTGCCATTCTCTCTCTCTGTGTCTCTCTTTAGAAGTGCACTGTAACCATTTACATTTAGTGTGATTATTGATAGGTATGAATTTATTCCTGTCATATTTCTTTTTCCTGGTGCTGACTTTTTCTTTGTTCTTCTTTTCTGTATTAGGTCCTATTTTTGTGGATTTTGTTTTCTTTTCCTGTTATTATAGATTTTGTGTTTTTCTTCTTTTTTATTCTGATGAGTAAGTTTATTATCTTTCTTTGTGATTGCTTTGAAATGACTCTTAGCTCTGTAAGTTTGAACCAGTTTTGTGTTACTTGATACCACCTTGACTTCTCCATTTGAAAGTTCTATACCTATACCATTTATTGTTTTGACATTGTCATTTGTAGATTGATGTCTTTCTTTCCTTGTTTGACATCTTTTAGCTTTGTTTTATTATTGAGAGTTCTTTATCTATGTTGGTATCTGGCTAATGCTATCCTGTGTCCTAGACTCCAATTGCTTTCTGATGTTGGTTCTCTAGCCAAAAGACTCTTGTTAGTATTTTTTGCAGGCTTAATTTTTTTTTTATGAATCCCTTTAATTTCTGTTTATTTGGAAAAGTCCTAATTTCACATTGTATTTGAGAGATAATTTTGCAGTATATATTATTCTTGGCTGGTAGTTATTTCTTCTTTCATAGTTTATATATGTTATCCATTGCCATCTTGCCTTCAGAGTTTCTGCCAAGTAATCAGAGCTTAGTCTTATTTTTTTTCTCTTTGTAAGTAATTTTTCATTTTTATCAAACTGCTCTCAGGATTCTTTTATTGTCTTTGGTTTGGGCAAGCATGATAGTTTAATTGTCTTGTATTCTACCATATGGTCATCTGATTCTTTATTTTGGTCGTTTGCTGGAGCCATCTTGTCCTGCTTTTTATGTTTTGATATTGTCTGCTCTCTCCCAGACATTAAGGTATTATTTTATTTATTGATTGATTGTATACTATTTTAGTTCATCCTGATTCTTTGTTTTGTTTTGATATGTTATGGTAGGCAGACCAGGTGTGCTTTTCCACTTGCTCATCTGTGGACATGATAGTTCTCACCACCTTGTTTGTATGGGCACAGCAACAACAGATAGGGTGAGCCTGCTTCACTACATACTAGTTTGATGAGATGACTTCAGGTAGTCTAGGTAGAAATTGCCTGCCTCCTGATGTTGGCCCAGTGGTATGTGGGCTTTCATAGCTCCATGTGATATTCAGGGGTGATGGATGGGGATTGGTATGGGCTCACTCCCCACCACTTAGCAACTTGTCAAGTGATGGGAGGGGAGGAGCAGTTTGGACCCACTGCAATGGTAGGCCTAATCCATGGACTTTCTGCCACAGTGGCAAAGCAAGAGTTGGTGGCAAAAGGGGGTGGAATACACTGTTATGTGAGGGAGACAAAGAAAAGGAAAGGGAGAGAAAGAGAATATCCAGCAGGTAAGGACAGGAAGGACCTGGGGTCTGGCAGGAAGGGGTAGAGGTGGTATGCAGGGCTTGATGGGAGGGAGAAAGAAAAGGAAGAATGAGGAAAAATGTTATGGACGGAGCTGGCAAGTGAGAGCAGGGTGGACCCTGGGTGGCAGTGGGCTGGTGGCACTCTAGCCAAAGTGATGCAACATGGCCTGACAGGAACAGAATAGATGTGCTGTACAGGGATAGGTTGGAGGGAGAAAGAAAAGGAAGAAAGAGAAAAAATAGTGGGAACCAGAGGGTGGGAGTGGCAGGACCCAGTGTGGTAATGGGCCAACAATTCTCTGTCCACAGCAGTGCCATGTGGTCCGGCAGGAAGTGATAATGGGTGATATGGGACGAGGTGGGAGGGAAAAAGAAAAAGAAGAAAGTGGAAAAAAAATGGTGTGGTGGGAGTTGGTGTGTGGAGGCCAGTTGGGGCAGGTAAGAGCAAGTGGGGCCCAGGGTTATAGTGGGCCAATAGTTCTTTACCTGTAGTGGCATAAACAAAGCCAAGTAGGAAGAGGTAGAAATAGTATACAAGGCTATGTAGGATAGAGAAAGAAAAGGAAGAAATGGGAAAAAGAAAAAGAATGGCATGGCAGGAACAGTGAGTCGGGGCAGTGTGTACTTGGTTTGGTGGTGCACCAATGGCTCTCTAGTCCAGGTGGTACAATATGGCCCAGTGAGAAGTGGTAGAGGTGGGGTGTGAGGCTAGCTTGGAGAGAGAAAACAAAAGAAGACAGTGAAAAAATATAATGTGGTGGGATCCAGCAGGTGGAGGTGGGGCTATCCAGGCTGGTAGTGCATTGGTAGCTTTCTACCCACAGTGGTGTCATGTGGCCTGGTGTGAAGGGGTAGAAGTGGTATATGGGGCTAGGTGGGAAGGTGAAAGAAAAGGAGAGAAAAAATGGTGTGGCAGGAGCCAGCAGGTGGAGATGGAGGTGTACCTAGGCTGACTTCTAGCTAGTAAGTCTGTAGTCATGGTGATGTATTGAGAAGCAGTGGTAGTGATATACTGGGTAGAAGGGTACCCCACCAAACCCATTGCTGCTGAGCTGATACCAACTCACAATGACTCTATAGGACAGAGTAGAACTGTCCTGCAGTGTTTTTAAGGAGCAAGGGGTGGATTTGAACTGCTGACTTTTGGGTTAGCAGTCATAGCACTTAACACCTATGCTACCAGGGTTTCTGGGAGAATCATAGTGGGTGGAAAAGTATGCTTCTCCTGTTATGATGTGCTCTGTCTCCTGTTGGGAGCTCTATAACTTTGCCTTTCCATACTCCATGTTCAAGGTCATTACTGGCTGTGATCCAAGATGATGGACACTGTGCCATATTAGTTGGTAGGGAACTCCATTCCTCATCTCTCTTCATTCTCTGCTTTCCTTCAGTTTATTCTCCCAGTCATTGTTTGATCTAGTTGTTAATTCCTTCATTTGATGCTTGGGGTTTTAGTACTAATGTTTGTATTTCATTTCCTTGGCTTTTTAGATCTTTGCCACAGAGGGTTGGCATGATGGGTGGTTCTGGATCCCCCTTTTAAAAGTTTTGATTGAAAACAAAAGTTTATTTTGTTTTGTTCTTGTTGGCTGTTATTTTTTAAGGCAAATGTCTCTGAGAGTCAGGGTTAACAGAATTATGTAATGTCTAAGTTTGCCAGTGTGACTTTACCTCTGACCAGGATGATGTAGGACTAGATAGTTTCCTCGAACTTGTGTGAAAAGTAATACACTTAAAGATCTAGCAGGACTAGATAGCTACTTGATGCCATTGACTACTGTAGAATACTTCTACAGTATCAGGAACACTGATCCATTTTGAACAAGTAGACATGTATTTAGCAATGGCTCCATTGTTTTTAGTGAGCACAACAAACTCGGAAACAATCTGAATGCATATCAATACAGAAATTATTGAATAAGTTATAATATGCTTGTAACTACACATCTGTTAAAAATTAAATATATCAATATCTATTGACCTTGAATGATATTCATGAGTAAATAAATACTATACTGTTAAATTATTTGAAAGTCTTATTCACCAAGAAAGATTTTTAAACTTCATTATAATATGAGTGGAAGAGCACTAGTATCACAGTGGTTAAGAGCTCAGGCTGCTAATCAGAAAGTCAGAAATATGAATTCACCAGCTGCTCCTTGGAAAACCTATAGGGAAACACTACTCTGTCCTATAGGTTCACCATAAGTTGGAATCAACTTGATGGCAACAGGTATGAAATGAACTGAACATAAATCTATTTTGTTGATAATGAATACAAAATTCATTAAATTACAATTGATTGCCTTTAGCCAGGATTTAGGTGAACTATTTATCTTAAGTTCAAATAATTTTTCCATGCTTCAACATAGCTAAAACAGACCTGAGAAAACATTGATGATAATGAACTTACCATTGTTTGGATGGGAGGAGGTAACGAGCAGAAAAATAAATGTGGAAGTTATTTGGTTAGGGTTAGGTTCTTCAAAAAATGTTTTTGTTGAGAGAAGTACAGACTGCATGCTGTATATTACTGTTATAATAGCAGAAGATGAGATAAAGAAACAAAAGCAGTTGATACAATAGGCTTAGAATTGCATAGATAACCCCATACCTGCACAGAGCGTTGTGTTTTAAAGACACTTTCACATCTAGTTCCTCAGTTGTCACAGAGCTAGACATATGACTGCCATTTCATGTAAAAAATAAAAATAGAACTAGATTAGTTCTGCCTAAGTTCTGTCTCTGAGTGCTTGCTAAATTGGATAATTAATAAAATCTCTATGTGGAGCCAAGAAAGAGAAAATTAATATTTTGTTTTCAACTTGAGCTTAGAATTGAGATATTCTTCAATGTGGAACAGTTAGGTAGATAAATGCATGAACTGTGTTGTGAATGATGCTGAGAACACTCCTGTATTATATACAGACTCGGGCAGATTTAGAAGCAGAACAAAAATGGGATAGGAAGGACACTGTCTGGTTGTGATGCAGGTTAAGAGGACTTGGAGTCACAAAGTCACAGGCAAATTGAGGTGATGACTGTGATCATTCTGGATACAAAACTTCCTTTTCTGCTAAGGACTGATAGTTAAAACTAACTCTTCTATTGAAGACAATTAAAAATGGTTTATATAACTATACGTGTGTGTGTGTGTGTATCTGCCATTAAACAATATAAATTCAGGAAAATGCCAGAAAGCTAACAATAGAGTAAAGAATTAGTAGACTGGGAATGAAGGGAAGACGGATACCCAGGGAATGAGCCAGAATTTTGGAGCACTTTTCCCACAGAGTATTTGCTAGTTTCTTAGGGAGTGGTTGAGATCCTAAAAAGATGAATGCCATTTTTGATAGCTTTACAAGAACAGAGATACAGGATTTGGCATTCAAAGCTCTCTGTGATAAAGATAGCCTTGGAACCATAGACGGCTATATCCTGGGAGTAATAATGCAGCTGTTATAAGTAAGCTTTTACAGATCCTCCTGCTTAACTCATTTCAATCCTTAAGTGGATTGCAGTTATCTTGGATTACTTAAGTCTCTAACAAAAGCAAATTCAAACCCACTCTAGAGGGAGACAACGTTATCTTAGTTCTCAAATTATTTCTATGAATACTTTAGAAATGTAATGTCTGACAAACAAAAATGAACAAAATACATCAGGAGACAAGAACACCTAAAAGAAAACCAGAAGAAACAGAAGAAACAACAGATAATAGAAAGAGACCCCTAGGGATCCAGCTACTGGAATGATCAGATATAGACTCTAAAACACTTTTGATTGTGTTCAGGAGATGAAAGATAAAATTGAGAATGTTCACATAGAATTATAAACATAGAAAAGAACCCCCTCCGAAATTCCAAAACTGACAGAAGTTAAAGCCAATTAAGAACTTAATGGATGGGTTACAGTGGATTACACAGATCTGAAGAAATTATGAACAGGAAGATATGTTAGGAAAAAAATCCACAATTAGGTAGGATGAGTCGACAGAATGGAACATGCATAGATGTCCTCTTGGCAGTGTTCTGCAAGTTCAGATTTCCACTAACAGTTTGTTCATGGTGATTGAGTATTTTCTGTAATGATTCTCAAAATCACTTCATTTCATTTGCCTGATTCCAAAGCCATTCCCATATTTTTAGATGTTTGTTACGGTAGCACTCCACTTTTAGGCACCCAAATCTGTATTAGTTGTCTATTGATGCCTAACAATATTTCCAGAATTATAATATCTTAAAGCAAAACACATTTATTTTGTCACCAGTTTCTGTGGGTCAGATGTCCAAGCACAGATTAGCTGGGTCCTCTACAAAGCCAAAATCAAGGTGTGGGCTAACAGTAAAGTCTCATTTGATGCTCTACTGGGGAAGCACTGCTGCCAAGCTCACATGGTTGTTGGCAGAATTCTGTTTCTTGTAGGCTGTTAAACTGAGGTTCTCAGGTTTTTGCTGACTGTTGCCCAGAGACTTCCTTCAATTCCTTGACATGTAGCGTGACATCTTGTGTCCTCAAAGCCAGCAAGAGAGTCTTCTCACAAAACAAGCATTAGAATCTTATATAATGTAGTCATGCATAATCATATACATTCTGTCACTTTTGCTGTATTCTATTGGCTAGAAACATATCAAAAGACCTGCTCACACTCAGGAGAGGATATTATATAAGAGGATGAATACCAGGAGGTGGGGCATGAAAGTATTTTTAAAAATAAAATCAAAATTGAAAAGTCATCTCAAGCAGACCTATACTAAATGAAGTACAAAGGACTTATTTTTTCTTTTCTCCTTTTGGCAGGAGGAAAATAATCCCAGGTGGGGTGGGGGGTCAGAGATGCAGAAGTTCATGAAAATATTAAATATGTGGGTAAATAGAATTTGACATGGATTGTATAAACTGTAATAACAATGCCTCAATGGCATTAAAACATTTAAAGAATTAAAGTACATGACAATGAAGACAAATGATTTGAGAGGTAGCTAATGACTCAGGGTGTTCTAAGACTATTGTATTATCCAGGAAGAAGCTGACAGTAAAAATTAATATTACAAATTGCAGTGGACACTATGATGCACTGTCTTAATATTTACTATTTGTCTTTTGATATACCATCTTATTACTTGCTTTCTATTTGTTTCATCTGTTCCATTATTGTATTATCCAGGAAGAAGCTGACAGTAAAAATCAATATTACAAATTGTAGTGGAAACTATGATGCACTGTCTTAATATTTACTATTTGTCTTCTGATATACCACTTTGTTACTTGCTTTCTATTTGTTTCGTCTGCTCCATGGTCACTTGTTTCCATTTTCTTTGCTTTATTTGAATGAATAAAATACATTTTGTTGTTCTACTATTTCTGTTTTATTTGCGAGAAAATTATACACTCATCTTCTTTTAATGATTATACTAGCAATATCACACATCCTTGACTCGCAAGTATCGGTTGCAGGTTTGGTTCTCTGAAGAGCAGGCTCTGAGATGAATATTTAGTGTGTAGGAGATCTACTGGAGAGTTTTGGTGGTATCAACCCCTGTGAAAGTGAGGAAATGTGAGAGTAAAGGGAGTTGACGAGCTGTGATGTAGGCTCAACAACAGCCTCACCTGACCACATGATGCATTTGGGAGTTAGAATAGATCTTTGAAGTTGCTCCAAACTGGGGAAAGATGGCCAAGCCTTTATATCTTGCATTAATTTCATTGTTGAAATCTTTTCTATGTTTACCAATTTTTATTTTTCTGTCTGCTTGTCCTCTCAGTTACTGAAATGGTATGTTCTACTTTGATTCTGGATATCTCCTTGTAGTTCTGTCATAGTTTTCTTTATATATTTTGAGGCTATCCTTTAGGCCTTTAATGATTTAGAATTCACATATCTTCCTGGTATAACTAGTATAACTTCCATGTGTTGTTGTTGTTAGGTGCTGTCAAGTCAGTGCTGACTCAAAGCAATACTATACACAACAGAACAAGAAAAAGCCCAGTCTTGCTTAAGCCCACTGTTGCAGCCACAGTGTCAATTCATCTTGTCAAGGGCCTTCATCTTTTTTGCTGACCCTACACTCCACTAGGTATAACTTTCATGTATCATTGTGAAATATTTGGTTTTATCCCTATAAATACTTTTCATATTAAAGTATATTTTATCTAACATTAATAGAGTAATACCAACTTCCTTTTCTTTAACATTCAATTTAACCAATCTTGGCCTTTTAATAGGAGGCTTTAGTTAATTTACATTTTGTGTCAGTCAATGTCTCACCAGGAAATGGACTGCAGAATGCACACTTTTTAAAGCATTAATGGAAAATTTACATAAATCAATATGTAGGATGATGATATGCACATGACGTAACTTGCTTGCTGAAAGTAAAGAAGACCTAAAGCACTTACTGATGAAGATCAAAGACTATAATCTTCAGTGTGAGTTATACCTCAACTTAAAGTAAACAAAAATCCTCACAACTGGACCAATAAGCAGCATCATGATAAACAGGAAAGACTGAAGTCATCAATGATTTCATTTTACATGCACCCACAATCAGTGAACAGGGAGACAACAGTCAAGAAATCAAATGACTCATTGCACTTGACAAATCTGCTGCAAAAGACCTTTGTTAAAGTTTTAAAAAGTGATGATGCCACTTTGAGAACTAATGTACGCTGACCCAAGCCGTAGTCTTTTCAATTGTCTCATAGGCATGTGAAAGCTGGACGATAAATAATGAAGACCAAAGAAACACTGATGACTTTCAATTATGATGTTGGTGAAGACATCATGATCAGTAAAGTAGATGGTCAGTGAAAACGAGGAAGTCCCTCAGCAAGATGGATTGAACCAGTAGCTACATCAATAAGCTCAAGCATAGCAGAGATTGTGAGAACAGCACAAGACCAGGTACCATTTCATTCTATGGTACACAGGGTCACTATGAGTGATTGAATTGTGTCCCCCTAAAAATGAGTGTATCAATTTGGCTGGGTCATGATTCCTAGTATCATGTGATTGTCCACCATTATTGTCATTTGATGGAAGTTTCATATATGCTGTAAATTCTGTCACTATGATTTAATGAGATGGATTGGTGGCAGTTATATGATGAGGTCTGCAAGACCGGATAGTGCCTTAAGCCAATCACTTTTTAGATATAAAAGTGAAAAGTGAGCATGGAGACATGGGAAACTCATACCATCAAGAAAGCAGTGCTGGGAACAGAGTGTATACTCTGGACATGAAGTTCATGTGCTGAGATGTTCCCAGACCAAGGAAAGATTGATGGAGAGGATGTTCCTCTAGAGCTCACAGACAGAGACAACCCTCCCATGGAAAAAAAGCCCTGAATTTGGATCTGTAGCCTAATATACTGTGAGAGATTAAACTTCTCTTTGTTAAAGCCATTCACTTGTGGTATTTCTGTTATAGTAGCACTAGCTGACCAGGCAGTACCCAGCCACAAGAAGGATGATGAAGGAAAGGAAGTCTCAATACATTGAAAAGAACTGAATCATAGGTAGTATGTTCTAGGACTACACAGCAATTTAAAAAATTAGCTAGAAAAGTTCCTAAATATTTATAAAAAATTAATTTAAATAGATAATTAAGAAATTAGAAGATACTTTAACCCAAATAATAACAAACTTGTGAGATGAAGTTAGAGCTGAAATTGCAGGAAAAATTATAGTGTCAAATATATGTATTGAAATAGGTTTGAATCAAGGAGCTAAGCATTCTTTTAATGGAATTAGGAAAAGAAAGCCAAACTGAAGTGAGAGAAAATAGAAGAAAATAAAAAAGAATAATTAAATAGAAAACAAATGTACAATAGAAAGGATTAAAGATAAAATTTGATGATCCTAATCAACTAATAAAGTTGGTTTAAAAAATTATAAAACATCACTGTACCTCTTGAAATAAAAAATATATTAAGATGCTATTACAAACAACTTAATAAAAATACATTAAAAAAAACTTATATGAACTACACGGGGCTTCTGAGACCCAAATTTCTTTTGGGACATATATTGTTAGAGTATCTGGGGAAGGAAAGTCTAAGAGAAAACCCATACTTTTGCCTTATCCGGGCCAATGTTGCTAGAATTTCTTATTTTGGATTTTTCTATGGCTGAAGCCAATGTAGAATATTGAAAGGATACTATTTTAGGGGATTTTTCCCCCTTGGGACTATTTTTTGGTTAGAATAAAATCAAGAGAATAATGACATATATTTGGGTACTGGTGAGCTAACTGATCAGTATTGTGCCTCAGCTACTTGTAAGGAAAATGACATGCATCAGGCCACTGCACACACAAGAAAATGCCTAAACCTGATCCTAATGGATGAGTTAGCTCCAACAATTGGGATGATAATGAAACAATTACTTTTAAAATTTGCAATTGCTATTGAGGTTCAATCAGCAGAGATAATCAAATTATGCTAGAATCAATGAAGGTCTTTGCATGATAGATTGACAGGCTGTCATGGTTGGAATTGTGCCCCCCCAAAAATGTGTGCAGCCACATGGCTGGGATATGGTTCCCAGTATCTTGGGACTGTCCTCCATTGTGTGGTTTTGCTAACCTGTATGTTAAAGGATTAGGGTGGGGCTGTGAATTCCTGCTGTGGGGGAAGTTTCCCTGGAGTATGGCTTGCCCCACCCTTAATGCTTTTAGCTTGCAAGGAATAAAAGGAAAAAGAAACAAAGGACAATTTGAGAACCTCGCTACCATCAAGCAAGCAGCACCGGGAGCAGAGCGTGTCCTTCAGACCAGAGATTCTTGCATAAGGACGCTCCGTGGACAAAGACTGATGCAATACCGGACTTTCCTCCAGAGCCGACAAGGGGAAAGTCTTTCCCTGGAGCAGACACCCTGAACATGGACTTGCAACCTACCGGACTGTGTAAGAATAAATCTTTCTTTGTTAAAGCCATCCACTCTGTGGTATTTCTGTTAGAGCAGCCTAGCTGACTAAAACACAGGCCTTGCAGACAAGGAGTTAATCTACATCAGTGTAGTTTTGATTATATTAAAATGGTATCACCTTCCAAAGAAAGAAAGAAGATTATTTGTTATTCTTAAGTATCCTCTAGGTGGCTAAAAGAAAGTAAATGGTCATCAAGGTAATCAGTGGGTAGGTAAAAAGTGTAAAACAAATTGTGTTTTGTTGATGTTAGCATGACTATAATTGGCAGTGGGCTCATAAGTTCCCAAATGAATTTATAATGTTTCTATAAATGACATTAGTGGTTCTCCTTTTATAATGTGATTTAAGTTGTTCTCCTTTTTAATCTAACCATGAGAAGTTCTTATCTCTGGTTTAATTTCTGTTGGATTTCCATCTACAGTGTCAAAACAAGTGAGCATACATTAAACTTAGCTAGTGGATGACTGACTAACACCAGCAGGTATAAATAGATATATACAGGCCTTCCATGGACTACAGTGATAATATTTAAATTCATCTCATTTCTGACAAATGTATAAAAGTGTAATGAAGCTTATAGCTCCTGGGTAGGTGATGAAAGATCAGCAACACACCAGTGGAAAAGATGTGAGCATAAGCATATGCTGAGCATTACTAGCAATTAAGGAGTTTTTAAAAATAAGGATAAGTAAAACCAACCAGACCTACTACTGTCATTTCCCCCTCATAGTGATCCTATTCACAGAGTAAAATTGTTCCACAATTTCCAAGAACACCTGACATATTTGAACTTCCTACCTCAGGTTAGCAGTCATAGCACTTAACTACAACACCACCATGGTTTCCTTAAACTAGGATGCCAGCCAAGTGCTGTGGATTCGATTCCCATACTAAGGTTATTACTGCTATACAATTATTCGGTTTGAGACAGACAACTGGATAAAATATTCTTTTTTTTACTTTCTTGTTATTCTTATTTTTGTAGTGTTTTATTGTGTTTTGAGTGAAAGTTTACAATCCAAGTCAATTTGTCGTACAAAAACTTGCACATACTGCTATGTAAACTTAGCTGCTCTCCCCACACTGTGACAGCACACTCCTCCCTTCTATCCTGTATTTTTCATATCCACTTACTAGATCCAGTCCTCCTCTGCCCTCTCTTCTCACCTCTGGGCGGGAATTGCCTAACTAGTTCCATATATCTTACTTAAGTCAAGAAACACATTCTTCATCAGTATCCTTTTATGTTTTATACTCCAGTCCAATCTTTGTGTGAAGAGCTGGCTTCAGGAACGGTTTCGGTTATGTGCTAACAGAGACCCAGGGCCATGTCTTCAGGGGACCCTCCAATCTGTTGGACCATCAAGTCTTCACTTTTAGAGTCTGAGTTTTGCACACTCATTTATCTAGTGTTGTATTGGGGACTTTTTGTTGTATTCCCTGTCAAGGCAGTCATCAGTGGTAGCCAAGCACCTTCTAGTTCTTCTGATCTTCTGTTGATGTTATGTCTGGATTATGTGGCCCTTTATGTCTCATAGGCTCATGACTTCTTTGTGTCTTTGATGGTTTTCATTCTCCTCCACTCAAGGTAGGTTGGGAGCAATTGGCACTACTTAGATGAGTGATTGCTAGCTTTTAAGACCCCAGACTCTACTCACCAAAGTGGAATACAGAACATTTGCTTTAAAAAAATTGTTATGCCATTTGACCTAGATGTTCTCTGAAACCATGGTCCCCAGACCCCTGTTCCTACTACTCTGTCCTTCAAAGTGTTTGGTTATATTTAGGAAAGTTCTTAGCTTTTGGTTTAGTCCAGTTGTGCTGACTTCTCCCCTACTGTGTATTGTCCCTCCCTTCAACTAATTTAAGTCTTATCTATTATCTAATTAATGAATACTTCTATCTATCCCTCTCCACCCTTGTAACCATCAAAGACTGTTTTATTCTCTGTTTACATCTTTCCTTGAGTCCTTATAATAGTGGTATCATACAATATTTATCCATTTGCAACTAATTTCAGCCAGTATAATTCCTTCCAGATTCCTCCATGTTATCAGATATTTCCCAAGTTCATTGTTGTTTCTTATCATTGCATGATGTTCCATTGTGTGAATACGAGAACTGCCAGTTAAGTTCATGAACTCATCCTAGAAAAAGTGCTATCTACCTCATTGTTGAATACAGTCACCTTCAAAGTTTTCCCCTTGGGAAACTATGCACCAATGGACCTAGTCCACCATCCAAAGCAATTTTGGAACTGTTTTTCTTGAATGGCCATCAGAGCTGTCTTGTATTATTCTTGATGTCCTGAATGTCATCCAAATGTCTTCAGGTATGTATACATTCTATCCAACAATTTAAAAAGCTGTTTAATTTACAGAATCACTAGATGCTACTGCTAAAGTCCTAGAGCTAACATCCCCCCTGTTTTCTTATTCCCCTTCCTTTACCTGCCCATCTTTTACATAAAAGGCTACTTCCAGAATCTCCTAATGTGGCTTGAGAGGTCAACAGCTGGTTGTAGTTTGTGGTTGCTGAGCTGTACATGAATATATGTGGTACTTTGCTATTGCTGCATAACAAATTACCACAAATTCAAGGATTAAAACAAAGTATATTTATTATCTCACAGTTTTTGTTCATCAACATTTGGGGGAGATGGCATCAAGATGGTGGACTAGACACATGTCTTCTCAATTGTCTCTGAGAAGTAAGGCCTGGAATGATAATTGAACAGAGCAGCATGAACATCCAGGGACCCCCTAGGATCAGGCATAGGGTTGTCAGATTGGACTAGGCACCAGTAAGGGGGTAACTACCTCTCTCAGTGATGAGGCAGCAGCACACTGAATCCTGTTTATGCTGATTCACTGTTTGGGAGGACTGCTGGTATTGATGCTTTCTTTGTTATCTAGGAGGCGGGGACTGGGCACGAGCCAGCTAATATGTTGAACTTCAGTACTTAAGTAAACAGTGTATAGCACAGCAGAGAGACTGTACATGGGATAGCCACATATTGAGAACCTGGCTTCTGACTGAGGGCACCACTGACCCTCTACCCTCTCTTTTCTGAGCAGCACCAAAGAGTCTGCTGTTTCACAGCAGAAAGGGCAGCTCGGGCGGGATGGCATTTTGATCTTCTAGGAGGCAGAGTCAGCCACCCTGCGGTCTTAGCTGGGGCTAATTCTTGCACAGAGCAGCAGCCCCTGTCTGGAAAGTGCTTCTCCAGAAAAAAAGCTGTGTTTAGGACACTGGTGCCTGGAGTTATGGATGGGGCCTGGCAGAGGATGGAAGCAAGGCCATAATCCTCTCTACTTTGAACCACATCAAAGCATCTAGGGACAGCCTATGAAGTGTTTTTGTTGTCAGCTGGTAGGCAGAGCCTGCCACACATGAGTACCTGGCTGATTTCAGCAGCTATGGGACAATTCCTCATTTGGGAGAACTGACTGCTGAGAGGCTTGACAGTATCACCTCCACCCTTTACTGATCCACATCATAGCATCAGCTGATGGAGCCCTAGTGACTCAATAATGAGGGCACTGTCTTTACCAGCCAGAAGGCAGAGCCTGCCACCCCAGAGGGTCCAACTGGGATGAGTCATTAGAGTATACAATGAGGGCTGGTGACCAACTTCCCTCATAGAACTATGCCTCAGCTCCTGTTGAGGTAACACCAGAGAAATTGAACAGCTTCTAGATGGCGTGAATAGAAAAATCCATAGCTAAGCATTTAAAGAAGCAGTCCACCATGGCTCTGGAAAACTCCCAAAATAAAGAATCAAAAAACTTCCCAGATAAAGAAGCCTTTCTGAAGCTATCAGTACAAAAGAATTATAGATAGAGCCCTCCTAGAGATTAACCAAAATACAGCAGAACAAAATGAAAAATTAAGTAAGCTATTCAAACTGATGGAACATCAATGATCTGAAATACAGCAGGTCAATAACAAAATTATAGAATTAGGCAACTCAGTCCAAAGCCAAAAGAGTAGAACCGAGGAGATGGAAGTGAGAGTTAATGAGCTTGAGGATAGAGAAACTGACACCAACATTTATGGCAAGAAATCAGAGACAAGAAATAAGAAAAATGAAGAAGCATTAAGAAACGTGGGACTCTATTAAGAGGAATAATCTACAAATAATTGGAGTTCCTAAACAGGGAGGGGTAAACGAAAATACAGAGAGCTTTACTGTAGAGTTGCTGAGAGAAAACTTCCCTGAAATTATGAAAGAAGAGAACATAGATTTCCAAAATGCATACTGAATGCCACCAGACCGCAAAAGAAAGACACCAAGACATATTATAATCAGACTTAAGAAAATGAAAAATAAACAGAGGCACTTAAAGGCAGTGAGGCTTAAAGCAAAGCTAACATTCAGAGGGAAGCCCTGTAGGTTTTCGTCTGACTTCTCAGCAGAAACAACTTTGGAAAGAAGGCAGTGGGATGACACATTCAAAGCCCTGACGGAGAAAAATGTCCAACCAAGCATTACATATCCCGCAAAATTACCTCTCAAATGTAATGGTGAAATTAAGACATTTTCAGATAAACAGAAGCTTAGAGACTTTGTAAAAATCAAACCAAAACTTCAAGAAGTACTGAAAGAAGATCTTTGCTTAGAAAATGAAAACATTAAGTGTATACTTAAGGAGGCAATGCTGGGTGCAGCATCCAGAATCCTACTAGCTTAGGAAAATCACAAAGCTCAATCAAAACTATAGTATTAAAAGAAAGGAACCAGTGATCATAACATGAAAACTATGACATCATCATACTAAAAAGAGGGATATATTACAGTAGTTATACCCCTTTCAGAGGTAGTGGAAATTAAAAAGATATGCAGAACTTAAAGTGTGGTATAAACTTATAATATTAAGGGGAATCATAGGGGTAGCTGCAAAGTAATAATGTGACATATCAAAACAAGAAACATAATACAGGAGTCTCATCAACCCCAAAACCAACACTAGAAAAGATGAAAAGTCAATCCATAAAGAATAATTACCCAGAACAGCAAAGAGCAACATAGAAAACATCAACCACACAACAATAAATGCATCAAAATGACAACACTAAACACATACCTATCAATAACTACACTGAATGTAAATGGACTGAGCGCTCCAATAAAGAGACAGCGAGTGACATCCTGGATCAAAATACATGACCTGTCTATGAGCCAAGAGCCAAATGACCTGTCTATATGCAGCTTAAAAGAAACATACCTAAGACTCAAAGATATGAACAAACTGAAAATCAAAGGATGGAAAAATATATATCAAGCCGGTAACACACAAAAAAGAAGAAAAGTGGCAATACTAATCTCAGGTAAAATAGACTAATGTAAAAGCCACCATAGTGCACAAGGATAGTTACTATTTGTTGCTGAAAGGTTCCATACACAAGCAGGACATAACAGCATTAAATATTTATGCACCCAATATCAGAGCATCTAAATACATCAAACAAACACTGATAACATTGAAAAATGAGATAGATCACTCCATAATAATAGCTGGAGACTTCAATAATGGATAGATCACTCAGAAAAAAGCTCAGTAAGGATACAGAAGATCTTACTGTGACAATTAACCAACTAGATCTCATCAGCATATACAGAAGTTTTACCAATCAATGGATAAGTACACCTTCTTCTCCAATGCACATGGAACATTTTCTAAAATAGACCATGTGTTAGGACATAAAGCAAATCTCAACAAAATCCAAACCATTGAATTACTGCAAAGCATCTTCTCAAACCATAAAGCCACAAAAGTTAAAATCGATAGCAGAAAAAAAAATAGGTAGAAATTTCAATTCATGGAAGGTGAACAACACCTTTCTCAAAAAGCCATGGGCTGTAGAAAAAAATCAAAGATGAAATAGAGAAAGTTATGGAATCAAATTAGAATGGAAACACATGCTACCTATGGAATACAGCAAAGCAGTGCTTGGAGGTGACTTTATCTCTATAAATGCACACATCCAGAAGGAAGAAAGGGCCCAAACCAAAGAATTAACACTGCAACTTGAACAGTTAGAAAGAGAGCAACAGAAGCACCCCTCAGGCACTAGAAGAAAACAGATAATAAAGATAAGAGCTGAACTAAATGAACTAGAAAATAGAAGAACAATTGAAAGAATTCAAGAAACCAGAAGCTGGCACTTTGAAAAGATCAACAAAATTGATAAACCATTGGCTAAACTTTCAAAAGAAAAATAGGAGAGGAAACAAATAACTCAAATAAGAAATAAGATGGGAGATGTCACAACAGATCCACCTGAAATCAAAAGTATCATAGTAGAATACTATGAAGGACTGTACTCTAACAGATTTGAAAATCTAGAGGAAATGGACAAATTTCTAGATTCAAATCACCTATCAGAATTATCACAAGGAGAAGTAGAAAAACTTAATAAACCTACCACAAACGAAGAGATTGAAACAGTCATCTAGCACCAACGAAAAAAAGTCCTGGCCAAGATGGCTTCACCAGAGAATTTGACCAAACTTTTGGAGAAGAGTTGGCTCCAGTACTACTGAGGCTGTTTCATAGCATAGAAGGGGATAGAATACCTCCAGATTCATTCTATGAAGCCAGCATAACCATGATGCCAAAACCAGGGAGCGATCCCACAAAAAAAGAAAATTACAGACCAGTATCACTCACGAACCTAGATGCAAAAGTCTTCATCGAAATTCTGGCCAATAAAATTCAACAACATATCAAACAAATAGTTCATTATGATCAAGTTAGATTTGTACCAGGGATTCATGACTGGGTCAACATCAGAAAAACGAATAATGTGATCAACCACATGAATAGCACAAAGGATAAGAATCACCTAATTTTGTCAATTGACACAGAAAAGTCACTGACAAAGTCCAACACCCATTCATGCTAAACACTCTCAGCAAAACAGGAATAGAGGGGGAATTCCTTAATGCAGTAAGGGGGACCTAAGCAAAGCCAACTGCCTACATTATCCTGAATGGAGAGAGTCTGAAAGAATTCCCATTGAGAATGGGAAATAGACAGGGATGCCCACTCTCACCACTCCTATTCAACATTGTATGAGAGGTTCTAGCCACAGGCATTAGACAAGACAAAGAAATAAACGGCATGCACGTTGGTAGGGAAGAAGTGCAAATCTCCCTTTCTGCAGATGTTATGATTGTATATGCCAGCCAAGCCAAGCCAAGTGCCGTCGAGTCAGAGAATCCTAAAGAATCCATAAGTAAACTACTAGAATTAATAGAAGAGGTTGACAAAGTGTCAGGATATAAGATAAACAAAAGTAAATCAGTAGGTTTCCTTTATACCAATAAAGAGATCATCAAAGAAGAAATCACCAAATCAATACAAATTGCTATAGCCCTCAAGATGATAAAATACCTAGGAATAAATCTAACCAGACACATATACAGAGATAATTACAAGACCTTACTTGCAAGAAACCAAAAGAGACTTACATAAGTGGGCAAACCTACCCTGCTTATGGATTAAACACTTAACATTGTGAAAGTGTCTATTTTACTCAAAGTGATCTATATAAACAATGCAATACCAATACAAATTCCAGTGACATTTTTTAATAAGATGGAGAAACAAATCGCCAACTTTGGAAAGGGAAGAATCCCTGGATATGTAAAGCACTACTGAAGAGGAATGCAATGGCAGGCCTCACACTGCCCGACCTTAGAACTATTACACTGCCACAGTAGTCAAAACGACCTGGTATTGGTGAAAATAAAAAAGAGAGAGACATGTAGCCCCAGAAATGCCACTATCCTCTTATGAACAGTTGATATTCAACAAAGTCCCTAAGATTGTAAACTGGGATAAAAATAGTCTCTTTAATAAATGGTGTTGGCAAATTGGATATGCATTTGCAAAAAAACTGAAACAAGACCCATATCTCATAGCTTACACAGAAACTAACTGAAAATGGATCAAAGACCTAAATATCAAACGTCAAACAATAAAGATTAGGCAAGAAAAGATAGGATCAACAATGGAAGTTCTAATACAGTCTTAGACAGACTTCAAAATCTGACAAAGCATGATCAACAGAAAATAAATAAATGGGAATGACTAAGAATCAAACAATTTTACTCATCCAAAGACTTTATCAAAAGAGTTAAAAGACCACCTGCAGAATGGTAAAAAAATTGGCAACTACAAATCAAACAGACGTCTGATCTGCATAATCTTCAAGGTACTGCAAAATATCAACAAGAAAAAGGTAAATAACCCAATTAAGTGATGGGCAAAGGAGATAAACACTTCACCATAGACACATGAAGAAATGCTCATGATCTTTAGCTATCAGAGAAATCTAAATCAAAACAATGAGATACCATATCACCCCCACAAGGTTAGCCATAATCCAAAAAACACAAAACAACAAATGCTGGAGGGGCTGTGGAGAGGCTGGAACTCTCTCGCACTGCTGGTGTGATTGCAAAATGGTAAAACCTCTTTGGAAAGCAACCTGGAGCTTCCTCAAAAAGCTGGAAATACATATACCATTTGATTCATTAATCCTACTGCTGGGAATATATCCTACAGAATCAAAGACAGTCACGTGAACAGATGCATGCACATGGATGTTTATTGCACTCAGTCTACAATAGCAAAAAGATGGAATCAACCAACATGTCTATCAACAGATGAATGGATAAACAAACTATGGCACCTATACTCAGTGGAACACTATGCAATAATAAAGGACAAGGGTTTTATGAAGCATCTCATAACCTGCTTTCAATTGGAAGACATGCTGATTGAAATCAGTCAGCAGCAAAAGGACAAATATTGTATGACACACCTACTATCCAAGGACTTAAAAATAGACCTATGTATAGAAGAAAAGACTTTTTGATGGATACAAGGATGGGGAGGGAAGGAGAATATTGGTCATAGATTAGATAGTTAATAGAAATTTGGTTAGGTTAAAGCAGTGACAACACACAGTAGAAAGTATATCAGCTTAACTGGATTTCAAGATAAACTGAAAACTCTTCTAATCTCATCTGAATATTGCAAGGATTGAGTAGCAGTGGTAGGGATCTGGGGAGCGTGCTTTTAGGGGACATTGAGGCCAACTGTTGTAACTCGCCTATTGCTAAGAGTGTCCTCTGCACCCATATTGGTGAGTGGCATCTGGGGTCTTAAAAGTCAGCAAGCTACCACCTGACACACCAAATGGGCCCAGCACACCTGAAACAGATAATGACTGAGAACAACAGACACGAGGTAAAAAGAGCTCAGGAGACAGAAGTAGCCATGTGGATGTGATACTGTGTCAACATGTGACCAGAAGGACTAGATGGTGCCCAGCTGCCACCAAAGACAGTGGTGATGGGGTACACAATATAGTGTCCCTTTGACAACACAAGATAAAAAGGAATGCAGCTCAAGAACTCTACTAGAAGACCACTATTGTTGGTCCAATAGCCTGAGGGATTACCTGGGACCATGGCCCCTAGGCTTGCTGCTACCCCTGACCATAAAACACTACCAGTGTCAACTCTTTAAACAAAAGTGGACTGGACTCAGGGACAAAATATGACCATATGGTGTATGTACTTCATGGTTCTATGCATTTATAGGATGCTGTCCTACTGGTGTCTTTCTAGAGGGGAGAGAAGAGGGTGGAGAGGAGGGGACAAGAGCTTGTTAAGAGGGTACAACAAGTATAGAACAAAAGGGATGAGTGTGCTATCACTGTGCAAGGAGAGCAGAATCAGCTGCAGATAGGCAGGCATCCAAAATTGATGTGGATTGTATACTTTCACTCAATCACAAGAAAGAAAGAGAGAACAAAACTAAGAAGGAAACTAAGAAAGAAAGATTAAAAAAAATTCTGGGCATGACTTAGCTAGGTCCTCTACAAGCCTGCAATTCTGGTGTTAGCCAGGATTTGGTTCTTATCTGGAGTCTTGAATGTGGGTGGATCTGCTTCTGAGCTCTTGTAAATATTGATGAAACTCCTTTCCTGGCCACTATGAGATTGATGGCTCTGGCTTCTTGTTGACAGTTTGCTAAGAGATGCTTCTCAGCTCCTAGAAGCCTCCATGAGTTCCTCTTCATGTAGCCTCCTAAAGTGAGCAAGGGAAAAAGATCTGTTGCCAAGATGGAGAGTGTTATATAACATAATGTAACCACAGGAGTGACAGCTCATGACTTTCATCATATTGCATTGTTTGGAAGCAAGGCAAAGTTTCTTCCCATTCTTTAGTGGAGGGGATCCCACAGGGTGAATTCCAGGAAGCAGGGATAATAGGACCACTTTAAAATTTGTCCAATACAATGTTGTTGTTAGGTGCTGTCGAGTTGGTTCTGATTCATAGAGACCCTATGCCCAACAGAATGAAACATTGCCTGGTCTTGCACCATGTCCACAATTATTTTTATGTTTAAGCCCACCTTTGCAACCTTTGTGCAATCTGTCTCATTGAGGGTCTTCCTGTTTTTCACTGACTGTCCACTCTACGAAGCATGATATCCTTCTCCAGGGACTGATCCCTCCTGACATGTCTAAAGCATGTAATACACAGTCTTACCATCTTTGCTTCCAAGGAGCACTCTGGTTGTACTTCTAGAACAGATCTGTTTGTTCTTTTGGCAGTCCATGGCACATCCAGCATTTTTGCTCCAACACCACAATTCAAGGGCATCAACTCTTCTGCTGTCTTCCTTATTCATTGTCCAGCTTTCCCATGCTTACGATATGACTGAGCATACCATGGCTTGGGACAGGTACACCTTAGTCTTCAAGGTGACATCTGTACTTTTCAGTACTTTAAAGAGGTCCTTTGCAGCAGATTTTCCCAATCCAATGAACCTTTTGATTTCTTGACTGTTGCTTTCATGGGTGTTGATTGTGTAACCAAGTAAAATGAAATGCTTGACAACCTCAATCCTTTATGTATCATAGTGTTGCTTACTAGTCCAGTTGTGAGAATTTTTGTTTTCTTGATATTAAGGTGCGATCCGTACTGAAGGCTGCAGTCTTTGATCTTCATCAGTAGGTGTTTCAAATCCTCTACTTCCAGAAAGTAAGGTGGTGTCATCTATGTAACATAAGAGAGGTTGTTAATATGTCATTCTCCAATCCCGATGCCTCATTCTTCTTCATACAGTCCAATTTCTTGCATTATTTGCTCAACATATAGATTAAACAGGTATAGTGAAAGGATATAACTCTAATGTACAACTTTCCTGACTTTAAACCATGCAGTGTCCCCTTGTTCTGTTCACATGACTGCCTCTTGATCCATGTACAGATTCATTAAGAGAACAATTAAACACTCTGGATTTCCCATTCTCTGCAATGTTAGCCATAATTTGTTATGATCCATTCTGCCAAATCCTTTGCATAGTCAATGAAACACAGGTAAACATCTTCCTGGTATTCTTTGCTTTCACCCAAGATCCATCAGACAATGATGTCCCTGGTTCCACATTCTCTTCTAAATCCAGCTTGAATTTCTAGCATTTCCTTGTCAATATACTGTTACAGTTGCTTTTGGATAATCTTGAGCAAAATTTTACTTCTGTGTGATATTAATGATATTGTTCAGTAATTTCCTCATTCACTTGTAGCACCTTTTTTTCAGAATGGGCATCAATACAGATCTCTTCCAGTCAGTTGGCCAGGTGGCTGTCCTCCAAATTTCTTGGCATATTAATGCACTATATTAATATATTAATTTAAGAAGTTTTCAAGAAAGGAGAACCTTTTCTATTTCACAAAAAGTTCCCATATAGGTTAGCATCAGCTCTCTTTCAACCCTATCTCTTCCATTGTGGGAGAGGACTTTTTTCCTGTCACTGTTACCCCCACTTTCCCTTCTCCAGCCTTAATAAACTTTGTTCTCTATATATTTTCCTTTTCTTGTATTTTTAAAAAATCATTTATTGTGCTTTAAAGTGAATATTTACAATGCAAATGAATTTGCCATATGAAACTTGTAAGACACACTACTACATAATTCTAATTGCTCTCTCAACTCGCTGCAGACACCCCATGACAGCACAATCCTCCTTTCCACCCCATATTTGCCATACCCTTTCAACCAACTTCTATCGCCTTCCACTCTCTCATCTTAACTCTGAAGAAGACCTGCTCAGAGAGCCTCATGTATGTTTTTGAGCAAAGAAGCACATTCTTTGCCAGCATCACTCTATGTCTTATAGTTCAGTCCGATCTTTGTCTATGATTTCATTTTAGTAGTGGTTTCAGCTCTGAGTAACAGAGTCTGGGAGATATGTTCTCAGGGGCCCTCTAGTCTTGACAGATCATCAAGTGTGGTCTTCTAAGTGAGTTTTAGTTCTGCAAACCCGTTTTTCTCCCACTACATTGGGGACTTTATGTTGCATTCCCTGTCAGGGTCGTCATTGGCAGTAGCCAGGCATCACCTAGTTCTTCTGGTCTCATCCTGATGTAATCACTGGATTATCTGGCATGTTCTGTCTGCTGAACTCATATTTTCCGTATGTCTTTGATGTCCTTCATTCTCCTCTGCTCCAGGTGGGTTGGGACCAACTGATGCTACTTAGACAGCAGCTTGCTAGTTTTAAGACTCCAGATGACATTCAACAAACTGGTATGCAAAATATTTTCTTAAAAAAAAAATTAGCTATACCAATTGGCACTGATATCCCCTGAAATCAAGGTCTCCAGACCTCTGTCCCTGCTACTCTGTCCTTCAGAATGTTGGGTTGTATTTAGAAAACCTTTTAATTTTTGGTGTAGTCTAGTTGTGCTAACCTCCTTTATCTGCATGCTGTCACGCCTTTCATCTAACTCCATTCCTATCTGCTATCTAATTTATGAAAACCCCTCTTCTTTCCTCCCTACCCTTGTAACCATCAAAGATTATTTTATTCTATGCTTAAACAATATTTGTCTTTTTGCAACTAATTTCACTCAGCATAATGAGTGACTCCATGTTATGTTTCCTAAGAACATCATTGTTCTTTATCATTATTTGTTTATTCCATTGTGTGCATAATTTGTTTACTCCATTGTGTGAATATACCATAGTTTGTTTATTCATTGATATGTTGATGAGTACCTGGGTTGGTTCCATCTTTTTGCTATTGTGAAAACACTGCAATAAATGTTGGTGTCCATGTATCTTTTCATGTGATAGCTCTTGTTTCTCTAGGGTATATTCCAAGCTCTGAGATTGCTGGATCATATGGTATTTCTATCTCTAGCTTTTTAAGAGAGCACCAAAAGGATTTCCAAAGTGGTTTTACTGTTTTACATTCCCATCAGCAGTGTAGATTTCCTGTCTCACCACAACCTCTCCAACATTTATGTTTTTGTGCTTTTTCGATTAGTGCCAGCCTTGTTGGGGTGAGATGATATCACACTGTAGTTTTGATTTAGATTTTTCTACTGGCTAAAGACCACAGCCTTCAATATGGATTGCACCTCAGCATCAAAAAAACAAATACCTTCATGACTAGACCAGTAAGCAACATCATGGTACATGGAGAAAGGACTGCAGTTGTGAAGGATTTCATTTTACTTGGTTCTGAAATCATTGTCCATGGAAGCATCAGCCAAGAAATCAAAAGGCACACTGGATTGGGAAACTCTGCTGCAAAGTACCTTTTTAAAATATTGAAACATAAAGGTATCACCTTGAACACTAAGGTGCACCTGACCCAAGCCATGGCATTTTCAATCACATCATATGCGTATGAAAGCTAGACAATGAATAAGGAAGACAGAAGATGAATTGATGCCTTTGAATTTGGAGTAAGAAAAGAATATTGAATGTACTGTGGACTGCCAAAAGAGCAAACAGATCTATTCTGGAAGAAGTGCAATCAGAGTGCTCTTTGGAACTTACGATAGCGAGACTGCATCACACATACTTTGGACATGTTGTCAGGAGGGATCAGTCCCTGGAGAAGGACATCATATTTGGTCATGTAAAAGAGGAAGACCATCAACAAGATGGACTGATGCAGTGGCTGCAATGATGAACTTAAGCATAAAAATGATTCTGGGCATGGCACAGGACCAGGCATTGTTTCATTCTGTTGTGCACAGGGTCACTATGAGTTGGAACCAATTTGATGGAACCTGACAGCAACAATGGCTGATGATCGTGAGCATTTCCTCATGTATCTGTTAGCATCCTTGATGTCTTTTTTGATGATGAGGCTGTTCATATCCTTTGCCCATTTTTTAATTGAGTTATTTTTTCTTGTTGAGGTTTTGCAGCACCTTGTATATTATGGAGCATAGATGCCCATCAGATTCACGGTAGCCAAAAATTCTTTTCCAGTCTTTTTACTCTTGATGAAATCTTTGGATCAGCATAAGTGTTTGATTTTTAGGAATTCCCAGTTATCTATTTTCTGTCCTGGTGTTTGTGCATTGTTAGTAATATTTTGTAGTCTGTTTATGCTGTGTATTAGGGCTCCCTGCATTGTTCCTATTTTTTTCTTACATGATATTTGTTATGCTAGATACTATGTTTAGGTCTTTGATCCATTTTGAGTTTGTTTTTGTGTATGGTGCAAGATATGGTCCTGTTTCCTTTTTTTTTTTTTTTTGGCAGGTCGATATACATTTATACCAACACCATTTGTTAATGAGGCTGTCTTTTCAAGTTTACAGTCATTGGACTTTGTCAAATATCAGCTGCTCATAGGTGGATGATGTTACATCTAGATTCTCAATTCTGTTCCATTCGTCTATGTGTCAGTTTTTGTACCAGTACCAGGCTGTTTTGACTATGGAAGCAGTGTAATAGTTTCTGAAGTCCAGTAGTTTGAGATCTCTCATTTTGTTTTTTTTCTTTAGTAATGCTTAATTTATTTGAGACTTCTTCCCTTTCCAGATGAAGTTGGTGATTTGTTTTTCACGTCATTAAACAATGCCTTTGGAATTCATTTTGGGGTTTCATCATATCTGTAGATCTCTTTGGGTAGAATAGATATTTTCATGATGTTAAGCCTTCCTATCCATGATCAAGGTAGGTTTTTCCACTTATGTAGGTCTATTTTGGTTTCTTGCAGTAGAGTCTTGAGATTTTCTTTGTGTGGGTCTTTTACATCTGTAGTTAGATTTATTCCTAGGTATTTTGTCTTCTTGGGAACTATTGTAAGTGGTATTGATTTGATGATTTCCTCTTTGGTGGTCTCTTTTTTGATATAAAGGAATCCAACTGATTTATGTATATTTATACTGTATCCTGACACATTGCTGATCTATTACTTACAGTAGTTTTTTTGTGTTGGTTTTAAGGGTTTGCTGTATATAAGGTCGTAGCTTCTGTAAATGGAGATACTTTGACCTCTTCCTGGCTAGAGCCTCCAGAACAGTGCTGAATAAGAGGGGTGACAATACTTTGTTTCAAGGGGACACTTTCAGAAACTCTCCATTTATAATGTAGCTGGCTGTAGGCTTTGCATAGATGCCTCTTATTATGTTGAGGAATTTCCCTTCTATTCTTATTTCGCTGAGAGTTTTTAACGTAAATGGGTGTTGGACTTTGTCAAATGCTTTTCCTGCATCACTTGATAAAATCAAGTCTTTCTTGTCTTTTTGTTTTATTTATGCAATTGATTACACTGTTTTTCTAATGTTGAACCACCCCAGCATCTCTAGTATGAATCCTACTTGTTCACAGTGAAATATTATTATTATTATTTTTGATATGTTGTTGAATTCTATTGACTAGAATTTTGTTGAGGATTTTTACATCTGAGTTCATAAGAGATATTGCTGTCTAATTTTCTTTTTTTGTGCTGGTTTTGGTATCAGGGTTACACTGGCTCCACAGAATGAATTTGGGAGTATTCCTTCCTTTTCTTTGCACTAGAAATAGCTTTAGTAATAGTAGTGTTAATTCTTCTTTAAAAGTCTGGTAGAATTCTCCAGTGAAGCTATCTGGGCCAGGAGTCTATAAAACCTCTTCCTTTGTGGCGGGTGTATTTATTCTGTTTCTGTTTGTGCTAGCTTTGGCAGGTGGTATGTTTCTAGAAATTTGTCCATTTCCTCTAGGTTTTTGAATTTGTTAGAGTACAATGTTTCATAGTATTCTGTTATGATTCTTTTAGTTTTGATGGGGTCTGTTGTGATATCACCCAGCTCATTTCTTATTTGAGTTATTTACTTCCTCTCCTGTTTTTTCATTTGTTGGTTTGGCCAATGGTTTGTTGATTTTGTTGATCTTTGAAAAAATCCAGCTTTTGGTCTTGTTAACTCTTTAAATCATTTTTCTATTCTCTAATTTATGTCATTCTGAGCTACTTTTTATTCTTTATTTTCTTCTGATTCTCAGGGGCTTCTTTTGGTGCTCTTTCCACTTGTTTCAGTTGTAGACTTAATTCTTTGATTTGAGCCCTCTTCTGTTTTGATATATGCATTTATGGAGATAAATTGACTTCTGAGCACTCCTTTTTCTGTGTCCCATAGGTTCTTGTAGGATGTGTTTTCATTCTCATTTGATTCTATAAATTTCCTTATTCCATGCCTGATTTTCTTTATAACCTGGTTGTTATTAAGAAAGGTGTAGTCCAGTTTCCACATGTTTGATTATTTTTTCTCCTTCTTTTTTGGGTTATTGATTTCTGCTTTTATGGCTTTATAGTCTGAAAAGATGCTTTGTAATATTTCAATACTTCGAATTTTGTTAAGAATTGCTTTGTGTCCTAATATCTGATCATTTCTGGAGAATGTTCCATATGCATTTGAAAAGAAAGTATATTTGGCTGCTGTTGAGTGGAGTATTCTGTATATGTCTATGAGGTCAAGTTGGTTCATTGTGGCGTTTAGGTCTTCCATGTCTTTATTTAGCCTTTTTTGTAGACGTTCCATACTTCACTGAGAGTGATGTGTTTAGGTTTCCTACTGTTAGAGCTGTCTCTTTCTGATTTCAATGTGGTTAGTGTTTCTTTATGTATTTTGGACCCCTGTCCTTGGGTGCATAGATATTTTATATGGTTATGTCTCCCTGGAGTATTGATCCTTTAATCTTATATAATATCCTTTCTTATCTATTGTGGTAAATTTTACTTTAAAGTCTATTTTATCAGAGGTTAATATTGCCACTCCTACTCATTTTTTTTAATGTTGTTAGCTTGATATATTTTTCCCATCTTTTGAGTTGTAGTTATTTTCTTTGAGTCTAAGATGTGTCTCCTGTAGGCAGCATATAGATGGGTCATTTTTTTTAATCCAATCTGCCTGTCTACATCTCTTTATTGGTGCATTTGGGTCATTTACATTCAGCATGATTATTGATAGGAATGGACTTAGTGATGTCATTTTGCGCATGTTGTAGACAATTCTTTTGTTCCATTTAACTTTCTGTGCTCAGTCTTCGTTACATGTTTTCATCTTTTTCAGTGCTGGTAATTTTGTATTTGCTGACACTTCTGTTTTTCTTGATTTTTATTATGATGCATAAGATCTTTGGTTTCCTTTGCAGTTACTTTAACCTTTACCCCATTTTTCCTAAATTTAAACTAGTCTTTAATTTCTTTATATCATCTTAAATTCTTCTCCACATGGAAGACCTATGACTACGTTTTCTTTTTGATGTCTCTTCATGAGTTGGATCCAACTCAATGGCACTTGGCTTGGCTTTTGTTATAATGTTTGCATAGTGAGATCTCTGTTTCCTTATGTTCACTGTTTTGTTTATGATTTATTCTTGTGATTTTCCCCATATGGGTTGCTATCCAGTTTCTCTGTTCTGCATTCTTGTCTTGGATTGTTACCTGGTATTACTGATTTTCTAACAAAAGGACTGTCTTAGTATTTCTTGTAATTTTGGTTTTGTTTTTGCAAATTCTCTAAATTTCTATGTATCTGGAAATGTCCTAATTTTGCCCTCATATTTGAGAGACAGTTTTGCTGGATATATATTTCTTGTCTAGAAATTATTGTCCTTTAGGTCTTTGTATATGTCACCCCATTGCCTTTGCCTGCTGATTTCTAGTAAGCAGTTCAAGCTTAGTCTTATGGATTCCCCTTTGTAGGTTATTTTTCATTTATTACTAGCCACATTTAAAAGTGTTTCCTTATCTTTCATTTTGACAAGTTTGATTATAATATGCCTTGCTGTCTTTCTTTTGTGATCTACCTTGTATGGAGTTTGATGATTGTCTTGGATAGTTATCTTCTGTCTTTCATGATATCAGGGAAGTTTTCTGTCAGCAAATCTTCTTTCTGTATTTTCTGTTATTCCTAACCCCCTTCCCCCCCACCCCCAGTTCTGGTACTCCAAATACTCATAGATTATTCTTCTTGATAGAGTCCCACAAGATTCTTAGTTTTTCTTGATTATTTTAAAATTCTTTTATCTAATTTTTTCTCAAATATGTATTTTTACCTTCAGTCTCACTAATTTGCCCTTCCATTGCCTCAGTTATGCTCCTTTGAGCTTCTATTGATTTGTTTAATTTTATAATTTTATTTTCAATTTTCTGAATTTATAATTCTTGTCTCTCAGTGCTTTCTTGCAGCTTGTTCAGTTTGTCATTATGCTCTCCTGCTTTTTGCCTCATCCCCTCTCCCATCTCTTGAAAAATTTTAAATATCAGTCTTTTGTATTCTACCCTTGAAAATTCTAGGAAGTTCTCTTCCTCTGGAAAACGTGATTCTATTGTGGGAGAGCTTTATGTTTGCCTACTGTGTTCTAGCTTCTTGTTTTGAAATATACAGTTTACTTTTCTTATATGGATTCAGCTCAGGTTTCCAGGTAGTCAGTCACCTAGTGTGTGCTGTGACTCTCACCTACTGACCTAGATGAGCAGCGGTAACTCTTATAAGCACAGCTGTCTGACTGCCGCCTCTGAGAAAGGCAGGATTTTAACAGTCATCCCTGAGTGCCTGTGAGGATAGTATATCCCCTTATGTCTGAATCCAGGTGAAGGAATAGTTTCTACCCTGATTTTCTGGCTTAGGGGAGTCAGCAGAATTTTTTTTTCTCCCCCTCCTTCCCTGAGTTTATTACATTAGTCCTCCTCTGAGTCTTGGAGAATGGCTTAGTGTGGGCTTGAGATATCCTACTTCCAGCTCAGTTAATGACATTAGACTCTAGAACCAGGCACAGGCAGAGAAGGGAAGGGAAGAACTGGGAGAATAGGGACAGGCCCATCTTGGAGAAAAGATTCAGATCCATGCAGGGCAGTGTACATGCAGACTCAGCTTTTCATGATCTGTTATCGTCTCTCACTGGTTCCAGAAACTAAAGTGGATTCACCAGACAATTACTACTGAGGGGGGAGGGGAAGGGTGCCCACCAATCTCAATGTTTGGCCCACCTTGCAGTGGCTGCAGCCTTTTCCTGGCATATCGGGTCTGTGGAATCCTATGTAGTTCTAGCACTATTCTCCCTTCCTTATTACTTAATTTCTCAACTTTCCCTTAGATGTTCAGAGCTCCTAGGATGTCATATGTACTAGATTCATTTGTTCTTTTGGTCTGTATTGTTAGAGAGGTCATGGGAATTGTTGGTCTGCTTTGCTCTCTTGGCCCCATCTCAAAACTGGTTTCTTGTCTTTTTATGTAAGTTTGTACAATATTTGTCATTTTGTGATTGGCGTACTTAGCTCAATATAATATCTTCAAGCTCCATCTATACTGAAGAAAATTTGTCTTCTGGCTAAAGTAATGCTAACATGGTAAATCAAGGGAAGATACGTGTTTATCAGCTGACAGGATGTGTGATTAAAATCTGAGAGGATGTAGTTATGGTGTATTTTTAGGGGCATTCCTTCTATTTTAACAGTGTTTAGTAGAGTGCCTGGTTTTGGTAAAAAGAAATGTTAATGTATACACCGTCACAACTAAAAATGTCTCCTCTCAGCTCAAATTATTCTAAATTTTCTCTTAGTGAATTTAGAAAACATTGGGTGCTCATTAGTGTTGATCTGCTTTCTCTAGGTTCCTTTAATTAAAAAGAAAAGCATTATGAGCTATAGTATGTTGAAGGGAAAATTCATGAAAATAATTTTACCTTTCTTCAAAAATTTCTCCATTCCCACTGGCCCAGGGAAACATCAGGGCACAGACACTTCTCACCTAAACTATTGACTCCTCCTTATTCTAGTCTATACTTCTCTCATTTATGCTTCTCCTTAGCTTAAAGACTTTCTATGAAATTTCACTTATCTTAAATCCTAAGCCTTCTTGTTTGTCCTCCACGGCCTTGTATGGACCTCCTGCTGGCCAATCTAGGGCTCACGGTCCTCCATA
Organism: Heterohyrax brucei; assembly: GCA_028571685.1. Lineage (NCBI taxonomy): Eukaryota > Metazoa > Chordata > Mammalia > Hyracoidea > Procaviidae > Heterohyrax > Heterohyrax brucei. The sequence continues at coordinate 60,110,485 of CM053166.1, forward strand.
TTCTTCCCCTACAAACGTTATTGATGTTAGCTGCCATCATGTCAGCCCCCAACTAATGTACAATGGAATGAAATGTTGCCTGATTCTGTATCTTGGTGATCATTTGCGTATGAGACCATTGTGATCCACAGGGTTTTCAGTGGCTGATTTTTACAGACTGATGTCCAGGCCTTTCTGGCTAGCCCATCTTAGTCTAGAAATTCTGCCAAAATCTCCTCAGCATCATAGCAATACACTAATCTCCACTGATAAACAGATGGTGGCTGTGCATGAGGTGCATTGGCTGGGAATCGAATCCAGGTCTCCTGCATGGAAGGCAAGAGTTCTGCTATTGAATGAGTAAAAAACATGCTTTTACAAGCTCTAGACCTTTACACACTATGTTCTTTCTACTCAAAATGCCTTCTAGTCTTTCTTTAGCTCATAAACACTAGTTCATTCATTAGTGCTTTATGTTGTTTTAGTGACTTGTTTTTCTTTTACTTATGTTATGAAGCATTTCAAAATATAGACAGTAACACAATAAACAAGGAGGTACCCTCCATCTGTTTAAAAAATATTGTTATTTTGCTATATTTAACTCAGATGTATATTTTTAATTTTTGTGATGAACATTTTCAAGCATACAGAAAGATGAAAGAATGGTGCAATGAACACTCACATCTGCTCCAGAGTTTTAGCAGTTGTTAATATTTTGCAATGTTTATTTTTTCTCATTTCTTACATTATATTATCTCTACACACACACACAAACACACGCACACATACATGCACCCACACACAGTTGAATTAGATAAACCTAAGTTATAGGTGTCATCATGACACTTGCCCCCTAAATACTTCCATATACATCTCATAAGGCATTCTCCTATATAATCTCCATATCATTATTGCATTTAGGAAAATTAACAATTACTTCATGTAATATGCTGTCCGCAGTCAAATTTCTCCTATTTGCCCCCCAAAATGTATTTTTATAACTATTTTTGATTCAAATATCTAATCAAGGTTCACTTATTACATCTAGGTGTAATGTTTCCTTAATCTCTTTAATTCTAGAACAGTCAACCCTACAATTAGTTCCCAGAAGATTGACTTTTTGAGTTGATCAGGCCAGCTGATTAGTAGAATACTCTACAATCTGGATTTTTCAGAATATTTCCTCCTACTTTTATTTAACATCTACATTTATAGCCTGTATTGCCTAAAAATGGAAAGTCTTTGTCATGCCTGTTCGACGGCACTTGGCTGGCTGTCTGTCAACCTTTTACCTGATGGTTTTAATGTACGTTGATATGTGCCTGTATCAGTTATCTTATTAAACAAAACTAGTTCCCATGAAGTCAGTTCTGACTTATAGCAACCCCATGTGTTACAGAATAGAGCTGCAATCCATAAAGTTTTCAAGGCTGTGACCTTTTGGAAACAGATTGCCAGGCTTTTCTTTCAGGCTCCTTTGAGTGTTGTACCACCATCCTTTCAGTTAGCGGCCGAGTGCTTAACTCTTTACACCATCCATGGATTCCACCACTGCAATTATCTAGAGTTAAAAAAATTAATATCATAAATATGGCACAGAATCAGGCAATGTTACCTTCTGTTCTACATATGGTCACCACAAGTCAGAGCCCAGTCAATGGCAACTAAGAGCAACAACAGTAAGTGTGCAGAACTCAGAGAGAGAGTGGAACACGTGCCTTTGAGTTATCTCATCTGAGGCATATTTATCTGAAAACTTTCCTTAGTCACTGCTTGATGACTGCTCTCAAATCAGTTGCTGTTGACTTGGTCTGACGGCAATTTCACGTGTATCAGAGTAGAAGTGCCATTGCATAGGATTTGTAATCTTTCAGAATAGTTGTGATCTTTCAGAATTATACCGCCAAGCCTTTCTTCCAAGCACCTTTGGGTGGATTTGAACTGCCAACTTTTTGTATTGTAGCCAGGAGCTTACCTCTTTCCATTACTCAGGGTTTTTAAGTACTACTTCTAGGCAGCATTAATTCCTTAGCCTTATTGTGAAGTAAAAAGGGCTCAACATCTAGAGAAAGCCTACAGGCAAAGGAATACAGGTCCTGGTAGTTCAGAAGCCCACTGACTAGGAGGAATGGGTAGGGCAAAACAGCCAGCATTGACTATGTGAATTCATGGATTTTTTATTGATTCAGTGTGTTGCCATCAATGACATCATTATTTTTATATACATATATATATATACTGAAAGGCTCCCAAATCTGTCCAGAGGACAGATTTTAAGCCCCTTCCTGTGTTTTCCTGACTGATTTTCATTAGGCTTTGAGTGTTCTTAATTTCTGGCACAAGATTAACCAGACTCACTTCATACTTTTCTCGCCCCAGATCTGGAACGACTGATTTCTCAGAGGAGCTCTGATTTCCAGGGAGGGGAACCAAGATCTGAGAGCTAACAATGTTCAATGTTACTTTGTGTGTGATTTGACTATTTCTTGGTCTAGTTTCTCAAGTTCTTGTTGAAACTTGCAATTTAGTGCAACAATACAAAATTTTTACCTGATTTCTTTGATTGCTTTTACCTTTGTTTTCGTTCCTGATAATATGACTTCTAATGACATTTATGGTTTAAAAGTTACTGTATCAATCTTGTTATTAACTAGGTAAACAAAAACAATAACACTACTGTTGAGTTGAGTCTGATTCATAGCGACCCTACAGGACAAGTAGTACTCCCCTGTACGGTTTTCAAGGAGCTCCTGGTGGATTTAAACTACTGATGTTTGGGTTAGCATCCATAGCACTTAACTAATATGCCATCAGGATTTCCAACCAGGTAAAGGTTATCATAATTTCTTCGTATTTTTATTGTTGTTGTTGTTATTCCCACATCCCAGGCTTTTCTACTTCAGCAAGTCTGGGTATCAACCAACTTCTCCATTAGTGGAGTACTTAACCATTTGCACCACCTATGGATTCCACTACTGCAGTTTTCCAGTGTTAGACATACCAATGATCATAAAGATGACATACAACTGGGCAATGTTTCACTCTGTTGTATACGTTGTGGAATAAGGTTGTATAAGTCCTATGGTCTACAATCACTTGAAAGGTCAGTCACTTGATGTGCATAGGAAAGATAGAAAATAAATAAGGAAGATGAAGAATAGCTGTGGCTTTTGATTTATAGTGTTGGCAAATAATATTGAATATCCCATGCACTGCCAAAAGAATGAACAAATCTGTCTTTGAAGAAGTACAACCTGAATGTTCCTCAGAAGCAAAGATGGTGAAACTTGATCTCAAATACTTTGGACATGTTATCAGGAGGGACTAGGTTCTGTTGAACTACATCACACTTGGGAAACTAGAGTACCAAAGAAAGAAAGGAAGAGATACAATGAGATAGATTAGCACAGCAGCTACAACAATGGCCTCAAACATAGTAATGATTGTGAGGATGGCACAGGATCAGGCAGTGTTTCATTCTGTTGTACATAGGGTTGCTATGAGTTGGAACCAAACTGATGGCACCTAACAACAAAAACATTGTTAACATATAAGAACTTCACCTTTGCCACAATCTCACTGACACTTGATATTACAAATCTTGTCTATTTTTCCCGGAACTAATGACTCCTTGGAAACCCTGGTGGGGTTGTGGTTAAGTGTTGCAGCTGCTAAACAAAAGGTAAGCAGTTCAAATCTGCCAGGCACTCCTTGGAAACTCTCTGGGGCAGATCTACTCTTTTCTATAGGGCTGCTATGAGTCAGAATAGACTCAATGACAGTGAATTTGAATTTAATGACACCTTGTTCTTTTACTTAAAAATGAACATCCTTTCACATTTTTACTGAACATCTAGAGTTCCTATTTTACTGACTGCTTAAATTCTATGAACATTGTTTTGAGGGGGTGTTATGGGTTGAACTGAATCTCCCCCCCAAAAATATGCACTGATTTCTAACCCCTGTAACTATGGATGTAATCCCACTTGGGATTAGGTTTTGTTATGTTAATGGGGCCCTGTCAGCGTAGAGTTGCTTAAACCAATCACTTTCAACATGTAAAGCAGCAGATTAGGCACAGATCTAAGCAAGTACTAAAGAGGGAAAGATAATGTCACATGAAAATCTCCAAGTAATGATGAGAAGAAAGCCAGAGAAGTTGAGACAAGTATCTCTCCACCCCCCATAGAACAGAGAGCCTTCCCCTAGAGTCGGAACCTTGAACTCAGACTTTTACCCTTCTAAACTCTACGAAAATAAATTTCTGTTCATCAAAGGTGGCTACTTGTGGTGCTTCTGTTACAGTAGCTCTAAGAAACTAAGAAAGGGATGTATTTATTGATTTTTATGCTAATCTCATATTTGGGTTACCATATAGTCTCCCAGGCTGTAGCTTAACTTTTTTATTACGCATTTGTGGTAGAAAAAAAATTAAATTTAATAATAAAATTATTTTATGATTTGAATTGGTACATCTTGTTTAATTAAGATATCCTTTTTTCCTCCAACATATTGTTCCCAAAGATGGCTAATATCAATTCTCTCTATGTTATGAACATGCTGTTCCACCTATCAAGAGGCAGAGTCTTTCTTTTTTTCTCTTGAGTCCACATTTCCTGTGACTTTTCTTTGATCAATAGAATGCTATATAAGTGATATAAGAAGTCAAAGACCACCATAATTCAAGGAAGCCTAATTTATCTTTGTGTAGATAGAGAGGCCACTTGAAGCAACAAGGACAGACAAGTGAGTGAAAACTTCCTGTCCCTTTCAGCCAGCTAGGCCACCAGCTTAATGCAGCTAAGTTACCCCAGCTGACACCATATAGCATGGAAGAATCTACAAGCTAAGCAGTACCCGAATTCCTTACTCTCAGAATCATGAGAATCGTTGTTTAAGCCATCAAGACATGGAGTGTGACTTGTTACACATTAACAAAAAAGTAAAACACTTAAACAATTGTAATAACATATTATTTTGTATTTTTCTTAAAGTTTTACTTCTTTTTGTGTGAGCAGCCCCCAATTGTCAGTGGAGGCTTGATTGTTGCTGTGATGCTGGAAGCTATGTCACTAGTATTTAAGTACCAGCAGGGTCACCCATGGTAGACAGGTTTCAGCTAAGCTTCCAGACTAAGACAGACTAGAATGAAGGACCTGGCAGTCTACTTCTGAAAAGAATTAGCAGGGAAAACCTTATGAATAGACACAGAATATTGCCAGATATGGTTCCGGAAAACAAGCCTCCAAGTTGGAAGACACTGAGGAGACGACTGGGGAACAACTGCCCCCTCAAAGTAGAGTCGACCTTTACGTTGTAGGTGGACTAAAGCCTTTGAGATCTTCTTTGTTGATGTGGCATGACTCAAAGTGAGAAAAAACAGCTGCAAACACCCATTAATAATCAGAACACAGAATGTATGAAGTATGAAACTAGGAAAACTGAAAATCGTCAAAAATGAAATGGAATGCATAAACATTGGTATCCTATGCATAAGTGAGCTGAAATGGACCAGTATTTGCCATTTTGATTCTGACAATCATATGGTCTACTATCATGGGAATGAAAAATTGAAGACGAACGGTGTTCATTCATCATCAAAAAGAACATTTTAAGATCTGAAGTACAATACTGTCAGTTACAGGATGATATCCATATGCCTACAAGGAAGGTCAGTTAATACAACTATTATTCAAATTCACACAGCAACTACTAAGGCCAAGGATGACGAGATTGAAGAATTTTACCAGATTCTGCAGTCTGAAATTGATCAAACATACAATCAGGATGCATTGATAATTACTGGTGACTGCAATGCAAAAGTTGGAAACAAAGAAGAAGGATTGGTAGTTGGAAATTAAGGACTTGATGATAGAAATAATGCCAGAGATCACATGATAGAGTTTTGCAAGACTAATGGCTTGCAAATACCTTTTCTAACCAACACAAATGGCAACTGTACACATGGACCTCACCAGATGGAATACACAGGAACCAAACTGATTACATCTGTGGGGAAAAAAATGATGGAAAAGCTCTACATCAGCAGTCAGAACAAGACCAGATACTGACTGTGGCACCGATCATCAACTGCTGATATGCAAATTCAAATTGAAACTGAAGAAAATAAGGACAAGTCCACGAGAGCCAAAGAGTGACCTTGAGTATATGCCTCCTGAGTTTAAAGACCATCTCAAGAACAGATCTGATATGCTGATCACTAATAACCAAAGACTAGATGAATTGTGAAATGACATTGAATACATCATCCATGAAGAGAGCAAGATGTCAGTAAAAAGACAGTAAAGAAAGAAAAGACCAAATTGGATGTCAGAAAAGACTCTGAAATATGCTCTTGAATGTCGAACAACTATAGCAAAAGGAAGTAAAAGACCTAAACAGAAGATGTCAAACGGCAGCTCAGGAAGACAAAATAAAATTTTATAATGACTCGTGCAAAGAGCTGGAAATGGAAAAGCACAAGGAAAGAACACAATTTGCATTTCTCAAGCTGAAAAAACTGAAGAGAAAATTCAAGCCTCGAGTGAAGGATTCTACAGGGAAAACATTAAATGACTCAGGAAGCATCAAAAGAAGATGGAAGGAATACACAGAGTCATTACACCAGAAAGAACTAGTCGATGTTCAGCCATTTGAAGAGATAGCACATGATCAGGAACCGATGGTACTGAAGGAAGAAATCAAAGCTGCATTGAAGGCACTAGCAAGAAGCAAGGCTCCACGAATTGATAGAATATAAATTGAGATATTTCAACAAACAGATGCAGCCCTGGCAGTGCTCATTCATCTATGCTAGGAAATGTGGAGGACAGCTACTTGGCCAACCGACTGGAAGAGATTCATACATTTATGCTCATTCTAAAGAAAGGTGATCCAAATGAATGCAGAAATTACCATACAATACCGTTAATATCACACACAAGTGAAATTTTGCTCAGGATCATTCAAAAGCCACTGCAGCAGCATATTGGCAACGAACTGCCAGAAACTCAAGCTGGATTCCAAAGAGGACATGGAACCAGGGATATTATTGCTGATGCCAGATGGATTTGGGGTGAAAGTAGAGAATACCAGAAAGATGTTTACCTGTGTCTTATTCACTATGCAAAGGCATTCGACTGTGTGGATCATAATAAATTATGGATAACATTGTGAAGAATGGGAATTCCAGAACACAATTAATCATATATGGATAAAGAAGCAGTCATGCAAACAGAACAAGTAGAGACTGCATGGTTTAAAATCAAGAAAGATGTGTATCAGGGTTGTATCCTTCCACCGCGTCTTCAATCTGTATGCTGAGCAAATAATCTGAGAAGCTGGATTCTATGAAGTATGAGGCATCAGGATTGGAGGACAACTCATTAACAACCTGCATTACACAGACAACACCACCTTACTTGGTGGAAGTGAATAAGATTTGAAACACTGACGAAGATCAAGGACCACAGCCTTCAGTATGGATTGCACCTCAATATCAAGAAAACAAAAATCCTCACAACTGGACCAGTAAGCAACATTGTCATAAATGGAGAAAGGATTGAGGTTGTCAAGGATTTCATTTTACTTGGGTCCACAATCAATGCCCATGGAAGCAGCAGTCAAGAAATCAGGAGACTCATTGCACTGGGAAAACCTGCTGAAAAGGACCTTTTTAAAGTACTAAAAAGTAAAGATGTCACCTTGAAGACTAAAGTGTGCCTGACTGAAGCCATAGTATTTTCAGTCTCATCATACACATGCAAAATCCGATCAATGAGCACAGAATGCAGAATTGGTGCCTTTGAATTGTGGTGTTGGAAAATATTGAATGTACCATGGAGCACCAAAAGAACACACAGATCTGTTCTACAAGTATAATCAAAGTGTTTCTTGTAAGCAAAGACGGAAGACTGCATCTTACTTACTTTGGACATGTTGTCAGGAAGGATCAGTCCCTGGAGAAGGAAATCATGCTTGGTAGAATGGGGGTGAATAAGAAAGAAGAAGATCATCGATGAGATGTATTGACACAGTGGCTGCAAAAATAGGCTTAAGCATAAAAATGATTGTGGACAGGGCACAAGGCCAGGCAGTGTTTTGTTCTGTAGTGCATAGGGTCACGATGACTTGAAATTGACTCGATAGCACCTAACAACAGCAACATGCACTGTGAGAATTGCCAGTCCAAGGATACTAGTGTCGTTTGTTGAATAATCTGTTTTCCCCCCACTGGTGGTATCACCTCGGGCCAGCAGAACAGAATAAAGTATTCAGAAATGGATTTATGCATGCATAGAAATGGTGTATTTATCCCCTTGCTAGAACTATACTGTATTAGCTACTACAATTTTACAATAATTATAATATTTGAAAGGGCAAGAAATATTCCTTCTGCAGCCAATTCTTTATGATTTTATTGACTATTGTCATATGAAGTCGATGGTTTCAGTCTGCCAGGTGCTCCTTTGAAACTCTATGGAGGCGGTTCTACTCTGTCCTATAGGGTTGCTATGAGTTGGTATTAACTTGACGGCAGTGGGTTTGGTTTTGGGTTTTATTGTCATGTGAATTTGGGGGTTAGTTTGTCCAGTTTGATGCAAAAATCTGCTAGGATTTTTAATTTTTTTGTTGTGGTAAAAATATATATAACAAAACATTTTCCAATTCAACAATTTTTATATGTATAATTTAGCAACATTCATTACGCTTATTGTGTTGTACAACCATTGCCACTATCCTTGCTGTGCAGATTTTTGTTAGAATAGTGTTGAACTTTTTCTCCCAGATGTCTTATGTGTATTTGCTAGGTTTATTTCTAGGTACATAATGAATATTGCTACTTATGAATAGAGAACTTTTCAAAAGCATTTTAAAATTAGTTATTAAAGACATGTAGGAATATTATTGATTTTCATATCTTGATCATGTATCTAGTGAGCTTGCTAAAAATCGTTTATTTTAGTTAGGCATTTCTAGATTCCTTTTCATTTCTTCTGTAGACAATAACATTAGAAGTAAGGATAGATTTGCTAAAGTATGAAGTGATATTACTTATTTTCTAATTTGCATTTCTTTGATTGTTAATGAAGATGAACATTTATTTGTTGGACATTTGCAATTCCTATTCTATGATCTGAATAGAATTGTTCATAAAATTCTCTTATTTTTAAAATTTGTTCTGAATTTTTACTTCTGTACTATCTTACATATTTATTTACTTACAGTGATTAAGTGCGAGTATACAATCCAAATTAATTTTGCATGTCTGCATATCTGCAGCTCCATCTGCTCTCGTTGCCCAGTGACAGCACACTCCTTTTTATTCTTTACTTGTCATATCCTCTTAACAAGCTCCTGACCCATTCTCTCCATCCTTTTCTCTTCCATCTAGAAAGTAACAAGTAGGACAGCATCCTATAAATGCATAGAACCATAAAGTATACACACCACATGGTCACATTGTGTCCCCGAGTCCAGTCCATTTTTGTCTGAAGAGTTGACCCAGTGGTGTTTTCTGGACAGAAGCAGCAGCAGTTCTAGGGGCCATGCTCCCAGGGGAACCCATAGGCCACTGGATTGTCAATTGTGGTCTTTTAGTAGAGTTCTTCAGCTGCAGCACTCTATCTTGTATTGCCACAGGGACGCTACATTGTTTGCCCTATCACAGCTGTCTTTGATTGTAGCTGGGCACCATCTGGTCTCTCTGGTTGCATGTTGATATAATCTCCCATTCACATGGGTGCTTCTGTCTCCTAGGCTCTTTTTCCCTCATGTCTTTGTTGTTCTTGGTGATCATCTGTTCTGGATGAGTTGGAATCATTTGGTGTACCTCAGATGGCAGCTTGCTAGCTTTTAAGACCCCAGATACCACTCACCCATGTGGGGTGCAAAAGACTCTCTTTGCAATAGGCTAGTCATGCCAATGGGCCTCGATGTCCCCCAAAAGCATGGTACCCAGACCCCACCCTTGCTATTCTATCCTTGCAATATTGAGCTGAGTTTAGAAGAGCTTTCATTTTATGGTGAAGTCCAGTTAAGTTGATCTCCTTTCTAATACGTGCTGTCACTGCTTTCACCTAACCAAATTTCTATCAACTGTCTAAACTATGACCAACCATCTCTCTCCTTCTCCACCTTTGTAGCCATTAAAGAGTCTTTTCTTCTGTATGTAAGTCTATTTCTAAGTTCTTATAGCAGGGGTCTCCTGTAATGTTTGTCCTTGTGCCACTGACTGATTTCACTCAGCGTAATGTCTTCCAGTTGAAACCAGATTATGAGATGCTTCCTAAAATCATCATTGTTCTTTATCATTGCACAGTATTCCATTGAGTATATGTACCATAATTTATTTCCATTCATCTGTTGATGGGCATCTAGGTTGATTTAATCTTTTTGCTATTGTGGATTGTGCTGCAATAAACATTTGTGTGCATGTGTCTGTTTGTGTGACAGCTTTTGTTTCTGTAGGATATATTCTGAGCAGTGGACTTACTGGATCAACTAGTATATATATTTCCTACTTTTCATGGAAGAGCCAGATTGCTTTCCAAAGAGGTTGTACCATTTTGTAATTCCACCAGCAGTGTAGGAAAGTTCCCATCTCTCAACAGCTTCTCCAGTATGTGTTGTTTTGTGTTTTTTGGATTGTGGCCAACCTTGTTGGGGTGAGATGACATCTCACTGGAGTTTTGATTTGTATTTCTCTGATAGCTAATGAACGTATTTCCTTATGTGTCTTCTGGCTGTCTGAATGTCCTCTCTGGTGAAGTGTCTGTCCTTCTCCTTTGCCCACAGTTCAACTGGGTTGTTTACCTTTTTCTTGTTGATATTTTGCAGTACCTTGTAGATTATGGAGATCAGACATCAGTCTGACATGTAGTGGCCAAATATTTTTCCCATTCTGTAGGTGGTCTTTTAACTCTTTTGATATAGTCTTTGGTTGAACAAAAGTATTAGATTCCTCATTCTTCCCTTTTATCTGTTTTCTGTTGATTGTGCTTTGTCAAATTTTGAAGTCTAAGCCGTGTATTATAACTTCCATTGTCGATCCTGTTTTTTCTTGCATAATCTTTATCATTTTAGGTTTGATAATTATAGATTTGATCCATTTGGGGTTAGTTTTTATGTAAGGTGTGAGAGATGGGTCATGTTTCCGGTTTTTGCAGATAGATATTCAATTTTGCCAACACCATTTGTTAATGAGACTGTTTTTATCCTAGTTTACAATCTTAGGGCCTTTGTCAAATATCAACTCTTCATAAGAGGATGGTGGCATGTCTGGGGTCTCGAATCTGTTCCATTGGTCTATATATCTCTTTCTGTACCTGTACCAGGCTGTTTTGTCTGCTGTGGAGGTATAATAGGTTCTAAGATTGCATAGTGTGAGGCCTTCCACTGTATTCCTGTTTTTCAGTAGTACCTTACTTTTCCAGGGTTTCTTCTCTTTCCAAACAAAGTTGGTGATTTGTTTCTCCACCTCATTAAAAAATGTCACTGGAATTTGTATTGGAATTGTGTTGTATATGTAGACTGCCTTGGGTAAAATAGACACTTTCACAATTTTAAGTCTTCCTGTCCATGAGCAGGGTAGGTTTCTCCATTTATCTAAGTCTCTTTTGGTTTCTTGCAATAAGGTCTTGTAGTTCTCTCTGTATACGCCTATCATTTCTCTGGTTAGACTTATTCCTAGGTATCTTATCTTCTTGGGGGCCACAGTAAATAGTATTGATTTGGTGATTTCTTCTTTGATGATCTGTTTGTTGGTATAAAGGGATCCTACTGATTTACTTGTGTTTATCTTGTATCCTGAGACTTTACTGAACTCTTATAGCAGCTTCAGTAGTGTACTTATGCATTCTTTAAGATTCTCTGTGTATACAACCACATCATCTGCAAATAGGGAGATTTTTAATTCTTCCTTGCTGATGAAGATGCCCTTTATGTTTTTGTCTTATCTAATTGCTCTAGTTAGAACCTCTAATACAGTGTTTCATAGAAGTGGTGAGAATGAGCGTCGCTGTCCAGTTCCCATTCTCAAGGAGAATTCTTTCAGTCTCTCCATTTACAACGATGTAGGTGGTTGGCTTTGCATAGATGCCCTCCATTTTACATATTTAACATTTTTTGTGTGTATTTTCTCTTTTTATTCATTAGTGTTTTTGAAACTTGTCTATTTTATTAATTTTCTTTCAAATAACCTTCTTTCATTGTTTTGGTCTACTGTAGATTTCTTTGTTTTCTATTTCAGTACATTTTCCTCTCATATTTATTATTCTTTATACTTTCTTTAAGGTTACTTCTGTGTTGCTTTCCTACCTTAAGATGAATAGATAACTTTAGTTTAAATTATTTTAATTTTTAAACAATAATTTAAATTACTGATTAATTCTGTAAGCATAACTGTATCTCCTAAATTTTAATATATCATTCTTTTGTCTAAGTTTACTTCTAAACATTTAAAAAGTTGTATTATGATTTGTCCTTAGGTACAAATTCTCTTTCTCTTTAGGTATGAATTAATCTTTCATTATTTAAAAAATTCTATATACTTTTTTCTGATTTTACAATTCTATTCTTCTTTAACCCTGAAAACAAAATTTGTCATTTTACTACCACAGGAGTTTACTTGGTCCGGGTAATAGAATATAACTGGAAATAAAATAAATTAAATTTTGTCTATTGATAACTCTTAATGACCACAAACAGGGTATTTCTGTTTGCTTTGGGTTTTCCTACTGGTTTAACTGAGATTATAATAAAATATCACCTTCTTTCTAGCACCGCTCTCAAGCAATCAAATCTTTCTGAAAACCAAAGTTAATGTCAGTATACAGAAGCAATAATATATTGTTCATAAACTGAGAAGGTACATATCTCTGTGAGTATCCTAAAAGGAAAATTGTTTTAAGCTCTAGTGGGGGTTGGGTCTAAGTTTGAGGAAAATAATCCAAGACGTCTTCTAGACAAAGCCAACTCTTAACATTTTAAGAAAATGTGTAAAAGCCATGCAGGGCACAAGAACTTTCATTTTTCAAGAAAATTTTTCATTGTTGTTTTTTAATTTAATTACGTTGTGATCAGCAAATGTGATGGGTATGACACTAATTCCTCTTAATTTTTGAGATTTCTTTTGTGATGAAATATTTGATCAGTTTTTGTAGATGTTCCATGAATATTTTGAACAAACACATAGTCTCTGTTGGATGCATTCTTTCTCTGTCATATAAGTATTTCAATATTTAAACTTTGTTGTGTTGTTCAACTCTCCAGGCTTCTATACGCTTTTATTTCTGCTTGATCTATCAATTTATGAGAGAATTGTGTTTAATGCTCCTCTAATTGTGAATTTATCATTTTTTTCTTTGTAACAGGCTTTGCTTTACATGTTTTGAGGTTATGTTACTACTAGATGCATTTAAATTTTTGATTATTATATTAATGCATATTCCTTCTTTTTTGTTAATGTAATGTTCCATTTTATCCTTTCTGTTTTACCTTTGTATTATAATATGAAGACTGCTTTGTATTATTCCAGTGATTTGAGTTTTATTGAAACTGACCTGAAATGTGGTCTGTGCTGGAAAATATTCTATGTGCATTGGAAAATAATGTATACTTTTCTGCTCTTGTGGGCAGTGTTGCATATACATCTATAGGCCAAGTTGGTTGATTCTGGCCTTTAGATCTACATCTTCGTTGAGTTTCTTTGTAGATGTTCTGTCCTTTATCGAACGTGGTATGTTATGGAACTGTTTGTTTCTCTTTTCAGTGTTGTTAGTGTTTGTTTAATGTATTTTGGAGCCTGGCCAGTGTGCAGTTATTTATTAAGGTTATGTCTTCTTGGTGGATTGTCCATTCAATCATTATATTATGTCCATCCTAGTCTTTCATGGTTGATTTAGACTTAAAGTCTATTTTATTTGAAATTAGTATTGCCAAGTACAATCCTTTATTTTTTTAAAACTGCTTGGTACATTTTTTCCATTCTTTGATTTTAATTTATTTATATCTTTATTTCTAAGGTGTGTCCCTTGTAGACATCATATTGATGAGTTATGTCTGTTATCCATTCTGCCACTCTCTCTATTTATAGGTATATGAGTATTTAATTAATTCATATTCAGTGTAACAGTATACTGGCAAGAAACTTCCAGAGATTCTAGCTGGACTCAGAAGAAAATGTGGAACCAGGGTCATCATTGTTCATGTCAGATGGATCTTGCCTGAAACCAGAGAATACCAGAAAGATGTTTACCTGTGTTTCATTGACTATGCAAGAGCATTCAACTGTATGAATCATAACAAATTATGGCTAACATTGTGGAGAATAGGAAGTCCAGAACAATTTAATTGTACTCTTAAGGAATCTGCATATGGATCAAAAGGCAGTTGTGCAAACGGAACAAGGGGACACTGCATGGTTTAAAATAAAGAAAGGTATGCATTAGTGTTGCATCCTTTTACCTTATCTTTTCAATCTGTATGCCAAGCAAATAACCCAAGAAGCTGGATTACACAAAGAAGAATGAGGCATCAGGATTGGAGGACGACTCATTAACAACCTGTGTTATGCAGACAACACCACCTTACTTGGTGGAATTGAAGAACATTTGAAATACTAACGCAGATCAAGGACCACAGCCTTCAGTATGGATTGCACCTCAATATCAAGAAAACAAAAATCCTCACAACTGGACCAGTAAGCAACATTGTCATAAACGGAGAAAGGATTGAGGTTGTCAAGGATTTCATTTTACTTGGGTCTACAATCAATGCTCATGGAAGCAGCAGTCAAGAAATCAAGAGACACATTGCTTGAACTGGGAAAACCTGCTGAAAAGGACCTCTTTAAAGTACTAAAAAGTAAAGATGTCACCTTGAAGACTAAAGTGCATCTGACCTAAGCTGTGGTATTTTCGGTTGCATCACATGCATGTTAAAGGTGGACAATGAACATAGAAGACAGAGGAAGAGTTGATGCCTTTGAACTGTGATGTTGGAGAAGAGTGTTGAAAGTACCATGGACTGCCAAAAGAACAAATATATCTGGACTAGAGGTACAACCAGAGTGCTCCTTGGAAGCAAAGATGGCAAGACTGCATCTTACATACTTTTACATATTGTCAGGAAGGATCAGTCCCTGGAGAAGGGCATCATACTTGGTAGAGTGGATGGTCAGAGAAAAAGAAGACCCTAGATGAAATGGATTGACACAGTGGCCGCAGCAACGGGCTTAAGCATAACAATGATTGTGGACCTGACACAAGACTTGACAGTGTTTCATTCTGTTGTGCATAGGGTAGCTGAGTTGGAATCAACTCGATGGCACCTAACAACAACAACAACAACATGAATTTATTGCTATCATATTGTGCTTCTTTTGTGGTGCTATTTTCTTTGTTCTTCCTGCTTTCTTGTGCTGAGTTCTTTTTGTTTGTTGATTTTCTTTTCATCTATTTTGTTATTTCACAGTGTTTGTGTTTATCGAGTCTTTACGTTTTCCTTCCTTTTTAGTTTGATGAATAGGTTTGTAAATTTTCTTTGCGGTTACCTTAAAATTTACCGTTAGTTTCCTAATTTTGAACCAAGGTTTCATTTCTTGATATCACCTTGACTTCCTCTCCACTTGAAAGATCTATACCTACATCATGTTCTTCCTTTTATTAATGTTATCATCACAAACTTGTAATCTGTTTCCCTATTTAAATTCTTTTTGCTTTATATGGCCCTGATGCTGCCCGTTCCCATAAATTATAACAAAGTTCCACTCTTTGGACAGGAATGGAATGGACTTGGCAATGCAGAGTAACCATATGTTGGAAGCACTTTATGGTTCTATACATCTATAGGATATCATCCTGCTGACCTCTGGCTGGAGGCAGGAGAGTGGGTGGAGACGAGGGGAAAGGAGACTGTTGGGAGGATGAGACATGTATTGCGAATTCTTGACCTAAGTTAGTATCTGGCTGATGCTCGCCTATGTGCTGGGCTTCAGTGATTGTCTGGTGTTGATTTTCTAACTAAAAACTCCTTTTATTGTGTCTTGCAACTTCTATATTATTTTAGTAATTTCCTTAATTTATTTTTATCTGAAATTGCCCTAACTTTGCCATTGTATTTGAGAGTCTTCCAGGATATGTTGTTCTTGGTTTGCAGGGGTTTTTTTTCCTTGCAAAGTTTTATATATATACATCATCCCATTGTATTCTTGCCTGCATGGTTTCTGCTGAGTAATCAAAACTTAATCTTATAGTTTCCCCTTTGTGACTTTTCATTTCTTAAAATGTTCTCAGCATTCTTTCTTTGTCTTTAGCTTTGGCAAGTCTGATTATGTGATTATGTTATGCCTTGGGACTTTTTCAGGGGATTATGCTATATGGGGAGCCCTGGTGACCCCGTGTCTAAAGAGTTCAGTTGTTAACAGAAAGGTCTGTAGTTCAGATCCACCAGCCACTCCTTGGAAATATTATGGGGCAATTATACCCTGTCCCATAGGGTTACTATGAGGCAGAATTGACTCAATACAACAGGTTTGGTTTTCTTGATTATGCTGTATGTTGTTCATCTTTCATGATATTTGGGAAGTTTTCTGCCAGCAAATTTCTGTATTTTCCATTTTCTCTCCATGTTCTGGAACTCTGATTATGGTCAAATTATTGTTTTTGATTGTGTCCCACATATTTCTCAGGATTTCTTTATCTTTTTTTTTTTTTTTTTTAGTATTTCCTCAAATAACACAGTTCCTATGGATTTGTTTTTAATCTTGTTGATTCTGACTTCTGTTGTTTCAAATTTGCTTCTAACAATGGATGACAGAATTGGAAGATCTACTGAGCTTTTCATTTGTTAAATTTTGTTGCTTATTTTTTGAATTTGTACTTGTTTTTGTATGATTTTTAATTATTTATTTTGATGTTTTGTTCTTGTATTATTTTCCTGAATTCTTTCTTTTTTTCTACTGTGTTTTCCTTGATTTTAATTGTGATTTTGTTGGTTTTATCTGTGTTTGTCTTGATCTCTTTCCTAATGTCTTAACCAAAAAAATTTTTTTAAAAAAATATATTGCCATCAAGTTCATCCTGACTCATAATGACCCTATTGGGCAGTGTAGAACTGTCCCATTTGGTTTCCAAGTAGCAGCTGGTGTATTTGAACTGCCAACCTTCTGGTTAGCCACCAAACTCCTAACTACTGTGCCTCCAGGGCTCTCCTAATCTCTTGGAGAGCCCTAAATATTGGTCTTATGGATTCCTATTAAGTAGTTCAAATGCCTTTTGTTCTACCAGAAGATTATCTTATTCTTTATTTTGGTTACTTTTTGGAGCCACCTTGTCCTGCTTTTTTATGTTTTTATATTGTCCGTTGTCTCCAAGACATTAAGGTACTATTCTATTTATTGATTGATGTTCATCTGTTCCATTCTGCTTTTTTTGTTTTGTTTTGATATGTCAGGAAGAATGGGTTGGGCATGCTTTGCTGCTTGCTTGTCTGTGGGCACAATAACTTTCATCACCTTATCTGGATGGGCAGGTCATCATCAGACAATATGAGCCTGCTGCACTAGACACTGGTTTGGCATGGTGCTGAGAGGAGACTATGCAGACATTATCTCCTCATGTCAGTCCAGCGGTGTTCAAGTGTTCACAGCCCCTTGCCAGATGGGTAGGGTTGTCAGATGGAAAGCAGTACAGGTTTGTTTCCTATTGTTCAGCAGTTGGTCATGCTGTGGGAGTGGAGAGGTTGTGCAGGCCTGGTACAGTGGCAGATATAAGTACCAGAAGTACCATGGCCATAGCACATCTGTATGGGAACGTGAGAAGGGGAAGAGGTGGTACACAGGGCTAAGTGGGAGGGAGAAAGAAAAAGAGAAAGAAAATAAAGGGAGGCTCAGTGGGAGTGGGCAGGTTGCAGTGAGGCTGACCCTGGGGCTGGGTGGAAGAGATGGTGAATGATAGTAGGTGGGAGAGAAAAGAAAATGGAAAGAAGAAAAGAAAAAGAATAGCAGTACAATGGGGGCTCATGGGTGGTGGTGGGGTAGACATTGGGCAGCAATGGGCTGGAGTGACAGTGGCACTCTATGGCAGTGTGTAGGGGCCAGTGGGAAGTGGAGAGATGGCATATGTGGCTAAGTGGGAGGAGAAAGAAAAACAAATGACAGTGCAATGAGACAAGTGGGGGTGGTGTTGACCCAGTGTAACAGGCAGGATGGTGGATCTGTAGCTACAGCTGAGCAACAGGGACTAGCTAAAAGGGGAGAAAGCAGTGTTCAGGGCTTGGTGAGAGGGCAAAAGAAAATTAAAAAAGGAAAAATAAATAAGCAGGCTGCACAGTGGGAGGGTTGCACGTTGCGTAAGGGAGACAGAAAAAAAGCTGTATGGTTGGGGAATGGGCTGAGGGCAGTGCTCAAATTGGAGACCCAAATGGTGGTGGCTGCCAGGATTAAGGAGTGCTTGCTTCTACATGCCAGAAAGTTGAGGAATGGGAAAGTATGGTTCTCTTCTTACTAGGTACTCTGTCAACTGTTGGGAGCTCTGTGAAGTTGCCTTCCCATATTTTCCATTCATTTGATGCTCAGGGTTTCAGATTTGATGTTTCAGTTGCAGCCAGATTTTTGGGTTTTTCAGCACAGGGATGTCATGGTACTTCCGTTTAGGGGATAATGTTGGCTCTGTGGGGATTTTTTTAATGTTCAATTTGATTATCTTTTTTTGTCATTAATGTAAGGATTGACACATTTTTCTATGTTTCTTCTTTATTCGGTACTAGTTTTGATGCTCTAGATTACTACTTTTCTATTTTTTACTGGTTATTCTTAACATACTAGCATATGTACTGAACTATAATACTTTTTATACTGTCTAAAATAAATCGTGGAAACCCTTGTGGTATAGTGGATAATAGTTTGGCAACTAACCAAATAATTGATAGTTCAAATCCACCAGGCAGTTCCACTCTGTCCTATAGTGTTGCTATAAGTCAGAATTGTCTCACATCAACATGTATGGGTAAAAGAATTTACTGAATTGTTCTTTTTCCAAACTTATAAATAATTGCTCATGTTTTTAGTACCCGCTACACTCATATTATTATTGTCTAGGAGATTATTTTTCATTTGTATATTTATAAAAACTTTTTTGGGACCCAAGATTGCAGACTGGACACGTGTCTCCCTAATTTCCCCTGAAAACTAAGGCCTGGATTGATAATTGAACAGAGGATTCTGGACACACAGTCAGCCCTAGGACACAGCATAGGGTTGTCAGGAAAATTCTTCTCTCTCACTAAGCCCCACTCCTCCTGACTTGCTACTTGGGCAGACAGCAGGTACTGGTGCTTTTAATTTTTTTTCTTTTGGTTGGTCAGGAGGCAGGGGATGGTCATGAGCTGGCAGATATGCTGAGCCACAGTGAAGAAGTGAACAGTGTGTGGCACAGCAGAGACACAGTGTGCAGAATTGCCAAATTTTGAGAGCCTGACAACAGACTGACAGCACCACAGCCCTTCCAACCTCCCTTTTCTGAGCAACACCATAGATTCTTCTGTTTTACGGAAGGAAGGATAGCTTGGCCGGACACCATCTTGGTCAACTGGGGGATGGAGTTACACAATTGGAGGCCTCAGGAGGGGTTAGTTCACAGGCTGGGAGGCAGTGCCAGTCCAGGGAGTGCTTTTCTAGCAGAAAGGCTGTATTTAGCAGAGTGTTGCCTTAAGGTAGGGCCCAGCAGAGGATGGCAGCAGGCCAGTAGCCCCCCTCTACTTTGAACTACATCATAGCATATGGGGACTGCTGAAAAGGTGCTTTCATTGTCAGTTGGAAGGCAGAGCTGGGCATAGCTGACAGCCTGACTGATTTTGGAAGCTGTTAGATAACTTTTAGCTTTTTAAAATAAACTCCCTGGAGAAATAACTACTGTGCAGCCAGATGGCATCTCTTTCAGCCTTTACTGACCCACATCATAGGGTAGGTTGGTGGCCTCCCAGTGACTCTATAAATAAGGTAGTGTCTTTGCAGCCAGGAGGTGGAGCCTGCCACCCAAGAAAGTCCACTGGAGCCATTCACTAGAGTACACAGAGGCAGCTGATGCCCACCTCCCTCCTCAGAACTATGCCTCAGTTCCTGCTGGGATAACACAAGAGAAACTAAGCAACCTCTAGATGGCCTATAGGCAACAGGCCATTGCTAAGCATTTGAATAAACAGTCCACCATGGCTCCAGAAAATTCCCAAATAAAGATCAAAAAACCTCCCAAAGGAAGAAGCCTTTCTAAAAGTACCAGAGATGGAGTACAAAAGAATTATATAGAGAGCCCTCCTACATATGAAACAAAATGTAGCACAGCAAAATGAAAAATTAAGCAAGCTATTCAAACTCATGGAAAGCCAACAGATTCAACATATCAGTAACAAAATTACAGAATTAGACAATTCAGTTCGAAGCCAAAAGAGCAAAACTGAGGAACTGGAAGTCAGAATTAGTGACCTTGAGGATAGAGAAACTGACACCAGTGTTTATGAGGAGTAATCAGAGAAAACAAATAAGAAAAATGAAGAAGCATTAAGAAACATGTGGGACTCTATCAAGAGTAATACTCTATGATTAATTGGAGTTCCTGAACAGAGAGGAATAGCTGAAAATACAGAGTATTGTCGTAGAGTTGGTGACAGAAAGCTTCCCTGAAATTATGAAAGAAGAGAACATAGGTATCCAAGATGTGTATTGAATGCCACAAAAACTAGATCCCCCAGAAAAGACACCAAGACATATTATAATCAAGCCTAAGTAAATGAAACATAAGTAGAACATCTTAAAGGCAGCAAGACTTAAAGCATAGCTAACATTCAGAGGGAAGCCCTGTAGGCTTTCGTATGACTTCTCCACAGAAACCATGTTGGCAAGGAGACAGTGGGATGACAGATTCAAAGCCTTGAAGGAGACAAACTTCCAAACAAGAATTATATATCCTGCAAAACTGTCTTTCAAATATGAAGATGAAATTTGGACATTTGCAGAAAAACAGAAGCTTAGAGAATTTGGAAAAACCAAACCACAGAAACACTGAAAGAAGCTCTTTCCTTAGAAAAACAAAAGCATTAAATATATACTTAAGGAGGCAATGCAGGATACAACATCCAGAAACTTACCCAGTTGGGGAAGGCACAAAACTCAGTCAACACGATAATATTAAAAGAAGAGAACAGTGATCATATCATGAAAACTATGACACCATCGTATTAAAAAGACAGATATACTATTAGTAGTTACAGTCCTTTCAGATGGAGAGGAAGCTGAAAATGTATGTAGAACGTAAAATTATGTTTAAACATAGAATATTAAGGGGACTCGTAGGAATAGCCACAAACACAATAGCAATGCAATGTATCAAAACAAGAAATGTAAGACAGGAGTCTCAAAAAACACAAAACCAACACTTAAAAAGATGAGAAGTCAACCCATAAAGAATGACCCACAACAGAATATTAGGTGCAACACAGAAAACACCCTCATGAAAATAAATACATCAAAATGACAGCACTAAACACATATCTATCAATAACTACATTGAATGTAAATGGACCAAATGCTCCAATAAAGAGACAAGGAGTGACATCTTGGATCGAAAGACACAACCTGTCAATATGTTGCTTACAAGAAACACACCTTAGACTTAAAGATATGAACAAACCAATAATTAAGGGATGAAATAATATATACCAGGCTAACAATATGCAAAGAAGAGCAGGTGTCACAATACTAATCTCAGATAAAATAAATTTTAATATAAAATCTACCATCATGTACAAGGACGGTCACTATTCATTGCTGAAACATTCAATACACAAGTAGGACTTAACAAAATTAATTATTTATGTACTGAATACTAGAGCATCTAAATATATGAACAAACACTGACTACATTGAAAAATCGATAGATCACACCACAAAAATAATTGGAGACTTCAACACTCCACTTTCAGTAATGGACAGATCGTCTAGAAAAAAAGCTCAATAGAGACACAGAAGACCTTATTGTGACAATTAACCAATTAGACCTTGTAGACATATACAGAACTTTTTATCAATCAATAGATAAGTACACCTTCTTCTCCAATGTGCATGGAACATTTTCCAGAATAGACCATGTGTTAGTACATAAAGAAAATCTTAACAAAATCTAAAACATTGAATTTTTGCAAAGCATCTTCTCAGACCATAAAACCATAAAAGTCTAAACCAATAGCAGAAAAAACATAGACAGAAATTAGAACTCACAGAACCTGAACACTTTATTCAAAAAGCTGTGGGTTAAAGAAGAAGTCAATGATGAAATAACAAAATCTGTGGATTCAAATGAGAATGAAAACAAATCCTACCAGAACCAATGGGATATATCTAAAGCAGTGCTCAGAGGTCATTTTACCTCTATAAATGCACACACTTGGGAGGAACAAAGGATCCAAACCAAGGAATTAACCCTAGAGCTTGAACAAGTAGAAAGAGAACAACAGAGGAAACCTTCAGGCACCAGAAGAAAACAGATACTAAAGATTAGAGCAGAACTAAATGAATTAGAGAACAGAAGAACAATTTAAAAAATGATAAAACTAAAAGGTGTTTTTTTGAAAAGATCAACGAAATTGACAAACCATTGGCTAATCTTACAAAATTAAAACAGGAGAGGAAACAAATAACCGAAATAAGAAATTAGATGGGAGTTATCACAGCACAACCAACTGAAATCAAAAGTATCATAACATACTACGTA
Source organism: Heterohyrax brucei (assembly GCA_028571685.1). Lineage (NCBI taxonomy): Eukaryota > Metazoa > Chordata > Mammalia > Hyracoidea > Procaviidae > Heterohyrax > Heterohyrax brucei. The sequence continues at coordinate 60,133,230 of CM053166.1, forward strand.
AGACTGTACTCTAACACATTTGAAAACCTAGAGGAAATAGACAAATTCCTAGATTGATATCACCTACCAAATTACAACAACTTAATAAACTCATCATGAAGGAAGAGACTGCAAAAGCCATTTAAAAACTACCAACCAAAAAAAGCCCATATGGTTTCACCACAGAATTCTATCAAGCTTTTAGAGAAGAGTTAACTCCAATAATACTGAGACTATTTCACAGCATAGAAAGGGAGAAAGTACTCCCAAATTCATTCTATGAAGCCAGCATAACCCTGATACCAAGGCCAGTGAAAAATCCCACAAAAAAGGAAACTTAGAAACAACATCACTCATGAACTTAGATGCAAAAATCTTCAACAAAATCCTTGCCAACAGAATTCAACATATCAAAGAAATATATCATCATGACCAAGTTGGATTCATACCAGGGATGCAAAGCTGATTGAACATCACACACAAAAAAAATTAATGTGATCAACAACATAAATAACACAAAATATAAGGATCACCTAACTGTCAATTCATGCAGAAAAGGTATTTGACAAAGTCCAAAGCCCATTCATGCTGAAAGCTCTCAGCAAAATAGGCATAGAAGGCAAATTCCTCAATGCAATAAGGGGCATCTACTCAAAGCCAACTCCCTACATCATCTTGAATGCAAAGAGACTGAAAGAATCCCCTTCAGACTGGGAACTAGACAAGGATACCCACTCTCACCAATTCTGTTCAACATTGAACTATAAGTTCCAGCCAGAGCAATTAGACAAGACAAAGAAATAGAGGGCATCTGCATTGGGAAAGAAGTCAAAATCTCCCTGTTTGCAGATGATATGATTGTATACGCAGAGAATACCAAAGAATCCATAAATAAGCTATTGAAACTAATAACAAAGTATCAGGACACAAGACAAATATAAGTAAGTCAATCAGCCAATCAATAGGATTCCTTTATACCAACAGAAAGATCATTAAAGAAGAAATCACCAAATTAATGCCATTTACTATAGCTTGCAAGAAGATAAAATACCCAGAAATAAATCTGACTAGAGAAATAAAATACCTATACAAAGAGAACTACAAGACCTTACTGCAAGCAACCAAAACCGACTTACATAAATGGAGAAACCCACCCTGCTCATGGATAGGAAGACTTAACACTGCAAAAATGTGTATTTTACCTAAAGTGATCCACGTATACAATGCAGTCTGAAAGCAAATTCCAGTGTCATTTTTTAGTGAGATGGAGAAACAAATCAACAACTTTGGAAAGGGAAGAAACCCCAGATAAGCAAAGCACTACTGAAGAAGAGGAACACCATGGGATTCTTCACACTATCCAACCTTAGAACCAACCTTAGAACCAACCTATTACACTGCCATGGTAGTCAAAACAGCCTTGTCCTGATACAAAAACAGAAATATAGGCCAATGGAACAGAGTGGAGACACCAGACATGTCACCATCATCCTCCTAGGAACAGTTGATACTCGATAAAGACCCTGACATTGTAAACTGGGGTACAAACACTCTCTTTAACAAATAGTGCTGGCAAAGTTGGATATCCATCTGCAATAAATTGAAACAAGACCCATATCTCAAACCTTACACAAAAACTAACTCACTTTGGATCAAAGACCTAAATACCAAACATAAAACAAAAAAGATCATGCAATGAAAAATAGAACCAGCAATGGAAGTTTTAATGCACAGCTTAGACAGGCTTGAAAATCTGATAAAGCACGATCAACAGAAGAGAAAATAGACAAACAGGAACTGAGGGAAATCATGTTAAACACTCTTGACATAACTGAAGCCATCTTGGATGCTGAACCATTACTTCAACTCTGTGTAACCTCCTGTGACGTTTGTGTACTGTAACCTAGAGGCAATCTGGGAATACTTCCAAGTCCTTGGCCCGAACATGTAGAACAATGTATGACCGAAACTGTAAACAACTAACTTAGTTACTGTATGTTTCAGTTCCTTGTATTCTAAGTTACCAAAAGAGTATAAATACTCTAATAAACCGTTGCTCTGGGCTCTCGGCTGGCGACTGCCGTTAGCCCCCTGATCCCAAACTGTTTCATGTCTATCCTTTCTCAGTCTCGGCGTCGCTCTCCTCTGCCCACCATGTTCATCGGGGAACTCTCTGATCTCCGACCTCTGGCGCCCGAATGTGGGGCCGCAGGAGAGCCTTAACCTTTGTTTTACAGATCCCGGGAACCGGTCCGGCCTAAAAGCGTCCAGCCCGCCGTGCAGTCAACTGGAAGGATGAATAATAAGGTTTTGCGCCGAGAAGCTCCCGAGGTCGCAGCTGAGGAAGTGTCATCACAACCTATAACGAGCTGGTGATTGGTTTAGTGACCTGTGGCTAATCGGGTCCAGTGGCTCAGGAGGGCATCAGGGTTACATTGGGCGATATTTTAGAATTTAAGGTTTAGTCTCCTGTGTGTGTCATTTTGAAACCCACAAGCTTCTCGCTAAAATACTTTTGTGCATTAACCACCAAAAGGCGTAGAGCCGTGTCCTGCCTGAGGCAGACACAGACAAGGAGAGAAGCTGTTCCCATTGTTGTCTGTCTTGTTTGTCTGTGTGTTATTATTTGTGGCTTTACAACCTCTATAGACAGAGGGAAAGTTCCTTGTGAAGGGGTCGAGGGAGGCAGACTGCAGCTGCCGCTCTCTATACTCTTCAGAGGAAACTTAAAAGCCAATCCTCCCTAACCCTTTTTATTTCAGAGCTTAGAGTCAGGTTCACCAATTCCTAAGAAAGTTGGAGGGGTAGAGAATTTAAATACTTTTTCAGTAACCATCACAGAGGAATTAAAGAACAAAGAGAAAATGGAAAGTGAAAGGGGTGGCTGGTCACTGCCGCTTTCACTTGTTATTCCAGCTCCAGGAGACGAAGAGACTGAGGGGGGCAACCGACCATCGCCACCCTCGCCGGCTCTTTCGTCTTCTCCCGTTCTCTCTGAGAAATCAAAGTTAAATACTCCTCTTCCTCTCCATGTTTCTTCCGAGAACTTGACATTGAATGATAATTTAGATTCAGAAAAACAAAAAACAGAAGAGCAGAAAAAATTGTTAAGACGAATCAAACATTTAATTCGACAAAAGATCCGTGATATGAATGATAAATAAATTAGTGAAACTAACTGATGAGCTTTACACGGAAATAACAAAATTACAGAAACAGATTCAAAAAATAGCTTGTCAAGAAGTTGGGTCTGAAACTTTAAAGGCTGCCGCTTTGGCAGAAACCAGGGCCGCGCTGAAAACTAAAAGCTGTTTTGGCTGTGGCAAGTCAGGCCACATGATAAGACATTGAAAAATAATTAATATAAAATCTGACTCACGTGCCAGAAAAAAGGCACCAGGGCTGTGTCCGAAATGTAATCGCGGAAATCAATGGGCGAACTGCTGCAGATTTCAACTTCTACCCCCTATGTGTCTTTTCTTTGCCTTGATTACGATTATCAATTTAACTACCTGTATGGGTGATCCTATGATAGCACAGACAAATGGAATCATAACAGAGAGAGAAGGAGCAGCAGTTACCTTACATTGTCAGGTAACGGATGTGCATCCTTTGGGCCCAGTAAAATGGCTTTAAAATATTGATAATGGTGAAACAGTGGTTTGGGAATGGAAAACGAGGGATTCCAACCCTCGTGTTACTGTGGTGAGAGATCCAGCAGTTCAGGGTACCTTAGGTTATACAATAATTATAAATCCTTTAGTGAAAGAAGATGAGGGCACTTATTTTTGTTTAAAATATCAGAAGTCTATCCCAAATAACGTACTCATCCACAGAGGGGTTGGAGTCCAGTTGTCAGTTATAGTGACACCTGATGCATGGGATTGGACCTCAAATGGTCTTGTAGCTACTTCTCAATCAGTAGCTAAGGGAGCTCGATTAAAAGATTGTTGGATCTGTCATCACATTCCTAAATCAGGAGCACCCTTACACCCATTAGCAGTTCCTTTGATTAATCATACTTTTTACTATATTTATAAAAAGGATCATGATCGGCTACCCTTAAAAACTCATTTGGTTACTAATAGCTATACAATACCATGCATAACCTTAGAGGGTACTTCTCCACAATCTAGAGACCTAGGATTGATGCCTCGTTGTTCTGGAGAACTTCCTAAACCAGCTCATGGACCTTACTTTTGTGCACCACCTGGCTTAACCTTTATCTGTGGTGATGCAGGAACACCTTGGTCATGGGCTCTACAATGTCTATTTATGATCATATATAAAGGTCATTGTGTTATGGGAGTTCTTATTTTTCCCTTACATGTCCATCAAAATACATCAACCAACCCCCTCAGAGTGATTAAGAGAGATGCCACTTCAAATCCTTTTACAGAACATACTTGATTTAATTGGTGGTTATTGAGAACCATCATTCCCGGATTGGGAATGTATCAACTTGATATGGCAATACATAATTTATCTGACACCATTCATTTGTTGGCTTCTAATACTGAAAAGGCTCTGAGAGCACAACAAACTTCTTTAAATTCATTGGCTGAGGTTGTTCTAGACAACCGTATGGCATTGGACATACTTTCAGCAAAATCTGGAGGCATTTGTGCGGTCATCAACAAAACTTGCTGTACCTGGATCAATACCTCAGGTAAGGTGGAACTCAGTCTGGATCAAATTCAACGTGTGGTTGATCAGACTCAACCTGACCCACACTGGAAGCTGTGGGGTAATTGGTTTACTTCTTGGTTTCCTAATTTTGGATCTTTCTTAACACCAATTATAACACTAATAGGTGTTGGACTTCTTATTTGTTGCCTAGTGCCCCTTCTAATGAAAATTTATCTAAAGGCTACTAATTCTATTCTACATATTTAAGCAAAAATACTAATTGGCTACAACCTACCTTAAACATCCCACCTTATTAATTCCCAGTCTGCCATTTTATCAAATAAAAAAGGGAGAGACACTTCCCCCTGCAGGCAATTTTCAGCACTCAAATGTGGGGAAAAGGTTTTGCTTATGTTTCCTCAGGTTCTAAGATCAGCCTTAGGTGGAATCCATCACGAAGAATTCACCCCAGACATGGAGATGGCGAGGATGAAGATAATGAAGGCTCCAGTAACAGCCACTCACACACATAAGACTCACCTACCAGCTTCAGGACAGAAAAGAACAATGCGGAAGACGAAGATTTGCCCCCTAATGTTAATAATTATTTGTTTGTCTCCTTTCCCTTCAACATTAATTATGACCACAATTGATTTGACTATATAATGTAATGAAAATTTATAAGAAGGTTACTGATACTGTTTTACAAGTTTAAGATTTACTCCAACTGTATTACAAGTGTGGGATTTATTCTGGCCATGTGGAAAACTGATGTCATGAAGGAAAAATTGGATTTTCCCTGAAACCCAGAATGGGTCACAAAAGAAATATAACATCTTCACTCATAGCCTCATGATCCCCAGTGCTCGGCTGGACAGTCGTATGGGTAAGACCCCTTGGGGAGGGGCGACCTAAGATAGACACAGTTGCCAAGGATCATAGAGCAAGGGGCTGGTGAGCCAGAGACGGGTAAGACCCCTCGCGGGGGGGTGGGGGTGGGCAACCTAACACAGGCCCAGTCACCGAGAGGCTATCTGAGAAACAAAAAAAAGGTTTCTCGCTCTGAGATGTCAGTCTGAGAAACAGTTTCTCACTCTGAGATGTGAAGCTGAGAAGCAAGAAAAGCTCTGCCCTTTGTTACATGAAACTCAAACAACAGAAACATGACAAACAGTTGCCCTAGCCATAGTATTTCTCTTCACTTTCACCAGATATGTCAACTTCATTTTTATTAAATAAAAAAGGGTGAAATGAGGGAAATCATGTTAAACACTCCTGACATAAGTGAAGCAATCTTGGATGCTGAACCGTTACTTCAACTCTGTGTAACCTCCTGTGACGTTTGTGTACTGTAACCTAGAGGCAATCTGGGAATACTTCCAAGCCCTTGGCCTGAACATGTAGAACAATGTATGACTAAAACTGTAAACAACTAACTCAGTTACTGTATGTTTCAGTTCCTTGTATTCTAAGTTACCAAAAGAGTATAAATACTCTAATAAACCATTGCTCTGGGCTCTCCGCTGGCGACTGCCGTTAGCCCCCTGATCCCAAACTGTTTCACGTCTATCCTTTCCCAGTCTCGGTGTCACTCTCCTACGCCCACCATGTTCATCGGGGAACTCTCTGATCTCCAACAGGGAACTACGAAGAATCAAATGCTTTTGCTCACCCAAAGACTTTATCAAAAGAATTGAAATACTACCTACAGTACGGGAAAAAATATTTGACAACTACATGTCTTATCTGCATAATCTACAAGGTACCGCAAAATATCAAGATAAAGGTAAGTAACCCAATTAAGTAATGGGCGAAGGAGATGGCCAGATACTTCATCAAAGAGGACATCCAGGCAGCCAAAAGACACGTGAGGAAATGCTCATGATCATTAGTTATTTAAGAAATCCAAATCAAACTACAATGAGATACCATCTCACCCCAACAATGTTGGCCATGATCTAAAAAACACAGAACAACAAATGCTGGAGAGACTGTGGAGAGGTTGAAGCTCTCCTACACTGTTGGTGGGATTGCAAAATGGTACTACCTCTTTGGAAAGCATTCTGGAGCTTACTTAAAAAGCTAGAAGTAGATATGTCATTTCATCCAGTAATGCCACTGCTCGGAATATATCCTACAGAATCAAGGGCAGTCACAACTTTGGAAAGGGAAGAAACCAACTGTTTATTGCAGCTCAGTGTACAACAGCTAAAAGATGGAGTCACCAAGATGACCAACAACAGAAGAATAGATAAACAAGCTATGGTACATATACTCAGTGGAACACTATGCAATAATAAAGAACTATGATGATTTTAGGAAGCATTTCATAACCTGGTTTTAATTGGAAGATATTATGTTGACTCAAGTCAGCCAGTGGCACAAGAACAGATATTGTATGAGACCCCTACTGTAAGTACTTAAGAACAGATTCATCTACAGAGGATAAGACTCTTTGTTGGCTGCAGAGGAGAGGAGGGAGAAAGGGAGAAGACTGGTTATAGATTGCATAGTTGATAGAAATTTGATTGAGTGAAAGCAGTGGCATCACACATTAGAAAGAAGATCAACTTGGGGCAGAGTCAAGATAGTGGACTAAACACACATCTCCCTAAATCCCTCTGTAAAACAAGATCTGAATTGATAACTAAATGGAGGCTTTGGGACACCTAGTGAGCCCTAGGACACAGTACAGGGCTGTTAATTTTGACTTCATTCCACTAAGCAGAAAATTTCCTCTCTTTTACTGACCGCCACTCTTGGTGAGTGCTAGCTTTCACGGATTGAGGGTAACTCGTCATTTTAACTTTTTTTCTCTGTCTTGGCCAGTGGGCAGAGCTGGGACTTGACTGGCAGCTGGTCTTGGACACACTGCTGGGGGAATCGGTGAGTGAGATTGCCATGCTTTGAAAACCCAACTTTGGACTCTGTGCATCTCAGTGTCTTTGGCCTCTCTTTCCACCTCTGCCACTGACTGGCCTGGGCCGGGTCTGGCAGGGCGCTTGTGTGGGACGCCATCTTGTTCCACAGGGAAGCAGAGATACCCACACGGAGGCCTCAGAGGGACCTAATTCCTAGGCTGGGAGGCAGCACCTGCCCAGAGGACAGCACTTTTCCAGTAGTAAAGCAGTATTCAACACAGCGTCGCCTACAACTGGGGCCTGACAGCAGAGGCCAGCAGGGCAGTAGCCTTTGTGTATTTTGAACCAGCTTATAACATCTGGAGTTGGATAAAGAGGTGCTTACTTTGCCAGCTGGGAACAGGGACCTGTATACCTAAAACATGACTGACTTTGGAAATTGTGAGACACCTTTGACCTTTCGTCTTAAGAAGGCCTACAGAAACAACTGTGGTCCATCCTCACAGCATCTCTCTCAACCTCTACTGACTCACATGATGCCCCCAAAGCAACAAGCTCTGGATAAAAGCATAACCAAGAAATCACCGATGGCTTCAGAAGGCCTCCGAAAGAAACAACCGAAGAATTACCCAGACGAAGAAACCTTTCTGAAACTATTGGGAGGTGAATGCTAAAAGATTATATAGAGAGCCCTCCTAGACCTTAAGAAATGACCCAGTGATCGTATCATGAAAACTATGGTGCCATCATATTAAAAAGAGGGATGTACTACAGTCATTATAGTCCTTCCAGATGGAGAGGAAGTTAATAAGACTGGTGGCAATTAAAATTGGTTTTATACATAGTTTATTAAGGAGGAATCATAGGGGCAGCCATAAAGCACAATAAAGATGCAATATATCAAATCGAGAAATGTAACACAGGAGTCTCAGCAACCACAAAACCAATCCTGAAAAAGGTGAAAAATCAAGTGACAAAGAAGAATCTCCCAGAACAGATTAATAAGAACAGAGAAAACATCAACACAAAAATAAACATATCACAATCACAGCACTAAACATATACCTATCGATAAATTATATTGAATGTGAACACATCGAATGCTCCAGTAAAGAGACATTGAGTGATATCTTGGATCAAAAGACATGACCCATCCATATGTTGCCCACAAGAAACTCACCTTAGACTTAAAGATATGCACAAACTGAAAAGTAAAGGATGATAGAATATATATCAAGCTAACAATGAACAAAGAAGAGCAGGTGTGGCAATTCTAATCTCAGATAAAATCGATTTTAATGTAAAATCCACCATTGTGGATAAGAATGGACACTATTTACGGCTGAAAGGTTCAATGCACAAGCAGGACTTAACAATATTAAAGATGTATGCACCTAATATTAGAGCAACTAAATACATTGAAGAAACACTGACTACACTCAAAAATGAGATAGATCTCTCCATAGTAATAGTGGGAGACTTCAACACTCCACTATCAATATTAGACAGATCATCCAGAAAAAAAGTTCAGTAAAGACACAGAAGATCTTATTGCCACAATTAACGAACTAGACCTCATCTAACATTCTCCAGAATGTGTTAGGACATAAAGCAATTCTCAACAAAATCCATACCATTGAATTAATGCAAAGCATCTTCTGAGATCATAAAGCCATGAAATTCAAAATCAATAGCAGAAAAAATATAGGTAGAACGTCGAACTCATGGAAACTGAACAACATCTTGCTCAAAAAGCAATGGGTCATGGAAGAAATAAAGGATGAAATAAAGAAATTTATGGATTCCAATGAGAATGAAAACACTTCCTACCAGAACCTATGGGATACAGAAAAATCAGTGCTCAGAGTTCAGTTTATCTCTGTAAATGCACACATCTAGAAGGAAGAAAGAAACCAAACCAAAGAACTAACCCTACAGCTTGAACAAGTAGAGAGAGAACAACAGAGGAACCCCTCAGTCACCAGAAGAAAACAGATCATAAAGATCAGAGCAGAACTAAACCAATTAGAGAATAGAAGAACAATAGAAAAAACTTAAAAGACTAAAAATGGTTTTCTGAAAAGATCAACAAAATTGACAAACCATTGACTAACCTTACAAAATTAAAACAGGAGAATAAATAAATAACCCGAATAAGAAATGAGATGGCAGATGTCACAGGATACCCAACTGAAATCAAAAGCATCATAACAATATTATGAGACTGTACTCTAACAAATTTGAAAACCTAGAGGAAATGGACAAATTCCTTGATTCATATCACCTACCAAAATTATCACAAGGTGAAGCAGAACAACTTCATAAACCCATCACAAAGGAAGAGATTGAAAAAGTCATCCAAGAACTAGCAACCAAGAAAAGTCTGGGCCCAGATGGCTTCACTGCAGAATTCTACCAAGCTTTTAGAGAAGAGTTATCTCCAGTACTACTGAGACTATTTCACAGTATAGAAAGGGATAGAGTACTCCCAAACTCATTCTATGAAGCCAGCATAACTCTGGTACCAAAGCCAGGGAAAGACCCAACAAAAAAGGAGAACTACAGACCGATATCACTCATGAATCTAGATGCAAAACTCTGCAACAAAATTCTCCTCAGTAGAATATAACAGAGTATCAAAAAAATAATCCATCATGACCAAGTTGGATTTGTACAAGGGATGCAAGGGTGGCTCAGCACCAGAAAAACAATTAATGTGATCAAACCACGTAAATATAGCAAAAGACAAGAATCACCTGATCTTGTTTATTGACGCAGAAAAGGCACTTGATAAAGTCCAACACCCATTCATGCTAAAAACTCTCAGCAAAATAGGAATAGACAGCCAATTCCTCGATGCAATAAGGGCCATTTATACAAAGCCAACTGCCTACGTCATCCTGAATGGAGAGAGACTGAAACAATTTCCCTTGAGAATGAGAACCAGACAAGGTTGCCCACTTTCACGTCTCCTATTCAACATTGTGCTAGAACTTCTAGCCAGAACAATTAGACAAGACCAAGAAATGAAGGGCATCTACATGGACAAAGAAGAAGTAAAAATCTCCCTATTAGCAGATGATATGATTGTATACACAGAGAATCCTACAGAATCCATAAGTAAACTATTCAAATTGATAGGAAGAGTTCAGCAAAGTCTCAGGATACAAGATAAACATAAGTAAATCAGTAGGATTCCTTTATACCAACAATGAGATTATTAAGGAAGAAATTACCAAATCAATACCGTTTACTATAGCCCCTAAGAAGATAAAATATCTAGTAATAAATCTAAATAGAGAAATAAGAGACCTTTACAAAGAGGACTACAAATCCTTAACTACAAGAAACTAAGAGAGACTTACATAAATGGAAAAAACTACCCTGCTCATGGATAGGAAGACTTAATATTGTTAGAAGATCTATTTTACCCAAAGCAATCTACTTATACAATGCAATCCCAATACAAATTCCAGTGACTTTTTTTAATGGGATGGAGAAACAAATCACCAATTTTGTTTCAAAAGGGAAGAAGCCCCACATAAATAAAGCACTACTGAAGAAGAAGAACACACTAGGAGGCCTCTCATTATCTGTCTTTCAAACCTGTTACACCGACACAGTAGTGAAAACTGCCTGGTACTAGTAAAAAAGAGACAGATAGATCATTCGAACAGAAATGAGGCCCTAGAGATGACACCATCTTCCTATGAACAGTTGGTATTCAACAAAGGCCCTAAGACGTTAAGCTGGGGTAAAATCAATCTCTTCAACAAATTGTGCTGGCAAAATTGGATATCCATCTGCAATAAACTGAAACAAGACCCATATCTTAAACCTCATACAAAAACCAACTCAAACTGGATAAAAGACCTGAATATTGAATCTAAAACAATAAAGCTCATCCAAGAAAAAGTAGGAGCAACAATGTAAGTTTTAATGCACAATGTAGACAGACTTTAAAATCTGTCAAACCACAAACAGAAGAGAAAATGGATAAATGGAAACTACTAAGAATCAAACACTTCTGCTCATCCAAAGACTTTATTAATAGAATTAAAAGACCACCTACAGAATGTAAAAAAATATTTGGCAACTATATGTCAGACCGATTCCTCATCTCCATAATCTATAAGGTACTGCAAAATATAAATAAGAAAAAGATAAATCATCCAATCAAACAATCGGCAAAGGAGATGGACAGACATTTCTCTAAAGAGGACATCCAGGCAGCCAAAAAACACACGCAGACATGCTCATGATCATTAGCTATTAAAGAAATTCAAATCAAAACTCCAGTGGGATACCATCTCACCCCAACAAGCTTGGCCATGATCCAAAAAACACAAAACAACAAATGCTGGAGAGGCTGTGGAGAAATTAGAACTCTCCCACACTGCTGGTGGGATTGCAAAATGGTGTAACTTCTTTGAAAAGCAATCTGGCACTTCCTTAAAAAGCTGGATCTAGATATACCATTTGACCCAGTAATTTTGGTTTTAGCCTAGTTTACTGTGAGGAAATAAATTTTTATTTGTTAAAGCCGTCCACCTGTAGTATTTCTGTTACAGTAGCACTAGTTATCTAAAAGACTTCTCTTCCTTCATATTTGACTCAAAGATTATTCACTCATCTCTACAGATCTAAGTACAGCCTCTAAACTCATCAAATATTTCATTGCTTCTCAACCGCCCAGTCCCTTCTAATGGGTCTTAGAGCTCATAGCCTGTCTTCCGTAACTTCACTATATCCTCAGATTCTTGTCTTTTTTTAAAAAAAAATTTATTTAATATAACTGAGTGAAAATGTACATTCACGTATAAATTTACATACCCACCTATATGCAGCTTCCACTGCTCTCCCTGCCCAGTGACAGCACACTATTCCTCTCTGCTCCATACATGTCTCGTTCTCCCAACAGTCTCTTTTTTCCCTCCTCTCCACCCATTCTCCTTCCTCCAGCCAGAGGTCAGCAGGATGACATCCTATAGACGTATAGAACCATAAAGTGCATCCAATATATGGTCACTACATTGTCAAGTCCAATCCATTCCTGTCCAAAGCATGGACCTTTGTAATGATTTATGGTCAAGGGCAGCATCAGGGTGAGGGGCCATGCTCCCAGGGGAACCCCAAAACCACTGGACCATCAATTGACGTCTTTTAGTGGGGATCTCAGGGTGCACCTCTTTTTATTCTTGTGTTGCCAGTGAGACTCAACTTAGTGAGCTCCATGACGGCTATCACTGGCAGTAGCCGGGCACCATCCGGTTCTTCCGGTCCCAAGTTGATGTAGGCACCCACTGATGTGGGTCTCTTTGTCTTCTGGGTTGTCTTTCCCCCATGTCATTTTGGTCCTCGGTGAGCATCTGTTCCTGCTGAGTTGGGACCATTTGCTGTGCCCTCGGATGGCAGCTTGGCAGCTTTTAAGATCCCAGACGCCACTCACCAACGTGGGGTGCAGAGAGCCCTCTTAGCAAAACGCTAGTTGTGCCAATTGGCCTCGCTTTCGCCTAAGAGCATGGTCCCCCGCCCCCTGCCCCAGCTACTCTATCCTTGCAATATTGGGTTAAGATGGAAGAAGTACTCATATTATATTTAAGTCCACTCAATATTGTTCTTGTTTCTAATGTGTGCTATCACCGATTTCACCCAACCGGATACCTAGCAACTATCTAATCCAAACCCTCCGCCCACCCTCCCTCCCTCCCCTCCCTTGCAGCTGTCAAAGAGTCTTTTCTTCTATACACAAGTCTGTTTTTGAGATCTTATCGTAGAGGTCTCATACACTATTTGTCCTTTTGTTGCTGACTACTTTCACTCAACATAATGTCTTCCAGTTGAAACCAGGTCATGAGACGTTTCCTGAAGTCATCGTTGTTCTTTATCATTGTGTAGTGCTCCACTGAGTATATATACCATAGTTTACCTATCCATTCTTCTGTTGTTGGGCATCTGGGTTGATTCCATCTTTTGGCTATTGTGGACTGTGCTGTGATAAACATTCTGGTGAATGTGTCCGTTGGTGTGAAAGGCCTTGATTCTGTAGGATATGTTCCAAGTAGTGGAATGACTGGGTCAAATGGTATATCAATATCCATTCTTTTAAGGAAGCGCCAGATTGCTTTCCAAAGAGGCTGGACCATTTTGTAATTCCACCAGCAGTGTAGAAGGGTCCCACTTTCTCCACAGCCTCTCCAGCATTTGTTGTTTTGTGATTTTTGGATCATGTCCAACCTTATTGGGGTGAGATGGTATCTCATTGTCGTCGTGATTTGAATTTCTTTAATAACTAAAGATTGTGAACTTGTCCGCATGTGTTTTTTGGCTGCCTCGATCTCTTCTTTAGTGAAATGTCTGTCCATCTTCTTTGCCCATTGCTTAATTGGATGGTTTATCTTCTTCTTGTTGGTATTTTGCAATATCTTATAGATTAGGGAAATCAGGCATCGGTCTGACATAGAGTTTCCAAATATTTTTTCCCATTGTGTAGGTGTTCTTTTAATTCTATTAATAAAGTCTTTGGATTAGCAAAAGTGTTTGATTCTTAATAGATCCCATTTATCTATTTTCTCTTCTCATGATTGTGGTTTGTTTGACAGATTTTGGAGTCTGTCCATGTTGTGTATTAAAACATCCATTGTTGTTCCTACCTTTTCTTGGATGAGCTTTATCGTTTTAGGTTTGATATTTAGGTCTTTTATCCAGTTGGAGTTGGTTTTTGTATAAGGTGAAAGATACGGATCTTGTTTCAGTTTCTTGCAGATGGATATCCAATTTTGCCAGTACCATTTGTTGAAGATACTGTATTTACCCCAGTTTAATGTCTTAGGGCCTTTGTCGAATATCAGTTGTTCATAGGTAGATGGTGTCATCTCTGGGGTCTCAGTTCTGTTCCACTGATCGATCTGTCTGTTCTTATACCAGTACCAGGCTGTTTTGACCACTGTGGCAGTGCAATATCTTCTAAAGTCAGATAATGAGAGGCCTCCCAGTGTGTTCTTCTTTAGTAGTACCTTGCTTAACCGGGGCTTCTTCCCTTTCCAAACAAAATTGGTGATTTGTTTCTCCATCTCATTAAAAAATGTCACTGGAACTTGTATTAGGATTCCATTATATAAATAGATTGCTTTGGATAAAATAGACATTTTCACAATGTTAAGTCTTCCTATCCATGAGCAGGGTAGGTTTTTCCATTTATCTAAGTCTCTCTTAGTTTCTTGTAGTAAGGGCTTGTAGTTCTCTTTGTAAAGGTCTGTTATTTCTCTGGTTAGATTAATTCCTAGGTAGTTTATCTTCTTAGGGGCTATCATAAATGGTATTGATTTGATAATTTCTTCCTTAACAGTCTCGTTGTTGGTATAAAGGAATCCTACTGATTTACTTATTTTTATCTTGTATCCTGAGACTTTGCTGAACTCTTCTGTCAGTTTGACTAGATTACTTATAGATTCCTTGGGATTCTCTGCAAATACAATCATATCATCTGCAAACAGGGAGATTTTAACTTTCTCTTTGCTGATGCAGATGACCTTTATTTCTTGGTCTTGTCTAATTGCTCTGGCTAAAACTTCTAGCACAATGTCGAATAGAAGAGTTGAGAGTGGGAATCCTTGTCTAGTTCCTGATCTCAGGGGAAAGTCTTTCAGTCTCTCTCCATTCAGGATGACGTGGGCAATTGGCTTTGTATAAATGGCCCTTATTGTGTTGAGGAATTTGCCGTCTATGCCCATTTTGCTAAGAGTTTTTAGCATGAATTGGTGTTGGATTTTATCAAACGCCTTTTCTGCATCAATGGACAAAATCAGGTGATCCTTGTCTTTTGTGTTATTTATGTGGTTAATCACATTAATTGTTTTCCTGATGTTGAACCAGCCTTGCATCCCTGGTATGAATCCCACTTGGTCATGATGGATTATTTTCTTGATATGTTGTTGTATTCTATTGGCAAGAATTTTGTTGAAGATTTTTGCATCTAGATTCATGAGTGATATCGGTTTGTAGTTCTCTTTCTTTGTTGGGTCTTTCTATGGCTTGGGTATCAGGGTTATGCTGGCTTCATAGAATGAGTTTGGGAGTACTCCATCCCTTTCTATACTGTGAAATAGTTTCAGTAGTATTGGAGATAACTCTTCTCTAAATGCTTGGTGGAATTCCGCAGTGAAGCCATCTGGACCCGGACTTTTTTTGGTTGGCAGTTTTTGGATGACTGTGTCAATCTCTTCCTTTGTGATGGATTTATTATATTGTTCTGCTTCATGTTGTGATAATTTGGGTAGGTGGCATGAGTCAAGGAATTGGTCCATTTCCCCTAGGCTTTCAAATTTGTTAGAGTACAGTCTTTCATAGTATTCTGTTATGATATTTTTTATTTCTGTTGCATCTGTGGTGACAACCCCCCTCTCATTTCTAATTTGGTTTATTTGTTTCCTTTCCTGCTTTTCTTTAGTAAGTTTAGCCAGTGGTTTGTCAATTTTGTTGATCTTCTCAAAAAACCAGCCTTTGGTCTTTTCAATTTTTTCAATTGTCTTTCTATTCTCTAATTCATTCAGCTCTGCTCTAATCTTTATGATATAGTTTCTTTTGGTGCCTGACGGGTTCCTCTGTTGTTCTCTTTCTACTTGTTCAAGCTGTTGTTCAGTTTCCAAGAATTCTACTTTCTATCTACGTTTTTTCTGCTATTGATTTCAACTTTTATGGCTTTATGATCTGAGAAGATGCTTTGCAGTAATTCAGTGGTATGGATTTTGTTGAGCATTGCATTATGGCCTATCACATGGCTAAATCTGTAGAATATTCCATGTGCACTGGAGAAGAAGGTGTAGTTGTCTGCTGATGGGTGGAAAGTTCTGTGTATATCAATGAAGTTTAGTTGGTTAATTGTGGCAATGAGGTCTTCTGTATCTTTACTGAGTTTTTTCTAGATGATCTGTCTAGTATTGAGAGTGGAGTGTTCAAGACTCCCACTATTATGGTGGAGTCATCTAACTCTCTTTTGAGTGTAGTCAGTGTTTCTTAGATGTACTTAGGTGCTCTAATGTTAGGTGTATAAATATTTAATATAGTTAAGTCTTGCTTGTGTACTGAACCTTTCAGCAATAAATAGTGTCCATCTTTGTCCACGATGGTGGATTTGACATTAAATTTGATTTTGTCTGAGATTAGAATTGCCACCCCTGCTCTTCTTTTTTCATTGTTAGCTTGATATATATTCTTCCAACCTTTAGTTTTCAGTTTGTTCCTATCTTTAGGTCTCAAGTGAGTTTCTTGTAGACAACATATGGATGGGTCATGTCTTTTGATCCAAGATGTCACTCAATGTCTCTTTACTGGAGCAATGATTTCTAGAAAGTTTTCTGTCAGCAGCTCAGCAACGATACTCTCTGTGTTCTCAGATTTCTCACCCTGATCAGAGACTCCAATTAATCGAAGGTTGTTCTTCTTAATAGAGTCCCACATGCTTCTTAATGTTTCTTCAATTTTCTTGTTTCTTTTTTCTGATTTCTGCTCATAGATGCTGGCGTCAGTAGCTCTATCTTCCAAGTCAGAAATTCTTTTTTCTATTTGTTCCATTCTGTTTTCTTGGCTTTGCATTGAAGTTTCTATGTCTTTGATTTTGTTCTTGATGTGTTGGATTTCAGAGTACTGATGTTCCATCAGATAGAACAGCTTGTTTAATGTCTCCTTTTGTTCTGCTGCATTTTGTATAAGATCTAGAAGGGCTCTGTATATAATCCTTTTGTATTCACTTTCTAATGCTTTCATAAAAGTTTCTTCATCTGGAAAACTCCTTGCTTGTTTTATTTGGGAGCCTTCTGAAGCCATGGCTGATTTCCTGTATGCCACAAGTGTCTGTTGCTTTTGGTAACCTATGTGAGTATGTAGAGGCTGGAAGAGGTATTGTGAGGATGGACTGCAGATGTTTCTCTAGGCTGTCTTCAAATGTAAAGCAAAAGATATCTGACCACTTCACAAGTCAGTTAGGTTTTCAGTAGAGGTCCCTCTTCTCAACTGGCAAAGTAAGCGCCACTATATCCAACCCCACATGATACAAACTAGTTCAGAATACAGCAACGCTACTGCCCTGTTGGCCTTTGCTGACAGGGCCTAGCCCTAGAGGACACTGCGTAGAGTACTGCTTTTCTGATAGAAAAGCACTCTCCTGTGGGTAGGCTCTGGCTCCCAAGCTAAGAATTAGGTCCAGCTGCGGCCACTGTATCCAAGATGGCGCCCTCCACACAGGCAGCAGACAGAAGGGCTAAAGGTTCCGAGAGGTAGTGATTCCTCTGATTCTGATGCAGGACCCCCAAAGCAGGTGGCACTAAGTAAATTACTGCTTTTCTGTTGGAGAAGCACTGTCCTGTTTGCAGCCGCTGGCTCCCAGGCTAAGAATGAGGTCCTGCTAGAATCTCCGTATCCAACATGGCGTCCCGCACACTGACTGCGAAACTCCGTACAAACGCTGCTGAGGCAGATATAAAATGACAGGCTCAAAGTGGCTAGATTAACAGAGTCCCAAGCCTGGCTCTCAAAATATGGGAATTTCGCCTGCCTGTCCCCCCAGCAGTGTGTCTGAGTCTAGCTGCTAGGCAAGACTCAGCTCCGTCTGCCGGCTAAGACAGAGAAAAAAAAAAGTCAAAATGGTGCGTTTACCTTCAGTCCGTGAGAGCCAGGGCCAGCCAGGCACGGGAGTCAGTGTAAGAAAGGAGGTTTTTCGCTCAGTAGAATGAAGTCCAAAGTAACAGCCCTGTGCCGTGTCCTGGGGCTGATTAGGTGACCAGAAGTCTCCGTTTGATTATCAGTTCAGGTCTTGGTTTCCAGAGGGATATAGGGAGATGTGGGCTCAGTCTGCCATCTTGACTCCACCCCTCAGATTCTTGTCTTTAATGTTCCTTTTGATGGGCACTTAATCTTTTTTCATTTCTTCTTTTTTTTTCAATAATCTCCTATTCTTTTTTTTTTTTTTTTTAATACTGGTTATCCCTTCATCTGTTAATGTGAATATCCAGAACATCTTTAATTTGTATTCTTGATCAATCTGTTCTACTGTATTAATTTCATTTGGATTAAACTCATGTTTCATTTTAATTTTTTTCTTGACTTTCTTATCATAAAATATCTTTGTGCATAATAAAAATTTGATTTCAAGACTTATATTTTTTAGCACTTTGTCTCTACTCCTTTACCTTTTTGCTTACTCCTCCCTTCTACCTGAGCTCCAGGAACCTGGTCCAAAATCAACTCAAAGCTTTTGCTTCATGAGGATGTTGGTGATGTGACAAATACATTCCAAGGTAGCTGTCATGTTGGTCCAGTTCCTAGTTTCCAGCCTAAATCTACTTCCTCCATCTTTGCTAGTCTGAAACTTTCTATGAGCATTAATTTTAGGCAACAGCTGTGTTTTTGCTTCTTTTCAGAAGTTGAGGATATATCCCAGGGCTTTACCTACATGATAATCCTGGTTCCTTTCCCCTGTTTCATATGGAGTGCTTTCAATCCCTTTATCATGCAGGAGTTGACCTTTCACCACAGCCTGCTTCTGATCTGAGGCCAGCCTCAATCCTATTCTCCATTTTATATTTATGTTCAATTTCTGGTCTACAGAGATGTACATCTTGTTTTCCAGCCTGGCTATGTCTGTTTTTGGTTTTTATGTTTTATCAGTAATACAACATATCAGAGCAGATGGAGTGTCTCACAATATAAGATTGCTTCCACATCTTGTCTATATATTTTCTGTTCATTCTTCAAACAACAGCTTATATAACAAGCCTTAAAGAATATATGCTTTGGCACTCTCTTGTTCATCTCATCTCCACCAAGGGTGATAATTTCCTCTTTTTTGTTTCTTTGTATACAGTACATATTACCATACTCATAACACTGTAAGATACTTGATATTGGCTTCTACTTGTACTGACTCCTGTCACCCAAGGTGTATGTCTTAGGCTGTGTTCTTTAGAGAAAGAAAACCAGTTATATATGCACATATATATGTATATATATATATATATGAGGTCTGACATTTAAGTCTGTGAACTTAATTGTTCTAAGTGCAACATACCTCATTGCTGAATATCACTACAGTCCCCTTTGAAAAACTCCCATTGGGAAGCTATGAGCTGATGCCAGCACCTAGAAATTTTATTGTTGCACTGTCCGGTAAGCTACAAATCCACATTCAGTATAAGAGCATCTTGGCTTACAAACCTATGTATGAGGTTCCTAAATCTCAGCCTGCGTTCCTTTCCCTTATAGATCTCAAGATGCCACCCCAAGCCACACTACAGCTCCACACATTAAATCCTGCCTCACCAACTCAACTGCAACCCATCCACCCTCATTAACATCAAAGAGACAGGAATTCCAACATGAAGAAACATTGCACAATACCAGGAACCATGGCCTAGCCAAATTGCTACACAGATCTGTCTGGGAAACACGGTTCAGTCCATGGCATATGTGTACATCTAGTTTTTTCCTTCACTTTTAAAATATGAAATGTAAACCGTACTATATGAGTTTACGATTGTATGTGTGTTAGTTGTATAGTGTGAGATACCAATATGAATTTATAATTGTCTTTATTAGAGATTATGTGTAATTTAGGGAGATGTGTGTGGGTACCAACCTGACAAGGGATAGACTGTGACAGTTAAGGTTGTCTGTCAACTTGGCTGGGCTATGATTCTCAGTAGTTTGGTGGTTATGCTGCACTTTGGCAACTATGTAACGATGTGACCACTTCCACAATGAAATCTGATATAATGCAGTCACCTCCATGATGAGATCTGCTACGAGCAGCTGATTAGTTGAAAGGGAGTTTCCTTGTGGGTGTGATCTGCATCCAATATATATTTCCATTATCTCTGGGCAAAGAAAAAAGTCATTAGGGGCTAGATTAGGTGAGTAGGGAGGGTTTTCCCTTACAGTTATTTGTTCACTGGCTGGCTAAAAACTCCCTCACAGACAACTATAGCATCAGTTTGTGAACTTGTCTCCTTGCTACCGTGTGCAAAGGCCATTCCAGAAAGAGTTCCAAAGTTGCTCTCAAAGGTGGACTAGGCACTGGCATTAGTACATAGCTTCCCAAGGGTCACTTTGAATGTGATCTTAGTGATATTCAGCAATGAGGTATGTAGCACTTAGTACAATTAAGTTTGTGGACATAATTGTCGGATCTTGTATACTACTTCCATTATGATGGAGTGCTGCTGTGCATATCCAACTTTACAGCTCTGCTGGTCACACAATGCCCAGTTCATGATGGGCAGCTCAGACTACAAGGTGACCTTGTGTCCCATGGTTAAGTGGTCAGTTTCTGCTAAGACCTAGTAACAAGCTAAAAGCTGTTTCTCAAAAGGAGATTGGTTATCTGCAGAGAATGGTAGTGCTTTACTCCAAAATCCTAAGGGTCTGTGTTGTATTACAGCAATCATAAGGGACTGCCAAAGGGCCCAAAGAGAATCTCTATCTTCCACTGATAGTTCAAGCACCATCCAATTAGCTGGATCATATGACTCAAGTAGTACAACAGCCTGTGTAACAGCCAGAACCTGTTGCAGGGACTTTTCTTGGTCTGAGCCCTATTCAAATCAAGCAGTTTGTTGAGTCACTTGATAAATAAGCCACAGTAGCATCCTAAATAAGGGATATCTTGCTTCCAAAATCCAAAGAAGTCCAGCAGGCATTATGCCTCCTTTTCAATTGTGGGAGGGTCCCGATAACTTATCCTTCACTTTAGAAGGAAAATCTTGGCATGTCCTACACCACTGGACCCAGGAAATTTCACTGAGGTGGAAGACACCTGAGTTTTTGTGGGACTAATATTTCACCCTCTAGCACTCAAATGTTTTACCAATAAATCCAGAGTCATAGATCCTTCTTCCTTAATATGTCCAGTAGGCATAATGTTAGCAATGGAAAGGACCACTGAGATGTCTTGTGGAAGAGAAAGGTGAGTAAAGTCCTTGTGGACTAAATTAAGGAATGGGGCTGAATAAATGATATAGTTTGAGGTATAACAGTGAAGGTGTATTGTTAGCCTTGCCAACTGAAGGCACAAGCTGCTTCTTGTTGTTTAAAATGGGTATGGAGAAAAAGGCGTTATCCAGATTGATAGCTGCATACCAACTATCAGGAGATACATTAATCTGGTCAAGCAGTGGAACCATATCTGGAACAGCAGCTGCAACTGGAGTCATCACTTGGTTTTCAGTAATCTACTGCCATTCTCCAAGATCCATCCGTTTTTCTCCATAGACCAAATAAGTGAGTTTTTCAGTCAGCTGGTACTGCTGTAACAGAAATGCCATGAGTGGGTGCCTTTAAAAAGAGAAATGTTTTTTCGTATACAATCCAGTAGGCTAGAAGTCCAAATTCTGTATGTCCACTCCAGGGGAAGGATTTCCCTCTTTTTCAGCTCTGGAGGAAAGTCCTTGTGATGCATTTGTCTTTGGTCATGGAGCATCTTGGCACAGGAACCTCAGAACTGAAGAATGCACTCTTCTCCAGGTGCTGCTTTCTTGATGGTATGAGGTTTGAAGCTCCCAAATCTCTCTGATACCTTCCTTCCTTTATATCTCAGAAGACTGAGCATTGATGTCAGCTTCCCCACTCATATCCTTGAAGGGCAGTAAGATACCCACACAGCTTCAGCCCTCATGAGCAACACCCCTACAGTGATGACCACTTCTCATTTGCAGTGATTGCTCTCCATCCAGATGCTCCACTGTGATATCATCTGGGAAGTCCCAGGACACAGTGGCCAAGTTGGCTCTGAGGTGAGCGACTGTCATATTCACAGAAGGAGACTTTTCTCCTTTGTCTTCCTGCTCACAGGTCTCCAGTGTCTGCTGTTCCCAGAGAGTGGCACATTGCCCAACTCCATGACACTGCGCCTACCCTACTCCTGGTACCAAAATGTCTTAGGCTAGGTTTCCTAGGGAATCAAAACCAGTAACATGTATAATACGTATAGAGAAAGATTTATATGAGGAAATAGCTCACACAACTGTAGAAGCCGAAATGTCCCAAATCTAGCAGCCATGGAAGCTGGTGAACGCAAGGTCATCAGGTCAGAGATTAGAGTTCCAGATCACAGGATGTGTAGATTGGCAAATCCCAAGATGGCAGCCAAGACTGAGAGGTTTCTGCTGATTCACAGAGCTGAAGGGGCTGGCAAACTCAGGATCAGCAGGTCAGGGAATTGGTTTCTCACTGGAAGTCTGTGAGGGTCCATGAATCCATTGGCTGCTGGTTGAAGTCCCAAGAACCAGATGTAAAAGGAGAAGAGAGCAGGAGCTGCTAGCAATGCGAACAGACGGAAGTAGGTGACAGAGGCGAGGAGATGAACACTGAGGGTGGGCCATGAGCCATCACAGGCACCAGCCCTGCCACTATATACAGCTGCCAAAAGCTTGGTCTAGCCAAGTTGACACACAGTCTTAACCATCACAGTGAGTTAAATGGGTATGTAGCTGGAATCATCACCCCTGTGTCAGTCAAGTCCTTGGTGGTGGAGAAATCTCTGCAATACCCAGAAAAATGCAGTTTGGTTTGGGTTTACTCTTCCCAAACCAATGGTTGGTTTGTTGTAAATGGTTTCCACTTGGCTTTTCCTATCATAATCGCCCTTCCTCCACTTGTCAGGGGTCCAATGTAAAGGTTATGCCAGTTTCTGAGTATATATATTCCAATTATGCATTCTGGAACTGGGAAATCACTACAGGATAGGTTTAGTGACTCATTGTACCCATTATAAGCAAACCCTGAGCTAAGACTCTATTAATATCCTTGATTTCATATGTCACCACTCCAGTAGGCCACAGTGACATTTTGCATCTCCTGGAATTAATGTTGGCTCAGATCCAGGATCAAGCAATCCCCCCAAATCCTGATTATTTCCTTTTCTCCAATGAAGAGCTACTCTCTCGTAACACTAGAGATCCCTTTGGACAAAACTCCAGGTTTGTGCTACCTGTGACAAATCCAATCCCCGAGACAGGAGCTTGGATAAGGTGATGAAAGTTTTTATTTCTGTCTTCTAGCAACACAGGGGACAGGAAACATTTTCATTCTCAAAACCTGTCTAGAGTTGTCAGGCAAGGTGAAAGTTTTTAAGTGGAGAGGCTACATGCAGGTGCAGGGGCAAGTGTCAAGGAGAAACAATGTGGGCAGTTGGGGAGGGGCATCAGTTTAGGAGCAGGCCAGCAAAACTTGTATCAGCAATTGGGGTCTGGAAGGTGAAGAGATATGTATCAGGAACTGGGGTCCAGAGGCTCTTGTTGTCACCTGAGCAGGGGGTCCTCAAACTGGCACCTTCACTTGTTTGATTCTCATAAAAAGAAGCTGCAAAGGCTGCAAATATGTTATCTCAGTGGCTCCTTTAAGTTAATACGGCATTTCCTGCCTGAGCAAAGTAATGTGAAGAAGCCAGGAAGTTTGAGAAAAACAGGTAAAGAATTAGTCCTGACTGCCTACTTCAATCAATCCCTCCTTTGAAAATGGAGCTGGTCTCCAGTTTCACCAGGAGAAAGATTAACAGTATAAATTTTCGGCAATGTAGTGTGATCCTTTTTCAAGGGGACCTACACTCCTCTTCATTCAAGGGGTTATGTGTCGGTAAATTGGCTGAAGTTCACAAATTGATTGAGGGGCTATGACTCTCTAGTCTGGTAATTTGAGTTAGGTTGCTTTTCACTTGACCTATAATTCTTCTGCTTGTGCAGATTTAACAAATAGTAGTTTTCTCATATATTTGACTCTTAGGGACATGATAACTAAATAGGCAATGCCATAAGTCTATACAAGTCACACTATTCTGAGTACTGCTGTGACTCTGTTATCCATTAAGGTAATCATGCCCCTTTCCTTGCCAACTGAGTATTGCCACTCAGTCCAAATCAGTCCCATTGTAGCTGGGTGTCTGTCTTAGTCATCTAGTGCAGCTATAACAGAAACACCATAAGTGGATTGCTTTAAAAAGGCGAACTTTTTCTCTCACAGAAAAGTAGGCTGTAAGTCCAAATTCAGGGGAAGACATTCTCTTTTGGCTCTGTAGGAAAGTTCTTGTCATTATTCTTCCCCTGGACTGGGAGCTTCTGAGGTGCAGGGCTCTCAAGTCCAGTGGATGCACTCTGCTCCCAGTGCTTCTTTTCTCATAGTATGAAGGCCTCAACTTTGTGCTTGCGTCCCTTTCACCTCTTAAGAGATTGCCTGAAGACACAATTCAAGATTGTGAATTGAGTGACACCTCACTAAGACAACTGCTGCCATTCTTCCTTATTAACATCATAGAGGCAGAAACAACGTACAGAAAAAGCACATAATACCAGGAATCTTGGTGCAGCCAAATAAATGCACACATTTTTGGGAGGACATAATTCAATCCATGACAGTGTCTTAATTCAGTTAGGGCAATTCCCACTGTCAATCTGACTCATATAACATAGCAATCACAGCAGTCTTCAAGGATGTGGGGGCTCCCTTTATAAATTTGTTCCTTTCCATTGTGTTAAAAAGTATGTCCTGTGGGCACTGTGTGTGGATCTTTGGTTGTATTATGGTAAATGCAGTCTAACCTGACATTTTCCCCTAAGTCTTTGTACATACCTTCTTCTATAGCATATTCTAAGACAGGTCTAGTACTCCAACTTGTGTAGATCACTGTTCAACCCATGCTTCATCAAAATAACCGAATAGCCAGTTAGATCTTTTGCTCTCAAGCTGACACAGTCAATGAAGAATTTGTATGTAGCGGAGCCATATCAATAAACTCAGAATGATCCAACTTTATGTTCCTTGCACCATTCTCCTACATCCTTAGTAGTCATTCCCACACATATTCCCCGTATTTCTGTCTATACAAATGAGAAAACTCAAGCACTTTTTTTGAAGTATAGCATACTTCCTCCTGGGTTATACTTTTTACATCACCTTTTGTGTCTCACTGGGACTTAAGTGTAGTTACAGGTCCAGAAGCAAAAATGGGTGGTATAAATGTATTCTGAGGACATTCAGCATCGCCTCATAAGGCATTTTCCTCAGGTGGTACCCTAGACAATGATTCATATGCTTCACTAGGGAACAACTTAGACAAACACTGTTCAGACACAGCTGAGTTAATTCATTAGATGGGGATGAAGGGGCTAATAGCTTTACAGGGGAAGTTGGCTTAGCAGACAAAGATGCAGTAATCTTCAGATGTGTGTGAGAGGGCTGATTCCATTGGCAGGAATAATTCAAGATCCAAGTTTCAAGATCTTATTTCTTCCTGAATTATGTACTCACCTTAATTTCAGTATTTGAGAATTCAATTCTCATTTGTATTTGTGGATTCAACTGGCCTGTAATTCAGCCACTCTTAGGATAAGACTCTGGGTTCATTTTTTTGGCAATATCTGCTATTTCCCCAAGAAATAAGGCATTCTTTCAAGGCAGAATTTGCAATGTTGAGGTCGTTTATGTACTAGTTGAGCTATGACTCAATTTCTGAGTCAATCTCTTTCTTTTACCATTTGTCTAGTAAAAGTAGAACCAACCAACTAGTTTCCTTATATTTCTCATTTTACAAAAAGAAAGATATGAAACATGTGATCACCCAGAGCTTAACCTCTCACCAACACATGATCTGTTTTGGTGATATATTGAATATTTCTATTGCTACCTCATGCCATGGACTAGCAGCACCCTCTTTATTACTGCAAGCAGAGTTACTGATATTTTTGAGACTAACTAGACTTGAGAAGATAGAAAACTTATCCTTACAATTTTCTTTCTCTAGAACCACTCTTGTTGCCAAGTGTGGTAGGCTGGATCCTCTAGAGGAACAAACCTAGGAAAGTATGTGAGTGTGTGTACGTGTATGTATATGTATATATACACACACTTCCTTAGTTTTATATACACGCACAGACACTGAGAGAGACAGATTTATCTAAAGGAAATGGCTCATGCCCTTGTAGATAATGAGAATTCTCAAGTCTGTGGATCAGCCTGCAGGCTTCTCATGACCCACGTATTTTCAAGGATTGACAAACCCAAGATCAGCTGATCAGACAGCAGGCTCTGGCTCACGTGCTGCAGAGGCTGACTTATTCCTAGATTAGCAGGTAAGCTGCTAGCTGAATTCCCAAGAACTGAAAGTCAGATGATAAGCCAAATGCAGGATCCAGAGAGAAAAAAGACAGGGAGCTTTGCCACAAAGTCCACATAAATTGGATGTAGGCTGAACCCCAAAGGAAATTCCTTTTTATCTGATTAGTTACTCATAGCAGATCTCATCATGGAGGTAACTGCATTATATCAGATTTCATTACAGAAGTGATTGCATCATTATATAACTACCAAACTACTTCCCAACTTTCATGGATTAAACTGTGTCTCCCCCCACAAATGTGCATAGCAATTTGGTTAGGCCATGATTCCTGGTATTGTGTGATGTTCCTCCATTTTGTAAATTCTGCCTGTATGATGCTAATGAGGATGGGTATTGTGTTGGTGGGGTAGGACTCAAAGTGTAAAATTCTATTGTGCCTTGTGACAACCCTTTGGAATACAAAGGAAAAGGAATCAAGCAGAGAGCTGGGGACCTCTTACCATGCCCAAAGAAGCAGTGCTGGGAGCAGAGCAAGTCTTTTGGAAAGGACCTGGGGTCCCTGTGTCTCAGAAACTCCCACTCTAGGGGAAGACTCACAACAAGAACCTTCCTCTAGAGTCAATGGAGAAAGATTTCCCCTGGGGCTGATGACCTAAATTTGGACTTGTACCCTACTAGATTGTAACAGAATGAAATTTTGCTTTTTAAAGCATCCACTTGTGATATTTCTGTCACAGCAGTAGATGACTAAGACAACAATTGCCAGACCACTGAGAATCCTGGTCCAGCCAAGTTGACACACAATCTTAACCATCATAGCACAGAATACTGATGTGTTGAGTAATCCTCAATTTTTAGAATCCAACTCCTTGAGTTTTGCTCTTTTTTTTTAACCATCTGCTCTAAGTATTTAGACAACTGTTGCAGACATTGTTTGTATTCTGTGAAATCCTCTCAAATCTCTTTCATCCTTGTTGGGTGCCCTCCTTTGGCTTGGTATACTTTACTTTTTAAAACCAAGCATCAGGGACTCTTCTTTCAAGGATTCTCATTGGGCTACTAGAAGCTCTGTCTGCAGCCCTGGGAGCTGAAAATGCCTGGGAGTGCATGCCTTGCTATGGCTGTCCCTGGATCCCTGGTGACACAGTGGTTAAGAGCTTGACTGCTAGCCAAAAGTGTCAGCAGTTTGACTCTACCAGCCATTCCTTGGGAACCCTATGGAGGCAGTTCTATTTTGTCCTGTAGGGTCCCTATGATTCAGAATGAATTTGACAGCAATGGTGTTTTTTCTTTCTTTTTTAATGGCTACCCCTAACCAATGACTAATGAGTGTGGCAGTATAAAAATTCAGCTTCCTTGCCTCTAGTGACAACTCCGAGGCATAATTTACACTAAAGTCCTCCCCTGTGTGGGATTACACTGAAGCTACTATTTATAGTGTAAACCTCAGTGGCAAAGTGGTTAATGCTATGGCTGCTAACCAAAAGGAGAGGAGTTCGAATCTACCAGGTGCTCCATGGAAATTCTATGGGGCAGTCCTACTCTGTCTATAGAGTTGCTATGGCTTGAAATTGACTTAATGGCAGTGGCCTTGGTCTTTGTAACATCTATAGTACTTTGCCTGGAATCCTATCCTTGCTTGGCTTTTTTTCCCTTCCCTTACGTGCTTCTTATATACTCTTAGTGGTTTCTCTTAAAGCAATTTCCTAAGTAAATTGCATATGAATCCTTACCTTACGGTCTAGTTTGAGAATCTGGACCTAATACACCAACTGTGGAGTGAGCTAACTGTATAAAGACTGATAAAGGTGGATTAGCTAATTCTCTTTCCACTGATTTACCCAGCACTTCCATTTTTATATGCAGGTGTGATCTTCCCTTCCTTGTTCCTTGTCTGTTTCTCTTACCTTGGGATTGTTCTGTCCCTCCCTTGAGCGGAAGGGCTATTTTTTTCCTTTCATCACCTCCTTTTAGTATCTCCTTTGTCCTCCCACTTTGAAGTTCATAATAATTCTAAATCCCTGGAACATACATCTTCATTATTCCTCTTGTTCATATTAATTATATTTGTATACATAAATAAAATCGGGGTACAATTTTGATCAAAGAGATAGAAGGAACAATGGGGTCTTCCTTTAATATGGAGGATCCAGGTGTCCCTGGAGTACCAAGCATTTAGGACTACGTATTATAATGTATTTTTTGGTATGTTTTCCTCATGATCTTTTTGAGGACATGGACTAACTTCATTTTTGCACTCTTGGCTCTTATAAAAGTACCTAAGAATTGTTTTTCAAACTGTGATCTGAAGACCACCTACATTGAAATCACCTGCAGAAAGGGGACCAGTGGTTATTAAATTTTAGAGCACTGGGCTCCACCCCAGATACACAGAATCAGAATCTTTACAAGTTTAAGATCTGGAGTTCCGCATTTCAATAAAATCACCAGCGTACTCCTATATACAGCTTTGATAACTCCTGGTCTAGAATTTAGATTACTCAGTGAATATTCACTGAATTAAATGTGTCTGCTTACTTTAATGACAACTGGGGGGTAACAAACCAAGCCAAGTGCCATCGAGTTGGATCCAACTGATGGCGACCCAGCATGTAGTTAAATATTATTTACTACATATTTGATAAGATTATTAAAGTTATAAAAGAATTCTGAGAACATTCTATCCCCCTGACTGATGAAAATTCAAACAGGTAACTTCTATAACACAAATGATCTTAAAACAAAGTTATGGACAGACGCCACAGTTATTAGTTAATATTCTTTACTTTGGTTGTGTAATAGTTAAGTACTATCTATGGCTGCTGACCAAAAGGCTTACAACTTGAATCCAACAGGTGCTCCTTGGAAACTCTATGGGGCAGTTCTACTCTGTCCTGTAGTTCCACTGTGAATAGTAATTCATTTGTCAGCAGCAGGTTTGTGTTTTTCGGTTTTACATTTGACTTTAGGAGCCCTGGTGGTGTAACGGTTAAAGTGCCCAGATGCTAACTGGAAAGTCAGAGATTCGGAACCACTATCCTCTCTGTATGAAAAAAGACTTGGTGCTGCTCAGTGAAAATTATAGCCTGGGAAACCCTGCGAGGCAGTTCTGCTCTATCCTGTAGGGTCGCTATGAGTTGGAAGTGACTGGAAGGTATACAGCAACATGTTTGACATTATATGACTGTGGGTGAGAAGGCTGGAGTTCCTTAAATTATTTCCTCTACTATCAGCCACTGCACCATTTAGCTTTTTTTCCCTTAGCCTCCTTAGCGTGTGTGTATATGGAAATGTCAGAAATTGTTTATAAATTTTGGTGAGCTCAGGCTGGGACTCGTTAGGAATGAATCTCCCTAACACTAGCAGATATGAAGTTCTATGTAATTTCAAAATAGCTTTGGCATGTATCTATATATACAAGGATTCCTATTTTGAAAACATGTGTCCTTGGGAGGGGTTATATATTAGAACATTATGTGGCCCACAAAGCAATAATGTTGGGATTAGTTGGAGGTTGGCTGAGAGTTAAAACTAAACACAGAATAAATAACTAGTGAGATGTTAGGACAAGGAAGAGGAGTCCAAGAGGAGAGAAAAAAAGAATGAAGCAAAGCCAAAAGCAAGCTTGGTCCACTAAACTATTTCACAGAGGCCCAACTCAGATTGTTTTCCATACACACATACTGTTTTAGTCAGCTAGGGCTGCTCTAACAGAAATACCACAGAGTGAATGGCTTTAACAAAGGAAGGTTTATTCTTACATAGTCCAGTAGGCTACGAGTCCAAATTCAGGAGGTCTACTCTAGGGGAATGTTCTTACCCTTGTCACCTCTGGAGGAAAGTCTGGTATTGTATCAGTTTTTGTCCAGGGAGTGTCTTGGCGAAGGAACCTCAGGTCTGAAGGACGTGCTCTTCTCCTGGTGCTGCTTTCTTGATGGTACGAGGTTCCCAATTCTCTGCCTGCTTCTCTTTCCTTTTATCTCTTGCAGGATGAAAGGATTAAGGGTGGGGCAAGCCATACTCCAGGGAAACTCCCTTTACAGTGGAGCAGGAAGGTGATCTTATAAAGGGATTTACAACAGTGTTGTGGAGTCAATTCTGATTCATAATGACCCTGTAGGACAGAGTATAAGTGAT
Source organism: Heterohyrax brucei (assembly GCA_028571685.1). NCBI lineage: Eukaryota > Metazoa > Chordata > Mammalia > Hyracoidea > Procaviidae > Heterohyrax > Heterohyrax brucei. The sequence goes on from CM053166.1 coordinate 60,163,935, forward strand.
TTACAGTCCCACCCTAATCCTTTAACACACAGCATAGGAAAACCACAAAAAGGAAGACAGTCACAGGATACTGGGAATCATGGCTCACCCACGTGGTTACACTTATTTTGGGGGGGGACACAATTCAATCCATCATACATACACACACACACACACAAACACACACTCTAGAAAGCTAAAATGGAGAGAACGTTGGCTATCAACTGGAACTTTAAGAAAGTCTATTTGCTCTCTATAGAGGTATGTCCAAGATGCATATTTCTTAGTCATAGGTGCAAAGCTGAGGATCTCGATGAAGCTAAAAGTAAACTGTTGCAGCCAAAGCCAAGTTGCAAGACAAAGTATTTAAGAGTGAGAATCTAGAATATGACATACATACTATATCAGGACATTATTAGCAGCCCCTGTAGATTCTCTCTCTTTCATTAATTAATTCTTTGATCCTGTATTGTAGCTTCTGTGTGCTTTAAACAGGTAACATCTGTGGTTTTCTTCACAGTACTGTCTTTTGGGCTACTGGAACTGTTCTCTTTGCATACCAGGTTCTGTGGAGTCCATTCTCACTCATGGCAACCCCATGTATATCAGAGTAGAACTCAACTGCATAAGGTTTTCAATGGTTGATTTTACAGAAGTAGATCACCCATTCTTTCTTGCCTTTGCATGAACTTCAACTACCAACTTTTCAGTTACAGTTCAGCATGCTCACCATCCAGGAACAGTCTTCCTTTGCATAAAGAATAGTCATGCTTGGGAGTTCACATCACACAGTAATTCTTGACTCTTGTGGGACTATGAAAGCCTGGGTCCTTTTTCTTGGGGTGAGACAAACTTTGGAGTATAATTACAATACTCTAGCATTCACTGCAGGGGTGAAACAAACTTTGGGGCGTAATTACAGTACTCCAGTGTTTGCTGCAGAGTCAGACTGAGCCTGAGACTTTGCCTTCAATCTTACCCTTGCTTATCTTTTGCCCCTCTTTATCCTGTGTGGTAGCCAGCCTCCAAATTTTTTCCCAATGACCCTCATTTCCTGGTATGCTTTTTTGTAGCACCCTTCTACAGTGAATAGGGCTGATCTGTTTAACTGATAGAACGTCATGGAAACAATGACGTATAACTTCCATGGTAAGGTTAAAAAAAAATTGTGGCTTCTGCCTTGCTCTCCCTTGGATTTTACTTTCTACCATGTAAGACAGATACTCAAACAGCACTAAGAGGTCTATGTGGCAAGAAATGGAGGACTCTCACCAATAGCCAGCACAAACTTGCCATCCACATGAATGAACCATCTTGCCCCAGTCAAACCTTTACATGACTGCAACATTCACTGACATCTTGACTGTAACCACATAAGAGATCCTGAGCCAGACCCATCTTGTTAAGCATCTCCCAAATTCCTGATCCTCAGAAAATGTTTACAATTTTAAAAGTTTGTTGTTATTTTAGGGCATTAAGTATTGAAGTACATTTTAATGCATAATCCAACTCATTGCCATCGAGTCAATTCTGGCTCGTAGTGACGCTTTAGGACAGGGTAGAACCACCCCCTAAAGTTTCCAAACAGTGCCTGGTGGATTTGAACTGCCTACTTCTCAAACAGAAGCTATACCTCTTAACCACTAGGCCACTAGTGTTTCCTATTTTGTAGCAGTACAAAATTGATAAAAAACTGTTTTGCTGCTCTCTTACTGGTTTCTCCTGGTACCACATGTTTAAAAATTAAAATGCACCTGAATCTTAAGAGTTGACTTCTGGTGTACCTGACCTAAACACCGGGTTTCAAATTCTAGCTCTGCCATCACCGAAATGTATGACTTGAGCAAGTGACTAATTTTTATTGTGCCTCAATACAATGTTGCTAATGATATACTGGGAGTCTTTAGGTGGTGCAAATGCTTAAGCAACGGACAACTGACCAAAAGTTTGGTGGTTCAGATCTGCTCAAAGTGCCTCAGAAGACAGCCTGGCAATCTGTTTCCTTAAGGTTACAGCCTTGAAAATCCTATGGAGCAGTTCTGCTCTGCACATATGGGGGTCACTGTGAGTTGGAATTGACTCAGTGGTAGATTTGAACTGCTAACCTTTTTGTTAGCAGCTGAACTCTTAACTTCTGTGTCACTGGGGCTTCTTGAGAATGGCATACGGTATGGTGAAATGAGTTCCTTTATGTGGCCTTTGTTTCGGTTCTTTGTGAAAAGAGCTTTTGAGATTTTCTCCCTAGGCCCTAAAGAGTTACCTTTGTTCTAGTTTCCTACCCCAGAAGGTTTCTTACTTTTGTCAAGTGATTGACATTTCCTGGGAAAACTGTAAACAACTTGATTTTTTAAAATTGGGTTTATATATAGTTCATTAAGGGGGATCATAGGGGCAGCTGTAAAGCACAACAAACATGTATCATACTGTTTTAAAAAATGTAACACGGGAGTCTCAACAACTACAAAACCAGCTCTGAAAAAGGTGAAAAATCAACTCACAAAAAAGAATGTCTCGGAACAGACTAATACAACCAACAGAGAAAACATGAACATAAAAATAAGCATATCACAATGGCAGCAGTGACCACATACCTATCAATAATTACATTAAATGTGAATGGACTGAATGCTCCAGTAAAGAGACATGGAGTCACATCTTGGATCAAAAGGCATGACCCATCCATATGTTGTCTGCAAGAAACTCACTTGAGACTTAAAGACAGGAACAAACTGAAAATTAAAGGTTGGAAGAATATATGTCAAGCTAACAGTGAACAAAGAAGAGCAAGCGCGGCAATTCTAATCTCAGACAAAATCAATTTTAATGTCAAATCCACCATTGTGGACAAAGATGGACACCATTGCTGACAGGATCAGTACACAAGCAAGATTTAACTACATTAAATATTTATGCACCTAATATCAGAGCACCTAAATACATCGAAGAAACACTGACTACACTCAAAAGAGAGTTAGATGACTCCACAACAATAGCGGGAGACTTCAACACTTCACTCTCAATACGAGAGAGATCATCTAGAAAAAAAGCTCAGTAAAGATACAGAAGACCTCATTGACACAATTAACCAACTAGATCTCATTGATACATACAGAACTTTCCACCTATCAGCAGACAACTACACCTTCCTCTCCAGTGCATATGGAACACTCTCCAGAATTGACCATGTGATAGGCCATAATGCAATGCTCAACAAAATCCATACCATTGAATTACTGCAAAGCATCTTCTCAGATCATAGAGCCTTAAAAGTTGAAATCAACAGCAAAAAAAAAAAAAAAAAAACATAGATAGAAAGTGGAACTCTTGGAAACCGAACAACATCTTGCTCAAAAAATGATGGGTTATAGAGGAAATCAAGGATTAAATAAAGAAATTCATGGATTCCAATGAGAATGAAAACAATTCCTACTAGAACCTATGGGATACAGCCAAAGCAGTGCTCAGAGGTCTGTTTATCTCCATAAATGCACACATCTGGAAGGAAGAAAGAAACCAAATCAAGGAACTAACCCTACAGCTTGAACAAGTACAAAGAGAACAACAGAGGAACCCCTCAGGCATCAGAAGAAACGAGATTATAAAGATTAGAGCAGAGCTAAATGAATTAGAGAATAGAAAAACAATAGAAAAAATTGAAAAGACCAAAAGCTGGTTTTGTGAAAAGATCGACAAAATTGACAAACCACTGGCTAAACTTACTAAAGAAAAGCAGGAAAGGAAACAAATAATCCAAATTAGAAATGAGAGGGGAGTTGTCACCAGAGATACAACAGAAATCAAAACTAGCATAACAAAATACTATGAAAGACTGTACTCTAACAAATTTGAAAACCTGGGGGAAATGGACAAATTCCTTGACTCATATCACTGACCCAAATTATCACAATGTGAAGCAGAACAAATTAATAAATCCATCACAAAGGAAGAGATTGAAAGATCATGAAAACACTGCCAACCAAAAAAAGTCTGGGCCCAGATTGCTTCACTGCAGAATTCTACCAAGCATTTAGAGAAGAGTTGTCTCCAATACTACTGAAACTATTTCACAGTATAGAAAGGGATGGAGTACTCCCAAACTCATTCTATGAAGCCAGCATAACCCTGATACCTAAGCCAGGGAAAGAACCAACAAAGAAAGAAAACTACAGACCGATATCACTCATGAATCTAGATGTAAAAGTCTTCAACAAAATTCTTGCCAATAGAATACAACATATCAAGAAAATAATCCATCATGACCAAGTGGGATTCATACCAGGGATGCAAGGCTGGTTCAACATCAGGAAAACAATTAATGTGATAAACCACATAAATAACACAAAAGACAAGGATCACCTGATTTTGTCCATTGATGCAGAAAAGGCATTTGATAAATTCCAACACCCATTCATGCTAAAAACTCTTAGCAAAATAGGCATAGACGGCAAATTTCTCAACACAGTAAGGGCCATTTATACAAAGCCAATTGCCCACGTCATCCTGAATGGAGAGAGACTGAAAGACTTTCCCTTGAGATCAGGAACTAGACACGGATGCCCACTCTCTCCTCTTCTATTCAACATTGTGGTAGAACTTTTAGCTAGAGCAATTAGAGAAGACCAAGAAATAAAGGCCATCTGCATCGGCAAAGAGGAAGTTAAAATCTCCCTGTCTGCAGATGATATGATTGTATATGCAGAGAATCCCAAAGAATCTATAAGTAAACTAGTCAAACTGATAGAAGAGTTCAGCAAAGTCTCAGGATACAAGATAAATATAAGTAAATTAGTAGGATTCCTTTATACCAACAACGAGACTGTTAAGGAAGAAATTATCAAATCAATACCATTTACAATAGCCCCTAAGAAGATAAAGTACCAGGAATTAATCTAACCAGAGAAATAACAGACCCTTACAAAGAGAACTACAAGCCCTTACTACAAGAAACTAAGAGAGACTTAGATAAATGGAAAAACCTACTCTGCTCATAGATAGGAAGACTTAACATTGTGAAAATGTCTATTTTACCCAAAGCAATCTAGTTATATAATGCAATCCCACTACAAGTTCCAGCATCATTTTTTAATGAGATAGAGAAACAAATCACCAATTTTGTTGGAAAGAGAAGAAGCCCCGGATAAGTAAGGAACTACTAAAGAAGAACACCACACTGGGAAGCCTCTCATTACCCGACCTTAGAACATACCACACTGCCACAGTGGTCAAAAGAGCCTGGAACTGGTACAAGAAAAGACAGATGGATCAATGGAACAGAACTGAGACTCAAGAGACGACCCCATCTGCCTATGAAAGTTGATATTCGACAAAGGCCCTAAGACATTAAACTGGGGTAAAAACAGTATCTTCAACAAATGGTGCTGGCAAAATTGGATATCCTTCTGCCAGAAACTGAAACGATCCATATCTTTCATCTTATACAAAAACCAACTCCAACTGGATAAAAGACCTAAATATCAAACCTAAAATGATAAAGCTCATCCAAGAAAAGGTAGGAACAACAATGGAAGTTTTAATACACAGTGAGGACAGACTCCAAAATCTGTCAAAGAAACCACAATCAACAGAAGAGAAAATAGATAAATGGGAACTATTAAGAATCCAACACTTTTGCTAATCCACAGACTTTATTAATAGAATTAAAAGAACACCCACAGAATGGGAAAAAATATTTGGCAACTCTATGTCAGAGTGACGCCTGATCTCCATAATCTATAAGATACTACAAAATAGCAATAAAAAGAAGATAAATCATCCAATTAAACAATGGGCAAAGGAGATGGACAGACAGTTCACTAAAGAGGAGATCCAGGCAGCCAAAAAACACATGCGGACACGTTCATGATCTTTAGTTACTAAAGAAATTCAAATCAAGACGACAATGAGATACCATCTCACCCCAACAAGGTTGGCCATGATCCAAAAAACACAAAACGAGAAATACTGGAGAGGCTATGGAGAAAGTGGAACCGTCCTACACTGTTGGTGGGGTAGCAAAATGGTTCAGCCTCTTTGGAAAGCAATCTGGCACTTCCTTAATAAAATGGATATTGATGTACCATTTGACCCAATAATTCCACTACTTGGAATATATCCTACAGAATCAAGGCCTTTCACACCAACAGACACACGCACCAGAATGTTTATCGCAGCACAGTCCACAATAGCCAAAAGATGGAATCAATCCAGATGCCCAACAACAGAAGAATGAATAGGTAAACTATGGTACATATACTCAATGAAGCACTATGCAACGATAAAGAATAATGATGATTCCAGGAAACATCTCATGACCTGGTTTCAACTGGAAGACATTATGTTGAGTGAAAGTAGTCAGCGACAAAAGGACAAATACTGTATGAGACCTCTACGATAAGAGCTCAAAAACAGACTTGTGTATAGAAGAAAAGACTCTTTGACAGCTGCAAGGGAGCAGAGGGAGGGAGGAGGCAGGGTTTAGATTAGACAGTTGCTAGAATTCTGATTGGGAGAAATCGGTGATAGCACACATTAGAAACAAGAACAACATTAAGTAGACTTCAGCATAACTTGAATACTCCTTCCATCTTAACCCAATATTGCAAGGATAGAGTAACTGGGGCAGGGGGCAGGGGACCATGCTCTTAGGTGAAATCGAGGCCAGTTGGCACAACTAGCATTTTGCTAAGAGGACTCTCTGCACCCCACATCGGTGAGTGGCGTCTGGGGTCTTAAAAGTGGCCAAGCTGCCATCCAAGAATGCAGCAAGAGTGGATGCTCACCGAGGACCAAAATCACATGCGGTAAAGACAACCTAGAAGAAAGAGAGACCCACATGAGTGGGTGCCTACATCGACTTTGGACCGAAAGAACCAGATGGTTCCCGGCCGCTACCAGTGATAGATGCGATGGAGCTCACTAGGTTGAGTCTCATTGGCAACACAAGAATAAAAAAGGATGCATCCTGAGATCTCCACTGAAAGACCTCAATTCATGGTCCATCGGTTTCAGGGTTCCACTGAGAGCATGGCCCCTGGCCCTGATGCTGCCCTTGCCCAGAAATCATAACGAAGGTCCACTCCTTGGACATGAGTGGATTGGACTTGGCCATGCAGAGTGACCATATATTGGATGCACTTTATGTTTCTGTACATCTGTAGGATATCATCCTGCTGACCTCTGGCTGGAGGAAGGAGAATGGGTGGAGAGGAGGGAATGGAGGCTGTTGGGAGGATGAGACATGTATGGAGCAGAGAGGAATAGTGTGCTGTCACCGGACAGGGAGAGCAGTGGAAGCTGCATATAGGTGGGCATGTAAATTTATACGGGAATGTACATTTTCACTCAGTCATATTAAATAAAAAAAAAAAAAAAGAATTTTGGTGATAGGTCAGTAATGCCATCTTTATAAGTGAAACCCAGACTATTGTGTTATTGTGATAAGATTTACCACTTTACCTTAAGTAAACAAACCTTACTGCTTGATCTGTCACCACTAGCACTACAAAGAAAATGGGAAATTGAGGCTATTTCAGCAGCTAAGTGAAACTAAGGGCTAGACACTTCCCTCCTCCTATATGTTTTTAAATACAGGGGTAAAGTGTATAAGGCAATGCTCCAATTAAAATCTTTATTACAAAAACATTCTTTTCTTCCAGTATACTGGTTCAAAAACTTTTCAAAGCAATATTAACATATTCATAGGAATAGATGGTAGCTAATTGTAATAGACTGGAGAAAAAGATCATTATGTTCTAACAATGAAGAGGTAATAAAGAAAAATAAGAATTCTGCAAATTGAACAAGGAGGATAAGATGCCAGGATTCTGGACTCCAAATCCCAATTAAGTAGAGAACAAAGAAGAATTATACCTTAATGAGGAATCTAAGGGAAGAGTCTTGTACATAAAGCTTTCAGATGAAATGGCTGTATATACAGGGAATGGGACGAGCTGTCTCACTACCATTCATTTCTCTACCGAGGCTGAGAAAAACACCCTCAGCAGGCCCAACAAGATCTTGGAAATTGTTTCCTCCTGAATTTTGTTTTAATCTCCACAGTCTAATTTGTAATTAGCAGCTATGAAGACTTATGAATTATCTGCTGTGGGATGAAGCCCTTGGAGAAATTTAAGGTTGAAAGTGAAAGTAGAAAATGTGGTTGGAGAGAAGACCAGTATTTTGCCACCAAGAGTTTTGTGACTCAACAGTTTATGGGTCTGTCACAGTTTTCTATATTTCTAGGACTCTGAGTAATACCTTTGAAATAGGCACTGCTGCTTTTATTGCTTATTCACAGACTTCCTTGCAATTCCTGTGGAATTTGTTATAAGCCAAACCATTAAACTAGCATCCCTTGCCAAGAAAGAAGATCCTTTTGGCTCATGACTAGCTCTACTTAATGTATGTTGGCTGAACCTGCCAAGAGTCACAGGATTGGTGTACTGCAATTTGAAAATGGAACCTGTGGTTGAGAGAAAAGGTCACATAGAGAGCTTTCCTGAAGATTCGTGGTCAGGTCAATAATTGTTCTTTGATGACACAGGAAGGGGAATCTAAAGCACTTCTGAACTTTCATCCATCATGATGACATAGCCATCATTGTACACCTCATCGCCTTTCGAAGGATCTGTTAAGCTATTATTTTCACAGCATATCCTAGCAGTATGTAAAAAGTAGTTAACTGGAGACCCTCACACACTGTTGGTAGGACAACAAATGACTACAGACTCTTTTGCAGACAACTGGAGAATATATATCAAAACTCAAAATGCGTGATAATTGCTCAGGGTCATGGTACAAAAGAAATGGTGCATTCAAACTGGGTAACCGAGAACACATAATAGAGGGTCTAGGGAAACCGAAATGAGATTGGGCAGCATCTAAGGCCGGCCAAGCAAGGAACTATTATCATCTTAAGACTGAGGGGGCAAGAGGAGGGAGTGGCTACCAGAACTAGGAGCAATATGGCAGTGGCTGCCGACCAGGAGCTGTGGCCTTTGGTAGAAGGATGCAGCCATCCTATTGTGTTGGTAGGAGAGGGTGCTAGGAGAAACAAATATCTCAAACTCACTCCTCTCCTTTACTCCAGTCTCTTGCTGGCATATCCCAATAGTGAAAACTAACTAGAAGACAAATCAAATTGATCCCGTGGTTACAGTCCACATGGTCAGTCTCCTAAACAAGGAACAAGGCCCTAGAGGGTGAAAGAGGCTCTGAAAGGATACCTGAAAACATCTAGTAATTAGTACATATGTATACATTTTGACTTAGTAAATCTTTTTTTTTATTATGGTTGAGTGAAAATGTACATTCCCCTATAAATTCACGTGCTCACCTATATGCAGCTCCCACTGCTCTCCCTGCCCAGTGACAGCCCACCCGCCATCTCTGCTCCATCCATGTCCTTTCCTCCCAGTAGTCTCCTACCCCTTTCTCTCCACCCAATCCCCTTCCTCTCCACCCAATCCCCTTCCTCAAGCAAGAGGGCAGGATGACATCCTATAGATGTGTAGAACCATAAAATTCCTACAAGACACGGTCACTCTGCATCACCAAGTCCAATCCACTGCTGTCAGAAAAGTTGATCTTCATTACGATTTACGGACAGGGGCAGCATCAGGGCCCGGGGCCATGCTCCCAGAGGAACCTGAAAGCCCCTGGACCATCAATTGTGGTCTTTTTAGTGGAGATCTCAGGGTGCACCCCTATTTATTCTCTTGTTGCCAGTGAGACTCAACTTTGTGAGCTCCATCGTGGCTATCACTCGTGGCGGCTGGGCACCATCTGGTTCTTCCGGTCACAAGTTGATGTAGACATCCACTCACGTGGGTCTCTCTGTCTTCTGGGTTCTCTTTTCCCCATGTCATTCTTGTCCTCGGTGATCATTTGCTCCCTGTTGAGTTGGGAATATTTGCTGTACCCTCAGATGGCGGCTTGGCAGCTTTTAAGACCCCAGATGTCACTCACAGATGTAGGGTGCAGAGAGTCCTCATTAGCAAAACGCTAGCTGTGCCAATTGGCCTCGATTTCACCTGAGAGCATGGTCCCCAGCCCCCGTGACCCAGCTACTCTGTCCTTGCAATACTGGGTCAAGATGGGAGGAGTACTCAAATTGTGTTGAATTCCAGTTATTATTGATCTTCTTTCTAATGTGTGCTGTCACCAATTTCACCCAACCAAATTTCTATTAACTATCTAATCTAAACCCTCCCACCCTCCCTCCCCACCCTTGCAGCTGTCAAAGAGTCTTTTCTTCTATACGTGAATCTGTTTTTAAGTTCTTATAGTAGGTATCTCATACAATATTTGTCCTTTTGTTGCTGACTACTTTCGCTCAGCATAATGTCCTCCAGTTGAAACCAGGTTAAGAAATGTGTCCTAAAATTATCACTGTTCTTTATCATTGCATAGTGTTCCATTGAGTATACATACCAGAGTTTACCTATCCATTCCTCTGTTGTTGGGGATCTGGGCTGATTTCGTCTTTTTGCTATTGTGGACTGTGCTGTGATGAACATTCGTGTGCATGTATCAGTTGGTGTGAATGGCCTTGATTCTGTAGGATATATTCCAAGCAGTGGAATTACTGGGTCAAATGGTATATCTAGATCCATTTTTTTAAGGGAGTGCCAGATTGCTTTTCAAAGAGGTTGCATTATTTTTCAATCCCACCAACAGTGTAGGAGAGTTCCAATCTCCCAATCTTTTTTTTTAAATAATGCTTTCTATAGAAATAGTCATATGGGCATTCAAAGATCACCAGCATAGTATTTTTTATTTTTTTGTAAGAAAAAAATGCTAAATATCTATTAATAGGAGAAAGATTAAATAAAGGTGCATTCATGTTATAGAATACTATGCAGTCATTTGAAAAAAGTAACATCAAATCTATATGAGCATATATGCAAAGGTGTCCAAAGTGTACAGTCAAGTAAAAAAAAAAAAATGCAAAGACAACTGCAAAGCTATAGGTTTTTCTTTCTATATGGCCTTCTGGCCATGGTCTTGTAACACCCACAAAATGATTAGCTGGGACTATGCAAATAAAGCATGTAAAAACCCAATAAATATTGATCAGTTACTATGCAAACTAGGTGGCTGTGGCCTACTGAAATGATTGGCCAGTTTTGTCATCATGCTAGACTTAAACAAGCAATCCCACAAAAATCAGAGTATGAACTCACTATTATCAAAAAGAATAGCCAGGAGTAGAGAATGTCCTTTGGACCCATAGTCCCTGTGCAGAAAATCTCCTAGATCCAGAAGACAGGGAGACTCGTAACACTGGAGATAGTATGAGATGACACAAGATGGTACGAGATGGGATAAGTGGCAAGAACCGTGAGACCGGTGCAAGACAGCTTCAGTAGGCTTTCAGGTCCACAGAGTGAGGAAGCTACAGTGGACTTGCCAACCCATGGAGAAACAGAGCTGAGCACCTTCTGGCAGGAGGCTTACGGACAGAGTCAGGTGCTTCTGGGTACTTACTGGCAGAACTACAGAGTTGTAACACTTTCTGGAGCAGGACAAAGGCCAGCCCTGAGTATAAGGGCCTGATTGCAGTAGGAGCTGAGGGCTGTTTTTGTTGGAAGTTGTCTTGATTGACTAATTGTATCCTGTCTCCTGAGTTGTATCGTGTTACATCCAAGGTGATCCCAATTCCAAACTGTAACCTGTTACTTCCCTAATAAACACTATAATGGTGAGTATGAGTCTGTGAATTCTATGTATCCATTGTTGCATCAAATGCAACAAAGAAGTAGACATTGTAGTGACAGAGACAACTGAGAGATGGCTGGCATCAGAACTGGTGAAAAAGTTGGGGAGTGGAGGTACTTCTGAACTCTACCTCATAGGAATCAGCTTTGGAATGATGCTGCTTTTCATTATCTCTGCTGAGATCTGATGCTGTCTCATTTCAACAGCAAACCAAAATTCTAAGTAGCTGATCAATGTATAGAGCATGATCCTACCTTTGTTAGTTAAGTCAAAACATGGAAACAAGGCCAAGGTGGTGGACTAGAAACACGTCTCCTCAATTCCCTCTAAGAACTAAGGCCAGGAATGATAGCGGAACAGATCAATGTGGACATCCTGGGAACACTAGGATCTGGCATAGGGTCATCAGATTGGACTAGGCACCAGTAAGGGGGAAACTACCTCTCTCAAAGAAGAGGAAGCAGCATGCTGAGTCCTGCTTCTACTGATGCATCATTTGGGAGGATTACAGGTACTGACACCTTCTTTGCTATCCGGGTATTGGGCATGAGCTGGAAAACACTGAACTGCAGTACAGAAGCAAGCAGGATATAGTGCAGCAGAGACTGTACTTGGGATACTCGTATCTTGAGAGCCCGGCTGCCAAATGAGGGCACCACTGCCACTTCACCCTCTCTTATCTTTATTTTTATTTTTATTTTTATTGTGATTGAGTGAAAGTATACAATTCAAATTAAATTTACATGTCCATCTACCTGCAGCACCTTCTGCTCTCCTTGCCCAGTGACAGCACATTCCTCCTTGTTGTTCTATAGGTATCATATCCTCTTAGGAATCTCCTGTCCCCCGCTCTCTACCCTCACCTCTCCCTTCTAGAAAGAGGCCAGTAGGACAACATCCTATAGATGCATAGAACCATGAAGTACACACACCATATGGTCACATTTTGTCCCTGAGTCTAATCCATTCCTGTTTGAAGAGTTGACCTCAGTAATGTTTTCTGGTCAGGGGCCACAACAGCCATGCTCCCAAGGGGACCTCCAGTCTTTTGGACCATCATTTGCGGTATTAGTGAAGTTATTGAGGTGCAGCCCCCTTTTTCTTGTGTTGCCACTGGGACTCAACATTCTGTGCCCCATCAAGGCTGTCTTTGGTGGTAGCTGGGCACCATCTGGTTCTTCTGGTCACATGTTGATACAGTCACCCATTCACATGAGTCCTTCTGTCTTCTGGGGTCTTTTTCTCTCGTGTCTTTGTTGTCCTTGGTTATCTGTTCTAGCTGAGTTGGCACCATTTGGTGTACTTCAGATGGCAGCTTGCTAGCTCTTAAGATCCCAGAAGTCACTTACCAATATGGGGTGCAGAAGACTCTCTTAGCATTAAGCTAGTTATGTCAATTGGCCTCGATGTCTCTTGAGAGTATGGTCCCCAGGCCCCCGCCCCTGCTACTCTATCCTTGCAATACCCCAGTGCCTTGCAATATTGGGTTGATATTAGAAGTTTTCAGTTTATGTTCAAGTCTAGTTAAGTTGATCTTCTTTCTACTGTGTGCTGTCACTGCTTTCATGCAACCAAATTCTGTCAGCTATCTAATCTATGACCAGCCCTCTCCCTCTTTCCCCTCCCTTGCAGCCATCAAAGAGTCTTTTCTTCTGTACAAGGGTCTGTTTTTAAGTCCTTGTACTAGGGATCTCCTACAATATTTGTCCTTGTGCCACTGACTGGTTGCCACGAGTCGGATCCGACTCAATGGCACTTGGCTTGGCTGGCTGCTGACTCATTGCACTCAGCATAATGTCTTCCAATTGAAACCAGGTTATGAGATGCTTCCTAAAATCATCACTATTCTTTATCATTGCATAGCGTTCCACTGAGTATATGTACCATAGTTTGTATATCATTCATCTCTTGTTGGGCATCTGGATTGATTCCATCTTTTTGCTATTGTGGACTGTGCTGCAATAAACATTTGTGTGCATATATCTGTTCATGTGACTGCTCTTGATTCTGTAAGATGTATTCCGAGCAGTGGGATTACTGGATCAAATGGTATATCTATTTCCAGCTTTTTAAGGAAGCGCCAGATTGCTTTCCAAAGAGGTTGTACCATTTTGCAATCCCACCAACAGTGTAGGAGAGTTCCAATTTCTCCACAGCCTCTCCAGCAATTGTTTTGTGGTTTTTGGATTATGGCCAATCTTGTTGGGGTGAGATGGTGTCTCATTGTAGTTTTGATTTGGATTTCTTTGGTAGCTAGTGATTGTGAGCATTTCTTCATATGTCTTTTGACTGCCTGGACGTCCTCTTTGGTGTCCATCTCCTTTGCCCATCAATTAATTGGGTTATTTACCTTTTTCTTGCTGATATTTTGCAGTACCTTGTAGATTACAGAGATCGAACATTGGTCGGACATGTAGTTGCCAAATATTCTTCCCCCTTCTGTAGGTGGTCTTTTAATTCTTTTGATAAAGTCTTTGAATTAGCGAAAGTGTTGGATTGTTAGTAGGTCCCATATATCTGTATTCTCCTGTGTTGATAGTGCTTGCTTTGTCAGATTTTGAAGTCTGTCTAAGCTGTATATTAAAACTTCCATTGTTGACCCTATTTTTTCTTTCATAATCTTTATCATTTTATGAATGATATTTAGGTCCTTGATGCGATTTGAGTTAGTTTTTGTGTAAGGTGTGAGATGTGGGTCTTGTTTCAATTTTTGGCAGATAGATATCTAGTTTTGCCAGCACCGCTTGTTAAAGAGACTGTTTTTACCCCAGTTTACAATCTTAGGGCCTTTGTCGAATATCAGGTGCTCATAGGAGGATGGTAGCGTGTCTGGGGTCTCAAATCTGTCCCATTGGTTTATATATCTGCTTTTGTACCAGTACTAGGCTATTTTGACTATTGTGGCAGTGTAACATGTTCTAAAGTCAGGTAGTGTGAGGCCTCCCACTGTGTTCCACTTCTTCAGTAGAACTTTGCTTATCTGGGGTTTCATCCCTTTCCAAACAAACTTGGTGATTTATTTCTCCATCTCATTAAAAAATGTACTGGAATTTGTGTTGAGATTGCATTGTGTATGTAGATGGCTTTGGGTAAAATAGATATTTTTGCAGTGTTCAGTCTTCATATCCATGAGCAGGGAAGGTTTCTCCGTTTACGTAAGTCTCAGTTTCTGGAAGTAAGGTCTTGTAGTTCCCTTTGTATAGGTCTTTTATTTCTCTAGTTAGATTTACTTGCAGGTATTTTATCTTTTTGGGGCTATAGTAAATGGTATTGATTTGATTTCCTCTTTGATGATCTCTTTGTTGGTATACAGTAATTCTACTGATTCAGTATATACCAATATTTTGCTGAACTGTCCTATTAGTTAAGGTAGTTTACTTATGGATTCTTTTAGATTCTCTGCATATATAATCATATCATGTGCAAATAGGGAGATTTTTACTTCTTTGTTGATACAGATGTCATTTATTTCTTTTTCTTGTCTAATTGCTCTGGCCTGAACTTCTAGTACAATGTTCAATAGAAGTGGTGAGAGTGAGCACCCTTGTCTAGTTCTAGTTCTCAAGAGGAATTCTTTCAGTCTTTCTCCATTGAGGGTGATGTAGGCAGTTGTCCTTGTGTCTATGCCCCTTACTGCATTGAGTAATTTAACTTCTATTCTTATTTCACTGAGAGTGTTTTTTAGCATGAATCGGTGTTGGTTTTTGTCAGATGCCTTTCCTGCATCAACTGACAAAATCAGGTGATTCTTATCTTTTATGTTATTTATGTGGTTGACCATATTAATTATTTTTCTGATGTTGAAACAGCCTTGCATCCCTGGTATGAATCCAACTTGGTCATGGTGAATTATTTTTTTGATATGTTGTCAAATTCTATTGACAAGGATTTTGTTGAAGATTTTTGTATCTAGGTTCATGAATGATACTGGTCTGTAATTTTCCTTTTTGGTGGGATCTTTTCCCAGCTTTGGTATGAGGGTTATACTGGCTTCATAGAATGAATTTATCCCTTTCTATGCTGTGAAATAGTCTCAGTCATATTGGAGCTAACTCCTCTCTAAAAGTTTGATAGCACTCACTGGTGAAACCATCTGTGCCATCTTTTTAATTGGTAGCTTTTTGATGACTTTTTCAATGTCTTCCTTTGTGATGGGCTTATTAAGTTGTTCTACTTCACTTTGTGATAATTTTGGGTGGTGATATCACTTGAGAAATTTGTCCATTTCCTCTAGGTTTTCAAATCAGAATACAGTCTTTTGTAGTCTTCTGTTATGATACTTTTGATTTCAGGTGGGTCTGTTGTGCCATCTCTCTTCTCATTTCTTATTCAGGTTATTTGTTTTCTCTCCTGTTTTTCTTTAGTAAGTTTAGCCAAGGGTTTATCAATTTTGTTGATCTTTTGAAAGAACCAGTTTTTTTTTTTAATTTTTTATATTGTTCTTCTGTTCTCTTATTCATTTAATCATAATCTAATCTTTATTGTCTGTTTTCTTCTGATGCCAGAGGGGTTCCTCTGTTGCTTTTTTTCTACTTGTTCAAGCTGTAGCATTAATTCTTTGGTTTGTGTCCTTCCTTCATTCTGGATGTGTGCATTTGTAGAGATAAATTGACCTCTGAGCACTGCCTTTGCTGTATCCCATAATTTCTGGTAACATGTGTTTTCATTCTCATTTGATTCCATAAATTTCTTCATTTCATCCATGATTTCTTCTATAACCCATGGATTTTTGAGCAATGTGTCATTCAGTTTCCATGAGTTCAAATTTCTATGTTTTTTTCTGCTATTGATTTTGAGTTTTGTTGCTTTATGGTCTGAGAAGATGCTTTGCAGAAATTCAATGGTTTGGATTTTGTTGAGATTTTCTTTATGTCCTAACACTGGTCAATTCTGGAAAAGGTTCCACGTAGATTGGAGAATACAGTGTACTTATCTGTTGATGGATAAAAAGTTCTGTATATGTCAATGAGGTCTATGTGGTCAGTTGTTGCATAAGATCTTCTGTGTCTTTACTGAGCTTTTTCCTAGATGATCTGTACATTAATTAAAGTGTAATGCTGAAGTCCCCAACTATTACTGTGGAGTGATCTATCTCATTTTCAACGTAGTCAGTGTTTGTTCAATATATTTAGATTCTCTAGTATTTGGGTGCATTAATACTTAATATTGTTAAGCCCTGCTTCTGTATTGAACCTTTCAGCAATAAATAGTGACCGTGCTTGTCCACAGTGGTAGATTTTACACTGAAATCTATTTTACTGAGATTAGTATTGCCACACTTGCTCTTCTTTGTATATTGTTATCTTGGTGTATATTATTCCATCCTTTAATTTTCGGTTTGTTCATATCTTTAAGTCTCAGTTGTGTTTATTATAAGTTACATATATATGGGTTGTGTCTTTTGATCCAAGATGTCAGTCACTGTCTCCTTATTGGAACATTTGGTCCATTTTCTTTTAGTATAATTATTGATATCGTGTGTTTAGTGCTGTATTTATTTTTGTGATGTTATTTTCTGTGTTGCTTTTAATATTCTATTCTGGGTCATTAGTCAGTGGCACAAAGACAAATACAAAGACTTAAAAACAACTCATGTCCAGAAGAAAAGACTTTTTTATGGCTGCAAGGGAGATGAGAGAGAGTAGGAGAGGGTTGTTTATAGATTAGTTGATAGATATTTGGTTGGTTGAAATCAGTGACAGCACACTTTAGAAAGGTCACTTTAACTGGACTTCAACATAACCTGAAAACTCTTCCAGTCTTAACTCAATATTGCAAGGATAGAGTAGCAAGGGTCAGGGTTCAGGGTCCATGCTCTCAGGGGACATTGAGGCCAACTGGCATAGCTAGACTGTTGCTAAGGGAGTCTTCTGCATCCCATATTGGTGAGTGGCATCTGAGGTCTTAAATGCTAGCAAGCTATCATCTGAGGTACACCAAATAGTACAAACTCATCCAGAACAGATGATGACCAAGAACAAAGACATGAGGAAAAAAGAGCTCATGAGACAGAAAGACTAATGTAAATGGGAGACTGTATCACTGTGTGACCAGAAGAATCAGATGGTGTCTGGCCACCACCAAAGACAGCCATGATTGGACACACAATGTTGAGTCCCTGTGGCAACATGAGATAAAGAGTGGTACAGCTCAAGAACTCTAGTAACATACCACAGATGATGGTCCGACAGCCTGGGGGGTCCCCTGGGAGTATGGCCCCTTGACCTGCTGCTGCCCCTGTTCAGAAAACACTGCTGAGGTCAACTCTTCAGATAAAAATGGACTGGACTCTAGGATACAATGTGACCATATGGTGTGTGTACTTTATGGTTCTGTGCATTTATTGGATGCTGTCATATTGGTCTCTTTTTATATGAGAGAAGAGAGAGTGGAGAGGAGGGAATAGGAAATTTTCACGAGAATACAGCAAGTATAATGAAAAAGAGGAGTGTACTGTCACCAGGCAAAGAAAGCAAAAGAAGCTGTGGATAGGTGGGCATGCAAATTTAATTTGGATTGTATACTTTCACTTAATCATAATTAAAAAAAAAAACAAACAAACTACAATTAGATACCATCTCACCCCAACAAAGTTGGCCACAATCCAAAAAGCACAAAACAACAAATATTGTAAAGGCTGTGGAGAGATTGAAATTCTCCTCCACTGCTGGTGGGATTGCAAAATGATACAAATCAATTTGGCACTTCCTTAAAAAGCTAGAAATAGATACACTATTTGATTCAGTAATCCCATTGTTTGGAATATATCCTACAGAAACAAAGACTGTCACATGAACAGATACATGCACACAAATGTTTATTACAGCAGAGTCCACAGTAGCAAAAAGATGGAATCACCCTAGGTAACTATGAGCAGATGAAAGGATAAACAAACTATAGTACATATACTCAATGCAACACTATCCAATATTAAAGAACAACAATGATTTTATGAACTATCTCAATAACCTAGTTTCAATTGGAAAACATTATGCTGAGTGAAATCAGCCAACAATACAAATATTGTATGAGACCCCTGCTATAAGAATTTAAAAATAGACTTATATACAGAAGAAAAGACTTTGATGGCTACAGCTGTGAGGAGGGAAGGAGTATGCTGGTCATAGATTAGATAGTTGTTAGAAATTTGGTTAGATGAAAGCAGTGACAGCACGCAGTAGAAAGTAAATCAACTTAACTGGACTTCACCACAGACTGAAAGCTCTTTTAATTTTAACCAAATATTGCAAGGATAGAGTAGCAAGCCCACAAGTCTGGGGACCATGTTTGCGGGGAACATTGAAGGCGATTGCCGTGACTAGCCTACTGCTAAGAGAGTCTTTGGCACCACATATTAGTGAGTGGCATCTAGTGTCTTAAAAGCTGTCAAGCTGCCACCTCAGGCACACCAAAAGGTCCCAGGACTGAGAAGAACAAAGACACCACCTAAAAAGAGCTCAGGAGACAGAAGGACCCATGGGAAATGGGAGACTGTTATCAGTATGTGACCAGAAGAACCAGATGATGTCCAGCCACCACCAAAGGCAGCTGTGACGGGTCACACAATGTTGAGGCCCTATCACAACACAAGAAAAAGAAGGGTGCAGCTCAAGAGCTCTACTAAGGACCAGAACTGATAGTCCGATGGCCTGAGAGATACCCTTGGTGCATGGCCCCAGACCTGTTGCTGCCCCTGACCAGAAAACACTACTGAGGTCAACTCTTCAAACAAAAATGGACTGGATGCAGGGACACAATGTGATCGTATGGTGTGTGTATTTTATGGTTCCATGCATTTATAAGATGGTGTCCTACTGGTGCCTTTCTAGATGGGAGAGAAGGTGGAGAGGATGGGTCGGGAGCTTGTTAAGAGGATGCAGTAGCAGTATAGAACGAAAAGGAGGAATGTGCTGTCACCGGGCAAGGATAGCAGAAGGAGCTGCAGATAGGCAGGCATGCAAAGTTGATTTTGATTGTTTACTTTCACTTAATCACAATAAAAAACACAAAAAATAAAAACAAAACAAAAAAGCATACATATCTAAATGCTTATATACAAAAATTATTGGAGATGAATGGGTAAAATGAAACTTTTAGTATTTCTCTGGATACATTTTTATTGTGGCATAGTGGTATTAGGGAATTAGACTTCCTATTTGATTCTCTTCCAGCCTGTTAAGCACAGCTGTCTGTTTTCTCTCTAGCTCTGCTGCATTGGCTAGTTTCTAGACCTGATCCTGTTATACTAAGGCAGACAAGGTTAAGAAATGCAAGCCGACTTGTAGCCACTTACGTTGCTGAAACTAAAATTTGTGAATCCCCTATCTGAGCCACATACCTTCTCTCTTGCACATTAGTCCAGTGCTTCTTTTTCCTATTTCAGGACAGCCTAAGTCCTCCACTTGACGTCCACAGTGTTTGAGTAGTCTAGCTTGCTACTGTCCAAAGTCTATGGCTTTCCCCCTACTATTGCATTTTTTAAAAGTTTTTGTAAATATGTATGCAATGAAACATTTTCTATTTTAACATTCTTCACATATACAATTTAGTCATATCGATTGTGTTTATCATGCTGTTCAAATATCACCATAATCCATTTCCAACTTTTTCCATAACCCTTAACAGAAGCTCAGATTTTTTCTTTTTTTTTTTTTTTATTACACTTCCGGAAACCTGCCACTTTGCCTGTTTTGTCCTGCCTTAGATGACAGCCCTGCCTATCATGGTGACATTGTTATACATGTCTATGTCCAGAGTAGCTTCTGTGTTGGTTTTCTGATCTACTAAGATTTTGGGGAGACTGCAACACTGTTTTGAACCCAGATTGTTTGTTTTGGGTCTTTCCATCTTGTCTGATTCCTTCCAGTTTTCTCTCAACAAAGGGCTTCACCTTGCTTCCTGTACATCCAGTTTCTTCTGTCTTGACAGGATATACTATTCAATAAACAAGATGCATAAGGGCTTACTTGTGCTTACTTACTAATCTGTCGTGCACAATTTTATCTGTTTTTCACCACACAGATGTAAGTAAGCATTCTTAAACCTATGTGTACCTTACTTACTCTTTAACCCTCCCTGCATTTTCCTCCAAATCAGGCAGACCCTCTTTAGCCACTTGCAACAAAGACTTGAGTCTCATCAATGCTGAGTGGCTCTCCAAGTGGTTCTGGCTTCCAGAACAGTAGTATCACTACCAGCTGGAAGCATCAAAAATGCAAATAGCCTCACATACACCCACCCTACTGCTGTTCAGTCAGTTCTGACTCACAGAGAACCTATAGGACAGAGCAGAACTGCCCTGTAGAGTTTACAAAGAGTGGATTCAAACTGCCAACCTTTTGGCTAACAGCCAAGCTTTTTACCGCTGTGGTACCAGGGCTGCAGGGCAACACTTATTTACTAAACTAAAACTTACGGTCAGGGCTTCAAATCTGGTTTGTTCCAGTTCAAAACCCAGCTGTGAATTTGTATTTCTACCCCAGTTAAAATGGATACATTATATTCATTGTATATATATTTTTAACAAGATCCCCAGGTGATTCTTAAGTATAATAAATTTTGAGACCTACTTGCTATACTGGTGGTTCTCAGAGTTGGTCGCTAACTAGAAGTATTAGCATTGCCTGACAGCATGTTTAAAATGCAAATATTCAGCAGTGGTTCAAGCTACAACAAACCAGTTCAAAGTCCTGCTTACAGATATAGGGCCCAGCAAGCTGTTTTAACAAAGCCTTCTAGGCAGTTCCCATGCATGCCGAAGTTTGAGAATCACTGGTCTAGATACTCTGGCTGTCACGTCACCTGTTTTTATTTATTTATTTAATATACTCTTGAGGAGATGGATTGACACTGACTGTAGTGACAGGCTTACGCATAAAAATGATTGTGGACATGGTTCAAGACCAGGCAGTGTTTCGTTCTGTTGTGCATAGTGTCTCTATGTTTCAACAGCACCTAACAACAGCAACATATATTTTATTTTGCTTCAAGAGAAAATTTACAATCCAAGTCAATTTGCCATACCAAACCTAGCACATACACCTCTGTGCAACTCTGGCTGGTCTCCACATCCTGTGACAACATACTCCTCTTTTCTATCCTGTACCTCCCTTGTCTATTCAACCAGTTTCTGTCCCCTTCCACCCCCTCATCTCACCTCTGGACAGGAGCTGCGCAGTCAGCCTTATGTATATTATTTAAGCCAAGAAGCACACTCTTCACCAGCATTTCTCTATATCTTACACTCTAGGCCCATCTTTATCTGAAGAATTGGTTTCAGGACTGTTTCAGTTCTGGGCTAACAGAGGATCCAAGGGCCATGTCCCCAAGTGGACCCTCCAGTATGTCGGACCAGCAAGTCTGGTATTCTAATGGATTTCTAGTTCTGCATACCCATGATTCTCCCACTACACCAGAAATTCCATGTTCTATTCCCTGTCAGGGCAGTCAGTCACTGGTGGTGGCTGGGCACCATCTAGTTCTTCTGGTCTCACGCTAATGTAGCCTCCATATCATATGACCCCTTTTGTCTCTTGGGCTCATGTGTCTGCTATCCTTCATTCTCCTCTGCTCCACGTGGGTTGTGACCAATTAATGCTACTTATATGGCCACCTGCTAGCTTTTAAGATCCCAGATATCACTCACCAAAGTGGGATGCAGAACGTTTTCTTTAAAACAAACTTAGTTATGCCAATTGATCTAGATGTCCTCTGAAATCATGGTACTCAAACCCTTGCCCATGCTACTGTGTCCTTTGAAATGATACTTAGGAAACTTCTTGGCTTTTGGTATAGTCCAGCTAAACTGAATTTTCTTTTGCTGCATGCTATTGCTCTGTTCACCTAACCCAATGTCTATTTACTATCTAATCAGTCGATACTCCTCTCCTTTCTCCTCCACCCTTGTAACAATCAAAGATTATTTTCTTCTGTGCTTAAACCTTTTATTGCGTCCTCCTAACAGTGGTCTCGTACAATGTCTGTCCTTCTGCAGCTAATTTCACTCAACATTATATCTTCTGAATTACTCCATGTAATGTTTCCTAAGATCATTGTTTTCTTTATCACTCCATAGTATCCCATTGTGTGATGATACCATACTTTGTGTATTTATTTATCAGTTGGTGGGCACGTAGGTTGATTTCATCTTCTTGCTATTGAGGATAGTGCTGCAATAAATATTGGTGTGAATGTATCTATTCTTGTGACAGGCTTTATTTCTCTAGGATATATTCCAAGAAGTGGGATTGCTGAATCCTGTGGTATTTCTATGTCTAGCTTTTTAAGAAAGCAACAAACTGATTTTCAAGGTGGTTGTACCATTTTATATTCCCACCAGCAGTTCTCTGAGATACCTTTAGTAATAATGTTGTTAACTGTTCTCTAAAAGTTTGGTGGAATCCTCCAATGAAGCCATCAAGGCCAAAACTTTTTCAGTTGGGAGTTTTTTAATTACCATTTCAATCTCCTCTTTTGTGATGGGTTTATTTAATTGTTCTCTTTCTGTTTGTGCCAGTTTTGGTAGGTAGTGTGTTTCTAGAAATTTGTCCATTTCTTCTAGGTTTTCAAATATATTACAGTATAGTTTTTCATAGTATTCTGTTATGTTTCTTTTAATTTCTGTTGTGTCTGTTGTAATAAGGCCCATCTCATTGCTTATTCGAGTTTTTTCCTACCTATCTTGTTTCTCTTTTGTCACTTTGGCCAGTGGTTTATCAATTTTGTTGATCTTTTCAAAAAACTTGCTTTTGATCTTCTTAACTCTTTCAATCACTTAGTCTATTCTCTAATTCATTTAGCTGTGCTCTAATTTTTATTATTTGCTTTCTTCTTGTGCCTGAGGGTTTCTTTTGCTGCTCTCTTTCCTCTTGTCCAAGTTGTAGGGTTATTTCTTTGGTTTGGACCCTTTCTTCTTTTTAGACGTGTGCATTTATTGAAATAAATTGACCTCTGAGTACTGCTTTTACTGTGTCCCGTAGGTTCTGGTAGGATGTATTTTCATTTCATATCGTTCTTTGAATTTCTTGATTCCATCTTTGATTTCTTCTGTGGCACAGTCATTTTGGAGCAAGGTGTTATTCATTTTACATGTGTTAGATTTATTTCCACCGTCTTTCATTTCTGTTATTGATTTCTACTTTTATGGCTTTATGGTCTGAAAAGACGCTTTATGACATTTCGATATTTTGAATTTTGTTAACTATTGCTCTGTGGCCTACTATGTGGTCAGTTCTGGAGAATGTTCCATGCGAGCTGGAAAAGAAAATATACTTGGCTGTGGTTGGGTGGAGTGTTCTGTATATGTATATGATGTAAAGTGGGTTGGTTGTGGCACTTGGATCTTCCAAGTTGTTACTGAGCTTTTTTCTAGATATTCTGTCCTTCACTGAAAGTGGTGTGTTGAAGTTTCCCACTATCATTGTGGAACTGTTTCAATTTTCAGCACACTTAGTATTTGTTTTATGTAGTTTGGAGCCTGTCATTGTTTGCATAGATATTTAATACGTTATGTCCTCCTAGAGTTTTGATCCCTCAATCATTAGATAATATCCTCCTTTATCCAATGTGGTAGATTTTACTTCAAAGTCTATTTTATCAGAGATTGATATTGTCACTGCTGCTCTTTTTTGAATGCTGTCAGCTTGATACATATTTATCTTCAGTCTCAGTAATTCAGCCTTCCATTGACTCGGTTCAGCTCCTTTTACTTTCTATTAAGTTGTCTAATTCTGTAATTGCATTATTAATTTTCTGAATTTTTAATTCTTGCCTCTGTGTGTTTTCTTGTGGCTTGTTCAATTTGTCATTATGCTCTGCTACATTCTGCCTCTCATCTCCTTCCTCACCTCTTGAAAAGTTATAAATATTAATCTTTTCTATTCTATCTCTGCCAGTTCCAGGCAGTTCTCTTCCTCTAGAAAATTTGATTTTTTGTTTTAAGAGTTTTCTAAAGAAATCATGGTCTGCTTTTTTTAAGTGATTAGAAAATGACTGTTGTCTCTGAACCATCAGTAAGTTGTATTTGTTTATTTTATGTTTGCCTACTGTATTCTAGCCTTTTGTTTTGAACTCTCCAAATAGGCTGGTTGTGTGTGATAGTTTGGTTATCGTTGTCTTTGAAGTTCTGATGTCCTGTTACCAGGTGGATAGAGCTATTACTGGACATCGGAACCCAACAGTGCACTTACTTTTCTTCTATGGATTCCGCTGAGGTGTTCTGATAGTCAGTCTCCAACTGTGGTGCAAGCTCTTGCCTAATGTCCAAGATGGGCAGGAGTGATTGGCCTAGGCACAGACATTTGGCTGTAGCCATTGTGAAAGGCAGGGGGCTAATAGCAGACCCCGAGAGTATGTGAGGATTGTGTATCCCCTTATGTCTGAATCTAGGTGAAGGAACAGTTTCTGCTGTGATTTTCTGGCTTAGGAGAATCAGATTTTTTTCCTTCTACCTGTAGTTTATTAAATTGTTCCCTGTTTGAGTCTCAGAGAATGGCTTAAGGCAGGCTTAAGGAGTCCACTTCTGGCTCAGTTAATGGTGTCAGACTCCAGAGACAGGGGCAGTGCGGAGAAGGAGGGGAAAGTTCTGGGAAAAGGAAGAGACATTTATCTGAAGGAAAGCTTTAGATCTGAGCATGTGGTAGGTTACACACAAAGACTTAGCTTTTGATGATCTGGTGGTGTTTTTCCCTGGTTCTGGAGGTACAAGCTGATTCTCCAGTCTGTTTCTCCTACTGAAGAGTAAGCCCACCAACTTCTACAACTCCACTATCCACAGTGGCTGTGGCTGTTTCCTCACAGGTCAGGATTGACAGATCCTATGTTCTTCTAGTCCCAGTCTACCTTCCTTGTTGCTCAGTCCAGTTTCTCAACTTCCTTTTGAAGTTCAAAACTCCTCAGACGTCATATGTACTGGATTCATTCATCCTTTTGGTTCTTTGTTGTTAGAACAATCATGGAAAATATCCATCTATCCTCCATCTTAGCCATCTAGTCACTCAACCTTTTAAATTGAAACTCTTAGATTATATTGATTACCTGGGGTGCTTGATATAACTAAGGATTCCAGAGTTCTATCCCTAGACAGTCTGAATTAATGGAGTGAGACTCATAAATCTGCAATTAAAAAATCCTATTAAAGAAATTTGAAAGTATTTTTATAAACATTGTCTTAGCTTCTATGTGGGCCCCAAGGTCTTCATTACCTGAGTAGGCAGGGAACAATGACCCAGGAGTCCCATTTGTAGCACAGTTAGCTCCCTTCTATACCCTAGGCTATTTCCACACCTTTGCCACCTCATCCATTTATGCACTTCCTGTAGCTGAGAACCTAGATTGCCCCACATCTAGACATCCCACCGGAATGACAATGATTCAGAAAGTTAGAACAATTATACGGTAAACATGAGTATCAGTTCAAATGGACAGTTATTTCTTCTCTATGTTAGTAGGGAAATGTACTGTGAGATGGATTTTTTTTTTTTACTTTCTAAAGCTTTCTTGGTTCACAGGCAAACTGCTATGTGTTTATATTGACTCAAACAGTACATTCATTCAAGAGGCTCTCTGTCAAGAGACAGAGAGGCTAATTCAATGATTATAACACTAACTGGTAAATTTTACATTCCCTTATAATTTCGGCTAAACACAGTTTTGAGACATAGTTCATGTGGGGCATAGTTTCTGGTATATAATTCCAACTATTTGTGTACTTAATTAACTACACCAAGCAAATATATGTCTCTCAGTTTTCCTTTTCTACTGGTAAAAATTGGTCTATCAGTTCTTATCTTTTGGTAGTTGTCTCCTGATTTTCAGGGTGAATCTTCTGCCAAATTTGTTCCCAATTGCAACTTCCCAAATAAAATTTGTTCCAGCTAAGTCCTGAAGATATAACGCAGATCTAGGGTATTTGCCTCAAACTCTTTCAGGCAATTAATTAAACACTGAGTGCTCAATGTGTGTTCAGATCTTGTCTAACCCTCACCAAGCAACTCATCTTAGAGATCTAGCATTTTCCATCTTCTGGCCCCAGTTAGACTTGTTGTCCAAGGACAACCTCTAATGATATTTGCTTTATCAAGCCTGGCTGGATGTGTCCCCTCACTATCAGTGTGTGTCTTATAGCTCTTCATTTGTGTTATTCAAAGCTCTTGTACACAAGAAACTGGGAATTTAGTGCCAATATACCATGTCTCTCCTTTTACTCTGCATGGTTCTTAAAATTGGAAACTATATTCTCATACATCTGTGCTCTTGAAGCATATCACTCAGTGTTCTACACACTCTTAAGCCAAAGATTAGACAAGCCTATAATACAAACAATAACACACATAGCTTAACCATGCATATGAGACTTAATGTGTACACCAGTCCAGGGGCAAGGACTAGAAGACAGGAGCGGACAGGAAAACTGGACAAATAGAAATTGGTCAAGGAGAATGTTCACACATTATGAGGTTAGCGACCAATATCAAAAAACAATATGTGTATTGATTGTTTAATGAGAAGCTAATATGCTCTGTAAACCTTCATGTAAAATACTATTATAAAAAAAATGTCACCTGAATTAGATAAATGAATGAATGGGAGGAATGGCACCATATTGGGACTCCTAGTGAGTCAAATCAACACATACATTTTTGGGGGGACACAATTCAATCCATGACATCCTCGGAGAATGCACTAGGGAATACTCAAGCTCAGCTCCTTTTACTTTCCTCCTGGCTACACAACTGAAATAGACAGTGTTCTTTGATGGGTGCAGTGTGGCTCAGTGGTAAAATTATTACCTCCCATATTGATGATCCAGATTTAGTTCCCATCCAAGGCAACTCATGTGCAGCCACCACCTGTTTCTGGCAATGTAGGTTTGCCTGTTGCTATGATGATGAACAGGTTTCAAAGGCAATTCCAACTGAAGATAGACTAAGAGGGGCCTGGTGATCTGCTTCTAAACATTAGCCAATGGAAACCCTATGAATCACAAAGGTCCCATCTTCAGCTTATCATGAGGATGGTGCAGGACTAGGCAATGTTTTGTTTCATTATTCATGAGTTGTCTGTGAATTTGGGGTCACCATGAATTGGGGTTGCCATGAGTCAGGGCCAGCTCAATGGCAGCTAACAACAGTTGTGTTCTCTGGCTATCCTTTCCCACACTGTAGTTGTGTGTGTACCTGGCAGGGAGCAGTGCATGAACCTTAAGCTCCAGAATTCTATATACAGTGCCTCCTATGAGGCCTAGAAATACCTGCATTCTTCAAGCCCCACAGTCTTCCTGACTGCCTCAGGGCTTCCTACTGCATATACACAAATTAGACCCAGTGACACTTTATTTGACTTCGAGGACCTCTTAAAAATAAATGCATGTAACATCTAAAACCACACCCACGGGACTCCTTTTCACTATTTGTTGGTGGAAATAACTAATATGTATTAGAGCTGAACATTTTAAGGAACTATTTCAAAGAAGTTGTCTTAGATTTGTTTTTCCTTTCTCAAGGACATCAACTGTGATTTGCCTAATTGGCAAATTAGATATTATGAATAGGGAGAAGGAAAAAGAGCAACAAGAGCTGTGAAATGCGAAAAGCGCAGAAGCAGAAGCAGCTAATGGCCAGGGCACTTCACGAGTTTGCATTGTTCAAGCACAGTTCCCTTTCTGAACAGAAGAGGCAATAATTATGCTGCAAAATGACAAAACAAGCAAGTGAGGGAATTTCAGTGGTGGTGATAACTGCAAATATTTTGCCTTTTTTGACTCTTTTCCTCTTTAAGGGGTATCATCATTGGTATTGTTACTTATGTGAAATTTCTGGGCAACTTCCTGATAAACAGTAACACGTTACAAGGGGCTTCTGTGGCAGAAAAGTACCAGGAGCAGACATGTAGGAGTCCATGCCAGAAACTAGTTACACCAGTTGCCTCGAGTCGGTTCTGACTTGTGGTGACTCCATGTGTGTCAGACTAGAATTGTATTCCATAGGCTAATTTTTTGGAAGCAGATTACCAGGCTTGTTGTCTAAGGTGTTTCTGAGTAGACTCAAACCTTCAGTCTTTGGATTAGCAGCCCAGCAGATTCATTGTTTTCACCACCAAGAAAGGACTTAGATAATCTAGAGGCTGAAGTTAAAATAAGATCCACCGTGTACTCAGCTAGTACTTTACTATTTCTTGTAATAGTCACAGAAGAACTTGTGTTTCCAACTACTCACCTTCTACTCATCTAATGTGGCTTCCTTCAAGAACATAGCAATCATTTTTTACAAAGGAATAGAGGGGAAGCTTCAGCACATCAGCATAATCGTAGAGATGGCTACAAAATGAGAAGATAAGGAGGGATTTGAATCAATTTAGGCCTGAGCCACACCCCAAGGCTATTAATTCTCACACAGAATTTGTGATTTATAAGGAGTAATTTTTCCCCTGATTGTGCTCACTATCAGTGAATGGAATCCAGTGCCCTGAGAAAAGAAACATAACAAACCCAGGCTTCAGTGAAGTTTAATTTGGATTTATTTTAATAATGAGCTTTAAAACTCCATTCAGTTTTAGATTTGAAAAATCATGATCTTTAAATCAAGGTAGAAAAACATTCAGATATGAACTATGACTCTTCTAAATGTAAATTTGTTTTTATAGATTCATCTACTTAGTCAGGCTATAAGCTTTCCCAAATGGAAGTATGTTTTATTCATCTCTGTAATCCCAGCCAATAGCACAGAACCTGCCTTGTAGAATATACTCAATAAGGAAATTTGTATCAATTGAATGAATAAATTAATAAAGGAAACAATGCTGGGAAGAAAATACACGGAGACCTTACTGATGTTTGGGGCTGTCAGGGACTATACTAAATGCCCCTTAGAACTATTTGAGCATTGTTAGATTGAGCAGCTGGGTTTAATCTTTGATTTGATCTTGGGATATTTGGATTAAAAGCAAAAATTTTATTTTAGTATTTTTGTGGGTGAAAATTGCACAGTTAAATATATACCAATTCAACAATTTCTACACGTACAGTTCAATGACACTGATTACATTCAAGTTGTGCAGCCATTCTTAACTTCCTTTTTCAAACTGTTCTTCCTGTAATTAGCATGAATTTATGCCCTCTAAACTTTCTATTTGACATTTTGAGTTGCTGTTGTCAATTTGATTACATACAGAGAATTCTTCAGAAGAATAGGATATTCAAGGCAAACATTAATTAGGCTCAACTTCTGCTTGTTTAAAGATGACTTCTGGGGATAGTTTTTGGGTTAAGGTTTACAGTTTACCTCAGAGCAATAGTTTCAGGGGATCATCCAGCTTCAGTGGCTCCATAAAGTCTAGATTCCATAAGAATTCGAAATTCTGTTTCCCATTTTTCTACTTTTTAATCAGAATTCTATAGAATCTTTGATCAAAATATTCAGTAATGGTAGCCAGACGTCATCTAGTTCTTCTGGTCTCACGTCAAAGGAGGAAATTCTTCATGGAGGTAATTAGATGCCCGTTCCAGTTCTTCCACCACTTCCTAATTCTCTGATTCTTCATTTGAATACAGACCAATTGTTGTACCTTGAATGCCTGTTTATAAGCTTAAAGATCCTAGGCACTACATAGTGAACTTGGAGGTAGAATCAACCTGTTGCTGTCAAGTCAATTCTGACTCATAGCAGCCATGTAGGACAGGGTGGAACTTCCTCATAGGAATTCCAATGCTATAATCTTCACAGAAGCAGACTGCCATGTGTTCATTTCTCTTTAAGGCTGAGTAGTGTACTACTGTATGTACATACCACACTTTGTTTTTCCATTTATTTGTTGATGTGCACTTAGGTTGTTTCCATCTTTTTGCTGTTGAAAGAATGCTGAAATGAATATTGGTGTACATGTTTCTGTTCACATTTCTGCTTTTAAGTCCCTTGAGCATATACGTAGGAGCAGGATTGCTGGGTTGTATGATAATTTTACCAGCTATACTACTTTGCATTCCCAACAGTACTGGGAAAGTGTTCCAATTCCCCGTATCCTCACCAACGTTTGCTATTTTCTGTTTTCTTTTATTTTTAACCTTAGCCATCCTAGTGGAAGTAAAGTGGTATCTAATTGTGGTTTCAGATGACCAAAGACACCGAGCATCTTTTCATATGTTTGCTGGCCATTTGAATATCTTCTTTAGTAAAATGTCTATTCAAGTCTTTGCCCATGTTTTGATTGGGTTATTTTTCATTTTGTTATTAACTTTTATGTATGTTTTAGATATGAAACCTTTATTTGGATATATGATTCCTGAAATTTTTTCACTATTAATTGGTTACCCTTTCACTTTTTCAATGAAGCCCTTTAATAGACAAAAATAGTGGGTTTTTATGAGGGCTTATTTGCCTATTTTGTCCTTTGCTGTTTGAGCTTTTGATATTATACTAGATAATCTATTGTTAATAACCAGGATTCACATCTACTGCCCTATATATTTTTTAAAATTTTATGGTTTTCCATAGTTTATAAAGAAAATGTTTTATATCCTACTTTGGTGAGTAGTGTCTGAAGTTTTAAAAGGTTGCAAGCAACCATCTAAGATACTCTAATTGTCCCACCCTGTCTAGAATAAAGGAAAATGAAGAAAACTAAAGATACAGTAGAGAGATTGCCAGCCAAGTTAGTCCATATTTATTTAGGTCTTATTTTATCTCTTTGATCAGTGTTTTATAATTTTCATTAAATACATTTTTCACATTCCTGGTAATTTATTGTTTTAGGTGCTACTATAAATGGAATTGTTTTCTTAATTTTCTTTCAAATTTCTCACTGCTGGTCTATAGAAACTTAATTGATTTTTATGTGTTGATACTGGGAGTCTGGAACATTTGGGGTAAAGTTTCTACAGTGGAAAATTTCTAGGGAGATAAATTTAATTTCTCCACCATAATTCTAATTACTTTTTTGTTAGCTTTTCAGTTTCAGATTTTGGACTCCTTAGTATATTGACTGGGCTTACCAATAGCTAAGAAGACAGATGTTAAAATTATTACTTGTTCTTGCTTCACTTCAAGATTATTTGAAAAGTCTTATGTAAATGAGAAATATAATAACTTACTAACTGATGATAATCTGATGAAGATGTAAACAGATTAAGATATATGTTGAGGTAATAGACTTTAAATTCTTTAAAGGAAATACAGCTTTTTTTGGTGCCAATCTCAGGGGACAGTTCCTCACATGGGACATTGAATAGAGATATTGAAGCAGTTGATGCATAACAAACATTTACAGGGTTAGTTATTATTATTATTATTTTGTTTCTCTTTTTTTAAATTGTGGTTAAGTGAAAGTATACAATCCAAACTAAATTGCATGCCTGTCCATCTGCAACTCCTTCTGCTCTCTTTGCCCAGTGACAGCACAGTCCTCCTTTTCATTCTATACATGTCATAACCTCTAAACAGTCTCCTGTCCACTCCTCTCCACCCTTCTCCTTTTCCTTCTAGTAAGAGGCCAGTAGGATGGCATCCTATGGATGCATGGAACAGTAAAGTACATGCACGAAATGGTGCCTGCAGGCACACAAATTGTGCCTGCAAGTCCAGTCCATTCCTGTCTGAAGAGTTGAACTCAATAATGTTTTCTGGTCAGGGGCAGCAGCAGGTCTAGGAGCCATGCTCCCAGGGGAGGTTTCTTCATCTGGGAATTTTTTTGATTCTTTATTTTAGGAGTTTTCTGGAGCCATGGTGGACTGTTTCTTTAAATGATTAGCACAGGTTTGTTGTCTTCGGGCGATATAGAGGTTGCTTAGTTTCTCTGGTGTTGCCTGAACAGTAGTTGTGGCATAGTTCTGTGATGGGAGTTGGTCACCAGCCACTTCTGTGTATTCTAGTGACTGGCCCCAGTGGGCTCTCTGGGGTGGCAGTGTCCTCCTCCTGGCTGGCAAAGACATCACCCTACTTATGGAGTCACTGGAGGGCTGTCAACCCACCCTATGATGTGGGTTGGCAAAGACGAGAAGAGATGCTGCCAGGCCACTCCAGGCAGTTATTTCTCCAGGTAATCCTATTTCTCCAGGCTGTCTTATTTTAAAACACTAGGAGCTGTCTGACAGCTGCTGAAATCAGTCAAGCTGTCAGGTGTGGGAGGCCCCGCACCACCTTGAGACTGACAACAGGACCACCTCTTTGGCCATCCCAAGGTGCCATGACATAGTTCAAAGTAGGGAAGGTTATGGTCTTGCTGCCATCCTCAGCTTGACCCCACCTGTAAGGTAACACTGTCCTAAACACAGCCTTACTGCTAGAAAAGTGCTTTCCAGACTGACGCTGCTTTTCAGCTTGGAAATTAGACCCTCCAGTTGGGTGACTCTGCCTCCCCGCTGAGCAAGATGGCATCCCTGCCAAGCTATCCTTCCCTCCATGAAACAGCCGAATCAATGGTGGAGCTTAGAAAAGAGGGGGTAGAGGGGCAGTGGTGCCCTCAGTCAGAAGCCAGGCTCTCAAAATATGGCTATCCCATGCACTATCTCTCTGCTGCGCTGTTTTAGTCAGCTAGTGCTGCTCTAATAGAAATATCACAGAGTAGATGGCTTTAACAAAGAAAGGTTTATTCTTACATAGTCTGGTAGGCTGCAAGTCCATATGCAGGATGTCTGCTCCAGGGGAAGGCTTTGACTGTGCAGAAAAGTCCAGTATTGCATCAGTCTTTGTTCAGGGAGCATCTTGGCCCAGGAACCTCAGGTCTGAGGGTCACGGTCTTCCCCTGGTGCTGCTTTCTTGATGGTACAAGGTTCCCAATTCTCTGCTTGCTTCTCTTTCCTTTTATCTCTTGCAGGATGAAAGGATTAAGGGTGGGGCAAGCCATACTCCAGGGAAACTCCCTTTACAGTGGAGCAGGGAGGTGACCTTATAAAGGGATTTACAGTCCCACTCTAACCCTTTAACATACAGCATAGGAAAACCACAAAATGGAAGACAGTCACAAGATACTGGGAATCATGACCCAGCCACCTGGCTACACCTATTTTGGGGGACACACAATTCAATCCATGACATGTGCTATATGCTGTTTACTGTAGCACTGCAGTTCAGCATATTTGCCAGCTCATTACCATCACCCGCTTCCCAGATAAAAAAGATGGCATCAGTACCTGCAGTCTGCCCAAGCGGTGAGTCAGTGGGAGCAAGGCTCAGGTGCACTGCCTTGTGTTAGAGAGAGGTGGATTCCCGTTTAGTGGTGCATAGTCCATTCTAACAAACCTATGCCATATCCTAGGGTTCCCTGGGGGTCTAGAGTGCTCTGTCCAATTATCAGTTCAAGCCTTAGTTCTCAGAGGGAACTGAGGAGACTTGTGTCTAGTCTGCTATCTTGGCTGCCCCACTTGTTATTATTATTAATTAGTTTTGCTAAAAGTTTAAAGCATAAATTTTAAAATGATAATTCACTGAAAGTTATTCTTCAGGAAACTAGATGTTGAACTCCAAAATGAGGTGCACAACAAACTATTGACTAAGGTTTCTGTACTTGGATTTAGACCCATTTTTGTGGTGGAGGGGCAGCTCTTCCATTTACTTTTACAAAGAAACCTTGTAGAAGCTGGTTAACCTGCAAAAGCCTCAGTTTCCTCAACCAAAAAAGAATAATAATAATTTATTTTTGAGGGAGGCTGTGAAGTTTAAGTGATATAATTTGTGAAAAGTTTTTAGTATAGTGCCTGGCTGTGTAACTGCTCAATAAATGTCAGCTCTTGTTGATGTTTTCTGTGTTGCTCTTATTATTCTGTTCTGAATCATTTGTCTTTATGCGTTGACTTTTCATCTTCTTCAGTGTCGGTTTTGTGTTTTTTGAGACTCCTGTATTATATTTCTTGTTTTGATATGTCACATTGTTATTTTGTTTTGTGGCTACCCCTACCTTCCCCTTTATTCTAAGTTTAAATGAGATTTTAACTTCTGCATATCTTTTTAAATTCCTCTCCATTGGAAGGATTATAACTATTGTAATATATCCCTCTTTTTTGTGCGATGATGTCATAGTTTTTGTGATATGATCACTGGTTCCCTTCTTTTAATATTGTAGCTTTGGGATCTGACTCGACGGCACTTGGCTGGCATGAACTTTGTGACTTCCCTGAGTAGGATTCTGGATGCTAGGTCCTGCATTGCCTCCTTAAGTATACACTTAATGTTTTTGTTTTTCTAAGCAAAGAGCTTCTTTCAATATTTTGTGTAGTTTTGATTTGGTTTCTAACAAAGTCTCTAAGCTTCTCTTTGTCTGCAAATGTCTTACTTTCATCTTCATATTTGAGAGGCAATTTTTCAGGATATATAATTCTTGGTTGGAAGTTTTTTTCCTTCAAGGCTTTGAATGTGTCATCCTACTCCCTCCTTGCCAACATCATTTCTGCTGAGAAGTCAGATGAAAGCCTATAGGGCTTCCCTCTGAATGTTATCTTTGCTTTAAGCCTCACTGTCTTTAAATGTCTCTGTTTGTGTTTTGTTTTATTAAGCTCATTTATAATACGTGTTGGTGTCTTTCTTTTGGGGTATACTTTTGTAGTGTTTGATATGCATCTTGGAAATTCATGTTCTCTTCTTTCATAATTTCAGGGAAGCTTTCTCAGCAACTCTGCAACAATACTCTCTGTGTCTTCAGCTACCTGTCCCTACTCAGGAACTCCAGTTAAGTGTAGATTATTCCTCTTAATGGCATCCCACTTGTTTCTTAATGCTTCTTCATTTTTCTTATTTCTTTTCTCTGATTTCTCCTCATAAATGCTGGTGTCAGTTCCTCCATTCTCAAGCTCACCAACTCTGACTTCCAGCTCCTCAGTTCTCCTCTTTTGGATTTGGATTGAATTGTCTAATTTTGTAATCTTATTATCGATCTGCTGAATTTCAGATTGTTCATGTTTCATGAGTTCAAATAGCTTGCTTAATTTTTCATTTTGTTCTACTGCATTTTGTTTAATCTCTAGGAGGGTTCTCTATATAATTCCTTTGTGATTGACCTCTGAAAGTTTAAGAAACACTTCTTCGTCTGGGAAGTTTTTGAATTCTTTATTTTGGGAATTTTCTGGAGCCATGGTGGACTATTTCTTTAAATGGTTAGCTATGGATTGTTGCTGTCATGCCATCTAGAAGCTATTAGGCCTGTCTGGTGTTTCCTTAGAAGTAGCTGAGACATAGTTCTAAGAGGTGAGTTAGTCACCTGCCTCCTCTGTGTACTCTAAAGATTGGCCCCAGGTGGACTCTCTGGGATGACAGGCTTGTCTCCTAACTGGAAAAGATGGTGTCCTACTTTTGGAGTCACTGGGGAGCAGTCAGCCAATGCTACGGTGTGGATCAGTGAAGGGTAGAGGAGATGCTGCTGGGCAACCCAGCAGTCAGTTCTCTAAGTGATCTTATTTTTAAAAGGTACTTTACTGCTAAGTGAGGAGCTGTCCAGCAACTGCTGAAATCAGTCAGATCCTCAGATGTGGCAGGCCCCTCCTTCTGGCTGACAATGAAAGCACCTGATAGACTGTCTCGAAATTCTATGATGTGGTTCAAAGTAGGGGTGGTTATGACTTTGCTGTTGTCCTCTGACAGCCCCTACCTGTAACTCTAGGGCTCCACCACTGTAAACATAGCTTTTCTGCTGGAGAAGCACTTTCCAGACAGACCCTGCTTCTCAGTGTGAGTATTAGCCCCAGCTAAGGCCTCAGGTGGGTGACTCTACCTCCCAGTTGACCAAGATGGCATCCCATCTGAGCTTCTCTGCTTGCTATGAAACAGTAGAATCTATGGTGCAGCTCAGAAATGAGAGGGTGCAGGAGCAATGGTGCCGTCAGTTATCAGCCGGGCTTTCAGTATGGCTATCCTATGCACAGTCTATCAGTACCTGTAGTCCTCTCAAATGGTCAGTCAGCTGAAGCAGGACTCAGTGTGTGCTGTCTTGTATTAGAGAAAGGTAGTTTCCCATATACTGATATGTAGTCCAATCTGACAACCCTATGCCAGATCCTAGGGCTTCCCAGATGTCTGTACTGCTCTGTTCAGTTATCAGTCTAGTCCTTAGTTCTCAGAGGGAAGTGAGGAGATGTGTGTCTGCCATCTTGGCCCCACCTCAATAAATGTCATCTCTTAAGGACTCGACGGCACTTGGCTTTGGCTAATACCCTTTTAGTTTTGTCAGCATCCCAGTTAACATTTATTTATTTATTTATTTTGTGCTTTATGGGAAAGTTTACAAAAACTTATACACATACTGTTACATGACATTAGTTGCAATCCCTACAATGTGAGAACACACTACTTTCCACCCCAGGTTTCTTTTGTCCATTCAGCTAGTTCATATCCCTTCCTGCCTTTTCAACCTGCCTCCAGAAAGGAACCATCCATTCAGTCTCATATATCAAACTGAACTAAGAAGCACACTCTTTATGAATATTATTTTATGTTTTATATGCTAGCCTAATCTTTGAGGACTGAGTTTCAAGAGTGGTTTTAGTTCTGGGTTAACAGAGCATCCAGGCACCATGGTTTCAGAGGTTCCTCCAGTCTTAGTTGGACATTAAGTCTGGTCTTTTTATGTGAATTTGAATTCTGCTCCACATGTTTTGCCCTCTGCATCTGGGACTCTGTTATGTTTCCTGTCAGAGTGCTCATTGATGGTAGCTGTACACCATCTAGTTCTTCTGATCTCAGGCTGATGGAGTTTCTGGTTTATGTGGACTTTTTGTCCCTTGGGCTAGTATTTTATTTGTGTCTCTAGTGTTCTTCTTTCTCTTTTGCTCTAAGTGTGTTGGGACCAATTGATACATCTTAGATGGCCACTTGCTAGCTTTTAAGACCCCAGGTACCAATGCAGAATATTTTCTTAATAAAATTTGTTATGCCATTGACCTAGATGTCTCCTGGAACCATGGTCCACAGACCCAGTCCCAGCTACTCTGTGTTTGGTTGTATTCAGGAAACTTCTTAGCTTTTGGTTTAGTCCAGTTGTGCTGACTTCCCCTGTGTAGTGTATCCCTTTACCTAAGATAATTCTTGTCTACTTTCTAGTTACTGAATTCCCCTCTTCCTCCTTCACTGTCCTTGTAACCACAAAATAATGTTTTCTTCTGTGTTTAAATCTTTTCTTGGGTATGTAAAATAGTGTTCTCACATAGTATTTGTCCTTTTGAGACTAATTTCACTCAGCATAATGTTCTGCAGATTCATCCATGTTGTGAGATGTTTCATGGATTCATCATTTTTATCTATTGTTGCCCAGTTCACACTTAGAACATCCAACATAGAGGAGAGGTTGTATATTCCAAGAATGTTAATTTTGTCAACATTTACTCCAAGTGTACAAAAGGAGCAAAATCATCTCTGATGGACAAGGAGGCAGAAAATACTTTCAAGGCTAATTCATGGCTAATTCATGGCTAATTCATGTGAATCAGTGGTACCGCAGGGGCTTGAAACTTTTTTTATTCAGTCAGCAAGAGTTTCTACAGTGACAACAGTGTTTGTACAACACTGGGTAAAAGTCTTTTCAAGGCTCTATTGTAACTAGAGTGGTACCAGCAATGACAAAAATAAATAAAGCAATAAAGCAATATTCTACAAATATTTCTCATGTTAAACCTTTAAAGAATCAACTTCAAATTAATGACAGACATGTCTGCCCTCATTTGCATCTCATTTTTGTTAAATTGGAAGTAAATTTTGTTGAATTGTTAGCTGACAACACTGTAAAGATCCCTAATGCATATTTGTTGGCATGGTCACTGGTTTCATGTTTTCTGTAGGTTAGTATAATGTATCTCATTGAATCTATGATGCTGTTGATTGAAGTCATGCCACTATTACAATTTGAGTCAGCTTCTCACACAAAAACTTACACTCACTTTGCTATGTGACCCTGCTCCCCACACACTGTGACAGCATACCCCTCCACTCCACCATGTATTTCTCATGTCCATTCAACCAGCTTCTGTCCCTCTTTGTCTTCTCATCTTGCCTCCAGACAGGAGCTACCAAGTTAGTCTCCTGTACCTACTTAAGTCAAGAAGCACACTCTTCACTAGTATCACTTTATGTCTTATATAACAGTTCAATCATTGTCTGAGGAATTGGTTGCTAGAATGGCTTCAGTTCTGCACTAACGGGGAGTCCAGGGACTATGTCTTCTGGGGACCCTTTAGTATGTTCAGTCATCAGGTCTGGTCTTTTTACTAGAGTTTTAAGTTCTACATCCAACATGTCTCCTGCTCCATCATGGACTCTTTGTTGAGTTCTCTGTAAAGGCAGTCATTGGTGTTAGCCAGGCACCATCTAATTCTTCAGTCTCATACTGATATAGTCTCTGGTTTATCTGTTGCTTTCTCTCTCTCAGGCTCATATTTTCCTTATGTCTCTGATGCTCTTCATTCTCCTTTGCTCCAGATGGGATGAAACCAAGTGATGCTTTTTAGATGGCTGCTTGCTAGCTTTTAAGACCCCAGATACGCTCACCAAAGCAGGATGTGGAACATTTTCTTAATAAACGTTGTTATGCCAATTAACCTAGATGTCCCCTGAAACCATGGTCCCCAGACCCCTGCCCCCGCTACTATGTCCCTTAAACTGATTGACTGTATTTAGAAAATTTCTTAGCTTTTGGTTTAGTCTGGTTGTTGAGCCAAGATGAGTGCCATCATCCAGTTGTTGAAGCCATGCCATTATTTTATATAACAGTAAAATGCTGCTGTTTAAACTATGACATATCTTTCTTATCTCCTGGAATTCTTGTTGGCACTATTTGAAAGAGTTATTTTTGAGTTTTGTAAGTGTAGATTTATTTTCATTGTGTTTTATGTGAAAGTTTACAATTCGAGTCAGTTTATCACACAAAATGTTAAT
Organism: Heterohyrax brucei; assembly: GCA_028571685.1. Taxonomy (NCBI): domain Eukaryota; kingdom Metazoa; phylum Chordata; class Mammalia; order Hyracoidea; family Procaviidae; genus Heterohyrax; species Heterohyrax brucei. Next base: position 60,203,474 of record CM053166.1, read on the forward strand.
GCTCTTTGATACGTGGCCCTAGATGCTCTCCCCACATTGTGATAGCACACTCTTCCCCTCCAACCTGTATTTCCCATGTCCATTCAGCTAGCTTCTGTCCCCCTCTGTCTTCTCACCTTGCCACCAGACAGGAGCTTCCCACTTAGTCTCCCATACCTACTTAAGTTAAGAAGCATACTCTTCACTAGTATAATTTCATGTCTTATATGCCAGTTCAATCTTTGTCTGAGGAGTTGGTGACCAGAATGGTTTCATTTCTAGACTAGCAAAGAGTCCAGGGGTCATCTCTTCTTGGGACCCTACAGTCTGTCAGACTGTCAAGTTTGGTCTTTCTACTGGAGTTTGGGTTCTATACCCCATACTTCTCCTGTTCCATCAGGGACTCTCTGGTGGTAGCTGGTCATTGGTGGTAGCTGGGCAACATCTAGTTTTTCAGTCTTATGTTGATGTAGTCTCTGGTATATGTGGCCCTTTCTCTGTCTTGAGCTCATATTTCTCTTATGTCTGTGGTGCTCTTCATTCTCTTTTACTCCAGGTGGGATGAGACCAAATGATGCTAAGACAACATCTAAGACAGATGGTCAGTTGCTAACTTTTAAGACCCTAAACAACACTGACTGAAGTAAAATGCAGAACGTTTTCTTAATAAACTTTGTTATGCCGATTAAACCAGGTATACCCTGAAAGCATGGTCTACAGACCTCCTCCTGCTACTGTGTCCCTCAAAATGTCTGATTATATTTGGAATACTTATTAGCTATTGGTTTAGTCCATTTGTGCTGACTTCTCCACTACTGTGTGTTGTCCCTTCCTTCATCCGAAATAATTCTTGTTTAGTATTTAATTAGTGAATACCCTTCTCCCTCCCTCTGCACCCCTGTAACAACCAAAACCTGTTTTTGTCTATGCTCAAGTGTTTTCTTGAGTCCTTTTAAGAGTGGTCTCATAAATATTTATCCTTTTGCAACTAATTTCACTTAGCATAATGCCCTTGCAGATTCCTCTAAATTATGAAATGTTTCCTAAATTCACCATTGATCCTTATCATTACATGTTATTCTGTTGTGTGGATATGCCACAGTTTGCATATCCATTCATCCATTGATGGGCATCTGGGTTGATTCCATCTTTTTGCTATTGTGAACAGTGTCACAATGAACATTGATATGCATGTAACTATTTATGTGGCAGCTCTTATTTCTATAGGATGTATTCCAAGAACTAGGATTGCTGCATAGTAAGCTATTTCTATTTCTAGCTTTTCAAGAAAGGACTAAATCTATTTCCAAAGTGGTTGTACCATTTTACATTTCTACCAGCAATACACAAGTGTTCCAGTCTCTCCATAACCTCTCCAACATTTGTTATTTTCTGTTTCTTGGATTAATGCCAGCTTTGTTTGGTTGACATGGTATTTCATTATAGTTTTGATTTGTGTTTCTCCAGTAGCTAACAATTCTGAGCATTTGCTCATGTATCTGTTAGGTGCCTGAATGTCTTCTTTGGTGAATTGTCTGTTGATTTCCTTTGTGCCTTTTTTTAAACTGGATTGTCTGTCTTTTTGTTGCAGAGATTTTGCAGTATCTTGTAGATTTCAGAGATTGGATTTGTCATATGCAAATTTCTTCCCTGATCTTTTCACTTTCTTGGTGAATCTTTGGATGATAAATGGTTGATTTGGGGGAATTCCCAGATATCTATTTTCTCTTCTGTTATTCATGTGTTGTTAGTAATGTTTTATATTCTGTTTATGCTGTGTATTAGAACTCCCAGAAGTATCCTTCTTTGTCTTCCATGATCTTTATTGTGTTAGGTTTTATATCTAGGTCTTTGATCCATTTTGAGTTAGTTTTTGTGCACGGTGAGAGATATGGGCCCTCTTACAGTTTTCTGCAGATGGATATCCAGTTATGCTAACACCATTTGTTAAAGAGACTGTTTTTTCCCCAATTTATGGACTTTGGACCTTTGTCAAATACCAGCTGCTCAGAGGTGAATGGTTTTATGTCTGGGTTCTCAATTCTGTTCCGTTGGTCCATATACCTATCATTGCACCAGTATCAACTGTTTTGGCTACTGTGGCAGTGTAATACGTTCTTCAGTCAGATAGTTTGAGACCTCCTACTTTGTTTTCCTTCTTCAGTAATGCTTTACTTATCCAGAGCTTCTTTTCTTTGTATATAAAGTTAGGGATTTGTTTCTCCACCTCATTAAAAAATTGCCATTGGAATTGCGTTGTATCTATAGATTGCTGTGGATAAAATAGACATTTTCACATTATTGAGTCTTCCTATCCATGAACAAGGTAGTTTTCTCCACTTGTGTAGGTCTCTTTTGTTTTCTTGGAGTAGTGTCTTGTAGTTTTCTTTGAATAGGTCTCTTATATGTTTGGTTAGATTTCTTCCTAGGTGTTTTGTCTTCTTGAGGGCTATTGTAGATGGTATTGCTTTAGTGATTTCCTTTTCAAAGTTCTCTTTGTTTGACAGATTTTGGAGTCTGTCCACATTGTGTATTAAAACTTCCATTGTTGTTCCTACTTTTTCTTGGATGAGCTTTATTTATCATTTTAGGTTTAATATTTAGGTCTTTTATCCAGCTGGAGTTGATTTCTAGTATAAGGTGTAAGATATGGATCTTGTTTCAGTTTATTGCAGATGGATATCCAATTTTGCCAGCACCATTTGTTGAAGATACTGTTTTTACCCCAGTTTAATGTCTTATGGCTTTTGTCAAATATCAACTATTCACAGCCAGATGGTGTCATCTCTGGGGTCTCAATTCTGTTCCATTGATCCATCTGTCTGTTCTTGTACCAGTACCAGGCTGTTTTGACCACTGTGGCAGTATAGTATGTTCTAAGGTTGGGTAATGAGAGGCCCCCCAGTGTGGTGTTCTTCTTTAGTAGTAACTTACTTATCCGGGACTTCTTCCCTTTCCAAACAAATTTTCTCCATCTCATTAAAAAATGACGCTGGAACTTGTATTGGGATTGCATTATATAACTAGATTGCTTTGGGTAAAATAGACATTTTCACAATGTTAAGTCTTCCTATTCATGAGGAGGGTAGCTTTCACCATTTATGTTACTCTCTCTTAGTTTCTTGTAGTAAGGGCTTGTAGTTCTCTTTGTAAGGGTCTGTTATCTCTCTGGTTAGATTAATTCCTAGGTACTTTATCTTCTTAGGGGCTATCATAAATGGTATTGATTTGATAATTTCTTCATTAATAGTCTCGTTGTTGGTATAAAGGAATCCAACTGATTTACTTATATTTATTTGTATCCTGAGACTTTGCTGAACTTTTCTATCAGTATGAGTAGTTTACTTATAGATTCTTTGGGATTCTCTGCATATACAATCATATCATCTGCAAACAGGGAGATTATGACTTCTTCTTTGCAGATGCAGATGCCCTTTGTTTCTTGGTCTTGTCTAATTGCTGTGGCTAGAACTTCTAGTACAATGTTGAATAGGAGAGGTTAGAGTGGGCATACTTGTCTAGTTCCTGTTCTCAAGGGAAACTCTTTCAGTCTCCATTCAGGGTGACGTAGGCAGGTGGCTTTGTATAAATGGCCCTTATTTCATTGAGGAATTTTCCGTCTATGCCTATTTTGCTAAGCGTTTTTAGCAAGAATGGGTGTTGGACTTTATCGAGTGCCTTTTCTGCATCAATGGGCAAAATCAGGTGATTCTCATCTTTTGTGTTATTTATGTGGTTAATCACATTAATTGTTTTTCTGATGGTGAAACAGCCTTGCATCCGTGGTATGAATCCAAATTGGTCAGGATGGATTATTGTTTTGATATGTTGTTGTAGTCTATTGGCAAGAATTTTGTTGAAGATTTTTGCACCTAGATTCATGAGTGATATCGCTCTGTTGTTCTCCTTTTTTGTTGGGTCTTTCCCTGGCTTTGGTATTAGGGTTATGCTGGCTTCATGGAATGAGTTTGGGAGTACTGCATCCCTTTCTAAGCTGCGAAATAGTCTCAGTAGTATTGGAGATAACTTTTCTCTAAAAGCTTGGTAGAATTCTGCAGTGAAGCCATCTGGGCTGAGGGTTTTTTGGCTGGCAGTGTTTCGATGACATTTTCAATCTCTTCCTTTGTGATGGATTTATTAAGTTGTTCTGCTTCACGTTGTGATAATTTGGGTAGCTTGTATGAATCAAGGAAGTTGTCCATTTCCTCTAGGTTTTCAAATTTGTTAGAGTACAATCTTTCATAGTATTCTGTTATGATATTTTTGATTTCTGGTGGATCTGTTGTGATTTCTAATTTGTGTTATTTGTTTCCTTTCCTATTTTTCTTTAGTACATTTAGCCACTGGTTTGTCAATTTTGTTCATCTTTTCAAAAAACCAGTTTTGGGTCTTTCAATTGTTTTTCTATTCTCTAATTCCTTTAACTCTGCTGTAGTCTTTGTGATCTGGTTTCTTCTGGTGCCTGAGGGATTCCTCTGTTGTTCAAGCTGTAGGGTTAGTTCTTTGATTTGGTTTCTTTCTCCCTTACAGATGTGTGCATTTGTGGAGATAAACAGACCTCTGAGCACTGCTTTGGCTGTATCCCATAGGTTCTGGTAGGAATTGTCTTCATTCTCATTGGAATCCATGAAATTCTTTTTTTCTTCCTTGATTTCTTCTACAAACCATGTTTTTTTTTTTTTTTTTTTTTTTTTTTGAGCAAGATGTTGTTCAGTTTCCAAGAGTTCCACTTTCTATCTATGTTTTTTCTGCTATTGATTTCTACTTTTATGGCTTTATGATCTGAGAAAATGCTTTGCAGTAATTCAATGATACAACAAACCACAATCAACAGAAGACAAAATAGATAAATGGGAACTATTAAGAATCAAACACTTTTGCACATCCAAAACTTTATTATTAGAATTAAAAGGACACCTACAGAATGGGAAAAAATATTTGGTAACTCTATGTCAGACCAATGCCTGATCTCCATAATCTATAAGATTCTACAAAATATCAATAAGAAGAAGATAAATCATCACATTAAGCGATGGGCAAAGGAGATGGACAGATATTTCTCTAAAGAAGAGATCCAGGCAGCCAAAAAACACATGCGGACATGTTCACAATCTTTAGTTATTAAAGAAATTCAAATCAAGACGACAATGAGATACCATCTCACCCCAACAAGGTTGGCTATGATCCAAAAAACACAAAACAACAAATGCTGGCTAGGCTGTGGAGAAAGTGGAACTCTTCTACACTGTTGGTGGGGTTGCAAAATCATCCAGCCTCTTTGGAAAGCAATCTGGGTCTTTCTTAAAAAAATGGATATAGATATACCATTTGACCCAGTAATCCCACTACTTGGAATATATCCTACAGAATCAAGGCCTTTCACACCAACGGACACATGCACAAGAATGTTTATTGCAGCACAGTCCATGATAGCAAAAAGATGGAATCAACCCAGGTGCCCAACAACAGAAGAATGGATAGGTAAACTATGGTATATATACTCAATGGAGCACTACGCAATGATAAAGAATAATGAGAATTCCAGAAAACATCTCATAACCTGGTTTCAACTGGAAGACATTATGATGAGTGAAAGTAGTCAGTAACAGAAGAACAAATATTGCATGAGACCTCTATGATAAGATCTCAAAAACAGTCTTATGTATAGAAGAAAAGACTCTTTGACAGCTGCAAGGGAGGGAAGGGAGAGAGCGCAAAGGGGAGGGTTTAGATTAGATAGTTGCTAGAAATCTGGTTGGGTGAAATCGGTGATAGCACACATTAGAAACAAGAACAATATTACGTGGACTTCAGCATAACTTGAATACTCCTTCCATCTTAACCCAATATTACAAGGATAGAGTAGCTGGGGTAGGGGGCAGGGGACCATGCTCTTAGGTGAAATCGAGACCAATTGGCACAACTAGCATTTTGCTAAGAGGGCTCTCTGCACCCCACATTGGTGAGTGGCATCCATGGTCTTAAAAGCTTACATGGGATAAAGACAACCCAGAAGATAGAGAGACCCACATGAGTGGGTGACTACATCGACTTGGGACCAGAGGAACCAGATGGTGCCTGACCACCAGCAGTGATAGCCGTGATGGAGCTGACTGAGTTGAGTCTCACTCACAACACAAGAATAAAAAGTGGTACATCCTGAGATCTCCACTAAAAGACTTCAATTGATGGTCCAGTGGTTTTGGGGTTACCCTGGGAGCATGGCCCCTGGCCCTGATGCTGTCCTTGCCCATAAATCATAATGAGGGTCCATTCTTCACACACAAATGGATTGGACTTGGCGATGCAGAGTGACCATATATTGGATACACTTTATGGTTCTATGCATCTATAGGATATTATCCTGCTGACCTCTGGCTGGAGGAAGGAGAGTGGGTGGAGACAGGGGAAAGGAGACTGTTGGGAAGATGAGACATGCATGGAACAGAGAGGAATAGTGTACTGTCACCAGATAGGGAGAGCAGTGGAAGCTGCATATAGTTGGGCGTGTAAATTTATACGGGAATGTACATTTTCAATCAGTCATATTAAATAAAATAATAATAATAAAATAAAATAAAAAAGGAAAGGGGAGCAAGCAGAAGATTGGGGAAAGCAGTGCCAGGAGCAGTATATGTGCTTTGGACCTCAGGTTCCTGTGCCAAGAATGTTAACAGACCAAAGAAAGGCTGACTCAACAAAACGACCTTCCTCCAGAGCCAACAAAGAATGTGTGTGTTCCCTTGGAGTTGACATCCTGAATTTGGACTTTCAGCCTCCTGGAATGTATAAGAATAAACTTTGTTAAAGTAAAAAAAAAAGTTTTCTTTGTTGGTGTAGAGTAATCCAACTGATTTTTGTATGTTTGTCTTGTATCCAGATACTGTGCTGACCTATTTTTTCCAGTAGTTTTCTTGTGGATTCTTTTAGGTTTTCTTTGTATAACATCATATCACCTGCAAATAGAGATACTTTGACATCTTCCTTACCAATTTCGATGCCATTTATTTCTTTTTGTAGTCTGCTCTGGCTAGAACCTCCAGCTAAATGTTGAATAAAAGTGGTGACAAAGGGTGTCCTTGTCTGGTTCCTATTCTTAAGGAGAATGCTTTCCAACTCTATACATTTAGAATGACGTTGGCTGTTTGCTTTGTATAAATGTCCTTTATTATATTGAGAAATTTCCCTTCTATTTCTATTTTGCTGATAGGTTTTAACAAGAACGGATGTTGGATTTTTTTTTATAAATATAGTTTTTTATCATGCATCACACTTATTCGTACCTAACAAGCGGAAAATGAATTAATACATTGTGTAAAGTATTCCCAAAACTTCTTTACATTTAGAGTCGAATTCTTTCTCTCTCCTTCAGTTTTATGGTACTTTTATATGCTGAAATGTTTCCTTTGTATGTCTTTCAAATTTTTTTTTTATTTTTAAATAATATTTTATTGAGTTTTTGGTGCAAGTTTACATAACAAGTTAGTTTCCAATTTAACAATTTCTACACTATTTTTCAGTGACATTAGTTACATGTACCACAATGTGTCAACATTCTCTTTAATTGTCTTAAGTTTGTTACACTTCCAGTACTCTAGTTCCCTGACCCCTTATCTTCTCATTCTTGCTTTTTTTAAAAACAAAAATTTACTTTAGATGAAGGGTTACTGAGCAAATTAGCTTCTCATTCAATAATTAGTGCACATATTGTTTTGTTACATTGGTTGCCAATCATACAACATATCAACACTTACCCTTAGTTTGCCCATTATCAGCTTTCCTGTCTCCTCTAGCTTTCTAGTGTTTGCCTCTTGCCTGGTGTGTCAATTTAATCTCGTTTGTTTTATGGGCTTGTCTAATCTTTGGCTGAAGGTGTGACTTTGTTGCAGAGCTAAGAAGGTGTTCAGCAGCTGTACTCTCAGAGCTTCTGCAGTCTCTGTCAGAAAGGTAAATCGTCTTTTTTTTTAGTTAGAATTTTGTTCTACATTTTACTCCAGCTCTCTCCAGCATCCTCTGTTGTGATCCCTCTCAGAGCAGCCAATGGTGACAGCAGAATACCATCTAGTTGCGCTGGCCTCAGACTGGTAGAAGATGTAGTAGTTGCGGTCTATTAACTCTTTGAACTAATCATTCTCTTGCATCTTCAGTTTTCTTCATTCCACCTTGTTCCAGATGGGGTGAAACAAGTGGAGTATCTTAGATGGACTCTCAGATCCTTTTATAGATCCCAAGAACTGCCACCAAAGTAAAATGTAAAACATTTTCTTTGTAAGCTATTTTATGCTGGTTGAGCTAGATGTCCTCCAAGACTGTCGTCTCCATAGCCCTCAAACTAGTTATTCTACACCTTAGGGAGTTTGCTTGTATCTATGGACCTTACATGACTTTAACTTGTACAAGTTGTGCTGGATTCCCCAGTATTGTGTACTGCATTAACTTTCACCAAAGTTACTACTTTCTGTTGTCTATTTAGTTTTTTTCCCTTTCCACTTCTTTCCTCCCTTGCAACCATCAAAGAATGCTTCTTCTGTTTTTGGTTGGAGCATATCTACCTGATCTTAGTGTCAGAACCAAGGGATTTATGCTTAATATAGCCAATTGGGAACAAGAAATTTTGGTTTTCCAGAGGTCTCTGTACTGTGCAACCCTTGTATCATTATTTCCTTGTGCTCTTCATCTTCCTTTCCTTATTCTCCCCTTAGTTGGTTGTTTTCTTTCCTGTATCATTCTATCAGTGTCCAATATCATCACACAGTAAAACACACATGATTGGAACTAAACTGTATTAATGGAAAAATTCAGATTTACTGAGGTCAAATTATGTTCATATCCCTGTCCTATTTATTTATTTTTTACAGTACATTAAATGAATTATGTTGATATTTTCATCACTATTTTGGGCACAGGAAGCAAAATGTACTATAATATTACTAGAGGAACTCATATGAGGGCAATTCCATACACTTAAGTGAGAAAATTAAAAGAAATTAAAAGTATATTCATTCAGTATTCAATCACTTAACCAATATTTACTGAATGCCAAGTATGTACCAGGTACACTGTTGTAGAACCCCTTTGTGAGAAAAAGTGCTATAAACTTGTCATGAAGTTTATAATCTGATGATTTCACATTCTGTCCTTAATCTATTCTATCTCAAATTTGTCTATTCAAGACCCCTTTTTTAAGTTCCAAAGCTATATGTCCACCAATTTCCTTAATATTTCCCCTTGAATATCACTTCAAAGTCAAGATGCCCGGGACTGAACTTACAAACCCAAACTTATGAACACGCTTCACTATCTTCCAAGAAAGAATACAATCTACTCCTCTTCCATACGTTCCTATTTTAGTTAGTATTATTTTTATCAACATGCTGTTTCAAAGAAGAAACTCAGAGGTAGAGATATCTTCCTTTACTCAGACCAGTTTCTTATCTATAGGCAAGTCCTCTATTGATTTTATCTCTTAACACTTCACAGCTCTGTCCACTTCTCATTTTCACCATGATCACCATAGCCTTAGAGCAAACCACTATCATCTTTCATGTGGACTGCTGCAAGAGCCTCCAAAATCATCTCTATACATCAGTGCTTATCACTGCCTCACTCTACCTTTCACCCTATAGCCAGGATGGACACAAACATGATCATGTGTTTGCTTTATTATTTGTTTCATCCCTAAGACCTAGTGCCTAGAAATAGTAAGCACTCTACATATTTACTGGATGAATAAATAAATGTCACTTTTTTCCTTACTTTGCTAACTATCAGCATCTTTGACATGGCCTGTAAGATGCTACATCACCTGTTGTCCATGTTAGTGCTCCAATATCATCTCTTATAACTATTTCTCCTAAACTCTTACTCTCTGTGACTTAACCATCCAAACTGGGCTTTTTCAGCTGCCCAACAAAATCAGAATTTCTTTTGCTGAGTAGTCCAGCCCCAGGTCTAGAATTGGTACAATCTAAATGTTTACTAAATGAAGGCAAAGACAAGCACTTTCTTGAGAAACCTGTTAACTATTAATTGTAATTAAGTTTATGATTTTATCATAAAATCATAAATATTTCTATATCACTCTATAGTTTACAACATCCATTGCCTACTTTGATCTTTAAGATAATCCTATGGAAAAAACATTCTTATCCTTTCATGCTATTCCCAGATAGCAAGGCTGAAGGTTATACATCTTTACCAGATGGTAAGTGTCAGAGCTGGTAGTTCATTCATGTCTTTAGATTTCAATCCTATGCTCTTTTGCTCTATAACATTCTGAAAGAAGAGATATCAATACATTTAAGTTACTGGGAGAATAAGCCAGAATAAAGTGTTAACAGTTCCAATATTTCTAAACATCAATAAGGGAGGTTTGAGCAGGTGATAAAGGAAAAAAAAAAAAAAAAAAAACACTGCCACTGAGGCAATTCTTACTCATAGTAACCATATAAAACAGAGTAAAATTGCCTGATAGGTTTTCAAGCCTGTAAACCTTTATGGAAGCAGACTGCCACATGTTTTTCCTACAGAGTTGCTGGTGAATTGAAACCACTGACCTTTTGATTAGCAGCAGAGCACTTAACCACTATGCCACCAGCACTGCTCAGGCTCTACCCAGGTGTCCTTTTCTCCAACACAGCCTGAAAGCTCTCAAAACACTAACAAGGCAATCACAGGTTGCATCTCGTTTTGTTTTATCTCATTGATCAAATAATGAGATGGCAATACCCAACCCAACCAAACCCAATCCACTACAGCCACGTGCTTTAATAACTGGGTGGCCAGAGCTCCTACTTGTGTGGATGTAGTGGTTATCAGATGGCTTCAGAGCCACTAAGAGCTGTTCTTGTTCCTTCTGACTCTAGAATGTGAAGAAATAGACTTACCTAAAGACTAAAAGTGAAAGTATGTTCATTTACTGAGCTCCCAGTATATGCCAGACACTGTCCAGTGTGTTGGGAATGCAAAGGTGAAGGACTCCTGTACCCTAGGATTGACTGCAGTGCTTTGGGAAACATCAGCACATGAGCAAATAATAATAAATCAATGTGGTAAATGCAGTAATAGATGCAGAAAGGCTCTGGAAGCACAGAGAGAACTATCTACCTTTGCCTATATGATGTCCGAGAGATTATCTTGATTAAACATAGCCCCAAGGGCCAATTAAATGTATCATAGTGTTACCTTGAACTATAAGCTCAGTGAAAATGCCAGGGTCTGTCTGACTTATTTTTATATCCCCAGCACCTAGTATAACCGGCAGGTATGCCTAACTCAAGCCATGATGTTTTCAACTGCCTTATATGCATATGAAAGCTGGACAATAAATAAGGAAGACCAAAGAAGAATGGATGCCTTTGCATTATAGTGCTGGTGAAGACCACCAGAAGTACTTGGAAGAAGTACAGCTAGAATGCTCCATGGGCATGTTACCAGGAGGCGCCAGTCCCTAGAGAAAGGCATTATGTTTGGTAAGGCAGAGAGTCAGTGAATAAAAGGAAGATCATTAGTGAAGTAGATTGGCACAGTGGGCCCAACAATGGCCTCAAGCATAGCAGCTAGTCCAGGACTAGGCAGTGTTTCATTCTGTTATACGTAGGGTCACTATAAGTCAGAGCAAACTTGAGAGCACCTAACAACAGCAACACATTAATTTAGTTAAGCAAACTGAACTGCCAGGTTAGAAATACTGAGGAAACTCACAACGCGCTTGTCTACTCTTGGGATAAAATATAACTTGTAGACCATGTGATGAATCTCCTTTCAGTTCCTCAGCTTGGCTAATCTTTCTTACCCTGAAAGCATTTTTAAACATTGACATATTAAGAAAACCTGTAACATTTCTTTCTATTAAGACTTTTGGCTACAGAATCTATCCATTTTTAAAAGTTGTCCTACCTGAGAGAGAGACTGTCACAGTTTCCTCCATCACAATGGTCTTTAGACTCTTGTCCTCAGTTTCTCTTAATGAATAAAAACAATCTCAAAAAGTCTAGGTGTTGTGTGTGTGTGTGTGTGTGTGTGTGTGTGCGTGCGTGCACGGATGTGTGTGTGTGACCATCGGTATCTCTTACATTAAATGGCCCCATGTGTTAGCACTGACTCTGATAGCACCATAAATTAAATGCCTTCTCATTCAGTTACCAACTTCTGTCAATTCTTCCTCAAAGATGACTCTTGAATCTCTCTCTTCTTCTTTATCATATCTTGTCATCATCTCTCATTTAGACTTTTGCATTAACATCCTAACCTCATGTCCATAGAGCTTCTGAAGTGATCCTAAACTTCATTTTTCAAAAACCCTTGATGACTCTCCTTTGCTAGTGGGTTAAACTTAACATTCTTTAGCATGGTTTGCTAAACTTTTGTGCCTTGCTTGGTTAGTGGTTGGAAAGCATATTGGGCTGAAATTAATTGCAGTATGTTATTTGTAAACAGAGAAGTCGTAGCCCCTGATCACTTAGTTATTTCTGCCGATTGAAATTGATTTATAAAACCACTGTCTGGTGAAATTCCTATTCACTATCCTTTCACATGCAGAGGTACAAAACAGTTACAGACTGCTATGCTTAGATGTTGAAAGACTGTCTCTTGAAAAAGAAAAAGAAATTGCTCTTATGGAGAAAGTGGAAGCCATGAAAATAGCACTTTTCCATTGACAGACGGTCCCTGATGTATTTCTGCTGGTGATTTAGAAATACGTACTTTAACAGAATTGGGATTATAACCATTTATATGTATCAACAGAGGCTCAAGTCAGCCCCTCAAGTTCGGTTATCAATTCTACTGTCAGGTGAGCCTTGCTTTTATAAAGGACTCTCCAGAGTCTGCTGAAAACTTTACCAATGAAAACCTTAAAGGTATTGCCTCATTTAAAAATTTTTTAGAGGGCTTGTTGTCTTAACTCCTCTATTTGTGTGTGTGTGTGCCTGTATGTAGATCCTGTCTTTCACAATATTGATATATCATGCCTTTTATAATAAAACCAGTTGCCACAGAATCAACTCTGACTCATGGCAACCTCATGTGTATCACAGCAGAGCTGCCATTCCGTAGGGTTTTCAAAGGCTGAGTTTTTGGAAATAGATCACCAGTCCTTTCTTCCAAGACACCTCACAGTAGACTCAAACCTCTAAACTTCTGGTTAGCAACCTAGCACCTTAACCATTTCCACATTTGCACCACCTAGGGACTCCACCTGCTAACAATAGAAGAGTCGTTTTTGAGCTTTCTGAGCAGCCATAGCATGTTGTATGAGTCATTTGCCTGCTCCTGCCCTGTCTACCAGTCTGTTTTGCCTTTAGATTTTAAAGAGAGTGTTTTAATAAGGAGACAATTCTAGTGAGGCAGAGAAAATAAATTGATTAAATAAGTTAAAGCCTCTCAGTTTTTGAAGTTGTGGTCTGTCTGGCACAGCAGCTGGGGCTTAATGCAGAGTGGATAACACAGAATCTTGGGTCTTCAAAAGTGAGTTATTAAAATTCTAATGTAAAAAAATCTGCCACCTCCTTTTTTTTCTAAGCCTCAACTTTTGCTTCTTTCCAGATCCAAGATAATAGAAAAACAAATTGTGAAGGGTAAGATCCACTGACACAGCTCTGGGAGTATAGAAGTCAGTGAGCTCTCTTCCTGTCCACTCTACTGGGGGATTTCTGAGATTTCTCCCTGGAAAGATGACTGAGATCTGAATTTGAATTCTGATTCCTTCATGACTGTCTGCCAAGTTAACTCATCTATGAGGTGAAGGCCTTGTTCTGATGGTTTTTCAGGGGTCGAGGAAAGGAAGAGAGAGGTTTTTGTCTCTAATAATATATGAATCTGTAATCTGCTCCCACAGTCCTAGTAAAGAGCTCTCTATGGATAATGAGTGGGTTCCTTGTATGCTGACCTCCTGAAAAGTGCATAGGACAGAGGAGAAATGGAAAAGAGAAGGAAATATGGTAATATAACTTGAGTCAAGAAATCCTATCTTCAGTCCTTTCATATATGTCTCTCTATGGGCCTTCTTCAAGCATGACTCCTTTGTGACTCAGTAGAATTTCAAGACTAAGTCTGATTCTGTACTTCCAAGGGAAGCAATATGCATCTTTTTTTTTAGGGGCAGGGGAAAGGATGAGTATAGTGGTGGTGAGAGGGGACAGATGTTTGTACCAGATGGCAAACTCATTGTTTTTTCCAACTCTTGGTGACCTCACATGTTTCAGAGTAGAACTGTTAATCTTATGAAATCCTGAGTGGCACAAATAGTTAAACATTCAACTACTAACTGAAACATCGATGATTTCAATTCATGGAGAAGCTCCTTGGAAAGAAGGCCTGGTGATCTGCTCCCAGAAGTTCATGGCCTTGGAAACCCTATGAGGTGCAGTCACACTCTGCAACACGTGGGATTGCCATAAGTCAGAATTAACTCAATAGCAATAAGTTGGCTTCATTAATCTTACAGAAGTAGATCACCAGGCCTTTCTTTTGTGGCAACACTGGGTGGGTTTGAACCACCAACATTTCGGTTAGTACTTAAGTGTGAAGGGGGGCAGAGTCAATATGGCAGAATAAGCACACATCTCTTTATATCCCTCTGGAAACCAAGACCTGAACTGATAATCAAGCAGAGCCTTCTGGTCACCTAGTGAGCCCCAGGACAAGTCACAGTGCTGTTAATTTGGACTTCATACCATTGAACAAAAAACCTCCTCTCTTTCTCCTCTCTTTCGCTGACTCCTGCTCCTGGCTAGCCCTGGCTCTCACGGACTGAAGGTAACGCACCATTTTGATGTTTTTTTTTCTCTGCCTTGGCCGGCAGGTGGAGCTCGGTTTTGCCTAGTGGCTAGTCTAAGACACACTGCTGGTGGGATAGGCAGGCAAAATTGCCATATTTTGAGAGCCAGGCTTAGGACTCTGTTCATCTAGCCACTTTGAGCCTGTCTTTTAATCTCTGCCACAGCATGGTTTGTATGGAACCATGGTGCCTGTGTGCGGGACACCATGTTGGATACGGAGATTTTAGCGGGACGTAATTCTAAACCTGGGATCCAATGTCTGCAAACAAGACAGAGCTTCTCCAACAGAAAAGCAGTAATTTACACAGTGTCACCTACGATGGGGACCCATCAACAGAGGCTGAGGGATCACTACATCTCGGCTACTTTAGCCCCTCTATCCACCGACCTTGTGGAAGGTGCCATCTTAGATACAGTGCCTGCAGCTGGACCTAATTCTTAGCTTGGGAGCCAGAGCCTGCCCACAGGAGAGCGCTTTTCTACCAGAAAAGCAGTACTCTACACAGTGTCACCTAAGGCTGGGCCTGTCAGCAGACACCAACAGGGCAGAAGCATTGCTGTATTTTGAGCTAGTTCGTATCATCTGGGGTTGGATATAGAGGTGCTTACTTTGCCAGTTGGGAAGGGTGACCTCTACACCTGAAAACCTGACTGACTTGGGAAGTGGTCAGATACCTTTTGTTTTACATTTTAAGACAGCCTAGGGTCGCCATGAGTCGGATCCGACTCGACGGCACTTGGCCTGGCTTGGCAGGGAAACATCTGCAGTCCATCCTCACAGTATCTCTCCCAGCTTTTGCTTACTCAAATGAAACCTCCAAAGCAACAGACGCTTATAGCAAACAAGAAATCACCCATGGCTTCAGAAGGCTCCCAAACAAAACAACCAAGGAGTTTTCCCAATGAAGAAACTTTTCTGAAATCATCACAAGGTGAATACAAAAGAATTATGTACACAGCCCTTAAATGCAGCAGAACAAAAGGAAAAATTAAGCAAGCTGTTCGATGTGATGGAACACCAGTACTCTGAAATCTTACAGATCAAGAATAAAATAAAAGACATAGAAACTTCCATTCAAAGCCAAGAAAACAGAATGGAACAAATGGAAGAAAGAATTTCTGACTTAGAAGACGGAGATACTGACACCAGCATCTTTGAGCAGAAATCAGAAAAAAGAAACATGGAAAATGAAGAAGCACTAAGAAGCATGTGGGACTCTATTAAGAGGAACAAACTTCAATTAATTGGAGTCCCTAAACAGGATGAGACACCTGAGAACACAGAGTATCATTGCTGAGCTGCTGACAGAAAACTTCCCAGAAATCATGAAGGAAGAGAATATAGATATCCCAGATGCATGTCATAAGCCACCCAATATAGATCTCAAAAGAAAGACTCCAAGACATATTATAATCAGCCAAGCCAACCAAGTGCCATCAAGGCGGATCTGACTCATGCTCAAGTTTAACAAAATGAAACATAAGCAGCAACTCTTAATGGCAGCAAGACTCAAAGCAAAGCTAACATTCAGAGAGAAACCCTGTGGGCTTTCATCACATTTCTCAGCAGAAACCATGCTGGCATGGAGACAGTGGCATGACACATTCAAAGGCTTGAAGAAGAACTTCCAACCAAGAATTATATATCCTGCAAAACTATCTTTCAAGTGTGAAAATGAAATTAAGACATTCGCAGATAAACAGAAACTCAGAGACTTTGTAAAAACCAAACCAAAACTACAAGAAATACTGAAAGAAGTTCTTGACTTTGGCTCAAAAGAACAAAACCACTAATTTTATGTTTTAGAACAACACACCATCCAGAATTCTACTCAGTTAGGGAAGGCTCCAAATTCAGTCACAGCTTTAATACTGAAAGAAGCAATCCAGTGAGTATCATGAAAACTATGGTGCCATCACATTAAAAAGAGGGATGTACTGCAGTCATTATAGTCCTTCCAGATGGAGAGGAAGATGACAATTATATTTGGGTTTGACCAAGCTAAGTGCCATTGAGTCAGATCAATAGTTTATTAAGGGAGATCGTAGGGGCAGCCGTAAAGCACAACAAAGATGTATCATACCATTTCAAGAAATGTAACACAGGAGTCTCAACAGCTACAAAACCAGCTCTGAAAAAGGGAAAAATGAACTCACAAAAAAGAATGTCCCAGAACAGACTAATAAGGACAACTGAGAAAACACCAGCACAAAAATAAACATATCACAATGGCAGCAATGAACACATACCTATCAATAATTACATTAAATGTGAGTGGACTGAATGCTCCACTAAAGAGACAATGAGTGACATCTTGAATCAAAAGACATGACCCATCCATATGTTGTATTCAAGAAACTCACTTGAGACTTAAAGATAGGAACAAACAAAATTAAAAGATGGAAGAATATATATCAAGCTAACAATGAACAAAGAGGAGCAGGTGTGGCAATTCTAATCTCAGACAGTACTTAAGTGTGAACTGTTTGCACTACCCAGGGACCAAGAAGCTCAAAGGTGATTGGCAAAGGTAAAGGAGAACTTGAGGTGTCTGAGGATGGAAACACAGACTTGTGTTGACAAATCAGGTACTGAACATTTACTATGTGCTGGAAATGACTTTGAATGCTCTACATGTGCTAATTGGTCAGATCTCTCAATAGCTCTGTGTTTTAAATATTGTTAATTACATAGCACTTCTCCTGAGTTGAGTTCATGAACTTAATTAGCAGTCCTTGTAAATAAGTAAGTGAATGAAAGAATGGAAGAAACTGGGAGCCTCTAGACAGATTGAAAGAATCAGAGCTTAGTGGCTTATGGCTGGTGGACTCTTAAAATTCACTCCTGGGAACATCTGCAGTCTTTACTCATATCCATGTTTACACATACTTCCTGCACACCCTTTCTTAGTTCTTTCCAGTATTTGCAGGTCTCTCTCTCCAGTGAAAAAAGGCTCTGATGAATTATTTCCTGGCCTTATTTGTTTCAAGTGATATCTGTGCTCATTATATTTTGAATAAAATGAAAATTCGAATCATGGCCAGATAAGATCATAAAGGAATAGTAAAGAATAGAGTTAGACCAGAATTTCATTCCTGTTCTATCACTTACTAGTTAATGAGGCCTTTGGCAAGCTTTTTATGAGGTACCAGTGACTTTTTACTTTACCTGAAGGTAAAGGAAATATTGAAAGAAAGACATTTTGATGACATTTAGGACTTCAAGGGTAATACAGTGACAATTCCGATGGTTATTCCAGGAAACGAGATCCAAAATTGCTTTGAAGAGTGGACTAGGCTCTGGTGTCAGTGCATAGCTTCCCAAGGGGAATACTTCAAAAGTGTCCATGGTGATATTCAGCAATGAGTTATGTAGTACTTTTTCTAGGATGAGTTTGTGAATGTAATTGTCAGACCTTGTATACTAGAAAACAACATGCATTGTTGAAGAAAAACAAAGTAGGAAAGTACTGAAACAATGCTGCAGTTTTAAATAGAATAGTCATAGAAGGCCTAATTGAGAAAGTTGTAAGCAAAACCTGAACTAAGTGAGAGTCATGTAACTATCAGGAGAAGAACATTTCAGGCAGAGGAGCTAGATAGTGTGAACACCCTTGAGGGAGGCACATACCTACATCTTAAAGGAGGTCATTGTGACTAGAGTAAATAAGGGTGGCAGTATGAGTAAGCGTCAGGTGGTAATGGGTCTCTAAACTGTGACCATAGAGGTCATTGTAGGGACTTTTACTTACAAAGTGATCCTAAACACTATTGCATATTTTTAGCAGAGAGATGACATGATCTGACCTATTTTAAAAAGACTGTTTTGACTTTCATATTGTATGACGAATGTACTGTAGAGGGTTAATTATGGAAGCAAATAGATTAGTTAATTTAAGAAGATTTTGCAATAACCCAAACAAAAGATGATGCCTAGGGGATCAGAAGTCTGATATGGGTTTCACTAGACTAAAATCTAGGTGCTGTCAGGCCGTGTTTCTTTCTGGAAGCTCTAAATGGGAATTCATTTCCTGCTCATTCTTATCGGCAGAATTCAGTTTCTTTTGGTTTTAGGACTGAGGTCTCTGTTTTCTTTCTGGCTGTCAGTTGAGGGCTGTTTACAACTTCTAAGGCTCTCTCTCCAATCCTTGAACATATTCTCCCTCATTTCAGAACCAGAAACAGGGTATCAAATCTTTCTCACAATGGCATCTATCTGACCTTCCTTGCATCATCTGATGAATACCTAGTCTGATACCACCCATAGTTGGAGTGTTTGAAGGTATGGCATTCTCACAAGGCCTCTCTGAGTATATCCGTCAACACTATACAATTAACTCACTATTTTATAATCCGTGGTCAGCTTGGTAATACAGTTTTACATTTGCTCTCTCTCCTTCTCTGCCTTACTGCTTTCTCTTTCATCTAATTTCTTGAATTGTAAACTTTCAGAAAGGGTTAGCGTGTACACTTTTGCCTCAGGTTCTGTTTTCTTGGGAGTTCAAGCTAAGATGTATGAAATATTGCTGCA
Source organism: Heterohyrax brucei (assembly GCA_028571685.1). Taxonomy (NCBI): domain Eukaryota; kingdom Metazoa; phylum Chordata; class Mammalia; order Hyracoidea; family Procaviidae; genus Heterohyrax; species Heterohyrax brucei. Next base: position 60,222,764 of record CM053166.1, read on the forward strand.
GTTACTAAGATGTTAAGTTCAAAGTTGAAGGGCTTTAAATATTAGGTTTAAGAATTTGGATTTGGGCCTTATCCCATGGTTGTGGATAAAGGGAGGACGTTAGACAGGGGTGCAGATTGCAAGCAGCAGAAACCAGCTCTGATTAACTTAAGAAGAAAATTGATTTAATAGAGGACTAATGGGGAAGCCCTCAGGACAGAAGGTTGGGGTGGGGAACAGCAAGATCTTTGGAGGCACAGAAGCAAAGAGAGCACTAAAAAAATTCACAATGGTACTTGTGGACCCTCTCTTTAGGAGGCTATCATCAGAGGACTCACTTCAGATTAGATGGTGATCACGCATTCTCAATATATGTCAGTGAAATGAAAGAGAAAGTCTAATAGAAAAGAGTTAGAAAGACGTCAGAAATAGACGAAACCTGTGAAGGAGCTCCCCTCAAGGAGTACAGGAAGTGGGGACTGAGACTGTGAAGCCTTGATAACAGAGAAGGATATGTTCATTTCCTAACAGAAGAGAAGGAAGATAATGATTCTAAACGCAAAGAGTCTCTGGATGGTGGGAAGGACAGGTGAGGTGATACAGGCTGGATAGAACTTCTAAGAAGATGGGCTTACTTTGTGATTCCTCCGCTGTGTGATTATTTACTTCACTTCTTTGCCTCAGTTTTTTCATATTTTAAAAAAAGAATTTCAGGCTCAAAAGTCCATTTCAGCCTAATCAGCCTTCACTGCCTTATCTTCTTTGTTGGTGGGAATGGTGATGGTTAGGTTTGGCAGATTCTTGGCTAGATGGAGTTCTTTAGGTTTCTCCAGTTTTACCAGCATTTTCAGACATGTTCCTCCAAAGTTATTCCATTTCTGGCAGTATCCTTGTTCTTGTACATGGAGAGACTAGGCAGTGATCCTTTCAGCCAAGAAGAAGAATTCTCATCATCTACCCTTGGTCTAAGTCATTTGACTTCTGCTCACTTTTTTGGTTTTGTTAATTCTTTCAATTGTTTTTCTATTCTCTAGTTCATTTAGTTCTGCTCTAATTTTTATTCTGTTTTCTTATGGTGCCCAGAGAGTTCTTTTTTTTTGTTTTCTTTTACTTGTTTGAGTTGTAGGATTAATTCTTTGGCTTGGGCCCTTTTTTCTTTCCAGATGTGTGCATTTATAGAGATAAATTGATCTCTGAGCACCGCTTTTGCCGTATCTGTCAGGTTCTGGAAGGATGTATTTTCATTCTCATTTGATTCCATGAATTTCTTTATTGTGTCCTTGATTTCTTCTATAATCCATGAATTTTTGAGCAAGGTCTTTGTTTTAGTCAGCTAGGGCTGCTCTAACAGAAATACCACAGAGTGGATGGCTTTAACAAAGAAAGATTTATTCTTACACAGTCCGGTAGGTTGCGAGTCCATATTCAGGGTGTCCGCTCCAGGGAAAGACTTTCCCCTTGATGGCTCTGGAGGAAAGTCCAGTATTGCATCAGTCATTGTCCAGGGAGCGTCCTAACGCAAGAACCTCTGGTCTGAAGGACGCGTTCTGCTCCCGGTGCTGCTTGCTTGATGGTAGCGAGGTTCTCAAATTGTCCTTGGTTGTTTTTCCTTTTATTCCTTGCAAGCTAAAAGCATTAAGGGTGGGGCAAGCCATACTCCAGGGAAACTTCCCCATAGCAGGAATTCACAGCCCCACCCTAATCCTTTAACCTACAGGTTAGCAAAACCACACAATGGAGGACATTTCCAAGATACTGGGAACCATATCCCAGCCACATGGCTGCACACATTTTTGGGGGGACACAATTCAAACCATGACATCCCACCCTTTGACAACCCAAAAATCACATCACAAAACATTTAAAACATTCATCTCACCATGGCAAAATTATGTCCATCCATATAACAGAAGTCTTAAATCAGTTCCAAGTCCAAAATACAAAAACTCTTCTACATCTGTGAAACTTAGAAGGCATTAACAGGCAACAGGCAAGTCAACAGAACACATTACATTAGCCCTCAAAGCTTTGGAAATACTCTTACATTTTCTGAGACATTCTACACAACAGCAATGCTCTCCAGACTCTAGGTATCGGCCACACTCTCTGGTTTCTGAGTGGAGACCTCCAGCCCCGTGCTACAACTTTGCCTTCAAGGCCCACTTGGACAGAAACTCTGTCCCATCGGCTTTAGGAGCACCCTAAGCCCAACTGAGTGGCAATTCCACCCTTACGAACACAGCACGCCATGGTTCCACCCTTTCAAACCCCTGAAGTCATGGCCATACCTCTTGAGACTGAGGCAGCTCAGCTTCTCACGCTATCTGCCTCTTCAGCTTCAGCTTCCTATGGCCGCATGGCCTGGGCCTCAGGCCCACATCTGCCCTGCCGGGCAAGTGTTCCAAAGCTCTGTAGCTCCACTGGTTTAAGTGCCCGGAGGCACCCCACTCCTGGTACCAAATTGTCTTAGGCTGGGTTTTCTAGGGAAGCAAAACCAGTAACACGTGTAGGTATTAGGAAAGATTTATAATATATATATATATAGACAGATAGATAGATACAAATATAGGAAACAGCTCACGTAATCACAGAAGCTGAATGTCCCAAGCTCTGGCACAAGCCTCACGTGTCCACGGAAGCTGAGGAACCCAAGGTCAGCAAGTCAGAGACCAGAGTTGCAGATCACCGGTTGTGTGGGTCAGTGGATCCCAAGCTGGCGGCGAGACGATGCAACAGAGGCTGGAGGTCGGTGGGTCCCAAGCTGGTGGCGAGGCGAAGTGACAGAGGCTGGAGAACCCAAGATCGGCAGGTCAGGGAGCAGGACTGAGCAGAGGCTGGCGAGCGCAGGATTGGCAGGTCAGGGAGCAGGACTCTCACGTGCCGACTGTAAGGACTGATGAGCCCAACAGCCGCTAGCTCAAGTCCCAGAACCAGACGCTGGAACAAGAGAGAGCAGCAGCTCCTGGTCACGTGAGCGATCAGCAGCTGTAGTCCAGGGTCACGAGAGATGAGAGCCGAGGGGCAGGAAGCCACCACAAACCCCGCCCTGCCACTTAATACAGCAGCCAAATAGGTAGTAGCCAAGTTGACATAATCCTGACCACCACAGTCTTGTTCAGTTTCCGTGAGTTTGAGTTTCTATCCATTTTTTTTTCTGCTATTGCTTTCAACTTTTATAACTGTGTAGTCTGACAAGGTGCTTTGCAATATTTCAGTGGATTGGATTTTGTTGAGATTTGCCTTATGGGCTAATATGTGGTCTATTCTGGAGAATGTACCATATACATTGAAAAAGAAGGTGTACTTCTCTGTTGTTGGGTGGAGAGTTCTGTATTTGTTTGTAAGGTCGAGTTGGTTGATTGTTGTAATAAGATTGTCCATATTTTTATTGAGGTTTTTCCTAGATGATCTGTCCATACTGAAAGTGGAGTGTTGAAGTCTTCTACTATTATTGTGAAGTGACCTCACTTTTTAATGGTGTCAGCATTTGTTGGATGTATTTGGATGGTCTGATACTGGGTGTGTAAATATTTAATACTGTTTTCGACGGCACTTGGCTTGGCATATCCTCTTTATGTATTGAACCTTTAGGCAATAAACAGTAAACATCCTTGTCTACAGTTGAGGATTTTAAATCTATTTTGTCTGAGATTAATATTGCTACTCCTGGTCTTCTTTGCATGTTGTTAGCTTGGTATATACTTTTCCATCCTTTGGTTTTCAGTTTGTTCATATCTTTGAATCTAAAGTATGTTTCTCATAAGGAACATATAGATAAATCATGTTTTTAATCCAAGCTGAAATTCTTTGTCTCTTTATTGGTGCATTCAATCCATTTATATTCAGTGTAATTATTGATAGATATGAATTTAGTGCTGTCATCTTGGCGCCTTTATTTTTGTGTTGTTGCCATTTTCTCTGTACCACTTAATGTTCTGTGCTGACTCACTTTATGTGTTTTCTTTTCCTGTTTTTCAGTGCTGGTTTTGTATCTGTTGAGACTTTTTTATTGTGTTCTCTGTTTTGAAGTGTATTATTATTAGTTTGCTTTGTTATTACCCCACTATTTCGTCCTAATGTTCTAAGTTAAAAACATCCTTTAATTTTTTTATCTCCTTGATTTCCTCTCCATCTGAAAAGTCTATGAATACAATCATAAGTTCCTCTTTATTATGTAATGTCTTAATTTACATATTGAGATCTCTGTTTTCCTAATTTTAATAGCTTTGATAGAACTTTGTGATTTCCCTAATCAAGTAGAACTCTGGGTGCTTTGTCATGCATTGCATCTTTGATTATATGTCTGGTGTTACTGACTTTCTAATTGAAGAACTTCCTTCAGTATTTCTTGCTATTTTGGTTTGTTTTTTTTTTTCCAAAGTCTCTAAGCTTCTGTTTATCTGGGGATGTCCTAATTTGACCATCATATCTGAGAGACAATTTTACAGGATACATAATTCTAGGTTGGAAGTATTTTCCCTTCAAGGTTTTGTATATGTCACCCCATTGCCTTCTTGCCAAAATGGTTTTAGCTGAATAATCAGAGGTCAGTCTAAGAGACTCTCTTTTGTAGGTTAGTTTTGATTTAAGCCTAGCTGCTTCTAAGAGCCTCTCCTTATATTTCATTGTGTTGAGTTTGATTGTAATATGTTTTGGTGTCTTTCTTTTGGGACCTACCTCTTGTGGAGTTCAATGAGCATCTTGGAAGGATATCTTCTAGTCTTTTATGATTGCAAGTAAGTTTTCTTATAGCATCTCTTCAACAATTCTCTCTGTATTTGCTGAAATCCCTCCCTGTTGTGGTACCCTAATTAGTCATAAATTGTTCCTCTTGATAGAGTCCCACATGACTGTTAAAGATTCTTGATTCTTTTATCTGATTTCTCGTCATAAATGCTGGTATCTGTTACTTTATCTTTAATCTTGCTAATTCTGCATTCCATTTATTTGATCCTGCTCCTTTGGCTTTCAACTTAATTCTCTGACTCTGTGATTTTATTATTGATCTGCTGCATTTCAGATGGTTGTTCTAGCAATTCATTTAGCTTGTTTAGTTTTTCATTTTGTTCTGCACTTTGTCTAATCTCCACCCTAAGATCTGGAAGGGCTCTATACATAATTCTTTTATATTCTGCCTCTGATAATTTCAGGAAGGCCTCTTTATCTGGGATTTTTTTCCATTTTTTTAATTTATTTAATATGACTGAGTGAAAATGTACATTCTGGGAAATTTTTTGATTCTTTATTTTTGGAGTTTTCTGGAGATGTGGTGGTCTGCTTCTTTAAGTGATTAGTGATTGTTGTCTCTGAGCCATCAGAAAGTGTTGTGATTTGTTAGGTTATTGCAATTTACACTTATATATAAGTACACATTGTGTGTGTGTGTATACATATATGTACATATATATATGTATAAATTTAGTTTTGACTGTCCAAGTCTAGTGTTTTGAGCTAGACAGGTTATTAGACCCTTAATAATTCTGATGCTCTGTCACCTGATGATTGGAGTGATAACTGTATTGAAAGATGTAGCAGCAGTTGTTGGCTCAGGAAAGCCAGCAGAACTCTTCTTCCAACCCTCCTTTTGTTTCCCTCACCAGGTCTGGGAAAAAAGCTCAGGGCACACACATGAAACATCCCACTTCTGGCCTATGTAGTGCTCTAGAATTTAAATCTGATACAAAGCAGAGAAGGGAGGGGGGAAAGACTCGGTATAGGGAGTAAAATAGTGTTAGAAAAAGTTTGAGTCACAAAAGTTGATGCACACTTAACTTGCAATGCTCCAGTAAGTGCAGCAGTCTGTAGCTCTGAGGAGCCAGTGGAACGTCATCTTCCCTTCCATTTGCTTCCCTCTCTGTGTCTGGGAGAAAAGAACAGGGCACACAAGTAAAATGCCTCACTTCTACCCAGGTAGTGTACCAAAATTTAGCCTGAGGTATAAAGCAGAAAAGGTAGGTGATATAGGCTGGAGACAGGGAGAGAAATTAGCACATAGAAAAAAACTGAGCCCTGAGGTATTCTGGGCACTTATCTTGAAACATGTGGAGTGTGACTGGTGATTTGTAGATTCAATTATCACCTGGCTCAGAGGAAGCTTACTGCTACCCTTCCTTTTCTGTCCTGAGTGCCAGGGAAAAGCTCAGGGCACACACATATAACACTAGTTCTAGTCCAAGTAGTTCACCAGAATGGCATAGTTCATAGGAAGGGAGAGGAGAAGGGTGCTTCTTCACTCAGCTGCCGGTTGCCTCTGTGTTCTATAGGTGAGGCTGTCTTAAGCACAGCTTCTATGTTGAGAGAGGCACTGCTGCTCAGTGGGACAGTTCACTTCAGCTGGGCTCTCAGGTGTGGCAGTCCCAGTCCTAGCCTCCCAGCTGACAAAGATGGCATCCGTACCTGTGCAGCCTCTCTGTTGCTGTACCATCAGAAGCTATGACATAGCTCAGAGAAGAGAGGGGGCAAGGTGCTATTGATCTCAGCTGCCAGCCACTGCTGTATTTTCTAGATGTGGCTGTCTTAAGCACAGCTTCTCTATTGAGAGAGATGCTGTCCACTGAAGCACTGCTGCTCAGCATGGCCCCAGCTGTGCTCTCAGGTGTGGCAGTCTTAGCATTCCAACTGGCAAAGATGGTGTCCATACCTGGGCAGCCTCTCCATTGCCACACTAGAAAAAGAAGGACCATTTGAGTTGCAGTCTCACTTCTGACAAAGGTAGATGTTCCCCTTCTTGTTGCTCAGTCTGATTTTAGCTTTCTGCCTGATCTTAGAGTTCATAAAATGTCCATTTTTTTTTTTCAATTCAGTTGTTTTTCTAGGCCTTAGTTCTTAACAGGGAGTCAAGGAGATGTGTGACTAGTTCATCATCTCGGCCTTGCCTCTGGGACCAAATCTGACTTCTCCTCATTTTAACCACACATTTTGCTTCTCCTTGCAGGTAGATACTCTCCTGGTTCCTGGGCTCCTTATTCAGAATGAAATCTGTGCAGTGGGGCACAGAAAGCTTAGAGCTGTAGGAGCACAATGCCTTTTCATTGTGTTGTCAGGTTTAGCCATAGAACTTACCATGACCAATGAATCATTAGCAGAAATGATGTGAATCACTTTTGGCAGAAGCTATGAGGGCCCAAGTGAGCGTCATTATAGTCTCTTTTCCTTCTGCCATGATGAATGGGACCATTCTCCAATAGTAGGGGTTCTATCAGTCTGAGACTGAGTGAGGATGAAGGTAATGTAAGGAAAAGCCTCAATCCAATCTGCTGAAATTGTTCCAAAAATGAGAAATAAACTTTTGAGCTATTAGCATGTGGTGTTGATTATTACTAGCTTATCCTTTTTAACACAAGAGCTCAATACTCTTCTATGGAATGCAAGATTTTATAATCCACTGAAGACTGAAAAGATGCTGCTAATGTAACCTCCCCTGCTTTTTCACTTTCAATATAGTGTGATACAGTTATGGCCACATTTTCCTCCTTCCTTCCATTGTTCTTTTTCTACTTCGCTACTATGCTTCTTTATGATTTTAGGGAAGTTAAGACTCTTCTTAGTCTCTAAAAAAAGGAATGAATCATACACACTTGTTCCAAGAATCCACAAGATCACATATCATCTCTTTCATTGTAAGTACTGAGGCTTTTTTAAAATATATATTGTTTAAGAAATGACATTCTCAGTTTTAACACATAATAAAAAATAAAAAAGCCCAATGGATTTTCTGCCTATGCCTGTAAAAGCAGACAATCAGTGATTTATTTTATCATAATGAGAGTATTTATGCCATGATTCATGTCTCTAATGTGGTGTCATTATTCTGTGGCTGTGCTAACTGTAGAGGAAGAGTTGTTTATGGTCACAGACAGAGCGTCAGACTGATACCCAAGATTATTCCAAGAATGGTGACAAGAACAGCATATGTTAGGAAAAGGTGCCCAGCTGGAAGGAGGATTGTGTGAAGTAGGAGTAACCTAAATATTCAGTTTATTATCTTCTGTATTTTCTTATCTCCAGGGAGAATTTCTTTGTCTGGTTTTTATTGGAGCTACTAGTTCCTTTACATTCCACTCTTTAATGGAGATTTTCTTAAACATCTAAGTTTGCAGTAGAGTTTCTCCCCACAGACTCCACTGGGGTTTCCATAAAATGTGTATACATGTCTAGCTTGAGAGTACATGTGCTAGTTTGTACAGGTCAGGACAAGTCACAGAACATTAAATCTCCCAAAGTAGAAACTGGCAGAGCTGGGATAGGAACTTTTCCTGATTCTGAAACTCATGCATTAACTATTACATAGCAATGTTTTCTTAAGTCATGATAATGTATTAATTCTGAAGGAAGTTACATAGAATTCATTTGACTTTTGAAGGTGTTTTGTGGCTAAGTAACGTGTACAGGCAGTAAATGAATGTGATACCATATTCTAGTCTTCCTGGAATAAAATGGCTCAATGAACTCACCCTTTTTAGGTAGTTTAAAGAAAAACGCTATAGTAAACAACGCTGAATATGATTTTATACCTTCTGGCTTCTTTTTATGTGTACATGTTTTTGACTGTACTTTTTCTGTGTACTGAAAAAAAAATCAGCAGAGGTAATTTAAGCATATAATGATTCAAGAGGAAACACAAATGGCCAATAAACATATGAAAAGATGTTTAATTTTGCCAGTAATCAGGGAAATATAATTGAAACTACAATAAGAGAACATTTTTCCCTCATTAGACTACCCATAATTAAAAAGTGTGATAATCACCAGTACAGAGGAGGATGATGGGTAAACTGATAATCTCATGCCATGCTTATGGGCATGCAAATTGGTACAGTCACTTGGGAAAATAGTGTAACAGTATTTAGTAAAATGAGAAAGGTACCATCCTTACAACACGGCAATTCTACTTCTGGGTATATACTTGTGAAAAACATTTATCTGAGCATATTCACAAGAAGACATGCAAAATGATGTTTATTACAGTATTGCTGGCAACAGCAAAGAAACTATAAACAACCCAAGTAGCTGTTGGTAAGAAAATGAATAAAATATGATGTTTTCATATAATAAATTGTTACATAGGTGAAAGGAAGGAACCAGAACTATATGACTCAGTAAAGATATATCTAAGCCACTAAATATTAAATGAAAAAATAAAGTTGTGAAGTGAAATATATAAAATAATTCCATCTTTCATTTTTCAAGACCTATAGCAATATAATGTATTGTTTCTGGATTTCTATTGCTGTGTGCAAAAGTATTTAAAAATGATAAATACCAAACTCATCATAGTAGTTGTCTCCACGAAACAGGGAGAAGGCAATGGGACAAGGATATGGTCAAGTGAGATTTTTATGTCTTATTATTTTTTCTAATATCCTTTATGTGTGATTTTAAAATATACATGCATATACAATGGCTAGAAGGAAATAAAGAAATTATTTGGTAGCTTTAAAATCTGATTATGGGAATCTAGGTGTTTGTTTTATATTACTCATTTGAAAAGTGTTTAACCATCTAAAACAATTAGCATTATTTGAGACACATAGTTTTTCTACCTGACTCAGGGAAACAGAAAAATATGGCTTTCTTAGAACTAGTCAAGTGGTCAAACAATAAAAAAACAAAACCAACTCACAGCAACCCTATAAGACAGAGTAGAACCATCCTATAGGGTTTCTGAGGCTATAATCTTTAGGGAAGCAGACTTCCACATCTTCCATGGAGCCATTGGTGGGTTCAAACCACTGATTTTTTGGATTGGCAGCCAGACACTTAACGACTGCACCACTAGGGCTCCTTGCTACTGCTTTTTGTCTATGAGCCTCCAGGATATTTTCCTATTTTTCTTGTTTTTTCAACTTCATGGTTCAGAATTTCCTTTGCCATCCTCTTCCCTGTTATCGTTTCTGGTGACTTTACCATCCATTTTCATGACAATTCAACAGCCTAGATTCACAGCCTCGAATGTTTCTATTCTGGTACCCATTGTCTCCCTGCTACCTCACTGATCCATATACATAGTCTCACACGGAACCACATTATTACTTATGAATCACCTCCAAGAACTCAAACTCCAGATTTATCATTTCTGGGATAAACATTCTTCTCTTTCATCATTTGGACCTTCACTTTCCTTTTCATAATATCTTGCATCCTACTAGACCTGTTCTGTTTACTGGCCTTTAGCCTCCTGTTTCTTCATCTGTCTGTTTTCCTGCCCAAAGTTTTGCTCAACAATGTCTTCTCTTTCTCCAGAGTTCTCCTAGACCTTCCTTCATATCCCCTTTGTCATTCCCCAGGTCCAAGCACACTCCACTGTTGGTTTTCTCTGCTATCCCCACCCTGAGCTACTCAGCAGTAGTTTTCCAAAAGTGAGTCCCACACAGAAGCATCTCTATCACCCAAGCACTTATTACAAATGCAGAATTTTGAATCTCACCCCAGACTTACTTAATTAGAAACTGAGGGTGGGGATGTAATTCATATACCATAGAACTTACTGTTTAAAAATATACAATTACTAGTTTTTAACACATTCAGAGTTGTGCATCCATTATCATGCTACTTTTAAAACATTCTCATCACCCAGAGAAGAAATCCTGTACCCATTAGCAGTCATTCCTCGTTTCCCCTTTATTGCGTTCCCTGGCAATCATTAATCTACTTAATGACTCTGTAGATTTGCTTATTTTGGATATTTCGTATAGATGGAATCATACAACGTGTGGCCTTTTATAACTGGTTTCTTTCACTTAGCATAATGTTTTCAGGGTATATCCACATTGTGGCACATATCAAAATTTTGTTTTTCATGGCTGAACAATATTTTATTGTACGGATCTACTGGACTTTATTAATCTTTTCATCAGTTAATGGAAAATTGAATTGTTTTTATGTTTGTTTAGCTATTGTTAATATTACTCCTGTTAACACTGGTGCATAAGTTTTTGTGTAGGCATGTTTCCAGTTATTTTACATATGCCTAGGAGCAGAATTGCTGGGTCAAATGGTAAGTCTGTGTATCCTTTTTGAGGAACTGCCAAACTGTTTTCCAATGCATTATTTTACATTCCCATAATCAGTGTATGAGAGTACCAATTTCTCCACTTCCTTGCCGTCACTTGTTACTGTCTTATTCTTTTCTTTTATTGTAGCCATCCTTGTGAGTGTGAAATGGTACCACATGGTGATTTCGATTTGCATTCCCTAATAACTAATGGTGTTAGGCATCTTTTCATATAGTTATCAGCCATTTGTGTAGCTTCTTAAAACAAAACAAAAAAAAGTCCACTCAAATTCTTCGTCCATTTGTTACTTAGTTTATTTTACATTCTTTGTTGAATTTGGAGAGTTCTTTGTATATTCTGGATACTATCCTTTTATCAGGTATAGCATTACCAAATATTTTACTCATTCCATGGTCTGTCACTTTGTTGAGAGTGTCATTTGAAGCACAAACACTTTTAATTTTAATGAGTCTGATTTATTTTGTGTGTGTGCGTTTTTTTCATTATTATTATTATTGTTTTATTTAATATGACTGAGTGAAAATGTACATTCCCGCATAAGTTTACATGCCCAACTATATGCAGCTTCCACTGCTCTCCCTGTCTGGTGACAGCACACTATTCCTCTCTGCTCCATACATGTCTCATACTCCCAACAGTCTCCTTTCCCCTCCTCTCCACCCACTCTCCTTTCTCCAGCCAGAGATCAGTGCTTTCAGTGTCGTGTATAAGTAACCATTGCCTAATTTAAGTCACAAAGATCTACAGCTATATTTTCTTCTAAGAGTTCTGTAATTTTAGCTCTTACATTTAGGACTTTGGTCTATTTTGTGTTCATTTTTTGTATGTGTTGTGAGGTAGGCATCCAACCTCATTCTTTTCAATGTAGATGTCCTACTGTTTCAGAACCACCTGTGGAAAAGACTAATCTTTTCCTATTGTATTGTCTTGGTAACTTTGTAATTGATCATGAATAGAAGAATTTATTCCTGGACTTTCAATTTTATTTCACTGATCTATATTTATATTTTTATTCTTGTGTCAGTACTACACTATTTTGATTACTGTTAGCTTTGTAGTGGGTTTTGAAATCAGGATATTTGAGTTCATCTAACTTGATTCTTCTTTTTCAAGATTGCTTTAGCTACTCTGGATTTTTTTGCAGTTCCATAGGCATTTTAGAATAGGCTTGTCAATTTCTTTCCCTTTTTTCCCCCCAAAGCCAGTTACAATTTCTATAGTGATTTCATTGAATCTGTAGATAAATTTGGGCAGCATTACTATCTTAGTAGTATTAAATTTTTCAATGCATAAACATGGGATATCTTACCATTTCCTTAAGTCTTCTTTAATTCTTTTCAATTATGTTTTATAGTTTTTTGTTTGCAAGCCTTGCACTTGTTTAGTTAAATCTATTCCTATTTTATTTATTTTGATGCTACTGTAAATAGATTGTTCATTCCTAGTGTAAAGAAATAAAACTGAAATTTGTATATTCGTCTTGGATTTTAGAACCTTGCTGACCTATTTTATGGTCTAACATACTGTCTGTCCTGGAGACTATTGCATGTGAACTTGAGAAGAATATGAGTAGAGTGTTCCTAGAGAAGTCTTTTAGGTAGAGTTGTTTTTATAGCTTTGTTAATCTTCTGTTTTCTTGTGGAGCTTCTGAAAGTTGTTCCATCTGTTATTGAAAATGGAATAATGATGCATCCAGTTATTATTGTTAGGAATTCACTATTTCTCCCTTTAATTCTACCCATCTTTCATTGATGTATATTAGGACTATCTTGTTAGTTGCATGCATGTTTATAATTATGTCATCTTGAGGGACTGACTTTTTATTTTATATACATCTTTTTGACATTAGTAACAATTCTTAAACTCTATTTTGTCTGATGTTAATGAGGCTGCTCCAACTCTCATGTGGTTACTGTTGACATGGCATATCTTTTTCCATCTGTTTACTTTCAACCTATTTTTGTCTTTGAATCTAAACTGTCTGATACAGACAGCAAATTGTTCCATTCTTCCCATCTCTTCTTTTTAATTGAAGTTCTTAATCTGTTGTTTTTGTTTGATACTGTTGAGAAAGTACTGACTAATAGCGACACTATACCTGGTGTCCTGCACTATGACTACAATCGTTAGTATGCTTGAGCCCATCATTGTAGCCACTGCATCAATACATCTTATTGAGGGTCTTCCTCTTTTTCAGTCACCCTCTACTTTAGCAAGCATGATGTCCTTCATCAGGAATTGATCCCTCCTGATAACAAGTCCAAAGTATGTAAGACGTAGTCTCATCATCCTTGCTTCTAAGGAACGCTCGGTTGCACTTCTTACAAGGCAGATCTGTTTATTCTTTTGGCAGCCCATTTTAGTCATCTATTGCTGCTCTAACAGAAATACCAAAAGTGGATGGCTTTAACAAATGAAAGTTTATTATTACACAGTCCAGTATTACAAGTGTGCATTCAGGATATCTACTCCAGGTGAAGGCTTTCCCCCTTTTTGGCTGTGGAGGAAAGCCCTTGTGTTGTATCAGTCTTGGTTCAGGGAGCATCTTGGCCCAGAAACCTCAAATCTGAAGGACATGCTCTTCTCCTAGTGCTACTTTCTTGATGGTGTGAGGCTCCCAGCTCTCTGCTTGCTTCCCTTTCCTTTCACTCCTTATAAGATAAAAGGTGGTATAAGCCACACTCCAGGGAAACTGCTTTTACAATGGAACACGGAGGTGATTTTATGAAGTAATTTACAGTCCCATCCTAATCCTTTCTAACATAATCCCCTCTGTTAACCACAAGCAGAGATTAGAAGTTTACAGCATCAGAAAAATCACAAAATGGAGGACAATCGCAGAATATAGGGAATCCTCGCCCAGCCAAATTACTACACATAGTTTTTGGGGGACACAATTCAATCTATGATATAGCCCTTGGTATATTCAATATTCTTCTCCAACACCACAATTCAAAGGTGTCAATTCTTCTGTCTTCCTTATCCATTGTCCAGATTTCACATGCATTAAGATGTGATTGAAAATACTATTGCTTGGGTCAGGCACACCTTTGTCTTCAGGTGACATCTTTGCTTTTCAACACTTCTCAGAGGTCTTTTGTAGCTGATTTTCCCAATGCAGTGCATCTTTTGCTTTCTTGACTGCTGCTTCCATGGGTGTTGAATGTGGATCCAAGTTAAATGAAATTCTTGACAACCTCAGTCTTTTCTATATCATGATGTTGTTTATTGGTCCAGTTGTGAAAATTTTTGGTTTACATGATGTTGAAGTGTAATCCATACTGAAGGCTGTGGTCTTTAATCTTCATCAGTGTTTCGAGTCCTCTTCACTTTCGGCAAGCAAGGTTGTGTCATCTGCATGACACAGGTTGTTAATGAGTCTTCCTTCAATCCTGATGCCCTCTTCTTCTTCATATAATCCTTCTGCTTGTATTATTTGCTTGGCATACAAATTTAACAGGTACGGTAAAAGGATACAACCATGAAGCACACTTTTCCTAACTTTAAACCAAGCAGTGTCCCCTTGTTCTGTTGGAACAGCTGCCTCCTGATCTATGTACAAATTCCTCATGAGCACAATTAAGAGTTCTGGAATTATTATTCTCTGCAATGTTATTCATAATTTGTTATGATCCACATAAGTTAATATCTTTCTGGTATTCTCTGCCTTCCGCCAACATCCATCTGACATCAGAAACGACATCCTGATTCCATGTCCTCTTCTGAATCTGACCTGAATTTCTGGAAGTTTCCTGTCAATATACTGCTGCAACAACTTTTGCATGATCTTTAGCAAAATTTTACTTACTTGTGATATCAGTGATATTGTTTGATAATTTCCACATTTGGGTGGATCATCTTTCTTGGGAATAGGCATAAGTATGATCTATTCTTGTAGATGGACCAGGTAGCTGTCCTCCAAATTCCTTGACATAGATCAGTGAGTACTTCCAGTGCTGAATACAGTTGGTGAAACGTCTCAGTTAATATTCATCAGTTCCTGGAGCCTGGTTTCTTGCCAACGCCTTCAGTACAGCTTCAACTTCTTCCTGCAGTACTATTGGTTCCTGATCAGAAGCTACTTCTTGAAATGGTTGAATGTCGACCAATTCTTTCTGGTATAATGACTCTGTATTCTTTCCATCTTCTTTTGATGCTTACTGACTTGCTTAATATTTTCCCTGTAGTATCCTTCACTATTGCAACTTGAATCTTGATTTTTTTTCCTTCAGTTACTTCAGCTTGAGAAATATAGAGCATCTCTTCCCTTTTGACTTTCTGTCTCCAGCTCTGCACATGTCATTATAATACTTTGTCTTCTCGAATTGCCATTTGAAATCTTCTCTTCAGTTCTTTATTTCATATCTTCCTTTTGCTTTACCTATGCGATATTACAGAGGAAGTTTCAGTCTCCTCTGACTTTCAATTTGGTGTTTTCTTTCTTTCCTGTCTTTTTAATGACCTCTTGCTTTATTCATGTATGATGTCCTTGATGTCGTTCTACAACTTGTCTGGTCTTCAGTCATTAGTGTCCGATGTGTCAAATCTATTTTTCAGATGGTCTACAAGCTCAGGTGGGATATGCTCAAAGTCATACTTTGGCTCTTGTGAACATCTTCTAATTTTCTGCAGTTTCATTTTGGACTTGCATATAAGCGATTGATGGTCTATGCTGCAATCTGCACCTGGCCTTGTTTTGACTGATGATTTTGAGCTTTTACATTGTTTCTTTCCTCATACGTAGTCGACATGATTCCTGTGTGTTCTATCAGATGAGGTCCATGTGTATAGTCACCATTTATTTTGGTGAAAAAAAGATACTTGCAGTGAAGAAGTTGTTGGTCTTGCAAAATTACATCATATGATCTCTGACATTGTTTCTCTCACCAAGGCCATATTTTTCAACTTACAGGTCCTTCTTCTTTGTTTCTAACTTTCACATTTCAATCATTAGTAATTATCAACACATCCTGACTGCATGTTTAGTCAATTTCAGACTGTGGAAACTGGCAAAAATCTTCGATGTATTCATCTTTGGCCTTAGAGGTTGCTGTGTACATTTGAATAATATGAGGTCCAGCAATTAAGTCCATGAATTTAGTTGTTCCAAGTGCTACATACCTCATTGCTGAATATCACTGTGGTCACTGTTTTAGTCATCTGGTACTGCTGTAACAGAAATACCATGAATGGATGGCTTTAAAAAGAGAAATGTTTATTCTTACACAGTCCAAAAGGTTACAAGTCTGAATTCAGTGGGTCCACTCCAGGAGAAAGGCTTTCCCTCTGTCAACTCTGGAGGAGGGTGCTTGTGTTGCATCAGTCTTTGGCCAGGGAACATCTTGACACAGAAATCTCAGGTCTGAGGCATGTGCTTTACTCCCAGTACTGCTTTCTTGATGGTATGACATTCCCACTCTCTGCTTGCTTCCCTTTCCTTTTATCTCTTTTAGGATAAAAGGCCGTATAAGCCATACTCCAGGGAAACTCCCTTTACAACGGAACAGGAAGATGACCTCAGGAAGGGATTTACCCTAATCCTCTTTAACACACAGCATAGGAAAAATCACAGAATGGAGATACATCACACAATACTGGTAATCATGGCCCAGCCAAATTTCTATACGTATGTTCTGGGGGGACAGACTTCAATCCATGACAGTCACCTTCAAAGTACTCCCCTTGGGAAGCTATGCACCAAATGCCAGTACCTAGTCCACCCTTCAAAGCAATTTTGGAACTCTTTCTAGAATGGCCATTGTGCATGGTGGTATGGTAGCAAATTCACAGACTTAATTGTATAGTTGTCTATGAAGAAGATTTTAGCCAGTAAACAAATAACTATATTGGAATACTTTCCCTACTCACCTGATCTGGCCACCGGTGACTTTTTTCTTTACCCAAACATAAAGGAAATATTGAAAGGAAGACATTTTGATGACATTCAGGACATTGAGGGTAATACAACTACAGCTTTGATGACCATTCCAGAAAAAGAGTACTTTGAAGGCGACCATAGTGATATTTAGCAGTGAGGTACGTAGCACTTTTTATTTAACTGGAAGTCCCTGTAGTCATATTAACTAGTCTTCCGTGTAGGTGTATGAATATTATCCTATTACTGACCACACTGTATTTTGGGATAGATCTTGAAATGTTCTTTTCGACCATGAATGAGCACCATTTATCTACAAATTGTCATTCCTGGCATAATAGACTGTGTGATTGCATGATTCAGTGTGTGTTCTATTTCATTTTTGACTATTTGCCATTTTTCTAGACTTATACTTCATACATTCCATGTTCTGATTATTAATGGATATTTGCAATTGTTTCCTCTCATTCTGAGTCATGCCATATCATCAAATGAAGGTCCCAAAGTGTTGACTCCATCCACGTCATTGTGGTATACTCTCCTTTGAGGGGACAGCTCTTTTCCATTTGCCTTTTGAGTGCCTTCCAATCTAGGGGCCTCATCTAGGACATTATCAACCAATGTTCTGTTCATATTCATAAATTTTTCATTAGCTATTTCTTTTTGCAAACAGACTGCCAGGTCCTTCTTCCTAGACTGTCTTAGTCTGGAAGCTCAGCTGAAAACTATTGATCATGGGTGACCCTGCTGGTATGTGAATACTAGTGACATAACTTCCAGAATCACAACAATATGTAAGCCCCACGGTAAGACAAACTGACAGACTCACAGATATAAAAGATCAATTTACACTTCATGTAAAATAAGATTTATGTCCAGCATTTTACTGTTTGTTTTCTATATATCTTTTTACGTAGTTGCTCTTCTATTCATCCATTGCAGCGTCTTTTCTGTTAGATGTATTCTAGTACGCCATTTAAAGTCCCTTGTCATTTCTGTTATGATATTTTTAAAGTTTTTATGTATTTTCACCAGGCACTACAATTATCTTCTTAATCTAATATACTTTGGATTAATGCCAATAGCATACAAAAACTTTGTTCCTATGTAGCTCATATAGTCTCCTATATGCCCTCTGTACTATCATTGTCATAAAAATGATAACTGTGGTGGTCAGGATTGTATCAACTTCGCTATTCTATGTTTGGCTGGGTGGGGCCCATGGTAACTTCCCTCCCCTCAGCTCACATCTCTCCACCTTCCATCACCTACTTCGTGTCTTCTCATGTTGCCTGCAGTTCCTGCTGTCTTTTGCTTCTGGTTCTTGGACCTGAACTAGCAGCTGTTGGATTCACCAACCTTTACAACCAGCCAGTAAGAGTCCTATTCCCTGACCTGCCAATCCTGGTTTTGCCAGCCTCTGCAGTTCAGTGAGTCAGCAGAGACCTCGGAGTCTTCCCGCCAGCTTGGGATCTGCCGACCTACACAGCTGGTGATCTAGAACTGTGGTCTCTGACCTGCTGACCTGAGGTTCACCAGCTCCCATGGCCACATGAGGCTTGTGCCAGGACTTGGGATGTTCAGTTTCTACAACTGTATGAGCTGTTTCTTTTATGTATAAATATTTCCTTGTACTTTGTATATAAGTCTTTCCTTGTACATATACATGTTACTGGTTTTGTTTCCCTAGAAAACCTAGACTAAGACAATTTGGTACCAGGAGTGGGGTGGTAAAAGGAGTGGCACCACTCACTGTTACCCTTAGTGACCCACTTGCAAGATTTTTGCTTCCTGTCCCCATGATCTTACACTCTGCAGGTCTAAATGGATTCCCGCTGACCAAGGCTGACTTGGCTACAGCCACTGCTGAGTGCCCAATCTGCCAGCAGCAGAGACTAACACTGAGTCCTTGATGTGGCACTATTCCTCGAGATGATCAGCCAGAAACCTGGTAGCAAGTTGATTACATTGGACCACTTCCATCATGGAAAGGGAAGCATTTTCTCCTTACTGGAATAGACAGTTACTTTGGATATGGATTTGCCTTCCCGGCATGCCATGCTTCTGCCAAAACTACCATCTGTGGACTTACAGAATGCCTTATCCACCATCATAGTATCCCACACAGCATTGCTTCTGATCAAGGTAATTCACTTCCAAGCAAATGAAGTACAGCAGGGGGCACATGTTCATGGAGTTCACTGGTCTTACCTTGTTCCCCATCATCCTGAAGCAGCTGCCTTGACAGAATGATAAAATGGCCTCCTAAAGATACAATTATACCACCAGCTAAGTGACAATACCTTGCAGAACTGGGTAAATGGTCTCCAGGAGGCTATATATGCTCTAAACCAGCATCTAATATATGGTGCTGTTTCTCCTATAACCAGGATTCATGGGTCCAGGAATCAAGGTGTGGAAATGGGAGTGGCACCACTCACCATTACCCCTAGAGACCTACTTGCAAGATTTTTGCTTTCTGTCCCCACTACCTTATGTTCTGCAAGTCTAAATGTCTTAGTTCCAAAGGGAGGAATGCTACCACCTGGAGACACATCAATGATTCCACTGAACTGGAAGCTAAAATTGACACCAGGCCATTTTGGGTTCCTTGTACCTCTGGATCAACAGACAAAGAAGGGAGTTACCATACTGGCTGGTGTGATTGCTCCTGACTACCAAGATGAAATTGGATTGACACTGTGTAATGGAGATAATAAACAGTATGTTTGGAATGCAGGACATCTCTTGGGACACCTCCCGGTATTACCATGTCCTGTGATTAACGTCATTGGAGAACTACAGCAGCCCAATTCCAAAAATGACTGCTAATAGATCCTTCAGGAATGAAGGTTTGGGTCACCTCATCACACAAGGAACCACAACCAGCTGAGGTGCTTGCTGAGGGCAAAGGGAATACACAATGAGTTGTAGAAGAAGGTAGTTCTAAATACCAGTTACAGCCACATGACCAGTTGCAGCAACAAGGACTATAATTGCTATGAGTATTTGATATTTTTGTTTATTTATAAAACATAAGATGTAAATGGGCTAATGCATTTTCAGATGTATGTATGTTAGTTACGTCATGTTAGACATAAGTATGACTTTGTATTTGTATTCCCTCAGAGATTATGGATGGTAATGTGAGATGTGTGCAGATGCCAAGTTGACAAGACATGGACTGTGGTGATTAAGGTTGTGTCAACTTGGCAACTCTATCTCTCTACCTTCCACCACCTACTTCCTGTCTGCTTTTGTTGCCAGCAACTCCTGCTCTCTTTTGTGTCTGGTTCTTGGACCTGAACTAGCAGCTGTTGGATTCATCAACCCTTACAGCCAGCAAGTGAAAGTCCTGTTCCCTGATCTGCCTATTCTGGGTTCACCAGCCTCTACAGCTCTGTGCATCAGCAGCAAACTGGCAGTCTTGTTGCCAGCTTGGGAATCTGCCAATCTACACAGCCAGTGATCTAGAACTCTGGCCTCTAACCTGCTGACCTTGGGTTCACCAGCTCCTGTGGCCACGTGAGGCTTGTGCCAGGACTTGGGGCGTTCATGTTCTACAACTGTGTGCGCTGTTTCTTTTATATATAAATCTTTCCTTGTACTTTGTATATAAATCTTTTCTTGTACATATATGTGTTACTAGTTTTGTTTCCCTAGAAAATCATAACTTTGTATATTATATGCCTATCAAACAAATATATAATTACTGCTTTTTGTAGAGGTTTTTTTTTACTATCGGGAGACACAGAATTTACAATAATTTAATTTCTATTTTATTTTGTATTTTCCTATGCAGTTACCTTTGGAGTCCCTGGGTGGTACAAACAGTTCAGTCATTCAGCCACTAACTAGAAGGTAGGAGGTTTGAGTCCATTCAGAGGTGTATCAGAAGAAAGTCCTGGTGGTCTACTTCTGAAAAATCAGTCTTTGAACACCCTATGTAGCACATTTCTATTCTGACGTATATGTGATCACCATGAGACAGAATCAGCATGATAGAAAATGGACTGATTCATGTATTGACTAAGTTACCTTTACTCATCTCTGTGTTTATTCTTGAAGATTCCAGTTACTGTCTAGTGTCCTTTTATGTCAGCCCGAAGCATACCATTTAGTGTTTCACGTTGGGCAGGACTGCTAGCAAAAAATTCACTCAGGGATTGTTTATCTGAGAATATTTTAACTTCTTCTTTTGAAACATAGCTTTGCCAGATATAGTTTTTGATTGACAGTTTTTCTTTCATCACTTTGCATATACTATTACACTACCTTCAGGCTTCCATGTTTTTTGATGAGAAATCACCTATTACTTTTAGTGAGGATCCCTTGTGTGTGACGATTTGCTTCTCTCTGGTAGCTTTTAAGATTCACTGACTTGGGCTTTCACCAGTTTGATTATAATGTGTGCAGGTGTGAATCTCTTTAATTTTTTTTCCTACTAGGAATTTGGCAAGTGTGTTAGATGTTTAGTTTCATGTTTTTCATTAATTTGGGCTGTTTTTCTTTTTTTCTTTTTTGCCTGTGATTTCTTCATATAATGTTTCAGTTAATTTCTTTCTCTCCTTTCCTTTTGAGACTCCCATTTTGTGTATGTTGGTACACATGATGGTGTCCAACAGAATTGTGGGGCTCTGTTTATTTTTCTTCATTCTTTCTGTTCCTGACGCTAGGTAGTTTCAGTTGACCTATATTCAAATTCACTGCTTTCTTCTTATGCCACCTCACATCTGATATTGAGCACTTTTCAACTCCAAAATTTACATTTGGTTGATTTATATATATACTTTTTTATGTCTTTGCTGGTATTTTTTCTTTGGTTTGACATCATACTTAAACTTTAGTTCTTTTAATGAGTTTTTTTGGAGGTTCTTTGAACTTATTTAGTAATAGCATATTTAAAGTATTTGTCCAATATGTCCAAAATCTGGGCTTTCTCAAGGACAATTTATTGAGTGTTTCTTTTCTTGTGTATGGGCCATTAGTTTTTGTTTCCATGCACTTCCCAAATTTCTCTGCTGAAAACTGGAAATTTTAAGTGTTAGGCTATGGCAACTCTGAATATCATGTTCCACCCTCTCCTTAGGGTTTGCTGTTACTACTGCTTGTTGTAGTTGTCTTGTCTGTTTGTTTGTTTGTTTTTTGATTGGTGACTTTTCTGAGCTAATTCTGCAATGTCTTTATTCTTTGTCATTTGTAGCCACTGAAATATCTTCTCAGTTAGTTTACGGCCAACTAATGATTAGACATAGATTTTCTTATGTGTCTGGAATTAATCAAGCTCCCAGGCTTTGCCAAACATCTCCATGTGTGTGCCTGGGAAAGCCTTCAACACTTAGTCAAGCCAAGTGCCGTCAAGTCGGATCCATCTCATGCATTTAACAGCTTTCTTGAAGCCTTCATAGAGCTTGCATAGAGCCTCAAGTTCAGCCAGAGGTAAGCATTTAGTCTTTTCTTGTATTCCTTGGGTATGAGCACAACCTTGCGAATCAAACAGTATTATGCATGTGCATGGTCTAGACTCCCATGAGTATGTTGCAGTTTTTCAAAGTCCCCTGTGAGCATCTTATTCCCCAGCTTTTGCTTTTAAGATTTTTATCCAGGCTCATGTTCGTCACCACTATTATAACTACTTCATACAGCTACAATGTTAAACATTTGCTGCTGATTGCTTTCACAAATGTCTATAGGTAAAAAGCCATCTATATCCTGTGAGTTCTGAATTAGGTCAAATAAAGACATGTCCCTTCTTAGTTTTCACCATGATTGTGGAACTACTGAGATACGAATGCCAGCTAAGCCAAGTGACAAGTTAAAATGTCAAAGAACTCACTGTTCTCAAGCATTTGGTTAATTTCCATAATTCTAAAAAAATCCAATAGATTTTGACAACTTCTACCTGCATTCTCAATTGTTTTTATGAAGTATTGACTTTGTGGAGGCCCTCACTCTACCATTCTTGATGACATCACCCATTGTTAATCAAATATTGATTGCTACATCTATATTCCCATTTCACTTGAACATCACCTGGATTCCCTTGACACATATCTCAAATTTGATATATTTTAAATAGAACTAATAGCATCTTCTTACAAATTCACTTTTCCCAGTGTTCATCTAAAGTCTTTCCTTCAATACCAGAGAAAAAAATTGAGCTTGCTGGCAAAGTAAATAGAAGAGTCATCAGAACAATAAGGAAATCTAATTATATATGTATAGATAATTATATATAATATATAATATAATATATATTGTAGTATATATTAATATGTTATTGATAACATATATTGATATGTAATATATAATGTATTTTTATATTATATATTTTATATGTTATATATTATATATAATATACTACATACAATATAATATATTATGTATTAATAATACATAATAATATACTATATTATGTATATATGCGTGCATTTATCTGACACCATTAGTCAGGTGTGAGAGAAATAAAAAGATGAGAGAAGGTTAAAAATATAGGAATTTCACTCACAATGAGATTAACACCAAACTCCATGACCATGTAATTTCTGAACCGATTTAATAATTCTTTCCCCTGTCTAATTAATTGCTTGTCCACAGACCAGCTGAAATGTGACTTACCTTACTGTATCCCCTATACAGTATATGCACAATAAATTACTATCTATTAAAAGCATAAAGCTTAAGTAAATAACAGAACTGTACTTTTCTCTCTGTTTCTCTTTCTCTAGGGATGTAGCCTCTTAGTTGGAACTTTCTCCAAAGTCCTGAATATAATTTCATTGATGGGTCAACCTGAATTATGTGGTAAAGAGAGTAAAAATGAGATTGCTGTAGAATATAAGACATAATATGATTTCATACCTTCCTGTGTGCATTCAGTAAATATTAATTGTGCTGGGATTCAAATCAGCAAATTCTTTTTATTGTTGCATGTAGCAATAGTTCTTATTCTTTTTCATTGTTGTATAGTATTCCATTGTATGAATGGCTTGGCTTTATACAAAACATGATTTACTCACAATAAATATTCCATTGTATGAATAGAACACAGTTAACTCACAATCTACTGCTAATGGATGTTTGGTATGGATCTCCAGTTTGGGGATATTTTGAAGACTTTTCTGTAAACATTGTATCACAGAATATTTTGGAATTAGAGCTTTAGTATATAGTTGCTTAGTGGATCCTGGTAAACAATTTTCCAAAGTGACCATGCTAGTTTTCATTCCTATCAGCAACATATGAAAGTTCCAGTTGCTGTACATCATGCACATTTACTTTTTTCATTGTTCCATTCAAGATAAGAGATCCTCTGAATTTATTAGAGCTTTATTGAAAGTAACGTTTTTAAAACTCTCATTTTGGAAGGTAGAGTCAAGATGGTGGACTATACACACGTCTCCTTAATTCCCTCTGAAAACTAAGGCCTGGATTGGTAATTAAACAGAATCTTATGGACACCCAGTGAGCCCTAGGACACGACATAGGGTTGTCAAATTGGACTACATGCCACTAATGGGAAACTTCTTCTCTTTTGATGACCCCTGTCCTTGTTGAATGGCCAGCTCTCACAGACTTAAGGTAATTGCCATTTTAAGCTTTTTTTTTTATTTTGCTATCTGGAAGCGGCAATTGGGCTTAACTGGCAACAAAGCTCAGCCACACTGTTGATGATATCAGTGGGCAGAATAGCACATTTTGAGAGCACAGCTCTTCACTCTGAGCACCTTGGCCCCTCCACCCTCTCTTTCCAAACCTCCACCATTGGTTTGGCTGTATCACAGTGGGCAGGAGAGCTTGTGATGGAAGCCATCTTGTTCAACTGGGAGGAAGAGTTACCCAAACAGAGGCATCAGCAGGGGCTAATTCCCAAACTGGAAGGCAGTTCCAGCACAGGGAGCACTTTCACAGCAGCAAAACCGTGTTTAGCACAGTGTGCCCTTGCGGGTAGGGCCCAGCAGTGGATGACAGCAGGACAGTAGCCTTTCCATACTTTGAACTAGTCCACAGCATCTGGGGACAGATATAGAGGTGCTTACATTGGAAGCTGAAATCAGGGGCTTGCACATCTGCCAGCCTGATTTTGGAAGGTGTCAGATAGCTTTTACTTTTCAAAATAAGACTACCTAGAGGAATAACTATGGTGCAACCTGACAGCATCTCCTCCAGCCTTTACTGACCCCAAACATAGGGTCAGCTGGTGGCCCCCCCAGTGACTCCATAAGTAGGACCGTGTCCTTGCCAGCCAGGAGGTCGAGCCTGCTACCTCAGAGATTCCACTGGACCCTGTCACTGGAGTACATAGAGGTGATTGGTGACCAACTCTTTTTTCAGACTATGCTTCAACTTCTGTTAAGGCAACACCAGAGAAACTAAACAACTTCTAGATGCCCCCAAAACAACAAACCTTGGGCTGACACTTAAAGAAAAAAACCACCCATGGCTCCAGAAAGCTCCCAATAGAAAGAATCAAAGAACTTTCCAGATGAAGAAGCTTTTCTAAAACTTTTAGAGGTCAGGTACAAAAGAATTCTACAAAGAGCCCTCTTAGACATTATACAAAATTCAGCAGAGCAGAATGAAAAATTAAGCAAGTTGTTCAAACTGATGGAACATCCATGTTCTGAAATCTGACAGATCAGCAACAAAATCAAAGAATTAGAAAACACAATTCAAAGCCAAGAGAACAGAATTGAACAAATGGAAAATAGACTCTCAGACTTGGAAGACAGAGCTATTAACACCAGGACTTATGAGGAGAAATCAGAGAAAAAAAAAACAACAACAAGAAAAATGAAGAAGCATTAAGAAACATATGGGAGTCTATCAAGAGAAACAATCTATGATTAATTGGAGTTCCTGAACAGGAAATGACACCTGAAAACGCAGAAAGTATTGTTGTTGAGCTGCTGACAGAAAACTTCCCTGAAATTATGAAAGAAGAGAACATAGATATCCAATGCATATCAAACGCCACACAATATAGACCCCAAAAGAAAGACTCCAAGACATATTGTAATCAAGCTTAACAAAATGAAACATAAGCAGAAACTCTTAAAGGCAGTGAGACTCAAAGCAAAGCTAACATTCAGAGGGAAGCCCTGTAGGCTTTTGTTTGACTTCTAGGCAGAAATCACGTTGGCATGAAGGCAGTGGATGGCACATTCAAAGCCTTGAAGGAGAAAAATTTCCAACAAAGATTTAAATATCCTGTAAAACTGTCTTTCAAGTATAAAAATGAAATTAAGACATTCTCAGGTAAACTCAGGGACTTTGTAAAAACACAACCAAAGCTACAAGAAATACTAAAAGAAGTTCTTGGCTTAGAAGAAAACCATTGACTCTATGTTTTAGGAGACATTGTAGGACACATCATCTAGAATCCTACTCGGGGAAGCAATAATATTAAAAGAAGTGATCCATTGATGATATCATGAAAACTATACCATCACATTAAAAAGAGGGATGTCATACAGTATTTACAGTCCTTCCAGATGAAGAGGAAGTTAATAAGATATGTAGAAATGAAAATTGGGTTTAAACATAGATTATTAGGAGGATAATAGAGGCAGCCACAAAGCCACAATAAAGATACAATGTAGCAAAGCAAGAAATGTAATACAGGAGTCTCAACAAACACCAAACCAACACTAAAAAGGGGGAAGAATCAACACATAAAGAAGAATGTACCAGAACAGTATACTAAGAGCAACAGAGAAAACATCAGTGCAAAATTAAATACATCAAAATGACAGCACTAAACACATGCCTATCAATAATTACATTGACTGTAAATGGACTGAACACTCCAGTAAAGAGACAACAAGTGACATCTTGGATGAAAAGACACCATCCATCTATATGTTGCTTACAAGAAACTCACCTTAGACTTAAAGACATGAACAAACTGAAAATTAAAGGATGGAAGAATATATTCTGAGCTAACAATATACAAAGAAGAGCAGGAGTGGCAATATTAATGTCAGATAAAATAGATTTTAATGTAAAATCCACCATCATTGACAAGGATGGACACTATTGCTGAAAGGTTCAATACACAAGCAGCGCTTAACAATAATTAATATTTATGCACCCAATACTAGAACATTGAAATACATTGAAGAAACACTGACTACATTCAAAAAGGAGATAGGTCCTCCACAGTAACAGTGGGAGACTTCAGCACTCCACTTTCAGTATTGGACAGGTCTTCTAGATAAAAGCTCAGTAAAGAAACAGAAGATCTTACTGCCAATAAACCAACTAGACTCCACTGACATATACAGAACTTTCTATCCATCAACAGATAATTACACCTTCTTCCCCAGTGCACGTGGAACATTTTCCAGAATAGACCATGTGTTCGCACATAAAGAAAATCTCAACAAAATCCAACCATTGAATTATTGAAAAGCATCTTCTCAGACCATAAGGCTGTAAAAGTCTAAATTAATAGCAGAAAATACATATATAGAAACTAGAACTCGTGGAAATTGAACATCTTCCTCAAAAAGCTGTGGGTTACAGAAGAAATCAAGGACGAAATAAAGAAATTCGTGGATTTCAATGAGAATGAAAACACTTCCTATCAGAACCTATGGGATACAGCCAAAGCAGTGCTGAGAGGTCAGTGTATCTTTATAAATACGCACATCTGGAAGGAAGAAAGAAACCAAACCAAAGAACTAACCCTACAGCTTGAACAAGTAGAGAGAGAACAACAAAGGAACCCTTCAGGCAACAGAAGAAAACAGATCATAATGATTAGAGCAGAACTAAATGAATTAGAGAATAGAAGAACAATTGAAAAAATTGATAAGACCAAAACCTGGTTTTTTGAGAAGATCAATAAAATTGACAAACCATTGGCTAAACGTACTACAGAAAAACAGGAAAGGAAGCAAATAACCCAAATAAGAAATGAGAGGGGCATTGTCATAACAGATCCAACAGAAATCAAAAATATCATAACAGAATACTATGAAAGACTGCACTCTAATTGATTTGAAAACCTAGAGGAAGTGGACAAATTTGAAGATTCATGTCACTTACCAAAATTATCACAAGCTGCCAAGGTGAAGAACAACTTAATAAACCCATCACGAAGAAAGAGATTGAAAAAGTCATCAAACACTACCAACTAAAAAAAGCCATGTCCCAGATAGCTTCACCACAGCATTCTACCAAGATTTTAGAGAAGAGTTATCTCCAATACTACCGAGACTAATTTTCAGCATATAGAGCTGTGCTCTATAGAGTTTTTATTGAAAAATATTTTATTGTGCTTTAAGTGAAAGTTTACAATCCAAATCAGTTTACCATATGAAGCACCACACCCACACCACTACTCAAGTAACTACTCTCACCCCCTCCCCCCAAGCACAACACGTTCCTCCTTTCCACCCTGTAGTTCTTGTACCTATTCAACGAACTCCTGTTCCCCTTCACTGTCTCATCTGGACTGTGGACAAGAGTTGCTAGGACAGACTTATGTATATATTTAAGCCAAGAAACATATTCTTCACCAGTGTCATTTTATGTCTTATAGTCCAGTCTAACCTTCGTTTGAAGTGTTATATCTGGTACTGGTTTCTTCTTTGGGCAAATGGAGAGTCTGGGGACCATGTCATGAGTGGACTCTCCAGGCTGACACACCATCAGTTCTGGTCTTTTCGCGTTCTAGTTCTGCATACCCATTTTTCTCCCACAACATGAAGGACATTCATTGTGTTTCTTGTCACAGTTGGTCACCATCTATTTCTACTGGTCTCATGTTGATGAAGTCTTTGGATCATATGGCACCTTCTGTCTGCTGAGCTAAATTTTTTGTCATGTCTTTGAAGGCCATCATTCTCTTCTTCAGGTGGATTAGAACCAATTGATGTCTCTTAGATGGCACCATTCTAGCTTTTAACAACCCAGATGCCACTCACCAAAATGGTATACACAACATTTTCTGGAAAAAAAAAGTAGGGCAGCAGGGCCAAGATGGAATACTAGACACACGTCTCCTTTATCCCCTCTGAAAACTAAGGCCTGGAATGATAATTGAATGGAGCTTCATGGACATCTGGGGAGCCCTAGGGTCTGACCTAGGTTTGTCAGATTCAACTTGGCACCACTAAAGGGGAAACTATCTCTCTCTAACATAAGGAAGCCTTGCACTAAGTCCTGCTTCTGCTGACTCACTGTTTGAGAAGACTGCAGGTACTGACGCCTTCCTTGTTTTCTGGGAGGAGGGGAACTTGGCATGAACCGACAAATATGCTGAACTGCAGTGCTTAAGTAACCAGTGTATAGTGCAACAGAGAGACTGTGTTTATAATAGCCACATATTGAGAGCCTGGCTACTGACTGAGTTCACTACTGCCCCCATTGCCATTTCTGAGCTGTACCATAGATTCTGCTGTTTCACGGCAGGAGGGCAGTTCAGTCAAGATGCCATCTTTGTCAGCTGGGAGGCAGAGTCACCCAACTGGAGGTCTCAGCTGGAGCTAATATGGATACTGAGAAGCAGGGCCTGTCTGGAAAGTACTTTTCCAGCAGTAAAGGTGAATTTAGGACAGTGGTGCCTAGAGTAATGGGTGGAACCTAGCGGAGGATGGTGGCAAGGCCATAAGACCCCTCTCTACTTCAAACCACGTCATAGCATCTGGGGATGGCCTATCAGGTGCTTTCGTTGTGAGCTGGAAGGTGGGGCCTGCCACACCGGAGGGCCTGACTGATTTCGGCAGCTGTTGGACAGCTCCTCCCTTAGCAGTAAAGTATCTTTTTAAAATAAGACCACCAGGAGAACCCGCTGCTGAGTGGCCCACCAGCATCTCCTCTACCCTTCGCTGATCCACATCATAGCATTGGCTGACGGCTCCCCAGTGACTCCATATGCTTGATGTCATGTTTGCCAGCCAGGAGGGAGACCTTGTCAACCCAGAGAGTCCACCTTGGGCCAGTCACTAGAGTACAAAGAGGAGGCTAGTGACCAACTTGCCTCTTGAACTACACCTCAGCTCCTGTTGAGGTAACACTAGAGAAATCAATCAGCTTCTAGATAGCACAAAGGCAAAAATTAGTAGCTAACCATTTAAGGAAGCGGTCTACCATGGCTCCAGAAAACTACCAAAATAAAGAATCAAAACACTTATCAGATGAAGAAGCCTTTCTGAAACTATTGGAGGTCAAGTACAAAAGAATTACATGTACAGCCCTCCTAGAGATTAAACAAAATGAAGCAGAACAAAAGGAAAAGTCAAGAAAGCTATTTCAACTGATGGAACATCAATGATCTGAAATCCAGCAGATCAATAATAAAATTACAAAATTAGACAATTCAATCCAAAGCTAAAAGAGCAGAATTGAGGAGATAGAAGCCAGACTTTCTGAACTTGAGGACAGAGCAACTACGCCAGCATTTTTGAGGAGAAATAAGAAAAAAAAGGATTAAGAAACACATGGGACTCTATTAAGAGGCATAACCTACAAATAATTGGAGTTCCTGAACAGGGAAGGATAGCTGAAAATACAAACAGTGTTATTTTAGAGTTGCTGACAGAAAACTTCCTTGAAATTATGAAAGAAGAGAACGTAGATATCCAAGATGCTTATCAAATGCCGCAAAAACTAGACCCCAAAACAAAGATACTAAAATATATTATAATCAAGCTTAATAAAATGAAACATAACCAGAGGTGTTAAAGGCAACAAGGCTTAAAGCAAAGATAGCATGCAAAGGGAAGCCCTGTAGGATTCTGCCTGACTTCTTGGCAGAAACAATGTTGGCAAGACAGCAGTAGGATGACACATTCAGAGCCTTGAAGTAGAAAAACTTCCAACTAACCATTGTGTATCCTGCAAAATTGTCTCTCAAATATAATGGTGAAATTTAAGACATTCACAGATAAACAGAAGCTTAGAGACTTTGTAAAAACCAAACCAAAACTACAAGAAATGCTGAAAGAAGTTCTTTGGTTACTAAATAAATAAAATAAAGTGTGTACTTAAGGAGGCAACACAGGACACAGCTCCCAGAATCCCACTCAGTCAGGGAAATCACAATGCTCAATAAAAGCTACAGTATTAAAAGAAGGGGACCAGTGATCAGAACATGATACCTATGACATCATCACACTCAACAGAGACACATATTACAGTACTTATAGTCCTTTCAGATAGAGAAAAATTTAAAAGATATACAGAAGTTAAAATATGGTTTAAACTTAGAATTGTTAAGGGGATCATAGGGGTAGATGAAAAGCAAAATAACAATGCAACAAAACAAAACAAGAAACATAATACAGGAGTCTCAACAAATGCAAAACCAACACTGAAAACGATGAAAAGTCAACCAATAAAGAATGACCCAGAACAGAATATTAAGAGCAACATAAACATCAACACAAAAATAAGTGCATCAAAATGGTAGCACTAAGCACAAATCTATCAACAATTACACTGAATGCAAACAGACTGAACACTCCAATCAAGAGACAGTGAGTGACATCTGGATCAAAAGACATGATTCATCTATATGTTGCTTACAAGACACACACCTTAGACTTAAAGATATGAACAAACTGAAAATCAAAGGATGGAAAAATATATACCAAGCCAACAACATACAAAAAAGAGCAAGAGTGGCGATACTAATTTCAGATAAAATAGACTCAGATGTAAAATCCACCACTGTGGACAAGAATGGTCACTATTTATTGCTGAAAGACTGAATACATAAGCAGGATGTAACAACATTACGTATTTATGCACCCAACACCAGAGCATCTGAATACATCAAACAAAAACTGACAACACTGAAAAATGAGAACGATTACTCCACAATAATAGTTGGAGACTTAAACACTCCACTTTCAGTAATGGAAAGATCATCCAGAAGAAAGCTCAGTAAAGATACAGAAGATCTTAGTGCGATAATTAACCAGCTAGACCTCATCCACATATACAGAACGTTTTACCCATCAACAGATAAGTACACCTTCTTCTACAATGCATGTGGAACATTTGCCAGAATGGACCATGTGCTAGGACATAAAGCAAGTCTCAGCAAAATCCAAGCCATTGAATTATTGCAAAGTATCTTCTTGGACCATAAAGCCATAAAAGGTGAAATCCATAGCAGAAAACACATAGGTAGGAATTTGAACTCATGGAAACTGAACAACATCTTGCTCAAAAATCCATGGATTATGGAAGAAATCAAGGATGAAATAAAGAAGTTTATGGAATCAAATGAGAACGAAAATATATCCTACCAGAATCAATGAGATACAGCCAAAGCAGTGCTCAGAGGTCAATTTGTCTCTATAAATGCACACCTCTGGAAGTAAGAAAAGACTCAAAAAAAGACTACAGCTTCAACAAGTAGACAGAGAGCAACAGAAGAACTCCTCAGGCACCAGAAGAAAACAGAAAATAAAGATTAGAGCAGAACTAAATGAATGGGAGAATAAAAGAACAATTGAAAAAATTAACAAAACCAAAAACTTGTTCTTTGAAAAGATCAACAAAATTGATAAATCACTGGTTAACTTACAAAAGAAAAACAGGAGAGAAAACAAATAACCCAAATAAGAAATGAGATGGGAGATGTCACAATAGATCAAACTGAAATAAAAAATACAGCAGAATACTATGAAAGATTGTAGTCTGAGATATTTTAAAACCTGGAGGAAATGGACAAATTTCCTGATTCATAGCACCTACAAAGATTATCACAAGGAGAAATAGAACAATTTGATAAACCCATCACAAAGGAAGAGATTGAAAAATGAATAAAAAAACTACCAATGAAAAACAAGCCCTGGCCCAGAAGGCTTCACCTGAGAATTCTACCAAACTTATAGAGGGGCGTTAACTCCAATCCTACTGAGACAATTTCACAGTGTAGAAATGGATGGAATACTCCCAAATTCATTCTATGAAGCCAGCATCACCCTGATACCAAAGTCAGGGAAAGATCTCACAAAAAAAGAAAATTACAGACCAATAAAACTCATGAACCTAGATGAAAAAACCTTCAAGGAAATCCTAGCCAACAGATTTCAACAACATATCAAAGAAATAACTCATCGTGACCAAGTTGGATTCAAACCAGGGATGCAAGGCTGGTTCAACATCAATAAAACAATTAAGGTGATCAACCACATAAATAGCACAAAGGCTAAGAATCACTTGATTTTGTCAGTTGATGCAGGAAAGGCACTCAGCAAAGCTCAACACCCATTCATGCTAAATCTCTCAGCAAAATAGGAATAGAAGAGAAAATCATCAATCCAGTGACAGGCATCTATGCAAAGCCAACCACCTGCATCATCCTGAACGGAGAGAGACTGAAAGAATTCCCCTTAAGAATGGGAACTAGACAGGGATGCCCACTCTCACCACTGCTACAACATTGCACTAGAGGTTTAAGCCAGAGCAATTAGACAAGATAAAGAAATAATAGGCATCCATATCAACAAAGAAGAAGTAAAAATCTCCCTGTTTGTAGATGATATGATTGTATAGGAAGAGAATCCTAAACAATCCATAAGTAAGCTACTGGAACTAAAGAACAGTTCAGCAAATTATTGGGATATAAGATAAATATAAGTAAACCAGTAGGATTTCTTTATATCAACAAAGATATCATCAAAGAAGAAATCACCAAATCAATATCATTTACTATAGCTCCCAAGAAGATAAAATACCTTGGAGTAAATCTAACTAGAGAAATAAGAGACCTATACAAAGAGAACTACAAGACCTTACAAGAAACCAAAAACAACTTGCATAAATGGAGAAATCTACCCTGCTCATGCATAGGAAGACTAAACATTGTGAAAATGGCTATTTTACCTAAAGCAATCTATGTATACAATGCAAGCCCAATACAAATTCCGGTATCTTTTTGTGTTTGTTTTTTCAACTGAGATGGAGAAACAAATCACCTACTTTGTCTGGAAAGGGAAGAAACCCCGGATAAGTAACACACTACTGAAGAACAGGAGCACACTAGGAGGCCTCTCACTGTCTGACTTTAGAACTTATTATACTGCCACGGTAGTCAAGACAGCCTGGTACTGGTACAAAAACAGATGTATAAACCAATGGAGCAGAGTTGGGACCCCAGAGATGCCACCGTGCTCTTATGAACTGTTGGTGTTTGACAAAGGCCCAAAGGTCATAAACTGGGGTAAAAACAGTCTCTTTAACAAATGGTGCTGGCAAAATTAGATATTTCTCCACAAAAAACTGAAAGAAGACCTATATCTCACACCTTATACAAAAGAAAACTAATTCTAATTGGATCAGAGACCTAAACATCAGACCTAAAACAATAATAATCATGCAAGAAAAATAGAATGAACAATGGAAGTTCTTATACACAACTTAGACAATCTTCAAAAACTGACAAAGGGCGATCAACAGAAGACAAAATAAATAAATGGGAACTACTAAGAATCACATACTTTTGCTCATCTGAAGACTTTATCAAAAGAGTTAAAAGACCATCTACAGAATGGGAAAAAATTATCTGGCAATTACATTTCAGACTGACATCTGATCTCCATAATATGCAAGGTAATGCAAGATATCAACAAGTAAAAGGTAAATAACCCAGTTAAGTGATGGACAAAGGAGATGGACAGACACTTCACCAAAGAGGACATCCAGGCAGCCAGAAGACACAAGTGGCAATGCTCATGATCACTAGCTATCAGAGAAATCCAAATGAAAACTACAATGAGATACCATCTCACCCCAACAAGGTTGGCCATGACCCAGAAAACACAAAACAACAAGTGCTGGAGAGGCTGTGGAGAGATTGGAACTGTGCTACAGTGCTGGTGGGATTGCAAAATGGCACGGCCTCTTTGGAAAACACGTTGGCACTTCCTTAAAAAGCTGGAAATAGAGATACCATCTGATCTAGTATTTTTACTGCTCAGAATATACCCTACCAAAACAAAGGTTGTCACATGAACAGACATACGCACACAAATGTTCCTTGCAGCACAGTCTACAACAGTAAAAAGACAGAATCAACCCAGATGCTCATCAACAGATGAATGGGAAAACCCATTATGATACATATATTCAGTGTAACATTATGCAATGATAAAGAACAATGATAGTTGTTCTCATAACCTGATTTCAGTTGGAAGACATGATGAGTGAAATCAGTCAGCTGCAAAAGGACAAATATTGTATCAGGCCCCTACTATAAGGACTTAAAAATAGACTTATGTACAGAATAAAAGACTCCTTAATGGCTACAAGGGTAGGGAGGGAGGGAGAACGTTAGTCACAGATTAGGTAATTAATAGAAATTTGGTTAGGTGAAAGCAGTGACAGAACACAGTAGAAAGGCGATCAACTTAACTGGACTTTATAAAATGAAAGTTCTTCTAATCTCAACCCAATATTACAAAATAGAGTAGCAGGGCTGGAGTCTGGGGGCCATGCTCTGGGAGGAAATCAAGGCCAATTAGCATTAACTAGCCTATTGCTAAGAATGTCTTCTGCGTCTCATTTTGGTGAGTGACGTCTGAGGTCTTAAAAGCTAGCAAGCTGCCATCTGAGGTACACCAAATGGTCCCAACTCATCTGGAGCAGATGATGACTGACAACAAGGACAGAAGGATAGACGAGCTTGGGAGACAGAAGGACCGTAGGAATGGGAGACTGTATCAACACGTGACTGAAGAACCAGATGGTGCCTGGCCACCACCAAAGATGCGGCACACAATGTTGAGGCCCTGTGACAACATGAGAAAAAGAGGAGTGCAGCTCAAGAACTCTACTAAAAGACCATAACTGATGGTCCAGTGGCCTAGGCATTCCCCTGCGAGCATGACCTCTAGACCTGCTGCTGCCCCTGACCAGAAGACACTACTGAGGTCAACTCTTCAGGCAAGAATGGACTGGACTTCAGAACACAATGTGATGGCTTGATGTGTGTACTTTATGCCTCTATGCATTTATAAGACGCTGTCCTACTGGTGTCTTTCTAGATGGGAGAGAAGAAGGTGGAGAGAGGGGACAGGAGCTTGTTAAGAGGAAACGATAAATATAGAATGAAAAGGAAGAGTGTGCTGTCATGGGGCAAGGAGAGCAGAAGCTGTAGCAGACAGGCAGGCATGCAAAATTGATTTCAATTGTATACTTTCACTTAATCACAATTTTAAAAAAGTAGTCAAGCTAATTAGCCTAGATGTCCCCTGAAACCAAGGTCCCCAAATCCCTGTCCCTGCTACTCTGTGCTTCAAACTGTTGAGTTCTATTTAGAAAATCTTTTAGGTTTTGGTATAGTCCAGTTGTGCTAACCTCCCTTGTTCCGCGTGCTGTCACTCCCTTCACCTAACACAATTCCTATCGGCTATCTAGTCTCTGAATACCCTGTTCCGTCCTTCCCCATCCTTGTAACCACCAAAGATTGTTTTCTTCTGTTCTTAAACCTTTTCTGAAGTCCTCAATAATAGTGATCTCATTCCATATTTTCCTCTTGCAAGTAGCTAATTTCATTCCACATAATGTCTTCCAGATGTCTCCAAGTTATGAGATATTTCCTAAGATCATCGTTGTTGTTGTTGTTGTTTTTTTTTTATCATTGCATAGTATTCCATTCTGTGAATATACCATAGTTTGTTTTTCCATTCATCTGTTGATGGGCACCTGAGTTGGTTCCGTCTTTTTGCTATTGTGGATGGTGCTGCAATAAACATTAGAGTGTATGTATCTATTCATCTGACAGCTGTTATTTCTGTAGAATATGTTCCAAAAAGTGGGATTGCTGGATAATGCGATATTTCTATTTCTAGCTTTTTAGGAATGTACCAAATCGATTTTCAAAGTAGTTGTCCCATTTTACATTCCTACGAGCAGTGTAGAAGAGTCCAGTCTCTCCACAATCCTGTTTATTGTTTTGTGTTTTTCGAATTAATGCCAGCCCCGTTGTGGTGAGATGACATCTCATTGTAGTTTTGATCTGGATTCCTATAATGGCTAATGATTGTGAGCATTTCTTCTTTGGTGAAGTGCCAGTTCATATCCTTTGCCTGTTTATTTTAATTGGGTTGTTTGTCTTTTACAAGATTTTGCAGTACCTTATGGAGTATAGTGATTAGACACTAGTCAGATTCTTGATAGCCAAAAATTCTGTCCTAATCTGTATATAGTCTTTTTATTCTTTTGGTGAAGTCTTTAGATGAGCATAAGAATTTGATTTTTAGGAGTTTCGAGTTATCTATTTTCTCTTCTGGTGTTTGTGCACTATCAGTAATATTTTGTAGTTTGTTTATGCTATATATTGGGACTTCTAATGTCCCTGTTTTTTCTTCTAAGATCGTTACTTTTTTAGATTTTATATTTAGATCTTCAATCTATTTTGAGTTAGTTTTATGCATCGTGTAAGATATTTGTCTTTTGATTTTTTATTTTGCCAATGGATATCCAGTTATACCAACACCATTTATTGAAGAGATTGTCTTTTCCCCAGTTTATGGACTTTGGAGCTGTATAATATCTGCTGCTCGTAGATGGATGATGTTATATCTGGATTCTCAGTTCTGTTCCTTTGATCTATGTATCTGTTTTTGTACCAGTACCAAGTTGTTTTGACTACTGTGGCAATGTAATAGGTTCTAAAGTTAGTTAGTCTGAGGCCTCCCACTGTGTTCAATAATGCTTTACTTATCCGGGGCTTCTTCTCTTTCTGTATGAAGTTGATGATTTGTTTCTCCATCTCATTAAAAAATGCCATTGGAATTTTTGTTGGGAAACCATCATTATCTCTGGATTGCTTTGGATTATTCATGATGTTAAGTCTTTCTATCCATGGGCAAAGTCTGCTTTTTCACTTACCTAGGTCTCTTCTGGTTACTTCCAACAGAGTCTTGTAATTTTCTTTCTATAGGTCTTTTACATCTCTTGTTAGATTTATTCCTGGGTATTTCACTTTATTAGAGATTATTATAAATGGTATTGATTTGGTAATTTCTTCTTTGATAGGCTTTTAGTTTATTTAAAAGAATCCAGCTGTTTTAAGCATATTTATCTTGTATCATTATAGTTTGCGGAACTCTTGTGTTAGCTCAAGTAGGTTTATCTTGTGAACTCTGGGGGGCTTCTGTGTATAAGGCAACATCATCTGCAAATAGAGATACTTTAATTCCTTTTTTTTTTTACTCCTTTAATTTTATTTTTTAAATTCCTTTTGGTTTCTTTTTTTAAAAAATCTCACCTGATTGCTCTGGCTGTCACCTCCAGGACAATGTTGACTAAGAGTGGTGACAATGGACGTCCTTGTCTGGTTTCTGTTCTCAAGGAAAATGCTTTCAATCTTTCTCCATTTAGGGTGATATTGGCTACTGGCCTTGCATAGATGACCTCTATTATGTTGAGCAATTTCCTTTCTATTCCTATTTTCCTGACAGTTTTTAACATGAATGGGTGTTGGAGTTTGTTAAATGCCTTGTCTATATGAATTCTGAAAATCAAGTGGTTATTGTTTTTTTTGTTTTTTATGTGTTTGATTTAATTGTT
Organism: Heterohyrax brucei; assembly: GCA_028571685.1. Taxonomy (NCBI): domain Eukaryota; kingdom Metazoa; phylum Chordata; class Mammalia; order Hyracoidea; family Procaviidae; genus Heterohyrax; species Heterohyrax brucei. The sequence goes on from CM053166.1 coordinate 60,261,170, forward strand.
TTACTGCATCCTGGTATGAACCATCTCTGCATCCCTGGTATGAATCCTACTTATTTTATTTATTTATTTTTGCTATGTTGTTGAATTCTATTGGCTAGGATTTTGTTGAGGATTTTTGCATTATAGTTCATGACAGATATTCATCTATAATTTTTCCTTTTTTGTGCTGTCTTTACCTGGTTTCAGGGTTATGCTGGCTTCATAGAATGAATGAATTTCGGAGTATTCCATCCTTTTCTATGCTCTGGAATATCTTTAGTAATAATGGTGTTAGCTCCTTCCTAAAAGCTTGATTGAGGTCTCCAGTGAAGCTGTCCAGGCCAGAGCTTTTTGGGTTGGATGATTTTAAATTACCTTTCAATCTCTTCTTTTTTGATGGGTTTATTTAGTTTTTCTGCTTCTGCTTGTGTTAGTTTTGGTAGGTAAATTGCCTCTGAAAATTTGTTGATTTCTTCTAGGTTTCCAAATTTATTAGAGTACAATTTATTTCACATTATTCTGTTGTGACTATTTTAATTAATTTCTTACCTTGATAGAGTCCTGTGTAATTCTCAGTGTTTCTTCATTTTTGAAAATTCTTTTGTCTGACTTTTTCTCTAATAAATTGATGTCAAGTGCTTTATCTTCAGACTCACTGATGGTGTATTCTGTTGTCGTAATTCTACTGAGTCGTCTAGTTCTGAAATTCTATTCTTAATCTTTTGAATTTCTATATGCTGTTTCTCTACAGATTCTTGTTCCTGTTAAATTTGTTATTGTGTTATTCTGTAATCTTCTTATGGAAACTCTGGTGGCATAGCAGTTAAATGCTATAGCTGCTGATCAAAAGGTTGGCAGTTCAACCCTGCCAGTCACTTCTTGAAATTATATAGGGCAGTTCTACTCTGTCCTGTAGGGTTGCTATAGCTCAGGATCTCCTCAATGGCAACAGGCAATCTTCTTAAGTTCCTTTATTGCTTTTTCTGTCTGTTCCTGTTCCTCAACTTGTTCTGCATTTTGCCGGGTCTCCTTCCAAATCTCTTGAAGAGTTCTATATATTTTAGTCTTTTGTATTGTACTTCTGATAGTTTCAACCAATTCTTTTTGTCTTGAAGGTTTCTTGATTCTTTGTTTTAGTGGATTGGTGAAGCCATCATTTTATGCCTCTTTATTTGATTTGATATTAACTTTTGTCTCTGAGCCATCAACAAGGTATTATATTTATTTATTTTGTGTTTTCTTTTCTCTCTCTCTTTTTTAACATCATTAAATGAAATTTTTTTTATTATGACTGAGTGAAAATGTACATTCCATATAAATGTGCACGCCCACCTGTATGCATCTTCCACTGCTCTCCCTGCTCGGTGACAGCACACTATTCCTCTCTGCTCCATACATGTCTCATCCTCCCAACAGTCTCCTTTCGCCTCCTCTCCACCCACTGCCCTTCCTCCAGCCAGAGGTCAGCAGGATGATATCCTATAGATGCGCAGAACCATAAAGTGCATCCAATACATGGTCACTCTGTGTCACCAAGTCCAATCCATTCCTGCCAAAGAGTGGACCTTAGTTATGATTTATGGGCAAGGGCAGTATCAGAGCCATGGTCCATGCTTCCAGGGGAACCCCTAAACTGCTGGACCATCAGTTGCGGTCTTTTAGTGGAGATCTCAGGGTGCACCCATTTTTATACTTGTGTTGCCAATGAGACCCAACTTTGTGAGTTCCATCTCAGCTATCACAGATGGTGGCTTGGCACCATCCAGTTATTCCAATCCCAAGTCAATGTAGGCACCCACTCATGTGGGTCTCTCTGTCTTATAGGTTGTCTTTCCCCCATGTCATTTTAGCCCTCAGTGAGCATCCATTCCTGCTGAGTTGGGACCATTTGCTGTGCCCTCGGATGGCAACTTGGCGGCTTTTAAGACCCCAGACGCCACTGACCAATGTGGGGTGCAGAAAGCCCTCTTAGCAAAACGCTAGTTGTGTGAATTGGCCTCAATTTCACCTAAAAGCATGGTCCCTGGCCCCCTGCTCCAGCTACTCTGTCCTTACAATATTGAGTTAAGATGGAAGGTGTATTCAGGTTATGTTGAAGTCCACTTAATATGGTTCTTATTTCTAATGTGTGCTATCATTGATTTCACCCAACCAAATTTCTACCAACTATCTAATCTGAAACCTGCCCCCCTGGCCGTCCCTCCTTCCCCTCCCTTGCAGCCATCAAAGAATCTTTTCTTCTATATGTAAGTCTGAGTTTTTATCGTAGGGGTCTCACACAATATTTGTCCTTTTGTCGCTGACTACTTTCACTCAACATAATGTCTTCCAGTTGAAACCAGGTTATGAGATGTTTCCTGGAATCATCATTGTTCCTTATCATTGCATAGTGCTCCACTAAGTATATATACCATAGTTTACCTATCCGTTCCTCTGTTGCTGATTCCTCTGGGTTGATTCCATCTTTTGGGTATTGTGGACTGTGCTGGGATAAACATTCTTGTGCATGTGTCCGTTGGTGTGAAAGGCCTTGATTCTGTAGGATATATTCCAAGTAGTGGAATTACTGGATCAAATGGTATACCTATATCCATTTTTTTAAGGAAGCTCTAGATTGCTTTCCGAAGAGGCTGGACCATTTTGCAACCCCACCAAGAGTGTAGGAGAGTTCCACTTTCTCCACAGCCTCTTCAGAATTTGTTGTTTTCTGTTTTTTGGATCATGGCCAACCTTGTTGGGATGACATGGTATCTCATTTTAGTTTTGATTTGAATTTCTTTAATAAATAAAGATCGGGAACATGTCCACGTCAATCTCCTGTTTAGAGAAACGTCTGTCCATCTCCTTTGCCGATCACTTAACTGGATGATTTATCTTCTTCATATTGCTATTTTGTAGTACCTTATAGATTATGGAGATCAGGCGTCGGTGTGACATACAGTTGTCAAATATTTTTTCCCATACTGTAAGTGGCCTTTTAATTCTATAATAAAGTCTTTCAATGAGCAAAAGTGTTTTGTTCTTAATAGTTTCCATTTATTTTCTCTTCTGTTGATTGTGATTTGGTAGATTCTGAAGTCTGTCTATGTTGTGTATGAAAACTTCCATTGTTGTTCCTACCTTTTCTTAGCCAAGCCAATTGCCATTGAGTCAGATCTGACTGAGTTTTATCATTTTACATTTGATATTTAGGTCTTTTATCCAGTTTGAGTTGGTTTTTGTATAAGGTATAAGATATGGATCTTGTTTCAATTTATTGCAGATGGATATCCAATTTTGCCAGCACTGTTTGTTGAAAATACTGTTTTTACCTCAATTTGATGTCTTAGGGCCTTTGTCGAATATCAACTGTTGATAGGCAGATGGTGTCATCTCTGGGGTCTCAATTCCGTTCCATTGATTGATCTGTCTGTTCTTGTACCAGTATCAGGCTGTTTTGACCACTGTGGCAATGTAATAGGTTCTGAAGCCAGGTAATGAGAGGCCTCCCAGTGTGGTTTTCTTCTTTGCTAGTGCTTTACTTATCCAGGGCTTCTTCCTTTTCCAAACAAAATTGGTGATTTCTTTCTCCATCTTATTAAAAAATGACGCTGAAACTTGTATTGGGACTGCATTATATAAGTACATTGCTCTGGATAAAATAGATATTTTCACAATGTTAAGTCTTCCTATCCATGAGCAGGGTAAGTTTCTCCATTTGTCTAAGTCTCTCTTAGTTTCCTGTACTAAGGGCTTGTAGTTCTCTTTGCAAAGGTCTTTTATTTCTCTGGTTAGATTAATTACTAGGTACTTTATGTTCTTAGGGGCTATAGCAAATGGTATTGATTTGATGATTTCTTGATCAACAGTCTGGTTGGTATAAAGGAATCCTACTGATTTACTTATGTTTATCTTGTATCCTGAGACTTTGCTGAATTTTTCTATCAGTTTGAGTAGTTCACTTATAGATTCTTTAGGATTCTCCGCATATATAATCATATCATTGGCAAAAAGGGAGATTTTGACTTCTTTGCCAATGCAGATGCCCTTTATTTCTTGGTCTTGTCTAATTGCTCTGGCTAGAACTTCTAGTACTATGTTGAATAGGAGAGGTGACAGTAGGCATCCTTGTCTAGTTCCTGTTCTCAAGGGAAAGTCTTTCAGTCTCTCTCCATTCAGGATGATGTAGGCAGGTGGCTTTGTATAAATGGCCCTTATTGTGTTGAGGAATTTGCCATCTATGATCATTTTGCTAAGAGTTTTTAGCATGAATGGGTGTTGGAATTTATCAAATGCCTTTTCTGCATCAATGGACAAAATCAGGTGATTCTTGTCTTTTGTGTTATTTATGTGGTTAATCACATTCATTGCTTTTCTGATGGTGAATCAGTCTTGCATCCCTAGTATGAATCCAACTTGCTCAGGATGGATTATTTTTTTAAATATGTTGTTGTATTCTATTGGCAAGAATTTGGTGACAATTTTTGCATCTAGATTCATGAGTGATATTGGTCTGTAGTTCTTTTTTGTTGCATCTTTCCTTGGCTTTGGTATCAGGGTTATGCTGGCTTCATAGAATGAGTTTGGGAGTATTCCATCCCTTTCTGTACTGTGAAATAGTCTCAATAGTATTGGAGATAGGCCAAGCCAAGTAAAAGCCAAGTGCCGAGATAACTCTTCTCTAAAAGCTTGGTAGAATTCTGCAGTGTAGCCATCTGGGCCCGAGCTTCTTTTCGTTGACAGTTTTTGGATGACTGTGTCAATCTCTTCCTTTGTAATGGGTTTATTTATTTGTTCTCCTTCATGTTGTGATAATTTAAGTAGGTGATATGAATCAAGGAATTTGTCAATTTCCTCTAGGTTTTCAAATTTGTTAGAGTACAGTCTTTCATAGTATTCTGTTACGATATTTTTTATTTCTAATTTGGGTTATTTGCTTCCTTTCCTGCTTTTCTTTAGTAAGTTTAGCCAGTGGTTGGTCAATTTTGTTGATCTTTTAAAAAAACTAGCTTTTGGTCTCTTCAATTTTTTTGGTTGTTTTTCTATTCTCTAATTCATTTAGCTCTGCTCTAATCTTTATGATCTGGTTTATTCTGGTGCCTGAGGGGTACCTCTGTTGTTCTTGCTCTACTTGTTCAAGCTGTAGGGTTAGTTCTTTGATTTGGCTTCTTTCTTCCTTCCAGATGTGTGCATTTATGGAGACTGACGGTACCAGTCGTCAGACAAACAGAACTGAGTGGAAAATGCGGGAGCTGAATAAAGACTGAAACAATCACATCAGGGGGGACTCAGTCTAGCTGAGACACTGAACTTTAGTTTTCAGTTACATATATATTCTACACATTTCCTTGTTTCCTTTTCCCAAGCATTATTTTTCTAGTCATATCGAAACCAGATCAGGGACATGCTGACCTCTGCTTATTCTGAGGACAATGCTGGGTGTACAATACTTGGAAAGTGCTTAATTTAGATCTTGTTAATACAAGAGTTAACTTGACCATATTCTGGCCTTGATTCGGGAAGTCTCGGCTTCCCACAGGAGACAAACTGACCTCTGAGCACTGCTTTGGCTGTATCCCATAGGTTCTGGTAGAAAGTGTTTTCATTTTCATTGGAATCCGTGAATTTCTTTTTTTTCATCCTTGATTTCTTCTATAACCCATGGTTTGTTGAGCAGGATGTTGTTCAGTTTCCAAGAGTTCCACTTTCTATCTATGTTTTTTCTGGTCTTGATTTCAACTTCTATGGCTTTATGACCTGAGAAAATGTTTTTAGTAATTCAATGGTACGGATTTTGTTGAGCATTGCATTATGGCCTATCACGTGGTCAATTCTGGAGAATGTTCCATGTGCACTGGAGAAGAACATGTAGCTGTCCGCTGATGGGTAGAAAGTTCTGTTTATATCAATGAGATTTAGTTGGTTAATTGTGGCAGTAAGGTGTTCTGTATCTTTATTGATCTTTTTTCTAGGTGATCTGCCCAGTGCTGAGAGTGAGTATGGAAGTCTCCCACTATTATTGTGGAGTAATCTAACTCTTTCTTGAGCATAGTCAGTGTTTCTTCGATGTATTTAGGTGCTCTGATATTAGATACATAAATATAGTTAAGTCTTCCTTATGTACTGAACCTTTCAGCAGTAGTGTTCATCTTTGTCCATGATGGTGGATTTTACATTAAAATTGATTTTGTCTGAGATTAGAATTGTCACACCTGCTCTTCTTTGTTCATTGTTAGCTTGATATATATTCTTCCATCCTTTAATTTTCAATTTGCTCCTATCTTTAAGTCTCAAATGAGTTTATTGTAGACAACGTATGGATGGGTCATGTTTTTGATCCAAGGTGTCACTCAGTATGTCTTTACTGGAACATTCAGTCCATTCACATTCAATGTAATTATTGATAGGTATGTGTTCAGTGCTGCCATTGTGATATGTTTATTTTTTGATGTTTTCTCTGTTGGTCTTATTAGTCTGTTCTGGGACACTCTTTTTTGTGAGTTCATTTTTCACCTATTTCAGAGCTAGTTTTGTAGTTGTTCAGACTTCTGTGTTACATTTCTTGATATGATATGTTGCATCTTTGTTGTGCTTTACGGCTGCCCTTGTGATCCTCCTTAATAAACTATATGTAAACCCAATTTTAATTACTGCCAGTCTTGTTGACTTCCTCTCCATCTGGAAGGACTATAATGACTGTAGTACATCCCTCTTTTTAATATGATGGCACCATAGATTTCATGATAATCACTGGATTGTTTCTTTCAGTATTAAAGCTGCGATTGAGTTTGGAGCCTTCCCTAACTGAGTAGAATTCTGGATGATATGTCATTCTAAAATATGAAGTTAGTGGTTTTGTTCTTCTAAGCCAAAGCCAAGAACTTCTTTCAGTATTTCTTGTAGTTTTGGTTTCGTTTTTGGAAAGTCTCTGAGTTTCTGTTTATCTGGGAATGTCTTAATTGGACTTTCATATTTGAAAGATAGTTTTGAAGGATATATAATTCTTGGTTGGAAGTTCTTCTCCTTCAAGGCTTTGAATGTGTCGTGCCACTGTCTCTGGGCCAGCATGGTTTCTGCTGAGAAATCTGAAGAAAGCCTACAGGGTTTCCCTCTGAATGTTAGCTTTGCTTTAAGTCTTGCTGCCTTTAAGAGTTTGTGCTTATGTTTCATTTTGTTAAGCTTGATTATAATATGTCTTGTAGTCTTTCCTTTGAAATCTATTTTGGGTGGTATACAATATGCATCTGGGATATCTATATTCTCTTCCTTCATGATTTTTGGGAAGTTTTATGTCAGCCCCTCAGCAATGACACTCTCTTTGTTCTCAAGTGTCTCACCCTGTTCAGGGACTCCAGTTAATCAAAGGTGTTCCTCTTAACAGAGTCCCACATGCTGCTTAACGCTTCTTCATTTTTCTTGTTTCTTTTGTCTGATTTCTGCTCATAGACACTGGCATCAGTAGTTCTGTTTTCCAAGTCAGAAATTCTTTTTTCCATTTGTTCCATTCTGTTTTCTTGGCTTTGCATTGAAGTTTCTGTGTCTTTGATTTTGTTCTTGATCTGTTGTATTTCAGAGTACTGGTATTCCATCAAATTGAGCAGCTTGGTTTATTTTTCCTTTTGTTCTGCTGCATTTTGTACAAGGTCTAGAAGGGCTCTATATATAATCCTTTTGTATTCACCTTCTGATGATTTCAGAAAAGTTTCTTCATCCAGAAAACTCCTTGGTTGTTTTGTTTGGTAGCCTTTTGAAGCCAAGGGTGATTTCTTGTTTGCCACAAGCGTCTATTGCTGTTTACAAACTTAATTGTATAGTTGTCTGTGAAGGAGTTTTTAGCCAATAAACAAATAACTGTTTTGGAACACCCTATTTACTCACCTGATCTGGCCCCCAGTGACTTTTTTTTTTACTTGAAGGTTAAGGAAATATTGAAAGGAAGACATATGGATGACATTCAGGACACCAAAGGTAATATGATGACAGTTCTGATGGCCATTCCAGAAAAAGAGTTCCAAAATTCTGATTCAAAAAATCTGATTGATAGCCTTAGATAGATAGTCCCATTTCACAATGGGACAACGGAAGGTGAGGGACTAGCAAACTCTTTTAACAAATTCTCCAAGAGATTCTTCTGCATGATAAAAGTTGAGAAGCACTGGTAAGTTCAGAATATATATTATGCCATGTGGCCTTATGTTTCCTTGTCTTTCAGTAGGCTATACACACTACCTGAATTTCTTCTTCATTTTTTCTACTGTAGCACTCCACAAGCCCCTTTGCTAGCATGTTATTACTTATTCATTATAACTTACTTCCAGAATCATCTCCAGACCCTAAGATATACACTTTGTGCCCTTCGGGTTTAAAGTAAATGCTTTTTTATACACTCTTTTGGCATATAGTGGACATCATACGACAGCAACTGAAAAAATCCATTGGCAATTAGAACATAGTATATCGTCTTTCTTACCACTAAGGTCAACTCCTAGAAGGTAAGAGCTGCAACTTATTTTATTTTGTATCCTTGATACTGAAAACAGAGTCTAACTTTTAATAGATACTCAAGATAAGCTTAGTGAATGTAGAAATGAAATCTCTTAAGTTGACTGGTTCATGTTGGCTTAGTTTCATAGGCCATAGCCATTTATGTATAACGTAGGAATGCTAGTGGTATGGAACTATATAGATTGTGATTTTTACTGTATATATAAATACCATGGGAACTAGACAGTGTAGTCCACTGGCTACCGTGTTCAGTCCCTGAAGATTAATGTGGCAGCCAGTTTCCAACCTGTCAATTTGTATCCTATGAGAAGTAGACACTAAGGTAGAATTATAACTATAAGATATGTATTTTGGGGGAATGTCTATGATGAGGGAAGAAGCTAGGGAGCATGAGTAGGTGGGGAAAATCTAAGACTATGATGCAGGTCTGACATATGAAAGGGGATGGGAGAGGAGGGAGGCTGGAGTAGGAAAAGCCTCAGACTACAATGCAGCCAGGCTGATGGGGAGCCCCAAAGCAATGACTGGCTGACACACTACTAGAGGACTACCTATTGACCACAAGTATGACACAGTGAGACAAGAGACAATAGCTCTCTCCTGCCACTTCTCTAGAGCAAGGTTTCTTACTTTGGGGACATTTGACATACTGGGCTGGATAGTTCTTTACTGTGAGAGGCTTTCCTATGCATTTTAGGATGTTTTTAGCAACATTCCTGGCCACTTTTCCTAGATGGCGACAAGACACCTTTATCTTGAGTTGTGACAATTAAAAATGTCTCTAGACATGCCAAATGTCTCGTGGGGTGGGAAAGAACTACCCAGGCTTGAGGATCAATGGTCTATGGCAAACATCACCACAGAATCATCCCAAGGGCAGAGGGAGATCAATGTTTTCAAGCTCTCAATCTATGTGATTTCCTGTAGTTCTTCATGATTTAGCTGCCTTTACTGAAAAGTAAAGTAAGTAAAATTTTCTTTACCTATACTAATGACATTGTGGCATATTTAGACACTCAATATAGTCAGTCTTCCAGGTGCCACAAAGCTCAATAGATTAAAACAAGTTGCAAATTAAGTAGGATGTTTTCAGAGATTCTGTCATCCATTTTTAGCTGGTTTTATTTTTTTCACTCACAAAGGGAGTCCTTATTTCTAGGTTACTTCCATTGGTACTACAGACATTGTTCTACCTGAAAAGTGTGTTTTTACATGTAGTGTTAGAGAACATTTTGTGGGTAAATGTAAAAGTTTGTGTACTCTGTGCAACTCCAGTATCCTAGTATCCTATTCATAATAGCTCATGTTTGTTGCTGACTAAAGGTCTTTGATTATTCTGCCCTCTTTCCATTTTGCAGTGGGAAAACTCACTCCCTACACTGAATCCATTATGTCTTTCCCATATATTTAGTCAAACCTGACAAAATCTTGCGCATCCTTTGTTTTGTCCAGCTTCTTATGCAAGGTTTGTCCTAAACCTCTAGCTTCTATTAATGTGTGGAGCATGGTGGGTTGGGAAAAAGTTAATAAAGGAGGCATCTGCTTCAAATGTCAACCCAGCTGCTGATAGGTGACCCTAGCTAGTTTGATGAAGAGACAACATTAATAACAGTAGATATAACTTCTGCTTTAGGGAAGAAGACTTAGAATTTGTTTTCCAAGTTCCTCCATTAAGTACAATTAAATTCCTGGACATTATACGCTTTTTTTTTTGTAAGACTTTGAAAGGTGGAGAGAAAAATCCAGACCAACAATGTAGAAATGTCAATAGGTGCAGATAGAAAAAGACCCAAGAACATTACGTTGAGTTAAATCAGTCAGCGGCACAAGTACAAATATTGTATGAGACCCATAATGCCAAGCCAAGTGTCATTGGGTCAGATCCGACTCACTTAAAAACAGACTCATGTACAGAACAAAAGACTCTTTGACAGCTGCAAAGGAGGAGAAGGAAGAAGGGAGAGGGCTGGATAGTCGATAGAAATTTGGTTGGGTGAAAGCATTGACAGCACACATTAGATAGAACATCTCCTTAACTGGATTTCAACATAAACTGAAAACTCTTCTAATCTTAACCCAATATTGCAAGGAAAGAATAGTTGGAGTGGGGATCTGGGGACCATGCTCTTAAGGGACATTAAAGCCAATTGGCATAACTAGTTTGTTGCTAAGAGAGTCTTCTCAACCCCGTATTGGTGAGTGGCATCTGGGGTTTAAAAGCTAGCAAGCTGCCATCTGAGGCACACCAAATAGTCCCAGCTCAGCAAGAACAGATGATCACCAAGGACAACAAAGACATCAGGGAAAAAGAGCCCAGAAGACAGAAGAGCCTACATGAGTGGGTGACTGTATCAACACGTGACCAGAAGAACCAGATGGTGACCAGCCACCACCAAAGGCAGCTGTGTTGGAGCACACACTGGAGTCCCAGTGGCAACACCAGAAAAAAAGGGGTGAGCCTCAAGAACTCCACTAAAAGACTGCAATTGATCGTCCAAAAGGCCTGAGGTTTCCCCTGGGAACATGACTCCAAGACTTACTGCTTCCCCTGACCAGAAATCATTACTGAGGTCAACTGTTTGGACAGGAAAGGATTGAACTGGCGGACACAATGTGACCATATGGTGTGTTCACTTTATGATTCCATGTATCTATAAGATGCTATCCTAATGGCCTTTTACTAGAGGTGAGAGGAGAGGGTAGAGAGGAGGGGATAGGAGATTGTTAAGAGGATATGATATGTATAGAATGGAAGGAAGAGTGTGCTGTTACCAGGCAAGGTGAGCAGAAGGAAATGCAGATAGGCAGGCATGCAAATTTAACTTGAATTATATAGTATCACTCAATCAGAATTTAAAAAATAAAAATAAAAGAAAAAGACCCAGGATAAGTCCGCTCTCCCTATCCAAAGGATCAGGAAAAGGAAGACAGAAAACATTTAGACAACAACTGCTGTACTTCAACTAAAGGCCGAAGACAAAGCTGTAACCCCACTCATACCTCCAGCATCAAAGACTAAGTAGGAAGGCTAGACTTCTATTTTAGCCAGACTGTAATGAGACTTCCCAAACTCAAAGAAGTCTTGTGGGGAGCCAAGGCTTTCATTCCCACTAGGAAATAATGAGGATTACTCTGTAATGCCACTCTGTAATGTCATTGGTGGTCACACAGGGGAACACAAATGAGGTACCCCCTGTCTCTCTCAGCCAAGGGACTATCAGTTACAGTAGGCTTCCAGTACCCCTATTCTCATCCAGCAATAATGAGAAGTCACTTTCTACTCAGTATCAACGGAGGCTAAGTGGCAGTACGCCCCTACCTGGTTATAGCAAGGTGGCATCTAGACATTCCTGCTTGAATAGTGTTAGAGGCCTGCTGAAACAAAAGAATTACATAAGATTCAGAGTTGAATGTAACACCACATGCAAACGTCCAGCTTTTGATCAAAAATCGTGTGTATGATGAAGGAACAGGAAAATTTCAACTTGAATGAGTAAAGAAAATCGACATACAGAAACACTGAGATGACACAGATGTTAAAATAGTCACACAAGAATTTTCAAGTGGCCATTCTAAAAATTCTCCAAGTAATTACAAATATGGTTTAAGTAAATGAATAGAGTGTCTCAACAAAGTAACAGAAGCTATAAGGGGAAAACAAATGGAAAGTTTAAACCTCAAGAAAGTAATAACAGCAATGAAAAACTTAATAAATGGTTTCAACATAAGAATAGAGGGAACAGAGCTAACTTGAAGATGATGTTAGGTGCCATCGAATCAGTTGCAACTCCTAGTGACTCCGCGCGTAACAAAAACAAATACTGCCCAGTTCTGCACCATGCCCACAATTATTTTTATGCTTAAGCCCATTGTTGCAACCACTCTGTCAATCCATTTTGCTGAGGGTCTTCTGCTTTTTGCTGACCCTCCACTCTACCAAGCATGATGTCCTTCTCCAGGGACTGATCTCTCCTTACAAGTCCAAAGTATGTGAGATGAAGTCTTCCTCTTTGTCTCTAAAGAACACTCTGGTTGTACTTCTTCCATAACAGATCTGTTTGTTCTTTTGGCAGTCCATAATACATTCAGTATTCCTCTCCACCACCACAATTCAAAGGCTTCAAATCTTCTTCTGTCTTCCTTATTCATTGACCAGCTTTTGTATGCACATAATGCAATTAAAATTGGGTCAGGTACACCACCTTAGTCTTCAAGGTGACATCTTTAATTGTCAACACTTTGAAGAGGTGCTTTGCAGCAGATTTTCCCAATGCAGTGTGCCTTTTGATTTTTTGACTTCTGCTTCCATGGGCATCAACTGCAGAACCAAGTAAAATGAAATACTTGACAACTTCAATCCTTTTTCCATTTATCACAATGCTGCTTACAGGTCCATTTGTGAGGATTTTTGTTTTCTTGACGTTGACATACAGTCCATACAGAAGACTGTGGTCTGTAATTTTCATCAGTAAGTGTTCCAAATCCTCTTCAATTTCAGCAAGCAGTGTTGTGTCATCTGCATAACGCAGGTTGTTAATGAGTCTTCCTCCAATCCTGATGTCTTATTCTTCTTCATATAGTCTGCCTCTCAGATTATTTGCCCAGCATACAGACTGAAAAGGTATAGTGAAAGGATACAACCCTGACACATACCTTTCCTGATTTCAAGCCATACAGTGTCCTCTTTTTCTGTTTGTATGACTGCCTCTTGATCCATACACAGATACTTCATGAGCACAATTAAGTGTTCCAGAATTCCCATTCTCCACAATGTTATCCATAATTTGCTATGATCTACACAGTCAAATGCTTTTTCATAGTCAATGAAACACAGGTAAACATCTTTGTGGTATTCCCTGGTTTCAGCCAAGATCCATTTGACATCAGCAATGATAAGTTCAGTTCATGGACATAGAAAGCAAAAGGGGTGAACATGCTCTGCATTTCTCAAGTTGAAAGAACTGAAGAAACAATTCAAGCCTCTAGTTTCAATAGTGAAGGATTCTACAAGGTAAATATTAATGACTCGGGAAGCATCAAAAGAAGATAAAAAGAATGTACAGAATCTTATACCAGAAAGCACTGATCGACATTCAATCATTTCAAGTGGTAGCATATGATCAAGAACCCACGGTAATGAAGAAAAAAGTCGAAATCATACTGAAGGCACCGGCAAAAAACAAGGCTCCAGGAATTAATGGAATATCAGTTAAGATGCTTCAGCAAATGAATGCAGCAAACCATATTTATGCCTATTCCCAAGGAAAGTGATCCAACCAAATGCAGAAATTATTGAACAATATCATTAATATCACATGCAAGTAAAATTTTGCTCAGGATTGTTCCAAATTGACTGCATCAGCATACACAGGGAACTCCCAGAAATTCAAGGTGGATTCAGAAGAGGACGTGGATCTTGAACTTGAAGACAGAATGACAGAAATTATTTGATCAGAACAATAGACGAAAAAGACTAAATACATGTGGAGCTATAGCAACAACAATAACAAGAAATACATTTGTGTTATCAGAATCCAAGAAGAGGTGAAATAGGGTAAGACTAAAAAAAAAGTATTGGGAAACAGCAATAGCTTAAAATTTCCCAAATTTGACATAAAACAAAAACCTATGGATTCAAGACCCAAACAGTATAAGCCCAGAGAAATTAATGCCAAGACACTTCATAATTAAACTTATAAAAACTAAAGATAAAGAAAAATATCTTGCTTTTGGAGCAGAAGCAATTAGAGTGACAACCGATTTGTTTGCTATCAGAAACCATAGAAGCCAGAAAGAAGTGACATAATATTTTTTAGTTGCTGGAAATAAAGGAAGGACTGTGAGCTCAAAATCTTATACCCAGTGAAAATACTCTTCAGGAATAAAGACAAAATTAATACAGTTGAGAAGAAAAACTAAGAAAGTTTGCTGTCTGCAAACATTCACTTAAAGAACTGATTAAAGAAATTATGTCAACCAAAAGTAAATCATAAAACAAGGAATCTTAGACAATTCAAAAAGAAGAAAGAGCACAGTAAGCAAAAATGTGGGTATCTGAACAAGGTTTCCTTACCTCTTGAGTTTCCTAAATTATGTTTCATAGCTAAAGCCAAAATTGTAATAGTTTCTGCTGCGATCATCAGTATATGTAGGGGAAATATTTCAGACAATTATTAACATGAAAGGACAAAGGATATAAAAGGAGGTAAGGTTTCTCTACTTCATTCAAACCGGTAAACTGCTGATGTTAGTAGTCTGTGTTGTTTATATACAACACCTAGAAAAAACAATTATATGTAACTGTATAAAAACACTATATAAAAAGACATACTCAAAAAACTATAAATAAATAAAATAGAATTCTAAAACTTCTTAAGTAACCCACAGGAAGGCAAGGAAAAGAAAACAGAGAAACAAACAAAAATAATGGAGAGAATGATCAGAGAAAGATAAAGAAGCAGATGTTAACCCCAACATAGCAATAATTATATTAAATGGTCTAAATATATGGTAACAGCAGAATGGATAGCAATGCCTGGCCCAACTAATATGCTGTCTACAATAAACTCACTTCAAATTTACTGATGAGATTAAGTGTAAGTAATAGAATTATATATGTATATATATGTGTGTGTATGTGTGTGTGTGAACACTGTAATAAAAAGAAAACAGCAAAGGCGAGATAATGTTAGATAAAGTAGACTTCAGAGCAAAGAAAATTATCAGAGAAAGAGAAGGGGACACTATATAAATGCAAAAGGACCAGTCAATGAAGAAGACAGAACGCAAAAACCAAACTCATTGCTCTTGAGTCAATTTTGACTCATAGCAATGCTATAAGACAGACTAGAACTGCACCATAGGATTTCCAAGCAGTGGCTAGTGGATTTGAACTGCTGACCTTTTGGTAGACAGCTGAGCTCTCAACCACTGTGCCACCAGGGCTCCAAGAAGACATAGCAAACCTAAATGTTTATGTACCAGACACATAAAATGTGTAAAACAAAAACTGATAGAACCAAAAGGAGAAATAGACAAATCCACAATTATAATTGGATCCCCTCTTTCAACAACTAATAGAACAGTTAGAAAATCAGTAAGGATATGGATGAATTTGATAACATTTTCAATCAGTAAGATATAACTAGCTGAGTGCCTTCGAGTCTAACACGTATAAAATACCTCACCTATAAACAACGGAATGTACAAGCACTCACAGAAAAATGTGCAACAAAAAAATCACCAAACAGTTTATCCAATATGAAATAGATGATTTGAATGCCAAGCCAAGTGCCGTCGAGTCGGAATAGCTCTGTAATTACTAAAGAAATTTAATTTATAACTAAATATCTTCAGAAAAAAACAAATCTCTGAGCCCAGACGGTTTCACTGTAGAATTCTACATAATGCTTAACTTAGAATTAACTCCTACTGTACACAACATCTTTCAAAAGACAGAAAAGAATACTTCCCAGTTCATTTTTATGAGGCCAGTATTGCCATTATACCAAACCAGGAAAAACAGCACAAAAAAGAAAATTACAGACCATATAAATGAAAAATTATGTTCACACAAAAGCCTATTCAAGACTTTTCATAGCAGCTTTATTCATAAGAGCTAAAAACTGGAAACAAATGATAGATCCTACAATAGCACATGAAAATTAAAGATTTTTAACAACATCTGCAGTCTGAAATTGATCAAACATGCAAACAAGATACATTGATAATTGCTGGCAATTGGAATGTGAAAGAAGGAAACAAAGAAAAAGGATTGGTAGTTTGAAAATGCATCTTGATGACAGAAACAATGTCAGAGATAGCATGATAGAATTTTGCAAAACCAATGACTTCTTCATTGTAAATGCCTTTTTTAAAATAACGTAAATGGCAACTTTACACTGGACATTGCCAGACGGAATACATAGGAATCAAATCAACTACATGTATGTAGAGAGATGATGGAAAACTCAGAGCTACCATTCAAAGAAAAACCAGTGGCTGTGGATCAGACCCTCAGTTGTTCATGTAAAAGTTGAAGTTTAAGAAAATTACAAGTCCATGGAGCCAAAGTACAACCTTGAGCATATTCCACCTGAAATTAGAGACCATCTCAAGAACAAATTTGATGCACTGAACACCATGACTAAAGATTAGATAAGCTGTGGAATGACATCAAGACATTATACATAAAGCAAGCAAGAGGTCATTTAAAAGACAGAAAAAAAGGAAAAAACCAAAATGGATGTCAGAAGAGACTGAAACTTGCTCTAGAACACTGAGTAGCTAAAGTGAAAGGAAGAAATGATGAAATAGAAGAGATAAACAAGTTTCATAGTACAGGTTGAGAAGACTAAATACTATAATGAAATATGCAAAGGCTTAGAGAGTTAGAAAACCAAAAGAGAAGACAAGTTCAGTATTTCTCAAGCTGAAAAAACTGAAGAAAAAATTCAAACCTCGAGTTGCAATAGTGAAGGATTCTATAAGTAAAATATCAAACAAGGCAGGAAGCATCAAAAGAAGATGGAAAGAATACACAGTCATGCTAAAAAGAGCTGCTCTACATTGAAACATGTCAGGAGATACTATGCAGTCAAGAACCAATGGTACTGGAGGAAGAGGCCCAAGGTGCACAGGCATTTGCGAAACAACAAGGCTCTAGACATTAACAGAATATCAGTTGAGATGTTTCAACAAATGGATGCAGTGCTAGAGGTGCTCACTCATCTATGCCAAGAAATTTTGGAGTTAGTTGGCCAACTGACTGGAAGCTCTATATTCACATCCATTCCAAATAAAAGGGCTATAGCCAAATGTGAAAATTATTGAACAGTATCATTAATATCACATGCAAGTAAAATTTTGCAAGGGATCATTCAAAAGCAGTTGCAGCAATACATCAATATAGAACTGCAAGAAATCCAAGGCAGATTTGGGAAAGAACATGGAACAAGGGATATCACTGTTGATGTCAGATGAATCATGGATAAAAGAAGAGGATACCAGAAGAGTGTTGTCTTAGTCATCTAGTGCTGCTGAAACAGAAATACTACAAACAGATGGCTTTAACAAAGAAAAATTTTATTTTATCATAGCCTAGTAGGCTTTAAGTCCAAATTCAGGGCATCAACTCCAGGAAAATGCTTTCTCTGTTAGCTCTGGAGGAAGGTCCTTGTTGTCAATCTTCCCTTGGACTAGAAACTTCTAGTCCTGGGTCCTTTTCAAAGGACATGCTCTGCCCCTGGCACTGCTTCTTTGCTGATGGTATGACATCTCCAACTATCTGCTTGCTCCCCTTTGCTTTGTGTCTCAAAGAATTACCTCAAGACACAATATAGTCTTAAACATTGAATACTGCCCCAGCAACACAAATGTCACCTATACTCTCTCGTTAACATCACAGAGCCAGGATTTACAATGCATAGGAACATCACACAATACCAGGGATCGTGGCTTAGCAAAATGATTACACACATTTTGGGGGTGACACAATTCAATGTATGATATTACACCCTTTGTTGCCCCCAAAATCACATCCTTGCAACATATGAAGCAAACTCAGCCCATCACAGCAAAAGTCATAGGTCTGAGTCTGAAATCCAGACATTCCTCTTCAACTGTGAAATCTAGAACACAACTTATTTTCTTCTAAAATACAATCGCAGACCAGGCAGACACAAGCTAGACATTTTCATTACAAATGCAAGAAATTGCAGGGAAAGAGGGCATAAGAGGCATCAAACAAATAACCCGAACATATTACATTAGCCTTCAAGGCTTCAAAACAGTGTTCCACTTTATGAGACATTTTGTTCAATGGCCCTGCCTCCCTGACTCTAGGCATTAGCCACACTCTCCAGATTCTGAGTGAAGGCCCCCTGGCCCTTGGCTACAGCTCCACTTTCCAGGTCCACTGCAATAGCAACTCTGTTTCCTTGGCTTTAGGTGTAGCATTTTCCTAGCCCAACTGAGTAGCACCTCCACCCTTAGAAACACCAGGAGCCATGGCTTTATGCTTTGAAGCCATTGAAGTCATAACCATACCTTTTAAGACTGAGGCAGCTCAGCTCCTTGTGCTCTCTGTCTCTTAAGCTTCTGCTTCCTGTGGCGTCTCAGTCCAGGCCTCATGCCTGCATCTGCCCTCGCAGGACAAATGTTCCAAAGCTCTGTAGCTGCATTCTTAAGTGTCCAGAGTAACTCCAACCCACCAAGAAGCCTCCTGTGCATAGACATTCAGCATTCAGCTCCAGCACTGACTGGGGATGGTGTCCTGGTTTTGTGTTGCCAGTTTGATGCTCCTGTTAGTCCTCAGCTCCTGTTTCTCACAGTCTGTGGCTTCTTTGGTGTAACAGTTCTCCTTGACTCCTCCTGTGTCTTGTATCCATTCACAGTTTCAAAAATGCTTCCACAGTTTAAGTAACTGCTAGAGCAGCACCCTGCTTCACTTTATATTCTGCCTTACTCGTCTAGTACTGCTGTAACAGAAATAGGGCAAGTGGTTGGGTTTAGTAAAGAGAAATTTTATTCCGTCACAGTCCAGTAAGCCACAAGTTCAAATTCAGGGCATCACCTTCAAGAAAAGTCTTTCTCTGTTAGCTCTGGAGAACGGTCCTTGTTGTCAATCTTCCCCTAGACTGGGAGCTTCTGAGACACAGGGACCCTAGGTAGTTTAACAAAGGACATGTTCTTCTCCCAGCACTGCTTCTTTCCTAGTGGTACAAGAACCCCAGCTATCTGCTTGTTTCCCTTTCCTTTATACTTGTATCCCAACAGACTGTCTCAAGGTAAAATACAATCTTACACATTGAGTCCTGCCCCACCAACACAACTGTCACCCATCCTTCTTCATTAACATCATAGAGACAGGAATTACAACATATAGGAACATCACACAATACCAGGAATCATGATCTAGCAAATTGCTACACATTTCGGGGGGGTGGGTAGGGGGAGGGCACAATTCGATCCATGACAAGTGTTTACTTGTGTTTTGTTGACTGTGTGAAGGCATTCAACTGTGTGGATCATAATAAATGATGGATAATTTTGCAAAGAATGGGAATCCCAGAATACTTAATTGTGCTCATGAGAAATCTGTGGTTAGACCAGAAGCACTGGTTCAAACAGAATGAGAGAATGTGTGGTTTAAAGTTAAGTAAGGTGCATCAGAGTTGTCTCCTCTCACTATACTCATTTAGTCTGTAAGCTGAACAACTCATCCAAGAACCTGGAGTACAAGAAGAACACAGTATAGGAGTAACACTCATTAACAACCTGTGATATGCAGATGAGACGACCTTGAATGATGAAAGTGAAGAGGACTTTGAGACAATTACTGATGAAAATCAAAGATCATAACCTTCAGTATGAATTACATCTCAATATAAAGAAAAAAAATCCTCACAACTGGACCAATAAGCAACATCAAGATAAATGGAGAAAATTCTGAAGTTTTCAAGGATTTCATTTTACTTGGATCCATAATCAATGACTATGAAAGCAGCATTGGGCAAATCTGCTACAAGAGATCTCTTTCAAGTGTTAAAAAGCAAAGATGTCATTCTAAGATCTAAGGTGTGCCTGATCCATGTCACGGTGTTTTCAATCACCACTTACGCATGTGAGACCTGGACATTGAATACAGAAGACTGAACAAAACTGACACCTTTGAATTTGTGGGTGTTGGTGAAGGATATTGAATATACCATGGACTGCCAAAAGAATGAACAAATCTGTCACGGTAGAAGTACAGCTAGAATGTTTCTTAGAAGACAGAATGGTGAGACTTCATCTCCAGTGGTTTGGATATGTCATCAGAACTGGTCAGTCCCTAGGTCATCTTGCCTGGTAAAGTAGATGGTCAGTGAGAAAGAGGAGGACCCTCAATGAGATGAACTGACACAGTGGCTGCAACAATGAACCAGAGGATAACAGTGATTTTGAGAATGGTGCAGGACCAGGCAGTGTTTTGTTCTGATGTGCTTAGCATTGCTACAAGATGGAATCAGCATGATGGTACCTAACACCACCATCACCACCCAAGTCTCAGAAAGGTTAAATCACTAACTTTAGCTACACACAAATAATCAGTAGTAAAAGAAATTGTCCTGTTTCGTTTACTTACATATAACATCTAACAACAAATGACAAAATATATGCAGATGAGAAACAGGTTAGTGTTTGCCAAGGGTTAGGGAGGGTAGAGTGAAGTTGGGTATGATTATAAAGGGGTTGTGTGAGGTATATCATTTTCTTTTAAAATGAAAACAGG
This sequence comes from Heterohyrax brucei, assembly GCA_028571685.1. NCBI lineage: Eukaryota > Metazoa > Chordata > Mammalia > Hyracoidea > Procaviidae > Heterohyrax > Heterohyrax brucei. Next base: position 60,281,907 of record CM053166.1, read on the forward strand.
ATGTCTTTTCATTATTTAAAAATTCTTTAGTATCTTTCAGCAATGTTTTGCAGTTTTTTTTTTGCCTTAAGGCCTTTTTAAAAATTGTATTTAAGTGAAAGTTTACAATTACAGCCTGCTTCTCGTACAAAAACTTACACACAATTTGCCATGTGACCCTAGCTACTCTCCCCACACTATGACAGCACACTCCTCTCCTCCAACCCTTATGTCTCATGTTCACTTAGCCATCTTTTTTCTCTACTCTATCTTTCCCTCTTGCTTCTGAATAGGAGCTGCCGAGTTAGTTTCCTGTATGTGCCCAAGTCAAGAAGCACATTCTTCACCAGTATCATTTTATGTCTTACATACAAGTTCAGTCTTCATCTGAGGAGTTAGCTTCCAGAGTAGTTCTGGGTTAACAGAGAGTTCAGGGGCCACGTCTTCCATGAACCTTCCAATCCATCAGGCCATCAAGTCTGATCTTTTTACTAGAGTTTTGGTTCTGCGACCCACATTTCTCCCATGCCATCAGGGACTCTACTTTGAGTTGCCTATAAGGGCAGTCATTGGTGGTGGCTGGTTCTTCTGGTCTCCTGATGATGTAGTCTCCGGTATTACGGCCCTTTCTATCTCTTAGGCTCTCACTTTCCTTATGTTGTTGATGTTCTTTTTTGCTCCAGGTGAGCTGAGACCAAGGATTGCTTCTTAGATAGCTGCTTGGTAGCTTTTAAGACCACAGACAACAGCCACCAAAGTGGGATGCAGAACACTTGATTAAAAAACTTTGTTATGCCAGTTGACCTACATGTCCCCTGAAGACATGGTCCCCAGACCCATGACCCTGACACTCTGTCCTTGCAAGTGTTTGGTTTTATTTAAACTATTTCTAAGCTTTGGGTTTCATCCATTTGTGCTGACTTCTCCTCTACTATGTGTTGTCTCTGCTTTCACCTAAAATAGTTCTTGTCTATTATCTAATAGTAAACATGTAACATCAAAGAATGTTTTCTTCTGTGTTTAAAGCACTTCTTGAGCCCTTGTAAGAGTGCTCTCACACAGTATTTGGCCTTTTACAACTGACTGATTTCTTTCAGCTTAATGCCTTCTAGATTCTACCATTTCATGAGATGTTTCCCAAATTCACCACAGTTTTTGCCATTGCATAGTATCCCATTGTGTGAATATACCATAATTTGTTTATACACGTAAGATTGATTCCATCTTTTTGCTATTGTAAACAGTGCCGTAATGAACACTGGTGTGCATTTATCTATTTAAGTGGCAGCTCTTATTTCTTTAGGAAAAATTCCTAGAAGCGTGATTGTTGGATCATATGATATTTATATTTCAAGCTTTTTAAGAAAGGAAGAAATTGATTTCCAAGGTGGTTGTACCATTTTACTTTCTTACCAGCAGTGTAGGAGTGTTTCAGCCTTATTGGGGAGAGATCTATCTCACTGTGGTTTTAATTTGCATTTCTCTGATAGCTAATGATACAGAACATTTTCTTACAAATCTGTTAGCTGTCTGAATGTCTTCTTTGGTGAAGTGTCTGTTCATATCCTTTGTCCATTTTTTAACTGTCTTTTGGTTGTTGAGGTTTCATAGTGTCTTATAGATTACAGAGATTAGACACTGGATTTGTGGTAGCCAATTTTGTTTTTGTTTTTATTTTTTTACCAGTCCGTAGGTTCTCTTTTTACACCTTTGGCAAAGTCTTTGTATGAGCATAAATGTTTGGATTTTAGGAATTCTTAGTTATCTATTTTCTCTTCTGACGTTTGTGCATTGTTGTTTTAGTAAGCTAGGGCTTCTCTAACAGAAATACCACAGAGTGGATGGCTTTAACAAAGGAAGGTTTATTCTTACACAGTCTGGTAGGATCCTCTCCAGGGGAAGGCTTTCACCTTGTTGGCTCTGGAGGAAAGTCCAGTATCGCATCAGTCTTTGCCCAGGGAGCGTCTTGAAGCAGGAACTTCAAGTCTGACGGACCTGCTCTTTTCCTGATGCTGCTTTCTTGGTGATGTGAGGTTCCCAAATCTCTGCTTGCTTCTCTTTCCTTTTATCTCTTGCAGAATGAAAGTATTAAGGGTGGGGTAAGCCACACTCCAGGGAAACTCCTTTTACAATGGAGCCAGGAGACGATCTTATAAAGGGATTTATGGTCCCACTCTAATCCTTTAACATACAGCATAGGAAAACCACAAAATGGAAGACAGTCACAAGATACTGGAAATCCTGCCCCAGCCACATGGCTACACATATTTTTAGGAGGCACAATTCAATCCATGACAGTTGTTAATGTTTTGTAATCTGTTTATGCTTTGTATTAAGGCTCCCAACAGTTTCCTTATATTTTCTTCCCTGGTCTGTATTGTTTTATATTTGATAGATAAGTTTTTGATCCACTTTGCGTTCATTTTTCACGTGGTGTGAGATAGGGTCTTGTTTCATTTTGTTTGCTGATGGATATTCAATTATGTCAACACTATTTGTTAAAGAGACTATCTTTTTCCCAGTTTATAGACTTTGCACCTTTATTAAATATCAGTTGCTTATAGATGGATGATGTTAGATCTGTATTCTAAATTCTGTTCCATTGGCCTATCTATCTGTTTTTGTACCACTACCAGTACTAGTATGTTTTGACTACTGTGGCAGTGTAATATGTTCTAAAGTTAGATAGTGTGAGGCCTCCCACTTAGTTCTTCTTCTTCAGTAATGCTTTATCTGGACCTTCTTGCCTTCTGTATGAAGTTGGTGACTTGCATCTCCATCTCATTGAAAAATGGCATTGGGATTGCCTTGTATCTACAGATCTCTTTGAGCAGTCTAAACATTTTCACAATATTGAGGCTTCCTATCCATTAGCAGGGTAGGTTTCTCCACTAATGTAAGTCTCTTTTGGTTTCTTGCAGTAGAGTCTTGTAATTTTCTCTGCACAGGTCTTTTATATCTCTGGTTAGATTCGTACCTAAGTATTTTATCTTCGTGGGGGCTATTACAAATGGAATTGATTTGGTGGTTTCCTCTTTGACATTCTCTTTGTTAGTATAGAGGAACTGAATGATATGTATATATAGCGTATTTATCTTGTAGCCTGATATTTTTTCCTAAACTTTTCTATCAGTGTCAGTGTATTTTTCAGGTATTCTTTAGGGTTTTCTGTATATAAGATCATATCATCTGCAAATAGAGATATTTTAATATCTTCCTTAACAATTTGGATGCCCTTCATTTCTTCTTATAGCCTGATGGCTCTGACTAGAACCTTCACCACAGTGTTGAATAGAAATGGTGACGGAGGACATCCTTGTCTGGTTCCTCTTCTCAAGGGGAATGCTTTCCGACTCTATCCATTTGAGATGATGTTGGCTGTTGGCTTTGTCTAAATGCCCTTTATTATGTAGAGGAATTCCTCTTCTATTCCTATTTTGCCAAGAGTTTTTAACATGCATGGGTGCTGGACTTTGTGAAATGCCTTTTCTGCATCAACTGATATAAATCAAATGGTTCTTGTCTTTTGTTTATTTATACTGTTGATTATATTAACTGTTTTTCTAATGTTGAACCATCCCTGCATCGCTTGCATGAATCCCACTTGCTCATGGTGAAATTTTTTTTTTTTTTTGGATATATTATTGAATTCTATTGACTAGAATTTTGCTTAGGATTTTTGCATGTAAGTTCATGTAACTGGTTTCTAATTCTCCTTTTTTGTGGTGTATTTATCTGGATTCAATATCAGGGTTATTCTGGCTTCGTAGAATAAATTTGAGAGTATTCTGTCTTTTCTATGCTCTGAAATACTTTTTGTAATAGTGTTGCTAACTCTTTTTGAAAGTTTAGCAAAATTCTCCAGTGAAGCCATCAGGGCCAGACCTTTTCTTTGTTAGGAGTTTTAAATTACCTTTTCAATCTCTTCTTCTGATGTGGGTTTATCTAGTTGTTCTACCTCTGTTTGTATCAATTTAGGTAGATAAAGTGTCTCTAGAAATTGTAAATTTCCTCTAAGTTTTCAAATTTGTTTGAGTACATTTTTCATCATATTCTGTCATGATTTTTTTTTTTTTTTAATTTCAGTTGGATCTGTTGTGATATTGCCCATCTTGTTTCCTATTTGAATTATTGGTTTCTCCTCCTGTTTTTCTTTTTTAATTTGGCCGGTGGTTTATCAATTTTGTTGATCTTTTCAAAGAATCAGCTTTTGGTCTTGTTAACTCTTTCAATCATTTTTCTGTTCTCTAATTCATTTAGTTCTGCTCTAATTTTTATTATTCACTTTCTTCTGTTACCGAACGGATTCTTTTGCTGCTCTCTGTCTACTTGTATGAGTTGTGGGATTGATGCTTTTATCTGGGTCCTTTCTTCTTTTTGGATATGTGTATTTCCTGAGATAAATTGTCCCCTCAGCACAGGTTTCTCTGTGTCCGAGAAAATCTGGTATGGTGTGCTTTCTTTCTCATATGTTTCTGTGAATGTTTTTATTTGTCTTTTATTTCTTCTAGACCTCAGGTTGTTGTTGATGTTGTTGTTTTATAATGGTTACTAAGTGAAAATATACAATGCAAATTAAATTTGCATGCCCACCTGTCTGCAGCTCCTTGTGCTCTCCTTGCCCAGTAACAGCACTCTCCTCCTTTTCATTCTACATGTGTCATACTCTCTTAATAACCTCCCTCTCCTCCTCTTTACTTTCTCCTCTCCCTTCTAGTAAGAGGCCAGTAGCACAGCATTCTATAGATGCATAGAACCATAAAGTACACACATCATATGGTCACATTGTATTCCCAAATCCAGTCCATTCCTGTCTAAAGAGTTGATGTCAATAATGTTTTCTGGTCAGGGGCAGCAATAGGTCTAGGTGCCATGCTCCCAGGGGAACGCCCAGGCCACTGGACCATAATTTCAGTCTTTCAGTAGAGTTCTTGGGATGCATCTCTCTTTTTCTTGTGTTGCCACTGGATCTTGACATTCTGTTCCCCATCATGGATGTCTTCAGTGGTGATTGGGCAACATCTAGCTCTTCTGGTAACGTGTTGATACAGTCACCCATTCACATGAGTCCTTCTGTCTCCTGGGCTCTTTTTCCCTCCTGTCTTGGTTGTTCTTGGGGATAGTTTTGGACGATTTGGGACCATTTGGTGTACCCAGATAGCAGCTTGCTAGCTTTTGAGACACGAGAAGCCACTCACCAATATGGGGTGCAGAAGATTCTTAGCAGCAGGCTAGTTATGCCCATGGGCCTTAATGTCCCCCGAGAGCATGGTCCTGAAACTCTGCCCCTGGTACTCTGTCCTTACAAAATTGGGTTAAGATTAGAAGAAATTTCAGTTTATGTTAAAGTCTGGTTAAGTTGATCTTCTTTCTATAATGTACTGTCACTGCTTTTACCCAACAAAATTTCTATCAACTATGTAATCTATAACCAGCCCTCTCCCTCCCTCCCCTCCCATGCTGCTGTTAAAGAGTCTTTTCTTCTGTACCTGAGTCTATTTTTAAGTCCTTGTAACAGGGGTCTCATACAATATCTGTCCTTGTGCCACTGACTGATTTCACTCAGCATAATGTCTTCCACTTGAAACCAGGTTATGAGATGCTTCATAAAATCATCGTTGTTCTTTATCATTGCATAGTGCTCCATTGAGTATATGTACCTCAGATGGTTTATCTATTTATCTGTTGTTGGGCATCTGGGTTAATTACATCTTTTAGGTATCATGGACTGTGTTGCAATAAATATTCATGTGAATGTATCTGTTCATGTGACTGTCCTTGATTCTGTAGGATATATTCCAAGCACTGGGATTACTGGATCAAATGGTATGTCAATTATAAGGAAGCCCCAGATTGCTTTCCAAAGGGATTGTATCACTTTGCAATCCCACCAGCAGTGTAGGAGAGCTCCAATCTCTCCACAGCCTCTCCAGCATTTGCTGTTTTGTGTTTTTTGGATCATGACCAACCTTGGGGTGAGATGGCATCTCATTGTAGTTTTGATTTGGATTTCTCTGATAGCTAATTATTGTGAGCATTTCCTCATGTGACTTTTAGCTGCCTTGATGTTCTCTTTGGTGAAGGGTCTGTCCATCTCCTTTGCCCATCATTTACTTGGATTGCTTACCTTTTTATTGCTAATATTTTGCAGTACCCTGTAGATTATGGAGACCAGATGTTGGACCAATATGAAATTGCAAATATTTTTTCCCATTGTGTAGGTGGTCCTTTAATTCTTTTGATAATGTCTTTGGATGAGCAAAAGTGTTTGAGTCTTTGTAGTTCCCATTTATCTGTTTTCTTTTCTACTGATTGTGTTTTGTTTGTCAGATTTGGAAGTCTGTCTAAGCTGTGTATTAAAGCTTCTATTGTTGTCTCTAATTTTTTTCGCATGACCTTTGTCGTTTTAGGCTTGATATTTAGATCTTTGATCCAATTTGAGTTAACTTTTGTATAAGGTGTGAGATATGGGTCTTCTTGCAATTTTTGGTAGATGGATATCCAATTTTTCCAGCATCGTTTGTTAAAGAGACTGTTTTTATCCTAGTTTACATCAGAATTTCAGCTACTCATAGGAGGACGATGGCATCTCTGGGGTCTCAACTCTGTTCTGTTGGTCCATATGTCTGTTTTTGTACCAGTATCAGGCTGTTTTGACTACTGTGGCAGTGTAATAGTTTCTAAGATCGAGTAGTGTGAGGCATCCCACTGTGTTCCTCTTCTTCAGTAGAGCTTTGCTTATCCAGGTTTTATTCCCTTTCCAAACAAACACGGTGATTTGTTTCTTCATCTCCTTAAAAAATGTCACTGGAATTTGTATTGGGATTGCATTGTATGTGTAGGTCACTTTGGGTAGAAGAGATGTTTTCAAAATGTTAAGTTTTTCTATCCATGAGCAGGGTAGTTTCTCCATTTATGTAGTCTCTCTTGGTTTCTTGCAATACAGTCTTGGATTTCTCTTTGTATACGTCTGTTATTTCTCTAGTTAGATTTACTTCTAGGTATTTTATCTTCTTGTGGGCTGTAGTAAATGGTATAGACTTGGTGATTTCTTCTTTGATTATCTCCTTGTTGGTATAAAGGAATCCTACTGATTTACTTATGTTTGTCTTATATCCTGATACTGCTGAATTTTTCTCTTAGTTCAAGTAGTTGATTATGAATTCTTTAGGATTCTCTGTGTATACACTTACATCATCAGCAAATAGGAAGATTTTTACTTCTTCTTTGTGATGTGGATGCCCTTTATTTCTTTGACTTGTCTCACTGCTCTGGCCAGAACTTCTAGGACAATGTTGAATAGAAGTGGTGAGAGTGGGCATCCTTGCCTAGTTCCCGTTCTCAAGGGGATTTCTTTCAGTCTCTCTCCATTCACCATGATGTAGGTGGTTGGCTTTGCATAGATGCCCCTTATTGTGTTGAGGAATTCCCCTTCTATTCCAGTTTTGTTGAGGTTTTTTTAGCATGAATGAGTATTGGACTTTGTCAAATGCCTTTTGTGCATCAATTGACAATATCAGGTGATTCTTATCCTTTGTGCTATTTATGTGGTTGACCACATTAATTGTTTTTCTGTTGAAGCAGCCTTACATCCCTGGTATGAACCCCACTTCATCATCATAAATTATTTTTTTGATATGTTGTTGAATTCTATTGGCAAGATGTTTGTTAAAGGTTTTTGCATCTACATTCATGAGAGATATTGGTCTGTAATTTTTTTTTGTTGGATCTTTCCTTGACTTTGGTATCAGGGTTATACTGGCTTCATAGATTGAATTTGGGACTATTCCACCCCTTTCTATGCTGTAAAATAGTCTCAGTGGTATTGGAGTTAACCCTTCTCTAAAAGTTTGGTAGAATTCTGGTGAAGCCATCTGGGCCACGATTGTTTGGCTTAGTAGTTTTTTGATGACTTTTTCAGTCTCTTCCTTTGTGATGTGTTTATTAAGTTCTACTTCTCCTTGTGATAATTTTGGTAGGCGATATGAATCTAGAAATTTGTCCATTTCCTCTAGGCTTTCCCAGATTTGTAGAGTACAGTCTTTCATAGTATTCTGTTATGATACTTTGGATTTCAGTTGGGTGTGTTGTGACATCTCCCATCTCATTTCTTATTCAGGTCCTTTGTATTCTCTCCTGTTTTTCCTTTGTAAGTTTAGCCAATGGTTTATAAATTTTGTTGATCTTTTCAAATAACCAGTTTTTTTTTTTTAAGTTTTTATTTGTTCTTCTATTCTCTAGTTCATTTTGTTCAACTCTAATATTTATTATCTGTTTTCTTCTGGTGCCTGAGGGGTTCCTCTGTTGCTTTTTTTCTACTTGCTCAAGTTGTAGGCTTAATCCTTCAGTTTGAGTCCTTTCTTCCTTCCAGATGTGTGCATTTATAGAGATAAATTGACCTCTGAGCACTGCTTTGGCTGTATCTCATAGGTTCCTGTAGAAAGTGTTTTCATTCTTATTCAACTCCAAAAATTTCTTTATTTCATGCTTGATTTCTGCTATAATCCATGGCTTTTTGATCAAGATGTTGTTCAGTTTCCATGAGGTCAAATTTCTACTTATGATTTTCCTGCTATTGATTTCAACTTTTATGCCTTTATGGTCTGTGAAGATGATTTGCAATAATTTAATATTTTGGATGTTGTTGAGACTTGCTTTATGTCCTAATACATGATCTATTCTGGAAAATGTTCTATGTGCATTGGAGAAGAAGGTGTACTTATCTGTTGATTGGTAGAAGTTTCTAGATATGTCGATGAGGTCTAGTTGGTTAATTGTCACAATAAGATCTTTACTGAATGTTTTTCTGGGTGGCCTGACCATTAGTGAAAGTGGAGTGTTGAAGTCTCCAACTACTACTGTGCAGTAATTTATCTCATTTTTCAATGTTTTCAGTATTTGTTTTATGTATTTAGATGCTCTGGTATTGGGTGTATTACTATTGAATGTTGTTATGTCCTGCTTATGTACTGAACTTTTCAGCAATAAATAGTGACTATCCTTGTCTACAATGGTAGATTTTATGGTAAAATATATTTTATCTGAGATTAGTATTGCCAGTGCTGCTCTTCTGTGTATGTTGTTGGCTTGGTATTTATTTTTCCATGCTTTGATTTTCAGTTTGTTGATATCTTTGAGTCTAAAGTTTGTATTTTCTAAACAACACATAGACAGATTGTGTCTTTTGATCCAGAGTGTCACTTACTGTCTGTTTATTGGAGTGTCCATTCTGTTTACATTCAGTGTAATTATTGATAAGTGTGTGTTTAGTGGTGTCATTTTGATGCCTTTATTATTGTTTTGTTGTTGCTTTCTGTGTTGCTCTTAATATTCTGTTCTGGATCATTCTTTATGGGCTGACTTTTCATCTTTTTCATTGTTGGTTTTGTGTTTTTGAGACAATTGTAATATGTTTCTTGTTTTGATATGTTGGATTGTTGTTTTGCTTTGTAGTTACACCCATGATCCTGCTTAATATTCTAAATTTAAACCAGGCTTTAACTTTTGAATGTCTTGTTGATTTCCTCTCCACCAGAAAGGGTTATAACTACTGCAACATATCCCTCATTTTAGTGTGATGATGTTGTAGTTTCCATGTTAACATCACTGATTCCCTTCTTTTAATCTTTTATCTTTGATTGAGGTTTGTGACTTCCATAACTGAGTAGGATTCTGGATGATGTGTTCTGTACTGCCTCCTTAAGTGTACACTCGAAGTTTTTGTTTTTATAAACAAAGAACTTCTTTCAATATTTCTTGTAGCTTTACTTTGGTTTTTACAAGGTCTCTAAGCTTCTGTTTATCTGTTAATGTCTTAATTTTACCTTCAAATTTGAGGGGCAGTTTTTCAGGATACATAATTCTTCACTGGAAATTTTTCTACCTCAAGGCTTTTACCATGTCATCCCACTGCCTTCTTGCCAACATTGTTTCTGCTGAGAACTCAGATGAAATTCTGCAAAGCTTCCCTTTGTGTGTTAGCTTTGCTTTAAGCCTTGCTGCTTTTAAGAGCTTCTCTTTATGTTCCATTTTATTAAGCTTGATTATGCTATGTCTTGGTGTCTTTCTTTTGGGGTCTGGTTTTTGTGCCATTTGATAAGCATCTTGGATATCTATGTTTTCTTGTTTTATAATTTCAGAGAAGTTTTCTGTCAGCAACTCAACAACAATACTCTCTGTATTTTTGGCTACCCCTCCCTGTTCAGGAACTCCAATTGTTTTTAGATTATTCTTCTTGATAGAGTCTTGTATATTTCTTAGTGGTTCTGCATATTTTTTCTTTCTTTTGTCTGTTTTCTCCTCATAAATGCTAGTGCCAGTTGCTCTGTCCTCAAGTTCACTAAGTCTGGCTTCTAGCTCCTCAATCCTGCTCTTTTGGCATTGCATTGAATTGTCTAAATCTATAATTTTATTATTGATCTGCTGGATTTCAGATCATTGATGTTCGATCAGTTCAAATAGCTTACTAATTTTTCATTCTGTTCTGTTTCATTTTGTTTAATCTATAGGAGGGCTGTATGCATAATTCTTTTGTACTCACCCTCTGATAATTTCAGAAAGTCTTCTTCATCTGGGAAGTTTTTTGATTCTTTATTTGGGGGTTTTCCGGAGCCATGGTGGACTGCTTCTTTAAATGGTTAGATACTGATCATTCTCTTCACACCATCAAGAAGCTGTTTGGTTTCTCTGGTGTTAAACAACAAGAGCTGAAGCATAGTTCTAAATAAGGAGTAAGGGCACCAGTAGATTTGATCACCAGCCACCTCTGTGTTCTCTAGTGACTGGCCCCAGGTGGACTCTCTGGGTTGGTAAGCTACACTTCATGGCTGCTAAATGTGGGAGTTACTTGTGGTGACTTTCTGTCAGAATGCCAGGCAAGCCTATAGTGTAGCTCAGGGAATGGTGGAGAAAATGATGTCACCCTACTCAGCTTCCCAGGACTGTTGAACCCTGTAATTGTGTTTGGCTTAAAACCTGCCTATTTTCTGAGAGGGGTGCTGTACAGCCTCCACTGGAACAGCTGGGCCCTCAAGAGTGGCAGTTTCCACCTCCTGACTGGTAAAGACAGTGCCCTACTTACAGAGTCACTGGGGGCCATCAGCTAAAGCTACTATGTGGATCAATGAACGGTGTTGGAGATGCTTCCTCCCCACTCATCAGTCAGTTCTTCAGGTTGTCTTATGTTAAAAAAGTGCTTTACTGCTGAGCAAGGAGCTGTCCATCAGCTGCTGAAATCATTCAGGCCCTCCAGTGTGGCAGGCTCCACCTTCCAGTTGACAACAAAAGCACCTCATAGGCCATTCTCAGACTGTATGATGTGCATCAAAGAAGGGAGGGATTAGGGCCTTGCTGTCCTCATCTGCCAGGCCCCTCCTGTAACTCTAGGCACAATTGTCTTAAACACAACTTTTCTTCTGGAGAAGCACTATCCAGACATGGACTACTGCTCAGTACAAGAATTAGTCCCAGGTGAGACCTCCAGCATGGCTGACTCCACCCCTCAACTGACTAAGATGGCATCCCACCCAAGATGTCCTTTCTGCTGTGACTCAGTAGAATCTATGGCACAGATCAGAGAAGAGAGAGTGGAGGGGTACTGGTCTCCTCACTCAGCAGCCGGCCTCTCAAGATGTGGCTATCCCAAGCACAGTCTCTCTGCTGCACTATACACTGTTTACTTAAGCATTGCAGTTTAGCATATTAGCTGGCTCATGACCAGTCCCCACCTCCCAGATAACAAAGAAGGTGTGAGTACTTACAGTCCTCCCAAATGATGCATCAACAGAAGCAGGACTCAGCATGCCACTGCTTAGTCTTAAGAGAGGTCATTTCCCCCTTACTGGCACCGAGTCCAATCTGTCAACCCTAGGCCACATCTTAGGGCTCCCAGGATGTCCATGCTGCTCTGTTCAATTATCGTTCCAGGCCTTAGTTTTCAGAGGGAATTGAAATGTGTTTAGTCTGTCATCTTGGCCCCACCCCCTGAGATGAAATCTTAGGAGAGATATCAGAGAAAGCTATTGTCTCCATTTCTATCACAAGAGGCCTGATCATTTCCACAGTCCCTGGGAACTTCTCTGTAGGTAGATGTATTAGTCCAATCTAATGTTCTTAGGCCATCTACAATATAAAAGTACACAATACAATGAAATATACTTATAGCAATGCCATCCTCCTCTAGTAGTGTTCTGCATCCAATTCAGATATATGGTGGGTACCAAGAGCAACTCATAAAATAGTTAATACTCCATAAAAATCTCTCCTTAAGGAGTAATGAATAGACTTGATTTAAAAGCTACTAAGCTGCAGTGGTCAGTTGGATTTTGTAATGAATGCAAAGTGCATTAACAATCCATCCTAAAACATTTTTGAAGTGAAGATTAAATCTACATAAATTTAGTCAATGCTTTTGTAACAATCATAAAAACTTTAGAGCATCAGTTATATTTACTAAATGCCTAATGAGGCAAAGAATTTTGCGTCTTAAATATCATAGAAAGATGTAATTTTGCCTGAGTTCAAATGAGTGTGTGTGTGTGTAATATTTTCACATGAAAACAGTGTTTTGTCACTGCATATGTGTCACAACCACAAAGGCTGGCTGAAGGGAAGAAACTCACTTGAGACTATTTTGTAGCTAGCTGAGTCAGCCTCCTAATGCTTTGGCAAATATGATTGTTTTGTTTTGTTGTACATGATACTACATCCACCCTCTTCTGGATTTTCATACGCACAAAAACAAATCATGGGAAGAAGGACCAGAATAATAAATTGAAGAGGATGGTAATCTATATAGGAGGCATCCTTGAATGGCTATGGAATGGATGGCTCTGGCAATGTCTTGTATTGACAACTTTTTTTTTTTTTCTGGAAATATAAAAAGACTATGCTCTCTGCCAGACACTCCTTGGAAACTCTGTGGGGCAGTTCTACTCTGTCCTGTACAGTCACTGTGAGTCAGAATCAGTGGCAGTGGGTTATCTTGTAACAAAAAATATATTCTTTATTGAGTTAAGCCACTGAGATTTCAGGGTTTGTTTGCTAACAAAGCACAGCCTAATCTATCATGGTTAATATATCAATAGTACTGCTTCTAAATGTGAGAATGTAGAATCTTTTCTCTGAATCCATTTTGTATATTTAGAGAAAAAACTCTCATTTACTGTTATCATTGTTATTATTATTTTTAGTGATATGTAACTTCGGTAGATGAGTTTCCTCTCTCATATTTAGATTTTAGATTAATATACAACATCTTATAATTGCTTCCTTCATCATATTTCATGTTCACATGAGTGTCAAGAGCAAGGTGACCTGTTTCTTAGCTATGGTTCTCTCCAAGCATGCTCTGAGCTATAGGTGTCTTGCCTACTTCTTTATTTGTACCTTCCTCATCTACTTCTTGTCTTCTATTAATTTGTTGTAATGTTTCATCTGTTGTTGACACCCTCCTGTTTTCTATATTTGTGTGAGTTTTTTTTATTCCACTATTTTCCTTTTAGTTCCTTTTAGTTTCCTTTTAGTTGAGTTGAGAAGAGAATATAAAAGCTTTTGGTCAATCCATCATCTTTACCTAGACATCTTGTTATTTTCTAAAGTTTAAATATGATTTATTAATTTATTATTAAATAATAATATTGAACATTAATTGATGATGGTGGTAATGATGAAAGTGATAACACAGAAAGCAAAATTCCTGTGAAGAAAGCCAAGCCAGCCAAGTGCCATCGCTGTGAAGAAAAGAAAAGAAATAACATTCCTATAACACACTGTTACATCTTCCATGAAAGAACTTAGTGATTCCTTGCAATTTTCAGATCAAGACCAGGTTGACTTCTTATAGCTTCTCATAACTGACTACATCTTTCCTTAAAACCCTTTCTTGTCTCTGGTTACCAATATAAAATCTCTGATCCTGTAGACATTTCTCTTCTTCATCTTCCAAACTGTAGCTTCTTTAGCTTTACCCCTGCACCTCTTATTGCCTGCAGTGCCCTTCCTCATCTTCTCTGCACTTCCAGATCTTCTAGTTCTTTTATTACCCAACTAAAGCACATGGTGCCTTCCAAAATTTACTCCCTCCAAAACATTGTTTCCTTTACCTGCAGACCTCTGTTCCCAGTCTTAAAATTCACATACATATAACTTAAGTCCATTTATTAGTTAACTGTACAAGATTGTATCCAGTGCTAACTGAATGCCAGGTGCCATGAAAGGATAAATGGTTCCTAAATGATAGAGTAGAAATATTTTAAAAGAAAATTATATGTAAACTCATGGAGGAAAACAGGCCAGAGAACTGAAGGCTAAACTGTTGTAACAGAAAGGAAAACAATAAGAAAATGAAGTGTCTTTAGAGATGGCCATAAAAAAGGCATTCTGAAATCTGTAAAGAAGATGCACAGATATCAGCAAATGTGAGTAATCCAATGGCCATGTAAAAGAACTGTGAGATGCCTGAGGTTGGGGATTATGTTCTTCTTGTTTCCTTCTGATTAATCTGTGCCTGGTATCAAATTTAACACATATTAGGCAATCAGCAAATACTAATTAAACAAAGAAATGAATGAGGAAGTGAAACCTTCTGGTTGGTGCCTGTTATGAATTGAATTGTGTCCCTCAAAAAGTTACACTGAAGTCCTAACTCCTGTATCTGTAAATATGACCTTATTTAAAATAGAATTTTCTTTTGTTAATTAGGCCATACAGGAGTTGGGTGTGTCCTTAGTCTAATCCTTTCTAAGTAGCGTCTTACAAAAATAGCAGAATGGACACAGACAGATAGAGAAACAATTATATGCCAAGTGAAGAGATATATAAGCAATCAAGGAATGCTAAGAAACACCTGGAGCTATACAGAATTCAGACTTCTAGCCTCCAAAATGATGATACAATAAATTCCAGTTATTTAAAGTCACCCACTTCTGGTTTTTTTTTCTTTTTCTTTTTCTTAACAGCAGCATTTGGTAACTAAGACTGCACCTGTCTTCTGAGAAACACAGTAACATCCACACCATCTGACTTGACATATTGTAGAGCACACTGTTTTCCTATAGAAACTTTGAGAAACTGTAGTGTTGTGGTATTTAAGTGCTATGTTTGCTAACCAAAAGGCCAGCAGTTCACATCTGCCAGATACTTCTTGGAAACTCTCTGAGGCAGTTCTCCTCTGACCTATAGGCTCACTATGAGTCAGAATCCGCTCAATAGCAGAGGATTTGGTTTGACTTTAGAAGCTTTCAAGACTTCTAAAAACTATTAGCTATTAGCCAAACAAAAGAATTAAAGAAGGAATAGAAACATTTCTAAGCCCCAGGGTTTTTCGTTTATTCCACACAGAATTGATTTCAAAGCCTTTAGAGAAATTCTTCAGTTTCTTCGAAGTTAAATGGATAAAAATTGAAGGTAGTGGTTTTGAAGAAGAAAACTATCATAGTCCATAGTTCTCTGTATTAAATTGTTTGGAAGATTTATGGAAAATTGGAATGTACAACAGGTGTTATTTTACATGGGGCTGGAGTTTTGGAGGAATCTCAGGGAAAGAGTGAATATTGGCAGTTGGGAATTCCCAGCATAGGAGTGTTCCCTGAATTTGGAAAAGAGGATGCTCAGGGAATTCAGAACATACACCACTCTTTCTACCAATTAAAGGTTAGTTACCTCTCTTTGCTCCATGTCTGGGTAAAACTCACTAGATTAAAAGAAAAGAATTTTGAACTGGACAATATGACCAAATGGATGTAAGCCAGAGAAACACATTTTAAGACAGAAAGTGTGAACCTGTCATGTTATAAAATTCAGATATGGAGGATGCAGTTGAGGCTTCACATTTGTTGATACATTTATTTTTAGGTGACTATGATTTTAAGGAGGAAAGTTTACATTAAAAGAAAAAAATTAAATATTTCTTGCATTTGCCACCTCTCTCTCTTTTTTGCTATATTTTCTGGAAGATTTTCTCAACTTTATCTCCCATCTTCTACATACATATATTTTTTTTAATTTCAAGAGTCATATTTTATTCCTAAATTTTGTTTCTTCTTGTTTTACATTCTCTTCTTTCTTGTTTTATCAATAAAATGTACTATTAATCTTTCCAAATGCCAGATACTTTGTTTTCCAACTTGTCTCTTTGCTATGGGATTTGTTTTTCTTACTGTGCATTTATCTTCACCTTTTTATTTCATGATGGATGCTTTTCTGAATACCTGGTGATACTTCATGAAGGAGAGGCCAAAAGAAGAAGAAAAAGCTGATTGGAAGACTTTGGGAAATTAGAATCTAGCACGAAGGAATAAGTTTTAGTTTATGTAATTTTTCCCCCCAAATCTTTCCAGTCACAGTCGACATTGGCCACTGTTTTGCAAGAGACTAACAGCATTCTCTGTTAGTCCTCTGGTTGTTATAGGATCAGAACAATGGTTTTATATCAATTCATGACTTGCTCTTATCAGTTTTACTAACGCCTTGCATTAAAGATTGTTAAATAATTGTAGTATTTTTAAAAATAATCTTGCACAGAGTGCCCATATTGTGTGGGTGCTTTATGGTTCTAGGCATCTGTAAGAGGTCATCCTGTTGACCTCATACTGGAGGAAGGGGAATGGGTGGAGAGGAGAAGATAGGAGACTGCTGGGAAGATAAGACATGTACGAAGCAGAGAGGAAGAGTGTGCTGTCACTGTGCAGTCAGAGCAGTGGAAGCTGCATATAGGTGAGCATGCAAATTGATATGGGAATGTACATTTTCATTCAATCATAGTTAAAAAAAGTTAAAAAATAAAATAAAACATAGTCTTGCCTGCCAATGAGGCACTAAAACTGTTTTGACAGTAACTTTAACTAATTTTGCTGAGATAATTAACCTTTTCGTAGTTACAGTAAATATGTGTTGATTGCGTTTTTTCTACATTGCAAAACTGTATTGTCAACTTTGAATAATAAAACTTTAAATAATAAGCTACATAAGAAATATCAAACTTGCTCATTTATGTTCAAAATTTACAGCCACATGCCTTCATGTCCTCTCTTCGTATTTGAGCCCTGGTTATATAATTGTCCTCTGCAGTTATGGAATTTCTGAGTCATGCAGTTAATACACTCAGCTGCTAACTGAAAGGCTGGAGGTTTGAGTCTACTCAGAGGTGGCTTCGAAGAAAGGTCTGATAATCCACCTCCAGAAAACCAGTTACTGAAAACCCTATAGCACAGTTCTGCTGTTACACATATGGGGTCACTAAGAGTCAGAATCGATTTGATAACAATTGTTTTTCCACGATTGTATAACTCCTACTTTTTCTAAAATGGGGTATTTCACGTCCTCTGAATACTCTTACAGTGTGCCTCTGTGGGGATATAGGCATTTTTGTGACCTGGATAGCTATAAGAAATGACAGGATGTGGAAACCCCTGAGAATCAATTGACTCTGTTCTGTCTTATCAGGATGAACACATGGTCTTGCTCATGCTAAGTTTGTTAAAAAACAGACAATAACAACAAAAATTGTGTGTTTTTGTTATCTTTCTGGGATAAAAAAGGGTACACTCAAACCGGATTATTTGAGGAGAGTTTAATAAAGGTACTATTTATAAATAAGTGGACAGAAAGGATAGGAAAACCAAAACCAGATGGTGTAGATCTCCTTGTCTAGCTACAACAAGGGCCCATAACCACGCTTACTATGGAAGAGACAAGAGGAAATCACCTTTTTTGGAATCTGAAGATGGATCTATCTAAGAGTACTGCCTAACAGAAGTTGTGGCCTTCATCAGTGCTAAGAAGCCAACCCATTGTAATCCCACAGAGAGGGGGCCAGCTGCATGCATACTTCTGGTCTCTCATCCCAGCCAGTGCCTCCCATTGGTTGAACCCAGCCAGAAGCCAGTGAGTAATGGATCCCGCTGATGTATTTCATACTAGTCAGTTTCCTGGGACACAGAACAGGGTGGAGAAGATCAGAATGGATCTGGGATAGGCAAATGGAAAATACTCAGTGCACTGTGAAAACCCTGTTTATTAATAGTTCTTAAAATAACTTGTTAATGTATGTTTATCTGTAATGGTAAAGTTCATACATTCAGTGAGAAGTAGTATAGCAAGATCTGTCTTGTTTCACACTTCTAGAAGGCCTCCATCTGTGTGGAGAATAACACAGGCAGCTGTATGTCTCATAGGAAAACTAGCAATGAGAGAAAAGCCATGTAAAGATATACTCCCATCTGCTCATGCTCTGTGTGACCAGCTTTTTCCCATATCCTTGATAAAATAATTGAGAACTTCTAAGTGTATATGTATCTGTTTCTGTGTGCATTTTTCTTTCTATCAATTCACAATGTGTCTGAAGCACTATATCTTTATATTTCCAAAACATATAAATATTTCATACTATAGATATCCTTAGTGTTTAACCATGTAGTTAGTTATCAGTTAATTTTCGTAAAAATTATTCTTTATAAAATTCAGGTGGAGTATAATTGATTTAATTACTGTTGATTCTAGTATTTTATGCACATGTTTAATACCCACAATTATTGGTAATGGTAACAAAATGGTTATTAGGTTCTTTGTATGGAGAGGGAACTGTGCCAAGTAGTGGCAGACTAGGTGACACAGCTAGGAATGAAGAAAACTGATAAGCAAGAGAGAGCATTCGAAGTGGAGTATAGCATTTCTATTAACCTGTTGCTGTCCAGTCAGTTCTGACTTATAGCGACCGTGTAGGACAGACTAGAGCTGCCCTATATGATTTCCAAAGCTGCAAAACTTTATGGAAGCAGACTGCCACATCTTTCGCCCTAGGAGCAGCTTGTGGGTTCAAACTATCAGTCTTTCAGTTAGCATCTAAGCACTTAACCACTGTAACATCAGGGCTCCTGCAGCATTTCTTTTACTACAAAGTAAATCCTGACATGGGTACACTGACTTGGGGTAAAGGCTATTAGCAGAAGTGGATCTAGGTTGAATGCTCCTTAGAAGCAAGGACAGCAAGACTGTCTTATACACTTTGGACGGTTGTCAGGAGGGATCAATCCCTGGAGAGGGACATCATGCTTGGTAAAGTACAGGGTCAGCAAAAATGAGGAAGACCCTCAACAGGATGGATTGAACCAGTGGGTGCAACAATGGGCTCAGTGATAGCAATGAGTATGGGGATGGTGGAGGACCAGCCAGTGTTATGTCCTGTTGCACATAGAGTCACTGTGTGTTGGAACCAACAAGACAGCACCTAGTAGCAACATTCTTACCCCTGATTTGCTGGCAGTATCTTAATTTTATACAACATTGACTATCTCCCACATAAATATATTCCCGTAAAGCCAAATTGAAATTAATCCGAACTCAAATTCTCTCTAACAGAATCCCCCAAACTGTCTATGGCTACTCCATTGTTACCTGATGTAAGTGAAATTCTCGCAGAAGGAAAACTATTGTTTAAAAGAGTTAGCAATCTTATGTGATTATTGTTAACTCATGTATTTGCTTTTCCATTTTTTTTTTTTAAGAAAAAAATGTGATCTTAATACATTGCTTAGACTTTTTTCTTTGGGCCTTATAAGATAACCATGTAAGCTTTATTTGCTTCATGATAAACCAACTTTTTGGAAAACTGAGATAAACTGCACAATGCCTTGTTCTCCCATGGAGGTAACAGGAAGAGGCAAGAGGACTGACTCGATTCTGTTATTTCGCCCATATAATGAATGAGGTTCAAGAAATTCAGGTTCTTAGCCCTGCCCAGTTGCCACTCAGCCAGGGGTGCTTTAAAGAATGATTATGATGACTTTATTTTTTATTCATTAATTCAACAAGGATTTGTTGATTGTCCGTTATGTATCAAGTACTATTTGAAGTGATGGGGACAAAATAGCTACTAAAACAGATGCATGGCCTATCCTCATCGATCTCAATGTCTAGCACAAGACAGACAATGAACCATGTCATCTTTCTGTACAACAAATATGCAAAAAAGTCATGGAATAACTCGTCTATTGTTCTGCTCATTTCTTGACACAAAACACTGGTGATCCCTGAAAAGTAGGTCTTGAAGGAAGTATTATCTGTGGCCTTGGTACCTTTGAGCTCTTATTGTCCCTGAAGAATGAAGAGGGACAAAAAAATATCTGTTGCCATGGAGTCAATTCCAATGCAGAGCAACCCTGTACCCTATAGGACAGAGTAGAACTGCCTCATGAAGTTTCCAAGGAGTGGCTGGCTAATTCAAACTGTAGGTCTTCTGTGATATAAAGGCTCCTGTTACTGAGTGGAAAGAAAGATGAGAACTTCACTGTATGTTTACCCTTGCCATAAAATTTCAGGAAGCCATCTAATAGATTAGCACCTCAGTGAAACAAAGTTAACTACACAGATTTCTTACTTACGCATTTAGATACAAACTGTTGCATGAATTAGAGCTGTGAATTGGTAGAATTTCCGGAGGGCTTGTCTGTATTTAGAGGAAGTAGAAAGAACTGATGTGCCCTAAAGAAAGGATAACCATACAAAATCGTACATAGATAAATACGAATTCAATTTAAAAGTTGAAGTCCCTGGGCTTAATGGGGTTTTTATCAATATTGAAATTAT
Source organism: Heterohyrax brucei (assembly GCA_028571685.1). Lineage (NCBI taxonomy): Eukaryota > Metazoa > Chordata > Mammalia > Hyracoidea > Procaviidae > Heterohyrax > Heterohyrax brucei. Next base: position 60,302,469 of record CM053166.1, read on the forward strand.
TAGTATAAGTCTTCTCACTGTCCAAGTCATGCATGGTCTACTCTCATGGGTGTTTTACTGCTTGGTCATTTGTCTTCAGATACAGCTTCACAGGAAGGTTGATATTCTGGAAATGGTGATGTGAATCCCGCTGTGAGATAAAAATAGTAATGATGTCACAAACATGCAGATTATTGATTTTGTCAGCCAAGCATAAGCTCTCTAGGCCAAGCCAATGTGATCTTTAGAGACATCAAGATATAGGAAAATCACTCTGAATTTGAATCCTGGCACTGAAAATTTCTGGGCATATGTGACCTTGGACAAGTTACCTAACCACTCTGAACTTCAATTATCCAAATCTGTGAAATGAACTATAATACTACTTCCCACTGCAGGATTGTTTTGATAATTTAAAGAAATTTTAAACTTCAACAAGTATGTGTGACAAAATAAGTGCTCAATGAATAGTAACCAAACCAAAAAACCATTGCCTTTGCTGTCGAGTCAGTTCTGACTCATAACGACCCTCAGGACAGAGTAGAACTGCCCCATCGGGTTTTCAAGGAGTTCCTGGCAGATTTGAACTGCAGATCTTTTGGTTAGCAGATATAGCACTTAACCACTATGCCACCAGGCTTTCCCAATGAATGGCAGTGATTACTAATCATGAATTTCGGCACATTCATAAGCTAAATTTTTTTGTTGTTCTTCCCAGTGTTTAAACTTTGGACTAAGAAATACTTTCTCATGAGATTATGATCTGTAAACATGAGCCAACTTCTCTATAGCAATTATTTTGCTGGGAAGTAAGCAAGGTCATAAATCAATAATGACTTCTCTTGCAACCTCAGGACTTATCGATCTTACTATTTATTTTCTGTAATGTTCCTGGAAAACACAATTATTTTGGGAAGTTACCTAAACTAGTTTGCCCACTATTCTACATCAGTGTTATTACTATAACAGAGCGTGAAAGCATTTGATTGATTTTCTTGGAAAAACAACACCTTTATTGTATAATAGAGATAAAATTGTTTATGTTTTAAAAGGACAAAAAAACTGGGATAAAGATCTAGAGATACATTTCAATGCATTTACTTATGGTAAATACTGTTTTTCTCGGTATCACTCCTCAGAGTTAAAAGACACTTTAGCTAAGGAAAATTCTAGGTCCCTATAGGCTCAGTCTGTCAAATGGAGCTAGCCACTGGCAATGTTTTGATACAGGTCTATATTTTAATATGCTAGATGTTGTTCCCTGATACTCAGTACAATGCTTGATGTGGAGTAAATGCTTGTGAATGAAATGAAATCATGAATGTGCAAATAGTTACTCGCTTTAAATGCTTCTTAAAGCACTTTACTTCCCTTTCCAGTGCAAATGTTTTCTTGGTTTTATATAAAGAAAACCAAGCCAGTTGCCATGAAGCCTATTCCGATTTATGATGACCCCATATGTGTCAGAGTAGAACTGCATCTCATTGGGTTTTCAATGGCTATCATCTTACAGAAGTAAATCACCAGGCTTTTCTTTCATGGCTGGGTAGATTCTGGGTAGATTCAAACCACCCACCTTTCACTTAGTAGAAAAGTGCAAATATTTTGCACTACCTGGGACCTCTTAGTTTTATACACATGCCTAAAAGCCATGTCTTCGACTTGCTTTGCTGACAGATTCAACTGTCTCTTTGATCCATTGTTCAATTTTATCCATGGATTGACTAGATATAGTCTCTGTGATGTTTGTTAGGTAGCTTGAATTTAAGCCTAACTTTTGGAAGGCCAAAGGGAACTATTTATTAAAACAAAATGGGCTACAAAAAAGGTAGTGGTCTACCAAACTTGCCTGACGTGAATCACTTGATTTGAATGTTAAAAACACAAATTCCCATCCACCATCTGAGAATCACTAAAGGCAGTACATCAGGTGTTTCGTATGACTAGGCAGATCAGGGAAAGACAGACTAGTGGGATGACTGTTACTTTAACATCTGAAGACTGATGGAGATTACCAAACCCACTGCAATCGAGTTGGGTCCAACTCATAGCAACCCCATTGGTCAGAGTAGAACTGCCCCACAGAGTTTCCAGGGAGTGCTTGGTGGATTTGAACTGCTCAGATAGCTTCTGTTTTCCCATATAATTATAGGGATATCAAAACCTCTTCAGACCACATCACAGAATTTCCTTGGGACTCTTAAAGATTTTATTTTCAAGCCCTTAGGCTTCATGCAAACTATCAAAACCTATCCTGAAGTCATTAACAAATCCATCAAGAGGGCAATGCTTCTACTTGGTGACACTGAATTTCACAGTACTTTTTAGCAAACTTTCTATGCCACCTTTCCAGAGCCTCCCAGTCTACCTTACCTATTGCTACTGCCCTGGAAATGAATTACTGTATTTGTGCAATTAAGAAATACTAAAATGTAAGAAATTGTGTGGTTTTGCTTTAAAGGAAAAAAAACATTCAATCTGCTACCAGGTAGATATTAGCCATGTGGATTGGACTTATTGTCTAGGCTAATATCCTGTCTTTAGTAACTGCTCCTACACATATATTGGGAGGAAAATAAAAGTAATAATATGTTTGCCACTATATTAATAACCATTGTGGTATTAATAAACTTTTAAACTCAGTATGTGTCTGGACTTTTTTGCCAGAGGCAGAAATTTGCATTACTAGAATAAGATTTCTGTGAAGCAAAGGAGATAAATGTAATATTAATCTAGCCAAGAAAGTCTGCTCTGTCATCATGGTTATTTCTAATAGGAACCAGGCACTGAGACAAGGGACTTGAAACGCCATTTTAGGAGAAAACACTTTTCTGGGACCATGACTGTTGACAGACAGACTTGCACTACTTCTAACAACTTGTGTTTTTGTAACTTGTGACCCAGGTGTCCAGTGTTTATTGCCCCTAATTGTTACCTGTTTATCAAGTATTTATTGAGAATCTATTAAAAGAGATGTTCCTTTTTTAAACCAGTAATGGTTATTACTAATAAAATAATAATAGTAATAGTAATAATAATAAACATTACAGGAAAAGCCCTCAGCTAAGTGTTTTACAGGCTTTATTTAGTTTAAACCTCATTGTAAACTTCTAAGGTAAGTATAATTACTATCGCCATTTTAGAAATCGAGAAAATGAGCTGCAGAAAAGTTATAACGTGCCTGAAGTCTTACAGGCAGTTAGTGGGAGAGTCAGAATATATATTTCTGTCTATCCAACTCCAGAAGCCAGATTCTTAATCATCATAATTTATTGACTTTTTAACCAAACCAAACCAAACAGAAATGTAATAGCTTACAATTGTTTCTCAAAGTGATATATCTTCATTTATTTGAACTTCCTGTCTTACTTTCTTTAAAAAGTGAGAAATTAGTAAAATTATAACTATCTGTTGCTTTAGGCTCAAACTTTATTTAGATGGCCCTGAATACAGTTCTGTGTGTGTGTGTGTCTATCTTATAAAGGTAACATAGGAATCTGTATCCATATTATTGTTAGATACCGTTGAGTCGATTCTCACTCTTAGCTGCCTTGTGTACTGCCTGGTCCTGCACCATTTTCATAATTTTTGTTATACTTAATTCCATTGTTGCAACTACTGTATTAATCAATCTCAATGAAAGTCTTCTTTTGTTCTGTCCCTCTACTTTACTAAGCATGATGTCATTCTCTAGGGATTGGAGATTGGTCCCCTCCAATAATGTGTCCAAAGTGTGTGAGATGATGCCTCACCATCTTTGCTTCTAAGGAGAATTCTGGCTGTACTTCTTTCAAGACAGATTCGTTAACTTTTCTGGTAGCCCACAGTATATTCAATATTCTTCACCAACACCGTAATTCAAATACTCAGTCCTTCATTCTTCCTTATTCGTTGTCCAGCATTCAGTTCACATGTATATGAGGTGAATGAAAACACCATGGCTTGGGTCAGGCACACTTTAATCTTTAAGGTGACATCTTTGGTTTTCAACCTTTAAGGAGGTCTTTTGTAGCAAATGTTCCATTAGATTTCTTCATGTTTGCTTATATAGGTGTTTATTGTGGATCCAAGTAAAATGAAATCCTTGACAACTTAAATCTTTTCTCCATTTATTATGATGTTGCTTATTGTTCCAGTTGTGAAGATTTTTGTTTTCTTGATTTTGATGTGTAATCCATACTGAAGGCTGTAGTTTTTGATCTTCATCAGTAAGTGATTCAAGTCCTCTTCTATTTCATGAAGCATGGTTGTGTCATCTGTGTAACACAGTATGTTAATGAGTCTTCCTTCAATCCTGATGTCCTATTCTTCTTCATATAGCTTAGCTTCTCAGAGTATATGCTCAGTATACAGGTTAAATAAGTACGGTAAAAGGACACCACCCTGATGAAAGCCTGTCACTTTAAACCACACAGCATTTCTTGTTCTGTTTGAATGACTGCCTCTTGGTCTATGTACATGATCATTATGAACACAATTTAGCATTCTGGAATTCCCATTCTTTTAAGTATTATTCATAATTGTTATGATCTATAAGGTTGAATGCCTTTTCTTAGTTAATAAAACACAGGCAAACATCTTTCTGGTATGCTCTGTTTTCAGCCAAGATCCACCTGATGTCAGCAATAATATTCCTAGTTTCACATCCTCTTCTGAATCTGGCTTGAATTTCTGACAGTGCTCTGTTGTACTGCTGCAATTGCTTTTGAGTGCTCTTCTACAAAGTTTTACTTGCATGTGATACTAATGACATAGTTCAAAAATTTCTGCTTTCTGTAGAATCACTTTTCTTTGGAACGTGTACAAATATGGGACTCTTCCAGCCAGCTGGCCAGGTAGCTGTCTTCCAAATTTCTTGGCATGGGCAAGTGAGTGTTTCCAACACTGCATGCATTCATTGAAACATCTCAGTTGGTATTCCATTAGTTCCTGGAGTCTTCTTTTTTGCCAATGTCTTCAGTGCAGCTTGGACTCTTTCCTTCAGTGTTGTCAGTTTTTAGTTCTATGCTACCTCCTGAAATAGTTGAATATTGACCACCTTTTTTTGGTACATTCCTTCCGTATTCTTTTTATGCTTCCTGATTCATTTAATATTTTCCCTGTAGAATCCTTCAGCTTTGCAATTTGTAGCTTGAGTTTTTTCTTCAGTTCTTTCAACTTGAGAAATACTGAATGCGTTCTTCTCTTTTGGTTTTCTATCTCCAGGTCTTTGCACATTTCATTATAATACTTTGTCTTCTCATGCTGCCCTTTGAAGTCTTCTTTCAACTCCTTGACTTCATCATTTTTTCGTCTTACTTTAGCTACTCTATATTTAAGGGCAAGTTTCAGAGTCTCTACTGACATTCATTTTGGTTCTTTCTTTCTTATCTTCTTACTGATCATTTTCTTTCTTCATGTATGATGTCCTTGATGTCATTCCACAACTCATCTGGTCCTTGATCATTTGTATTCAATGAATCAAATCTATCCTTCAGGTGGTCTTTAAATTTAAGTAGAATACACTGAAGGTTGTATTTTGTCTCTTTCTCATGGATTTATTTTAATTTTCTCCAACTTCTACTTGAACTTGCATATGAACAAATGATGTTCTGTTCTGCATGTGGCTCCTGGCCTTCTTTTGTTAATACTGAGGTTTTCTATCATCTCCTTACACAAAGGTAGTTGAATGGATTCCTGTGTGTATTCCATCTGGTGAAGTCTATGTGTACTGTTGCCATTCGCAATGAAGAAGTGATTGGTCTTACAAAATTTCTGTCATGCTAACTCTGGATCTCTATTCATACTGATGAGAGATCCATAAAATTTAATCATAATATGTGACACCTTTCTTCTGAAGCCTTTCTTCTGGGTATTTCCAGCTTCAATATCTGTCCCAGAAACTGGTAGATGCTAGTAGATAGTAAATGATTCTGAGTTTATGCTCAAACTTAACTAAATAACCTGCTCAAGCGATCACAAATTAACTTTAATTAGGTTTTAAACAGCAATGTTGATGGATGTTTGGTTCTCTGAAAGCAGAATGTTTTAGTCAGCTAGTGCAGCTCTAACAGAAATACCGCAAAGTGGATGGCTTCAACAAAGGAAAGTTTATTCTTACACAGTCTGGTAGGCTGCAAATCGCAATTCGTTATGCCCACTCCAGGGGAACAGTCTCCCTCTGTCCACTCTGGAGGCAATCCCTTGTGTTGCATCAGTCTTTGTTCAGGGAGCATATTGGCACAGGAGGCTCAGGTCTGAAGGATGTGCTCTTCTCTGGTACTGCTTTCTTGATGGTATGAGGTTCTCAAATCTCTCTGCCAGATTTTTCCCTTTATAGCTCAAGAGATCATCTCAAAGCACAAAACAAACTTACACATTGGGTCTTGCTCTACCAACACAACTGCTGCCCATCCACCCTTATTAACATCATAGAGACAGGAATTCCAAGAGGGATGAATATCACACAATACAAGGAATTAGGGCACAGCCAAATAGTGACAGAAATTTTAGGGAACACATTCAATCCATGACACAGATACTGAGATAGATTTTAGCATGAGAGATACTTATTATGGGAAAGGAAGAAGTGACATAGCCTCATCTGACCCCACAAAGAGCTCTGGAAAATATATCACCCACTAGGGTTGTCTCCAATTTATGGTTGCCAGATTTAGCAAATTAAAATATAGGATGCATAGTTAAATTTATGTTTCAGATAAACAACAAATAGCTTTTTACTACAAGGATATACTTTGCAATATTTGTCCCATGCAGTATTTTGTCCAACAACCTCACTCTCACTGGATCAAAATTTCTGAGCCTTTATTGATCAGTCATTTTATGGAAGCCACCAGGGAAGGATGTATCCTGGGAAGATGTGGCTCTCTGAAGCTGAGGCAGATTCTAAAGGACCTGACTTCTGGGGCAACAAACTCTTCCTTGAAGGGAAATCTGAGAGTCATATATCCATATTCACCCTAAATTCATAGCCAAGGGAAATCTCGGCATAAATTAAAGCTCTAGAACAAAGATTTTAACATTGTTGCTTAGTTTGTAGACTCACATTTGTACTGCAAATGACCAACCTAACAATAAAAATTTTTCAGTCAAGTGAAAAGTTGAGCATACCATCATGGAATAAATATGACAGCCTAAGGAGGTCAGAGCAGGGCTGGTCCATGAGCATGAAACCTACGCAGTCACAGGGACCTAGGCTTAAAAGTATCCTGTGATTAGTTCAATGCTCTGTGGACACCATCTGGAAATTCTTAATAATTTTGTTTTTCAACTTTTATTTTGTTTAATGAAGTCTTATGGGACAATGGAACATGCATGTAAGCAGGGGAGTATACATGCACAACACACGTGTCTTATTTCTTGTCTCGTCCCTTGCATGTAACCTTAACAATACTCCTAGAGCACAGCACTGGGGTAAAACCATGATGCCTAGGAGTTGAGAGGGACTTGGAGTGAATGCAAAGTAAGTAGTTACATCTATGACTGATAAGTGGGGGAACAGATAGCCCCAAGAGGCCAATTTTTTTTGTTTGAAAACTTTCTTTGAATGTAAGACATTGGCACTGGCATTCTAAGAAATATAAATGACCATAAAAACATACCATACCTTTTTTCACTCACATTGTTTCCCTGTGTTAGCCAAACATACAGAAAATGATGATGACAAGAAAAAGGAAAGACGAGGGAATCCATAATTCCTCTTCCTTTACTTTCAGATTTTCCTAACTCATGGGCAAAGTAAAGGTAGAGAGTGTTGGTACAATGTGTGCATACTGAGAAGTAAAATAAAAACAGTTGAGTTTGGCTGGCTGACTTTGTAGTGTTTCTACTGTTCTGGTAAGATGACAAAAGTTTATCTTGCTTACTTTGGTGCACTACTAGGAAAGACCAATCAGTTATCTTTCAGTACTTTATAAAGCTCATCTAACGGTTTCTATTGAAAAATCAGGGGTCAAGCTTAGCATTTCTACTGGAAAGTATCATGTCTTTTCATCAGTTGATATAAAAACTTTTATCTTTTACTTTGCTTTTCTGTATTTTATATATGCATATACACTTTTAAATATATTCTACTATGGTTGAAATTTGCAGGGTTTTGTGCATATGTGGTTTACTGTCTTTCATTTGTTTTAGACTATTTGGGGCTATTTTCTCTTAAAATGTTTCTTATGTCACATTTTCTCTCTGCTATCTGTCGGGGACTACATTTCTGTTATTCTCTTTTGCTTATTTTCCATTCTTTTCTCTTTCTGTAATTAAATTTATATATTTCCCTGTGATGTGTCTTTTAGTTTATCAGTTCTGTCTTATGTATAATTTGTTGTTAAACTTATAGGATTTTAATTTCAGACTTTTTTTTCGGCAATTGATTGATTCTGTAGATTACAATGCTAGTTAAAATTTTTATTTCTTTGCCTGTTTCCTTCAGCTTTCCCCCTGATTTCTTGCTTATTTGAAAGTTCTTGTCTGGTAACTCTTCCATCTTTTAAAGTCATAGAACTATTTCTAAAGGTAGTTTACACTTGTTAATCACATTGCCCTGTCTTTGGCGTGCCTAGTAAGTTTTAATAAATGCTAGACATTGTAATTAAGAAACTCCAGATGAGGTTATCTTTTGCTAGAAAAGATACTTTCTTCTTTATTTTTAATTTTATTGTTCTTTAGGTGAAAAAAATAAATTTTGATGATAGACCACCACATGAATTTTATCATATAACTTTGAAGGAGTTCTAAGTAACAGTTTTATTTGAAAATTTCCTTCCTTTAAAAATGGCATGGTGGAGGCATTTTACTTCCTGTAACTTCACGAGGAGGAGAGGGAATCACCATCAGCACCAACAGCCAAAGGATGCTTCTTATGAGGCAGAGGTCATATATAACCTCTTTCCTCCAGTCTTTATACGAATTCTAACACCAGCCATCCCTCTCATGACACTCTCTGCTTCTCTGCTGAGTGTGGTAATACATCGCAGTGGACACATGAAACTCATAGACAATATTCACATTTAAGGGATTTATTAAGGAAGTAACAGATTACAATTCAGTCAGGGATGATTCAGGATACAGTTCTTTGTCAGGACAGTCTCTTTTCAGCTGTGCCCACAGTCAGGCCTCTTTCTAGCCCTTGGCCCCCTTGGCCTCTGTTTCAGTCAGCTAGTGCTGCTCTAACAGAAATACCACAGAGTACATGACTTTAACAAAGGAAGGTTTAGTCTTACATAGTTTGGTAGACTGCAAGTCCATATTCAGGGTATCTGCTCCAAGGGAAGGATTTCCCCCTTGTCGGCTCTGGAGGGAAGTCTTTGTCCAGGGAGTATCTTGGTGCAGGAACCTCAGGTCTGACAGGTGCACTCTTCTCTCGGTGCTGCTTTCTTGATGATATGAGGTTCCCAATTCTCTTTCCTTTTATCTCTTGTAGGATGAAAGGATTAAGGATGGGGCAAGCCATACTCCAGGGAAACTCCCTTTACAGTGGAGCAGGGGGGGTGATCTTACAAAGGGATTTACAAGCCCACCCTAATGCTTTAACTTACAGCATAGGAAAACCACAAAATGGAGGACAGTCACAAGATCCTGGGAGTCATGGCCCAGTCACATGGCTACACATATTTTTGGGGGGACACAATTCAATCCATGACATCTCACCCTTTGGCACCCCAAAAATCACATCATAGAAGCATGTAACACATTCATCTCATCATAGCAAAGTCATGTCCATCCCATGCTACAGAAGTCTTAAATCAGTTCCAAATCCATAATTAAAAAATTCCTTTACATCTATGAAACCCAGAATACAAGCTATCTACTTCCAAAGGTACAATGACAGAACAGGCACAAGTTAGACATTCCATACAAATGGGAGAAACTGCAGGGAAAGAAGGCATTAAAAGGCAAGAGGCAAGTCAGCAGAACACATTACATAAGCCCTCAAAGCTTTGGAAATGCTCTTACACTTTCTGAGACATTCTACACAATGACCCTGCCCTCCAGACTCTAGATATTGGCCACACTCTCTGGATTCTGAATGGAGACCCCAGCCCTGTACTATAACTCTGCCTTCAAGGCCCACTTGGACAGAAACTCTGCCCCATTGGCTTTAGGTGCACCCTAAGCCCAACTGAGTGGCAATTCCACCTTTACAAACACAGGACACTGTGGTTCCACCCTTTCAACCTCCTGAGCTCATGGCCATACCTTTTGAGACTGAGGCAGCTCAGCTTCTCATGCTGTTTGTCTCTTCAACTTCTGCTTCCTGTGGCCGCATGGCCCAGGCCTCAGGCCCACATCTGCCCTGCCACGACAAGTGTTCCAAAGCTCTGTAGCTCCACTGATTCAAGTGCCCGGAGGCACCCCACTCTTGCTGGAAAGCGTCCTGCCCAAAGGCACTCAGCTGTCTCTCTCTGTAGGTCAGAAAGGCCAGCTTCGCTGCTTTAAGTGCCTGGAGGCACCCCATTCTGCGAGGAAAACTCCATGCACAGGCACTCAGCTCTCTGGCTCCATGGGTCAGTTCTAGCACTGCCTCAGGTTCCGCTGCTGCCGCTGCCGCTGCCTCTAGTCCTCTGTTGTTTCTCACCATCTGTGCCTTCTTCGTTCCTTCCGAATCTTCTATTCATTTGCAGTTTCAAAATCACTCTCACATTTTAGGTACTTGCTGGAGCAGCACCCCACTATCAAGGTACCAAATTCTGTTTCAGTCAGCTAGGGCTGCTCTAACAGAAATATCACAGAGTGGATGGCTTTAACAAAGGACGGTTTATTCTTACATAGTCTGGTAGGCTGCAAGTCCATATTCAAAGTGTCTGCTCCAGGGGAAGGCTTTCCACCTTGTCAGCTCTGAAGGAAAGTCTGGTATTGCATCAGTCTTTGTCTAAGAAGCATCTTGGCACAGGAACTTCAGGTCTGATGGATGCACTCTTCTCCCAGTGCTGTTTTCTTGATGGTATGAGGTTCCCAATTCTCTTTCCTTTTATCTCTTGCAGGATGAAAGGATTAAGAGTGGGGCAAGCCATACTCCAGGGAAACTCCCTTTACAGTGGAACAGGGGGGTGATCTTATAAAGGAATTTGCAGTCCCACCCTAATTTTTTAACATACAGCGTAGGAACACCACAAAATGGAGGACAGTCACAAGATACTGGGAGTCATGGCCCAGCCACATGGCTACACGTATTTTTGGGGGTACACAATTCAATCCATGACAGCCACCTTGACCTCTTTGGCCCCCGTAGACCCTTTGGCCTGGCCTCTGCAATGATAAAGCAAGTGTCACAACGCTCTTTAGCTCTACTGATAAGTGCCCGGAAGCATCCCACTTTACCAGTAAGCCTCAGCCTGAAGGCACTCAGCTCTCTTGCTCCATGGGTTAGTGAGCCTAGTTCCACTAACAAGTGCCTGGAAGTACCCCATGCTACCAGCAAGCCTCCTGTCTGAAAAAACTCAGCTTTCTTTTCCGTAGCCTGGGAAGCCCACCACACTGTTTCCTGTCTGTTTCCTGGTTCTATTGCCTCTGCTGCTACCATTTATCAGCCATTGCTTCTTGCCATCTCTCACTGTCCCTAGCATTATAGTTCTCTCTGTCTCCTGGGTCTAGGAAGTTCTCAGCACAGGGATCCTGGGTCCAAAGATTCTTCCTTCTTGGTGGTAATGAAGTACCCTATTTCTGCCCATGGAATACCTCATTTTAAGCTGAATGGGATGGCGAAACTGACCAATCTCCTCTTTAGGGTTCCATGCACCTTATTTGCATGGCCCCACCCCCCAAAAGTGCCAGGCACCCTATGTACATTATTAGCAATCTGTCCAATCCCTTTGGTGGACCACAAACACCTTATTTGCACAGTTCCACTCAATAATTTCATTGGCATTACAAGACCATAGCTAGAAAGTCCGTATAAAAGAGATTCAATGCATCACAATTGCTTTCCCATCCTTTTACCTAACTGACAAGTTTTCATAGTATTTATGTATGTAAAAATAGAACAGAGGAAGTGAATTTATGTTGAAGCTTATTTTATTTTAAAGATAAATACCGTTCACTCATGAATACAGAAGTTGCTTGGATAAAAACGGTGTCATCCATCTCATTAAGAGGTGCAAGCCCATTAAGGTTTTATTTTAATTTTTAATAATTATCAAAGTCTATGTTTGTTGCTTCTGACCATTTTACAAAAATAATTAAATAAAATTCAAGTCTGATAAAATTTTTAAAATACTATCTGATAAAAAGAATAAAACAATAGATTTCTATTTAAATATGTGTATTTCTAGTATAGGAGAAAAGCAGAGTGATTAGCAAAAAGACTTTCAAGGACAAAATATATTATTGTTAGTTTTCATGGAGTCAACTCTACTTTGTGGCAACCTTATATGTAACAGAATGAAACATTGCTGGGTTCTATACTATCTTCATGATCCTTAGTATGTTTCAGTCCATAGCTGTGGCTAACATGTCAATCCATCTCATTGAAGACTTTCCACATTTTCACTGACCCTGTACCAACTATGATGTCCTTTTCTAGTGACTGGTCTTTTCTGACAATGTGTCTAAAATAAGCAAGATTAAGTTTCTCCATCCTTACTTCTAAGGAACACTTTGGTTGTTTCTTCTAGGACTGATTCGTTCATTCTTCTGGCAGTCCACAGTACGTTCATTATTCTTTGCCAACACTGTGTTTTGAACTTACCCATTATCCTTCTGTGTTCCTTTTTCATTATCCAACTTTCACATGCACATGAGGCCATGTGCCTTGATGCTTATACAAAGCTACTTTATTCATCAAAAATAAAACCTGTTGCTATGAAGTCAGTTCCAACTCATAGTGTTTTAGTCAGCTAGTGCTGCTCTAACAGAAATACCACAAAGTAGATGGCTTTAACAAAGGAAAGTTTATCACACAGTCCAGTAGGCTACAAGTCCAAATTCAGGATGTTTGCTCCAGGGGAAGGCTTTTCCTACTGTTGGCTCTGGAGGAAATTCCTTATGTTGAATTAGTCTTTGTTCAGGGAGCATCTTGGAGAAGGAACCTCGGGTCTGAAGGATGTGTTCTCTTCCCTGTAGTGCTTTCTCGATGACGTGAGGGTCTCAGTTCTCTGCTTGCTTCTATCTCTTTTTATCTTCCGTAGGATTAAAGGATAAAGGGTGGTGCAAGCTGCACTCCAAGGAAACTCCCTTAGCAAAAGTGTTGCAGTCCCAACCTAGTCCTCTTTTAACATAATCATCTATTAGCTACAGGCAGAGATTAGGACTTACAGCATCAGAAAATCACAAAATGGAGGGCAGTCACAGAATTACAGGGAATCCTGGCCCAGCCACATTATTACACATATTTTTGGGGAGACACAATTCAATCCATGACACATAGCAACTCTATGGGAGACAGTAGAATTACCCTATTGGGCTTCCAAGGAGTGACTGGTTGATTCAAACTGCAGGCAAACTATTAACCACTGTACTACCAGAGCTCAAAAAAGTGATACTATTATAAATTACATTCATCTAAAATTCTGAGAAGGGATTTAAGGAAAATATAAGGGCAAGAAGAAAAAACATTATACAAAGTCTGACAGTTAAAGGAGAACTTGTTCAGAATTTTTTTTTGGTTATTAATAGGTGTGAATAGAACTGTAGTATAGAGTCCACTGAGTGAGTACCTTTAAGAGTAATTACAACAGGTTGCTTTAAAATGTCAAAATCTAAAACACGTTTTCTAATAGTTATTTAAAATTATAATAAAAAATTAAAAATCAACTTAAAAACTGTGTGAAGGAGTAGTTTATAAAACTTTGTGAAGTTAGACTCACATAAATTTTGACAATCCCATGACCTGGGGGCATTCTCTTGTATCTAAGTACATTATGTTCTATTCATCTCCATTACATACTCCTTTGGTTCTTTTTAATGTTCAGAGCATCCTTTGAAGTTGATGAAAGCCTTGTGCCAAGAAGGAAGAAACTATTAAAGAAAGGAGTGAGAAATGCCCATCAATTGTAGTTTCTCCAGAGGGGATGACTAAATGAGTAATCAATTTTATTCTTCTCTTCATCATGTTCAGGACACTTTTGGCCTGCTTACTTATTCAACTTCAAAATTGTGTCTCTCATAATTGGGCCTACTTATAGCAATGATGAGTCAAAATAGCATTTACTTTCAAAATGCCCCACTAGTCTAGCCTTGGAAAAAAGAGAAAGTCAGGTTGTATACATGAGTAAATGAAATGGGGCAATTTTCTTTCACCTTGGAAATGAAAATCAAGATGACCAACATATGTGTAACCAAAATATGAAGAATAACAAACCAAATCACTGCAGACTAGTTGTGCGTGCCTAAAGTTTAGTGTTTTAACCTCTTCAAGACTTAGATTCACAAATCTTTTAAAAAAGATAACACCTGTCTTAGAGGTTTATGTTAAATATGAACGAACTTGGAAAGATGCCCAATTAAAGAAATGTTAGAGATCACTTGAGTTGATTGCGGAAGGAATGAGATAAAACTATGAAAAAATAAGGCAAAGAGACTCACTTTAGTATATCAGTTTTCTTCTTCCTTTAAAAGCTATCTTAGTATTTCAGAGATCTTGTCATTGCTAAGACATTCAGTAATGTCTCTTGGAATTGTCTTTGAAGCATATTAGTTTAGAATAAATATTCTGTCTTTTAAAGAAGACGTAAAAGAGCTTTGCATTTTTGAGTTCAGTGTAAGTTCATTTACCTGTAACTGTAAGAAATAATACAGAGAGATCTTGTAGCTTTTACCCAGTTTCCCTCATGGTAACATGTTGCAAAGCTGTAGTACCGTATCACAATCAGGATACTGATGTTGATACAATCCACTGGATCTTATTCAGAATTCCTCAGTATTACTTGTACATATATGTGTGCACAATTGTGTATATAAGAAGACATTTATTTAAAAAATATGTATTGATATGATTTTTTTATGATTTTCAGTGAGTAGGGCCCTGACCACCTAATTAGATTTGGATCATAATTTAAGGACTCCTAAAAGAAGCAAACCGCCCCCACATTTGATGCAGTGAACTCCAATGATCAAAAATCAGATGAGTTGTGGAAAGACATCAAGGCTACCATACAAGTACATGAAGAAAGAAAGAGGTCATTTAAAAGAAAAGTGAAAAACAAAAGACCAAAATAAATACCAAAAGAGACTCTAAAACTTATTTTTGAATATAAAGTAGCTAAAGCACAAGGAAGAAATGAGGTAAAAGAGCTGAATGGAAGATTTCAAAGGGCAGGTTGGAAAGACAAAGTGTTACGACACATACAAAAAGAGACCCAGGGACAGAAAATCAAAAGGGAATCACATGTACAGGGTTTCTCAAGCTGAAAGAACTGAAGAAAATATTCAAGCCTTGAGATGCAATACCAAGAGTTCTATGGGGGAAAATGTTAAATGATGCAGGAAACATCAAAGAACACAGAAAGAATACACAGCCACTATACTAATAAGATTTGGTCCATGTTCAAACATTTCAGGAGGGAACACGTAATCAGAAACCTAATGTACTGAAAGAAGAAATCCAAGCTGCAATGAAGGCATTAACAAAACACAAGGCTCTTGGAATTGATGGAATACTAACTGAGATGTTTCAACAAAAGGATGCAGTGATGGAAGTGCTGACTTATCTATGCCAAGAAAAATGGAAGACAGCTACCTGGCAAAATGAGTGGAAGAAATCCATTTTCATTCCTATGCCCAAGAAAGGTGATCCAACTGAATGCAGAAATTATTTTTAAAAAAAAAAATCGTTAGTATCATACACAAGTAAAATTTTGCTGAAGACCATTCCAAAGTGTTTGCAGCAGTATATAGATAGGGAACCAGCAGAAATTCAAGCCATATTTAAAAGAGGACATGGAACTAGGGATACCATTGCTTATGTCAGATGGATCTTGACTGAAAGCAAAGAAAACCAGAAAGATGCTTACCTGTGTTTCATTGACTATGCAAAGGAATTCAACTGTGTGGATTATAACAAATTATGGATAACATTGTGTAGAATGTGAATTCCAGAACACTTATTTGTGCTATTGTGGAACTGTACATAGATCAAGAGGCACTCTTTCAAACAGAACAAGAGGATACTATGTGGTTTAAAATTAAGAAGGGTATGTGCCAGGGTTGTATTCTTTCACCATACTTATTCGATCTGTATGCTGAACAAATAAATCAAGAAGCTGAACTATATGAAAAACACGACATCAGGATTGGAAGAAGACTCATCAACAACCTGTGATATGCAGATGACACAACCTTGCTTGATGAAAATGAAAAAGACTTGAAGTACTTATTGTTGAAGATCGAGGATTACAGTCTTTGATATAAATTACACCTCAATATAAAGAAAACAAAATCTTCACAAAATGGACCAATAGGTAACATCCTGATAAAATGAGAAAAGACTGAAGTCAAGGATTTCATTTTACTTGGATCCACAGTCAACACCCATGGAAACAGCAGTGAAGATATCAAAAGAGACATTGCACTGGGCAAATCTCCTGCAAAAGACTTCTTTCAAGTGTCAAAAGCAAAGATGTCATCTTAAAGACTAAGGTGAACCTGACCCAAGCTATGATGTTTTCAGTCATCCCATATGCAAAAGAAAGCTGGATGATGAATAAGGAAGATCTAAGAAGAACTGATGCCTTTGAATTGTGGTGTTGGCAAAGAATATTAAATATGTCACAGACTACTAAAAGAATGAACAAATTTGTCTTGGAAGAAGTATATTCAGAATGGTCCTTGGACACAAGGATGGTGAGGCTACAACTCTTATACTTTGGACATATTATCAGCAAAAATCAATCCCAGGAGAAGGACATTATGCTTGGTAAAGTGGAGAAACAGCAAAAAAGAGGAAGACCCTTAAAAAGACGTATTGACTCAGTGGCTGCAGCAGTGAGCTTGAGCATAGCAATGATTGTGAGGATGATGCAGGACCAGGTAGTGTTTCATCTGCTGTATGTATGGTAATTATGAATTGAATTGACTCAGTTGTACCTAGCAACAGTAACAAAAGAAGAAAAAGGCCCTGGTGATGCAAGGGTAAGAGCCGACCAAAAAGTTGGCAGTTTGATCCCACATAGTCATTCCTAGGAATAGAAGACCTGGCAATCTTCTCCAGGAAAGCTTACAACTGAAAATCTTATGGGACAATTCTGTTTTGTCACGCGTGGCTGCTATAAGTAGGAATCGATATGACAATACCCAACAGTAACAAAAGAAGTAAGGCAGGTGGAAAACCACAAAAACTTGAAACTGCTTTTAAAAAAAAAAACTAAATGCATTGCCATGGAGTCAATTCTGACTCACAGAGACCCTACAGGACAGAGTAGAAGTGCGCCATAGCGTTTCCCAAGGAACCCCTGGTGGATTTGAACTGCTGACCTTTCCGTTAGCAGATGTAGCACTTAATCACTATGCCACAAGAGCTTCCAAAGCTTAAGTTCATAAGTGTCTCTGCTTGGTTAACATGGTTTATAAAGAAAATGTTCTACATTCTTCTTTGAAGAGTAGCTCCTGGGATCTTAAAAGCTTGCAGGTGGCCATCTAAGATACTCCATTTGTCTCACTTCACTGAGAGCAAAGGAGAATGAAGAAACCCAAAGTTAGAAGGTAAAGATTAGTCCAAAGGCCTAAGGGACCACAACCATCCTGGTCTTCACCAGACTGAGTCCAGTACAATCAGATGGTGCCCAGTTACCACTAAAGGCCACTCTGACAGGGATCACAATTGAGAGTCCCAGACAAGGCTGAAGAAGAATGTAGAACAAACTTGTAACTCCAAAAAAAAAAAAAAAAAGACCAGACATACTGGCCTGACTGAGACTGGAGAAATCCCAAGAGTGTAGCCCCTGAACACTCTTTTAGCTCAGTAATGAAGTCAAACCCGAGGCTCACCATTCAGCCAAAGATTATATAGGCCCACAAAACAAATGAGACTAAAAGGACATACCAGCCCAGGGGCAAGACTAGAAAGTAGGAAGGGACAGGAAAGCTAGTAATAGGGAAGCCAGGGTCAAGAAGGGAGTGTTGACATGCTGTGCAATTGGTAACCAATGTTACAAAACACACTGACATAATGAGAAGCGAGTTTGTTCTGTAAACATTCATCTAAAGTATAATTTGTTTAAAAAGTCACTGCTTGGTGAATGTTATTATCTTGAGGTTGAAAAGACTGATTAATAAAACACAGAACACAAAACCTGGAAAGGAAGAGCTTGATGTATTTGAGTATATAAAAATTAAAAATCTTTACAACACAACACGCATCGATGAAGTTTAAAAGCAAGTTACAGACCAGGTGCTACACATATAGGATGATGAAGAACTAGAATAAAAAATATGCAAAAACTTTCTGTAAATGGATATGAAGATTAAAAAAAAAGAACTAGAAAAACTTAGCACTGTATGTTAGTACTTAATTCCTAGAAATAGTAATATACAAGATCCAGCAATTAAGTCCATGAACTTAATTGTTCTAAGTGCTACATATCTCACTTCTGAATATCACTCTGGTCACCTTCGAAGTACTCCCCTTGGGAAGCTCTGCACTGATGGCAGCACCTTGTCCACCCTTCAAAGCAGTTTTGGAACTCACTGGAGTAGCCATTGTGCATGGTGGCAAGGTGTCAAGTTCGCGAATGTGATTGTAGAGTTGTCTGTGAGGGAGTTTTTAGCCAGTAAGCAAATAACTGTATTGGAGCAGCCTCCCTACTCATCTGATCTGGCCCCTAATACCTTTTTCCTTCACCTGGAGATAAAGGAAGTATTGAAAGGAAGACATTTCGATGACATTCAGGACATCAAGGGTAATACAAGGACAGCTCTGATGGCCACTCCAGCAAAAGAGTTCCAAAATTACTTTGAAGGGTGGACTAGTCACTGGTGTCAGTGCATAGCTGCTCAAGGGGAGTACTTCAACGGTGACCAGAGTGATGTTCAGTAATGAAATGAAACACTTACTGATGAAGATCAGGAACTACAGCCTTCACTATGGATTGCACCTTCAACATCAGGAAAACAAAAACCTCACAAGTGGACCAGTAAGCAACACTGTCATAAACGGATAAAAGATTGAGGTTGTCAAGGATTTCATTTTACTTGAGTCCACAATCAACACCCATGGAAGTAGCAGTCAAGAAGTCAAAAGACACATTGCACTGGGAAAAATCTGCTGCAAAGGAACTCTTTAAAGTATTGAGAAGAAATGATATCACCTTGAAGACTAAAGTGCTCCTGACCCAAGCCATGGTATTTTTAATCACATCATATGCATATGAAAGCTGGACTTGAACAAAGAAGACAGAAGAATTAATGTCTTCGAACTGTGGTGTTGGAGAAGAACATTGAATGTACCATGGACTGTCAAAGAAACAAACTGATGTGTTCTGGAAGAAGCATAACCAGAGTGTTTTTTGGAAGCAAAGATGGCAAGAGTGCATCTTACATACTTTGGACACGTTGTCAGGAAGGATCAGTCCCTGGAGAAGAGCATCATTCTTGGTAGAGTGTAGGGTCAGCAGAAAACAGGAAGACCCTCGATGAGATGGATTGACACAGTGGCTGCAACAATGGGGTTAAACATAAATATGATTGTGGACATGGCACAAGTGTTTTGTTCTGTTGTTCATAGGGTCACTATGAGTCGGAACCAACTCGACGGCACCTAACAATAAGGTCTAATTTATGACCAGCCCTCTCCCTCCCTCCCTACCCTTGCAGCCATCAAAGAGGCTTTTTTTCTGTACATAAGTCTATTTTTATGTCCTTATGGTAGGGGTCTCATAAAATATTTGTCCTTTAGCTGCTGACTGATTTCACTGAGCATATCTTCCAATTGAAACCAAGTTACGAGATGCTTCCTAAAGTCATCATTGTTCTTTATCATTGCATACTATTCCACTGAGTATAGGTACCATGGTTTGTTTATCCACTCATCTGTTGTTGGGCATCTGGGTTGATTCCATCTTTTTGCTATTGTGGACTGCACTGCAATGAGCATTCATCTGCATATATCTGTTCATGTGACTGCCCTTGACTCTGTAGGATATATTCTGAGCAGTGGGATTACTCGATCAAACAGTGTATCTATTTCCAGCTTTTTAAGGAAGGGCCAAATTGCTTTCTAAAGGGGCCGTATCATTTTGCAGTTCCACAAGAAGTTTAGGAGAATTACAGTCTTTCCACAGCCTCTCCAGCATTTGTTGTTCTGTTTCTTGGATTATGGCCAACCTTATTGGGGTGAGATGGTATCTCATCGTAGTTTTGATTTAGATTTCTCTAATAGCTAACAATCTTGAGCATTTCTTCATGTGTCTTTTGGCTGCCTGGATGTCTTCTTTGGTAAAGTGTCAGTCCATCTCCTTTGCTCATTATTTAATTGGGTTATTGATCTTTTTCTTGTTCATATTTTACACTACCTTGTAGATTATGGAGGTCAGATTGCGGTCTGACATGAAGTTGCCAAATAATTTTTCCCATTCTGTAGGCAAACTTTTAACTCTTTTGATAGTCTTTGGATGAGCAAAAGCGTTTGACTCTTAGCACTTAACATTTATCCCTTTTCTTTTATGTTGATCGTGCTCTTTGTCAGACTTTGAAGTCTGTCTAAGCTGTATATTAAAACTTCCATTGTTGACCCTATTTTGTCTTGCATAATCTTCATCGTTTTATGTTTGATATTTAGGTCCTGGATCCAACTTGAGTTAGTTTTTGTGGAAGGTGTGAGATACGGGTCTTGTTTCAGATTTTGTGGACGGATATCCAATTTTGCCAACACCATTTGTTGAAGAGACTGTTTCAACCCCAGTTTACAATCTTAGGGCCTTTGTTGAATATCTACTGTTCATAAGAGAATGGTGGCATGTCTGGGGTCTCAACTTTTTTCCATTGGTCTATATGCCTCTTTTTGTACCAGGTTGTTTGGACTACTGTAGCAGTGTAATAGGTTCTAAGGTCAGGTAGTGTGAGGCCTCCCACTGTGTTCTTCTTCAGTAGTACTTTACTTACCCAGGGTTTCTTCCCTTTCCAAATGTAGTTGGTGATTTGTTTCTCCCTCTCACTAAAAAATGACACTGGAATTTGTATTGGGGCTGCATTATATATGTAGATCGCTTTGAGTAAAACGGCACTCGGCTTTGGCTTGAGTAAAACATATTGTCACAATGTTAAGTCTTCCTATCCATGAGCAGGATAGGTTTCTCCATTTATGTAAGTCTCTTTGGGTTTCTTGCAGCAAGGTCTTGTAGTTCTCTCTGTAAAGCTCTCTTATTTCTGTAGTTAGATTTATAGCTAGATTTATTTTATTGGGGGCTTTGGGGGATATAGTAAATGGTATTGACTTGGTGATTTCTTCTTTGATGATCTCTTTGTTGGCATAAAGGAATCCTCCTGATTTACTTATGTTTATCTTATATCCTAATAATTTGCTGAGCTCTTCTATTAGTTCCAGTAGTTTACTAATAGATTTTTTAGGCTTCTCTGCATATATGGTCATATCATCTGAAATAAGAGAAATTTTTACGTCATCTTTGGTGATGTGGATGCTCCTTATTTCTTTGTCTTGTCTAATAATTCTATCTGGAACATTTAATACAATGTTGAACAGAAGTAGTGAGAGTGGGCATCTATTTTAGTCAGCTAGTGCTGCTCTAACTGAAATACTACCAGGTGGATGGCTTTAACAAGGGAAAGTTTATTCTTACACAGCTGGTAGGCTACAAGTCCAAACTGAAGATGTCTGCTCCAGGGGAAGGCTTTCCTCCTTGTCAGCTCTGGAAAAAAGTCTGGTATTGCATCAGTCTTTGCCCAGGGAGCATCTTGGTACAGGAACCTCAGCTCTGAAGGAAGCACTCTTCTCCTGGTGCTGCTTTCTTGACGGTGTGAAGTTTCCCATTCTCTGCTTGCTTTCCTTTGCTTTTCTCCCTAGTAGGATGAAAGGATTAAAGGTGATATAAGCCATACTCCAGGGAAACTCCCTTTACAGTGGAGTAGGGAGGTGATTCTATGAAGGGATTTACAGTTCCAACCTAATTCTTTAACATACAGCATAGGAAAAACTCATAATGGAGGACAATTATAAAATATTGGGAATCATGCCCCAGCCACATGGTACACATGTTCTGGGGGGACCCAATTCAATACATGACAGCATCCTTCTCTAGTTCCCATTTTCAAGGGGAATTATTTCAATCTCTCTCCATTCAGTTTGATGTAGGTAGTTGGCTTTGCATAGATGCCCTTATTGTGTTGAGGAATTTCTCCTCTCTTCCTATTTTTCTGAGAGTTTTTTTAGCGTGAATTGGTGTTGTACCTTGTCAAATGCCTTTTCTGCCTCACTCGACAGACTTAGGTGATTCTTATCTTTTGTGCTATTTATGTGGTTGATTATCTTAATTGTTTTTCTGATGTTGAACCAGCCTTGCATCCCTGGTATGTCATGATGAGTTAATTTTTGATATATTGTTATATTCTTTTGGCAAGGATTTTGTTTAAGAATTTTGCATCTAGGTTCATGAGTACTACTGGTCTGTAATTTTCTTTTTTTTTTTTTTGTGGGGTCTTTCCCTGGCTTTGGTATCAGAGTTATGCTGGCTTCATAGAATGAATTTGGGAGTTCTCCAACCCTTTCTATTGTGAAATAGTCTGAATAGTATTGGCATAAACTCCTTTCTGAAAGTTTGATAGAATTCTCTGGTGCAGCCATTTGAGCCAGGACATTTTTTGGCTGGTAGGTTTTTGATTTCTTTTTCAATCCCTTCCTTTGTGATGTGATGGGTTTGTCAAGCTGTTCTACTTCTCCTTGTAATAATTTTGGTGGGTGATATAAATCTAGAACATTTGTCCAGTTCCTCCAGGTTTTCAAATCTGAGTACAGTCTTTCATAGTATTCTGTTATCATACTTTTGGTTTCAGTTAGGTCCGTTGTGACATCTCCCATCTCATTTCTTATTTGGGTTACTTTTTTCCCTCCTATTTTTCTTTGGAAAGTTAGCCAGTGGTTTATGTATTTTGTTGAACTTTTTAAAAAGCCAGCTTTTTGTTTTGTTGATATTTTCAATTTTTCTTCTATTCTCTAATTCATTTAGTTATACTCTAATCTTTGTTATCTGTTTTCTTCTGGTGTCTGAGTGGTTCCTCTGTTGCTGTTTTTTTACTTGTTCAAGCTGTAGGGTTAATTGCTTGGTTTGGGTCATTTCTTCCTTCCGCATGTATGTATTTATAGAGATATTGACCTCTGAGCACTGTTTTTGCTGTATCACATAGATTCTGGTAGGATGTGTGTTCATTCTCATTTGATTCCATAAATTTCTGTATTTCATCCTTAATTTCTTTTATAACTCATGGATTTTTGAATAAGGTGTTGTTCAGTTTCCATGAGTTCCAATTTCTACCTATTTCTTTTTTCTGGTTTTGATGTCAACGTTTATGGTTTTATGGCCTGAGAAGATGCTTTGCAACAATTCAGTGGTTTGCATTTTGTTGAGACTTGCTTTATGTCCTAACACATGGTCTATTCTGGAAAATGTTCCATGTACATTGGAGAAGAAGGTGTACTTATCTGTTGATGGGCAAATGTTCTGTATATGTCGATGAGGTCTAGTTGGTTAATTGTCACATTAAGATCTCCTGTGTCTTTACTGAGCTTTTTTACTGGATGATCTGTGCATTACTGAAAGAGGAGTGTTGAGGTCTCCAACTATTATTGTGGAGTAATCCTTGTCATTTTTCAATCTTGTCAGTGTTTGATGTATTTAGATGCTTTGGTACTGGGTGCATAAATATTTAGCATTGTTAGGTCCTGCTTGTATATTGAACCTTTCAGTAATAAATAGTGACCATCCTTGTCCACCATGGTGGATTTTACATTTAAGTCTATTTTATCTGAGATAAGTATTGCCACTCCTGCTCTTCTTTGTATATTGTTAGCTTGTTGTATATTTTTCCATCCTTTAATTTTTAGTTTGTTCATATCTTTGAGTCTTAGGTATGTTTATCGTAACCAATATACGGACAGATGGTGTCTTTTGATCCGGTATGTCACTCTCTGTCTGTTTATTGTGGCATTTATTCTGTATACATTCAGTGTAATTATTGATAGGTGTGTGTTTAATGCTGTAATTTTGATACATTTATTTTTGTGTTGATGTTTTCTATGTTGCTCTTAATATTATGAAAGAAGAGAGCATAGATACCCAAGATTCATATCAAACACCACAAAAACTAGAACCCCTCAAAGGCAACAAGACACATTGCAATAAACCTTAATAAAATGAAACATAAAGAGAGGCTCCTAAAGGCAGCGAGACTCACAGCAAAGCTAACATTCAGAAGGAAGCCCTATAGGCTTTTGTCTGAATTCTCCGTAGAAACGATGTTGGCAAAGAGGCAATGGGATGACACATTCAAAGCTCTGAAGGAGAAAAACTTCCAACCAAGAATTATACATCCTGCAAAATTGTTCTGGGTCATTCTTTATGGGCTGACTTCTCATCTTTTTAAGTGTTGGGTTTGTGTTTGTTGAGACTCCTGTATTAAGTTTCTTGTTTTGATATGTTCCATTGTTACTGTGCTTTGCAGCTACATCTATGATCCCCCTTAATATTCTAAGTTTAAACCAGATTTTAACTTCTGCATATCTTTTTGATTTCCTTTCCATCTGAAAAGGCTATAACTACTATAATATATCCCACTTTTTTGTGTGATGGTGTCATAGTTTTCATGATATGATCACTGGTTCCCTTCTTTCAATACTGCAGCTTTGATTGAGATTTCTGACTTCCCTAACGGAGTAGGATTCTGGATGCTGTGGTCTGCATTGCCTCCTTATATATGCATTTAATGTTTTTTTTTCTAAGCGAAGAGCTTCTTTCAGTATTGTAGTTTCAGTTTGATTTTTACAAAGTCTCTAAGCTTCTGTTTATCTGCAAATGTCTTAAGTTCATCTTAATATTTGAGACACAATTTTGCAGGGCATATAATTCTTGGTTGGAAGTTTTTCTCCTTCAGGGCTTTAAATGTGTCTTCCCACTGCCTCCTTGCCAACATCGTTTTTACAGGGAAGTCAGACAAAAGCCTACAGGGCTTCCCTCTGAATGTTAGCTTTGCTTTGAGTCTCGCTGCCTTTAAGAGCCTCTCTTTATGTTTCATTTTTTTATTACAGTTGATTATAACACGTCTTGGTGTCTTTGGGGGGTCTACTTTTTGTGGTGTTTGATATTAATCTTGAATATCTATGTTCTCTTCTTTCATAATTTCAGGGAAATTTTCTGTCAGCATACTTGCTGTATTTTCAGCTATCCCTCCCTGTTCAGGAACTCCAATTATTTGTAGATTATTCCCCAATAGAGTCCCACGTGTTTCTTAATGTCACTTCATTTTTTTTCCTTTCTCTGATTTCTGCTCATAAATGCTGGTGTCAGTTGCTCTATCCTCAAACTCACTAAGTCTTGCTTCCATTTCCTCAGTTCTGCTCTTTTGCTTTGTACTGAGTTGTCTTATTCTGTAATTTTATTATTGATCTACTGGATTTCAGATATTTGATGTTCCATCAGTTCAAATAGCGTGCTTAATTGCTCATTTTGTTCTACTGCATTTTGTCTTATGTCTAGGAGGGCTCTCTATATAATTCTTTTGTACTTGACCTCTGATCATTTCAGGAAGGCTTCTTCATCTGGGAAGTGTTTTGATTCTTTATTTTGGGAGTCTTCCAGAGCCATGGTAGACTATTTCTCTAAATAGTTGTGAACTGTTTGTTGCCTACATACCATCTAGACACTGTTCAGTTTCTCTGGTGTTACCTCAACGATTGCTGAGGCATAGTTCTAAGAGGGTAGTTGGTTACCAGGTGCCTCTATGCATTCTAGTGGGTGGTCTTAGATGGACTCTCTGGGGTGGCAGCCTTCACCTCCTTCATGGCAAAGATGGTGCCCTATGTATGGGGTCACTGGGAAGTCATCAGCTGAAGCTATGATGTGGATCAGTGAAGGGTGGAGGAGATGCTGCTGGGCACTCAATAGTCAGTTCTCCAGGTGGTCTTATTTTAAAAAGGCACTTTCCTGCTAAGTGAGGAGCTGTCCCACAGCTTCTGAAATCAGTAAGATCCTCAGATGTAGCTGTAGCATGCCCCACCTTCTGGCTGATAATGAAAGCACATCATAGGCTGTCCCCAGATGCTATGATGTAGTTTAAAGTATGGATGGGTTACAGCCTTGCTGCCATCCTCAGCCAGGCCCCACCCATGAGCTATCACTGTCCTAAATACAGTGTGTCTGCTGGAGTAGCACTTTCTGGACACAGGGCACTGCTTCTCAGCTTAGAATTAGCCCCTGCTCAGATATCAGGTTGGGTCTCTCCACCTCCCAGCTGGCCAAGAATGCATCTTGCCTGAGCTGCCCTTCCTGCTGTGAAACAGCAAATCTATGGTGCTTTTCAGAAAAGAAATGGTGGAGGGGCAGTGGTGCCTTCAGTCAGCAGCTGTATCTCAAAATGTGGCTGTCCCAAGCAGAGTCCTTCTGCTGTGCTGTACACTATTTACTTAAGCACTGCAGTTAAGCGTATTGGCCAACTCCCACCTCCCAGATAACAAAGAAGTCGTCAGTCCTGCAGTCCTCCCAAACAGTGAGTCAGCTGAAGCAGAATTCAGTGTTTGAAGCCTCGTGTTAGAGAGAGGTAGTTTCCTGTTTGCTGGTGGGTAGTACAATCTGACAACTCTATGCCAGATTCTTGGGCTCCCCAAATGTCCATGTTGCTCCATTCAATTATCATTCCCGGCCTCATTTCTCAGAGTGAATTGAGGAGACATGTGTCTAGTCTACCATGTTGGCCCCACCTCATTGTTGAGTCAATTTTGACTCATGGTAACTCCATGTGTGTCAGAGTAGAACTATGCTCATAGAATTTTTGGTGGCTGGTTCCACAGAAGTAGATCACCAAGCCTTTCTTCTGAGGTGTCTGCAAGCATGCTCAAACCTCCAACTTTTGATTTGCCATCACGTGTATTAATGGCTATTTCTCTTAATAGCACTGATGTGAAGACACAAAAACAACAATGATGATTAACATTGGAGGTGTCAAGGAAAGGCTGATTAGGGGAGTAATAGTTGAGCTTTTGCCATAAAGATAGGAAGAGAAGAGTGTAGAAGCAGTATGGCTGCATGCTGGAATGCATGCTAGGGTGAAACACAGTGGGAGATTTGATGAGATACTTGTATATGAGTAAATGAGTGTCAGGGAGAGGGAGTTTGGCTAAGACTAAAAAATTTTGCTTGCCAACTTATAGTACTGGGGCTTAATTCTATTAGTCAAAAGGAGAGATTGATGGATTTAAATAGTCATGATTAACCTAAGATGGCAAGGTTGAGCAGGGATTGTGGGGTGGCAGAGAAGGAGACTGTAACTGAGGTAGTGGCAGTAGAAAGGAAGAAGTCAAGCACAGTTTAAATAGTGTGTCCAAACCAATCATTAATGGCAAGGGGGTTTGCTATAGGATTCAGTGACCAACGTGTCATAAAACAAAGAAAGGAGAACCAGAGAAGCCCTGTAAGAGTGCTAAGAGCTGTGTCAGACCAAGAATTATCTAGATTGCATTCAAATTCATCATGTCTTACTTCTTGTGTCAAGATTAAGAAGAAGATCCTTGTATCCTCTGGATATAGAGATACTACAGTTTCTCCTAAAAGTTTTAAAGCACCCCCCCTACCCCACCTGGAAACCCTGGTGGTGGTTAAGTGCTATGTCTGCTAACCAGAAGGTTGGCAGTTCAAATCCACCAGGCGCTCCTTGGAAACTCTGTGGAACAGTTTTACTCTGTGCTAAAGTGTCTCTATGAGTCAGAATCGACTTGGTAGCACTGGGTTTGGTTTTTGATACTACCCCATCTACACACACATTTAGATTGTTAGACTATTTGAATTTGATTTGCATGAAGTCTAAGATTGTTTTTTATTCCCATGCCAATATCACACTATTATAATATCTAATAAATCATATCTGGTTGGGTAACATATTCTCCTTCCACTACAGTTTATCTTTTCCTTCATGTTTTGTGAGGTATTTTTGGCTCTTTGCTCTTCATATGAATTTTAGTACTGGTTTGCTAAACTCTATAAATATCATGCATAAATAATTGCATTATTTATAGACTAATTTGCAGAGAATAGACATTTACAAAATAAAATATTCTCATTCATTTACTTGATATATTGTTCCACTCAAGTTTCCTTTTATATTCTTTAGTAACATTTTATAAATTACTTCAGAGGAGTTTTGAACATCTTTTCAGATTTGTGCCTAATATTTGATTTTGGGCATTGAGTCCCTTATACTATTACTGTCTGTTATGGTTTTTACTAGCATAAAGGAAATTTATTTAATTCTGTACATTGATCATATATTTGCTAAAATTATTATTTACTAAAATTTTCTAATTTATCTTTAAAATACAATAATTTATTCACTAAAGCCATTTTCAAAAATCTTAAATCAAATAATGGGAAGTCACATTCAGTATCAGTTTATGATTATTTTATTTGTACTTAGAAATATCTATGCAGAATAGTGAGATTCATGCATATGTTTTCATTCGTATTTTTCTTCTCCGGTTTTGTTTTCAAGGAAATGCTAACCTCATACAATGATTGGGAAAACATTTCTTTTCTTTTATTTTCTGAAACAGAGATTACAATAGGCATATCTGACCTTTCACAGTCTACCTATGGTTAATGTCACACATTTTCTGTACAGTGCAAAAGACTTGTAACCGTGTAAATCTCTTTACAACTCCACCTCAATGGTCTTTATATTTTAGCTGTCATATGCCTTTCATGTACATGAATTGCACACCTGTTAAAAATGTTATGTTTTTGATAATAATCATATATATTTTAAATAAGAGAAAAATGTGATTTTTGTTATTTACTCAGATATTTGCCATTTGTATTACTTTGTTCCTGAAGACCCAAGTTTCCCTCTGATTATCATTTCCTTTCCCTTTTGTATAAAGGCTTTCTTTTAGCCTTTCTTGTAAAGCAGATCCGCTAGTGACAAATGATCCTCATTGTTGTTTATCTGATACTGTCTTTATATTATACCTATGTTCCTGACAGATATTTTGGCCAGATATAGAACTTAGGGTTGACAGCTCTTTTCTTTTGGGATATTAAAATGTTGTTCTGTCTTCTTGTCTCTGTGTTTTTTTGATAAGGAATCTGAAGTCAATTAAATATTTGTTATGTGGGTTTTTTTGTTTTGTTTTGTTTTTGCTAGCTGCTTTCAATATTTTGTCTTCAGTTTTAGCAGTTTGGTTACGATGTCTCCAAGTATATTTTTTCTTTATTATTTATTTATTCAATTTTAAGTGTAAGTTTACAATTTGAGTCAGTTTGTCACACGTAAACCTACCTGCATGTTTTTATGTGACCTTAGCTGCTCTCCCCATGCTGTGACAGCACACTCTTACTCTCCACCCTTTATTCCCCATGTCCATTCAACCATCTCCAGTACCCCTCTGCAATCTCATCTCACCTCTAGAAGACAGGAGCTACCAGTTAGTCTCCTGTATCTGTTTAAACCAAGAGTCTCATTCTTCAACAATATTGCCTTATGTCTTGTATACCAGTTCAATCTTTGAAGAGTTGTGTTTGGGAATGGTTTCAGTTCTGGGCCAAGCCAGAATCCAGGGACCATGTCTTCTGAGGACGCCCGCTAGTCTGTCAGACCATGAAGTCTGGTGTTTTTATTAGAGTTCAAGTTCTGCAACCCACATTTCTCCTGCTCCATTCATGACTTTGTTAAGTTCCCTGAAATGGCAGTCGTTGGTGGTAGCCAGGCACCACCTAGCTCTTCAAGTCTCAAACTAATGTACTCTCAGGTTTATGTTGCCCTTTCTGCTTCTCTGCTAACCACAAGGTTGACAGTTCAAATCCACCAGGCGCTCCTTGAATACTCTAGAGGGTAGTTCTACTCTGGCCTCTAGGGTTGCCATGAGTTGGATCTGACTCGACGGCACTTGGCTTGGCTTTCTGCTTCTCAGGCTGATATTTTCCTTATGTCTCTGACGCTCTTCATTCTTCCACACTTAAGGTGGATTGAGACTGGCTGATGCTTCTTAGACGGCTGCTTGCTGGCTTTTAAGACCACAGACACCACTGTCCAAAGTGGGATGTTGTGGTGGTCAGGATTATGCCAACTTGGCTACTCCATGTTTGGTTGTTGTATCAAGTGGCAGGGCGGGGCCTGTGGTGGCTTCCCACCCTTCAATCTCTCATCTCTGTGCCTTCTACCACCTACTACCAGTCTGCTAATGTAGCCAGCAGCTCCTGCTCTCTTCTGGCGACTGGTTCATGGACTTGAACTAGCAGCTGTTGGATTCATCAACCTTTACAGCTGGTGCTTGAGAATCCTGTTCCCTGACCTGCCAATCCTGAGTTCACCAGCCTCTGCAGCTCCATCTCGCCACCAGCTTGGGATCCACCAATCTACACAACCTGTGATCTCAAACTCTGATGTCTTACCTGCTGACCTTAGGTTCGCCAGCTCCCATGGCCGTGTGAGGCTTAGGCCAGGACTTGGGACATTCAGCTTCTGCAATTCGTGAGCTGTTTCCTTATATATAAATTTTTCCTTGTCCATATACGTGTTATTGCTTTTGCTTCCCTAGAAAACTCAACCTAAGACAATTTGGTACCGAGAGTGGGGTATTAGAATTCCTGCTGATGAAGACTGACTTGGCTACAGCCACTACCAAGTGCCCAATCTGCCATCAGCAGAGACTAACACTGAGCCTTCAATACAGCATTATTCCACGAGGTGATCAGCCAACAACCTGGTAGCAAGTTAATTACATTGGACCACTTCCATCGTGGAGAGGAAAGCATTTTGTCCTTACTGAAATAGATACTTACTCTTGGGATGTCATGGATTGAATTGTGTCCCCCCAAAACAGGTGTAGCCATGTGGCTGGGCCATTATTCCCAATATTTTGTGATTGTCCTCTATTTTGTGATTGTCCTGTGCTGTATGTTAAAGGATTAGGGTGGGATTGTAAATTCTTTTATAAGATCACTTCCCTGCTCCACTGCAAAGGGAGTTTCCCTGAATTATGGCTTGACCCACCCTTAATCCTTTCATCCTACAAGAGATAAAAGGTAAGGGAAACCAGGAGAGAATTGGGAACCTCACATCATCAAGAAAGCAGCATCAGGAGAACAGCCCGTCCTTCAGACTTGAGGTTCCTGTGCCAAGATGCTCCCTGGACAAAGACTGATGCAATACCAGACTTGACTCCAGAGCAGACATCCCAAATTTGAACATGTAGCCTACCTGACTGTGTAAGAATAAACTTTCTTTTCTTAAAGCCATCCACTGTGTGGCATTTCTGTTAGAGCAGCCCTAGCTGACTGAAATATTTTCTTAATAAACTTTATTATGCTAATGGACCTAGTGTCCCCTGAAACAAAGATCCCTAAATCCCTTCCCCTACTACTCTGTCTCTCAGCGTGTTTGGTTGTAGTTAGGCAACTTCTTAGTTTTTGGTTTAGTCTAGATTTGCCGACTTCCCTTTTACTGTTTGTTGTCGCTCCCTTCACTTAAAATAATTCTTACCTGCTATCTAATTAGTTAGTGAAGACCCTTATTCCTTCTTCCTAACCTTTGTAACCATGAAAAACTGAACACTTCTATGTTTAAACCTTTTCTTGAGTCTTTCTAATAGTGGTCTCATCAATATTTGTCCTTTTGTAACTGGTTAGTTTCACTCAGCATAATGCCTTCCACATTCCTCTATGCTATGATATGTTTCCCAAGTTCATCATTGTTCTTTGTCATTCTATAATATTCGATTGTGTGAAAATACTGTAGTTTGTTTATCAATTCATCCATTAGTGAGAACCTAGATTAATTTCATGTTTTTGCTGTTGTGGACAGTGCTGTGATGAACATTGGTGTACATATATCTGTTTGTATGGCAGCTCTTATTTCTCTAGGATATATTCCAAGCAGTGGGACTGATGGATCATATGGTATTTCTATTTCCAGCTTTCCAAGAAAGCACCAAATTGCTTTCCAAAGAAGCTGCACCATTTTACATTCCCACCAGCAATGTATAAGTTTTCCAGTTTCTCCACAGCCTCTCCAACATTTGTTATTTTATGTTTTATGGCAGCCTTGTTGGGGTAAGATGGTATTTCATTGTAGTTTTGATATGCATTTCTCTAATGACTAAGAATCATTGACATTTCCTCAGGTATCTCTTAGTCACCTGAATGTCTTCTTTGGTTATGTAAGTTTGGCCCACAGAGCAGAAAACATCTCAAACACCACCTTGTTTGTAGAGGAAGAGGCTGTTTATTAGCTAGCAATGTGGCAGATGGACTCAGTTTGAAAAATAGCCATGCACCCCATTCTGTTATCAGACGCACTTATTTATAAGTTTTTCCAAGAAAGCAGGCAAAGGAATTTCCGTATATTCTCTTAATTGGTGGTTACAGGTATATACATTTTCATATTGCTTTTCTATTGGTCCAGCATACTTAAAGAGGCACTAGATAAGCAGTTAGCATTAAGTTACATGGGAAGAAGCTACTCCCTCCTTAGAAACTGGGCTTATCAAGGATTTCTATGAGGGGGAGCAGAGAGCATCTTGGGCTGGCACCAGAGAGAGGCATCTGGACTTTTACCTTCTCCTTAGAAACTGAGCTTATCTCAGAATTTCTATGGGGGAGGTGGAGTTACACTGTTGCCCCAACCCTGATTTAGGTATCAGGCAGAAAGTAGGCACTGATTTGAATAGAGTTTGTGAAGTTCCTCCCAAAGCAAACTGGTGCCTTCTTATCTAAACAGTATAACAAAGGCTACTTCCTCAAGGAGGAAAGCACGTAGGCCTGGGTGTGGATGCAGAGGTCACATTCAGCAGAGCAGGCCTGTAGTTTTTGAGGATCTGATGTCATGCATTCCAGCCATTTCTGGCTATTTACAGTCACTCATTTACAGGCTCACAAACCCTACACCCAGGCCTTCTGGAATTTAAGTGGTATTTTCTTAAAAGCTTTTTCTTGCTCTCCCAGTTAAGTGCCTGTTCATGTTTTCTACCCACTTTTTAATTGGGTTATTTGTCTTTTTATGGTAGAAGGTTTGCAGTATTTTGTAGATTTTGGAGATTAACATTGATAAGATTTATTGTATCCAAGAGTATTTTTTCCAAGTCCACAGGTAGTCTTTTTATACTTTTGGTGAAGTCTTTGGATGAGCATAAGTTGTTGATATATAGGGGTTTCCAGTTATCATGGATTGAATTATGTCCCCCCCCAGAATATGTGTAGCCATGTGTCTGAGCTATGATTCCCTGTATTCTATGATTGTCCTCCATTTTGTGATTTTCCTATGCCGTATATTAAAGAATTAGGATGAGACTGTAAATCCCTTCATAGGATCACCTCCCTGCTCCATTGTAAAGGGAGTTTCTGTCGCTGCCTAACTGTCTGCCGGTGGAAAGAAGACAGGACACACGGATGCGAGCCGCCTTGCAAGTTGCTTGCTTTATTCTCCTCCCCTTTCCTGGTGCTTGCTCAATTTATACCCTAGATTCCTCCAATCATCATGTGCCACGCTCTCCCAAGATGGAGGCCCACGATAGGCTAGCAGGAAGCCACTGCCCACAGGCATGTGCCATGAAAGCCCTAGGTCTGGTAAACAAGGGTGTGGTTGGGGTGCTGTTCTGGCCCTGGGCGCCATCTTGGGCCATCACGTTCCGCTTACCACATCTCCCCCTTTTTTGTTTACATAAAAGAAAACCGAGAAGGTGCCTGTCTTAGGTCCTCTTCGGCTAGGATGCTCCTTACCAGTCATGGGGATACCTCACAGCTTGGTGAGGCCCCTGTCTTAGGTTGGTAGCACCCCCAAAAGAGGTTGCCCGTCTTTGACTACCCTTCTAACATGCTGAGCCAGACGCTTGCCAAGGGCTGTTCATCTTGCACGGCTGCAATGGCCTGTATAATCAGGGCCTGTTCCCGTCGTCGCTGTTGGGAGGCGCGCCGGCCAATAAGGCATATGGCAAAAATGGCACAGAGGAAAGCTACACTGAGTACCCCAAGTCCCGCCCATTCCTTGATGGTGGAAAACGCTGAGCTCATAAATTTCAGCAGTCCACTGGCGGTGTGAGTATCGACTCGCATGGAGTTGATCGCAACGATGGAGAGTCTGAGCTGTTCCAGAGTCTGCTCTAAATTAGCAGACCAGTTGCCCTGTAGTTCCAAAGAAAGAGATAGAGAGAGGTTAGCAGCTCTAGAGACGTTGCTGAACTGTACGGAGGTGACACACAATCCAGGCAGCCTTTGCTCACAACCCAGCTGTGCCAGCTGGAATAGCACATCCACTTGGTCCTGCAATAGGTCAACACGCTGGTTGACAAGGGCTATGCCAGTGCGAAGCTGCCGATCAATGCGTGCCTGGATGGCTAACGCAGTCGACGCTCCCTCAGAAAACCTGTTAACTGTTGAGGCTGTGTCTACTGTTGACTAGACTAGCGAGTTCCCTTGACAGGGGGAGGGAAGGCAGATTAAATGAGTCATTGGAGGTAAAGAAATGAGGAAAGACATGTGCAGAGTGCTGAACAGGCAGTGGTAGATGCAGCACATCCAGCACCCCCCACTGGTATTCAGGTACTCCCTGAGTCATCTGCAGGAGCAGGAACATCCGCAGGATCTGCAAGACCATCCTTCTCGGGATGTGTTGTGCGTGTCAGTCATTCTGGAACCCACAGGGGATTATCAGCATCCTGTGGGAAAACACAAACAGCTCCCCTGGACCAGACAAGAACAGGGTCTGGCCCTCTCCACTGCCCAGAATATATATCTTTCCAGAGTACTTGGACACGAGGCGCACCAGCGGGTCCCATGTGCCGGTCAGCGGCGGTGCGCCCCGTGGAGTCCAGTGACAAAAAATTGAGTGTGAATAGGGCGAGAGAGAGACGGTCACAGGGAGAATGACCCAGGCCATCTCCCCCTTTTTGTTTTGTTAACATAGTTTTAAGGGTAAGGTGGGCTCATTCTACTATGCCTTGGCCCTGTGGGTTATAGGGAATGCCATGACTGCATTGTACACCCATAGCAGCCAGGAAAGACTTGAAGGCAGATGATGTATATGCCAGGGCGTTATCAGTTTTTAACATTTTAGGCATGCCCCATGCTGCCCATGCTGTTAGACAGTGTGTGATTACATTCTTAGAGGATTCTTCAGTGAGGGCTGAAGCGCAAATGAGGCCAGACGCAGTGTCCACAGACACGTGGAGATAGCGTGACTTGCCAAATTCAGAAAAGTGAGCGACATCCATTTGCCAGATATGCATTGGTAGCAGCCCTCGGGGGTTCACACCTGTGTGTGGCTGGGGTTGGTAGGCTGCACAGGAGGCGCATTGTTTTACTATGGCCCGAGTGGCTTCCCGCGATATATGGAAGCGCGAGGAGAGGGTGTGAGCATTCACATGAAAACGTTTGTGAAAAGCTTCAGCTTGTTCAGTGGCATTAAGGATGAGAGTGGCTCTAGTGAGGTGATCAGCGGCGGCATTACCTGCCGCGAGAGGGCCGGGTAAACCGGGGTGGGCTCTTAAGTGCATGACATGGAAAGGGTGTTTCCTGCTCCAGATCAGCTGCTGGATAGCAGCAAAGATTAGCCCAACGGGAGAGCCTTGGTTTATTTGTCCTGCCGTTTCTAATTGCATCACCGCCTGGACTACATAAGCACTGTCAGTAATAAGATTGAAAGGTAGATCAATCGTCTGAAAGACGTGCTGAACTGCTTGTAGTTCCACCACTTGGGCAGACACGCCTGGAAACAGATAAATCTGGGGCTTTTGGTCAGGAATGTGAATGCTCCCAATGCCCGATTGGGATCCATCAGTGAAGATATTTATGGCTTCAGTTAGTGGCCTGGAGGAAGTAAGTTTTGGGAAGACTACCGGATGCTGCTCCATGAACTGTAGGAGGGGGTCTTTTGGGTAGTGGTTGTCTATTTGTCCTTGGAAGGTGAATAGGAGGATGGCCCAATCATCACTAACAGTGCCAAGTGTCTGAATTTGACCTTTGGTATACGGCACTATCAGCTTGGAGGGGTAAGACCCAAAGATTTGAACACTATATTGTAGGCCTATTAACGCTAATTGTGCCACCGCAACAGGGTACCAACAAATGCTTTTCCCTGCAGAAATCTGCGGGTGGACCCAATAAAGAGGACCACCCTGCCACAATGTTCCTGCGGGTTGTGTGAGTGAAGGGAGTACGCACAGCTGAATGTCTGCTTTAGGATCGCGCCGCTGGAGGGTAGCATTCGCAAGAGCCTGTTCCACCCTCTCTAAGGCCTGCAGCCCCTCAGGGGTAAGTTGTCTAGGGGATGCCAGTTGGGGATCCCCTTGTAGAATATCATATAAGGGACGAAGAAAGTGATTGGGCAGGCCCAAATAGGGGCGTATCCATTGTATATCTCCTAGGAGTTTTTGAAAGTCATTTAAAGTTTTTAACCCATCTCTCCGTAGGGCAATCTTTTGTGGTTTGATTTGTTCAAGGGATATGTGCGAACCCAAATACTCAAGAGTGTCTTCCATCTGCACCTTTTCAGGTGCAATATGCAACCCATAGGTTTTCAAGCTGGTTACCAACGTAAAATAAGCCTTCTTTACTTCAGAATGTGTTGGCCCTGCCAGGAGAATATCATCCATGTAATGGATACATTGTACAGAAGGATGAGCGTTCCTTATGGGAGCAACAGCTTTATCTACAAAGATCTGGCACATGGTGGGACTGTTAGCCATGCCCTGTGGGAGGACCACCCACTCATAACGTTTGTCAGGGGCAGCATGATTGATGGATGGTAGGGTAAAAGCAAACCGGGAGGTATCCTCCGGATGTAATGGGATGGAGAAAAAACAGTCCTTAATATCAATCACTATGATGGGCCAGTGTTGCGGTAGAGCAGAGAGCACTGGTAAGCCCCTTTGTACAGGCCCCATGACTTCCATAGTAGAATTAATTTCTCTAAGATCATGCAATAACCTCCACTTGCCTGACTTTTTCTGTATAACAAAGATAGGTGTATTCCAAGGGGAATTTGATTCTTTTAGATGGCCTAAAGCCAGTTGCTCTTCAACGAGCTTCGTGGCAGCATTCAGCTTGTGCGTTGGAAGGGGCCACTGAGGTACCCAGACCGGCTGCTCTGATTTCCATTTGATTTTTATTGCCTCAGTGGCCCCTGCGAAAAACCCAGCCCTTCTCTACCAGTGTGGTTGGACGCGGGCACGGGACTCTTTCTTCCCTGAGAGAACTTTCCCATTCCAAAATTGGGGATGTAGCCCATGTCCGCCAGGATGGCTCTGGATTGAGGGCTGTACAGCTGCTCATTGGTAAGGTGGAGGTCCAAACCAGCCATTACATCCCGACCCCATAAGGTAATAGGGACTTCCAGTACATAGGGCTGAAAGACACCCGAATGTCCTTCCTCGTCACTCCAGTGGAGCTCTGAGGAGCTAATCTGAGGTTCTTTTGCATAGCCAAGTCCTCTCAGGACCTGCTGTGATTGTTGGCGTGGCCACTTGTTAGGCCAGTCTCGGTCACTGATCACGCTATGGTCAGCTCCAGTATCTAACAGCCCCAAGATCTTTCTTCCATTCACCTTGAGAGTATACACGGGCCGGTGATCGAGATCTAAGACAAGACAGACACTGCTCGGTCCTGTAGAACCAAACCCTTTCTCTCCCTGGATATTAGCCGAAGCTGGGTACCTTTCATGATTACTGGGGAGGACAAGTAGCTGAGCTAGTTTATCTCCTGGGGATATGGCCAGTATCCCTTTCGGAGATGACACCATAATTTTTATGACTCCTGTGTAATCGGGGTCTATAACTCCAGGGTGGATGACTATTCCTTTTAACGTGGCAGAACTCCGGCCAATAACTAGGCCTACCGTGCCAGACTCAAGGGGCCCAGAAAGGTCTGAATCTATAGGCTGAACTCCCATGGTGGGTGTCAATATGAGTCTGGTGGCAGCACGGAGGTCCAATCCTGCACTGCCGGAGGTGGCCCTCCGAGGGGCAGCAGGGCATTCTTCTGTGGGGTTCGAAGTGAGGGCCACTGATCGGCCTGGATTACATCCCCGGTCGCTTGGGTCTGGAGTGCCCCATATATTCGAGGGCCCTGGTGGCGGGGGCCCCGCTGGGCGTTTTTTGGCCGGGCACCTAAGTTGCGGGGTTCTAGAGGGGTTCCATCTACCGTCTTCACAGAGAAGCAATCGGAGGTCCAGTGATTGCCTTTTCGGCATCGAGGGCAGAGACCAGGCTTTTGATCGGTCGCAAAAGGCGAGGCTGCAGCGTTCTGAGGCTTTCTTTGGGAGCAGTCTCACTTGAAATGTCCAGGCTGTCTGAAGCAACCTGTGGGGGCCCCTCGAGGTGTTCTAGTTTCGGAGGGGAGCCCCGACACCGCGGCAACAACGGCCGCTGCCAGACCTGCATTAGTTAGACCTCCGCCTACCTCCCTGCAAACCTTCATCCAGACCTCCAACCCCTTCTGTTTATAGGGGGTGATAGCTGCTCAGCACTCCTTGGTGCATTGTTCAAACACGAGCTGTTTGACCAGCGGCATGGCGGCGTCCGGATCTCCAAATATCTTAGTGGCACAGTCAACCATGCAGGCAACAAAGTCGGAAAAGGTTTCTGTGGGTCCCTGAATAATTTTAGTTAAATTCCCGGCCGGTTCTCCTCGGTTTGGGAGGGATTTCCATGCCGTAGTACAGATTTGATTGACCTGATCGTAAACTTGCTGAGGATAACCGATCTGCTGATTAGCAAAGCACCCCTGGCCCATCAACATGTCCACATCCCACGCCTGCTGATTGTTGCGGGCGTTACCGGCAGCCTGCTCAATGGCAAATTCAATAACTAAGGACTTCCAATCTAAATACTGGCCTGACGTTAGGCAAGCGCGGGCCAGGTTCTGCCAATCTGAGGGGGTCATACAGTATCTATGGAGATTTTCTAAGGATGCTATCACAAAGGAGGCAGCCACACCGTACGTTCTTACCCCCTCTGCCATGTTCTTAACCACCTTCCAATCTAGGGGCTCGTGGTACCTGTTACCCTGCTGGTCCTGAAACACTGGAAAAGCACCCATCGTGTGCAGCACTTCTCTCCATATATCTGGGCAGAAACTTCTGCCTGATCCTTCGGTCCCTGTTCTGATCTGTTTTCTTTCTGGATTATAGGGTGGAGGAACGTCTTGGTACACGTCTGGAAGTTTCTTGGGTGGCTCCGGGGCGGAGGGTTTCACAGACGTCAGGCGGAGACGCCCAAGACGTCCTGACATCTCCTCCGTTTCCTCCTCATCAGAGTCCTCCCCTTCTGACTCATCCCCTCCCTCCCCTTCTGACTCAATAATCACACTTCCTCGTTGAGAGTGTTCCTCTTTCGTCCGCTCAAAGGCGGCGCTTCCTCTTTTCAGTAAATCTAAGAATCTTCCAGACTGATCCTCTAAACAAGTTAACACTAAAATCCAGACAGCCATTGTCCCGGGCGGGAGAGAACTTCCCGCGTCCGCCACAATGAGATCCTGCCCTAATTTATTCCACGATGGTACCCTGAGGTGCCCTGACACAAGAAACCAAGGGGCAAATTCCTCCACGGCCAGTAAAAAACTTTCAAGGGTAGCCTGTTTTATCCCTATGCCCTTCTGTTTCAATAAGCACTTTAAGGCATCAAGTAAATGCCGAGAGGAAGGCTGGTTCCCCATCACCTCTGGGTTACACACGGCCTCCTAATCTCCGCAGTAAAATAGCTTTCCCTTCGCCCCTACTCCCAGGGTCCTATTTAAAATAACTTTCTCTTCACCCCTACTCCCGGGGTCCTACTTAAAAATAACTTTCTCTTCGCCCCTACTTCCAGGGTCCTACTTAAAATAACTTTCTCTTCGCCCCTACTTCCGGGGTCCTACTTAGAATAACTTTCTCTTCGCCCCTACTTCCGGGGTCCTACTTACGCTAGCGTTTCACCTCTTCGGGCTCCTTGATTGAAGAGTGTCTCCCCGTACGGGCCACCACTTGTCGCTGCCTAACTGTCCGCCGGCGGAAAGAAAACAGGACACACGGATTCGAGCCGCCTTGCAAGTTGCTTACTTTATTCTCCTCCCCTTTCCTGGTGCTTGCTCAATTTATACCCTAGATTCCTCCAATCACCATGTGCCACGCTCTCCCAAGATGGAGGCCTACGATAGGCTAGCGGGAAGCCACTGCCCACAGGCATGCCCCATGAAAGCCCTAGGTCTGGTAAACAAGGGTGTGGTTGGGGTGCTGTTCTGGCCCTGGGTGCCATCTTGGGCCATCACGTCCTGCTTACCACAAGTTTCCATGGAGTGTGGCTTGTACCATCCTTAATCCTTTCATCCTGCAAGAGATAAAAGGAAAGAGAAGCAAGCAGAGAATTGGGAACCTCACACCACGAAGAAAGCAGCACCAGGAGAACAGCGCGTCCTTCAGACCTGAGGTTCCTACTCCAAGATGCTCCCTGAACAAAGACTGATGCAATACCAGACTTTCCTCCAGAGCTGACCAAGGGGAAAGCCTTGGAGCGGACACCCTGAATTCGGACTTGTAGCCTACCGACTGTGTAAGAATAAACCTTCCTTTGTTAACGCCATGCACCTGGTAGTATTTCTGTTAGAGCAGCAATAGCTGACTAAAACATCAGTTATCTATTTTCTTTTCCGGTGTTTTGGTATTGTTAGTAATGTTTTGCATTGTGTTTTTGTTGTGTACTAGGACTTCAAATGTTGTCCCTAGTTTTTCTTCCACAATCTTTGTTGCTTTAGATTTTATATTTAGGTCTTTGATCAAATTTGAGTAAGTTTTTGTGCATGGTGTGAGACACGGGTTGTTGCTTTTTTCGTTTTCTGTTTTCCTTCAGATGGCTATCTAGCTATACCAACACTATTTGTTAATGAGACTGTCTTTTCTCTAATTTAGGAATGTTGGGCTTTTGTCAAATATCAGCTGCCCATAGGTGGATGGTTTTATGTCAGGATTCTCAAATTTGTATCATTGTTCTATGTATCTGTTTTTGTAGGAGTGTCAGGATGTTTTTGACTACGATGGCAGTGTATAAGGTTCTAAAGTCAGGCAGTGTGAGGCCTCTCACTTTGTTCTCATTCTTCAGAAGTGCTTTATTTATCCAGGGCTTTTTCCCTTTACATATGATGTCAGTGATTTGCTTCTCGTCTCATTAAAAATGCCATTGGAATTTGTGTTGGGAAATTGTTGTATCTCTAGATCACTTTGGGTAGAATAGACATTTTCATGATGTTAAGTCTTCCTATCCACGAGCAATGTAAGTTTCTCCACTTACATAGGTCTGTTTTGATTTCTTGCAGTGCTGTCTTAGATTTTTCTGTGTATACATCTTTCATGTCTATGCTTGGATTTATTGCTAAGTATTTTATCTTCTTGTGGGCTGTTGCAAATGGTATTGATTCAGTGATTTCTTTGTTGATGTCCTCTTTGTTAGTGTAGAGGAATCCTATTGATTTTTGTATATTTGTCTTGTATCTTAGATCCATTACAGAACTCTTTTTATTAGTTTCAGTATTTGTTTTGTAGAGTCCTTAGGGTTGTCTGTGTATAAAATCGTATTATCTACAAATATAGTTTTATTCTTCCTTACCAGTTTGGTTGCTATTTAATCCTTTTTCTAGCTGGATTTCTCTGACTAGAACCTCCAGCACAATTTTGAATAAAAGGTGGTGACAAAGTGCATTCTTGTCCAGTTCACTCAAGGGAAACCCTTTTGGACTCTCTCCATTTAGGATGATGTTGGCTGTTGACTTTGTATAAATTTCTTTATCATGTTGAGCAATTTCCTTTCCATTCCTATTTTGCTGAGAGTTTTTAACATGAATGAATGTCAGGCTTTGTCGAATGCCTTTTCTGCATCAATTGATAAAATTGGTGGTTCCAGTCTTTTGTTTAATTTATGTGGTAGATTACATTGATTGTTTTTCTAATGTTGAACTATCCTTGCATTTCTGGTACCAATTCCACTTGGTCATAGTAAATTATTTTTTTTCTATATTTTTTAATTCTATTGGCTAGAATTTTGTTGAGAATTCTTGCATCTAATTTCATGAGAGATATTGGTCTGCTATTTTCCTTTTTTGTAGTGTCTTTACCTGGTTTTGGAATCAAGGTTATGCTGGCTTCATAGAATGAATTTGGGAGTATTCCATCCTATTCTATTCTCTGAAATACCTTTAGTAATAGTGGCGTTAAATCTTGTCTGAAAGTTTGGTAGAATTCTCCAGTGAAGCCATCAAGGCCTGGGCTTTTTTGCTTGGGATTTTTTAAATACAGTTTTAATCTCATCTTTTATGATGAGTTTATTTAGTTGTTCTATCTCTGTGCTAGTTTAGGTAGGTAGTGTTTTTCCCAGAAATTTGTCCATTTCCTCTAGGTTTTGTTTGTATTACAGTAAAATTTTTCATGGTATTCTCCTTTACGTTTTTTTTTTTGCCTTTCAGTTGGGTCTGTTGTGGTATCACTGGTCTCATTTCTTATTTGGGTTATTTGCTTCCTCTGTGGTTTTTCTTTTCTCGATTTGGCCAATGGTTTATCAGTTTTGTAGATTTTGTTTTTTAAGGAAACAGCTTTTGGTCTTGTTAACTCTTTCAATTATTTTTCTATTATTTATTTAATTTAGTTCTGCTCTAAATTTAATTGTTTGCTTTCTTCTGGTGCCTGAGATTTCTTTTGTCCTTCTCTTTCTATTGGTTTGAACTGTAGGGTTAATTATTTAATTTGGGCTCTTTTTCCTTTTTGGATGTATGCATTTGTTGAGACAAATAGACCTCTGATCACTGCTTTTGCTGTGTCCCATAGATTCTTGTAGGATGTGTTTTCATTCTCATTTGATTCTGTGAATTTTTTATCACATCCTTGATTTCTTCTGTAACCCAGTAGTTTTTGAGCAAGGTGCTGTTCAGTTTCCATGTGTTTTTGTTTTTTCTTTTGTTGGTTTATACTTTCATGGCTTTATGGTCTGAAAAGGTGCTTTGTAATATTTCATTACT
Organism: Heterohyrax brucei; assembly: GCA_028571685.1. Classification (NCBI taxonomy): domain Eukaryota; kingdom Metazoa; phylum Chordata; class Mammalia; order Hyracoidea; family Procaviidae; genus Heterohyrax; species Heterohyrax brucei. The sequence goes on from CM053166.1 coordinate 60,345,554, forward strand.
GTGAATTTTGTTAAGGATTTCTTTGTGGCCTACTACGTGTTTAGTTCTGGAAAATGTTCCATGTGTGTTCAAAAAGAAAGTATACTTGGCTGCTGTTGGGTGGAATGTACTGTATATGTTTATGAGGTCAAATTGGTTGATTGAGGCATTTAGCTCTCTCCTGTCTTTATGGACTTTTTTTCCTACATCTTCTCTCCTTCACTGAAAGTGGTTTGTTGAAGTCTCCAGCTATTACTGTGGAATTGTATATTTCTGTTTTCAGTGCAGTTAGAGTTTCTTATACATGTTTTGGAGCCCTGTGTTTGGGTGTGTAGATATTTAATATGATTATGTCCTCCTGGAGTATTGACCCTTTGTCATTATACAGTGTCCTTCCTTTTACCAGGTGGTTGGTTTTACTTTGAAGTCTTTTTTATCAGAGATTAATAGTGCTGCTTTCACTCTTCTTTGAACGTTGTTAGCTAGACGTATTATTTTCCATCCTTTGATTTTTAGTTTGTTCCTGTCTCCAAGTCTAATGTGTATCATGTGTAGGCAATATATAGATGGGTCATATTATTTTATGCAATATGCCACTCTCTATTTATTGGTACATTTAATCCAGTTACATTCAGGGTGATCATTGATAGGTATGAGATTAATGCTGTCATTTTGCTGTCTTTTTTTGTGCATTGTAGGCATTTCCTTTGTTCCACTTAGTTTTCTGTGTTGAGTCATTTTTCTTTATGTGTTTTCTTTTCATCTTTTTCAGTGTTGATGGTTTTGTATTTGTTGAAACCATGTTTTTCTTGGTTTTTATTTTGGTGCATGGGATTTATAATTTTCTTTGTCTTTAATATTTGCTCCTATTTTTCAAAATTTAAACTCATCTTTAATTTTTTGTGTTGCCTTTTTATAATATTTATGTAATGATGTTTGTGTTTCCCTGTTTTCAATGTTTTCCCTTTGATTTACTTTTTTGATTCTCCTATTTGTGCTGACATCCAGTTCCTCTATTCTGTGTTCTAGTCTTCTGTAATTGTTTGATATCACTGATTTTCTAACCAAAGGACTCCTTTTAGTATTCTTTGTCATTTTGTTTTGCTTTTTGCAAATTCCCTAAATTTGTGTTTATCTCAAAATGTCCTGATTTTGCCACTGTATTTGAGAGACAGTTTTGCTGGATATATTTCTTGGCTGGCAATTATTTTCCTTCAACATTTGGTATATGTCATCTCATTGCCTTCTTGCCTGCGTGGTTTCTGCTGAGTAGTAAGAGCGTAGTCTTATTGATTCTTCTTTGTAGGTTATTTTTTATTTTTCCCTAGCTACTTTTAAAATTCTTGTATCTTTAGTTTTGTCAGGTTTAATTATAATATGCCTTTGTATCTTTCTTTTGGGATCTTCTTTGTGTAGAGTTTGATGAGTGTCTTAGATGTCTTCACATCTTTCTTGATATTAAGGAAGTTTTTGTCAACAAATCTTTGACAGTTCTCTCTATATTTTCTGTTATTCCCCTGTTCTGGTACTCCAATCATTTGTAGATGACTCTTCTTGATAGAGTCCCACATAATTCTTAGTGTTTCTTGATTTTTTAAAATTCTTCCATCTGATTTTTTTTCTCAAACATTTTGGTGTCATGTGTTTTACCTCTGTCTCACTAATTCAGCCTTCTGTTGCCTCAATTCAACTCCTTTGACGTTCTATTGAATTGTATAATTCTGTAATTTTATTATTAATTTCTGAATTTCTAATTCTTGCTGCTGTGTGCTTTCTTGCAGCCTTTTCAATTTGTCATTATGATCTGCTGCATTTTTTTCTCACCCCCTTCCTGATCTTTTGAAGATTTCTAAATATTAATAATTTGTATTCTACCTTTGATACTTCCAGGAAGTTTTCTTCATCTTTAAAATTTCTTGATTTTTCTGTTTTGTTTCGGGTGCTTTCTGAATTTATTACAGTCAGCTTTGTTAAGTGATTTGATGTGGACTGTTATCCCCAAGCCATCAGCAAGTTGTTGAATTTATTTACTTTTGCTTACTGTATTCTACCTTTTTGTTTTGTTTTGTTTTGAAATGTCCAAATAAACTGGTTATGTGTGCTAGTTGGGTTTGATGCCTTTGAAGATCTCATGGGCTGCCATCAGGTGGCAAGAGCTATAAGTAGACATGTGAGCCGAGGAGCCTGTTTGCTTCTCTTGTATAAATATAGCTCAGGCATCAAGGTAGTCAGTCACTCTGTGTATGGTATAGGCTCTTCTATTGTTGTAGATGTCAGAGGTGACTGGTGTAGGCACAGGTACCTGGTTGTATGTGCTGTGGCAGGCAGGGGGCTAATAGCCATCCTTGACTATGTGTGAGGATGGCATGCCCCATTTTGTTTGAATCTAGGTGAAGTTACTGTTTGCACTCTGAACATCACCTCAAGTGAATGGGATGATTTCCTCCCTTCATTCCACTAGTTTGTTAAATTGTTACCTCTACAATTCTAAGAGAATGACTTGGAGTGGGCTTAAGGAGTCTTACATCTAGCTCAGTTAATGGTGTCAGCCTTCAGAGCTGGGGTGAGTGCAGAAAGGTGAGGGACAATCGCTGGGAAAAGAGAGAAATTTATCACAAAAGAAAGATTTAGACCTGTTCACCATAGGTAGACACCCTTCTTAACTTAGCTTTTGACAGCCAAGTGCTGCTTTTCACAGGTTCTGAAGGCTTAAGTGTACTTTCTGCTGTTTTTTGTCATTGAGGTAAATGCCCTCCAAATGCCTCCACTCTGCTCACCATGCTGGCTGAAACCAGTTCCTGGTGGGTCAGGTCTGGCCAGTCCTATGTACTTCTGGTCCTATTTCCTCTTCCTTGTTGTTCAGTCTGATTTCCCAACTTTCCCTCTGATGTTCAGGGCTCCTAGGATGTCATATGTAATTAATTTATGTGTTCTTTTGGGTCTTTCTGCTAGAGGGACCACAAGAAGCATCTGACTACTCTGCCACCTTGTCCCCAACTCTTTTTGTGTGTTTTATGTTTTGTCCAAAGTTTTATCTGTAATCACCAGAAGAGATGATCTGTATTGGGATTAGGCCACTATGTCAGAAACAGAACTTCACTTACATTTTTTACTATGTTAAACATATTATAGATTTGCCATGTTGTTCCAGGGTATATTCATCTGCTAATTTTTTATTTTGTTAGTTTTCTTTACTTATAAAAGTTTCTTCATGTGCTGTGGAATTTTCTTTTATAAAATCGTTTTGAGAGATTTTTGTTTATTCTCTTTCTTTTATCTCATTGATATAATTCAAAATTTATAGTCTATGAACTATCTCAGCAACATTTGTGTAAGTATAGTACTATTAGTAATAGTAAATAATATTTGCATGTCTTTTACTACATGACATGTTCCATTCCAAGTGTTTTATAACACACTTCTATACTTTTAGAATAAGCTGTTATGTATCTGCAAAAACTCTTACAGAGATTTTGATAAACATTATATTAAATCTACGGATCAATTTGGGAACAACTGGAATTGTTACCATATCAAGTGTGCCGATTCAACGACTTCAGCATTTATAGAGAACTTCTCTGATTCCTTTCATCAATGTTTTGTAGTGGTCAGTATGCAAGTCCTGTACACGTTTTGCTAGATTTTTATCTACGTATTTCATTTTTTGAGTGATTGTAAATTATATTGTATTTCAGGTTTCCATGTGTTCATTGCTAGTATATAGAAGTACAACTGATTTTTTTTATGTTGATCTTGTACCCTGTAACCCTGCAAAGCTCATTTATTAATTCTAGGAGAGTTTAAAAAATTATGTGTATATCTCAAAGCTGTGGTGGTGCAGTAGTTAAGAGATCAACTATTAACCAAAAGGTGGGCAGTTCACCAGCACATGATTAGGAGAACCAGATGGTGCTACCACCAATGTCAGCTGCGATGGGGCACACAGTGTTGGATCCCTGTGGCAACACAAATGAAAAGAGTGGTGCACCTTAACAACTCCACCAAAAGACCACAATTGACAGTCCAATGTCCCAGAAATTCCTCTGGGAGCATGGCCCCTAGACCTGTTGCTGCCCCAGAGCATCATTTGTTAAGGAAGTCAACTCTTTGGACAGGAATGGATTCAACTTGGGGATACAGGGTGAACATATGGAGTGTCCACTTTATGGTTCTATGTATCTACAGGATGCTGTCCTACTGGCTTCTTACCAAAAGGTAGAGGAGAGGGTGGAGGGGAGAGGATAGGAGATTCTTAGCAAGATGTGACATGTGTAGAATGGAAAGGAAGAGTGTGCTGTCACTGGGCAAGGAGACCAGAGGGAACTGTAGTAGAAAGGCATGTATGCAAATTTAACTTGGAGTGTATACTACTTTCCCCCAATCACAATTAAAAAAAAAAAGTAGGCAGTTCAACTCCACTAGCCACTCCTTGGAAAACCTATGGGAAAATTTTATTCATCCTGCATGGTTCCTATGATTCAGAATTCATTCAATGGCAATGCATTTGGGTTTGGGTTTTTTACATATAGGCAATCATGTTATCTGCAAAAAGGGGAAGTTCTATTTTTTTCTTTCCAAATTTTTTATTCCTTCTCTTGCTTTATTGCACTGACTAAGAGTGGTAAAAGCAGATAAACTGCCTTCTTCCTGATCTTAGGAAGAAACTTCAGTGTTTGATCATTAAGTACGATATTAACTTTAGGATTTTTGTAGATACTCTTTGTTAAGTAAAGAAAATTTCCCTGTATTCCTAGTTTTCTGACTTTTGTCCTGAATGCATGTTGAATTTGGTTGGTACTTTTTTCTGCATCAATTGATGTCATTGTGTTATTTTCTACTCATTTTTCTTCATGTAAATATTTGTTTAAATTCTGATTAAGTGAAACCATATAATCCAAATTAATTTTGTATGCCTGCCTGTCTCTCTAATTCTGCTCTCCTTGTCTTATGAGAGCACACTCCTCCTTTTGATTCTATACTTGTATCCTCTTAACAAGCCCCTGTCCCCTCCTCTCCACCCTCCTCACCGATCTATAAACAAAACCCTAGGACAGCATCTTATAAATCCATAGAGCCATAAACAACACACACTGTGTGGTCACATTGTGTCCCCGAGTCCAGTCCACTTTTGTCTGAAGGGTCGAATTCAGTAGTGTTTTCTGGACAGGGGCAGCAACAGGTCTAGGGACCTTGTTCCCAGTGGACCCCCAAGACTACTGGACCATAAATTGTAGAATTTTAGTAGAGTTCTTGAGCTGCACTCCTTTTTTTCTCGTGTTACAACAGGAACTCAACACTGTGTGCCCCATCACAGCTGTCTTTGGTGGTGGCTGGGCGCCATCTGGTTCATGTGGTTGCACATTGGTATAGTCTCCCATTCACATGAATCCTTCTGTCTTGTGAGCTCTTTTTAACCTTGCGTCCTTGTTGTTCTCAGTGATCGTCTGTTCCAGATGAGTTGGGGAAATTTGATGTATCTCATAAGGCAGCTTGCTAGCTTTTAAGACCCCAGATGCCACTCACCAATGTGGGGGTGCAGGAGACTCTCTTAGCAATAAGCTAGTTATGCCAGTTGGCCTCAATGTCCCCTGAGAGCATGGTTCACCAGACCCTGCCCCTGCTACTCTTTCATTGCAATATTGGGTTGAGATTAGAAGAGCTTTCAGTTTATGGTAAAGTCCAGTTGAGTTGATCTGCTTTATACTGTGTGCTCTCAATGCTTTCACCTAACCAAATCTCGATCAACTATTTAATCTATAACCAATCCTCTCCCTCCCTCCCCATCTTTGCAGCAATCTAAGAGTCTTTTCTTCTGTACATAAGTCTGTTTTTAAGTCTTTATAGCAGGGGTCTCCTTCAATATTTTGTCCTTTCACCACTGACTGATTTCATTCAGCATGATGCCTTCCAATTGATATCAGGTTATGAGATGCTTCCTCAAGTCATCTTTATCATTGCATAGTGTTTCATTGAGTATATGTACCATAGTTTGTTTAACCACTCATCTGTTGACAGGCATCTGGGTTGAATCCATCTTTTTGCTATAGTGGACTGTGCTGCAGTGAACTTTTATATGCATGTATCTGTTCATGTGACAGCTTTTATTTCTGTAGGATATATTCTGAAAAGTGGGATTACTGGATCAAATGGTATATCCATTTCCAGCTTTTTAAGGAAGCACTAAATTGCTTTCCAAACAGGTTGCACCATTTTGCAATCCCACCAGAAGTGTAGGAGAATTCTGATCACTCCATAGGCTCTCTAGCATTTGTTGTTTTGTGGTTTTTGTATTATGTCCAACTTTGTTGGGATGAGATGGTACCTCGTTGTAGTTTTGGTTTGGATTTCTCTGATAACGAATGATTGTGAGCATTTCCTCATGTGTCTTTTGGCTGCCTGAATGTCCTCTTTGGTAAAGTGTCTGTCCATTCATCTCCTTTGCCCATTACATAATTTTTTTTTTTTTTACCTTTTTCTTGTTGATAATTTACAGGACCTTGTAGATTATGGAGATCAGATGTCAGTCTGACATACAGTTGCCAAGTATTTTTTTCCCATTCTGTAGGTGGTCTTTTAACTTTTTTGATAAAGTTATTGGATGAGCAAAAGTGTTTCATTCTCAGTAGTTCCCATTTATCTATTTTCTCTCCTGTTGATCCTTTGTTTGTCAGTTTTTGAAGTCTAAGTGGTGTATCAAAGCTTCCATTGTTGTCCCTATTGTTTCCTGCATTATCCTTATCAATTTAGGTTTGATATTTAGGTCTTTGATATATTTCAAGTTAGTTTTTGTGTAAGGTATGAAATATAGGTCTTGTTGCATTTTTTTGCTGATGGATAGCCAATTTTGCCAGAATCGTTTATTAAAGAGACTGTATCCTAGTTTACAATTTTAGGGCCTTTGTCAAATATCAGCTGTTCGTAAGAGGATGGTGGCATTTCTGAGGTCTCAACTCTGTTCCATTGGTCTACATGTCTCCTTTTGTACCAGTACCAGACAGTTTTCACTACTGTGGCAGTGTAATAGATTCTAAGGTTGGGTAGTGTGAGGCCTTCCACTGTGTTCCTTTTCTTCAGTAGTGCTTTCATTATCCGGGGTTTCTTCCCTTTCTAAAGTTGGTGATTCATTTCTCCATCTCATTAGAAAATGATACTGGAATTTGTATTGCGATTGCATTGTGTATCATTTTGGGTAAGATAGACATTTTCACACTGTTAAGTCTTCCTATCCATGAACAGGGTAGCTTTCTCCACTTATGTAAGTCTCTTTTAGTTTCTTGCAGTAAGGTCTTGTAGTTCTCTCTGTATCCCGAAAACCAACCCTCTTCCATTGCATCGTGTCTGACTGATAGCAACTCTAGAGGTAAGAGTAGAGCTGTCCTATAGTTTCAAAGAACACCTAGCAGATTTGAACTGCCAACCCTTCAGTTAACAGACATAGCACTTAACCCACTACACCACCAGGGTTTCCTCTCTCTGTATAGGCCTTTTTTCTCTAGTTAGAGTTATTCCTAGGTATTTTAACTTCTCGGGGGCAATAGTAAATCATACTGATTTGGTGATTTCTTCTTTAATAATCACACTGTTGGTATAAAGGAATCCTACTGATTTACTTATGTTTATTTTATATCCTGATACTTTGTTGAACTCCTCTAATAGTTCCAGTAGTTTGCCTATGGATTCCTTAGGAGTCTCTGTGCATACAATCATGTCAACAGCAAATAGGGGGATTTTTACTTCTTTGCCAATGTGGATGCCTTTTATTTCTTTGTCTTCTCCAATTACTCTGGCTAGAACCTCTAGTACAATGTTGAATAGAAGTGGTGAGAGTGAGTATACTTGTCTAGTTCTCGTTTTCATGGGGATTTCTTTCAGTTTCTCTCCAGTTACAATGATGTAGGCAATTGGCTTTGCATAGTTGCCCCTTATTGTGTTGAGGAAATTTCCTCCCATTCCTATTTTGCTGAGAGTTTTTAGCACAAATGAGTGTTGGACTTTTTTTCAAATGCCTTTTCTGTATCAGTTGACAAAATCAGGTGATTCTTATCCTTTGTGCTGTTTATGTGGTTGATTGCATTAATTGTTTTTTGGATGTTAAACCAGCCTTGCATCCCTAGTATGAATCCTAATTAGTCATGATGAATTATTGTTTTGATATGTAGTTGACTTCTATTGGCTAGGATATTGCTGAAAATTTTTGCATCTAGGTTCATGAGTGACACTGGTCTGTAATTTTCCTTTTTGGGGAATCTTTCCCTAGTTTTGATATCAGGGTTATGCTGACTTCATAAAATGAGTTTGGGAATATTTCATCCCTTTCTATGCTGTGAACTAAACTCAGTAGTATTGGAGTTAACTCCTCTCTAAAAGTTTGGTAGAATGCTCCAGTGAAGCCATCTGGGCCAGGAGTTTTTTAGGTGTTTTTTTGGATGACTTTTCAATCTTTTCCTTTGTGATGGGTATATTAAGTTGTTCTACTTCTCGTTATGATAATTTTCATAGATGATATGAATCTAGAAATTTGTTCCTTTCCTGTAGGTATTCACATCTGTTACAGTACAGTTTTTCATACTATGCTGTTATGATACTTTTGATTTTAGTTGCGTCTGTTGTGATGTCTCCCTTCTCATTTCTTATTCACATTATTTGTTCCTCTCTTGCTTTTCTTTTGTAAGTTTAGCCAATGGTTTATCTATTTTGTTGATCTTTTCGAAGAACCGGCTCTTGGCTTTGTTGATTTTTTCAATTGTTCTTCTATTCTGTAATTCATTTTTTTCTACTCTAATCTTTTAATATCTATTTCCTTCTGGTGTCCGAGGGGTTTCTCTGTTGCTCTCTTTCTACTTGTTCAAACTGTAGGGTTAATTCTTTGGTTTGGGTCCTTTCTTCATTCTGGATGTGCACATTTATACAGATAAATTGACCTCTGAACACTGCTTTGGCTGTATCCTATAGGTTGTGGTAAGATGTGTTTTCATTCTCATTGGATTCCATAAATTTCTTTATTCCATCCTTGATGTCTTTGATAACCCATGGCTTTTTGAGAAAGATGTTGTTCAGTTTCCATGAGTTCCAATTTCTACCTGTGTTTTTTCTGCTATTGAGTTCAACTTTTATGGCTTCACGGTCCAAGAAGAAACTTTGGAATAATTCAGTAGTTTCCATTTTGTTGAGATTTGCTTTATGTCTTAAGACACGTTCTACTCTGGAAAATGTTCCATGTGTTTTGGAGAAGATGGTGTATGTATCTGTAGATGGGTAAAATGTTCTGTATATGTTGATGAAATCTAGTTGGTTAACTGTCACACTAAGATCTTCTGTATCTTTATTGAGCTTTGTTCTGGATGATCTATCCATTACTGAAAGTGGAATGTTGAAGTCTCCAGTTATTATTGTGAAGTGACCTATCTCATTTTTCAATACTGTCTGTGTTTGTCTGATATATTTAGATGCTCTGGTATTGGGTGCATAAATGTTTAATATTGTTATGTCTCACTTATGCATTGAGCCTTTTAGCAGTAAACAGTGGTTGTCCTCGTCCACAGTGGTGAATTTTACATTAAAATCTATTTTATCTGAGATTAATAGTGCCACTCCTGCTCTTCTTTATATGTTGTTGGCTTGGTATATATTTTCCATCTTTTAGTTTCCAGCTTTTCGTGTCTTTGAGTCTTGTAAGCAGCATATAGACAAAATGTGTGTTTTGATCCAGGTTGTCACTTGGTGTTTCTTTATTGATGTGTTCATTCCATTTACATTCAGTATAATTATTGATAGGTATGTATTTAGTGCTGTCACTTTGATGCATTTATTTTTGTATTGTTGATATTTTCTGTGTTGCTCTTAGTATTCTGTTCTGGGTCATTCTTATTTATGGGCTGACTTTTCATTATTTTCTCTGTTGGCTTTGTATTTGTCAAGACTCCTGTATTATGTTTCTTGTTTTGATACATTGCATCGTTGTTTTGCTTTGTGGCTACCCTATCATCCCCCTTACTATTTTAAGTTTAACCAGACTTTAACTTCTGTATATCTTTTTAATTTTCTCTGCATCTGAAAGGGTTATAACTACTGTAATATATCCCACTTTTTAGTTTGATGATTTCATAGTTTTCATCTTCTGATCATGGGTTTTCTTCTCTTAATATTGTAGCTTTGACTGAACTTTGTGCCTTCCCTGACTGAGTAGGATTCTAGGGGTGCTGAGTCCTATACTGCCTCCTTGAGTATATACTTGATGTTTTTGTTTTTCTAAACAAAGAGCTTCTTTCAGTGTTTCTTGTAGTTTTGGTTTGGTTTTTACAAAGTTTCTGAGCTTCTGGGTATATGCAAATGTTTTAAATTCATCTTTGTATCTGAGAGACAATTTTATAGGGTATATAATTCTTGGTTGAAGTTTCTCTCCTTCAAGGCTTTTAATTTGTTTTGGCTGGTGCCTTCTTGCCAATATTATTTCTGCCCAGAGTTCAGATGAAAGCCTACGGGGCTTCCCTCCAAATGTTAGCTTTGTTTTAAGCCTAGCTTCCTTTAAGAGCCTCTCTTTATGTTTCATTTTATTAAGGTTATTATAATATGTTTTGGTGTCTTTCCTTCAGGGTCTAGCTTTTGTGGAATTTGATAAGTATCTTGGATATCTATGTTCTCTTCTTTTGTAATTTCAGGGAAGTTTACTGTCCACAACTCTACAACAGTACTCTCTGTAGTTTCAGCTCTCCCTCCCTGTTCACAAACTCCAGTTGTTCATAAATTATTCCTCTTAATAGAGTCTCACATGTTTCTTAGTGCTTCTTCATTTTTCTTATTTCTTTTCTCTGATTTCTCCTCATAAATGCTGGTGTCAGTTGCTTTATCCTCAGGTTCACTAACTCTGGCTTTCATCTCCTCAGTTCTGCTCTTTTAGTTTATGATTAAATTGTCTAATTCTGTAATGTTATTGTTGATCAGTTGGATTTCAGATCATTAATGTTTCACCAGTTGAAGTAGCTTACTTAATTTTTCATTTTGTTCTACTGCATTTTGTTTCATCTGTAGGAGGACTCTATACATAATTCTTTTGTACACAACCTACGGTAGTTTGACAGAGACTTCTTCATCTGGGAAGTTTTTTGATTCTTTATTTTGAGAATTTTCCCGATTTATGGTGGACTTCTTTAAATGGTTAGCTACTGATTGTTGTGTTTGCACCATCTAGAAGCTGTTCAGTTTCTCTTGGGTTTCCTCAACAGTTGCTGAGGCATAGTTCTAAGTAGGGAATTGGTCACCAGCACCTCTGTGTACTCTAGTGACTGGCCCCAGGGGGACTCTCTGGGGTGACAGGCTGTGCCTCCTGGCTGGAAAAGATGGCACACTACTTATGGAGTTGGGGGGGCATCAGCTGATGCTATGGTGTGGATCAATGAAGAGTAGAAGAGATGCCACTAGGCCACTCAGCAGTCAGCTTTCCAGGTGATTTTATTTTAAAAAGATACTTTACTGCTGAGCAAGGAGCTGTCCAACAACTGCCCAAAACTCTCAGGCCCTCAGGTTTGGCAGGCCCCACCATCTGGCTGACAATGGAAGCACCTCATAGGCCATCCCAAGATATTATGGTGTGGTTCAACATAGGGAGTGGTTATGACACTCCTGCCATCCTCTGCCATGCCCCACCCGTAATTCTAGGCACCAGTGTCCCAAACACAGCTTTTCTGTTGGAGTAGCACTTTCCAGACAAGGTCCTGCTTCTCAGCATGAATATTAACCTCATCTAAGACCTCCAGGTGGGTGACTCTGCCTCCCTACTGACCAAGATGGCATCCCACCTGAACTGTCCTTCATGCCGTGAGATAGCATAATTTATGGTGCAGCTCAGAACTGAGAGGAGGGCTGAGGATTGGTACCCTCAGTCAGCAGCTGGGCTCTCAAAATGTGACTATCCAAAGCACAGAGTCTCTGCAGTGCTATATGCTGTTTACTTAAGCACTGCAGTTTGGTGTATTTGCTGGCTCATGCCCAGTACCTGCCTCCCAGAAAACAAAGAAGGCATCAGTACCTGCAGTCCTCCTAAACGGTGAGTCAGCAGAAGAAGGAGTCAGCATGCAGCTGCCTCGTGTTACTGAGAGGTAGTTTCCCCTTTGCAGGCAGCCAGTTCAGTTTCATAGCCCTATGTCAGATCCTATGGCTCCCTGTACGTCCATGCTTCTTGATTCAATTATCATTCCATCATTCCAGGTCTTAGTTCTTAGATGGAATTGAGGAGAAGTGTGTCTAGTCCACCATCTTGGCCCCACCCCCTACTCGTTTTCAAGCACACTGATACATAGACATCTGTATTTGCTGAAAGTAAATTGGAAGAAATTATTCATTTAACAGAATTGAGTAAATACATTTTACAGGACTTCTGAAATGTAATGTTCTGGATTTACTATAGTGAAAGGGGCTAAAATGCATTTTAGCAACGTGTTTATTGTATAAAGTCAAGTATAAAACAGACAAACAAACAAGAAAGCAAACAAACTTGTTGCCTTTGAGTTAATTCTGACTCTTTGGAAACCCTAGTGGCATAGTGGTTAATAGCTAAACCTGCTAACTAAAAGCTGGGCAGTCCAACTACCCCAGACACTCCTTCAAAATCCTATGGGGCAGTTTTACTCTGTCTTTATAGTGTCACTATGAGAAAGTCAACTATGCCTGTTGATTATTGCTGTTTAAATTTTCAGGAAAGGTCCTTTAGATGGCACAAATGGTTTGCACTAGACTACTAACCTAATGGTTGGTAGTATGAACCCACTAGTAACACTGTGAGACAAAGGTCTGGCAATCTTCTTTTGTAATGATTACAGCCGAGAAAACCCTGTGGAGAAATTCTACAATGTAACATAGAGGATTTTGCACGATTTCTAGATGTAATAAACCATTGCAGATATATGTTAAATAGATCATAATTTTTAATGTCTGTTAAATTCAAATAGTTTAGAGATTTGCTAGAAGTTAATATCTGAAATTAAATCACTTCAACAAAACTCATGGCTTATGGACATATCATTGTTATGACCCACAGAAATCAAATGACAGTAAACAGTAGCTCTTACTATCTTCTTACAAGCTTATGCCTGTTTTCGTGGTTTATTAAGTCACCTACTAGAAATAGTGAAACACCCTGTAGTTTCTTGGAATATATATACATTTTTTCATTCAATACCTAGGTTAGATTCAGATATGGAAACAATATGCTAGATCACTTGAGATGCACGTGTGCGTATGCTTCTGCACCTTTCTGGGTTTCTAAGGCTGCATTTGTTGAGTATTTTTAGCTAATGATTATTTCCACAGTGCTTCACTTTCCTGAGATCTGATAATACCTATTTATGATTTATTTTATTGGCCACTTAATGTAGTTTGAAATCAGATTTAGTTTAAAATTAGCCTCTCTGTTTTGTAACCTAGCTATAAATATTTTGGCATCGATTTCTTCTATCTCTTTCATGAGGTTGAGAAACATTTCTACTTTTTAGCTTAGGGTCTTATATGTCCCATGTTCACAAAGTAGGGTGTGGAATGAAATGTCATAACAGTTTCATGTGTTGTAGGTGCTTTGTTTTTCTAGTATAATTAGAAGGCATTGCTCTAGGCTAATGGTTTACAAACTTGAGTGTACATCAGAATCACCTGGAGGACTTATTAACACAAACCTGTTGGGCCCACCCCCAGAATTTCTAACTCTGTATTTTGGAGTGGTAGTGAGAATTTGCATTGCTAACAAGTGGCGGTGTAGTGGGTTAAGTGCTACCACTGCTAACCACAAGATCGGCAGTTCAAATCCACCAGGCGCTCCTTGAATACTCTGGGGGTCAGTTCTACCCTGGCCTCTAGGGTCATCATGAGTCGGATCTGACTCAACGGCACTTGGCAACAAGTTCTGAGAGACAGTGATGCTGCTTGTCCAAGGATAATACTTTATAAACAAGCTGCTCTAAAAAGATGGATTTTAATCCTGACTTGGGTAAAAATTATTTAAATTACTTTAAATAAACCATAAGCATTTTATTTCTCAGTTTCTTTTCGTGACAGCTGGGATCAATGATATAACTTCAATCTACTTTGTAGAGCTGTTGGGAGGAGCCGGTGGAATAATGCATATGAAAGTGCTTTTGGACATTAAAAGAAATAAACACATGTGTGCAGTTGCTAAATGTTTCCAGTGGTTCTGAAAAACAGAAAATGACGTTCTCAGAACCATTCACTCAAAAGTATGTGTCTCACTTTGTATTTAGAATTTTATTTTCCTCATATGGTTTTTCCCTCTTTTTCTTTCCATCTTTATAGCACATCAATAATTGCCTTTTGGTGATTATCAGGCAGCAGGTAAGTGCTGGAAACCCTGGTGGCATAGTGGTGAAGTTACTACTGCTAATCAAAAGGTCAACAGGTGCTGCTTGGAAACCCTATGGTGCAATTCTACTCCATCCTATAGGGTTGCTATGAGTTGGAATTGACTCCACAGAAATGGGTAGTAATAGTAGTGGACAAGTGGTTGGTGAATCAATAAACTCTTGAGCCTTGAATCTCTGATTTTTCTTTGTTCCCCCCATGGTCTCTGGGTAGCTCTCCTTATTTCACAACAAATGGAGTAATGCTAAGGATCAGGATGTTGCTTCTTTTTCTTAAATACTCTTATCACTAAGGGGCAATCCTGTCTTTGTCAATGACATGTTAGTTGATATAAATAAAAGTGTTCCTGTTTGATCCTTTTCAGCTATTCAGGCTTTCTACTCATAAATGTGTGGAAGATGCAGTTTGAACTTGATTGCATAGACATACCTAAAGACAGAGAGAATGGGCTGCACTTGAACACTAAATATTGAGGGATAAACTTGCTGTTTAAGGCAGACCACTTGTTTCATTTAATCTACTGGTTTTCAACTGAAGGGAATCCGGAAAAAAAGAGTGATAATTTCATGCCCACAGCTAATTGAAAAACTTTTCATCACTTTTGATTTGTATCAAATATAATAATGTTTTTGGGTTTTTTTTTGTTTTGTTTTGTTTCAGATAAAGCTGTATAGCAACCAGTTATTCCATTTGAATGCTAATTAAATTTTCAATGTATGAATTAATTATGACTTCTATGACTCTGGTGATATTGTTTGGAAAAATCTCTCAGATCATGTGAAATGTTTTGACTGTATATCAGAGGCTCAAGTGACTTGTTCTGGCATATGGCATTAATATTCTTAGGAGTAAGTTTCATAAAACATTAAAACCAAATTAAACTCAGAAAGGGTACTAGCCCTGATGATTTTTTCTATTTAAAGAATAGGGATGGAGACCTCATTCTTTTTGTATGTGTAGGTAAATATATATGTCTACCCCTCTCCCCCTGCCTATTTGGGAGCAGTTTTTGGAGTTTCATCAGATCCATCTAAAATTATTTTCTCCAAAGCTAGAGAAGGATTTATTAAGCCTTGAAATGTTTGGGCAAAGACAGTAATTTTGTGTGAGCATTCTTAGTGTAAAGCTAGTTTGAGTATTCCCAGTGCCAGAGAGAGGTTCCAAAGAAAAAGAAAAAAGGCTAAGAGAAAATGAGAGCAAACACTTTCTGCCAAGATTCTGTTCAAAAAGGTATAGGACTTGCAAATGTTTCATTGCCCCTTCTTCTTTTCCTTTGGAACTGAAGTGTAATATTTGTTTAAAGAACAGCCTATAGTTGTTGTTGTTGTTAGGTGCTACAAGTCAGTTCCTACTCGTAGTAAACCTATGCACAACAGAGTGAAAAACTGCCTGGTTTTGTGCCATGTCCACAATTGTTTTTATGCTTAAGCCCATTGTTGTGGCCACTGAGTCAATCCATCTCATGAGAGTCTTCCTCACTGACCCTCCACTCTACCAAGCATGATGTTATTCTCCAAGGGCTGATCCTTCCTGACGACATGTAAGATGCACTCTTGTCATTTTGCTTTCAAGAAACACTCTGGTTGTACTTCTTCCAGAACAGATCTGTTTGCTCTTTTAGCAGTCCATGGTAAATTCAACATTCTTTTCTAACACCACAGTTCAAAGGCATCAATTCTTCTTCTATCTTCTTTGTTCATTGTCTGGTTTTCACATGCATGTGATGCGATTGAGAATGCCATGGCTTGGTCAGGAGCACTTTAGTCTTCAAAGAGACATCTTTACTTTTCAATACTTTAAAGAGATCCTTTGCAGCAAATGTTCCCAACGCAATGCATCCTTTGATTTCTTGACTGCTGCTTCCACGGGCGTTGATTGTGGACCCAAGTAAAATGAAATCCTTGACAATCTCAATCCTTTCTCCATTCATGATTTTTGTTTTCTTCATGTTGAGGTGCAGTCCATACTGAATCCTGTGGCCCTTGATCTTTATCAGTGTTCCATATCTTCTTCACTTCCAGTAAGTAAGGTGGTGGCGTCTGCATAATGAAGGTTGTTAATGACTCATCCTCAAATCCTGATGTGTCATTCTTCTTCATATAATCCAGCTTCCCAGATTATTTGCTTGGCATACAGATTGAAAAGTTCTCGTGAAAGGATACAGCGCTGATGCACACCTTTTCTGACTTTATACCATGCAGTATCCCCTTGTTCTGTTCACATGACTGCCTCTAGATCCATTCACAGATTCCTTAAGAGCGCAATTAAGTGCTCCAAAATTCGCATTTTACAGAACATTAGCCATTATTTTTTATGATCCACAGTGTTAAAAGCCTTTGCAGTCAGTGAAACACAGGTAAACATTTTTCTGGTATTCTCTGTTTTCAGCCAAGATCCATCTGACATCAGCAATGATATCCCTAGTTCCATGTCCTATTCTAAATCCAGCTTGAATTTCTGGAAGTTCCCTGTCAATATGCTGTTACAGTCACTTTTGAATGATCTTGAGCAAAATTTTTCT
Source organism: Heterohyrax brucei (assembly GCA_028571685.1). Taxonomy (NCBI): domain Eukaryota; kingdom Metazoa; phylum Chordata; class Mammalia; order Hyracoidea; family Procaviidae; genus Heterohyrax; species Heterohyrax brucei. The sequence goes on from CM053166.1 coordinate 60,362,418, forward strand.
TGTGTGTGATACTAGTGATATTGTTTGGTAATTTCCACATTCAGTTGGATCACCTTTCTTCAGAATGTGAAGCCTACAGTTATGGGGGGGCTAAATTGTGAAGAAATACTGACCATCGTGCTTCTGGAAGGGTGATCATAGAGTTTAGCTTTTAATTTTTTATGATTCCTTTTGGGGCCAAAAAGGATCCCAGCCTTGGAAAAACAATTGGAAATTGTATGTACTGACAAATGCTCCCCCCACAAGTATGTATTTCATTTATTCATTTATTTATTTGACAAATATTTATTAAGAGCTTACCATGTATCAGGCAATGTTTTAGACATTGAAGACATAGTAAAACAAAACAAAACAAAGCAAATGAAAACAACAACAACAAAAAAACTCCACCAAACTCGTTGCCACCGAGTTGATTCTGACTCATAGCAGTGCTACAGGAAACCCTGGTAGCATAGTGGTTAAGAGCTACAGCTGCTAACCTAAAGGTTGGCAGTTAGTATTTACCAAGTGCTCCTTGGAAACCCTATGAGGAAGTTCTGCTCTGTCTTATAGGGATGCTATGAGTCATAGGACTCAATAGTGAGTGAAATAAAGTTTCTGAAATGAAGAATCTTCTTTGGTGGAAGGAGACAGAGACAGAAAACAAACAACAAAAGGAAAGTACAGTTTGAGCATATGAGCTCAGATAAAAGCTTCTGGATTTTCTGATTATTCTGAATTATTTTCCAATTTCTCCTGGAATTAGTTTTTTTGTCCTCTCTACATTTATATCTGGACATATGCAATTAAGTAGGTCAACCAGACTTGGAGTACTCATGTGCTATGTATTCCTATTAGGAAATTTCACGTGAACTTACTTGTGAATACTGTGATTCTATACCTTCATTCAATTTACTGAATTTTTTTCCTTGATTGTGAAAACAATCTGTATTCATTGTGTAGCATTTGTGAAATAAAAGACCAAAAAATGTAATTCCCAAAAGACTCAAGAAGATAATCTGCACTCAAAATAATTACATTTAGTATTTGAACATACTTATTTACAGTCTTTTTTCTAAATAAAGCTATGTGTTTGTATTAACATTAAACATGAATATAGATACACAAATACATGTGCATATATATGTTTGTAATCATACAATGTGCAGATTTCACTCTTGTCAGAGTTAGGTAGCATATCTTTTTAAACCTTTGCTTATTTCATAGCTATCAATAGCATGTCATTATTATTTTAATCTGCATTCATTTGATTATAAGTGAAATTTTTTCTTAGGTTTTCTGGGTATTTTTATTTTCTCTTTTTTGAATGATTTGTTCATGAATTTTGTTATTCTGTAATATTCACATTAAATATATATGAAGATTATTAAACGTTTGTCCTGCTTTCTATTATCATTTAATTTATACCTAAATTATCATAGTGTTTCTTTTTTAAGTAATCAATGCTATCATTTATCCTTTTCTGTGCTTTCCCACATTATTTTTAAGCTAAAATGTCTTCACTCACCTATAATTCCTTCTCATTTTTCCATGTATCTCTGTATAGCTATTTATATTTAAATTTTTTTTGTTCCTTGATCAAACCAGGAATTTATTTTATTATACAGTATGAGCGGAATTTCTAAATTGACTTTCTCAGCATGTGTCATTGAATAGTCTTTTGTTTTCTATTCTCAGCATACATAAACATTCGTTTCTGTCTCTATAATGGCATTAATTTATTTGTTTATCTTTTCACCAGTAATACAGTATTTTAATTATCATAGTGTTTTAATATATTTTAAGAACTAAAAACTAAAGGCAAATTCCTGGAATACTCTTTCTAAAATTAATTCCTTAGCTATTGACTTCTTTCCACATAAACTTTTGAATTATCTTAAGTTTAAAAAATAAACTCCATTTGGAATTACATTGATGATTAAATTTAAATGACGCAATAGTGAGAACACCAGAATCTTGAAAATAATTATACTTTATATCCAAAAAGTGTTGTACCCCTTTATTTATTTGACTCATCTTTAAAATCCCTCTGTAAGATACAGCCATTCTCCTTATATGCATTACTCACATTGTCTTGTTTGAAGCTATTTTTGCCTTCTGTTGCTATCATCTACCACCATAAGTATGCCACTGAGGTATCCAAGTTGTAATTTCAGACCGATGTGAAAAGAAAGGTGTCAATGGATACTGAAAGCTGGAAACTCTTGCTCCTTGCTTCTTTAGGAGAAGTATCCATGTAGGATCATGGCAGTTGCGTATGTGCGTGTATGTGTCTGTGTGTCTGTGTTATGTATGCATTTTCCACAAAGTCTGTACTCCTGGAGGAAGACAGTATGGGTTCTCAAAAGCTCAACTAGCATTCTCTTTGTAGCTCTTCTGTGATTTCAAAGGTAAGGTCCCCAACATATTTCTAAATTGAATCCTGTGTCCACTGCATTTAGTGGAAATTCTGTGCAGAACTCAGCAAATGAATGAGTTTTACTCTTTTTTTTTTTTTTGGTTTTCCAACACACTCTTTCTTTTTATTGTGATTAAGTGAAAGTATACAATCTAAATCAATTTTGCCTGCCTGCCTATCTGCAGCTCCTTCTGCTCTCCATGTCTTGCTCCATTTAATTGTATAGTTGTAGTACCCTCTAAACAAGCTTATGTCCCCTCCTCTCCATTCTCTTCTCTCCCATCTAGAAAGAGACCGGTAGGACAGCATCCTATAAATGCGTAGAACCATAAAGTACACACATCATGTGGTCACATTGTATTCCCGAGTCCAGTCCACTTTTGTCCAAAGAGTTGACCTCAGTAGTGTTTTCTGGTCAGGGGCAGCAAGCAGCAGCAAGTCTAAAGGCCTTGCTCCCAGGGGATCCCCCAGGCTGTCAGACCATTAATCGTGATCTTTCAGTAGAGTTCTTGAGCTACACTCCTCTTTTTCTCATGTTGCCACAGGGACTCAACATTGTGAGCCCCATTACGGCTGTCTTTGGTGGTGACCAGGCACCATCTGGTTCTTCTGGTCGCATGTTGATACAGCCTTCCATTCACATGGTTTTTTCTGTCTCCTGATCTCTTCTTTCCTCGTGTCTTTGTTGTTCTGCGTCATCATCTGTTGCGGGTGAGTCAGGACTATTTAGTTTTACTCAATTTTTAGTCTTGTTATGACTTTGTGTCTTATTGTACTCTATTATGAACATTTTAATGAAAACAGAAGTGCATTTAGAACAGACTAAGTAATACTGTGGTAACAAACAACGCCCAAATTTCAGGGGCTTGATACAAGTTTATTTTTCATTCGTATTGCTTGTCTGATACTGGTTGCTAAGTGAGTAGTTGGGAGGCTCTGATCATTGTAGGCTTATGGAAAGTCTGTCTCATCACAAGTCTATAGTATATGTGCAGCAAGGAAGAGAAATGTGGTGAATCACACATGAGCTTTTAAAGCTTCCACAATGGAATGTCATTTCACACACTTTCATTGGCCAAAGGCTTACATGTCTTTAAAGGGGATGGGGAGTTATAATCCTACCATGTGTCCAGGAGAAGAGGCAATCTATGAAAGCCCTAATAACACTCTACTTTTAGTGGCTTTTTGAAAATGGCAGTTACTTGGTTTCTTGTTTACAACACATCACATGTGAGGTAGGCAGTGAAGTAGAAACTGGAAAGCTGTTAATCCTGTTGAACAGCAATTCATTTTTAAAGCAAAGACCAAGCACAAGAAAGACTATTTCAGCATTTGGCATTTTGATGGAAATAAGAGGGGATAAACATCTCTGCTGTTCTACCCACGAAACAAGCATTAAACACATGCATTCAGAACACTGGTTAATTGCCTCATTCTTTATTATGTATCCTGACTCCTTCCACTTCCTTCTAAAGGCAAAACTTTGGAGCATGACTAATCATTTGAATGCCAAGTGTCCTCTTCTACAGATCTCTAGGCATTCACTATTTCTTTTTAGCAACAAAGGAGAGGAAAGTCCTGTTGCTATAATATGCCATTTCAGACAATCCATGATTGTGAAGCTGCCAACTCTGGTATCAATTAAGTCAGGATCAGGGCACAATGGGCAGTGTGTGGGTGGGGGGATCCATCTAATACATATCTCACACTGAATAAAGGAGTGCCCTGTATCTTCCCCCGATGTCACAAGACATTTACAGTTTTCTTAGCCTGTTTCCCATGTCTACTTGGCGCTAAGACTGCTGGGATCAATGATCCGACTTTAGTTCCCCTTTATTCTTCTATCGTGGCTTGTATTCAGCTCTTCAGAAGTGTGTTAATAATGTAAAATCTGGCTGAATTAAATTCATTTAACTGTGCTGCCAACTGTCTTCCTTTCATGCATTTTTTAAAGAGATCTCAAACCAGTGATGGATTTCTAATGCTGTAGGAAAACAAAGCAAGGATGCAATAAACCTGAATGGGGTAAATTGTTCATTATAATTACTCAACTGAATTATCTCACTTTGCACCCAGCAGGGAGAGGAAATATCAACATCTATAGGCTTTGAAAGTGTAATATGCATGGTGGAAAAAATGGTAGAAAGTGCCTCTTCAGTCAAAGAAGTGACATAGTGCAGCTTCACATGGAAAATATGAGGTGGGAAGGGACTTGTTTCTATAGCAACCCAGCTTATTGAAGCTAGGATGCTCAATGCAGTTTTTCAAACTTACAGCTAGAAGCAAATTAGCAACCAGGTCTTAGACTGTGCCTATATTTGACACTGTAACTAAGTTAACCAAATGTAAAAATGGTCTAACTTGAACACTGTTCCTTACTACCATGTCTGTCTCTAGTACTCCAATGCTTATTAAATTGACTGATGCAACTAGAGTGTAGAATCTTAAAGAAATGTACGAAAGAAGGGCAAAAGATGAAGTTTCTGCTAAATGTGTAATAACGAAAGGTTAAAGTTTCAGCAAGCAGAGACCTCTTCATGAGGGAATATTCTTAGAAATCAAATATTCATGTTTCTATTGATTTGGGTGCTCCTTGAATACTCTGGAGGTCAATTCTACCCTGGCCCCTAGGGTCGCCATGAGTCAGATCCGACTCGACGGCACTTGGCACTGATTTGAGTGAATGTGTTAGAACTCAAATGTTAACATCACTGCTTTCAAAGACAGATGTTAGAAGAGAATGTTTGAGGCTTTTTATTTCTTATTTATTTATTTAGGATATCCTTTTGTTCAAAATATTTCTTTTTTCCTTAATACAAACAAAAATACAAAAATCATCTAGTGTTTGGATTCCCCTCTTCCCTGCAGTACAGCATCTGTTTCCATTAAGTGGTCCTATTTGCCCTAACCATAAAGTGGTTCTAATGGTGTAAACTGGATATCACTGCAGTTAGTTTGTAGACTTTACTCCCATGAAAAACCAGTTGAAAAACTTCACGTTCTGGTTCCACAGTTCCATGTTTTTGTTTTTTTATGTGGAACCAGGGATTACTCTGGCACTAGATCTATTCTTCATCACCACACAGTTTCTGAGTCTGCACTTGTGCAGTATGTACAGAAGTTGTAATGGCTGTGAAGTAATACTCCTGTACATTTCATGTTTTGCAAGACCACTCTGGAAATCCAGCCCACAGCAGTGGTGAAATATTGGGTGCTTCATTCAGTCTTCCCTTTGGCAAAACTCAGCATTTAAAGGAACTTAAAGAGTGCAGATGCTTCTAATAAAATAGAAAATGCCTTTTCTACTAACAATGCAGAATACTCAGTCCTCTTGTCTCCAGGTCCTTCTGCTGACTCAAAAAATTACAAAAGAAGTGACGAGGCCAAGATAGCAGACTAGTAACATGTTTCCTTGATTCCGTCTGAGAACTAAGGCCTAGGAAAATAACTGAATAGAGCAGTGTGGATGTTCTGGGAACCCAAAGATCAGGTGTAGGCTTGTGAGATCTGATTGGGCAACAAGAAGGGTGAAACTACCTTGTTGGAGGTGAGACAGTGGTGCAGTGAGTCCCATTTCTGCTGGCACGGTGGCTTGGAGGATTACAGATACGGATGCCTTCTTTGTTAACCAGGAGACTGGAACTAGGACTGCTGAGCTTGAGAGACTGGCATGTGCTGGCTACTATGCTTAGCTGCAGTGCCTAATGAAACAGCATATCCCACAGCAGAGAGGCTGTGCTTGGGACCATCACATTTAGAGAACCCATTAGTGGCTGGCAATGGAGGGCACTAGTGCCCCTCCCTATCTCTTCTCTGAGCTATGCCATGGAAACTACTGACTCACTACAGGAGAGGCAGTTCAGGTGGGATGCCATCTTGGTCAGAGGGAATCAAGGAAACATGTGACTAGTCTGCTATCTTGGCCTTGTTTCTTCTTTTCTAATTTTTTGAGTCAGCCACATCTGAAGGCTTGGCTGGAGCTAACTGCCACGCTGAGCAACAGTGCCTGTAGGGATAGTGCTTCTCTGAGTAGAAAAGCTGCTCTTAAGACAAACATACTGAGAGAACATAGTGGCAGCTGGTGGCTGAATGTGGCCATGCCTTAACCCCTCCTTTCTCTGAGCCACATCATAGCATCTGCTGACAGCTACCTCAGCCAGGAGGTGGAGTCTGCCACCCCTGAAGGCTCAGCTGCTTTTGGCTGCCACTGGACAGCACCCCTCTCAGCAAAGTGTTTTTTTTTAGATAAGTGCATCTAGAGAATGCAAAAGACTCTGGTGGCTGAGTATGGAGGTATCCTTCTCTCCTCCTTCCCTGAGCTGTGCCATAGTCTCAGCTGGCATGATGCTGGAGAGTCAGCACAAGTAGCTCACTATCTTTATGAGCCAGGAGGCAGGACCCACCACCCTGAGGACTTAGTGGGGGCCAGCCGTCCAGCTAAGCAGCATCACAGGGCTTCACAGCATCTCTATTACAGAGAAGCTGTCCATAAATCAGCTGCATCTATAAAACACAGTAGTAGCTGATGGCCAGGTCTATAAGTGCCCTTACTCATTCCCTTCTTAGAGATTTGCAGCAGCTCTCATTGGAGTTACACTGGAGACACTAAACAGTATTTTAATGGTGCAAAGACAACAATCAATATCAAGCCATTTAAAGAAGCAGACCACCATTGCTCCAGAACTCCCAAAATAAAGAATCAAAAAACTTCCCAGATGAATAAGGCTTTCTGAGATTATCAGGGGTAAATACAAAAGAGTCAAACAAAGTACAACAGAACAAAATGAAAAATTGATTAAGCCATATGAATCACTAGAACATCAACGATCTGAAATCCAGCAGATCAATAATAAAATCACAGAGACAATTCAATACAAAGCCAAAAATGCAGGATAGAGGCAATGGATTGCAGAATTAGTGAGATTAAAGATAAGGCAACTGACACCAGCATTTATGAGGATAAATAAGATAAAAGAAACAAGAAAAATGAAAATGCTTTAAGAAACATGTAGAACTCTATCATGATGAATAATCTGCAAATAACTGGAATTCCTGAATAGGGTGGGATAGCAGAAAATACAGAGAGAATTGTTGAAGAGTTGCTGACAGAAATTTTCCTGACATCATCAAAGAGAGCATAGATATTGAAGATGCTTGTGAAACACCACAAAAGGTAGACTGCAGACTCCAAAAGAAAGACATCAAGACAGATTATAATCAAGCTTAATACAATCAAACATAAAGAGAGGCTTTTAAAGGCAGCTAGGCTTAAAGCAAAACTAATGTACAAAGGAAATTCCTATAGGCTTTCTTCTGATATCTCAGCAGAAACCATGGGGGCAAGAAGGAGTGGGATGATACATACAAAGCCTTCAAGGAGAAAAACTTCCAACCAAGAATTATATATCCTGCAAAATTGTCTTTCAAATATATGTGTCAGTGAAAGCAAGACATTCTCAAATAAACAGAGGCTTGGAGACTTTGCAAAAACCAGACCAAAATTACAAGAAATACTGAAAGAGGCTCTTCATTTAGAAAATCAATAACATTAGATGTATACTCAATGACACAATTGAGGACACAACATCCAGAGTCCTACTTAGTTAGGGAAGTCACAAACTCAATCAAAGCTAACATATTAAAAACAGGGAACCAGAGATCCTACCATGTAAACTACGACATCATCACACTATAAAGAGGGATGTATTACAGTAATTCTGGCCCTTTCAGATAGAAAGAAAATTGAGAAGATATACAGAAGTTAAAAAATGGTTTAAATTTCGAACATTAAGGGGTATCAAAAGGGTAGCTACAAAGCAAACTAACAATGCTACACATCAAAACAGGACACATAATTCAGGAGTCTCAACAGATACAAAACCAACATCAAAAAAGATAAAAAGAAAACCCATAAAAAGAAATGACCCAGAAGGGAATATTAAGTGGAACAAAAAAAAGTCAACAACACAAAAACAAAGGCACCAAAATGACAGCACTAAACACTTGTTTATCAATAATTACACTGAATATAAATTGATTGAATTCTCCAATTAAGAGGCAGAGAGTAGGTAAAAAAATTCGACCTGTCTATATGCTGCTTACAAGGAATATACGCTGGACTCAAAGATATGAACAAACTGAAAATCAAAAGATTGAAAAATATATACCATGCTAACAACATTCAAAGAAGCACAGGAGTGGCAATACTAATCTCACATAAAAAAGACTACAATGTAAAACCCACCATCATGGAAAATGAGGGTCACTATTTAGTACTTAAATGTTCAATACGTAAGCAGGATATAACACTATTAAATATTTATGTACTTAATGCTAAAGCATCTAAATACATAAAAAAAATGCTGACAACATTGAAAAATGGAATAGATCATTCCACAATAATAGCAGAAGACTTCAACATTCCACTTTCAGTAATGACAGATCATCCAGAAAAAAAGCTCAGTAAAGACACAGAACCAACTAGACCTCATCGACATATGGAGAACTTGTCACCCAACAACAGATAAGTACACCTTCTCTTCCAATGCACGTGGAACATTCTCCAGAAGAGACCACATATTAGGTCATAAAGCAAGTCTCAACAAAATCCAAACCATTGAATTGTTGCAAAGCGTCTTCTCGGACCATAAAGCTGTGAAAGTTGAAATCAATAGCAGAAAAAACATGAGTAGAAATCTGAACTCATGGAAACTGAACAACACCTTGCTCAAAAATTCATGGGTTACAGAAGAAATCAAAGATGCAATAAAGAAATTCATGGAATCAAATGAGAATTAAAACACATCCTACAAGAACCTAGGAGATACAGTAAAAATGGTGCTCAGAGGACAGTATATCTCTATAAATGCACACATCCAGAATTAAGAAAGGGCCCAAACCAAAGAATGAATCCTATAACTTGAACAAGTAGAACAGCAAAGGAACCCCTCAGACACTGGAAGAAAACAGATAATAAAAATAAGAGCAGAACTAAATGACTTACAGAATAGAAAAACAAGTAAAAAAGACAACAAAACCAAAAGCTGAATTTTTTAAAAGATCAAGAAAATTGATAAACCACTGGCTAAAGTTACAACAGAAGAACAGGAGACAAAACAAATAACCCAAGTAAGAAATGAGATGGAAGATGTCACAATAGATCCAACTGAAATCAAAAATGTCATAACAAAATACTATGAAAAATTGTACTGTAACAGATTTGAAAATCCAGGGCAAAGGGACAAATTTCTAGATTCATAATCACCTACCAAAACTATCACAACAAGAAGTAGAACAAATTAATAAAGCCATCACAAGAGAAAAGATTGAAAAAGTCATTTAAAAACTGCCAATCAAAAAAAGTCCTCACCCAGAAAGCTTCACTGGAGAATTCTACCAAACTTTTAGAGAGGACTTAATTCTAATACTATTGAGGCTATTTCACAGCATAGAAAAGGGTGTGATACTCCCAAATTCATTCTATGAAGCCAGAATAATCCTGATACCAAAGCCAGGGAAAGATCTCATGAAAAAAAAAAAGAAAAATACAGACCAATATCACTCATGAAACTAGATGTAAAAGTCTTCAACAAAATCCTAGCCAATAAAATTCAGCAACGTATCAGAAAAATAATTCATCGTGTCTAACCTGGATTCATACCAGGGATATAGGACTGGTTCAGCATCAGAAAAACAATTAACGTGATTAACTATGTAAATAACACAAAGGATAAGAATCACCTGACTTTGTCAATTGATGCAGAAAAGCCATTTGACAAAGTCTAACATCTATTCATGCTAAAAACTATCAGCAAAACAGGAATAGAGGGAAATTCCTTGAAGAAATAAGGGGCATCTACACAAAGCCAACAGCTTACATCACCCTGAATGGAGAGAGACTGAAAGAATTCCTCCTGAGAACGGGAACTAGACAAGGATGCCTACTGTCACCATTTCTATTCAACATTGTGCTAGAGGTTCCAGCGATAGCAATCAGACAAGACAAAGAAAGAAAGGGCATTCACATAGGCAAAGAAGAAGTAAAAATATCCCTATTTGCAGATGATATGATCATATATGCAGAAAACCCTAAAGAATCCATAAATGAACTACTGGAACTAATAGAAGGGTTCAGAAAAATATCAGGATATAAGGTAAACATAAGTAAATTAGTAGGATTCCTTTACACCACCAAAGAGATCATCAAAGAAACAAACCTCCCAATTAATACCATTTATAATAGCCCCCAAGAAGATAAAATACCTGAGAATAAATCTACCAAGAGAAGAGACTTACACAGAGAAAATTACAAGACCTTACTGCAAGAAACCAAAAGAGACTTACATAAGTGGAGAAATCTACCTTGCTCATGGATAGGAAGACGTAACATTGTGAAAATGTCTATCCTACCTAAAGCGATCTACGTACACAATGCAGTCCCAATACAAATTCCAGTGACATTTTTTAATGAGATGTAGAAATCAATCACCAACTTTGTTTGGAAAGAGAAGAAACCCCAGATAAGTGCTGATGAAGAAGAGGGACACAATGGGAGGCCTCACGTTACCCTACCTTAGAACCTACTGTAATGCCACAGTAGTCAAAACAGCTTGGTACTGGTACAAAAGGAGACATACAGACCAATGGAACAGAAATATCACCATCCTCTTATGAACAGTTGTTATTCAAAAAAGGCCCTAAGACTGTAAACTGCAGTAAAAGCAATCTCTTTAACAAATGGTGTTGGAAAAATTGGATATCTATCTTCAAAAAACTGAAACAAGACCTGTATCTCATACTTTACACAAAAACTAACTCAAAATGGATCAAAGACCTAAATATCAAACCTAAAATGATAAAGATCATGCAAGAAAAAAACAGAGACAACAATGGAAGACCTACTACACGGCTTAGACAGACTACAAAACCTGACCAACAATGCACAGATAATAGAAGAGAAAATAGATAAATGGAAGCTACTCAGAATCCAACACTTAGGCTCTTCCAAAGACTTTACAAGAGAGTTAAAAGACTTCCTACAGAATAGGAAAAAATATTGGGCAACTACATGTTGGATTGACATCTGATTTCAATAATCTGCAAGATACTGGAAAATATTAACAAGAAAAAGGTAAATAACTCAATTAAACAATGGTCGAAGGAGGTAGACGGTCACTTCACCAAAGAAGACATCCAGGCAGCCAAAAGACACATGAGGAAACGCTTACAATCATTAGCTATTAGACAAATCTAAATCAAAACTACAATGAGATACTGTCTCACCCCAACAAGGTTGGCCATAATCCCCAAACCACAAAACAGCAAATGCTGGAGATGCCGTGGAGAGATTGGAATTCTCCTACACTGTTGATGGGAATACAAAATGGTACCACCTCTGTGGAAAGCGGTTTGGAGCTTCCTTTAAAAACAATCCCAGCAATCCCACTGCTCAGAATATATCCTACAGTAATAAAGGCAGTCACACGAACAGATACATGCACACATGTTTATTGCAGCATTGTCCACAATAGCAAAAAGATGAAAACAACTTAGGTGCCCATCAATAGATGAATGGATAAATAACGGTACATGCACTCAGTGGAACAGTATGCAATGATAAAGAACAGTGATGATTTCAGGAAGCATTTCATAACCTGGTGTCAACTGGAAGACATTACACTGAGTGAAATCAGTCAGCAGCAAAAGGACAAGTATTGTATGAGACCTCTGTTATAAGGACTTGAAATAGACTTAAGTACAGAAGAAAATACTCTTTGATGGTTAGAAGGGTAGGGAGGAAGGGAGAGATGTTCATAGATTAGAGAGTCGATAGGAATTTGTTTAGGTGGAGTGAGTGACAGCACTCAGTAGACAGTAGATCAGCATAAATGGACTACACCGTAAACTGAAAGGTTTTTTCTAAACTCAAGCCAATATTTCAAAGGATAGAGTAGCAGGGACACGTGTTTTCAGGGAATGTCAAAGTCAACTGGCATAGCTAGTCTTTAGCTAAGAGAGTGTTCTGCACTCCACATTGGTGAGTGGTGTCTGGGATCTTAAAATCTAGCAAGCTGCCATCTGAGGTACACCAAATGGTCCCAACCTTTCTGGAATAGGTGATGATGGAGAACGTTAAAGATATGAGGAAAAGCGATCCCATGAGGTAGAAGGACCCATATGAATGGGAGACTGCATCAGCAAGAGACCAGAAGAACCAGATGGTTCTCAGCCACCATCAAAGGCAGCCATGATGGGAAACACAATAGAGTCCCTGAGGCAACACAAGATAAAGAGAGGTGTAGTTCAAAAACTCTTCTAAAAGACCTGAACTGTTGGTCCAACAGCCTGTAGGATTCCCTGGGAACATGGCCCCAAGACTTGCTGCTGGTCCTCAACTGAAATTAGTACTGAGGTCAACTCTTCAGACAAGAATGGGCTGGACTTATGGACATAGTGTGACCATATGGTGTGTGTACTTTATGGATTTACACATTTATAGGAGGCGGTCCTACTGGTTTCTTTCTAAATGAGAGAGAATAGGGTGGAGAGGAGAGGATAGGTGTTCATTAAGTGGATACTAGAAATATAGAGTGAAGAGGAGGAATGTTCTATCACAAGGTGAGGAGAGCAGCTGGAGCTGCAGATAGGTGGGCATGTGGAATTGATATGGAATGTATACTTTCACGTAATCATCATCATAATAAAAAAAACTATTGTGCTTTTTGTTATTGTGCTTTAACGGAAAGTTTACAATTCAAGTCAGTTTCTTGTTAAAAAAAAAAAACTTACACTTTATGTGACCCTAGATACTCTCTGTACATTATGACAGCACCCTCGTTCTTTTTCCTTTTACTGTAAATTAAGAACTATTTTACAGTCTATATCATGTTGCCAAATAACACCCAGAACTTTCACCTCTATTCTGTTCTAGCTGCACCCCTCCCCACCCACATTACAGCATGCTTCCCCTTTTGTTCGGAACTTCCTATGATCTTTTGATAAAGGTCTGGCCTTCCTCACCCATCAACTTGACTCCAGCAAAGTGTCCCTCAGACAACCCCATGTATGTTTTTACATGTTTGTTCCCTCCAATATCACTCTATGTTTTGTATGGTCCAGGTCAGCCTTTGTTGGGGGAGCTGGCCCCAGTGTTGGATGCAGTTTGGAGTTAGAGAGTCTGGGGGCCACGCTCCCAGGGGCCTCCTGTTCAGAAGGACCATCAAGTGTGGTCTTTTGGTACAATTCTAGCTCTGTCCTCTACTCTATCGCCTGCTGTGTCTGGAGCTCCTTTCCATATACCCCATCTGGGCTGTCATTGGTGATGGCTGGGCACCATCTAGTTCTTCTGGTCCTATGCTATAGCAATCTATGGCTTATATGGCCCCTTCCATCTGGTGGGCTCATAGTTTTCTCCTGTCCTCAATGTCCTCCATTTGGCCCAAGTCCAGGTGGACTGGGATCATTTGGTGTTACTTAGATGGAAGCTTGCTAGCTTTTAAGACCCCAGGTGATACATGGTGTGATATCTTGAAAGAGGAAGACAGAAAAACCTTGGGTATCCCAATTAGTCTGGATGTCCCCTGAGAGCATGGCAATCCAATCCCAAACCCCATTTCTCTGTTCTTCCGAAGACGTGATCCACATTAAGGGGACAATTTGGTTTTGAAGTTGAGTAATTGTTGATACACCATGTCTAATGTGTGCTGTCACATCCTATACCCATCCCTAATCCTAACCACTATCTAATTTGTAAAACATCCCTCTCCTTCCCTATCCCACCCCCCCCCGTTGTAACCATCAAATACTGATATTTACTGTGCTTAAATGATTAGTTGCATTCTTACAGCAATGGTCTCATACAAAATTTGTCCTTTTGTGCCTGGCTAATTTCACTCAGCATAACTGCCTCTAGATGGTCCCATGTTGACAGGTGTTTCTCTAAGCTATTGTTGTTTCTTATCATTGTGTAGTATTCCACTGTATGAGTATACCACGGTGTGTTTAACCATTTTTCTGTTGTTTCCAACTTTTTGCTACTGTGGATAGAGCTGCAATAAACATTGGCTTGCATGCCAATGTTTGAATGGCGTTCATTATTTCTTTGGGATATATTCCAAGGAGTGAGATTGCTGGATCACATGATATTTCTATTTCTAGTTTTTTAAGAGAGTGCCAAATCGATTTCCATAGTGGTTGAACCATTTTACAATCCCACAAACAATGTAGGAGAGTTCCAATCTCTGCACATCCTCTTCAGCATTTATTACTCTGTGTTTTTTTATTATTGCCAGTTTTGTTGGGGTAAAATAGTATCCCATTGTGGTTTTGATTTTGGATTTCTCTGATGGCTACTGATTGTGAACATTTCCTCATGTATCTGGCAACCTGTATGTCTTCTTTAGCGAAGTGCCTGATCATATCATTTGCTCATTTTTTTAATTGCGTTATTTGTCTTTTTGTTGTTGAGGTTTAGCGTATCTTGTAGATTAGAGAGATTAGGCAGCAGTCAGAAGCATGGTGGACAAATATTCGTTCCCATTCTGTAGGTAGTCTTTTTAATCTTTTCATGAAGGCTTTGGATGAGCATAAGTGTTTAATTTTTAAGAATTCCCAATTATCTATTTTCGTTTCTGATGGTTGAAGGTTGTTGGTGGTTTTTGGTAGACTGTTGGTGCCATGGATTAGCACTTCCATCATTTTCTCAATTTTTCCTTCCAAGAATTTCATTGTTTTAGCCTTTATATGTAGACCTTTGATAGATTTTTAATTAGCTTTTGTGCATGGTGTAAGGTAAGGGTCTTGTTTCATTTTTTTGCAGGTGGATATCCAACTATGCTAACACCATTTGTTGAAGAGACTGTCTTTACCCCAATTCACTGTCTTTGGGCCTTTATCAAATATCAGCTGTTCATAAGCGGATGAAGTTATATTTCGATTTTGGATTCTGTTCCGTTGGTCCATCTGCCTGTTTTTGTGCCAGTACCAGGCTGTCTTGACTATTGTAGCAGTGTAGCAGTTTTCAAGGTCAAGAAGGGTGAGGCCTTCCACTTTGTTCCTCTTCTTTAGTAAGAATTTACTTATCTATGGCTTCCTTCCTTTCTATATGAAGTTGGTGATTTGTTTCTCCATCATGTCAAAAACGTCCTTGGAACTTGAATTGGGATTGCATTGTATGTATAGATTGCTTTGAGTAGTATAGACATTTTCACAACATTAAGTCTTATTATCCAGGAGCAAGATAGATTTCTCCACTTGTATAAGTCATTTTTCATTGCTTGCAGTAGGGACTTGTAGTTTTCTATGTATAGGTTTTTTAAATCTCTGGTGAGATTTATCCTCAGGTATTTTATTGTCTTGGGGGCTTTGTAAATGTAATGATCTAGTGATTCCCTCTTTGATTGTCTCTTTGTTGTTGTATAGGAATCCCACTGATTTATATATGTTTATCTTGTATCCTGATACTTTCCTGAAGTTTTCTATTAGATTCAGTAGTTTTGGGGTGGATTCTTTGGGGTTTTCTGTGTATAAGATCATGTCATCTGCAAATAGCGATACATTGACTTCTTTGCCAATTTGGAGGCCCCTTATTTCTTTGTCATGTCCAATTGCTCAGCTAGGATCTACAGAACAATGTTGAATAGAGTGGTGACAATGGGTATCCTTGTTTACTATCCGTTCTTAAGGGGAATGTTTTCAACTTCTTTCCACTAAGTATGATGTTAGCTGTGAGTGTAGTGTAAACAGCCTTTATTCCTATTTTGCTTTGAGTTTTTAACATGAATGGGTGTTAGACTTTATCAAGTGCCTTTTCTGCATCAACTGATAGAATCAGGAGGTTCTTGTCTTTTATGTTGTTTGTGTGGTTGATTACATTAATTGTTTTCCTTATGTTAAACCATTCCTCCATCCCTGGTATGAATCCTACTTGGTCATGATGAACTATTTTTGTTGTTGTTGCTGTTGATGTTTTGTTGAATTCTGCTAATTAGGATTTTGTTAAGGATTTTTGTGTCTAAGTTCATGAGTGATATTGGTCTGTAATTTTCCTTTTTTATGCTGTCTTTACCTGGTTTTGGTACCAGTGTTACACTAGCTTCATAGAATGAATTTGGGAGTATTCCATCCTTTCCTATGCTCTGGAATACCTTTAGAAGTAGTGGTGTTAACTCTTCTCTGAATGTTTGATAGAATTCTGCAGTGAAGCCATCCAGGCCAGGGCTTTTCTTGGATGGAAGTTTTTAAATTACCTTTTCTATTTCTTCTTTTGTAATGGGTTTGTGTAGTTGTTCTACCCGCCTCCTTTCTATCCCTGATTTCCCATGTCCATTCAACCAACTCCTATCCCTTTCTACCTTCTTATCTTGCTTCCGGACAGAAGCTGCCCATTTGGCCTCACACAACTGGCTGGCAACTTCCAAACCCAAAAGCCAAGCCAAGTGCTGTCGAGTTGGATCTGACTCATGGTGACCAAAGCCAAAATCATTTTCATTACAAGCATAATTTTGTGTATTATAGTCCAGTCTAATCTTTCTCTGAGGAGTTGCCTTCCAGAATTGTTTCAGTTCTGAGCTAACGGAGAGTTCAGAGGCCATGTCTTCCAGCATCTTCCCAGTCTCAGTCAGATCACAAAGTCTGGTCTTTCTACTAGAACTCAAGTTCAGTACTCCACTTTTTTTCTACTCCATCAAGGTCTCTGTTGTATTCCCTGTCTGGGTGGATATGGGTGGTAGCTGGGTACCATCTGATTCTTTTGGCCTCGTGCTTATGTAGCCTCTGGCTTATGAGACCCTTTATGCCTCTTGAGCTCATATTTTCCTCATGTCTTTGGTGTATTTCCTTCTCCTGTGCTTTAGGTATGTTGAGACCAATAGATGCATCTTAGACGGCTGCTTGCTAGCTTTTTAGACCCCGGATGCTAGTCACCAAAGTGAGAGGTAGGGCATTTTATTAGGAAGTTTTTAAAAATTTTTATTTAACATAACTGAGTGAAAATGTACATTCATGTATAAATTTACATGCCCACCTATATGCAGCTTCCACTCCTCTCCCTGTCCGGTGAGTGCACACTATTCCTCTCTGCTCCATACATGTCTCATACAACCAACAGCCTCCTTTCCCCTCCTCTGTGTCCACTCCCCTTCCTCCAGCCACAGGTCAGCAAGATGATATCTTATAGATGTATAGAACCATAAAGTGCTTCCAATATATGGTCACTCTGCATTGCCAAGTCCAATCCATTCCTGTCCAAAGAGTGGACCTTTGTTATAATTTATGGGAAAGGGCAGCATCAGGGCCAGGGGCCATGCTCTCAGAGGAACCCTAAAACCACTGGACCATCAACTGAGGTCTTTTAGTGGAGATCTCATGATGCACCCCTTTTTATTCTTGTGTTGCCAGTGAGACTCCTCTCTGTGAGCTCCATCGTGGCTATCACTGGTGGTGGACGGGCACCATCCGGTTCTTCCAGTCCCAAGTCGATGTAGGCACCCACTCTTGTGGGTCTCTCTGTCTTCTCGGTTGTCTTTACCGCATGTCATTTTGGTCCTCGGTGAGCATCCGTTCATGCTCAGTTGGGACCATTTGCTGTGTCCTCGGATGGCAGCTTGGCAGCTTTTAAGACCCCAGATGCCACTCACCAATGTGGGGTGCAGAGAGCTCTCTTAGCAAAATGCTAGTTGTGCAAATTGGCCTGGAATTCGCCTAAGAGCATGGTCCCCCACCCCCCGCCCCAGCTACTCTATCCTTGCAGTAATGAGTTAAGATGGAAGGAGTACTCAAGTTATGCTGAAGTCCACTTAATGTTGTTCTTGTTTCTAATGTGTGCTATCACCACTTTCTCCCAACTAGATTTCTAGTAACTATCTAAACTAAACCCTCCCCCCTTCACCCTCCCTCCCTTGCAGCTGTCAAAGAGTCTTTTCTTCTATACACAAGTCTGTTTTTGAGATCTTATCGTAGAGGTCTCATACAGTATTTGTCCCTTTGTCGCGGACTACTTTCACTGAACATAATGTCTTCCAGTTGAAACCAGGTTAGGAGATGTTTCCTGGAATCATCGTTATTCTTTATCATTGTGTAGTGCTTCATTGAGTATATGTACCATAGTTTACCTATCAATTCTGTTGTTGGGCATCTGGATTGATTCCATCTTTTGGCTATTGTGGACTGTGCTGCAGTAAACATTCTGGTGCATGTGTCTGTTGGTGTGAAAGGCCTTGATTCTGTAGGATATATTCCAAGTAGTGGAATGACTGGGTCAAATGATATATCGATATGCATTTTTTTAAGGAAGTGCCAGATTGCCTTCCAAAGAGGCTGGACCATTTTGCAACTCCACCAACAGTGTAGGAGGGTTCCACTTTCTCCACAGCCTCTCCAGCATTTGTTATTTTGTGTTTTCTGGATCGTGGTCAATCTTGTTGGGGTGAGATGGCATTTCATTGTTGTCTTGATTTGAATTTCTTTAATAACTAAAGATTGGAAACATGTCCGCATGTGCATTTTGGCTGCCTGGATCTCCTCTTTAGTGAACTGTCTGTCCATCTCCTTTGCCCATCACTTAACTGGATGGTTTATCTTCTTCTTACTGATATTTTGTAGTATCTTATAGATTATGGAGATCAGGCGTCGGTCTGACATAGAGTTGCCAAATATTTTTTCCTATTCTGTGGGTGTTCTTTTAATTCTATTAATAAAGTCTTTGGATGAGAAAAGTGTTTGATTTTTAATACTTCCCATTTATCTATTTTCTCTTCTGTTGATTGAGGTTTCTTTGACAGATTTTGGAGTCTGTCCTCATTGTGTATTAAAACTTTCATTGTTGTTCCTACCTTTTCTTGGATGAGCTTTATCGTTTTAGGTTTGATATTTAGGTCTTTTATCCAGTTGGAGTTGGTTTTTGTATAAGGTGTAAGATATGGATCTTGATTCAGTTTCTTGCAGATGGATAACCAATTTTGCCGGCACCATTTGTTGAAGATACTGTTTTTACCCCAGTTTAATGTCTTAGGGCCTTTGTCGAATATCAACTGTTCATAGGCAGATGGTGTCATCTCTGGGGTCTCAATTCTGTTCCATTGATCGATCTGTCTGTTCTTGTACCAGTACCAGGCTGTTTTGACCACTGTGGCAGTGTAGTATGTTTTAAGGTCGGGTAATGAGAGGCTTCCCAGTGTGTTCTTCTTCTTTAGTAGTACCTTACTTATCCAAGGCTTCTTCCCTTTCCAAACAAAATTGGTGATTCGTTTCTCCATCTCATTAAAAAATGATGCTGGAACTTGTATTCGGATTGCATTATATAAATAAATTGCTTTAGGTAAAATAGACATTTTCACAATGTTAAGTCTTCCTATCCATGAGCAGGGTAGGTTTTTCCATTTATCAAAGTCTCTCTTGGTTTCTTGTAGTAAGGGCTTGTAGTTCTCTTTGTAAAGGTCTGTTGTTTCTCTGGTTAGATTAATTCCTAGGTACTTTATCTTCTTAGGGGCTATCGTACATGGTATTGATTTGATAATTTCCTCCTTAACAGTCTCACTGTTGTTGTAAAGGAATCCTACTGATTTACTTATGTTTATCTTGTATCCTGAGACTGCTGAACTCTTCTATCAGTTTGAGCAGCTTACTTAGAGATTCCTTGGCATTCTCTGCATATACAATCATATCATCTGCGAACAGGGAGATTTTAAATTCCTCTTTGGTGATGCAGATGCCCTTTATTTCTTCGTCTTGTCTAATTGCTCTGGCTAGAACTTCTGGCACAATGTTGAATAGGAGAGATGAGAGTGGGCATCCTTGTCTAGTTCCTGATCTCAAGGGAAAGTCTTTCAGTCTCTCTCCATTCAGGATGATGTGGGCAATTGGCTTTGTATAAATGGCCGTTATTGTGTTGAGGAATTTGCCGTCTATGCCCATTTGGCTAAGAGTTTTTAACATGAATGGGTGTCAGACTTTATCAAATGCCTTTTTGGCATCAATGGACAAAATCAGGTGATCCTTGTCTTTTGTGTTATGTATGTCGTTAATCACATTAATTGTTTTTCTGATGTTGAACCAGCCTTGCATCCCTGGAATGAATCCCACTTGGTCATGATGGATTATTTTCTTGATGTGTTGTTGTATTCTGTTGGCAAGAATATTGTTGAAGATTTTTGCGTCTAGGTTCATGAGTGACATTGTCTTTGTTGGATCTTTCCCTGGCTTAGGTATCAGGGTTATGCTGGCTTCATAGAATGAGTTTGGGAGTACTCCATCCCTTTCTATACTGCGAAAATATTCTCAGTAGTATTGAGGATAACTCTTCTTTAAGTGCTTGGTAGAATTCTGCCGTGAAGCCATCTGGGCCCGGACTTTTTTTGATTGGCAGTGTTTTGATGACCTTTTCAATCTCTTCCTTTGTGATGGGTTTATTAAGTTGTTCTGCTTCACATTGTGATAATTTATGTAGGTGGTATGAGTCAAGGAATCTGTCCATTTCCCCTAGGTTTTCAAGTTTGTTAGAGTAAAGTCTTTCATAGTATTCTGTTACGATATTTTTTATTTCTGTTGCATCTGTGGTGACAACTCCCCTCTCATTTCTAATTTGGATTGTTTGTTTCCTTTCCTGCTTTTCTTTAGTAAGTTTAGCCAGTGGTTTATCAATTTTGTTGATCTCTTCAAAAAACCAGCTTTTGGTCTTTTCAATTTTTTCACTTGTTTTTCTATTCTCTAATTCATTTAGCTGTGCTCTAATCTTTATGATCTCCTTTCTTCTAGTGCCCGAGGGGTTCCTCTGTTGTTCTCTTTCCACTTGTTCAAGCTGTAGAGTTAGTTCCTTGATTTGGTTTCTTTCTTCCTTCCAAATGTGTGCATTTATGGAGATAAACAGACCTCTGAGCAATGCTTTCGCTGTATCCCATAGGTTCTGGTAGGAAGTGTTTTCGTTCTCATTGGAATCCATCAATTTCTTTAATTTATCCTTGATTTCCTCTATAACCCATGTTTTTTTGAACAAGATGTTGTTCAGTTTCCAAGAGTTCCACTTTCTATCTATGCTTTTTCTGCTATTGATTTCCACTTTGATGGCTTTATGATCTGAGAAGATGCTTTGCAGTAATTCAGTGGTATGGATTTTGTTGAGCATCGCATTATGGCCTATCACGTGGTCAATTCTGGAGAATGTTCCATGTGCACTGGAGAAGAAGGTGGAGTTGTCTGGTGATGGGTGGAAAGTTCTGTATATATCAATGAGGTTTAGTTGGTTAATTGTGGCAATGAGGTCTTCTGTATCTTTACTGAGCTTTTTTTTAGATGATCTGTCTAGTAATGAGAGTGGAGTGTTAAAGTCTCCCACTATTATTGTGGAGTCATCTAACTCTCTTTTGAGCGTAGTCAGTGTTTCTTCGACATTTAGGTGCTCTGACATTAGGTGCATAAATATTTAATATAGTTAAGTCTTGCTTGTGTACTGAACCTCTCAGCAATAAATAGTGTCCATCTTTGTCCACGATGGTGGATTTGACATTAAAATTGATTTTGTCTGAGATTAGAATTGCCACCCCTGCTCTTCTTTGTTCATTGTTAGCTTGATATATATTTTTCCATCCTTTAATTTTCAGTTTGTTCCTGTCTTTAGGTCTCAAGTGAGTTTCTTGTAGACAGCATATGGATGGGTCGTGTCTTTTGATCCAAGATGACACTCGGTGTCTCTTTACTGGAGCATTCAGTCCATTCACATTCAATGTAATTATTGATAGGTATGTGTTCACTACTGCCATTGTGATATGTTTATTTTTTTTGTTGTTCTTATTAGTCTGCTCTGGGACACTCTTTTTTGTGAGTTGATTTTTCACCTTTTTCAGAGCTGGTTTTATAGTTGTTGAGACTCGTGTGATAGATTTCTTGAAATGGTGTGATACATCTTTGTTGTGCTTTACAGTTGCCCCTATGAACCCCCTCAATAAACGATTTATAGACCCAATTTTAATTACTACCGGTCTTGTCACCTTCCTCTCCATCTGGAAGGACTATAATGACTGTAGTACATCCCTCTTTGTATTATGATTACACCATAGTTTTCATGATGATCACTGGATTGCTCTTTCCATATCAAAGCTGCAATTTACTTTGGAGCCTTCCCTAAATGAGTAGAGTATTGAGTAGTGTGTCGTTCTAAAATATAAAGTTAGTGGTTTCGTTCTTCTAAGCCAAAGCCTAGAACTTCTTTCAGTATTTCTTGTGGTTTGGGTTTGTTTTTTACAAAGTCTCTGAGTTTCTGTTTATCTGGGAATGTCTTAATTTCATTTTTGTATTTGAAAGATAGTTTTGCAGGATATATAATTCTTGGTTGGAAGTTCTTCTCCTTCAAGACTTTGAATGTGTCGTGCCACTGTCTCCGTGCCAGCATGGTTTCTGCTGAGAAATCTGGCAAGAGCCTACAGGGTTTCCCTCTGAATGTTAGCTTTGCCTTGAGTCTTGCTGCCTTTAAGAGTTGCTGCTTATGTCTCATTTTGTTAAGCTTGATTAGAATATGTCTTGGAGTCTTTCTTTTGAGATCTATATTGGGTGGCATACGATATGCATCTGAGATGTCTATGTTCTCTTCCTTCATGATTTCTGGGAAGTTTTCTTTCAGCAGCTCAGCAACAATACTCTCTGTGTTCTCAGATGTCTCACCCTGTTCAGGGACTCCAGTTAATCGAAGGTTGTTCCTCTTAATAGAGTCCCACATGCTTCTTAATGTTTCTTCATTTTTCTTGTTTCTTTTGTCTGATTTCTGCTCATAGACGCTGGCCTCAGTAGCTCTGTCTTCCAAGTCAGAATTTCTTTTTTCCATTTGTTCCATTCTGTTTTCTTGGCTTTGCATGGAAGTTTCCATGTTTTATTTTCTTCTTGATCTGTTGGATTTCAGAGTACTGGTGTTCCATCAGATCGAACAACTTGCTTAATTTTTCATTTTGTTCTGCTGCATTTTGTATAAGGTCTAGAAGGGCTCCGTATATAATCAATTTGTATTCACTTCCTGATGCTTTCATAAAAGTTTCTTCATCTGGAAAACTCCTTGGTTGCTTTGTTTCAGAGCCTTCTGAAGCCATGAGTGTTTGCTTGTATGCCACAATTCTCTGTTGCTTTTTGGGTCCCATGTGAGTATATAGAGTCTGGAAGAGGTACTGTGAGGATGGATTGCAAATGTTTCTCTAGGCTGTCTTCAAATGTAAAGCAAAAGTTATCTGACCAGTTCACAAGTCAGTTAGGTTTTCAGGTGTAGAGGTCCCTCTTCTCATCTGACAAAGTAAGCGCCACTATATCCAACCCCAGATGATAACAAACTAGTTCAGAATACAGCAATGCTACTGCCCTGTTGGCCTCTGCTGACAGGGCCTAGCCTTAGCCAACATTGCGTCGAGTACTGGTTTTGTGATAGAAAAGCGCTCTCCTGTGGGCAGGCTGTGGCTCCCAAGCTAAGAATTAGGTCCAGCTGTGGCCACTGTATCCAAGATGGCACCCTCCACACAGGCAGCAGACAGAGGGGCTAAAGGTGCTGAGAGGTAGTGATTCCTCTGCTTCTGTTGCAGGGCCCCCAACGTAGGCAGCACTGTGCAAAATCACTACTTTTCTGTCGGAGAAGCACTGTCCCGTTCGCAGGCGCCGGCTCCCAGGCTAAGAATGAGGTCCCGCTAAAATCTTCGTACCAACATGGCGTCCTGCACACTGACTGCGAAGCTCCGCACAAACCTGGCTTAGGCAGCTACAAAACGAAAGGCTCAAAGTGTCTAGATTAACAGAGTCCCGAGCCTGGCTCTCAGAATATGGGAATTTCGCCTGCCTGTCCCCCAGGAGCGCGTCTGAGTCCAGCCGCCAGTCAAGACCCAGCTCCGCCCGCCAGCTGAGACAGAGGAAAAAAGAAGTCAAAATGGTGCGTTTACCTTCCGTCTGTGAGACCCCGGGCTAGCCAGGAGCAGGAGTCAGTGAAAGAGAGGAGGTTTTTCGCTGAGTGGTATGAAGTCCCAATTAACAGCTCTGTGCCATGTCCTGAGGCTGATTAGGTGATCAGAAGGCTCCATTTGATTGTCAATTCAGGTCTTGGTTTCCAGAGGGATATAAGGAGACGTGTGCTTAGTCCGCCATCTCGACTTCGCCCCTTATTAGTCATTTTTTAATACAAATTGACCCAGATCTCCCCAGACACTATGGTTCCCAGATACCTGCCACACTGTTCCTCAAAATGTTTGGCTATATTCAGGAAACTCCTTAACTTTTGGTTCAGTCCAGCTGTGCTATGTGACATGCTTTTACATAAATCCCAAACAACTCTGGGGAGAGCACTGTATTTCAGGCAGTGACAGAAGAAAGATTTGAAATAGAAGATACAACATTTGAAAAGGATTTTCTATTACTCTGAGATTTTCCTACCCCCCACCTTTCTTTTAACCACCAATGACTTCTGGTTCCACACCTGATGGTTAAGATCCTGCACGTGTCTCACATAGACTCTGAGTAAATTCTTTGTGACTGGAACAGCCAGTTTCTTTTACTACTTTCAGAGAAAAATGGGATGTTTATACTACATCAATGTAACTACTGATAAAATAAAGTTTGAGACCACAATTGCTCCTCCTGACAAGCAATTTGGAAATTTGACAGAGACCACATGCCAACATTTTCACCTTTGTCTGGACACTTGAAGTCAGTTAACTCAACCATGTCCTCTATTCCTGTTATTACTAGCTACTTCCAAAATGTAAACTCTTCCAGCTACCTTCTGTTTATGTGTACTTATTCCAATGCGTTCATCTCCCATGACTATTTATTACTGCACTCCTTACACTTGACTTTCTCCTCTGAGCACTGGAACTCTCATTTTATTGTGAAAAAAAAAAAACAACTCCATTCTCTCCTCTTCCTTGTCACAGAATTCTTTACCACTTCCAAATTCTAAATGAAGGTTCCCTTGGTGCTGCAAATGATAAATGTGCTTGGCTACTAATGGAAAGGTTGAGGTTCAAGACTACCCAAAGGTGCTGCAGAAGAAAGGCCTGGCAACCTAGTTGTGAAAAATCAGTCATAAAAAACTTTATTGGGCACAGTTCTCTGACACATGTGTGGATCCCATGAGTAGGAGCTGACTCTAGAACAATTGGTATTAATTCTAACTGAAAAATAATTCTTCTAAGAATTCTCCTGTAGCCTTCCTGATTTGAAGTGATTTTTCTTCCATATTCCCTGTGTATTTATTGCGGCATAAAAAACTATCCCAACAATTAAAGGCTTAAAACAACTGTTTTGCTTTGCTCACAATTTTGTGAAGGAGGAGTTTAGGAGGGGATTAGCTGGGCATTTTTTCTCTGACCCATGTGGCATCAACTGAAGAAATTGCAGCTGAAAGATTCACTTCTAATATGGCTTTTTCACTTATAGGCCTGATGCTTCAGAGTTTCTTAACCTCTGTCTCTCTTCCCAAATACTATCTCATTCTATAGGGCTTCTTCACGTGGCTTGAGCTTCTTCACAGCATGACAGTCTCGAGTATACAGTTTTGTTACATAATGGATGGCCTTCCCCCACAGGGAATGTTCCAAGAGACTGAGGCAGTAGCTATAAACCATTTTATGACCCCATCCGGAATATCACTTAAGCCATATTCTGTTAGCCAGAAAGTCACTGAAGTCCACCTATAATGAAGGGGAGGGGAGTTAGTTCCCACTTCTCAGTGGGTGAAGTGGCAAAGAAACTGTGATCAACTTCAATCTACCACATGTCTCATTTCAGAGATCAGAGATGAGATTGCATTCTCCCAGCTCCCTTTATTCTTACTTCCAACTAAATCCTCCATCCCCTTAAATTTGGGCTCTGGCCCCCATGGTGCTAATGCCTTACTGTTCCTCACGGCTCCAATAGATGTTTTCAGTTTCAGCTTACTGATCACAGCAGCATATGGCATGTTGACCAATTCCCTAGAGGATAAGACACCACAGTGTGATAAAGTGTCAAGATGATGGAACTAGAAGGTGCTTTAGCTGCACGTAGGAGAGGATTTTTGTGGGAGCCTCAAGGAAGGCTTTTTAGAGGAGGTAAGTAGAGACTTAAAGAATGAGTGAAAATAGGCAGAATGAAACTGAGAAGTGTGAAAGGATGTTCAGGTAGAGTAACTAGCACAAAAAAAAAAGTTATGGATTTGAGAAACCCCAAGATACAGGCAGAGCACCATCATTGCCAAGCCAAGTGCTGTCAAGTCAGATCCAACTCATGGCATCATCATTACTGGTGCCATATATTTGAGGAAGCAGATGGCTGGGGAGAAAGGAGGGGAGATCAGAAGGGGCTTCCATGACATGGAGGCCCCAGTGTGCAGTGGGAGGCAAATAATGTCTAATATGTGTGCTCTACATTCCAGATTCCACTCGTAGATCCCCATTGCCAGTCTAAAAATTGCCTTGTAAGCATTGAGCAGTCTATTTGTAGATTAGACTTTGGCTGTCATTCCTTGGTCTCTGCACTTACACCTTCATTTATCTCTATATTTTTCCCTTTGCATTCTGGCAGAATTTCTGAAGTTTTCTCTTTACATTATGGGTTCCATTTTCTGCTGAGTCAGTTTTGCTAATTACACTTTCCAATGCAGATTTTAATTTTATTACTGCCTTTTTGAATATCTTGCAATCTTTTCATGTACAGCACTTATTTTCTTTTCAGCTGCTTCTGTTTTCTATTATTAAATCGTATGACTTTCCTAGATTAACACTAAAAATAGTTTTATAAATTTTATTGAGATAATAAAGCGGAAATTTCCTAAGATTTTTCTCTCAATTTCTGCAGCGATTACATTTCAGCCTTGTTTTTCTTCTGAATTCTTGATGAATTATCTTCTCTTGTAAGTACAGCAGAATTTTTCATGGGCCCTGATTGTGATTTTTTTTTTAAATCATGCTTAATAAGGAAAAGTTGATACTGATTTATATTTGCAGTAGGTAGAGACTTAATCACCCTCATTCATTTCCACCATCTTCTTGAAAGCAGAGAAAATTTCCTTCTCAGCTGTAAAGTCAGATGCTGGTTTGGTTTGCATAGCTATGACCCCCAAATTCTTTGCTCTACAAGCATGAATTTATAGATCTGCTAAACTGGTGTGGAAAGTTCTCTTCTTCAACCATCCCATTCTTTGAAGAATACACAAGTGATGATGGTGTTGAAGAAGGAGGAAGGGGAGGAGAAAGAAAAGGAAGGGGAAATAACTTCAGCTACTCTACCAGGCACTGCCTTAAGATCTTTACCTTGATTATTTCACTTAATGCTCTTAAGAAGTCTATGCAATAGCTACTGTTCCTACCCCATTTCACTTGTAAGAAAATTAAGGTTTGAATAGACTAAGTAACTCAAAGTTTTCTGACAAGTAGTAATAAGCAATAGGATTCCACCCCGGGTCTTCCTGATTCTAAGGTCCATGCTCTTGAGCACGATGTAATACTCTGTTCTATAGAGGCTCTTACTTGACCAGTTTGTGTGCATACCAGTCTTCCACTCTCCTCTGTCTGCACATACACATCCTGCCCCATGGAGCTACACATTCCAGGATACACTGGCCCATCATACCTCCCCTTTACTTTCAACTAGTCATCATGGTGTGCATGGAACCTGTAAAAGGAAGTTGGGGAAAGGGATGATAGGAAGATGATGACTCTTTTCAAAGACAGTTCTCATTTTGTCTGTCATAGCTTTGTGCTTTGAGCTAGGAGCAGAGAGTAGAAGTGGCCCTAGTGTTCTTCTATCCACTTCTGAGGTATGCAATACCATTCAAAGGTTGAGCATATTTGGCTAGTGAATGTGTTTCTTAAGTCACACATACATATGATATAGTTGAAACTTTCTCCTTGCTTCCACACTATGCTTGATTCTCCCCCTTGGTTTATTTTGCTACCTCATTCTCATCATTAATTTGCTATACTATTACAAAGTTTCCCTTTGATTATGTTTTTATACATTTTTAACAGGAAAATATGAGAAAGTTAAATAAAAAGCTTTTAACTAGCTATTTTGATTCTAAACCTTTGCTCTCTTTTCAATTTACTTTTTCAGTAATAATCTAGGAAAAAGAAACATTAACAAATCTCCAGCTTTGATTCTACATGTATATTGGGATGAATTTAAATAAATAAGGTATTTAGTAAGTACTAGGAATGTGCAAAGTATGGTGCTCAGTACTGTGAGGATATAGATATATATTAAAAAAAAAAAAACAAAAAACATTGCTACCAAATCGATTCTGACTCATAGCAACCCTATCGGTCAGAGGAGAACTGTCCCATAGAGTTTCTAAGGAGAGCCTGGTGGATTTGAACTGCCGACCTTTTGATTACCAGCCATAGCACTTAACCACTATATAACCAGATATACGGAGAGAGTAATTCTTACCTTCAGGTGCCTAGTGAGAGGGACAATTCACTGTCCACACTTTTTTTTTTTTTTTGATCCCTGTGGCACTACCACTAATCTAACAAAGTGCTATGAGATCTCAAATGGGAGGAACTACTTTCTATGGTGTCCCTGGAAAACAGCATCCAGGATATCTTAGGTTGAGTTCCTCTAGAAGCAGATAGTGGGAATAGCATATGAGCAAAAGGTTTATTTGGGAGATGATGATCCCAGGAAGCCTGATAGAGTGTACAAATGAGCAATTTACTGGTATGGTCAATTGGGGTTCAATCTCACTGAGGACCTCTGGGAAATGGAGAAGAATCTACTCCAATGTTTTTCTTTGAGGGAGGTGGAAGATGAGACATTTATTTACCAAATCTTGTTCATCATTACTTGAAGACTCTGCCAAAGGGTGTTATTTTCTGGTACTTTAACCTGTGCATGGTGAGGTTTGGCTGAGACACAGATAGTATCTGCTTCCCTGGAGTAGGCAGCTTTTAAACTGAACCTTAGAAGATGAGGTTTTCAGCAAGTTGTGATGGGGGAATAAGCATTTTGGCATGCAAGATTAAAAGGACTAGAGTCAGTATTTATGCAAATAATAATAAAGCACCAAAGTTTAAAAATGATGCACATTTTAAAAACTACAAAAAAGTCAAGGTTATTGCTATAAATATTCATTCTCACTCCCTTGCTTTGACTGGGAGAGAACTTAGCTCTTCAGAATTAGCTCAGAGGGAATTGTGCTTCACTAGCAGCCTGCTTCTTTTAGTTAATACCTGAGTTGCTTTGACTTATTGTACTGTTTTCTTTCTATGCAGAATTCTGGAGTTTTACCAACATTTTAACGTGACCGTGTGAGTTGTGATGTTGCACATGGGAACTTCATTTCTTGTATGTGTCAGTTTAGGGAAAATGCTAAGGACTGCTGATACAATGCACAGAAGTGTGACAGACACATTTAAGGAATAACAAATAACCCGGTGGCTGGATCATAGCTTGTAGCATGTGAGGAAGGGGGCTGAGAGTAGGTGAAGAAGGGAAAGGAAAGGTTTTATATAAATGTATAGCTATGCAATGACTGGTTATTTCAATAACAGACAGTATTAAATATGTATGTGCTGTTTTTGCTGTTGTTAACTACCTTTGAGTTGAGTCTGACACATGGCATCCTTACATACAACAGAACGAAATGGTGCCGAATCCTGTGCCATCCTCATAATCACTGGCATGGCTGAGTTCATCACTGTGACTAATGTGCCAATCCATCTCACTGAGAGTTTCTCACACACTCGACCCTCTACATCATCAAACATGAGATCCTTCTTCAGCAAGTGATCCCTCCTGGTTATGTGTCCAAAGCAAGTGAGTCAGACAATGCTCTGTTGTGATCCATAGTTTTTTGTTGCCTAATTTTCAGAAATATATTGCCAGGCCTTTCCTCCTTTTCTGTCTTAATCTGGAAGGCCTGATGAAACCTGTCCACCATGAATGAACTTACTGGTATACAAAATACTGGTGGAATAGTTTCCAGCATCACAGCAATATGAAATCTGTCACATGCTGGGAAACTGACAGAAGGGTGGATTTATATCCACAACACACGTACAATTAAGTATATATGTAGAGGTGTGTGTGTGTGTTTCCTAACTAAATTCTGGGGATATTTGTATTTGGCAAACTCTTCCAGGGCCTCAAATTCAGCATTTCTGAAAAAAAAAAAAAGAGCAACTACACATCTCAGGAGTAAAGATGGGACATGTGCATTGTCTTTTCCTTGCATGTGTGAGGAGAAATATCATCCCATATTATCTACTTCCCAAAACATGATTGGACCCCCAAGTGAAAGTCATGTGAGGCTTCTTTAAAAAAAAAAAATTCATTGTGCTTTAAGTGAAAGCTTACAATCCAAATCAATTTGCCGTAGAAAATTGCCACACATACACTACTATGCAGCTCTAGCTGCATTCGCCACCCTGTGATAACACATCCTCCTTTCTACTCTGTACTTTTCATGTCTGTTTAACCAGGTGACCCCAGAAACCACAGTCCCTAGAGCTCTGACCTTGCTACTCTGTCCTTCAAAATGTTGGGTTATATTTAGAAATCCTCTTAGCTTTTGGTGTAGCTCAGCTGTGCTGACCTCCGTTCTACTACTGAGCGCTGTCATTTCCTTCACCTAACCCAATTCCTGTCTACTGTCTAATCTATGGATGCCTCTCTTCCTCTCTCCCTCCTAACCTTTGTAATCATGAAAGACTATTTTTTTCTGTTCTTAAACCTTTTCTTACGTCATTATAATAATGGTCTCATACAAAATTTGTCCTTTTGCAACTAATTTTGCTCAGCATAATGTCTTCCAGGTGACTCCATGTGATGTTTCCTAAGATCATCATTCTTTTTTTATCATTGCATAATATTCCACTGTGTGTCTTTACCATAGTTTGTTTATCCAGTCATCTGTTCATGGGCACCAAGTTGATTCCATCTTTTTGCTATTGTGGGCAGTGCTGCAATAAACGTTGGTGTGCATGTATCTATTTATGTGACAACCCTTATTTCTCTAGGATATATTCCAAGAA
Source organism: Heterohyrax brucei (assembly GCA_028571685.1). Taxonomy (NCBI): domain Eukaryota; kingdom Metazoa; phylum Chordata; class Mammalia; order Hyracoidea; family Procaviidae; genus Heterohyrax; species Heterohyrax brucei. The sequence continues at coordinate 60,393,783 of CM053166.1, forward strand.
GTGGGGTTGCTGGATCATCTTGTATTTCTATTTCTAGCCTTTAAAGAAAGTGCCAAATTGATTTCCAAAGTGACTGTGCATTTTACCTTCCCACCAGCAGTATAGAAAAGTTCCAGTCTCTCCAAAACCTCTCCAATATTTATTATTTTGTATTTTATGGATGAATGCCAGACTAGTTGGGGTGAGATGGTGTCTCATTGCAGTTTTGATTTGGATTTCTCTAATGGCTAATGATCATGAGCATTTCCTCATATATCTGTTAGTGTCATGGATGTCTTCTTTAGTGAAGTGCTTAGTCATGTCTTTTGCCTATTTTTTAATTGGGTTATTTGTCATTCTCTTGTTGATGTTTTGCAGTACCTTATAGATTATGAAGACTACACTCTGATCAAATTTATGGTAGCCATGTTTTCCCCTAGTCTGTAGGTTGTCATTTTACTCTTTTGGTGAAATCTTTGGATGAGCATAAGTGTTTGATTTTTAGGAGTTCCAACTTATCTGTTTTGTCTTCTGGTGTTCGTGTACTGTTAGTAATGTTTTATAATCTGCTTGTGCCATGTGTTAGGGCTCCTACTTTTTCTTCCACAGTATTTACTGTTTAAGATTTTATATTTAGGTCTTTGATCCATTATGAGTTAGTTTTTGTGCATGGTGTGAGATATGGGTCTTGTTTCTTTTTGTCCTTTATTTTTTTTTGATCAGATGGATATGCAGCTATGCCTATACTATTTGTTAAAGAGATTATCTTTCTCCCATTTTATGGACTTTGGACCTTTGTAAAATATCAGTTGCTCATAGGTGGGTTATTTTATAGCTGGATTCTCAATTCTGCTCCAATGGTCTATGTATCTTTTTTTTTGTACCAGTACCAGGTGATTTTGACTACCATGGTGATGTAATAGGTTCTAAACTCAGGTAATGTGAGTTTTCCACTTAGTTCATCTTCAGTAATGCTTTACTTACCTGGGGCTTCTTCCTCTTGTGTATAAAGTTACTGGTTCATTTTTCCATCTCATTAAAAATGTCATTGTAACTTGCATTGAGATTGCATTGTATTGATAAATTGTTTGGGGTAGAATAGTCATTTTAATGAGGCTGCATCTTCCCATCCATGAGCAAGGTAGGTTTCTCCACTTATAAGGTCTGACAATTATGTTCATGAACTTTCCACCATGCCTTTATGTCGGCAGCACTGTACAAACAACTCATAAGGTTTCATAACCTTGGCATATCAGTGTCTCACAGCTATGTTCATGTCAACATGTGGTGGTGTCTTCCTGAGTGGCATTCATTATTCTTGTTGCATGTTTTTGTTTGCTGTTGAGAGAATGTTGGAGCTTGAATTAGACCAACGAGCAAACATTAAATTTCTTGTTAAACCTGGCAAAGGTGGAAGTGAAATCAAGGACACGTTAGTCTAAGTTTATGGGGATAATGTCATGAAGAAAACTGCAGTGTACAAATGGATTCAACATTTATCTGAGGGGAGAGAAAGTGTCACTGATGAAGAGAGAACAGGCCAGCCAGTAATGAGCACAACTGAAGAAACTATCACAAACAATTGTCAAATTGTTCATCAGAATCATTGGGTGACTGTGAAAAGCACAGCAGATCAAGTAAACATTGATAAGCAATTAGGAAAATTGTAACTGAAAATCTTGGCATGAGAAAGATGTGTGCAAAAACAGTCCCAAAAGAGCTCATTGAGGAACAAAAACAAAGGAGAATAGTTTACCAAGACCCTTTGGAGAGGCAAAAAAATGTTTTGGGCTGTGTTATCATTGGTGATGAAACATGGGTGCACCAAACAACCCTGAAACAATGTGTCAAGGTGCACAATGGAAGTCAGCCAATTCTCCATGACCAAAAAAGTTCTGTTAGTCCAAATCAAGAGTCAAAACAATGTTGATAACCTTTTATGATATCAGAGGGATTGTTCATTATGAATTTGTACCAACTAGACAAACAGCTAACCAAGTTTACTGTTTGGAAGTGCTGAAAAGACTGCTTGAAAATGTTAGATGAAAGCAACCTGAATTTTTCACCTATCACTCATGGCTGTTGTATCACAACAATGCACCAGCTCATATATCACTGTCTGGGAGGCAGTTTTTAGCCAGTAAACAAATAACCGTATTGTAACATCCTACCTACTCACCTGATCAGGCCCCAAATGACTTTTTTCTTTACTTGAAGATAAAAGAAATATTGAAAGGAAGACATTTTGATGACATTCAGGACATCAAGGGGAATATGATGACAGCCCTGAGGGCCATTCCAGAAAAGAATTCTAAAATTGCTTTGAAGGGTGGACTAGGCACTGGTGTCAGTGCATAGCTGCCCAAGGAGAGTACTTCGAAGGTGACCAGAGTGATGTTCAGTAATGAAATATGTAGCACTTTTTGTGAACTTGTAAATTCTCATAGGTAGGTCTTTTTTGCAGTGGAATCTTGTAATTTTCTTCGTGTAGGTCTTTTAAGTCCTAAGTATTTCTTTTCCTTGGGAGTATTGTAAGTGGTATTCACTTTGTGATTTGAACTTTGATGGTCTCTTTTTTGGTGTAAAGTAATCCAACAGATGATTCTGCATGTTTGACTTGTATTCTGATATTTGCTGAGCTCTTCTGTTAGTTCTAGTAGTTTTTTTTTAATTATTATTATTTGGTGGATTTTTTATGGTTTTCTGTGTTATAATGCCACATCATCTACAGGTAGAGATACTTTTATTTCTTCCTTACCAAGGTTTCGTTTTAACCTGAGAAAATACCTGAAATTTTTGTCAATGTAGGTTATTAGGAGGTTGGGAGCTTGCATCTAAATTTGCACCTATTAGACAAAGAAAATATTCCATTCTGGACAGACAGCAGTCATCTCTGGTAACATAGCCCTGTGAGCCCTTGTTATTGTGTCCCCCCAGAAATGTCTGTTGATTTGATTTGGCTGTGAGTCCCAATATGGTGCCCTTCCTCCCATGTGTTGTGATATTTTCTGTTAGAGCAGTACCAGGTGACTAAGACAGCCCTCAATGCTTTGGAAACCTGAATAACCACAACACATATTACTGAAGATCTTAGCCTGAATTTCCCATCAGGCACAAGGCTGTCAACTGTGAGCAAGTGAGGTTCATTTAAAACATCTTCATTTCTGGTTTGCACAACATGGAATAGATAATGTTGTACAAGTACATGGAATACTGGATACACAGAATATTGGTGACAGAACTTGGCTTGATTTCACAAGCTGTTACCACTGTGTGGAAAATTACATTCTGAGGACAGTTACAGTACTCAAAAATACTACTTGGTTTAGGAAAAAAAATATGGGTAAGTGCTGTGTCAAATTTAATATCAATGATGAAACATAGTACTTAATACCCCAGTATTTGCTTATTCTACTTTCAAAGGTCAGCTTTTTCCAGGGTAAGAGAAACTTGGACACTATTTCTGCTCTTGTCTTTTATCCCCCAGAGCTTTCCATTCTCATCCCACTCCTCCGTAGTGGTACCATGGCTGCTGGTCAACATCTGGACTCCCTGGGCTCTATTCCCTTGATAGGCTGTTTCTCCTTTCCAAAAGCCAGTGGAAAGTTTGAAATAGGGCTAGCTACACTTCCTTTGCCAGTCTGTAATTCTGGGTTTTTTTGCTATATGTCCACACAAGACAAGGTGTGTAGGATATATTTTGCTGCAGAATTTTAAACAATTTGGGAAGGAGAACATTTAAAACTTAACTGCCATGCAATGATGTTTTCTATGGCTATTTAAGACAACCTGGTAAGTTAAACCACTAACAGGGAAGTTAGCAGTTCTATCCCTGTTCTTCACTTGTTTTTCTCCATTCATTCTTCCAAAGGGAAAAAGAAAAGTATTTTTCTATTTTATCTATCATTTTTAAGTTCTTTCTTTTTCAACTGAATTATTACTTCCAATTAGCATTCAAGGAATGTTGAGGTTCTCTCTTTTATTTTTCATGGCTCCTCCCAACTAGGAGTATCATTAGGGCTGTTGATAGTAATGGATAGGCCCTTTGTTAGACTTTTTGCCTTTTGCCAGCTACTTTCTTAGCTCTCAGTAGAGAAACTTGAGGTTACCTCTATATTAGCCAATGACCTTCGTTTTCTTCACTCACCCTCTTGCTTTTGAGGAGGATGGAAGCAAAAAGAGAGATTGTTGTTGCCGATATTTTAATGGGACAATGTTAGGTTTTCTTAGAGTGATTTTGAGAAGCCCTGTTGTGTATCTGAGCTTTAAATAAGCATAAATGGCTATTGTGAAAACTGATCATAGACGCCTGCACTCCCACACCTGTCTTCTATCTTTCAGTGTGCTCTCTGCCATGGACCTTATCTCATTGACTTAGACTTATACATTCATCTATTTCCTCCTAGATGTAATGTCTAAAACCAATTTGTTTTAGTCTTCTGAATCCCAGTATTAAGAATGGTACATAATAGGTAATAAAGAAATTGTTGTCGAATGCATTTACATCCAGGCTATTTGCCCACCTTCTGAAAGAATCCCATTTAACCAATTCTAGACCAATGGGATCTCTCTTTTGAAAAGTTTCCAGAAACCTATTTCAATATTCATTACTGAGTACAAATAGGGAAAAAGAGGAGAGGATCAGCATTTATGGAGTATCTATTCTATATCAGGTACCAAGCATAACAAAGTTTGCTTCATTTATTCTTATGCACCCCTATTAAGTAAAGAGGAAACCCTGGTTTCCTGGAGCAGTTCTACTCTGTTCTCTAGGATTGCTATGAGTTGGAATTGACTTGACAGTGGTGTTTTTGTGTTTTTTGGTTTGGTTTGGTTTATTAAGTAAGGAAACCCTGGTGTTTTAATGGTTAAGTGCTACAGCTACTAATGAAAATGTTGGCAATTTGAATCCACCAGGCATTCCTTGGAAACTCTATGAGGGCAGTTCTACTCTGTCCTATAAAGTTGCTATGAGTCAGATTCAAACCGACGGCAATAGGTTTGCATTTTTAGTATTCACTGAGAGAGTTCCTGGTGGATACAGTTAAGGCACTGGGCTGTTAAACAGAAAGTTGAGGTTCAAATCTACCTGAAAGTATCTTGGAAAAAAATGTGACAATCTACTGAAAAATCAGCGCCTTTGAAAATTCTATGGGACATAGCTCTACCCTGACCTACCTGGGGTTGCCATGAGTTGGAGTTAATTCCATGGCAACCAGTTACTTAAATGTTGTTGTTCATGCTGTTGAGTCAGTTCCAACTCATAGCAATGCTATATACAACAGAAAAAAACACAACCTGGTCCTGCACCATCCTCACAATTTTTTGCCGTGTTTGAGCCTATTGGTACTGTGTCAGTCTGTTTCATTGAGTTTCTTCCTCTTTTTCACTGACCCTTTGTCAAGCATGATGTTCTTCTCCAGGCATTGTTCCCTCCTGATAACCCGTCCAGAGTAAGTATGATGAAGTATTCCCTTCAAAGGAACATTCTGGCTGTACTTTTTCCCAGATTTGTTAGTTCCTCAGAACTCCGTGATATATTCAATATTCTTCACCAACAGCACAATTCACAGGCTTCAATTCTTATTCTGTCTTCCTTATTCATTGTCCAGCTTTCACAGGTATGTGAGGCTATTGAAAACACCATGGCTTGGACCAGGTGCACCTTAGCTCTCCAGGTGACAACTTTGCTTTTCAGTAGTTTAAGGAGATCTTTTGCAACCAGTTTGCCCAATGCAATATGTCATTTGGTTTCCTGACTGCTGCTTCCACAAGTGTTAATGGTGGATACAGTTATAATGACTGACAACTTCGATGTTTTCTTTGTTTATCAGGATGTTGCTTGTTGGTCCAGTTATGAGAATTTTTGCTTTGTTTATATGGGATCCACACTGAAGGTTGTGGTCTTTGATCCTTATCAGTAAGTGCTTCAACTCCTGTTCACTTTCAGCAAACAAGGTTGAGTCAACTTCATATTGCAAATTTTTAACGAATCTTCCACCAATCTTGATGCCTGTTCTTTTCTGTGCAGTCCAACTTTTTGGATTATTTGCTCAGCATACAGACTGAATAAATATGGTGAAAGGATCCAACAGTGAAGCACATCTTTCCTGATTTTAAGCCACACAGTATCCCATAGTTCTGTTCAAATGACTACTTCTTGGTCTATTTACAGGTTCTTCCTGAGCACAGTTAAATGTTTTGAAATTTCCATTCTTCGTAATGTTATCCATAATTTGTTATAATCCACACAGTTGAATACCTTTGCACAGAGATGAAATCTTTCTGTTTTCTCTGCTTTCATCAAAGATCTGTCTGACATCAGCAATGATATCCCTGATTCCTCTTCTGAATTCAGCTTGAATTTCTGGGGGTCCCTGGTCAATGTACTGCTGCAACTGTTTCTGAATTCCCTTCAGCAAAATTGTACTTGCATGTGATATTAAAGATATTTTTTTGATAATTTCCACACCCAGCTAGGTCACTTTTCTTTGGAATGAGCACAAATATGGATTTCTTCCAGTCAGTTGGCCAGGTAGCTGTCATCTGAATTTCTTGGTATAAAACTGCCAAATCATCATTTTACCAGAATAATTTTGGGACACGTGAAGTTAATAAATTTGCAGGCTATGAGTTGTTATTATGAAACAGAATTGAGATAAAACCCAGGACTCTTTTTCTCCAGGACACAGTTCCTTTCCATCTTATTTAATAACTTGCTACTAGAGAAAACAAAGAGACAAACCTAGTCCATTTCATATCACATTGCCAGGTTAATTTTCTTAAGGATTTCTTTTTCCTCAAAGCCACTCATTCTGAGCACATTACGTTTAGGATGATTGGCAAGACAGTATAGCCCAGTGTTAAGCATTTTCTATGGACTTCTGAGAAATCCTGGTGGCATAGTGCTTGAAAACTACAGACTGCTAACCAAAATGACAGCAGTCTGAATCTATCAGGTGCTCCTTGGATTTTGTATGGGGCAGTTCAACTCTGTCCTATAGGGTTGCTGTGAGTTAGAACCGACTCAGTGGCAAAGGTTATGGGCTTCTATGTGTCAGTGCCAATGGGAGCTCTATAATTTGGGTAGATGTGAGAGCTTTGCCCAATTTCTTAATCTCATGAAACTGCTCTGTAAAATGGACATGATTATAGTATCTACCTTACAGAATCTTTGAAGATTAAATGAGGTAGTATATGTAAGGTGCTTAGTATAGTATATAGGAAGGACTTAATAAATAGAATATACTATATATTGTTGTTGTTAATAGAACTTTATCACAGCCCTCCTGTCTAATCTTTGTTTTTCCCTTCAAAAAATTCTCCACAGCACAAACTCACCTCCAGCCAAACTGGGCTGTACTCTATGACTATTCTCTTGTTTAAATTAATACCTCCTCAATTCAGACAAATCTAATAAATTTTCTGGCTCCCTCAGGCAAAAGTGGTTGCTCCAGCTAGCCATTCTATGTATGTCAATTAGCTTCTTTCTGAACCTACTTTACGATAGATCTTTCAATGTACAAAATGGCTATGGTAGTGGCAATGGAGTTTAGGCACGGGCTTAACAACATTAACTTTGCATTACTCAGGCTACTATGGATACCACTACTATATAATGTCCACCTGACAGCATAGACACCTGAGCCCTTACATGACAATTTTTCCCTAGGAACAGAGGTAGGGGGGAGAACAGGGAAGAACAGCCATACTACTTGGTTGTATATTGGTTATGTTTGATACCTTTCATCATGAAAGGTGTGAGAATTTGTCCTGATGGAGTAATATATATATTCTGAATATGGATTGGCATTCCTGTCCATAATACTGTTGGTGGAGCCACCATTAATTAATTGTATAATATATTATTCACTACCATATATACTGTGTTACGTTGCTTCTCAACAAAGACAGAATTTTCAGGAAAAGAAGTGTATTTTAGAATGATGGTCATGAAATTTACTGTTCTTATCGTGTGCTCTACCATTTAAAAACATCCGGCCTGATCAGTTCCTGTGTAGTGCAAATGGTTAAGTGCTCTGACAATAGCTGAAAAATTGGCTGCTCGAACAAACACAGAGGTATCTTTGAAAACAGGTCTGGTGATCTGTTTCCAAAAGGTCACAGCCTTGAAAATCCTATTGACCAGTTCTATTCTACACACATGGAATTACTATGAATCAGAATTGACTTGATAGTGATTAAAAGAAAACCTAAAAAAAAAAAAATCTGGCCTTGGACTAATGGACCACAACTACCATGGCCCCCGTCAGACTAAGTCCAGTATAACTAGATGGTGCCTGGCTACCATCAGTGGTTGCTGTGACAGGGATTACAATAGAGTCCTGGACAGAGCAGGAGAAAAGTGCAGAGCATAACTCTAACTCAAAAAGAAAGGCCAGAAGTGGGGCAAAAATGGCAGAGTAGTTGACTACTTCCTGTGATCCTTCTAACAATAAAGACCCCCCAACACAAATTAATTGATTTTATATGACATTCTGGGAGCCCTAAATATCAAAGGAAATGTTGAGAAAGCAGACTGAGTGATAAGGAAGTGTGAGTAGGTACAGAAGTACATAGTATTAGCCAGACCTGACTTGACAGGAATTCGCACCCCACAGGTGGTGAGCTTGGTGAGCAGAATAGTGGCTTTTGGAAAGCATCTTCCTCATCAGGAGAGACCAAGTAGTGGAGAGACTACATACGCCTTCAGAATCTCTCACAAAAAGTGCTAGAGTGTCAAAAGCTAAGCAGATTGTGTCTAACTTGCTGCACAAGGATATCAATCTTTCCCTCAGGATAAACCTCTCTCCCTTTTCCCAGCTGTTCTCCCTTCTTTCCTTGCACTGCTCCTGGCTCCAGAATCTGACACCATTACTTAGGCTGGATATAAGACCCCTTTAGCACATCCTAAGCCATTCTGCTAGACTCAGAGAGGGAGATATTTAACAAAAAAGCCACTAAAGCCACTGCCTTTAAGTTGATTCTGACTCATAGCAAACCTATAGACAGAGTAGAACTGCTCCATAGAGTTTCCAGGGAGTGCCTGGAGGATTTGAACTGTCAAACTTTTGGTTAGCAGAGCAATTGAAGGCTTCCTGTGATCCTTCTAACACCTTCTAACCACCAGGGTTTCAACTTAACAAACAAGGGGGGGGGATAATAAAATAATCTCATGGCTCCCCAAAGCTGGAACCTAAGGCCAGAAACATTTTCTTTGCCGGGATTCAAGCATAAGGAAACACAGCTTCCTCATAGACACTTCCTGATGGCTATCAGCTCCTTGCCTTTCTCAGTGAGTACAGCCAGATACCTGTGACAACACCAATCACATCTGCCTATCTAGGACATTAAGTGAAAGCCTGCATCGCACACTTGGTGACCAGCTACCTAAGAATCTGAGCTGAATGCTACAAGAAATGTGAATGGATTCCTGGGCTTGCCTGCCTAGCGACAGATTTGACTATCTGGAGACAGGGTGTTAGAACTTCAAAAGTGCCAATAATCAAATTAGCTGGCATGACCAGCCTATTTTGACATTTGAAAACAAAACGGGAAGCTAGAACACAGTATGCAAACATTAAATACATAAATATAGCTACTTACTGATGGCTTGGAGACAACCATCAACACCAAATCACTTAAAGGGGCAGACCATGATGGCTTCAGAAAGATCCCCAAGCAAAGAATCAAGAAATTTTCCAGATGAATAGAACTTCCTTGAATTATCAGAGGTAGAATACAAAAAAAAAAATAATATTTAGAATTCCTCAATAAATCAGGAAGAAAATCAGGCAAAACACAGCAGAGTATATTGACAAACTTAAAAGTCTGCAAGAAAGGATAAACAGCATGCAGAAACTCAGAAGAGTAATAATAAAATTAAGAATTAGAAACAATAGAAAGTCAAAGAGCAGAATTGAGGCAATGAAAGTCAGACTTAGTACAATTTAAGATAAAACACTTGACACTAACACATTTGAAGAAACATCAGACAAAAGAATTTAGGAAAACAAGGAAACAGTAAGAATTGTGTGTGACTCTATCAAGAGGAATAATCAGTGAGTGACTGGAGTACCAGAATAGGGTGGGAGTGGGGTTAACAGAAACTACAGAGAGAATTTTAGAAGACCTGTTGACAGAAAACTTCCTTGATATCATAAAAGATGAGAAGACAATGCTCATCAAACTTCACACAAGACAGATCCCAAAAGAATTTTCACTCAGTCATGTTAAATTAAAAAAAATAAAAAAGAAAAAAAGAAAGACACTTAGACATATTATAATCAATCTTGCCAAAACTAAAAATAAGGAGAGAATTTTAAATCTGGTTAGCGATAAACAAAAAATAATCTACAAAGGAGAATCAATAAGCCTAAACTTGAACTACTCAGCAGAAACCATGCAGACAAGAAGGCAATGGGAAGATATATATACAAAACCTTGAAGAACAGTAATTGCCAGCCAAGAATTAGATATCCAGAAAACTGTTTCTCAAATACAATGGCAAAATTAATATATTTCCAGATAAACAGAAATTTAGATAATTTGCAAAAAAAAAACCACAAAAAAACAAAATTAAAAGAAATACTAAAAGGAATCCTGTTAGAAAATCAGTTATATCAAATAGCAACCCAAGAATGCAGGACAAAGCAACCAGATATCAACCCAGATAGGGAAATCACAAAAATAAATCAAAGCTAAATCACTGAAAATAGAGAACCAGAGACGTCATTATGTAAAAGTTGACAACATTATAACAAAAAGAGGAACTAAAATACGTAGACATAGATCTTTCATATAGAGAGGAAGTCAAGACAATACAAAGAAAATAAATATGGGTTTAAATTTAGAAAAATAGGAGTAAATACTAAGGTAACCCCAAAAGAAAATGGCAATCCTACACATCAAAATAGGAAACATAAAGTCTTAGCAAATACAAAACCAACAACAATAAAAAAGATGGGAAGAAAATGCATTTAAAAAAGAAAGAAGGAAGGAAGGAAAGAGGGAGGGAGGAAGGGAGAGAAGAAAGTAAGAAAGAAAAGAAAGTGAGAGAAAGAGAAAGAAAGGAAGGAAGAAAAAAGAGAGAAAGAAAGAGAGAGAAAGGGAGAAAGAAAGACAGACTAGACTTATTGGTCTGAGATTGGAGAAAAACCTTGACAGTATGGCCCCAGGAAACCCTTTCATCTCAGTAATGAGATTTGTCCTTCAGGCAGAGACTGAACAGGTCCATAAAACAAAATGAGACTAAAGGGGCATATCGACCCAGCGGCAAGGACTAGAAGACAGGAGAGGAGAGGAGCCATAAAACTTAAATAACAACCACCCAATTATCGCAGAAAAACCAAGAATTTTGACTCTTTATAATGAAGTTCTAAATAATCAGCCAGCTTAATAAATTCAACTAGATAAAGATAAAGGAACACGGAATAGGTAGTAGATGAAGAAACTTCACTTTCTACTATGACCTAATGTCAGAGGAGACAAGGTGATTCAAGAGTAGAGTTCTCCCTTCCATGCAGGAGAGTTCGGCTTGATTCCTGACCAGTGCACTTAATTTACGCATCTGTCAGTGTAGCCTTGCATTAGCTATGATGCTGAACAGATTTCAGTGGAGCTCTTAGACTAAGATGGACCAGGAAGAAAGGTCTGACACTTTAGTTCCCAAAATCAGCTAATGAAAACCCTGTGTATCCACAGTGGATCATGGAGATAAAGCAAGACTAGACAGTTTTTCCTTTTGTTGTGTGCATGAGGTCCCCATAAGTCTGGGGCTGACTTGGCGGCGGGTGACAGCGGCAATGCAACTAGTGTCAGCAAAAAGAGTTATAGTATATTTTATGCAGTGGGTATATTTTTGTTTCTTTCTTGTTGTATATACATATTTGTTTTTGTGTGATTTTGTGATCCCTTCTCCTTGCCCTATTTCTTTTTTTATAAGAATGTTCATAATAGTTAACTTTTCAATTAAGCCATAAAATAGTGGGCTTTTCACTGATCTAGAAGAGGAAAATAGTATCGCCAGAAAGTGATACAGTGACTAATAAGATTTGCTTCTCCCTTTGAGGGGGAGGAGGATGCACATGTCTTAGCAAGAAATAGTGACATATATCGTGTGAAAATGTAATACTGTCATTGCAAGTTGTTTTGTAGATGGCTAAAAGTGGGGAGAAGAATGTGCATGGAAGCTGAAGAGACAAAGGGTTAGACTGTATTGAAGAGTGTCTTTTGCCTCTCAGCCTTATTTTTGCCCTTTTATTCTATCTTAAGTACTATCAGGACTTTAAGCCTGTAAAACATTTCCTAGAATCTATTCTAGTGCATTGTCATTCCAATAGCTATTGCCATTCAGAGTCACTGGCTGGAGATTAGGAAGTCAGAGGAAAGGAGAGCCCATTTTTCCTACTTCTGGTGACACCTCCAGTAGAGGAAACAGCACCATCAGAAACTCAGTGTGACTTCTAGAAGCTGAGAGCTCCAGCTGTGTCAGTGGTGGTTTCAGCACTCCTAGAGGGGAGTGTTCCTGTTCTTGTTGACTGGATTTTAACTCATAGTGACCCTACAGGACAGAGTAGAACTGGCCCACAGGGTTCCAAGGAGTCCCTAGAGGGTCTGAACGCTAACATTTTGGTTAGCAGCTGTAGTACTTAACCATTTCACCACTTTGGAGTTTCCTGTACAGGGTCAATGGTGCCATTAAAATAGCGGTAGTAGCTCTGCCTGCAGCAGAGCTTCCAGTGGTCTTGCGCTCCAGGTTATGGTGGTAGTAGCTTTCTGACCTCTAGGTAATACCACCTCTTTGTTCCGATAGTCCAGATCCTCTGCTGTTTCTTCCTTTGATTTCTCCTGTCCTTTCAACTCCAGTGGTAGACTGAATAATGGCTTGCCAAAGATGTCCAGGTCCTTTGAATGTAATATCTTACATGACAAAAGGGACTTCACAGATGTGATTAAGGATCTTGAGATGAGGAGTGTTTTAGTTATCTAGGGCTGCTGTAACAGAAATACCATCAAGTAGATGGCTTTAACAAAGAGAAATTGGTTCTTTCACAGTCTAGGAGGCTAGAAGTCTGTCTTCAGATTTCCAGCTGAGGAGGGAGAAGCTCTCTTTCTCTGTTTGCCCTGAGGGAAAGATCTTGTCATTAATCTTCTCAGGTCAAAGAACTTCTCAATCCAAGGATCCTGGGTGAAAAGAACGTGCTATGCTCCTGGCTCTTGTTTCTTGGCAGAACGAGGTCCTTCTGTGTCTCTGCTCACTTCTCTCTTTTATATCTCAAAAGAGATTGGCTTAAAACACAACTTAACCTTGTAGATTCAGTCCTGCCTCATTAACATAACTGTCAATAATTCCATCTCATTAACATAACAGAGGTAGGCTTTACAACACATATGAAAATCACATCAGATGACAAAACGGCGGACAATGGCGTGATGCTGAGAATCACGGCCTAGAAAATTTGATGGATATTTGTTTGGGACACAGTTTAATCCATGACAGAATTTATTCTGGATTATTTAGGTGGGTGCTCAATATGTCCTTATAAGAAGGAAGCAGGAAGAGACAGTAAGAAAAAAAGGAAGTAGAGATTGAAGTGATACATTCTGGAAATGGGTTAAGCGGCGAAGGAATACAGGTGGCCACTAGAATCTGAAAAAGACAAGGATCATCCTAGAGCCTCCATAAGAAACCAGCCCTGCTGACACCTTGATTTTAACATAATCAAATAGATAGCTGATTGGCAGAACTATTAGAAAAAAAATGCATTGTTTTATGGCACTAGGTTTGTGACGATTTGTACAGAAGTAAAGGAAACTAACAGTACTTTTAAACTAATGTGAAATGTTAAATCCCTCTCTGGTTGGAATATCTGGAAGGGCATCTCTTTTCCAGACCTGATATGATAAATAAGTGTTTTATCTACATCAGTGGAATCAATGAATGTATAGAAACTATACATTGTAAAACAAATGTATTCTGTTGTCTTACCTTGAGTTCCTCCAGAAGTCAAACCTAAGATAAGGATTTGGTTGCAGTGTTTCCTGGGAAGCATTAGTAGGGCAATGGACAAATAAGACAGGGAAGGGAAGACACCCAATGCAGTGTACGCTATCAAGCAATGTATCACTGTGGAAAATCAAAGCCTAATATTGGGGAACTCTGGAAGCCAAGGTAAACTACGTACCTCAGAACCATTCTTTCTAAAGGACAAAGGATCTGGAGAATTTATACACTAACTACTATCAGTCCTTGGTAGAGGGCTTCATGGGTTCCCTGGCACTGTCATATGGAAGGGTGACAGTGGGGCCAGAACAGGCTTTGGTGGTCACAGAAAGATCTCAGATCAAGAGTAGGCTAACCTGGAAACTGGAAGTTCGGCTGGCATGCATTAAAGGGATAAGGGCCAGGAGATAAGGATGTGGCATTGATTAATAGCCCCATCAGAATGCAGGAAATCTATTTCAACTTACTACAATTTGCCTCCCTCCTGTTAGTCAACAGACATATATTATATACACCAAACAAAACAAACCCAATGCCTCTAAGTTAGGTCTGACTCATAGCAAAGCTATAGGACAGAGCAGAACTGCCTCAAAGAGTTCCACTCATGAGCAAAGTCATGCTTTTGTGATAATAATGAGTGCATTTTACCTTTCAATAGGTCTACAGAGATTTTGAGAGCAAAGATTTTGATTTGTTCTTCTTTTGTATTTCTCATATTACTGAGCAAGATGTTAGGCGTATTATAGGTACTTAAAATAGTCCACTGAATTGATTACCATAATTGTGTAATATCTATTTCTTATCCTTGAAGATAGCACTCCAAGGAGTTCTTTCCTTGCCCATTGTTTTTAATTAAAAATTTCCACGTTTTTCCTTTATTAAAAATACTTTATTAAAATATTTTCATTATACATTAGTAAGTGTTCATCATTACTGAGGAAACCACCCAACTATTTTTTTAATATAAGTATCTCCCTTACCAAGGGGCCCTGAAGGTGCTGTGGCTAAGCACTTGGCTGATAACTGAAAGACTGGTGGTGATTTAAACCCACCACCTTCTCCAAAGAAGAAAGATGTATCCATCTGATGTACCAGTTGGCTTCTGTAAAGATTTACAGCCTTGGAAACCCTACTGGGTGCTTCTATTCTGTCCTATAGCATCACTGTGAGTCAATCAACTTGGCAGCAACAGATTTGATTTAGTTTATCTTCCTATCCATCTCTATTTTTACCCTTTTGTGTAACAAGTGTTAATATCCTACCATTAGCCTTACACAACTTTTTCCATTTCCTTACAAATTTATACAATCATATACACATATTGAGCAGCCTGAATAATACCCCCAAAGATAGCCACATGCTAATCCCTGAAACCTGTGAATGTTGCTGTATAAGACAAAAGGGACTTTGCAGACATGCTTAAATTAAGAATCTTTAGATGGAGAAATTATTCTGGATTGCCTGAATAGGTCCTAAACATAATCACAAAGGTCCTTTATAAGAGCGAGGGAGAGGGAGATTTGACTTCAGAAGAGTTGTAGAATATGGGATGAGGAAAGCAAGAAGTTGGAGCGATGTGAAAAAAAGACACAAGGAATGCAGGTACTTTCTAGAATTTGAAAAAATAAAGAAAAGAATATATTTCTCAAAACTTCCAGAAGGAATGTGCTTTGCTGACACCTCAATGTAAGCCCAGTGAGATTGATTTTAGACTTCTGATCTCCAGAGCTACAAGAGAATAAATTTGTGTTGTTATAATCCATAAAGTTTTGGTAATTGGCTACAGCACTAACAGATAACTAATACAACATGTTATCTTTTTGTT
Source organism: Heterohyrax brucei (assembly GCA_028571685.1). NCBI lineage: Eukaryota > Metazoa > Chordata > Mammalia > Hyracoidea > Procaviidae > Heterohyrax > Heterohyrax brucei. The sequence goes on from CM053166.1 coordinate 60,409,592, forward strand.
TTCACAAAAAAATATGATTATAGTGTGCATCTTCCTTTTCCACTTGCCAGTTTACTTGACCATATATCATACAAACCCCCAGGTCAAAATAGATTTAGTTAATTTACTTTAATAGCTGTAGAATTTTCTCTTAAAAAAAGGGAAGATGCAGAGGGACAATCAAGATGGCAGACTAGAAACACATCTCCTTAATTCCCTCTGAAAACTAAGGCCTGGATTGATAATTAAACGGAGCATTGATTGATAATTAAACAGTGATCCCTAGGAAAAGGCACAGGGGTGCTGTTTTGGATGACATGCCACTGAACAGGAAATTTCTTCTCTTTCACTGACTCCTACCCTCGTTGTATGGCTGGCTGTCATGGACTGAAGGTAAATGACGTTTTTAACTTTTTTTCTTTGTCTTAGCCAGCAGGAGGGGCTTGGGCGTAACAGGCAGCAAAGCTCAGCCACACTCCTAACGTGATCACCAGGTGAAATAGCCACATTTTGAGAGCCCAACTCTAAATCCTGAGAACCTTGGCCCCTCCAACATCTCTTTCCAAACCTCAGTCATTGATTAGGTTATTTCACAATGGGCAGGAGAGTTTGTGCACGATGCCATCTTGTCCAAATGGTAGGCGGAGTTATCCAAATGGAGACTTCAGAAAGGGCTAATTCCCAGGCTGGGAGGCAGTGCCAGCCCGGGAAGCACTTTCCCAGAAGAAAAGCTGTGTTCAGCACAGTGTAGCCTTACAGGTGGGGCCTGGCAATGGACGACAGCAGGGCAGTAGCCTGTCCATACTTTGAACTAGATTACAGCATCTGGGGTTGGATATACAGGTGCTTATCTTGACAGCTAGGAAGAGGAGCTTGCACACCTGACACCCTGACTGATTTTGCAAGTTGCCAGATAACTTTTACATTTCAAAATAATACTGACTAGAGAAATAACTGCAGTGCATCCTGATAGCATCTGTTCCAGCCTTTACTGACCCGCAACATAAGGTTAGCTGATGGCTTCCCTGTGACTCCATAAGCAGGGCTGTGTCTTTGCCAACCAGGAAGTGGTGCCTGCTACCCTAGAGATTTCACTGGCTGCAGTCACTGGAGTACATAGAAGTGACTGGTGATCACCTTCCTTCTCAGGCAGCACCTCAGACCCTGTTAAGGTAGCACTAGAGGAACTAACAACTTCTAGATGCCCAAAAAGCTACAAGCCTTGAACAGACATTTAATGAAAAATCCACCCATGGCTCCAGAAAGTTCCCAAAAGGGAGAACCAAAGAAATTCCCAAATGAAGAAGCCTTTCTGAAACTATCAGAGGTCAAGTACAAAAAGATTATATAGAGAACCCTACTAGACATTATACAAAACTCAGCAGAGCAAAATAAAAACTTAAGGAAGCTGTTCAAACTGATGGAACACCAGCATTCTGAAATCCAACAGATCAATAACAAAATCAAAGAAATAGAAAATTCAATTCAAAGCCAAGAAAACAAAATTGAGCAACTGGAAAATAGGCTTACTGACTTTGAAGACAGAGGTACTGACTCCAGGATCTATGAAGAGAAATCAAAGAAAAGAAACAAGAAAAGTGAAGAAGCATTAAGAAGTATGTGGGAATCTATCAAGAGGAACAATCTATGATTAACTGGAGTTTCTGAACAAGGAGGTACACCTGAGAACACAGACAGTATTCTTGTTGAGCTGCTGACAAAAAACTTCCCTGAAATGAAAGAGAGTACCGTTATCCAAGATGTGTATCAAATGCCACACAATATAGACACCAAAAGAAAGACACCAAGATATACTATAATCAAGCTAAACAAAATGAAACATAAGCAGAAACTCTTAAAGGTAGGAAGACTCAAAGCAAAGCTAACATTCAAAAAGAAATCCTGAAGGCTTTCGTTTGACTTCTTGGCAGAAACCATGTTGGCATGGAGATAGTGCAATGGCACATTCAAAGCCTTGAAGGAGAAAAACTTCCAACCAAGAAGTATATATCCTGTTTATTTTGCCCAAAGTAATCTACTTATATAATGCAATCCCAATACAAATTCCAGTGACATTTTTTAATGAGATGGAGAAACAAATTATCAGCTTTATTTGGAAAGGGAAGAAGCCCCGAATAAGTAAAGCACTACTGAAAAAGAAGAACATACTGGGAGGCCTCTCACTACCTGACTTTAAAACCTATTACACTGCCACAGTAGTCAAAACAGCCTGGTATTGGTACAAAAAGAGACATATAGACCAATGGAACAAAGCAGAGACCCCAGAGATGCCACCATCTTCCTATGAACAGCTGATATTTGACAAAGGTCCTAAGATTTTGAACTGGGGTAAGAAAAGTCTCTTTAACAAATGGTGCTGACATAACTGGATACCCATCTGCAAAAAATTGAAACAAGACCCATATCTCACACCTTATGCAAAAATCAACTCAAACTGGATAAAAGACCTAAATATAAAAGCTAAAATGATAAAGCTCGTCCAAGATAAAATAGGTTCAACAATGCACGTTTTAATATGCAGTATAGACAGACTTCAAAATCTGACAAACAAAACACATTCATCAGAAGAGAAAATAGATAAATGGAAATTGATAAGAATCAAACAATTCCTCTCATCCAAAGACTTCATCAAAAGAATTAAGAGACCACCTACAGAATGGGAAAAAATATTTGACAACTCTTTGTCAGACCGATGCCTAATCTCCATAATCTATAAGGTTCTACAAAATATTAATAAGAGAAAGACAAATCATTCAATTAAGCGATGGGTAAAGGAGATGGACAGACACTCTTCTGAAGAGGAGATCCAGGCAGCCAAAAAACACATGCAGACAGGCTCACAATCATTAATTATTAAAGAAATTCAAATCAAAACAACAATGAGATACCCTCTCACACCAACAAGGTTGGTCATGATCCAAAAAACGCAAAACACTAAATGTTGGAGAGGCTGTGGAGAGATTGGAACTCTCCTACACTGGTGGTGGGATGGCAGAAAGGTGCAACCTCTTTGGAAAGCAATTTGGCATTACCTTAAAATAATGGATCTAGATATAACATTTGACCCAGTAATTCCACTGCTTGGAATATATCCAAAAGAATCAAGGCCATTCACATCAACTGACACATGAACACGAAAGTTCATTGCAGCACAGTCCACGATAGCAAAAAGTTGGAATCAACCCAGATGTCCAACAACAGAAGAATGGATGGGTAAACTTTGGTATATGTACTCAACGGAGTATTATACATTGATAAAGAACAATGGTGATAGCAGGAAACATCTCTCAATTTGTCTCAACTGGAAGACATTATGTTGAATGAATCTAGTCAGCGACAGAAAGACAATTATTATACGAGATCCCTACGATAAAAACTTAAAAGCATACTCATATATAACAGAAGAGACTCTTTGACGGCTACAAGGGTGGGGAGGGTGGGAGGATGGGAGGACAAGGGGCGAGGGTTTAGATTAGATAGTTGTTAGAAATTTGATTGGGTGAAATTGGTGACAATACACATTAGTAAGAAGATCAATATTAATGGGACTTCGACACAACTTGTGTACTCCTCCTATCTTAACCCAATATTGTAAGCAGAGTATGTACACTTTCATTTTTTATTCAATAAAGAAAAAGAAGAAAAATAAACCAGAAAACCTCTAAACATAAACAGCAGCTAGCAATAACAACATGTTATCCTGTTACTCATACTTCACATTAAAATATTGGTAATTATTCTGTGAAAAACAAAAAAGAAAGTGGAACTCATAGAAACTGAACATCTTGCTCAAAAAGCCATGGGTTATAGAAGAAATCAAGGATAAAATAAAGAAATTTTATGGATCCAAATCAGAATGAACACACTTCCTAGTAGAACCTATGGGATACAGCCAAAGCAGTGCTCAGGGGTCAGTTTATAAATGCATACATCTGGAAGAAAGAATCCAAACCAAAGAATTAACCCTACAGCTTGAACAAGTAGAATGAGAACAGCAACGGAACCCCTCATACATCCGAAGAAAACAGATCATAAAGATTAGAGCAGAACTGAATGAATTAGAGAATAGAAGAACAACTGGAAAGACCAAAAGCTGGTTTTCTGAAAAGATCAACAAAATTGACAAACCACTGGCTAAACTTACTAAAGAAAAAACAGGAAACAACCCAAATAAAAAATGAGATGGGAGATGTCACAACGGATCCCACAGAAATAAAAAAATCTATATATCGTAACAGACTATTACAAAAGACTTACTGTAACAGATTTGAAAACCCAGAGAAAATGGACAAATTCCTAGATTCATGTCACCTACCAAAATTATCACAAGGTGGAGCAGAACAACTTAATAAACCCATCACAAAAGGAGAGATTGAAAAAGTCATCAAAAAACTACCAACCAAAACAAGCCCTGGCCCAGATGGCTTGACCACAGAATTATACCAAGCTTTTAGAGAAGCGTTATCTTCAATACTACTGAGGCTACTTCACAGTATTAAAAGGGATGGAATGCTCCCAAATTCATTCTATGAAGCTAGCATAACCCGGACCAAAGCCAGGATAAGACCCAACAAAAAAGGAGAACTACAGACCAATGTCACTCATGAACCTAGATGCAAAAATCTTCAACAAAACACTTGCCAACAGAATTCAACAACATATCAAAAAAATAATTCATCATGACCAAGTTGGATTCATACCAGGGATGCAAGTCTAGTTCAGTGTCAGAAAAACAATTAATGTGATCAATCATATAAATAACACAAAAGACAAGAATGGCCTGATTTTGTCAACTGATGCCAAAAAGGCATTTGATAAAGTCCAACACACATTCATGTTAAAAACTCTCAGCAAAATATGAATAGAGGGCAAATTCCTCAATGCAATAAAGGCCATTTATACAAGACAACTGCATGCATCACCCTGAATGGAGAGAGACTGAAACATTTCCCGCTGAGAACAGGAACTAGACAAAGATGCCCACTCTCACCTCTCCTATTCAACATTGTACTAGAAGTTCTAGCCACAGCAATTAGACAAGACCAAGAAATAAAGGGCATCTGCATCAGCAAAGAAGTAAAAATCTCCCTATTTACAAATGATATGATTGCATAAGCAGAGAATCCTAAAGAATCCAGAAATCAACTACTTGAACAGATAGAAGAGTTCAGCAAAATCTCAGGATACAAGACAAACATAAATAAATCCATAGGATTCCTTTACACCAACAGAGAGATTATTAAAGAAGAAATCACCAAATCAATACTATTCACTATAGCCCCCAAGAAGATAAAATACCTAGGAATAAATCTAACTAGAGAAATAACAGACCTTTACAAAGAGAACTACAAGACCTTACTACAAGAAACTAAGAGATACTTACATAAATGGAGAAATCTACCCTGCTCTTGGATAGGAAGACTTAACATTGTGAAAATGTCTATTTTACCCAAAGCAATTTATATAATGCAATCCCAATACAAATTCCAGTGACTTTTTTTTCTCTTTTTTTTTTATTGTGATTGAGTGACAGTGTACAACCCAGGTTAAATCTGCATACCTGCATATGTGCAGCTCCTACTGCTCTCCTTGCTTGGTGACAGCACATTCCTCCTTTCTGTTCTATACAAGTCTTATCCTCTAAACAATCTCCTGTCTTCTCCTCTGTACCCTCTCCACTCGCCTCTAGTAAGAGGCCAGTAGGATGACATCCTACAGATGCATAGGACCATAAAGTGCACACATGATACAGTTACTGTAGGTTGCCGAGTCCAATCCATTCCTGTCTGAGGAGTTGAACTCAGTAATGATTTATGATCAGCAGCAGCATCAGGTCTAGGGGCCACACTTCCAGGGGAATGATGAGACCTTCGGACAATCAATTGCAGTCTTTTAGTGGAGTTCTCAGGATGCACCCTTTTTTATTCTTGTATTGCCAATGGGGCTCAACTTTGAGAGCCCCATCACGGCTGCCAGTGACGTTTTTTAATGAGATGGAGAAACAAATCACCAAATTTGTTTGGAGATGGCAGAAGCCCCAGATAAGTAAAGCACTACTGAAGAAGAACACGCTGGGAGGCCTCTCACTACCCAACTTTAGAACCTATTACACTGCCACAGTTTTCGAAACAGCCTGGTACTGGAACAAAAGGAGTCATATAGACCAATGGAACACAGTTGAGACCCCAGAGACGCCACCATCCTTCTATGAACAGCTGGTATTCCACAAAGGCCTTAAGATTTTAAACTGGGATAAAAACAGTCTCTTTAACAAATGGTCCTGGCAAAATTTGACGTGCATCTGCAAAAAATTGAAAGAAGACCCATACACCTTATACAAAAACCAACTCAAATTGGATAAAAGACCTAAATATCAAATCTAAAACAACAAAGCTCATCCAAGAAAATATAGGATCAACAATGGAAGTTTTAATACACAATGTAGACAGACTTCAAAATCTGTCAAACAAACCACAAACAGCAGAAGAGTAAATAAATAAATGGGAACTACTAAGAATCAAACACTTTTGCTCACACAAAGACTACCAAAAGAATTAAAAGACCACCTACAGAATGGGAAAAAATATTTGGTAACTGTATGTCAGACTGACATCTGATCTTCATAATCTATAAGGTACTACAATATGTCAACAAGAAAAGGATAAATAATCCAATTAAGCAATGGGCAAAGGAAATGGACAGATACTTCTCTAAAGAGGATATCCAGGCAGTCAAAAGATACACACAGAAATGTTCATGATCATTAGCCGTTAAAGAAATTCAAATCAAAACTACTATGAGATATCTCCTTATCCCAACACGGTTTGCCATGATCCAAAAAACACAAAATAACAAATGCTGGAGAAATTGGAACCCTTCTACACTGCTGGTGGGATTGCAAAATGGTACAATCACTTTGGAAACCAATCTGGAGCTTCCTTAAAAAGGTGGAAATAGATATACCATTTGACCCAGTAATCCCACTGCTTGGAATATATCCTACAGAAGCAAAGGCATTCCCATGAACAGATACATGCACATGAATGTTTATTGCAGCACAGTCCACAATAGAAAACAAATGGAATCAACCCAGGTGCCCAAAAACAGATGAATGGATAAATAAACTATGGTATATATATATTCAGTGGAACACTATGCAATGACAAAGAACAAAGACGATATTAGAAAGCATCTCATAACTTGGTTTCAATTGGAAGACATTTTGTTGAGTGAAATTAGTCAGCAGCACAAGGACAAATATTGTATAAGATCCCTACTATAAGGACTTAAAAGCAGACTCATGTATAGAAGAAAAGACTATTTGACTGCTACAAGAGAGGGGACAGAGGCAGGGAGAGAGCTTGTTATAGATTAGATAGATAGCTGACAGAAATTTGGTTGGGTTACATCAATGGGTGGCACACATTAGAAAGAAGATCAATTTCACTGGACTTCTACATAACCTGAAAACTTTCAATCTTAACCCAATACTGCAAGGACAGAGTAGCAGGGGTGGGAGTCTAGGGACCATGCTTTCAGGGGACATGGAGGCCAATTGGCATAACTAGAGTATTGCTAAGATAGCCTTCTGCACCCCATATTGGTGAGTTGCATTTTGGGTCTTAAAAGCTAGCAAGCTGCCATCTGAGGTACACCAAATTGTCCTAGCTCAGCAGAAGCAGATGATCACCAAGGACCAAAATGACATGGGGAAAAGAGAACCCAGAAGACACAAAGACCCACATAAATGAGTGACTATATCAGCATGTGACTGGAAGAACCAGATGGTGTCCAGGCACCGCCTGTGACAGCTGTGACGGGGCTCACAGTGTTGAGTCTCAGTGGCAGCACAAGAATAAAAAGAAGTGCACCCTGAGAACTCCACTAAAACACAGCAATTGATGGTCTGAAGGCCTTGAGGCTCCCTTGGGAGTATGGCCCCTAGTCCTGATGCTGCCCCTATCCATAAGTCATTACTGAAGTCAACTCCTCAGACAGGAATAGGTTGGACTTGGCGACACAGAGTGACCATATCGTGTGTGCGCTTGATGATTCTATGCATCTATAAGATGTTGTCCTACTGTCCTCTTACCAGAGGGGAGCAGAGAGAGAGGAGAAGAGAGGGCAAGAGATTGTTAAGAGGATATGACATGTATAGAATAAAAAGGAGGAGTGTGCTGTCACTGGGCAAAGAGAGTAGTATGATTTGCACATATGCAGGTATGCAGATTTAATCTGGATTGTACACTTTCACTCAATTACAATAAATAAAATAATAAAAGGAAGATGCTCAATGAGATGGACTGACCCAGTGGCTGCAACAGTGAACTCAAGCATAACAGTGATTATGGGGATGACCTAGGGCTGGGCAGTGTTCATAGAAGAAGCAGGAAATTTTCCCCACTACTTAGTGCATCACTGTGTAGCTTACAATATGAGGAGTAAGAGAAAGCTATCTCGATTCCAAAGCGCATAAAGTTTTCCAATATCAGGAGAAACCAGCCCTGGCTTTTAGGAGGAAATGCCATGGTTGGCCCCGGCAGCATGTGTGTTTGAAGCACTGCCCTCAAGTTGTATTGAGGGCAGTGGACACTAACCAGAAGAATCAGTGGAAAAAACGCAATAGTTCACATGCAACACTGTAGAGAATTATCAGAAACAAATGGGTTACACTTTGAAAAGACATCATAGTTGTGTGGTTAGCCGCCACTGAGTTAGTTCCTCATTCACAGCAACACTGTGCACATGGAATGAAATACTGCCTGGTCCTGTGCTAACCCCATGATCAACTGTGACTCAAATCATTATGATCCATAAGGTTTTCAATGGGTGATTTTTGGAAGTAGTTCACTAGGCTTTTCTTCCTAGTTCATCTTAGTTCGAAGTTGAACAGAAACTCACTTAACATCATAACAACATGTAAGTCTCCACTGACAGAAGGGTGGTGGCTGTGCATGAGGTGCACTGGCTGAACTGAAGGTGAGAATTCTACCAGTGAACCAGTCATCAGTTGGTAGCAAAAGCCAGTGAAAAAATGTCCTGTTACAATCGGAGTTATATCTCTTTTCCCCCCACTTTTGTACCCATTGGCTGATGAGTTTTAGGGAAACTTAGGTGACATATTTTGGCCTTGAATCCTCAAGTAGCCCCAAAATTCAGGTCAGTTCGAATAGCTTTGCTTACTGAAATAGTAAATTATTTTCCTATGTTGATTTTTTTTTTTTACTGTGAAAACATTTTAGAGTAGAAAAACATAGTGACAAAATGATTAAGCATCTTATTAAGATAGCTGAACGTTCTTACTGAAGATCATGCTTTACATCATTTGCAAACAAACTTCTCAAACCACAAGACAACTTTTTTCCTTTATGGAGAATTCCAGTTTCAAAGCTAAATTGAAAGCCTTTTTAAAAATAAAATTTTCAGCAAAGAAGTGATGTTAATGGATACACTTGAGGACAGTTAGTGGTGACATTAGGCATATGCATTTTATGTACTAACCCAGCTTTGCCAATTTTCCTGCTTTGCTGAAAAGTTCATTTTCAAAACATCAGCGCTCTATACTTGACAGCTTGCTCCTTCTGAAACTCTAAATTTCTTGTGTGCAGCTAACACACGTACATTTAGAAAATTCATATGTATGCCACTTTTAGATTACATGCTGTTGTCAAGTATTGACTTGTATGGTTGATAGCTTTAATATTACTATTTGTGTCTCTATAAGTTACTTTTGCAGAAGATAGAAAGAAGAAAATCTAGATTTTATTAATAGATATGCTAAGCATAACACTCAAAACATAATTTATATGACTATCAATAGCATAATTTTAATAACATCAAACATGTTTGTGTCATACGGAAATGTCTTCTAAATGCAGAATGTGAGTGGTGCAGTGAATCAGGGGTAGGCTCTTAGGAGGAAATACCTGACTTGAATCCATAAACGGAATAAAAGAACCTAAAAACCATTATAACAGTAGAAATAGCTCCAAAGATTCACATTTGTCTATCACCTTGAACTTCACAATCACAAATGAATAATAAATTAACCACAAGGAGGCCACCAAGATTTCTAGAATTATACAAAGAGTAGGGATTTATTGTTCTCCTTAAATGGTATATGGAGAAAACTTGTGTGTGTGTGCACCTGTGTGTGTTGAGGTTGGGAGATACAGGGAAAGAGAGGAGTGTTTAAGAGAGAATCTTTTAGGGAATTTCCTACAGAGAAACTTTATATATTAGAGATGTTTGACTTATCTCTAGGCTTGGGTGTTGGTTGTATGGTGTAATAGACATGTGAAGAAGGAGTCATTGACAGCAATAACTGAGAGTGTGGGAGATGCTAATATAATGCAGGTGTGAAGAGGGCAGTGGATCCCTAATGGAACTCCTGGTTAATCAAGTTTGACAGAAGCCCATAGAGAGGTAGATATGAAGCCAAGCCCCTTTGTCATGTGATGAGGTAGTAAAACATGATCTTTAACAATCCTCTTTAATCCTCCTTTCTTTTCCTAACTTCAACTTGTGGTGGCTTTAGCTTACCCTCTGATTACTTAAGAGTGTTTTGTTAGTTCTTTCCTGTCTGTATATACCATTACCTGTCACTTTGTTGTACTGTGGTGTCTTGCAGGTTGATACGATGCTAGGAGCTATACCACCTGTCATGGATTGAATTGTGTCCCCCCAAAAATATGTGCAGCCATGTGGCTGGGCCATGATTCCCAGTATCTTGTGACTGTCCTCCATTTTGTGGTTTTCCTGTGCTGTATGTTAAAGGATTAGGGTGGGGCTGTAAATCCCTTCATAGGATTACCTCCCTGCTGTACTGTAAAGGGAGTTTCCCTGGAGTATGGCTTGCCCCACCCTTAATCCTTTCATCCTGCAAGAGATAAAAGGACAGAGAAGCAGACAGAGAATTGGGAACCTCGTACCATCAAGCAAGCAGCACCAGGAGAAAAGTGCGTCCTTCAGACCTGAGGTTCCTGCACCAAGATGCTCCCTGGACAAAGACTGATGCAATACCAGATTTTTCTCCAGAGCCAATAAGGGGGAAAGCCTTCCCCTGGAGCAGACACCCTGAATATGGACTTGTAGCCTACTGGACTGTGTAAGAATAAACTTTCCCTTATTAAAGCCATCCACTCTGTGGTATTTCTGTTAGAGCAGCCCTAGCTGACTAACACACCACCACTATTTCAAATAGATCAGGGTCACCCATGGTGGACAGGTTTCAGCAGAGTTTCCAGAGGCTGACTAGGAAGAAAGGCCTGGAAGTCTACTTCTTGAAAATTATCTAAAGAAAACTCTGGATTACAAAAGAATATTGTGCAATATTGTGCTGAAAGATGAGCTCCTAGGTTGGAAGACACTAAACACAGCAGGATATGGCAATGTTTTATGTATATATATATAGTGCTTGAGGAAACCCTGGTGGGTAGTGGCTAAGGAAGCGCCTACCAAAAGGTGCTCCTTGGAAACTCTATGGCACAGTTCTACTCTGTCTATAGGGTTGCCATGAGTCAGATCCGACTCAATGGCACTTGACTAGCTGGGTATTATAGTGCATGAAGTAAAAGTTTGCAATTCAAGTCAGTTTGTCATACAAAAACTTTTTTACAAACATTGTTATATGACCTTAGTTGCTCTCTGTATGACAGCACACTCCTCCTGTCCACCTTGCATTTGCCATGTTCATTCGGCCAGTGTCTATCCCCTTCTGCCTTCTCATCTCACCTGTGGATAGGTGTCGCCCATTTAATATCTCATGTATCAGTGAAAGGATAATATCCCCACATGGATAAGGAAGACCAGTTAATATGGCTGTTATTCAAATTTATGCACCAACCACTAAGGCCAAAGATGACAGAACTGAAGATTTTTACCAGCTTCTACAATCTGAAATTTATCAAACATGCAATCAGGATGCATTGATAATTACTGGTGACTGGAATGCAAAAGCTGGAAATAAAGAAGGATCGGTAGTTGGACAATATACCCCTTGGTGACAGAAATGATGCTGGAGACTGCATAATAGAATTTCACAAGATCAATGACTTCTTCACTGCAAATACTTTTTTCACCAACATAAATGGTGGGGATACACATGAACCTCGCCAGATGAAATACACAGGAATAAAATCAACTACATCTGTGGAAAGAGACAATGGAAAAGCTCAGTATCATCAGTCAAAACAAGGGCAGGTACCAACTGTGGCACAGACTATCACTTGGTCATATGCAAGTTAAACTGAAACTGATGAAAATTGGAACAAGCCCACGAGAGCCAAAGTGCGACCTTGAGTATACCCTACCTCAGTTTAGAGACCACTTCAAGAGTTGATTTGATGTGTCGAACACTAATGACTGAAGACCAGACAAATTGTGAAATGACGTCAAAGACATCATACATGAAAAAAGCAAGAGGTCATTGAAAGGGCAGGAAAAATAAAAGACCAAATTGGATGTCAGAAGAGACTCAGAAACTTACTCTGGAACACTGAGTGGCTTTTAAGAAGTGATGAGATAAAAGAACTGAAGATTTCAAAGGGTGGCTCAAGAAGACAAAGTAAAGTATAATGACATGTGCAAAGAGCTGGAGATAGAAAACCAAAAGGGAAGAATACACTCTTCACTTCTCAAGCTGCAGTAACTGTGGAAAAAAATTTAAGCCTCAAGTTGCAATAGTGAAGGATTCTACAGGGAAAATATTAAATGATGCAGGGAGCATCAAAAGAAGAAGGAAGAAAAACAAATAATCATTATACCAAAAAGAATTGGTTAATGTTCAACTATTTCAAGAGGTACCATATGATCAGAAACAGATGGTACGGAAGGAAAAAGTTGAAGCTGCATTGAAGGCTTTGGTGAAAATCAAGGCTCCAGTAATTGATGAAATATCAATCAATGGAGACATTTCAACAAACAGATGCAGCACTGGAAGTGCTCAATCATCTATGCCAAGAAATTTGGAGAAAAGCTACCTGGCCAACCTACTGGAAGAGATTCATATTTATGCCTATTCCCACGAAAGGTGATCCAACTGAATGTGGAAATTATTGAACAATATCAGGGTTGCCATGAGTCGGATCTGACTCAATGGCACTTGGCTTGGCTTGGCATCATTTAATATCACACACAAGTAAAATTTACTAAGCCAAAGATCACTGAAAAGTGGCTGCAGCACCATATTGACAGGGAACCACTAGAAATTCAAGCCAGATTCGGAGAATGTAGAACCAGGGATATCACTGCTGATGTTAGATGGATCATGGTTGAAAGCAGAGAATACCAGGAAGATGTTTACCTGTGTTTTATTAACTATGCAAAGGCATTCAGCTGTGCAGATTGTAACAAGTTATGGATAACTTTGTGGAAAATGGAAATTCCAGAACACTTAATTGTGTTTATGAGGAACGTGTACACGAATCAAGAGGCAGTCATTCAAACAGAACAAGAGGACACTGTATGCTTTAAAGGCAGGAAAGGTGTGCACTGTAATATTTTTTCACTCTGTATGCTGAACAAATAATCTGAAAAGCTGGATTACGTGAAGAAAAGGGCATCAGCATTAGAGGAAGACTCATTCACAACTTGTGTTATGTGAAGGACATGAAGGACACAACCTTGCTTGCTGAAAGTGAAGAGGATTTGAAACACTTAATGATCAAAGACCATAGCCTTCAGTGAGGATTATACTCCAACATTAAGAAAACAAAAGTCCTCACAAATTGACTGGTAAGCAACATCGTGATAAACTGAGAAAAGACTAAGGTAGTCAAGGATTTCATTTTACTTGGTTCTACAATCAACGCCTGTAGAAGCAGCCATCAAGAAATAAAAAAGATGCATTGCACTGGGAAAATCTGCTGTGAAAGACCTCTTTCAAGTGTCAAAAATTTAAGATTTCACTTTGAAGACTAAGGTGTGCCTGACCCAAGCCATGATATTTTCAATAGCATTATATGCATGGGAAAGCTTGACAGTGAGTAAGGAAGACAGAAGAATTGATGCCTTTCGACTCTGGTGTTGGAAAAGAATATTGATCATATCACAGATTGCCAAAAGAATGAAGAGATCTGTTCTGGAAGAAGTATAACCAGAGTGCTCCTTAGAAGTAAGGATGGCGAGACTGTGTCTTACATACTTTGGGTGTGTTGTCAAGAGGGATGAATCCCTGGAGAAGACATCACGCTTGGTAGACGGTCAGCATAAAAAAGGAAGACCTTCAGCAAGATGGATTGTCACAGTGACTACAACAATGCTCTTAAGCATAAAAATGATTGTAGGAATGGTGCAGAACAAGATAGAATTTCATTCTGTTGTATATATGGTTGGGATGAGTCAGAATCAACTCAGAAGCACCTAACAACATCTCCTTGAGCCGAAAAGCACATTTCTCAAGTATCACTTTATGTCTGATTGTCCAGTCAAATCTTTGTCTGAAGAATTAGTTTTGGGAATGGTTTTATTTCTTAGCTAACAGAAAGTCCAGGGACCATGTCATTCAGAGACTACCTCAGTCTGTCATCAAATCTGGTTTTTTTACTAGAGTTCAAGCTCTGCACCCTACTTTTCTTCTGTTCCATCAGGGACTGTTTACTGTGTTTTCTATCAGGGCAATCATTGGTGGTGACCAGACACCATCAAGTTCTTTTCTCATGTTGATGTGGCCCCTTCTGTCTCTTGGGCTCATATTTTACTTATGTCTTGGGTTTTCTTCATTCTCTTTTGTTCGGGTGGGTTGCCACCCACTGACGCTTCTTAAATGACTCCTTGCTGGCTTTTAAGACCCCAGATGCCACTCACTAAAGTGGGGTGCAGATCATTTTCTTAATAAACCTCATTATGCAAATTGTCCTAGATGTCCCACAGAACCAGGTTCCAGGTTCCAGACCCTGCTACTATGTCCCTCAAAGTGTTTGGTTATATTTAGGAAACTTCTTAGTTTTTGGTTTAGTCCAGTTTTGCTGACTTTTCCTATATCGTATGTTGTCCTTCCCTTCACCTAAAACAATTCTCGTCGGCTATCTAGTTAGTGAATACTCTTCTTTCACCCTTCTTTCACCTTATAACCATCAAAGAATGTTTTCTTCCGTGTTTAAGCCTTTCCTTGAGTTGTTATAGTAGTTGTCTCATACAATATTTGTCCTTTTGCAACTGACTCATTTCACTCAGCATAATGTCTTCCAGATTCTTCCATGTTATGAGATATTTCACAGATTTATCATTGTTCTTTATAGTTGTGTAGTAGTATTTCATGTGTGAATATATCATAATTTGTTTTCTGTTCATCTGTTGAAGAGAACCTAGATTTTTTCCCTCTTTTGCTATTGTGAACAGTGCTGAATGAACATGGATATACATATATCTATTTGTGTGATGGCTCTCATTTCTATGGGATATATTCCATGACTGGAATTGATGCAACATGTGGTATTTCTATCTGTTTAAAGAAGTACCAAATCGAATTCCAAAGCGGTTGTACCATTTTATACTCCCATCAGCCATGGTAATGTATTTATTTTCTGTTACACACAAGGTCACTGTTAACTGGAGTCAACTTGACTGCAACTAACAACAGCATCTAGATGTATCATTCTTTGACAGTACCAAGTTGGACTGGGTTATTTCACTACCAGCTGTCATTTCCTTTCACACTAATTAAACTAACTTTCTTGAAGTTCATTCCTCCAGAGTTATGTTGTTGTTGCTGTTAGGTGCTGTCATGCTGGTTCTGACTCAAAGCGATCTGATATACAATAGAACAAAACACTACCTGGTCTTGTGCCATCCTCACAATCATTGTTATGCTTGAGCCCATTGTTGCAACTGTTGTGTTATTCCATCTCTTTGAGAGTTTTCTTTTTTCACTGTCCCTCTACTTTATCAAGCATGATGTCCTTTTCCAGGGACTGATCTCTCCTGGCAACATGTCCAAGGTATGTGAGACATAGTCTTTCCATCCTTCCTTCTAAGGACCATTCTGGTTGTATTTCTTCCAAGACAGGTTGGTTCGTTCTTTTGAAAGTCCATGGTATATTCAATAGTCTTCAATTTAAAGGCATCAGTTCTTCTTTGATCTTCCTTATTCATCAAGCCGCCTTTGCATGCATATGAGGTGGTTGAAAACATCACTGCTTGGGTCAGATTCACCTTAATCTTCAAGAACACGTATTTACTTTTCAAAAAAGAGACATACACTTTACAAATTAGGGAATTTGAGCTATTGGCCAATATGGTGTTCCTTATCTAATATATCTACATTCTAATAGAATCTCTCAGAGTGTCAAGTAAAAGATAAATCCAAATGGTATTTTTATTTTGAGTAGGTTGGTAGGGGAGTTCCTGAGGAGGTAGTAGATTTCCTTGTGTTCCTCAAACCACATTATGTAGACAGCTTCTTTTTGCTCAAGCATAAAGCCATCCTTGTTTCCTTGTGGACATGAGCTTCCCTTACTCTGTCTAGTCCACCATCACATATTGAAGCCCACCAAGTGTACTATACTCAGTTTATTCTACTTACCTATTATAGATTAAACTGTGCCCGCCCCCCCCCCCGCAAATGTGTTTTGGAATCCTGATCCATATACCCGTGCATGCAATCATATGTGGAAATAGGGTTTTCCTTGTTATATTAACTAGGTCATACTTGAGCAGGGTAGTACCTTAGTCATTTAGTGCTGCTGTAACAACTCTCAGCTTTCTTCTCTTTCCTTTATATACCAAGAGATTGCCTCAAGCACAATACAGTCTTATAGACTGAGTCCTGCTTCACCAGTACAACCATCACTCATCCTCCCTCATCAACATCATAGGGGCAAGATTTACAACATATAGGAACATCACACAGTACTGGGAATCACTGCCTAGTCATACTGCTACACATGTTTTAGGGAAATTCAGTTCAATCCATGGCAGTTGGGTCTAGAATTAATCACTTCTGAGTAACAAAAGGAGCAGATTAGACACAGAGGTCAGCACACATGAGAGAGAAGACAGATGCTATGTGATAATTGCCATGCAGGGGACACCAAAACTACCTACAAGGAAGGAATCTACGTGGTAAACACCACAATTTGGACTTTTAACCTCCAGATTATAGGAAAATAAATATCTGTTCACTGAAGCCACCAATTGTGGAACTTCTATTACAGCAACACTACATTATACTCTGACTGCAGATCACCATGATACTGCCCATCCACCAGCTCTCTCTTACTCTCCCTGGACCTTGGCTATCTGCCAGTAGGAGTGCCCTAAAAAAGGCTCATTCCTTTTCTTTGGTTTCTAAAGACCTGGTTTCCCTGGCTGTCAATGTCTGAGAAGCCCATATGTGCAGTGTTGTCAGGTAAGGAGAGACTACCATGGCTGCTTGTGGCTGGGGTAGGCTCACAGAGGGCCTGTTTTCCCACTAGCTGCCCAGAATGGCCAGGTAACTCAGCCCAGAAATATAGATGAGCTAATGTCCTGAAGACCAGTAAGAGAATGGAGATGGAAAAAAACCAGCAGATAAATGCTTTTCCTTTCCCCTCTGACAGCCTGGCCTGGAACACAGTGGCTCCATGCAGTCACTTTGGACATATTCTATGTAACTAAGTTGTGCTTTGATATGAGGAAATGGTCAACTCGTTAATGCAGATTCTTGTACTGACTCTCCTTCCCTCACTGCCTTACTTCCTTTTTTTTTTTTTCTCATTCTTGCTTCCCTCAGATAATACTCCCCAGTAAAGGGATAAAGTGTAAACTTCTACTACTGGTTCATCTGCTGGATAATCAGGGTTCAAATGCACAATAAATGTTGATTATTGATATATTTACAATGATCAAATAAACATCCAAGTGCACATACACATGCATACACATATACTCATACACCAAACCTGCTGCCATTGGATCGATTCCTATTCTTAGTGACCCCATAGGACAGATTGGTACTGCTCCATAGAGTTTACAAGGAGCACTAGGTGGATTTGAACTGCCGACACACACACACATACAAAAATCAAACTCACTGCTATCGAGTTGATTCCGACTCATAGCAACCCTATAGGGTTTCCAAGGCTGTAAATCTTTATTGAGGCAGACTGCCATATCTTTCTCCCATGGAGTTGCCGGTGGTTTCCAACTGTTGACCTTTATACATATGTATTTATACATACATATATACATATATATATGGAAACTCTGATGAATAGTAGTTAAGTGCTATGGCTACTAACTAAAAGGTAGCAATTCAAATCCACTGGGCACTCCTTGGAAACTCTATGAGGCAGTTCTACTGCATACTATGGGGTTTCTATGAGTCAGAACTGACTCTATGGCAGTGGGTTTGGTTTGGTTTGTGTGTATATATATATATATATATATATATACGCACACATACACATACATATAGATAGATATATATGCACACACATATATATTTGTATGTAGGCAAATCCCTAAGTGGCACACACGGTTAAGCACTTAGCTACTAACTGAAAGATAGACTCTTTGAGTTCACCTAGAAGTACCTCAGAAGAAAGGCCTCACAGTCTACTTCCAAAAAATCATCCATTGAGAATCGCATGGAGCATAGTTCTACTCTGACTGAGGGTCATCATTGGAATCCTGTCAAAAGCAACTGGTTTTATGTATGTATATATACATACACACATGTATGTATGTATGTATATTTGGAAACCCTGATATGTAATGGTTAAGTGCTATAGCCGCTAACCAGAAGGTCAGCTGTTCAAATCTGGCAGGCACTTTTTGGAAACTCTATGGGGCAATTCTACTCTGTCTATAGGGTCACTTGATAGCAGTGGGTTTGGTTTTGGTTTTATATATATACATACACACACACACATACACACACACTGCTGTTGAGTCGATTCTGACTCACAGTGATCCTATAGATCAGAGTAGAACTGCCCCATAGAATTTCCAAGGAGCACCTGGCAAATTTGAACTGTTGACCTTTTGGTTAGCAGATGTATATCTTAACCACTACAACACCAGCATTTCCGTATATATATATTATATATATAAACCCAGTTATATATATACTTCCGTAACCACAAGCCAAATTTAGTCCTATTAAAGTCCAAGGATTATATGATATTATAATACAGGAGGTGGTTGAGTGCAACACGATGTGGCAGTGAGTGAGGTAGAAAGATGTGGCAGGAATGTCTGAAACAAAGAGCAATGGCCCAAAGACATAATAAAGTTCACATACATGGAATGTGTTCACATATGTCCTGTTACAACAGTAAGTGTCACTTGTGCCTCACACTTAGTGTGTATAAAAAGTAAAGGTGAGGAGATGGTGGGCAAATCCTGAAGTTGGTTTTTGATTCTCAACATCAGCTCTGTGGATATCTTGACTTGTTGATTTGGCCAAGGCTTTCAGATCCATGCCCAGCTGGGTGTCTCTAGGAAGTCCTGGGTGAACAGCCTATTGTTAAAGTTCACCTCCGAGTCTGTTTATTCCCAAGGACAAGTAAAGCTCATGTGCGTGTATTAGTGTCCTAGGGTCCTGTGAAAAAGATGTCACAAATTGTGTGCTTTAAGACAAACATTTAATCCCTTACTGTTCTGGAGGCCAGAAGTACGAAATCAAGGAGTCATCAGAGCCACATTCCTTCTGAAGGTTCTAGGGGAATATCTGTTTCATGCCTCTTTCAGCTTCCAGCGAAAAACCAAAAAGACAAATGTACCGTCAAGTCGAGTCCAACCTATGGTGATTCTAGAGGTCAGGGTAGAATTGCCCCATAGAGTTTCTAAAGATCAGCTGGCAGATTTGAACTGCTGACGTTTTGGTTAGCAGACATAGCACTTAATCCACTGTGCTGCCAGGGTTTCCTCAACTTCTAGCGGCTACCAGCAATCTTAGTATTTGTTGGCTTGCAGCAGCATCACTCTGCTCTGCCTCTATTGTCAGATGGCATTCTCCCTCTTCTTTTAAGGACATCAATCATTACATTAGGGCCCACGCTACTTCATTATGATCTCTGTCTTAATTACATCTGCAAAGAGCCTGTATTTTCACTCAGTCATAATAAAAAAAAAATACTTTCTACTTTACAAGCTTTTTTCACTCAAAGTTCTTAGTAAGCAGAAGATTGGAAAATGACTTGTATATATAATAGTGTAATGTCTCCATGGGTCCATGCATAAAACTAGAGGCTAGGAGTAGACAAGTGTCCTCTAAATGAAATTAAGGGGAAATGTAATAATGGTTTTTAACAAGGTCACTCTGAAAGGAAATGACAGGATAAACTGGTCCATTTGAGAACTTTGCCAAGTGTAAGAATTAAAGTTACATTACTAAAAAAAATCTATCTGGATAATCTTGAATTCTGAAAAAAAATTAATGGAAAATGGGTATAATTATTTGAACTGAAGTGTAGAAAATTTATGTATCTTTTGCCTAAGATATTTAAACAAAGATATTGGAAAAACCAATTTAGTAGTGAATGACATTCTGTTGGGAGACCTAGATTTTTTTTTCCTAGTAAGAAATATAGAGAAAACCCTGGTAATGTAGTGGGTTAAGTGTACTACTGGTAACCAAAAGGTCAGCAGTTTAAATGCACCAGAGGCTCCTTGAATACTCTAGAGGGCAGTTCTACTCTGGCTTCTAGGGTCACCATGAGTTGGATCCGACTCAACGGCACTTGGCTGGCTTAGCTGGCAAGAGATACAGAGAAAAATCTGCTTAAATAAAAAAATACCAAGGTAATATTTAATTTAGATGTGTGTCGATAGATAAGATACATTTGATTGTCAAATATAAATAAAATTGGGAGACTAAAAAAGATTGACAAAAATAGACCAAGTGAATACTCTTTAAGCTAAACTCAAGGAAGAATAACAGAAAGCAATATGGAAACAGTTGAGGGTAATAGCGCGTTTGGTTTACTCTCTTACAAGTTCTATACAATTTAGGAATTTAAAGCTTTCAGTCAATTTTAGACAGTTTGCTTTATATTATTTGAGACCATCTTCTTAAAATACAAAGATAGTCAAATTAGAGGGTGTCATGGATTGAATTGTCTCCACCCAAAAATATGTGTAGCCATGTGGCTGGGCCATGATTCCCAGTGTCTTGTGATTGTCCTCCATTGTCCTATGCTGTAGGTTAAAAGGATTAGGGTGGAGCTGTAAATCCCTTCATAGGATCACCTCCTGCTCCACTGTAAAGGGAGTTTCCCTGGAGAATGGCTTGCCCCACCCTTAATCCTTTCATCCTGCAAGAAATAAAAGGAAAGAGAAGCAGGCTGAAAATTGGGAACCTCACACCATCAGGCAAACAGCACTGGGAGAAGTGTGTCCTTGAGACCTGAGGTTCCTGTGCCAAGACTCTCCCTGGACAAAAACTGATACAATACCAGACTTGCCTCCAGAGCTGTCAAGCGAGATAGCCTTCCCCTAGAGTGGACACCCTGAATATGGACTTGTAGCCTACTGGACTACCACTCTGTGGTATTTCTATTAGAGCAGACCTAGCTGACTATATAAAACAGGGGGAAAAAGGGAGTCCTATAAAAATCCAATCATTAAAGTTTGAGGAGTAAAGAAAAATCATGCCCAACAGTGAGTTAAAGACTTTTCTATGCTATCTTTTTGACTCCTCACAAGATCTCTGTGAGGGAATAATTTCCATTAACTTCATTGTAGATAAAACAGCTTTAGAAAAGTTAGCTAATTTGCCCTAAGTGTTATATCTTGTCAATCAGGCATCTCAGACTGAAAGGCTTGGTTATACCATGGGGCTTAAGCACTGTGCCATCCCCAAACTTCTTGGTCCACAAAGCCACCTGTGTCTGGTTCAGACACACAGATTAGGTTTCAGTCTGTCACTCTCTATACAATTGTCTTTTATGAAGTCTGACTGTTCCTGTTTCTTCAGCACTCATTATGATTTCATCATCTTTCCTAGCATGTGGAAGAAGGGTGTCCAAGTCTGTACATGCTATCTAGTTAACTACTATGGAAAAGGGTAAAAAGCTTCTCTCTGAATAAGTCCACAGGTTCCAGACAAAGCAAGAGAAGCTGGTGATGGCGATCCTCTGAAAATCCCTGAATAGGCAAAGTTCCTAATGGTAATATCTAGAGAGTTTTAGTTGGTTTCCTTTGGTTTTACAGGAAGAATGTATTCCAGCCAAAGTTAGGATGCTCTATAGGCATAGTGGAGAAACCCTGGTGGTGTAGTGGTTAAGTGCTAACCAAAAGGTCAACGGTTCAAATCTTCCAGGTGCTCCTTGGAAACTCTATGGGACAGTTCTACTCTAATCTATAGGGTCGCTATGAGTTGGAATCATCTCAAAGGCAGTGGGGTTATAGGAGTCACAGAAATCCTGATGGCGTAGTCGTTTAGAGTTACCTCTGTTAACCAAAATGTCTGCAGTTCAACTCTACCAGGTGCTCCTTGGAGACTCTATGGGGCAGATCTACCTTATCTTATAGGGTTCCTAAGAGTCAGAATTGAATGAGTGTTTTTTGTTTGCTTCTTTGTTTAATAGCTGTCACAAGGAGCACTGGTACTCAGTGATTTTAGCTGCTAACCAAAAGGTTGATGATTTGAACCCACCACCTACTCTGCAGGAGAAAGACATGTCAGTTTACGTTCATAAAAATTTACAGCCTTAGAAACCCCATGGAGCAGTGTTTTAGTCTTCTAGTGCTACTTTAACAGAAATACCGAAAGTGGGTGGCTTCAAAAAGAAGAATTTTATTCATCATCGTCCAGTAAGCTAGAAGTCCAAATTCAGGGTATCAGCTCCAGGGAAAGGATTTCTTTGCTGGATCTATAAGAAGGTCCTTGTCATCAGTCTTCCTCTGGAACGGAAGCTTTTGAGGCCTAGGGAATCCGGTCCTTTTGAGGATGTGCTCAGCTTCAGTCACAGCTTCTTGGTGGTATCAAAAACAATAATAAAATAAAATAAACAAAAAAATAAACACAACCAAACCTACTGCCATTGAGTCAATTCTGACTCATAGTGAACCTATAGGGTAGAGTAGAACTGGTCCACAGAGTTTCCAAGGAGTGCCTGGCAAATTTGAACTGCCAAACTTTGGGTCATCAGACATAACACTTAACCACTATGGCACCAGGATTTCCTTCTTGGTGATATGGGGTCTCCAAATCTCTCTGCTAGCTTCTTTCATTTGTACCTCAGGAGACTGCCTTAAGCACAAAACAATCTCACACCTTAAGTCCTGCACCACCAATACAACTGCCACTCATCCACCCTCATTAACATCACAGAGGCAGGATTTCCAACATGGAGGAACATCACAAAATACCAGGAATCCTGACTAGTTAAATTTCTACACATATTGTTTTGGGAACACAAATCAATCCATGACAAGTGGTTCCACTCTGTCCTATAGGGTGGCTATGTGTTGGAATCAACTTAAAAACAACAGATTTGGTTTTATTTGGTTTTTAGAGTTGTCACTGAGTAGTGAAATCAGTTAAGCACTGGCTACAAACTGAAAGTTTTCTGGGTCAACTCCATCCAAACGTGCCTCGGAAGATAGGCCTAGCGATCTGCTTCTGAAAGGTCACAGCCTTAAAAATACCACAAAACCTAGCTCTGCTCTTCACACATGGGGTTTCTGTGATTCAGAATCAACTCACTGGGAACTGGTTTGGTTTCTAGGAGGCCAGCAGATACGTCACAAAATTTTGTACAGTAAATACCTATGCCTCAAAAATTTCAGATTTTGTAGTGGTTAAGTGCTACACCTGGATCTGTCATGTGCTCTTTGGAAATTCTATGAAGCAGTTCTACTTTGTTCTATAGGGTCACTATGAGTCAGAATTGACTCGATGGCACTGTGTTTGGTTTTGGTTTAATGTTTATCAGCTTTGGACTCTATTTTTAACAAAACAAAATATATTAAATTCAACACAATGTTGTCTGACTATATTTTTTAAAAAAGATAATAATGAGACTAATTTTTCTTTTGTCTTATGCAATCATCTAGAATGTATGGTGTCATGAGTTCTGGAATCAAACTGAGTTTGAGTTTTAGCTCTGCCACATGTAGGCTGTGAGAACAAGGAAAGTTGCTTACCCTCTCTGCTTCTTGTTTTTTTTATCTCATTGTGAGGATTAAATGTGATAATATATTAATTATAATGTGTACCAATTTTAATGAATAAAGGATATTTAAAAGTATAACATGGGGGGTGGAGTCAAGATGGCAGACTAGACACACATCTCACTAATTCCGTCTGGAAACTAAGGACTGGATTGATGATTAAATGGAGCCTCCTGGATTCCCAGTGAGCCCTTGGACACAGCATAGGACTACTAATTTGGACTACATGCCAATGAACAGGAAATTTCTTCTCTTTTGCTGACCTCTGCCTGTGTTGAATACTGGCTCTTGTGGACTGAAGGTAATGGCAGTTTTTACTTTTTTTCTCTGTCTTAGCTGGCAGACGAGGCTTGGGCTTAACTGTCAGGAAAGCTCAGCTGCACTGCTGACAGGATCAGCAGAAGGAATAACCACATTTTGAGAGCCCAGCTCTGGGCTCTGTGCACCTCGGCTCCTCCACCCTCTCTTTCCGAACCTCCACCATTGAATTGACTATTCCACAGTGGGAGGGAGAGCTTGTGTGGGACACCATCTTGTCCAACTGGGAGGCAGAGCTACCCAAATGGAGGCATCAGCAGTGGCTGATTCTCAGGCTGCGAAGCATTGCCAGGACAGGGAGTGCTTTTCCAGCAGAATATCTGTGTTTAGCACAGTGTGACCTGATGGGTGGGACTGGCAGCAGTTGACAGCAAGGCAGTAACCTTACTGTACTTTGAATTAGTTTACAGCATCTGGTGTTGGATATAGAAGTCCTTACCTTGCCAGCTGGGAAGAGGGGCTTGCACACATGACAGCCTGACTAATTTTGGAAGATGTCAGATAACTTTTACCTTTCAATATAAGACTACCTAGAGAAATAACTGCAGTGCATCCTGATGGCATCTCTTCTAGCTTTTACTGACCCACGTCATAGGGTCAGCTGACGGCCTCCCATTGACTCCAGAAGCAGGGCTGTGTCTTTGCCAATCAGGAGGTGGAGCTTTCTACCCCAGAGATTCCATGGGGCCCAGTTACAGGAATACATAGAGGTGACTAGTGTTCACCATCCTTCTCAGACAGTCCTTCAATCCTGTTAAAGTAACACCAGAGAAACTAAACAACTTCTAGAAGCCCCAAAAGGAACAACCTTTGGCTAGAAACTTAAAGAAAAATTCACCTGTGACTCCAGAAAGCCCCCAAAAGAAAGAATCAAAGAACTTTCTAGAAGAAGATGCCTTTCTGAAACTATCAGAGGTTGAGTACAAAAGGATTATATACAGAGCCCTCCTAGATAATATACCAAAGGCAGAAGAGCAAAATGAAAAATTAAGCAAGCTGTTCAAACTGATGGAACACCAGTATTCTGAAATCCAACAGATCAACAACAAAATCAAAGAAGTAGAAAGTTCAATTCAAAACCAAGAAAACAGAATTGAACAAATAGAAAACAGACTTTATACCTTGGAAGACAGAGCTACTGACTCCAGCATCTATGAGGAGAAATCAGAGAACAGAAACAGGAAAAATGAAGAAGCATTAATAAACCTGTGGTACTCTATCAAGAGGAACAATCTATAATTAATTGGAGTTCCTGAACAGGGAGGGACACCTGAAAACACAGAGAGTATTGTTGTTGATCTGCTGACAGAAAATTTCCCTGAAATTATAAAAGAAGAGAATGTAGATATTCAAGATGTGTATCAAATGCCACTCAATATAGATCCCAAAAGAAAGACTCCAAATCATATTATAATCAAGCTTAACAAAATGAAACATAAGGAGAAACTCTTAAAGGCAGCAAAGCTAACATTCAGAGGGAAGCCCTGTAGGCTTTCGTCTGACTTCTCAGCAGAAACGATGCTGGCATGGAGACAAAGGGATGACATATTCAAAGCCTTGAAGGAGAAAAACTTCCAGTGAAGAATTACATATCCTGCAAAACTAACTTTCAAATATGAAAATCAAATTAAGACATTCACAGATAAATAGAACACAGTGACTTTGTAAAAATAAAACCAAAGCTATGAGAAATACTGAAAGAAGCTCTTGGCTTAGAAGAACAAAACCATTAACTGTATATTTTAGGAGGCAATACATGACAGATCATCCAGAAACCTACTGAGTTAGGGAAGACACCAAACTCAAAGCTTTAATATTAAAAGAAGTGATCCAATGATTATTTCATGAAAACTATGATATCATCATATTAAAAAAGAGGGATGTACTACAATAGTTATAGTCCTTTCAGATGGAGGGGAAGTTAATACCACATGTAGAAGTTAAAATTGGGTATAAACACAGATTATTAACAGAGATCACAGGGGTAGCCACAAAGCACAACAAAGATGTAACATATCAAATCTACAAATGTAATACAGGAGTCTCAACAAACACAAAACTCACACTGAAAAGGATGAAAAATCAACCCATAAAGAAGAGTGTTCCAGAACAGAATAGTAAGAGCAACAGAGAAAACATCAACACAAAAATGAACACATTGCAATGACAACACTAAACACACACCTATCAATAATTATGTGGAATGTAAATGGACTGAATGCTCCAGTAAAGAGAAAATGAGTGATATCTTGGATCAAAAGACACTATCCGTCTATATGTTGCTTACAGGAAACTCACCTTAGAATTAAAGATATGAACAAACTGAAAATTAAACAATGGAAAAATACATAGACCAGCTAACAGTATACAAAAAAGAGCAGGTATGGCAATATTAGTATCAGATAAAATATATTTTAATATAAAATGTACCATAATTGACAAGGATGGACAGTATTTATTGCTGAAACATTCAATACACAAGCAGGACTTAGCAATATTAAATATTTATGCCCCCAATACTAGAGCATGTATATATATCAAAGAAACACTGACTTCATTCAAAACAGAGATAGATCACTCCACAATCATAGTGTGAGACGTCAACACTCCACTCTCAGTATTGGACAGATCTTTTAGAAAGAAGCTCAGTAAAGACACAGAAGATCTTATTGCCACAATTAATCAGCTAGATCTCCTGGACATGTATAGAACTTTCTATCCATCAGCAGATAACTACAGCTTCTTCTCCAGTGCACATGGAACATTTTCCAGGATAAACCATGTGTTAGGACATAAGTTAAAGCAAATCTCAATAAAATCCATATCATTGAATTATTACAAAGCGTCTTCTCAGGCCATAAAGCCATAAAAGTCTAAATCAATAGCAGAAAAAATGTAGACAGAAAGTGGAACTCATGGAAACTGAACAACATCTTGCTCAAAAGCCACAGGTTATAGAAGAAAACAAGGATGAAATAAATTTATGGATTCTAATGAGAATGAAAACACTTCCTACTAGGACCTATGGGATACAACAAAAGCAGTGCTTGGGGGTCAGTTTATCTCTATAAATGCACACATCCGGAAAGAAGAAAGAGCCCAAACCAAATAATTAACCCTACAGCTTGAACAAATAGAAAGAGAACAACAGAGGAATCCCTCAGGCACCAGAAGAAAACAGATTATAAAGATTAGAGCAGAACTAAATGAATTAGAGAACAGAAGAACAACTGAAAAAATTGAGAAGACCAAAAGCTGGTTTTTCGAAAAGATCAATAAAATTGGCAAAACATTGGCTAAACTTACTACAGAAAAACAAAAAAGGAAACAAATAACCCACATAGTAAATGAGGTGGGAGATATCACAACAGCTCCCACAGAAATTAAAAATATCATAACAGAATACTACAAAAGACTATATTCTGACAGATTTGAAAACCTAGAGGAAATGGACAAATTCCTAGATTCATATCACCTACCCAAATTATCACAACGTGAAGCAGAACAACTTAATAAACCCATCACAAAGGAAGAGATTGAAAAAGTGATCAAAAAACTACCAACCAAAAACGTCCTGGCCAGATGGCTTCACCACAGAATTCTACCAAGCTTTTAGACAAGAATTAACTCTAATACTACTGAGACTATTTCACAGTATAGAAAGGGATGTAATACTCCCATATTCATTCTACAAAGCCAGCATAACCCTGACACCAAAGCCAGGGAAAGACCCAACAAAAAAGGAGTACTGCAAACGAATATCACTAATGAACCTAGATGCAAAAATCTTCAACAAAATCCTTGTCAATGGACTTGAACAACGTAGCAAAAAAAAATAATTCATCACAATCAAGTTGGATTCATACCAAGGACACAAGACTGGTTAAACATCAGAAAAACAATTAATGTGATCAACCACATAAATAACACAAAGAACAAGAATCACCTGATTTTGTCAATCGATGCCAAAAAGTCATTTTATGAAGTCCAACACCCATTGGTGCTAAGAGCTCTCAGCATAATAGGAATAGATGGCAAATTCCTCAATGCAATAAGGGCCATTTACACAAAGCCAACTGCCTACATTACCCTTAATGAAGAGAGACTGAAACAATTCCCCTTGAGAACAGGAAATAAACAAGGACACCCATTCGCACCTCTCTTATTCAACATTGTACTAGAAGTTCTAGCCAGAGCAGTTAGACAAGACCAAGAAATAAAGGACATCTGCATTGGCAAGGAAGAAGTAAATATCTCCCTATAAGCAGATGATATGTTTGTATACACAGAAAATCCTAAAGAATTCATAAGTCAACTACTGAAACTGATAGAAGAGTTCAGCTTCAGCAAAGTCTCAGGATACAAGATAAACATAAGTGAATCAGTAGGATTCCTTTATGCCAACAATGAGATCATTAAAGAAGAAATCACCAAATCAATACTATTTACTATAGCCCCCAAGAAGATAAAATACCTAGGAATAAACCTAACTAGAGAAATAATAGACCTTTACAAAGAGAACTACAAGATCTTACTACAAGAAACTAATAGAGACCTACATAAATGGAGAAATCTACCCTGCTCATGAATAGGAAGACTTAACATTGTGAAAATGTCTGTTTTACCCAAAGCAATCTACTTATATAATGCAATCTCAATACAAGTTCCAGTGACACTTTTTAATGAGCTGGAGAAACAAATCACCAACTTTGTTTGGAAATGGCAGAAGCCCCTGATAAGTAAGGCACTACCGAAGAAAAACACACTGGGAAGCTTCTCCCTACCCGACCTTTGAACCTATTACACTGCCGCAGTTGTCAAAATAGCTTGGTACCGATATCAAAAGAGACAGATAGACCAATGGAACAGAACTGAGACCCCAGAGATGTCACCATCCTCCTATGAGCAGCTGATATTTGACAAAGGCCCTAAGACTTTAAGCTGGAGTAAAAACAATCTGTTTAACAAATGGTGCTGGCAAAATTGGATATCCATCTGAAAAAAATTGAAACAAGACTCATAGCTCACACCTTATAGAAAAACTAACCCAAACTGGATATCAAATCTAAAACGATAAAGCTCATCCAAGAAGAAATAGGATCAACAATGGAAGTTTTAATATACAATGTAGACATTTCAAAATCTGACACAAAGCATAAGCAACAGAAGAGAAAATAGATAAATGCCAACTACTAAGAATCAAACACTTTTGCTCACCTAAAGACTTTATCAAAAGAATTAAAAGACTACTTACAGAATGGGAAAAAATATTTGGCAACTATATGTCACACCAATGTCTGATCACCATAATCTATAAGGTACTACAAAATATCAATAAGAAAAGGATTGATAACCCAGTTAAGTGATGGGCAAAGGAGACGGGCAGACACTTCTCTAAAGAGTATATCCTGTTAGCCAAAAAAAAAAAATGCTCACAATCATTAGCTGTTAAAAAAATTCAGATCAAAACTACAGTGAGATATCATCTCACCCCAACAAGGTTGGCCATGATCCAAAAAGCATAAAACAACAAACACCTGAGAGGCTGTGGAGAAACTGGAGCTCTCCTACACTGTTGGTGGGATTGCAAAATGGTACAAACTTTTTGGATAGAAATGTGGCACTTCCTTAAAAAGCTGGAAATAGATATACCACTTGACCTAGTAATTCTACTGCTTGGAATATATCCTACAGAATCAAGGGCATTCACACCAACTGATACACGCACAGAAATGTTGATTGCAGCACAGTTCACAATAGCAAAAAGATGGAATCAACCCAGATGCCCTACAGCAGATGAATGGATAAACTATGGTCTATGACCTTAATGGAACACTATGCAATGATATAAAAACAATGATGATTTTAGGAAGCATGTCATAACCTGGTTTCAATTGGAAGACATTATGTTGAGTTGAATCAGTCAGCGGCAAAAGGACAAATGTTGTATGAGACCCCTATAAGAACTTAAAAATAGACTCATGTATAGAAGAAAAGGCTCGTTGACAGCTGCAAGGGTGGAGTGGGAGGGAGGGAGAAGGTTGGTTATACATTAGATAGTTGATAGAAATTTGGTTGGGTGAAATCAGTGACAGCACACATTAGAAAGAAGATCACCTTAACTGGACTTCAACATAACATGAATACTCCTCCAATCTTAACCAAGTATTTCAAGGATAGAGTAGCAGGGGCGAGGGTCCAGGGACAATGCTCTCAGGGCACATCGAGGCCAATTGGCACAACTACCATATTACTAAGAGAGTCTTCTACACCCCATATTGGTGAGTGGCGTCTGGGTGTCTTAAAAGCTAGCAAGCTGCCATCTGAGGCACACCAAATGTCCCAACTCAGCAGGAACTGATGATCACCAAGGACCAAAATGACACGGGGGAAAGAGAACCGAGAAGACAAAGAGACCCACATAAGTGGGTCACTGCATCAACATGTGACTGGAGGAACCAGATGATACCACCGGTGATAGCTGTGATGGGGCTCATAAAGTTGAGTCTCACTGGCAACACAAGAATAAAAATTGGTTCATGCTGAGAACTCCACTAAAAGACTGCAATTGATGGTCCAGGAGCCTCAGGGTTCCCCTGAGAGCATGGCCCCTGGTCCCGATGCTGCCCCTGTCCATAAATCATTACTGAAGTCAGCTCTTTGGACAGTAATGACTGGACTCGCGACACAGAGTGACTGCATTGTGTGTGCCTTTTATGGTTTTATGCATCTATAGGTTGTCATCCTGCTGGCCTGTTACTGGAGGCAGGGGAGAGAGTGGAGAGGAGGAAACAGGAGATTGGAGGATATGACATGTATAGTACAGACAGAAAGAGTGTGCTGTCACTGGGCAGGGATAGCAGTGGGAGCTGCACATAGGCAAGCATGCAAATTTATATTGGCTTGTACACTTTCCTCAAGCACAACAGAAAAAAAAAAGGAATATAAAATGAACACTGTTTTTATTTTTTTCTTAACTGAGTTTCCCCATGAAAAGAAAGGAATGAAAGACAATAAGTTATATTTTCTACCTCTTTGTAATATATGGAATCTTCATAATCTTTAGCTGCTGCCATTTAAAATACATGTATAATTTAATATAAATTCAGGAAGGACATTATCAGTTTGAGAAATTTCCCATTTGGTAAAACCCATACCAGAAACTCATAGATTTTGTAGGGATCTAAGAGCTCACTAGAAGCAGCATCAGAAATACCTAGCAGGAGGCATTAAATGAGGTAGCCTGTGGTTCTCAGCAGTCAACCTCCACTGGCCGCCATTAGCATGACTCCTGCATTGCACTGGTGGTTAGTACAAATGCGGACAAAAGCTGCCATCCTTTCTCCCACACATATGGGGTCTCCCAGTTGCAAAATTTTCGGCTGTTGGTCAGTTTCCAAGTAGTACACACTACCAATGAGAAGGGCCCAAGTTAACCTTTGTGTTTCCTTTTCACTGACTTTTAAGATTCTGAATTTGGAAAGTTTAAGTCAGAAAAGTGTCTAGCTTGGTCTTTTGCTTGCTACTAAAATTCTAACCATTTTTACATTTAATGGTAATTCGTAAATTGTGCAAGTCTGAAGAGCAGAAAAATAACAAATTTGAAGGCTCTATAAATAACATAAGGAGTCCTGGTGGCCCAGGGTTCAATTAAGCACTCTGGTGTTGACCAAAATGTCAGTAGTTCAAACCCACCAGCTACTCTGCAGGAGAGAGATATAGTAGTCTGCTTCTGCAAGGCTTACAGACTAAGAAACCTTATAGGACAGTTCCACTCTGTCCTAAAAGATAGCTGTGAGTTAGAATTGACTCAACAACACAAGTGTTTGGTGTAAGTTAGCATCTCCCTAATACCTTGGGAAGGACATTTTCCTGATCTAACAACACTGAGATGACATGAAAAATCACTTCACCATAAGACATGCAATGTTTGTCAGTAAAACCAATTCAGAGTAATGTAATAGACAAATATCCTACTGTGATTTTGTAGTCATTAATCAAACAGATTGCTGAAAAATACAAGAGCTATGGGATCATTAGTAATATTTTGGTTTTAATAAAAGTTAGCTATAAAAATTTTCATCTAAAATTACAAGCAGAATTCAAAAACCACAGAGGACTAAAATAAAAACACAAAATGATGATCATGAACTCTATCAACAATTTGAATAACAACTTACAATTATATGATAACTTACATTTGAAATAACATTTCAGATGTTTTCTCAATAATTATTTGAAGGAGGTGAATGTGTACCATTATTTTCATTTTCCAGATGAAAATGCTGAGACTCAGAGAGATTATGTAACATCACACCTTTTAAGTTATAATTCAGTTTTCCTTTCCTCAGGTAGGCATCTTTTCTTCTCTCTCTGTAGGCCATTGATGTAAATATTGGTTACATACAGAGGCTGTTGGAAGCCATCTGGAGTTGTCTCATGAGCTCAGATATTCACCTATTCATTTTTGTGTATGTGTGCAAGCCTGCTGTTAATGTTGTACAAATCTGTTACATTAGTGGCTCCAAATGAACCACATTACTTGGGATTCATGCCTTAAGTATTCTCTCCTGTTATATCTAGGATGGACCTGTGCATGTTTTATCTGTCTATCTACCTACCTACCTACCTATGTATCTATCAACTATCCATCCATCTATCTATCTTTCTCTGTCTATCTGCCTGTCTATCCATCCATCCATTTGCCCACTGACTACCTACCCATCCATCCATCCATTTAATTATCTATTTTTCTGTGTTTCTTTGAACTAACAGAATGCAACAGAATTGATGATGTGCCACTTACGACCCTATATCTTAAAGACTGTCATCTTCTACTTTGTGCCCCTGGGAGCCTGGGGATGTCACAAAAGAAGTCTGACTACTCCGCTGGAGAGGCTACCCTTGTGGAGACATCACATGGAGAGGCCACTTGTAAAGGGCGAGGCTATGTGACTACATGAAGAAAGAATGAGGGGAAAGAGTCAGAAACAGAGACAGAGACAGACAAGCCCAGACACCCTGGCATCCTGGCTGAGCTAAGCCCCCAGCCAGCCTCTGGTGAATTCAGCTGTACCAGTAACCACTTTTAGAACCAACAGAATAACCCCTGGCTGAGTAATGCCTAGAGTACATAATCATGAGAAAATAAAATGAATGTTGTTTTAAGCTACTAAGTTTTGTGTTGGTTTGCTGTATGGCAATAAATAACTGAAATAAATGTCAAAGTAGTGGGCTTCAAGCTTCAGTACTCTTTCCAAGTGCACAAGTATTGAATGAGTATGAATGACATTTACAGCAATGAATGACGTTGCTATAAATTTTGCATTGGATGTTTTTTATCATTGCAGGTTGGGGGGACAGGCAGGGGAACAGGGGTGAGAAGCCTGCAATAAAAAATAAAAAATCACTAAATTGACTTATTTTTTTATTGGCAAAACAATGCTGCTAACTGTTTGAACCAAAGGCCTTGATATGAAATGACACTCCATAAACTTGTAATTTCATTTATCAGCCATGAATACTTTTCTGTCCTATGAAGACTGCTGTGTATGCAGGCAGTTTTAGTTCTGGTAATGTCATCTGGGAAAAGACAGCAACAGTTTGACCATGAAACCACAGGTTTTGAAATTAGCAAATTTTCATCACGGTGTTCATTAGAGGAATCAATAAGACTTTTACAGGACTGAGAAAAATTGTCCAAAAATGAGAAGATAAAGTGATGAGAAGAATGAGACTTTAGGAGTTCAGGGATGCATACGAAAGAGGTAAAAAACACTGAATATCCTTTCATGCACTTCTAAATAGGTGAAATTCAGTCACATCAATCTAGGTGGCTGCTGTACCTCTAGGTCATTTGCAACTGTTGAGTACTGGTAACACACCCTTTTGGGTGATTTAAAAAAAAAGCAACCCATTGCTGTTGAGTCAATTCCAACTCATAGCAACCCTATAGGACAGAATAGAAATGCCCCGTGGGAGCTTCCAAGAGTGCCTTACTTTGAACTGCTGACCCTTTGATTAGCAGCTGTAGCACTTAACCGCTGCTTGATTTCCTTTCTCTTTAGATTAAGAGCACATCAGACATTGAGAGACTTCCCTTAATTGTGTGATTTCAGAGACAGTTACTCTAACAGGGTTATTAACTTACCATATATTTAATCCTTGGAAACATTGGTGGCATAGTGGTTAAGTGTTATGGCTACTAACCCAAAGGCCAGCAGTTCAAATACACCAGGTGTTCCTTCAAAACTCTATGGGGCAGTTCTACCCTGTCTTATAGGGTTCTTATGAGTTGAAATCGACTCGATGGCAGTGGGTTGTTTTGGTTGTATATCTAAGACTTAATACAAAAAAATAATCACAGTTTACATAATGAAAGCACGTGATTTAGGGGATGGAAGAAAGGTTTGAACTTGTATATCTTAAGAACTGAGAGGTCACTGGCAACACAAGAATAAAAAGGGGTGCACCCTGAGATCCCCACTAAAAGACCTCAATTGATGGTCTGGCGGTTTCGGGGTTCCCCTGGGAGCATGGCCCCTCGCCCTGATGCTGCCCTTGACCATAAATCATAACGAAGGTCCACTCTTCGGACAGGAATGGATTGGACTTGGCAATGCAGAGTGACCGTATATTGGATGCACTTTATGGTTCTATACATCTATAGGATGTCATCCTGCTGACCTCTGGCTGGAGGAAGGAGAGTGGGTGGAGAGGAGGGGAAAAAGAGACTGTTGGGAGAATGAGACACGTATGGAGCAGAGAGGAATAGTGTGCTGTCACTGAGCAGGGAGAGCAGTGGAAGCTGCATATAGGTGGGCATGTAAACTTATACGGGAATGTACATTTTCACTCAGTTACATTAAATAAAAAATTAATTTTTAAAAAAAGAACTGAGAGGTATTTCAGCTTCCTTCTCATCCTCAATGACTTGACTAAATTTTTCTCTAGGCAGCTGGTGTTGGTTAAGAAATATAAAGGTGTTGCACAAATGTTTATTGCAGCACAGTCCACAACAGCAAAAAGATGGAATCAACCCAGATGCCCATCAACAGATGAGTGGTTAAACAAATTGTGGTACATATACTCAAAGGAAGACTATGCAATGATGAAGAACAATGATGATTTTAGGAAGCATCTCATAACCTGGTTTCACTTGGAAGACATTATGCTGAGTGAAATCAGCAGTCAGCAGCAAAAGGACTAATACTGTACGAGGCCCCTACCATAAGGACTTAAAAATAGACTTATGTACATAACAGAAGACTCTTTGATGGCTACAAAGGTAGTGAGGGAGGGAGAAGGTCGGTCACAGATTAGATGATAGAAATTTGGTTAGGTAAAAGCAGTGACAGCACACAGTAGAAAGGAGACCAACTTAAATGGACTTTGCCATAAACTGAAAACTCTTCTAATCTCAATCCAATATTGAAAGGATACAGTAGCAGGGGTGGGGTCTAGGGACCATACTCTCAGGGGACATCAAGACCAGTTGGCATAACTATCCTATTGCTAAGAGAGTCTTCTGCGCCCCATATTGGTGAGTGGTGTCTGGGGTCTTAAAAGCTAGCAAGCTGCCATCTGAGGTACATCAAATGGTCCCAACTCATCCGAAACAGATGATCACTGAGAACAACAAACACATGAGTTGAAAATAGCTCGAGACAGAAGGACCCATGTGAATGGGAGACTGTATCAACATGTGACCAGAAGAATCAGATGGCACCTGGCCACCACCAAAGACAGCTGTGATGGGGTACACAATGTTGAGTCTCTGTGGCAACACAAGAAAAAGAGGGGTACAGCTCAAGAACTCTACTAAAAGACCACAATTGATGGTCTAACAGCCCAGGGGATACCCTGGGAGCATGGCCCCTAGACCTGCTGCTGCTTCTGTCCAAAAAACTGAGGCCAACTCTTTGGGCAAAAATGGACATGACTCAGGGATACAATGTGACTGTATGGTGTCTGTACTTTATGGTTCTATGCATTTATAGGATGCTGTCCTACTGGTCTCTTCTTAGAAGGGAAAGCAAAGGGTAGAGAGGAAGGGACAGGAGATTGTTAAGGGGATAGAACAAGCATAGAATGTGAAGTAGGAGTGTGTTGTCACCAGGCAAGGAGAGCAGAAGAAGCTACAGATAGGCAGGCATGCAAAAGTAATTTGGATTGTATACTTTCACTTAATCACAATAAAAGAAAAAAAAAATAAATTATTGGGGTATCAAGCAGAGCATAACATATAGTGCCTGCCTTCAATGAGTTTAGAGTTTAGTTTGGGAAATGGTAATGTGGGAAGCTCTTAGCCATTCCAGAGTCAGAAAGCCACAGAGGCACTGTCTTCGTTCCTAGTGCTGCTGTAACAAAGAACCACAAACTGGGTAGCTTATAAGAACAGAAATGTATTGTCTCACAGTTCTGGAGGCTAGGAGTCCAAAATCAGAATACTTGTTGTGTTAATTCGTTCTGAGGGCTCTGAAGGAGAATCCGTTTTGTGTCTCTCTCCTGGTTTCTGGTGAGGGTTGGCAATCTTGACGTTCTTTCATTTATATGTAGCTGTCTCCTACAATCTCTGTCTCTGTCTTCATATGGCCACCTTTCTTCCATATCTCTTCTGTTTCATAAGCACACCACTTATGTTGGATTAGGACTTATCCTACTCCAACACAACCTCATATTAATTTAAGTAATGGCATTTTCAACAACTCTATTTCCAAAAAAGATCATGTTCACAAGTACTAGGGATTAAGACTTCACCATATCTTTTGGGTCGCCATGAGTCGGATCCGACTCGACGGCACTTGGCATATCTTTTGGAGGGGGGGAATGTAACAAGAGCCAATGATGAAATCAACTTCTATTTCATTTGGAAAAAAAAAAAGGGGGACTCAAATTAAATATACAAATTGGTTTCTTCTCACTTTTTTTTAATTATGATTGAGTGAAAGTATACAATCCAAATTAAATTTTCATTTCCATCTGCAGCTCCTTCTACTCTCCTTGCTCAGTGACAGCGCACTCCTCCTTTCTGTTTTACATGTCATATCCTTGTAACAAATCTCCTGTCCCCTACTCTCTACCCTCTCCACTCCCCTCTAGTAAGAGGCCAGTAGGATGACATCCTATAGATGCATAGAACTTAAATGGACTGTTTCCCTGAGTCCAATCCATTCCTGTCCTAAGAGTTGACCTCAGTAAAGATTTGTGATTGGGGCAGCATCAGGTCTAGGGGTATTGCTTCCATGGGAACCCCCAGGCGTTCAGACCACCAGTTGCAATCTTTTAGTGGAGTTCTTACAGTACATCCCCTTTTTTTCTCATGTTGCCACTGGGACTCAACATTGTGAGCCCCATCACGGCTGTCATTGGTGGTGGCCAGGTACTATCTGGTTCTTCTGGTCACATGTTGATATAGTCACCCATTCACGTGAGTCTTTCTGTCTTCTGAGTTCTTTTTCCCTCATGTCATTGTTGTCCTTGGTGATCATCTGTTTCAGCTGAGTTGGGACCATTTGGTGCACCTCAGATGGCAGCTTGCTAGCTTTTAAGACCCCAGATATGACTCACCAATATGGGTTCCAGAAGACTCTCTTAGCAAGAGGCTAGTTTTGTGAATTGGCCTCTATGTCCCCTTTCTTCTCACTTTTTTTTATGCCAATAGGCAACAAGATTCCCTAGTCCTCACTTCTTTCTAGTAGCCAGAAATGTCTACGATCTTGAAATAAATTAACTTCCCGATAACTAAGAATTAAACTATGATATACAGTTTAAATAGAAACTCTGGGGGTTCAATGTCTAAGAGAGTAGCTGCTAAGCAAAAGATAACCAGTTCAAATCTACCAGATGCTCCTTGGAAACTCTGTAGGGTTGTTCTACTCTGCCCTATAGGGTCACTAAGAGTGGGAAAATCAACTTGAAGGCAATGGGTTTGGTTTATTCTCTTGGTTTTATAGTTAGCTTAAAATGCAACTTCAGAGATATCTTTCCCTTAACATAGTAATCCTGAGAGACAGGTGAAACACAAACTATTATTCCTACTTTTTATTGAATAAACTGATACTGAAATAAGTTCACATATGGATTTAAAAGTTGAGAAATAATACACTCATAGATAGTAGGTTCTAAACTTTGAGAAATATTTTCCCAGAAATACAAGTCTCATTCTGTCCAGTTATCCTAATTGGGAATCAGGGGGAGCAACTGTGAAGGGGTAATAAATTTATATGAAAATAAAGATTACTACTCTGGAGTGTTCTCAAAGTAACTCTTCTTGTGGGATGTGGTAGTTCTAAACTCAAATGTTGCTGGGATATCATAGAAAAACGTCTGTCCATCACTCTACTTCTTAATTTTAAATGGGTGCCAAAAAGTACACTGAAACTGTCAACTTTCAGTAGAAGAGGAATAATAGAAATAACGTGGTGGAACATTCCTCATCCTTTCCAGTGTTGGAATGATGCATGTTTTCTGGTGTGTGAAAGAATATTAAACTTACCTTGTCTGGGTTATTTTTACTATGTGTCTACATAAATACACATGCATATTATCACCTTATTCTAATATATTTAACAGACATATAACCTGGAGAGAGCCCTGGGCCCTTTCCATTTTCATCTAAATCTTAGTGACTTATGGAGCAGTTCTTAGTACATTCTTGAATAGAATCAGAACAAACTGCCCTATCTTGTAGAATTTCAGTTGACTTAGCTTCCTTGGACTTGAGTTACAGAGTGAGAAACTTTTCCATACTCCCACACCCCACAGCATCCTTCAGAGTTATTAAAATAGGATATATTTTCTATAATGAAGCTAAGACATGAACTCGACCGATAGAGCACTCATTCTGAATTTCTGGTATCTAGTAAAGGACTCAAAATCCTTGTGTCTCAGTTGCCTTTCTGTTAATTTGAGGATGTTTAGAATAGACTCTTATTGCTTCCAGATGGGAATTTAGCTACATGAGAAATTTCTTGATATTACTTAGATGTACAAGAAACATAATAGTCACTTTAATATGAGGTTGTTATTTTTTCCCCATGGTTCTGTAAACTCAAATAAGAGATAATCTAGTGCATACTCTACGTGTGCTGACATGTTTTCCTTCCTCCTTCCTCTTGAGAACTAAAGGAAAGACACAGTTAATCCAGTCATAGAAAATGAAAAATCTTCCCCCACAGCTCAGGCCAGACATTTTGCATGCTTTGTCTAGCTGTCTCTAATCTTCTGTTTGATTTTCCAGCACTCACAAGTAAGATAGAGGGCTGCTTTTGGCAGAAATTTAATGTGCAAAATGTTTTACCATCTGCTGAAATATTCTTGGATGTTATATCCCCAGAAGCAGTCGTTATTAAAGACATTTATTGGACATCAACAATATATCAAATTCTATTCAAAATATGGCTGTCTCATAGTTAGTACTGTATTTTTACACAAATAGTGCATGTCTTCTACATTTGTTTGCCAACCACGCCCTCTCCCACCATCTTCCCCCCGTAAGGTATTTTCGTAAGTTCCATTATGCCGGTATTTTTTATATTTTGCTGTAAAAAATTAGCATAGCACACTTATGGAAATATCTCAGGGATAAAGGTGTGGCTGGTAAACAAACAGAAAAGTGGCCATTCTTTGCATAAGAAAAGCAATACTCTAACGAGAATTTAAAAAACAACTTATATTGCATTTAAAAATGGGCAAGAATTATCCTGTTCTTGAAATATGCCATTCTTGACAATATTTATTCCTCCTAGAAGGGGACAGTTAGTTAGGGAAAGTACTGTATTTTTCTAATTTAGGATATCTACAGCTTTTAACACAATTGTCTTGCACATCATAGATGCTAAATTATTGATTGATAAAATAGTGAAGCCAGTTTCATAAACCAAATTTCAGATTTCTTAAGGGAAGTGTCAGGATTTAGTATTTTTTAGGTGTATGAATTTGTTAGGTATTTTGTTTGTTTCTTAAAGATCATCATATGGTGTCCCAGACAATTGTTTTCCTAAGTTTTCCTTGAAGCTAACATACTGCCAGATGATCTAGTTAGACTAATCAGTAACTAGTAAAGGTAAGAGTCAGGTATTATAGGGAATTCATCTATAGTACTAACAACTGCCATTCCCAAGGGCAGTACTAGTAGTACAAGATGTGCTGGCCAGTATTCAAGGAGGTGGCAGAAATCCTCTTTCCAAATTCTTTACTGAAGTCAGGGCCAAGATGCCGGAGTATTCAGATGCCTCCTGTGATCCTTCTAACAACAAAGACACAAAAGAACAAGTGATTTGATTACATATGACATTCTAGGAGCCCTGAACACCAAAGGGAAAGTTGAGGAGTTGGACTGAGCCATGGGGAAAGAAAGTAGGTCCAGAAGTACCTAGGACTGGCCAGACCTGACATTTGGGCAATCAGCTGCAGCCAGCATGGTAAATGGAGCCGTGGTACTTGGAGGATGTCCTCCTCAGGAGGAGAGACAAGAGCAGAAGAGAGTACACTTGAACCTCCAGAATGAGTAGAAAGTGGCACTTGATCACTGAAAGCTAAGTAGCTTGTATCTAACCTACTGCTTGGAAAATCTAAATTATTTCCTCAGGATAAACCTGTCTTTCTCTTCCTAGTGCTTCCACCTCTCTGCACTGAATCTGACTCTGGAATATGACTTCATTAATTCATCTGGAAGTAGGACTCCTCAAGCCTGCCCTGAGCAATTCTCCTAAACTCTGAGAGGGAACAATTTAACAAACTGGCGGAAGTGGGACAGAATCTTCTGACTCCCCTGAGCCAGAAATTCGGGACAGAAACAATTCCTTCACCTAAAATCAGACATAAGGGGACACACTCATTCTCATAGACACTCAGGGACAACTGTTAGCTCACTGCCTTTCTCAGCAACAGCAGCAAGATACCTGTGCCTACACCAGTCATACCTGCTTGTCTACAACAGTAGAGGAGAATCTGCACCACACACTTGCTGCCTGACTACATGGACACCTGAGCTGAATCCATATTAGAAAAGTAAATGGACTTTTGGGCCTACATGTCTAGTGACAGCTCTACTACCTGATGACACAATGTTAGTTGCAAATGCCTCAATAAACAAACCAGCACACATGACCAGCTTATTTGGACATTTCAAAACAAGACAGGAAGTTAAAACACAGTAAGCAAATATAAAATAAATAAATTCAACAAATTACTGACATCTCCAAGACAACAATCAATATATA
This sequence comes from Heterohyrax brucei, assembly GCA_028571685.1. NCBI lineage: Eukaryota > Metazoa > Chordata > Mammalia > Hyracoidea > Procaviidae > Heterohyrax > Heterohyrax brucei. The sequence continues at coordinate 60,451,234 of CM053166.1, forward strand.
ATCACTTAAAGAGTCAGACCATGATAGCTTCAGAAAACTCCTGAAACAAAAAATCAAGAAATTTTTCAGAATCAGAGAATTTCCTGGAATTAGTGGTAGAATACATAAGATTAGTGTTTTAGTCAGCTAGGGCTGCTCTAACAGAAATACCACAGAGTGGATGGCTTTAACAAAGGAAGGTTTATTCTTACATAGTCTGGTAGGCTGCAAGTCCATATTCAGGGTGTCCACTCCAGGGGAAGGCTTTCTCCCTTGTCAGCTCTGGAGGAAAGTCCGGTATCACACCAGTCACTGTCCAGGGAGCATCTTGGCGCAGGAACCTCAGGTCTGAAGGACACACTTTTCTCCTGGTGCTGCTTTCTTGATGGTATGAGGTTCCCAATTCTCTGCCTGCTTCTCTGTCTTTTTATCTCTTGTAGGATGAAAGGATTAAGGGTCGAGCAAGCCATACTCCAGGGAAACTCCCTTTACAGTGGAGCAGGGAGATGATCCTATGAAGGGATTTACAGTCCCACCCTTATCCTTTAACATACAGCTTAGGAAAACCACAAAATGGAGGACAGTCACAAGATACTGGGAATCATGTCCCAGCCACATGGCTACACATATTTTGGGGAGGACACAATTCAATCCATGACAATTAGTATTAAGAACTCTTCAAGAGATCAGAAAGATGATGAGGAAAATTGCAGCAGAACATAATGACAAGTTGTACAGGCTTCAAGAAAGCAGATAGAGACAGGAATTAGAAATTCAGAAATTAATAATAACATTATAAAATTAGAAAACACAATAAAAAGTCAAAGGAGCAGAACTGAGACAATGAAGGGCAGCATTAGTGAGGCTGAAGATGAAGGATGTGACACCAACATGTTTGAGAAAAAATCAGATAAAATAATTTTTAAAAAAAGAAACATTAAGAATTATGTGAGACTCTATCAAGAAGAATAATCTATGTGTGATTGGAGTACCAGAATTGGAGGAACAACAGAAAATAGAGAGAATTGTCAAAGATTTGTTGACAGAAAATTTCCCTGATATCATGAAAATTGAGAAGATATCCATCCAAGATGCTCTTTGAACTCCATACAAGGTAGATTCCAAAAGAAAGACAGTAAGGCCTATTATCACCAAATTCTACACAGCTCTTGTCATGGATTGAATTGTGTCCCCCCAAAAGTATGTGCAATAATTTGGCTGGGCCAAGATTTCCTGTATTCTGTGATTGCCTTCCATTTTGTGATTTTCTGATGCTGTAAATCCTAACCTCTGCCTGTGGTTAATAGATAGGATGATTATGTTAAAAGAGGGTTAGGGTAGGACTGCAACACCCTCGCTAAGGGAGTTTTCCTGGAGTATGGCTTGCACCATACTATGAGAGATAAAAGGAAAGGGAAGCTAGTAGAGAGTTGGGAATGTTACTCCATCAAGAAAGCAGCACTGGTGTCCTTCAGACATGAGGTTCCTGAGCCAAGATGCTCCCTGTCTTAGGCTGGGTTTTCTAGGGAAGCAAAACCAGTAACACTGTAGGTACAAGGAAAGATTTATAATATATATATAGACAGATAGATAGATACAAATATAGGAAACAGCTCACGTAATCACAGAAGCTGAATGTCCCAAGCTCTGGCACAAGCCTCACGTGTCCACGAAAGCTGAGGAGCCCAAGATCAGCAAGTCAGAGACCAGAGTTGCAGATCACCGGTTGTGTAGGTCAGTGGATCCCAAGCTGGTGGCGAGACGAAGCGACAGAGGCTGGCGAACCCAGGATCGGCAGGTCAGGGAGCAGGACTGGGCAGAGGCTGGCGAGCACAGGATTGGCAGGTCGGGGAGCAGGACTCTCAAGTGCCGACTGTAAGGACTGATGAGCCCAACAGCTGCTAGCTCAGGTCCCGGAACCAGATGCTGGAACAAGAGAGCAGGAGCTCCTGGCCACGTGAGCGATCAGCAGCCATAGTCCAGTGTCACGAGATGAGAGCTGAGGGGCAGGGAGCCACCACAAACCCCGCCCTGCCACTTAATACAGCAGCCAAATAGGTAGTAGCCAAGTTGACATAATCCAGACTACCACACTCCCTGAACAAAACCTGATGCAACACGAGGACTTTCCTCCAATGTCGACAAGGGAAAAGACTTCCCCTAGACCAGACATCCTAAATTTGGACTTGTAGCTTACAAGACTCTGTAAGAATAAACTTTTCTTTGCTAAAGCCATCCATTCATGGTATTTCTGTTAGAGCAGCACTAGCTAACTAAAATAGCTCTCATTCATGTGATAAGATCTTGCCTGTTTTCCAAGTCTAATTCTATGAATGTCCAGGTAATTCTGTAAATCCAGTACACTTTCAAAAAACTTTTTTTTTTTTTTTTGGTTAAACCAAGCAGGGCCATTTATGTTGCTTCCAAATTAAGAAGCCTAGCTGAAATGCTGGGTTTCTTCCCCAGATATAAGGATATTATGGCTAATTTATCAAACACTCTTTTAAGTGCCCCCCAATAAATAATTCTATTTTCCCTTACATTTTTAACTATTTGTACATATTAGTCTTGTCCCCTCTATGATATTGCCTGGTCTTTAAACACAGAAATTACATGTTAGCCTTCTTTTTAACTTAGTAAGCCAAGCCAAGCCAAGTGCCGGTAAGGATCTTTAAAAAATAGGACACATTTAATATATATTTTACTGATTGCAACTACCTAATGATGTCAGTTAAGACTAATAACCATTAGCACAGTGGATACATAACTCAATAAAAAATAGATGTCATTAATTCTGGACCAAATTAGAAAATGTGTGTGTTATTTAAAATTGACATTCAGTGCCATGTAAAAGGAACAAAAGATTTTACTGAACTCGAACTGCTTTGAATTCAATTTATTCAAATCAAGTTTTGTAATGAGACAGTCTTAAAATGGAGACTGATAGTAGGTGTAGCCTTCAGGCTAAAATTAGATAAAATAAGAATGAAAGGATAGATTTTCAATGTCATTCATCTAATGTCATTGTTCAACTAATAGCACAAGCTTTCTCCCTTTCTTTCCATTTTTCTCTGTGCCCCAAGCATATTCACACAACAAGGTCAGAGGAATTTGATTTGAAATTGAGTGGCAAAGGGTTTAAAGAAAGGATTATGAGGCCAGAGTTTTGTGAAGGAAAAACTTGGAAACTGCCTTGGCTGTGAAAATGGGCCTGGGAATTGAGCTCTGTGTTCCAGGGAGATGACTCTGGCAGCCAATTGGGGTGTGGAGAATTTCTTGGGACAGAGAAGAGAAGAGATTATCTGTATTTAAATAATCAGAAGCTGGTCTTACAGGTATCTGTTATCTATGAATCAACGTCAAACAGTTCATTCTTTTATCTAGTGAACCCTTGTTTTGTGTCAAGTCCTGCTCTAGGCTCTAGGGATACAACAGTGAATGAGACAGACAAAACCTGAAACTCAAGTAGCTTATATTCTAGTAGGAGAGGCAGATAACAAGCAATCAAGGAAGCATGAATATGTTCTAGTATCAGACTAGTGCTAACTGCTAGGAAGAAAAATTAAGTAGGATAAGGAGACAGAAGGTGAGAGGGGCTGCTATTTCAGACAGAGTGGTCAGAGAAGTTCTCTCTCTGAGGCTTGGCTATATCTGGATAGAAACTTGAACAAAGTAATTCAAAGCACTCTGTAGGAATACTGCTCTAGGAGGAGGTAACAGTAAGGACAAAGGTCCTTAGGTATGACTATTATCTGTGTTGTGTGAGGAATGGCAAGGAATATAGGTTACATAGAAATTACTGAACCAGTGGGAGAATGATAGGTGCCATGGTGAAGTGTGTTGGACGCTGTGGTGCACTGACTGGATCCTCCTTCAGTGAGGAACTTGTTACCCCAGCAGTTTCAAGTGCTATGGACAGAGAGCAATCAGCTTTTAGACTTTTCAGGGATTGCCTCAACTGCTAAAAACCACTTCAACCAAGGTCATAACCCTTTCCAGGTTAGCCCACATCCAATAACTAATGAGTTAGGGAGTGCAAAGGCTAAGCGTGTTGGTGTAATTCTCAAGAGCAATTCTAGCTCCAGGACTCACCATGAATTTGGCTAGGGCTATTCTTGGGCCTAGGTCACAGTTCAGCTTCTCCTTTTGCCCACTCTTGCTCAAAGCGATGAGAAGGAAGCAAACAACAAAGACTAAAGATAAATAAAATAGAGAACGGAAAAACTATAGAAAAATCCATAAAACAAAAGTTGATTCTTTGGAAAGACTGGCAAACTTTTAGCTGTACTGACAAGAAAATAAAGAGAGAAGATACAAATAAATCAGAAATGTGAGGACCTTATTGTCAACCATACAAAAATTTTAAAATACTATAAGAGTACTATGAAAAATTGTATAGTAACAATAAATAATCTATGTGAAATGAACTAAATCCTAGAAACACATAAACTGTCTAAATTGACACAGTAAGAAATATAAATCTCAATATATCCGTAATAAATGAAAAAATTGAATCAGTAATCCAAATCCTTCCAACAAAGAAATGTCTGAGCCTAGACAGTTTCACTAGTGAATTCTACCAAATATTAAAGAATTAGCATCAATTTTTCTCATACTCTTCCAAATTAAAAAAAAAAAATGGAAGGAAATACTTACTAACTCATTTTAAGAGACCAGCATTACCCCTATACCAAAGTCAGATAAAGACGCCATAAGGAAACTATATACCAGTGTCCTTTACGAATATAAATGCAAAAACTTTCAACAAAATACTGTAAAATTTGTGAAAGCCAGAACCTGAGTAAGACAGAAACCTGCTAGAGAAGGAAACCTCAGATGTTTTCCACTATTAGAGAGTGATAGAAAAGTGGTAAGACTGTACCCAATCAAAGGCAGAAAACTTGTGAGACCTAGAAAAGCAAGGGAGTTCCACTGAGTTTTGGCTTTCACAGGTTTTACCATATTAGCATGCAAAATCCAGCACACCATGACCAAGTGAAGTTTATCACAGGAATGCAAGAGTGGTTCAACATAAGAAAATCAACATAATACACCACATTAGTAAAATGGAAGATCATCTCAAATGATGCAGAGAAGGCATGTGAAAAAATCCAATATAATTTCATGAAGAAAACACCTCATAAACTAGAAATATAAGGGAAATTCTCAACATGACAAGTGATATTTATGAAAAACTCAGTTTATACTCAATGGGGAAATACCATAAGCATTCCCCCTAAGATCAGGAACAAGACAAGGATGCCTGATTTTACCACTTCTTTCAGTGTTGTACTGGAAATTCTCTACACAGTATTTACATTGGAGAAGAAAGACTAAAACTTTCTCTATTCATGGACATGATTTTGCATGTATAAAATCTTAAAGACTCCACTGGAAAGCTACCTCAGCTAATAAATGACTTCAGGAAAGTGGCAGACCTACAAGAACAACACACAAAAATCGGTTGTGTTCCTATACACCATCAATGAATGTTACGATAAGGAAATTAAGGAAAAAATATGATTATTACTGCCATCTAAGAGAATAAAATACCTAGGAATAAATTTAGCCAGGGTCATGAATATTTTTACACTGAAAACTATAAAATATTGCTGAAAGAAATTTAAAAAGACCTAAATAAATAGAAAGGCACTGTATATTCATAAATTATAGACTTAATATTATTAAGATGTCAACACTATCCAAAGGGATCTATAAATTCAACTCAAAAAAAAATTCAAATAGCCTTTTGTGCAGAAATGGAAAAGCCAATCCTCAAATTCATATGGAATTGCAAGTAGCCCCAAATAGCCAAAACAACCTTTAAAAAGAAAAACAAAGTAGGAAGACTCCCTGATTTAAAACATACTATAAGGCTAATCAAACCGTGTGGCATATAGACATATATGGAAGCGCAGACATATAGACAAATGGAACAGAACTGAGAGTCCAGAAATAAATCCACTCATCTGTGACCAATTGATTTTTGATGGCAGTGTCAAATCCATTTAATAGGGAAAGAATAATCTCTTCAACCAAAAACTGATCTCCAGATGCAAAATAATGAAGAGTAACCGATACCACACACCATCTAAAAAGTTAATTCAAAACGTGTCAGTTACGGATATGCTCATATCCAATTCATAACAATCTTATGTAGAGCAGAGCAAAATAGTGCCCCATTTGGTGCTATCCTCACAATTATTGCTATGTCTGAACTCACTTCAGCAGCCAGTGTGTTAATCCACCTGTTTGAGAGTCTTCTCGTTTTTTGATGACCTGTACTTTACCAAGCATTATGTCCTCGGAGGATTAGTCCCTTCTGATAACATGTCCAAAGTGAGACATAGACTTACCATCCCTGCTTCCAAGGAACATTCTGACTGTACTCCTCCAAGAGAGATTTGTTTGTTCTTCTGGCAGTCCATGGTATGTTCATTATTCCTCACCAATACCGTAATTCAGACATCAGTCCTTTGATATTCCTTATCCGTTGTCCAGCTTTCCCATGTGCATGAGGGGATTGAAAATATCTAGTATTGAAAGTGATATCTTTGCTTTTTAACACTTTAAAGAGGTGTTTTGCCCCAAATTTGTACAATACATCCTTTTATTTATTTATTTATTTTTAATAATATTGTGCTTTCAGTGAAGGTTTACACAGTAGTTTAGATTCCCATTCAAAAATTTCTACACTATTTTTGGTTTCATGCAGGCAATTATTTAAAGGAGCACAGAACTTTCAGCTGGTATTATTTTTTGAGCCAATTTGTTATTTAGCTACAAGGTGACCTCAGGGATTAGTTTCAGTTCAAGATTTGAAGATGATCTCTTAGCATAGCCTCAGGGGATCCTCTAGTCTCAACCAGTTCACTAGCTGTGTTTTTGTTTTTATTTGTTTGTCTTTTTAGTTACTTATTTAGGAATTTAGGTTCTGTTCCACATACTTCTTCCATTCTCTCAGGGCCATCTATTGTAGCAGTAGCTGAGCACCACCTAGTTCTTCTAGTCTCAGGGTAGTTGAGGCTGAAGTTCATGGAGATTATTTTCTTACTTGAATCTTTGGTTTCCTTCTTTCCTTTCTGCTCCAGATGAATGAAGATAAATAGTTGTATGTTAGATGCCTGCTTGCTAACTTTTAAAACCCCAGACACTTCACCAAACTAGGATATAGAACACAACTTTATCAACTATATTATGGCAATGGACAGCAATGTTCCGTGAGACCATGGGTCTAATCCTTCAAACTCAGAATTACAGTCCTACGAGTGTTTGGTTTTGTCTAAGATGTATCTGTAACTGTGCCTCCTATGTGTTTTATTATATGAATATATGTTCATATAGTCCCATAGATGCATATACTTACATATACACACATATATACATACCTATACAAAGATATACCTATTTACTCAGTTTGTTTCTTGACTGTTGTGAGAATTTTTGTTTTATGTTGAGGTATAATCTACACTAAAGATTGCAGTCTTTGCTCTTCATCAGTATGTGCTTCAGGTTCTCTTCATTTTCAGCAAGCAAAGTTTAGCATGTACAGGAACTAAAAACATAAAACTTTTAGAAGATATTATACAGGTAAAGTTTTAGGATCTTATTTTTCTATGTATTCATAGTCACAGCATCAAAAGTTTGAGCAACAAAAGAAAAAATAGATAAATCTAACTTCATCAAAATTAAAATTTTTGCATAAAATGACTTCATTAAGAAAATGAAGACACAACCTATACAAAGGGAGCATATATTAGTAACTACATATCTGCTAAGGATTTAATATCCGTAATACATAAGGAAATCCTATAAATCAAGAAAAAAATAAATCAACTTAAAAATGGGCAAAAACTTGAGTAGACATTTCTCCAAAGAAGATACGTGAATGGCCAATAATTGCATGAAAACATGCTCAACATCAGTAGCCATCAAACCAAAAAAAAAAAAAAAAACTCACTGCTGTCGAGTCGATTCCAACTTACAGTGATCCTGTAGGACAGAGTAGAACTGCCCCATACAGTTTTCAAGGAGCGCTTGGTGCATTTAAACTGTCGACCTTCTGGTTAGGAGACATAGCACTTAGCCACTATGCCATCAGGATTTCCATTAGGACAATGCAAATTAAAGACATAATGAGATACTACTGCATATGTACTAGGTTGACCCTTATCAGAAAAATGGAAAATAGCAACTGTTGATGTGAATGTAGAGAAATTGTGCATTGCTGGTGGGATAGAAAATGGTTTACCCACTGTGGAAAACAGTGTGATAGTTCCTCAAAAGTTAAACATTGAATTACTATATGACTCACCAATTCTAGTCCCAGGTATATACCAAAGGAATTCAAAGCAAGAACTCAAAAACATAGTTGTACACCAGTGTGCATTGCAACATTATCCACAATAGTCATAAGGTGGAAAAAACTGAAATGATGTCCATAGAATGTATAAAATTTTACCATTAACAAAAATGAAGTCTCCATACATTTTGTAGCACAGATGAACCTTGAAAACATTATGTCAAATAAAATGTAAGGCACAAAATGACAAATATTATATATCCCATTTACACAAGATTTCTAACGTAAACAAATCTATAGAGACAAAATTTTATTAGTGGCTACCACTGCCTGTGGAAAAAAAGGAACATCCTGAAAAACAAAGAAATTGTTGAAGTTGTTAAGAGTTTCATCTACTTGGATACACAGTCAGCACCCACGGTAGTTACAGTTAAGAAATCAGACACATTGCATTGGAAAATCTGTTGCAAAAACAAAAACAAAAAAAGCCAAGGTGTCACTTTGAACACTGGAGTGCACCTGACCCAAGCCATGGTATTTTCAGTCACTCCATATGCATGAGAAATCTGGACAATTAGTAAGTAAGACTGAAGGAGAATTGATGCCTCTGCATTGTGGTGTTGGTGAAGAATATTGAATAAAACATGGACTGCTGAAATAACGAACAAATCTGTCTTGGAAGAACAGCTGGAATGCTCCTTAGAAACAAGGATGGTGAGATACTTTATCTAACTTACTTTGGATACTTACTTTGTGCCCCGACCCGCGGGGAGAATCAACGGAGGGACGAGGGCGAGCCTGTGAAAATGAAAGTGGGGCAAGAGACGCGAAGAAATGGAGGCAAGACAAAATTCTGATCAAGCCTCGAGGTTTTATTGTAGCAGAGTAATATATATAGAAGTTGGGGAGGGGAAGGGCTTAGGATCGGAAGATAGCTGGTATGAGACAGTTGGCGTTCTATGATTGGGCAGATGGTATGCCTGTACAGTTGACGTTAGGCAGTGACGCGTGGGTGGTTTGAGAACACGCGCGCATTCTCAGGGACTTTCCAGACTTCCTGTTTGTTAGGGGCCTGAGGCTTCCTCATGGCCCCTGACATCTCCTCCCTTTTTGTTTTGTTTGTTGGGAGGTGGGCTTTAATCGGGAGAGGGGGTATTGACCACGGCTCCTCCAAGTAATTTTTGGCTCTTGGTATCTTTTGGGGAGGAGAGGTAGAGCCGCCTTGATATTGTGATAGATACCAACCTCTATGCAAGCCAGGTGTGCCCCAGGGAAAGGTAGAGGAGTTTATGATAACTTTCCCTTGCAATGCTTTGCTTCGCACTTCTCCCGATGCCCATACCTCTCTTGCACATTGGTGAGGAGGTAAGCATGCCTCTACTTCTCATGCTGTTCCCTGAGGAAGGAAGTCGGAGTATCCGTTATTGGTGGCATATTCTTCATCAACTGCCAGGTGATGATAGTGAACCTGGATAGGTTTAGCTAAAGCGGAGTCTATCTGCTGTTTGATAAGGCTTGTAAGTCTTTTGAAGGCCCAAGGGCCAAAAGACAAAATTAACATTAAACCGAGAAGGGGGCCAAGGATAGGGAGGAGGTAGGGGAGGAATCCGTTCAGTCCAGTCCATAAAGCGTTTTCTTGTAAATCTTTTATCTTGTTTCGGACAATCCCGGATTTATTGGCATAGAAGCAGCAGTGTTCCGAACAAGGCGATAAGAAGCTGCTGTTTGTTCACAGGGCCTCCGAATCCTCCATGCACCGGCGGAGCGAGGATCATTAACAGGATGACAATTTTCATGACCTAGAAGCAAGAAGAATCTTTCTCAGGGGTTCTTTCCCTGGATGGGGGTTTATCATTAATGGGCTTAACAAAACGTTCCGGTAACCATCGAGGGGGCCCCTCTGGGGTATCATACACACAGGCGTGGCCTCTTCCCCAGATAAGAACCAGATCAGGACCATGCCATTTGTGGGTTATAGGATCTTTCCACATAACCTTGGCATATTGATTTTTAGTTTCTTGGTGCCAAAGGCGACCTGCTGCAGATTTTTCATTAATATCCAATTGTAAGAAATTAAGGATGAACAATGCATGATTTAGGAGGTTACGAGGGGAACCTTTAATGGGGTAAACAGTGTTTGTTTTAAAGTTTGGAAATGGTGTTCTTAAGGGTCTGGTGAGCTTGTTCTATTATGCCCTGTCCCTGAGGATTATAGGGAATGCCAGTTACATGTTTAATCTGGAATTGACTACAGAAGTTTTTAAAGGTTTGTGATGTATAGCCTGGCCCATTGTCTGTTTTGATTTGTTGGGGCTTTCCCATGATGGCAATACATTGGAGAACATGTACTATGACATTCTTAGAGGCCTCACCACTGTGGAGGGTGGCATGGAGGAACCCACTATAGGTGTCAATGGTTACATGGGTATATTTGAGGTTACCAAATTCAGGAATGTGGGTAACATCCATTTGCCAGATTTCATTGGGGAGTAGGCCCCTTGGGTTAACCCCCAGATGGGGGAGTGGCAGGAGAGTAACACATGCTGGACAGTCTTTAACGATTTGTCTAGCCTGTTCTCTGGAAATCTTAAACATAATGCGGAGTGTGCGGGCATTGAGATGGTGAAGGGCATGGCTTTGTGTAGCCCTAGTGATAGGGTCGGTGGTAATTGAGAGGACAAGGCGGGTTTGTTTGTCTGCAAGATCATTACCCTGTGAAAGTGGACCAGGGAGGTCCGTGTGGGCCCGCAAGTGTCCAATAAAGAAAGGAGTATGTCTTTTTAAAATGAGGGATTGGAGTTGTTGAAAAAGAGACACAGCATTGGAAGATGGTTTGATATAAGGAACTGTCTCTAACACTGGGACTGAGAGAGCTATGTAAGCACTGTCGGTGTAAAGATTGAAGGGGACATCGTGTAGCATTGTGAAGACCTGTAAGATAGTGAAAAGTTCCACAAGCTGGGCTGACTTAAAGGGAGATTGGGCACTGTAAGGCTGTGAATTTATGACCCATGCCGCAATGCCAGAGGAGGATCCATCTGAGAAGACCAGAGAGGCTTCTTTCCAAAGACTTAAAGAGGTTATTTTGGGGAAGGTAAAAGGATGTAACCGCGTGAACTGAAGGAGTTTATGGGACGGATAGTGGTTATCAACCGTACCTAGAAACGTGGATAGAGTTATTATCCAATCATCATCATTTTGGGAAAGCCTATTTTGGGAAAGTCTATTTGTTCCTTGGTGTAAGGAAGGATAAGTTGGTCAGGGTCCCTGCCGAAATGTTGGCGGCTCTTTTCTCGGCCCAGTCTTATAAGTTTGGCCACTAGGGAGGGATAGGTGAGGAGAATTTTAGTTGGGGTGGAGGATAGATGTATCCACAAGAGGGGGCCATTCTGCCACAAAACCCCCGTGGGTGTATGTTGTGTGGCACAGACAATAAGGGCAAAGGGCTGCTCATAAGTTATGAAGGTAACCTGTTGTTGTTGTATGGCCTTTTCAACAACGTGAAGGGCCCTTTTTGCCTCAGGGTTAAGGTGACGGGGAGAGAGGGGGCTAGCATCTCCATGAAGAGTATCAAACAATGGTTTTAATTCCCCTGTTGTAAGTTTGAGGTACGGTCGGAGCCAATTAATATCTCCCAGGAACTTTTGAAAATCATGAGAGGTTTTTAGGTTAAGTTTTTGAGTGGTGATTTGATTATTATTTAATTCAAAACCGAGGTAATAATAAGGGTCGGTAAGCTGTATTTTGTTTGGGGCGATTTGAAGTCCAAGAGAAGTTAGTTGGCAGGTTAGGTCCTGGCTGCACTTAAGTACCTCTAAGCTGGAGGCCCCTGCCAGTAAAATATCATCCATGTAATCAATGATATAAATGGAGACCACCGAAGCCGAAGAGGGTCTACAGCCTGAGCAATAAATTTTTGACACAGAGTGGGACTATTGGCCGTGCACTGAGGGACAACTTTCCACTGATAGCACTGCATTGGTCCTTTAAAATTAATAACTGGGAGGCTAAACGCAAAGCGCTCTCTATCAAGTAGGTGAAGAGGGATGGTAAAGAAGCAATCTTTGAAATCAATAATGATTTTAAAATAGTTAGCTGGAATGGCAACGGGGGAGGGGAGTCCAGGTTGGAGAGCCCCCATTGTAAACATGGTTTTATTAATTTCTCTGAGGTCCTGAAGGAGTCGCCATGACCCATTTTTCTTTTTGATCACAAATATAGGAGTATTCCAGGGAGAGGTGGTTGGTTCTAAATGTCCAGCAGCCAGCTGTTCCCGCACTAACGCTGTGGGAGCTGCGAGTTTTTGTTCAGTCAAGGGCCATTGATCGACCCACACTGGAGACTCAGATTTCCACTTAATCTTATCAGCGTGGGGTGCAGGGGAGTCAATGACCGCTAAGGAAAATTTTCACTTCCCAAGCCTGAACGATTATTTTCAGGTGTTACAGGAAGAGGCTGTTTTATACCTTGATTATTTTTTCCCAGTCCTTGTCCCGGTAGGAACCCTAGGTTAAGCATCTGTTGGGTAATTATCTCATTTGGGCTACACATGATGATCCACAGCTGGGATAAGACATCACGATCCCATAGATTAAAGGTAAACCCGGAACAATGTAAGGTTGAATCTGTCCTGAGTTACCCTCAGAGTCCTTCCAAGTAAGAATTTTTGAGCTTTGTTTAGGGTTGACAGACTGGCCAATGCCTTCAAGATGAGTTATTGAGGCCTCACAGGGCCAGTTGGAAGGCCAATATTTAGCTGAAATTACTGAGGCATCTGCCCCTGTATTCACTATCCCTTCAAAGGCCTTACCATCTAATTGGAGGGTGAGTCTTGGCCTATCAGGGGTTACTGTTTGCACCCAATAGGTGTCGGAAGACCCAAAGGCAGAATTCAACCTAATGGACTGTATGTGTTTGGTGGGTGTGGAATCTAAGGGAAGTAATACAAGTTGTGCTATTCTCTTTCCTTTTGGAACAGACAGGGACCCCAGCGGAGCCGAGGCCAAAAGAGTAATTTGTCCTGTGTAGTCATTATCAATGACCCCAGGGATGACATGAAGGCCAGCCAATGAGGAACTGCCACGCCCTAAGATCAAACCAAACACTCCCGGGGGCAGTGTCCCATAAACCCCTGTAGGGATGTGTTCAACACCCTGATCGGGCACTAATATTGTATCGGTGGCAGAACATAGGTCCAATCCTGCACTTCCAGGGGTGGCACGGCAGAGGGAGCTGATACTTGTCTTTGTGTCTGTTTCTGGGGGACGAACCTGACTGCCCCTAGGTTCTGTCCCAAGGGGGGGGCCAGGGGCTGGCCCCACTGGGAGTTTCCCTGTTTTGTGGGGAGAGGCTGACCGTTGATGTCAGTTTTAGAAAAACAATCTGCGGCCCAATGTTTGCCCTTCTTACATTGGGGGCACACTGAAGTGGGAGGTCCCCGATTCTGTTTACCTGTGGGACACTCGCGTATATAATGTCCGGGCCATTTGCAATTGAAGCAAGTTTTTTGTTGTTCATCATGGTCAAGACCTTTGAGAGCAGCCCCTATGGCTACACCAATGGCATGAGAGGCTCCTATTCCTGAACAAAGTTTAACATAGTCAGCGAGGCTGCCACTATGGTGAGGTCTTAACGCCTCTTGACAAGAAGGGTTAGCATTTTCAAAGGCGAGATGTTTAATGAAGGCACTATCAGTTTCTCCTTCCCCCATTAAACGCTCGGCGGCATCAGTTAGGCGGCTGACAAAGTCACTGTAGGACTCATCAGGGCCTTGACGGATTTTAGCTAAGGAGGTGGTGGCTGAACCCTTAAGAGGAAGACGCCTCCAGGCCTTGAGGCCGGCGTTTTGTATTTGTGCTAATAAACCAGGAGGAAAATTTGCCTGTTTCTCATTAGTATCATAGGGAGTTCGCCCCAAGAGTTTATCTCTTGTCCAAGAACGGGACGTCCTGCTTTCACTATTACGCTGGGCAGTCTCGCGGCAGTTTTCTGCAAAATCGGTGCACCAGAGTACGAAATCACCCCCGGATAAGGTGGCTCGTGCCAAGAAATGCCAATCATTAGGGGTTAGCCATCGCTCACTTAGGCTTTCCAGTATGACCAGGCTGTAGGGGGCAGTAGGGCCATAGTTATTAACAGCTGCCTTTAAGTCTTTTAAATGTTCGAGGTTTAGGTGGCAGTATTTTTGTCTGTCTGAACTACTCTCTTCTGGGGCGGGATTTTCTTCATCAGAAGCATCTCCCCCAAGCCTGGGCCCTCACCAGGCTCGCTACTTACTTCCTCTTCTTCAGTATCATGTTGAGGCCTTTGACTGCGGGTTACAGGAAATGTGAAAAGGGGGCCCTTGGGACTTGAGCCCTGGGGGGTTTTATTTGAAACCTGGCTGAGCATTGTGGAAGCAAGCTCCGCCTCATGGGCTCGGATTTCTTTGATAAGCCATAAGTGTTCGCGTTTCTGAGTCAGCAGTTCTCTTAAGGAGGAGACTTCTTGAGTGAGGGAGATTTTAGCCTGCCGAATGGGATCTGAAACCATGATTGTGCTGTGCTCTGGGTTAAGGGGTGAGGTGAGGGGAGCTGAGGAACCCTGGAGATATGGAGGAGGTTGTAGAGTTTCATTAGGGGGACCGCGGAAGGCAGGGGAGGTGAAAGCCCAACAGTCGCCGCTGCCCTGATGTTGTGCAGCCTGACTTTCTAATATTTCCCGGTCTTCGGGGGACAACTGGCCCGCATCGGAATTGTCCCTAAAGGGTTTTAAAGATGGGTAAATCAGGCTAGGCGGGTCAGGATTTGTTTGGGGGATTTCTTTTATATCAGCTGTCTGAGGCTCCTCTGAAATATTTATAGAAACCGATGGGCAAGCGGAGGGGGGGCGAGAGCTATTTTGAAGGACCGTCTCCCCAATGTGAGCAAGTTTTTGAACATCTGGGTCTTTAAGGGAGCTTTGTAACACATCATTAATCAATTTCCAATATGAAAAGGCAGTTACAGGGACCTTCTCAGGTCCAAAGGCTCTATAATAATCATTTAAGGCTCTATAATAATCATTCCAACACTTAAGAGTCTATTGTTTCCTGTTGGGGAAACTAAGAGCAAACATCAGACAAGAAATTAAAGAAATGTACTAAATCATTTTTTTTAAACCATAATTCTTTACAACTTGAAGGAATCCCTGATTCCTATCTCTTTGTTAGCCTTAATTCTTCGCATCTTGAAGGAATCCCTGATTCCTGTGAGAAAGAGTTCATGTGAACTCAATTCTTGCCCCATGCTTTTTACCCACTTACCTCTAACAGATCAGTCTCGCAGGGCAGCTAGTCCGGCGGTGATCAGGAACGAGTCTTCTCACGGGTCAATACCTCGTGGCGACTCAGGATGAGCCAAACTCACACCTCGTGGAGGCTCAAGGGGTGCCTGGCCAGGGCTTTGCAAGCAGGTCCTTTCAACAGCTCTGTACCTCGGGCCCCACGCTGGGCGCCAGTTATGCCCCGACCCGCGGGGCGAATCAACGGAGGGACGAGGGCGAGCCTGTGAAAATGAAAGTGGGGCAAGAGACATGAAGAAATGGAGGCAAGACAAAATTCTGATCAAGCCTCGAGGTTTTATTGTAGCAGAGTAACATATATAGAAGTTGGGGAGGGGAAGGGCTTAGGATTGGAAGATAGCTGGTATGAGACAGTTGGCGTTCTATGATTGGGCAGACGGTATGCCTGTACAGTTGACGTTAGGCAGTGACGCGTGGGTGGTTTGAGAACGTGCGCCCGCGTTCTCAGGGACTTTCCAGACTTCCTGTTTGTTAGGAGCCTGAGGCTTCCTCATGACCCCTGACAACTTTGGATCTAACTTACTTTGGTGAATATAGTTAATGTCACTTAATTGTACACTTAAAGTATTTAAAATGAAGAATAATTTGTTCTGTATATTTTACCACAAAATTTTAAAAAATAATATGAGAGGTGACAAAAATTTGAGAGGATGTAGATGAAACAAAATGAGCCATGAAACCATGAGATGATACATGTGGAACCTGAGTGATGGGTATCATTCTGATGGGTATCATTCTGACTACTTTGTATGTCTGAAATTTTCTATAACAAAATGGTTAAAAGTGCATAAAACATGAATTAAAAACCAACTATCTCTTATATCCTTAACCCAAATGATTTGCTTATGTTGTGGAAACAAATATTGCTGGGTCACATGACGAAATACCCTGTTAGTACTGCTGGGGCTGGTGGGCCATAGACTTTTTCTTTTTTTAATGTATTTTATTGTGAATTAAGAATCACTTTACATTCTATATCTTGTTTTCATATAACATCTGGAACCTTCACTGCTATTCTATTCTAGCTGCAAACTGCCCCCCAACACACCCTCCCCACAATGTGACAGCCCGCTTCCCCTTTTGCTTAGAACTTCCCTTTTGACCAAGATCTGGCCCTCCTCACCCAATTGTCTCAGATTCAGCAAAGAGCCTCTTAGACAACCTTGTGCACATGTTTAAAGGTTTGTTCATCTCCAGTCTCATTCTATGTTTTATATAGTCCAGTTCAGTCTTTGTCTGGGGAGCTGGCACTGGTGCTGGATGCAGTTTGGGGTTAGACAGTCTGGGGGCCACCCTCCCAGGGGGACCTCCATTCAGAAGGACCATCAAGTGTGGAGTTCTAGCTCTGCTTTCTACTCCATCACCTGCTATGCTGGGGTTGGCTATAGACTCTTTATACCAGAGGTTGGTAAATTATAGCCCACAAGACAAATTTAGCCTGCTACCTATTTTCGTATGACACAGCCTAAGAATGTTTGAAAAAATCAAAAAAGAATAATACCTTGAGACATAAAGATTAAATGAAATTTAAGTGTCCATATAAATTATTGCCACACAGCCACACTCATTTGTTTACTCAGCTGCTACTTTTGAGCTATGAGGGCAGAGTTGGGTAGCTGGATTAGAGAATATACGGCCCACGAAGCCTGAAATATTTACTACCTGCCCCCTTGCAAAATATATTTTACAACCCCTGGCATATCACACAGTAGTACAGCCAAGTCACCTAGAAGAATGCCTAGTTAGTGCTGATGGGACTGAAGGCCTATTCACTTAACCTAATGTTCCTTGATAACAGGATGATAAGTAATCACTCAGGGCTCAATGTGCTCTGGTTTTTTGAAGACCTATTGAATTCTGGCTCTTTTTCTGATTCCTTTTACTCATTTCAAAATGTACTATATTGCCTGGGGTATTAGCTGTTTCTTAATAATATCAAACATGGGTGTACAACCTCTCAAGCTGACCTTGTAATTTTCAACTAGCCACATTGACCTTGTATTATTTTCAACTAGTCATACCTACTCACACAGCATGCAGTTACAAATGAAAGCAAGCAGCAAGTATTTCAGTGCCATTTTCCAGTTTTCTATGGCATATGCTCCAATTCCTCTTTGTTCTTAACCCTTGTCTCTGCTTCTCCTGTTTTTGCCCTGTCCCAGCAATTTAAACTGGACATTTAGACTTGATCTTCCAAGTATTGATCTTCAGTACTCTTTAGGGACTTTGACTCATGCTTGCTTTTGTGTTTTGTTAGTGATTGTTTTATAAAAAACCTTAAACTGGCTCAGGCCACAGGACTCATTCCCAGTGTGGCCCTTCCTCAGTGGCCCTCCCCTTCTACTAGAGGCTGCCTCACAGGACAGCTGGATGTCCTTCCACTGTGCTCCTGCTGTTACTCTGTGGTCTTCTCTCTGCATAGGCATATGTTAGAAAACCCTGTGCCCATCTCCTCCTCACTTTTCTCCCTTCTTTGAGCTCTTCTTTGTATCCACTCTTACGTTCTCTTCTGCTGTTAGATCAGTCATTGGGAAACACTAGGCCTGGATGGACTACTTCCAATGGAATGGGAACATAAGACTCTGTGCTGCTGTGTTGTTGCTCCAGTTCTGGGGTCTCAAACCAGTTTGCCTTCTACTTATCACCTTTCAGATTTCTCCTTTTGTTGTCTCTTTCATTATTTCCAGTTGTGCTTAGTGAGACAACAGGGAGAAACAAATCTATGACATCTTATCTTGATCAGAAGTATAGCTCCACTTTTTTCAATTGAGGTGAAATTCATGTAACATAAAATTAACCATTTTAAACTAAACAATTGAGTGGCATTTAATACATACACGTATTGTGAAACTATCACATTTGTATAGTCCAGAACAGTTTAATCACCATAAAAGAAACTCTGCACCCATTAAGTAGCCACTCCCCATGTGCTCTCTTTTAAGACAAGCAAACGTGGACATTTCAGGATAGCAAAAATCTGTACAATAGGCAATGGATGTTTCTATTGTCTTTTATCATCTACTCGGAACAATATTATACAACTTTCAGCTATGACTCTCACAGGTTTTAACCTTTCATGTATGTGAGTACTCCTAGTTTTCACATTTTCAACCAGATCACTACCCTCCCACTTCTCTATTTTGTTGTGAGAGTGGAGTTGACACCACAAATGGTATCAACCCCACACTGGGTATCTAAAGCCAGGTTTCATGCCTGTTTTAGTCAGCCAGGGCTGCTCTAACAGAAATACCACAGAGTGGATGGCTTTAACAAAGGACGGTGTATTCTTACGTAGTCTGGTAGGCTGCAAGTCCATATTCAGGGTGTCCTCTCCAGGGGAAGACATTCCCCTTGTCGGCTCTGGAGGAAAGTCCGGTATCGCATCAGTCTTTGTCCAGGGAGCATCTTAGCACAGGAACCTCAGGTCTGAAGGACGCGCTCTTCTCCTGGTGCTGCTTTCTTGATGGTACAAGGTTCCCAATTCTCAGCCTGCTTCTCTGTTCTTTTATCTCTGGTAGGATGAAAGGATTAAGGGTGAGCCAAGCCATACTCCAGGGAAACTCCCTTTACAGTGGAGCAGAGAGGTGATCCTATGAAGGGATTTACAGGCCCACCCTAATCCTTTAACATATAGCATAGGAAAACCACAAAATGGAGGACAGTCACAAGATACTGGGAATCATGTCCCAGCCACATGACTACACATATTTTTGGGGGGACACAATTCAATCCATGACATTGTCCTTTTTATAATTTCTTCTAGGGCAAAAATGATTGGCTGTAATGAGATCCAGCCTGATTTCAGATGGTCTTATTTGAACTGGTGGCATAGTGGTTAAGTGCTACAGCTGTTAACCAAAAAGTCAGCAATTCAAATGCACCAGACACTCACTGGAAGCTCTATGTAGCAGTTCTACTCTGTCCTATAAGGTGCCTGTGAGTCAGCATCAACTCAACGGTGCTGAGTTTTGTTTTGCTTTAATTTGAGCTGGATCAACGGGTAGCTCCTTTCCTTTAAAATCAACATCAAGGTAGTTCAAGCTTTGGACATAGACATCTGTAAGAGACTTTTAACTGAAAAAAAGCCTTAAACCAGTTGCCCTTGAGTCAGTTCCAACTAACGGTGACCCTTGTGTTGCACAGTAGAAATACACTCTATTTTCAAGGCTGTGAACTTTCAGAAGCAGATTAACCCAAAAAAACCATTGCTCGCAAATCAATTCAGACTCATAGCTACCCTACAGGACAGAGTAGAACTGCCCCATAGAGTTTCTAAGGAATGTTTGGTGAGTTCAAACTGTCAGTGTTTTGGTAGCACTTAACCACTGTGCCGCCAGGATTTCCTCAGAAGCAGACTGCCAGAACTTTATTCCAAGGTATCTTGGAATGGGTTCGAATCACCAAGTTTTTGGTTAGTAGTCAAGCCCTTAACTATCTGCACCACCTAGGAAAGCATTACATGTTCCAACTGTTGCAACAGCATTAAGTTTATCTTTCTGAGAAAGGTACATTCAGAATTTTGTTGTATTTAAAAGTTAAACACAGTTTTACTTCCATCTTTTTTTCTCGAGAGATAGAAAACTAACAAGTCTACGATAAGGGTTAGGGAACTTGAAATTTTGAAAGTAAAATTTTCCCTAGAAGCTCCTGAATAATGCTCATAGATTCTTGTAAGACAGGTATGATTACGTCTGTTTTAAAGACGGTCAAGTTGTAATTCAGCAAGGGTAACTGATTTAACCTCTGGCTGATAAGGGACAAGAGAATCCATCAGCTTTGACTCCTGCTGATGACTCCAAAGCTCATGCTGTTCCCTTTAGTTAAACTTTTGTTCAGTGTCACACTTTATGTTCAGCTCCAAAAAGATAATGAGTTAGATAGGATCCCTACTCTCCAGAAATTCACCATTTCACAGGTACAATTAACTTCTTTTGTGGCAACTTTGCTCACATATTTCTCCTCAGCCTCTTTTTTTCTTTTTCCATTTAGTAGGGATTAAAGATACACCTCTATATACATCAAACACTGTTCTCAGCCAAGATGAGTTTTATTGTAAATTTTTTAATTCTGTGAAGTTGTTCTTTCCAGTTGTCCTTCTGGTGGAAGCTACTAATTTAATGACCAGTAAAAGACAAAATCTATTTCACAGACTATAACTGTAGGGAATCTCTCACTGTCCTTTGTGTCTTAATGTCTTAAAGATGATTGTACCCATTATGTTTCCATCCAAAAAGTCAGTCTTACAAGACTTCCCAAATAAATGATTTTACTGCCTTTTAAAATAATAGCTTTGTGGGGAATGTTTACAACAGATTGTTTCAATGCTCAAAAGTATAAACTTTAGCCTTACTTAGAAATAAATAACTTCTTTGTTCATTTACCATGTGGTTTATTTTTCGCTTACCCTACTCTGGTAAATATTTTGTCTCTTTTAACTTCATATAGATATGGTAGCAGATAGAGAAAGAAGACTTCAACTGTAAATCCTTTGCAGTCAGGAACATCTGACTGAAATCTCAGCTCTACCACTCACTTGCTCTGTCACCTTAGGCAAATGACTTAACCCTGGTGAATTCTGAAGTCTTCATTCATTCTTATGGCTGCTTAGAGGGTTACATGTGATGAGAAGGATGCCTGGCACAAAGGAAGATTCCCCAAATGCTAGCTGTTTCCTCTTTTCTTCCATCCACTCTCAGAATTATCTTTGGTTAATGTATTTATATTAAGTTTTATAGAGGAACAAGTCTAGTTTCCCAGTATGAGTCTGAGATCCTGAGTTTAATCTTTTGTTTTGACAATAACGTATGTGTCAGAATACTCTACTGAGATATTTTGTTTTTTCTCCTTGCTCTAAAAGGTTAGGGGTTATTCTCACTCTTTCTCTAATCTCAAAAAGGGGCCCAAGTTTTATGTTCTCAGTTTGGATTTTGCTGCTAAGATTTTTAGTGTCTTGTGTACCAAAGAGCCACAAGTATGATTTTTCAAACATGAAGAAAGCCTCTCCAACTCAGGTTTTTATTGCTTCAAGCCTAGGCTCTCAAAGGCAGACTGTACCATGGACTGACAAAGGAACAGATAAATCTCTCTTGGAAGGAGTATAACCAGAATGCTCCTTGGAAGTGAGGATGTCTAGACTTCATCTGACATCATTTGAGCATACTGCCAGGAGGGACCAGTCTCTGGAGAAAGATATAATGTTTGGTAAAGCAGAGGGTCAGTGAAAAAGAGGAACACCCTCAACAAGATGGATTGACACAGTTGTTACAACAATGGGCTGAAGCATAACAACAATTGTGGTTATGGCACAGGACTGGGCAGTGCTTCGTTCTGTCATACATAGGGTCACTGTGAGTCAGAACTGACTTGAAAGTGTGGACTGTAGACTAGAGGGTGCTTCCTGGATATCCTGTGTAAGACTCTATATCAGTTAGGGTAGGTAAGGTTATACTGTGGTAACAAGAAAGCCTTGAATATCAGTGGCTTAAAATAACCAAGATTTATTTATTGTGCACATCCTTCTATATTTGACTGAGGATTCTGTTCCACACTATTGCCATCCACATTCTAGAACCCTGACTGAGGGAGCAGCTACTCTCTGGGAGCACTGGAAAACATGACCTCATTCCTAGAACTTCTTCCTGAAAGTGACACGTATGACTTCTGTCCACTCTTCATTATTCAAAGCAAGTCATGGTAGCTGTACCTAGCTTCACGTGGATAGAAAAAATGTTATCGTGTGCCTGGAAGAAGACAGAGAAGAATATTGTGAACAACCCTAATATCTTTAAGAATCTGTCTTTCTGACCACTAAACGTTCAGTTTACTCTCCTCTCATAAAGAAAACTCTTACAACCATCCCAAAGAAGACAATCCAAAAGTCCTATTCAGTCTTGGCATCAAGCTTGAAGTCAAACGTTTATGAGTGATTCAGAGTAGTCTTCTGCATTTAAGAGTAATGTGCAATGACTACTACATCAGGTCTGGATGGGACTATTCTTAATCCAGAGAACTGTGAATAAAAAAAAAAAAGAAAAGTATCTCCATGTAGTCAACATACATGAGAGAGAAAAGAAAGAAAGAAAGATGTTGGTCTGTTTCAATTTTCCTAGGCAGACACTGGGAGGATCCTCTACCATGGTGGTGGAGAATGCTTAATTATTAGATCTTGATTTTGCCCCGTAGCCCTTAGTTATCTTCCTTGACCTCATGAACAAAGGCATGGGAGAATGTACCTCTCTTATGGGTTGAGCAGCTTTCTTAATCTACTTTCCCTCAGTAAAGTCAAACTGTCACAGGCTTTCCTAGTCAAATGACCCATGGTTTCTTTGGTGATATACCAGCCAGCCAAGTGCTGTCAAATTGGATCCAACTCATGGCGACCTCAAAAACTCAGTTTTTGTTGCTGCTGATTGTTTTATTTTTGTTTTAAATCTGTTTAATGTCAGTCATCTACACATGCCAGTAGTCACCCATGTAGTTCTCTTCTAGGTATCTTTTGACTTAAATGAACAGAACACCAGATTATTAATCTTTGATGGGAGAACTACATTTTTACACATTTGTAATAATCAGGATAGGTTAGTTCAAGCTGCAGTAACAAGCAAATACAAACGTTCAGCAGCTTAAAAAGTAGAGGTTTATTTCTCGCTTGTGCTACATGTCATTGAAGGTCATCTGGGCGATGCACTCCACGTGCACTCACTCTGGTACCCAAGTCAGAAAAAAAGAGCATAGTGAATCACACTTGTGGATCTGAGAGCTCCTTCCTTAAAGATACACATTGTATCTACTCACATCTCACTTACTGTCAGTGCAAGTCAGATGGGTACAAGTTATTTCAAGTGGAAAGGAAGCAAACCCTGCCAAGTGTCTGAGAAGGGGAAAGTTCAGGAATATTTGTGAAGAGCATAAATAACTATTACAAACTCCTTGGACTTTTGCATGACCTAAGTGAAAGGTTTTCAACTATGGAAGTGATGGTATCTTCTACAAGCCAGATCATATAAATCGGATGGTTTTATTTAGAGAAATAATTGCATTTGGATAATAATATTAATATTAGTATTAATTCCTTTGTTCCTTTTATAAGTACATTTTGCCCCATGATTCCTCTCTTACCCCATCCCTTTGGGCACCCCGAACTTAGTGAGAGAAGGATACAGCAGAACAACAGACTAAGCTCTCAGGTGGGTTGGAAGTTGGTAAGGGATTTAAAAAAACATTATTTATTTATTTATTTTGTGTGTGTGTGATTAAGAGTAAGTATACAACCCAAGGGTTTCCATGAGTCAGATCCGACTCAACAGCACTTGGCATATAATCCAAATTAAATTCACGTGCCCGCCTATCTGCAGCTCCTTCTGCTCTCCTAGTGCAGTGAAAGAACAGCTCTCCTTTTCATTCTATATATGTCATATCCTCTTAACAATCTCCTCTCCACCCTCTCCTCTCCCTTTCAGTAAGAGGCCAGTAAGACAGCGTCCTATAGATGCATAGATTCATAAAGTACACACGTCATATGGTTGCATCGTTTCCCCAAGTCCCAGTCCATTCTTGTCCGAAGACTTGACCTCAGTAATGTTTTCTGGTCAGGTGCAGCAGCAGGGCTAGGGGCCAGGCTCCTAGTGGAATCCCATGGCTTCGAGACCATCAATTGCAGTCTTTTAGTGGAGTCCTTGAGGCGTACCTTCTTTTTCTCTTGTGGCCACTGGGACTTGACATTGTATGTCCTATCATAATTGTCTTTAGTGGTGGCCAGGCACCATCTGGTTCTTCTGGTCATATGTTGGTACAGTCATCCATTCACATGGGTCCTTCTGTCTCCTTGGCTCCTTTTCCTCTGTGTCTTTTTTGCTTTTGGTGATCGTCTGTTTGGACCATTAAGTGTACCTCAGATGGCAGCTTGCTAGCTTTTAAGACACCAGATGCCACTCACCAATATGGGATGCAAAAGACTCACTTAGCAATAGGCTAGTTAGGCCAATTGACTCTAATGTCCCCTGAGAGAATGGTCCCCAGAACCCCTGCCCTGCTACTCTATTCTTGCAATATTGGGTTAAGATTGGGAGAGTTTTCAGTTTATGTTGAAGTCCAGTTAAGTTGATCTTTCAACTGTGTGTTGTCACTGCTTTCACCCAACAAATTTCCATCATCTAATCTATGACCAGTCCTTTCCCTCTTTCCCTTCCCTTGCAGCCATCAGTCTTTTCTTCTGTACATGAGTCTACTTTTTAGTCCTTATTGTAGGGGTCTTATACAATATTTGTCCTTGTGCCACTGACTGATTCCACTCAGCATAAGGTCTTCCGATTGAAACCAGGTTATGGATGCCTCCTAAAATCATTATTGTACTTTATCGTTGCATAGTGTTCCACTGAGTATATGTACCATAGTTTGCTTATCCATTCATCTGTTATTGAGGATATAGACTGATTCCATCTTTTAGCTATTGTGGGCTGTGCTGCAATAAACAGTCGTGTGCTTGTATCTGTTCATATGACTATCCTTGACTCTGTAGGATATCTTCCAAGCAGTGGGATTACTGAATCAAATAGTATATCTATTTTAAGCTTTTTTTTAATTGTGGTTGAGTGAATGTGTACAATCCAGTTTAATTTGCATTCCTGCCTATCTGCAGCTCCTTCTGCTCTTCTTGCCTAGTGACAGCACATTCCTTCTTTCTGTTCTATATATGTCATATCTTCTTAACAATCTCCTGCTCCCTCCTCTCCACCCTCTCCACTCCCCTATAGTAAAAGTCCAGAAGAACAATATCCTATACATGCATAGAACCATAAAGTGCACAAATAATGTGGTCACTCTGTGTCCCCCAGTCCAATTCATTCCTGTCTGAAGACTTGAACTCAGTGATGATTTATATTCAGGGGCAGCATCAGATCTAGGGGCCATAGTCCCAGGGGAATTCCCAGCCTTTTGACCACCAATTGTGGTCTTTTAGTGAAGTTCTTAGAGTGCACCCCTTTATTTCTAGTGTCGCCACTGGAACTCAACATTGTGAGCCCCATCATGGCTGTCATTGGTGATAGCCGGGCACCATCTGGTTCTTCTGGTCACGTATTGATGTAGTCACCCATTCATGTGTGTCTTTCTATCTTCTGAATTCTCTTTGTCCCATGTCATTGTTGTCCTTGGTAATTGTCTACTACGGATGAGTTGGGAACATTTGGTGTACCTCAGATGGCAGCTTGCTAGCTTTTAAGACACCAGATGCCACTCACCAATACAGGGTGCAGAGGACTCTTTCAGCAATAGGCTAGCTATGCCAATTGGCCTCAGAGTCCTCTGAGAGCATGGTCCCCAGACCCCTGCAACTGCTCCTCTGTCCTTGCAATGTGGGGTTAAGACTGGAAGAATTTTCAGGTTATGTTGAAGTCCAGTTAAATTGATCTTCTTTCTAATGTGTCACTGCTTTCACCCAACCAAATTTCTATCAACTAATCTGTGACCAGCCCTCTCCCACTCTCCCTCTCTTCCCTTGCAGCTGTCAAAGAGTCTTTTCTTCTGTACATGAGTCTGTTTTTAAGTCTTTATAGCAAGGATCTTATACAATATTTGTTCTTGTGCCACTGACTACTTTCACTCAACATAATGTCTTCCAATTGAAACCAGGTTATGAAATGCTTCCTGAAACCATCATTGTTATTTATCACTGCATAATGTTCCATTGAGTATATATACCCTAGTTTACCTATCCATTCCTCTGTTGTTTGGCATCTGGGTTGATTCCATCTTTTTGCTATTGTGGACTGTGCTGTGATAAACATTTGTGTGCATGTACCTGTTCATGTGACTGACCTTGCTTCTGTAGGATATATTCCAAGCAGTGAGATTACTGGATCAAATGGTATGTCTGTTTCCAGCTTTTTAAGGAAGCACCAGATTGCTATCCAAAGAGGTTGTACCATTTTGCAATCCCACCAGTAGTGTAGGAGAGTTCCAATTTCTCCACAGCCTCTCCAGCATTTGTTATTTTGTGTTTTTTGGATCATGGCCAACTGTGTTAGGGTGAGATGCTATCTCATTGCAGTTTTGATTTGGATTTATTTAATAGCTAAGGATTGTGAGCATTTCCTCATGAGTTTTTTGGCTTCCTGGATATCCTCTTTGGTGAAGTGTCTGTCTATCTCCTTTGCCCATCAATTAATTGGGTTATTTACCTTTTTCTTGTTGATATTTTCAAGCACCTTGTAGATTACATAGATCAGACATTGGACTGACATGTAGTGACCAAATACCCTTCCCCCTTCTGTAGGTGGTCTTTTAATTCTTCTGATAAAGACTTTGGATTAGCAAAAGTGTTTGATTCTTAGTAGTTCCCATTTATCTATTTTCTCTTCTGTTGGTCATGCTTTGTCAGATTTTGAAATCTGTCTATGTTGTGTATTAAAACTTCCATTGTTGATCTTATTTTTTCTTGAATGATCTTTATCGGTTTACATTTGATACTTAGTCTTTTATCCAGTTTAAGTCGGGTTTTGGGTAAGGCGTGACATATGGGTCTTGTTTCAACTTTTGCAGATGAATATCCAATTTTTCCAACACTATTTGTTAAAGAGATCTTTTTACCCCAGTTTAAAATCTTAGGGCCTGTGTCTAATATCAACTGTTCATAGGGTCTCAACTTTATTCCATTGGTCTATACGACTCTTTTTGTACCAGTACCAGGCTGTTTTGACAACTGCGGCAGTATAATAGGTTCTAAAGTTGGGTAGTGAGAGGCCTCCTAGTATCTTCTTCTTCTTCAGTAGTGCTTTGCTTATCTGGTTTTTTTCCCCCCTGTCCAAACAAAGTTGGTGATTTGTTTCTCCATCTCATTCAAAAATGTCACCGGAATTTGTATGGAGATTGCATTGTATATGTAGATCGCTTTGGGTAAACTAGACATTGTCACAATGTTAAGTCTTCCTGTAGTAGGTTTCTCCATTTTATGTAAGTCACTCTTGGTTTCTTGCAATAAGGTCTTGCAGTTCTTTTTGTATAGGTCTCTTAATTTCTGTAGTTAGATTTATTCCTAGGTATTCCATCTTCTTGGGTCTCTAGTAATGGTATTGATTTGGTGATTTCTTCTTTGATGACCTCTTTGTTGGTATAAAGGACTCCTACGGATTTACTTATGCTTATCTTGTATCCTGATACTTTCCTGAAATCTTCTATTAGTTCAAGTAGTTTACTCATGGATTCTTTAGGATTCTCTGTATATACAATCCTATCATCTGCAAATAGGGAGATTTTTACATCTTCTTTGCTGATGTGGATGCCCTTTATTTCTTTGTCTTGTCTAATTGTTCTGGGTAGAACTTCTAGTATAATGTTGAACAGAAGTCGAGAGAGTGGGCGTCCTTCTCTAGTTCCCGTTCTCAAGGCGAATTGTTTCATTCCCTCTCTATTCAGGATGATATAGGCAGTTGGCTTTGCGTACATGGCCCTCATTGGGTTGAAGAATTTGCCTTATAGTCCTATTTTGCTGAGAGTTTTTAGCATGAACCATCCTTGCATCCCTGGTAGGAAGCCAACTTGGTCATAATGAATTATTATTCTTTTTTGATATGTTTTTGAATTCTAGTGCCGAAGATTTTGTTGAAGATTTTTGCATCTAGGTTAATGAGTGATATTGGTCTGTAATTTTCCTTTTTTGTGGGGTCTTTTCCTGGCTTTGGTATCAGGGTTATGCTGACTTCATAGAATGAATTTGGGAATATTCCATCCTTTTCTTTGCTGTAAAATAGTCTTAGCAGTATTGCAGTTAACTCTTCTCCAAAAGTTTGGTAGAATTCTCCAGTGAAGCCATCTGGGCCAGGGCTTTTTTTTGGTTGGTAGTTTCTTGATGACTTTTTCAATCTCTTCCTTTGTGATGGGTTTATTAAGTTGTTCCGCTTCTCGTTGTGATAATTTTGTTAGGTGATATGAATCTAGAAATTTGTCCATTTCCTCTAGGCTTATAATCCGTTAAAGTACAATGTTTTGCAGTATTCTGTTATGACACTTTTGATTTCAGTTGGGTCTGTTTGTGGCAACTTCCATCTCACTTCTCATTTGGGTTATTTGTTTCCTCTCCTGTTTTTCTTTTGTA
This sequence comes from Heterohyrax brucei, assembly GCA_028571685.1. NCBI lineage: Eukaryota > Metazoa > Chordata > Mammalia > Hyracoidea > Procaviidae > Heterohyrax > Heterohyrax brucei. Next base: position 60,479,925 of record CM053166.1, read on the forward strand.
AGTTTAGCCAATGGTTTATCAATTTTGTTGATCTTTTCAAAAAACCAGCTTTTGGTCTTCTCAGTTTTTTCAATTGTTCTTCTGTTTTCTAATTTATTTAGTTCTGCTCTAATCTTTATTATCTGTTTGCTTCTGCTGACTGACGTGTTCCTCTGTTGCTCTCTTTCTACTTGTTCAAGCTGTAGGCTTAATTCTTTGGTTTCTTTCTTCCTTCCTGCTGTGTGAATTAATAAAGATAAAGTGACCTCTGGGCACTGTTTTTGCTGTATCCTATAGGTTCTGGTAGGATGTGTTTTCATTCTCATTTGATTCCACAAATTTCTTTATTTCATCCTTGATTTTTTCTATAACCCTTGACTTTTTGAGGAGGGTGTTGTTCAGTTTCCAAGAGTTCCAATTTCTATCTATGGTTTTTCTGCTATTGATTTTGACTTTTATGGCTTTATCATCTGAGAAGATACTTTGCAATAATTCAATGGTTTTGATTTTATTGAGATTTGCTTTATGTCCTAGCACAAGGTCTATTCTGCAAAATGTTTCAGGTGCATTGGAGAAGAAAGTGTTCATATCTGTTGATGGATAAAAAGTTCTGTGTAAATCTGTGAAGTCTAGTTTGTTAATTGTCACAATAAGATCTTCTGTGTCTTTACTGAGCTTTTTTATGTATGATTTGTCCATTACTGAAAACGGAGTGTTGAAGTCTCCCACTATTATTGTGGAGTGATCTTTCTCATTTTTCAATGTAGTCAGTGTTTCTTCAGTTTATTTAGATGCTCTGATATTGGGTGCAAAAATACTTAATATTGTTAAGTCCTGCTTGTGTATTGAAACTTTCATCAGTAAATAGTGACTACCCTTGTCCACGATAGTGGATTTTACATTAAAATCTATTTTATCTCAGAATAGTATTGCCACACCTTATCATCTTTGTATATTGTTAGCTTGGCATATTATTCCATTCTTTAATTTTCAGTTTGGTCATATCTTTAAGTCTAAGGTGTGTTTCTTGTGCACAACTTATAGATGGTTTGTGTCTTTTGATCCAGGATATCACTCACTGTCTCTTTATTGGAGCTTTCAATCTGTTTACATTCAGTGTAATTATTAATAGGCATGTGTTCATTGCTGTCATTTTGACGTATTTATTTATGCGTTGGTGTTTTCTATGTTGTTCTTAATATTCTGTTCTTGGTCATTCTTTATAAGTTGGCTTTTCATCTTTTTCAGTATTGGCTTTGTGGTTGTTGAGACTCCTGTATTCAGTTACTTGTTTTGATATGTTGCATTGTTATTGTGCTTTGCAGCTACCCCTATGTTCCCCCTTACTACTCTAAGTTTAAACCCAATTTTAACTTCTGGATATCCTGTTAACTTTCTCTCCCTCTGAAAGGACTATAACTACTTTAGTGTATCCCTCTTTTTTAGTGCGATGGTGTCATAGTTGTGTAGGTTTCTGGATGCTGTGTCCCACATTACCTCCTTAAATACATACTTAATGGTTTTATTTTCCTAAACAAAGAGCTTCTTTCGGTATTTCTGGTAGTTTTTGATTTGGTTTTTACAAAGCCTCTAAGCTTCTGTTTATCTGTGAATGTCTTAGTTTCATCTTCAAGACAGTTTTGTAGCATATATAATTCTTGGTTGGAAGTTTTTCTCCTTCAGTGCTTTGAACGTGTTTTCCCACTGCTTTCTTGCCAACATCGTTTCCACCAGCAAGTCAGACAAAAGCCCACAGGGTTTCCCTCTGAATGTTAGCTTTGTTTTGAGGCTTGCTGCCTTTAAAAGAATCTGTGTTATGTTTCATTTTATTAAAGCTTGATTATAACACATCTTGATGCATTTCTCTTGGGGTTTAGCTTCTGTGGCATTTGATACATGTCTTGGATAACTGTGTTCTCTTCTTTCATAATTTCAGGGAAGCTTTCTGTCAGCAACTCAACAACAATACTCTGTGTTTTCAGCTATCTCTCCCTGTTCAGGAGCACTCTAAATAATTGTAGATTATTCCTCTTTATACAGTCCCACATGTTTCTTAATGCTTCTTCATTTTTCTTATTTCTTTTCTCTTAATTCTCTTCATAAATGCTGGTGTCAGTTGCTCTGCCTTCAAGGTCCCTAACTCTGACTTCCATCCTCCTCAATTATACTCTTTTGCTTTGGATTGACTTGTCTAATTCTGTAATTTTGTTACTGATTTGTTGGATTTCAGATCACTGATGTTCCATGGGTTCAAATCACTTGAGTAATTTTGCATTTTGCTTTGTTTCATTTTGTTTAATCTCTAAGATTATGTATATGTAATTTTTTGTACTCAGTCTCTGATAGCTTCAGAAAGCCTCCTTCATCTGGGAAGTTTTTTGTTTCTTTATTTTAAGAGTTTTCTGGGGCCACAGTGGGTTGTTTATTTCAATTCTTAGACATGAATTGTTCCCTTCAGACCATCTAGATGATGTTTAATTTCTCTGGTGTTACCTCAGCCAGAGCTGAGGCATAGTTCTGAGAATCAAGTTGGTCATCAGCCACCTCTGTGTACTCTAGTGACTGGCCTCAGTCGACTCTCTAGAGTGGCAGGCTCCACCTCCTCTTTTGTAAAGTTGGCACCCTACTTATGAAGCCACTAGAGGGCTGTGAACTGACCCTGTGATGTAGGTCAGTAAAGGCTGGAACAGATGCCACCAGGCTGCTCAGCAGTTATTTCTCCAGGAAGTAGTCTTTTAAAAAATTTAGGAGCTATCTGACAGCTGCCAAAATCAGTCGGGCTGTCAGGTGTGGCAGGCCTCACCTTCAGGCTGGCAACAGAAGTACCTTTTAAGCCGTCCCCAGATGCTATGATCCATTCAAAGCATGGAGGTGTTACAGCCTTGCTGCTGTCTTCAGCAGGGCCCTATCCATAAGGTAACACTGTAGTAAATACAGACTTTCTGCTGGAAAAGTGCTTTATGGACTGCCATTGCTTCTCAGCTTGGCAATTAGCCCTGCTGAGGCCTCCAGTTGGGTTATTCTGCCTCCCAGCTGACCAAGATGCTGTCCCAGCTGAGCTACCCTTACCACTGCAGACAGCATAATCTAGGGCAAATCTCAGAAAAGAGGGAGGTAAGCAGTGGTGTCCTCAGTCAGCATTTAGGCTCTCAAAACATGGCTATTCCATGCACTGTCTCTCTGCTGCACTATACACCATCTGCAGTTCAGCATGTTTGCCAGCTCATGCCATCCTCCATCTCCTGGGTAACAAAAATAAAAAAGGACAGATAAAAACATCAGTACCTTCAATCTGCCCAAACAGCAAGATAGCAGGAGCAGATCTCAGTGCACTCTGCCTCATCAAAGAGAGGAGGTTTTCTGTTTAGTGGTGTTCAGTCCAATCTGACAACCCTGTGTCATATCCTAGGGCCCAACGGGTGTCCAGAGTGTTCTGTTCAGTATCAATCCAGATCTTAGTTTTCAGAGGTAACTGAGGAGATATGTGTCTAGTCCTCCATCTTGGCTCCACCTCTCTCCAAATACATTCTTGAAACTCCTAGCAGAAACAGCACGTTGAAAGGATAAGTTTTTGAGTCTCAACAACTTGACATTTGAGTACTGTGGGGACACAAAATGTAAGGTGTTTTACTTAGGCCTTCCAACCTGTATAGGCCTTCTGCAGAAAAGTGATTCAGCAGTATGACATACCCTGTTTATGCCCAGCTTGGCCTTGAGGGCTCAAATCTGGCAGCCAGCCACCTTTGTGTAAAACTGTTATATAAGTTCATTGTGCCATGAGGCACAGTCTCTTTTCTGCTGCCACTGGCTACTCATTTCTACCTGAGATGCTGTGCTGTCTTGCTGTGCCTTTGCACCAATAAACCTGCCCTGAGCACTTTCTCAGAGCCTCTGTCATTACTGGGTCTGCCCAAATCTTGAAATTGCATCCCTGGTCTTGAGTACCTGTGTTGTGATAAGTGGTGCAGTGTGCAGGGCTCAGTACAGACTAGTATGGCAACTGAGCAGGGACAAGAAGGCTGGCCACCCCCTAGCATGTAGTTTCCTGCTTGTGACAGTCCTGGTAGCTTGGCCCCCACTCCATGACTGGCCAGAAGTAGATGGGATACCAGCTAGTGTTGATAAAGCCCTGCACACTGTTGGAGAAACTTTGCAGTAAAAAGAAGCCAATGCTTGTGGCACAATGGGCCAGATCTTTCTTACAGCCTTGAGGGTAGTTATAGAAGCAGAGCTGAAGGTGCATACTGGGGCACTAGCACTGCAAAGTTGATGTGGACAACCTCTAGGAGCATCTTTGATAGCAACAGCAGTGAGCGAGCTGCATTGGAAACTCAGCCTTCTCTCCTAATTTCCCCGCAGTTCCCATGAGAAAGCAGCTCCCCCCAATCACAGCACAACCTTCAGACAAGAAGGAAGTGTCCCTGAGGAGAAGGGGGTTGTATACTTGCCCTTTGGTGACCAAGAAGGTCAAAACTCAGTGCCCATGGGTGGGGATGCCCCAACATAGATTGTGGATCATTCGGTTGTTGTGCCGTATACCCAGTCAGAGCTCATGGGTTTAGCTTGTGAATTTTGCCGGGGCGGGGCAGGGGAGGTGCTTAGGCTGTACATGCTGCAGTGCTGATCAAGGCCAGGAACAGGTAATCTTAGTGAGGATGTCAGGACTCGAGCCCTGCTGAGTTGTTGGGGTGGCAGCCCACATTTGCAAGTGCAGCTGCAGTTGTTCACTGTGCCTTATAACAGACAACTCCTACAAGTTCAGAGGTTCCCACGATGGGGCAAAATTGTGGTCGTGTCCTGATAGCCCAGCTCATGCTGTTCAGGCCCAGGATGGCATACTCTCTGAATGACACTGATAAGGTAGCCCTGCCATTTCCAGGTCCCTGGAGTCAACCCCTCCCTCTGGAAACTGTTTCTGAGGCTAAAATTTTGGGCTCTGTGGAGTGCAAGAGGTGGGCCAAAGGGCTGAGGGGTGCTTGGCACTGAGGATGAGGATTCTGCCCTGACAGGGGCCTGAAGCAGGTGGACCCTGACGCAGCCAGAGCCCGAGGCAAGAGCTGACAAGCAAGCATCTTGGTCCTGAGTCAGTGCACAGGACTGCTGCCCCTGATCATTCATCAGAAGTGCCGGGTGTGGGCCCTGGAGGTGTTCAACAGAAGACAGAGACCCCAGAGAGGAAAAAAGAACCTCTCAAGGTAACCCAATCCCAAATGTGAGCTGATCTGGTAGCAGCAAGTGTCAGATAGGTAAAGGTAGATGAGAAACCTACTAGTGTGCTGCTGGAGCTGTAGTAGCAATTAAAGCCTGAACAGAGTAATGCTGCTCCTGAGTTTAAGTACAGGGGAGCAAGAGGAGTGTTCCAACAGACAGAGTAAGAAGAGGCCTGAGCCGTGTAGCTCTGAGATTATTTAGAGAATTCCAGTGACCTTGAAGGCTCAGCCATCTGGCAGTCTGTCCAGAATCCAAGCCAAGGTCTCCACACGTGGAGCTGGGGGGTGGGGGGACTGATAGGGGCTGGGGACACTATGTGGAACTATTTATTTATTGGTCCTCCTCAAATGTGTAATGTGAGAACATAACAGTGCAAACAATATTCTAGGAATTTAGACTATGGCATAGAGCTATAAAACCTGTAGCAGGGGGAGAGGGTTATGCCTAAGTGACCCCAGTGGAACTACCTGCACTGAGGACAGTTGTAATTGTGAAAAAGTACCATCTCTCACGGGGAACACAAGGAATTTGGGGGAAACTATTGAAGGATTGCTGTGAGTGTAAATATTGAGGTTAGCCTTAGCCTCTTCAACTATCTGGTGGAGCCAGTGAAAAAGCCTGATGGCTCCTGGCAAATGGTAGTTGACTGCTGTGAGTTAAATAAAGTAGTGCCACCTGTACATATAGCTGTGCGCTTCTTGGTTGTGTTAAGTGCTGCAGGCAGATGGGGAAAAGTGACAATAGGTGCAGAGAGTCCTAGAGAAACTGCTGGTGCAGAACGTGCCTGTGGAGGCATGAAAACTGTGCTGCAGAGCTGTGGGTGGTGTGAACAGAGAGGGAGAGCTCCACACTCACTCCTCATGGCTGGGAGTGGTGCTGTAGCAAAGGCAGTTGGAGCTGGAGGTGGCGTGGGGATGTGGTGTGGTGGCTGGAGCCTGAGGGAGCAGTGCAGACAGGTCCCAAGCAGGGGCCTGAGGCTGGAGGGAAGATAAGCACACTCCTACAAGAGAAGAAGCAGTAGGAGAAGCTGCAAGAGATCATCCTGCAGGCTTGGGGCCTGCTGATCATGTACAAAGAAATACAGTTGGTGACAGACATCTGCCAAATGTGCTCTAAGGAGCACCCTCTAAGGGTGTGAAGCACCCCTGAACAGGGGCTGCGACCCCAGAAACTCTGACAGATAGATGCGAATGGCCGCTGAAGATTACAGTATTCCTTCCCATAGATGCACCCACTGTTCTTAAAGGTGACTTTGTGCTAAGGTCTGACATGAAAGGCCAGGGAGACTACTTTTGTCAGCTACTGTCTTGTCCCAAGGGGGACAAATGGCTTGTATTTTTCCAGATGGGAAAGATCTCCCTCTATTGAGGTATTTAACATCTCTCTCTTTGTGGTCATAGGCTAGCCAATGGAAACACTTTGATTGACTGAGCTTACACCCTGACAGAGGTCTCCAACCGATCAGCTTGTTGGATTTGCCCTCAGTGGTGCAGGAGGCCTCTCCTTGAGAATTCACCCTGCTACTAAAGAAAATTGAACTTGGTTACGTGAATGAATGGGGATGTGGTGACCCTCACTGGAGTGTCACCTTCCCAGGTGAAGCATGTGAAGCTCCTGGTGAAAGACTAAGTGGGCCATGCCTGATCTTGGATGGAGTAAGCGGTTTAGGACAGCCTGGGTTGGCTCACAGCTGGAGAAGTTGAACTGCGAGACGAAGTCCCCCTGTGCATAGAGCAGGTCACTCTTAGGGTGGGGGCCCATGGTGGATAGACTCTTGTGGGCCTACACAGGCCACACTAGTGTGCGGGTTTGTGCTTCTTTGTTGTTGCCTATATTGTTGTTGTGACTTGTAGATCAATATAGCCCCATGCCTCACCCAGAGACCCTTGCAGAAGAATTAACGCATAGATTGCACCGTGAGCAAAATACTCTTCAGGGTGTAGTGTGGGGACACAAAGTGGAAGGTGTTTCACTCAGGCCTTCCGACTCTGTATAGGCCTTCTGCAGAAAAATGATTCAGTACTATGACATATCCTGCTCATGCCTAGCTTGGCCTTGAGGGCTCAAATCTGGCAGCCAGCCACTTTTATGTAAAACTGGTATTTTAGCTCGCTGTGCCACGAGGTGCAGTCTCTTGCCCACTGCTTGCAGCCACTCGCTGCAGCCTGAGATGCTGAGCTGTCTTGCTGTGTCTTTGCACCAGTAAATCTGCCTCAGAGCCTCTGTCGTTACTAGGTCTGCCCAAATCTTGAGCCTGCATTCCTGAACTTGAACACTTGCTTTCAGACAAGTACCTACAACTAATTTTAAGCTATAAACAAGAAATTGGTAATAACGCAAATTGAGAAGGCCAGTACTGGTATCCTAGACATAACTAAGATTTCTGTCATCTAGACAGCCTCAATCATATCTGCAAAGGTAACATTTACGTATTTCAGGGATTAAGACCTGGTATTTTTATGTGGTCATTATTCAGTCTACTGCAGGATCCATTTAGGTCAGATTTAGTGAGACATATCTATGTGGTTTTGCAGTTGTACACTTAAGCTATTGCTAGCCATACTGATACAATAATCCCTAACTCACGTGGTACTGAACTCATCTAGCATTATAACATGAAGGTACAGGGCCATATTGAGATACAAATCTCTTCTGGGGTATCTCTGGGCGCTGCAAATGATTAATGTGCCTTGGCTGCTAAACAAAAGATTGGAGGTCCAAGTTTACCCAGAGGTGTCTTGTAAGAAAGCCATGGATGTCTGTTTACAAAAAGTCAGCTATTGAAAATCCTAAGCACAGTTCTACTCAGACACACATGAACTTGAAGGTACTGGTTGTGTGGTCTGGAACCAGATGTAGGTGGTAGCCAAGTAGAGGTGAAACAAATGTAGAGAGCCAAAAACTGATCTGTGAAAAATTATTATAAAACTCCCAGCATATCTATGAAAGAAATTTGATATTTTCCTAAATTTGACAACCATTCTAAAAATGTATGTATCATTGTCCATACCATGTCGTGAAATGGAAAGAAACTTTTCCTGAATGATTATAAAGAAAAAACACACTTCCATCAACCATGCTAAAAACTGATATTATAAAAGATCAGGGAGTATGAGTCTCAAATATAGGAATTTATTACAGAAGTGTGTCAGGCAGTTCATTCATAAAAAATATTTTGTATTTTTGTGATATCTACCAGTTTTTTTAAATTTATAATTGTGTGTTTCCCATTCTAAATAAAAATTTACTTTTGTAGTTAATTTTCATTTTATGATTGTGTATTCATCTCTTAATAAGGATTCCCCAAACAGTATAAGCTTTAGGTCCAGTATAATCTAGAGGTACCCCTAAATGGGAGACATCCAACTATTGTGCTGTTCAGACTTGCTCACGAGTGAAGTGGGTGCCTTCTTAAATGGGTAAAGGGAAACTCTTCTGGGAGTAGGCATTCATCAACATTCGCAAGATGACGTCAGCCTTATTCCCAGCTTGGTAAAGCTGACACCATAGAGCTATTGCTCTCTAGCTTCTTGCCTGGGGTGTCAGCCTAAATCCAGGGCTTCTCACAAGCTGGGCTGAGTACAAGAATCCTTGTGGGCAACAGATTGTATGAGGGGTATTCTGTCTATACACTCACCTTAAGCATTCTAATATCTTTCCCTAGAACAGGCTAGACCACTGGAGATGTGTGTGGATTCCCCTGCAGTAGTGCTCTGACTGGATTATGTTTACATGGTGGCACCAAGGAAAGTATAAGCAACTGCAACTGCCCTGTGAAGCCTGTTTCTGTATTTACTATATGGATGCTGTTGAGGAAGTTGTCCATTGTGTTCCTTTTTATGAGGACCCAGGAGAGACATTTCACTCTGGCTCTCCTGAACAGCAGATTTCATTTTCATCTTATGGACATTGTTCTTCTCGTGTCTCTAGTGAAACTATGAGGACTTAGAAGATGCCCTTCACGGACCAATATTACCTCTGCTTGTATTTCTTCCTTTATCCTGCCTTTCTTATTCACTTATTAATTACTTATCATATTATTAAATATATTTCTGCAAGTCATCCTAAAATCAGTATGTTGTTGTTGTTGTTAGGTGCCATCAAGTTGATTCTGACTCATGGTGACCCGATAGGTCAGAGTAGAACTGCCCATAGAATTTCCAAGAAACACCTGGTGGATTTGAACTGCTGACCTCCTGGTTAGCAGCCATAACACTTCACCACTATGCCACCAGGGTTTCCCTGCAACAGTACAGAATAAAAATAACTAATAAATTAAAAAAACACATTAAATGATTGAATAAGAATAATAAAACACCTAAAGCTCATTTTTCCCAATGCATCATTAATTATGGGATATTTCTGCACAGGCCTTTTGCTAGCAAGTCAGAACCTCATTTAGCAGAAACAGATTGAGGTTTATTGATGAAACCTTAGACATTTTTGGCTGAGAGAGGGGAAAAAAAGGCTTATTTTCCTCTTTTTACTTTTTTTTCTTTTTCTCCTTTGCATGTGATTATCTTTCATTTAAGAGTACAAAGGTTCTCTGAGTCCTCCAGTTCTTTCTTATTTTGAGCAGGTTTAGTCAAATTACACATGACAAAGATGACAAAGGCTTTTTCTAATCTGCCCTGCTTTCTACTCCCAGAAGTGGGCCTCTGTTCTGTTTCCATTTCCTGAGTCAGCACTTGGTGCTGCTGAAGAAGATGGTACCCAGGCACAGACTGTTAGGAATAATAAGCAGGGAGAGAGAGGACAGCAGCCCATATTTTAAATCTGAAAATTATGCCATGCTTTTGAAATAGCAGAACTGTTATGAATACGGTTCAGAAAAGAAGGACTAGAAGGAGTCAAGAAAATGAAAAAAAATCATGTCTCTACAACACTGTTTTAGCTTAATTTAACACTGAACTTCATATTGGGATAATACCTCTCCAGCTACAGGGAGAACCGTAATACCTAGGTAAGAAAGTCAAAAGCTCAGGTTATTTTATGCGCTCAGATATGAGTATCCTTATCTTACTGTTTGCCAAGAAAAGTTCCTCTGGTCTATGGCTGATTAAGTGATATAAACTGTATAAATCTATGTTCATGCTGATAGTTTTCTTTTTTTTGTACTTTTCCAGCCCTGGTTAACATAGTTTCTAGTTGACACACAGTGGAATGCATGTGTATACGTGGAAGTGAATAGGAGAGTATTTCCTGCCTAGTAAGGAACACGGACAAGGCCTCACAACATAGAAGCTGAGCTAACCCCTCAGTGGGAAGAAATGTGAGTGTTGCTTTCCAAAGTCTATTTACTCCAGAAGTCTGGATGAGCTGGTAAGTAGGCAACATGATTTCTGTGCCACAGTATAGACCCACTTGGTACCTTGGATGCTGGCTTTTTCTGGTAAAGTAGGAAGTGCTGAGGAATCTTTTTCCTTGACTCTCTTTACCTACTAGTAGGTAACAAGGATGCCTGCCTGTACATCTTACCATCATCAGACGTCTCAAAGGGAACCACTTCCAACACTGCCATTCTGTATGAACCTTACTAAGCACAACAGAGTCAAGTTATCCATAGATGGTTAATTTCAATGAACTGGCAAGACTGTTTGTTTTGCTTAGAGTGCGGTTTCTGTTTCATGTAACTCTATGTTTGATTCACTAAATGTATTTATATGACAATCTGTAAATCAGAATCCTTTTCATTTGGTGGCTCTGTAGGTATACTTTAGAAGCTCCGTGCACTGTTTGCAAATCACACTGAACTTGCATTCTCTTTTTTCACCTCAATCCCCATAATTTCAGTGCTCCGCATTAGCAGAAGCATCCAACAAGGAGTTCAAGAAAAATATTACACATCAATTGATAAGTAGAGACCACATTGTGCAGTCGAAGGACGTTAGACAAAACAATAGCAATGCTGAAAATGTTGAGCACTTACAAGGTGCCAGGCCCAGTACAAAGTGATCTGTATATAGTTTTTCTAATTTCAATACCAACACTGAAAAGTAAGTATTGTAGAAATACAAAAAAAATCACAATTCTTGTTCTTTGCTCCAGAGAGTGAAAGACTATCTGGCTGGTTCCTAGAGGAGTTCATTACCTTTGCAAATTTCCTAAGTGTCAGAGCCTGGCCCTCAGTCTCACAGACTTAAAAATCTGACTATATCAGCTCACTGAATGTGGAGCCATCTCTCAGAGGTAAATCATAAGCCAAAGGGAAAACACGAATAGACAAACCAGATACTCAAGCCCACATGTTCAGCATATGTATCAGTCAGGGGCTCAGCAGGAGACAGATGGCATGATGAAATTAGGAGAATTGGAGGAGGGCTTAATAAAGGGGTTATTTGCAAAAGTGTGGGCAGGAAATGGGGGAAACATTCAAGATAGTGCAGAACTGGAGGCTAGTGAAAATGCCTCTAGTTCCATCTCTAAGCTGAAATCTATGAGGTGAGGGAGCAGGTTCATTGAGAAAGACTTGGCGAGGGGGCCACTTTGACATGAGCTGAAAGTTTTAGTCAAGGATTCAGTCTGAAGCAACCGTCTAGAGAGGGCACTGTGAAAATGCAGACCCTGAAATCATGCCTCTTCTCTCCAGTCTCCAGACAGGGCTACCTGTTGGTGAACTCTAACAAGAAGCTGTGAGGCAAGACTGTTCCTTGAGGCAATCCATACAGATCAGCTTCCTGGAGTAAAGCACGTGGAAGAGATGGGGACAAGAAAAAGTGATGGGGAAAATAGAAGATACACAGCACAGAATATCTTCTGTTTGAGCCAAACCTTGGCCAAAAGCCATTTAATTAGTTTATCATGAATAACTTCTATTCCAGAGGCCAGGAATTCCTGGAATTCATGTGACCAGTGTCCTGAGCACCCAGAAAATATCAGAGGTCACAAGAGGAAAACTTGTAACTACCAGGCTTGGGGTCAGTAATAAGCTTTATTTAATCAAACCACACATTCACAATCAAGCAGGGAGGAAGGGAGGTGCTAGCACCAAGACACAAAAACACTCTCACTTACATTACTTAAGAACTTTTATCTACATTTACATCAGTTAAGAACTCTCATTTGCATTATTTAAGACCCATACAGGTTTAACTGAGTCCCACAGGGACTGCACAGTTAATCTTAACATCATCACTTATACTTCCCTAAAAGCAGGTTTCAGTCTAAGAAATTTTGGGATTGGCTCTGCTCTCATGATTTAGATGGCAGGAGAGTCTGGAGTAGGATGATGTCAAGGCATCTCAGAGGCTGGCTCAGGCACTAATGGGAAACGGTCACAGCCACTCAAACCAGGCCGGTCAGACTTCAGGAGAATCTGAAATAAGATGATGCTGTAGAACCAGCAGGGACATCAGAGGAGGCTCAGGCACCAATAGAAGACTGTCGCAGTCACTGGAAGCAGGCCATTCAGACATCAGGAGAATGATAATGCATCTCAGAGGTAGATCCACTGGCAGGGGCAGCACAGAAGCCTCAGGCACCAACAGGAAACAGTCACAGCCACTCAAACCAGGCCTTTGAGGGCAAAGTGGAAGAAGTCTCAGGATCAAGTCATAGCACAACAACAGGCCAGGGATGTAGGTTCAAGTCACATCATATTCTATTTTAATACATGTGTGTGTGTGTGCGCGCGCACACACACACACACACACATAAATACACATATCCTCATTTCAATTATCCCATCCTCCACTGTAGACAGACCATGTAAGAAGCCAGATCATGATTAGATATTTGCTGGTGATCATGGACTCAGAATAAGAGAAGTCAGGAAAAGGGACTAATTGATGATGTCAACCTAAGATTGTGTGATTTACCCATGTTACAGAAGGGATGACTATATCTCTAGGACAGGAACACTCTGGTATATATTGCTACATAACAACCTACCCCCAAATGTCATGACTCAAAACAATAAACAGCTATTATTTTTTCACAACTTTGTGGGCCAACAGGATGATTTTTCTGGGTTGGGCCAACTTTTTGGAGACTGGATTGTCTAGTGTTGTATAGAATGGCCTGGTTCACATGTATGAGGCCTTATCTGGGATGACCAGACAATAGAGCCTCTACACACGGTATCTCATCGTCTAGGATGCTAGCCCAGGCATGTTCAGATGATAAGAAAGAGTTGACAGCAGTAAGAGAACACAAGCCTCAATGTGTAAGTGCTGTTTATAGCTTCTGCTTATGTCATATTTGCTAAAGCCTCATTGGTCAAAGCAAGTCACATAGCCAAGCCCAGATTCAAAGGGTAGAAAAATAAATTCTAACTATTGACGAAAGGAACTTCAAAATATTGTGACTATTTTTTTTTCAATTCATCACATCTGTATTTCCATACTAAGAATGGCCTATCCTCTTAGGAAATACTCGAAGTTTATTATCTTACATTATCTCCCCTTCTAGTGCTTCTAGGTGCTTGGGCAAGTATTCATTATGTTTTATTATGTTTTACACATGTGTCTCTCAGTCAGCTGTACTGTAGGGCTTGCATGCTGTAATGCTGGAAGCTATGCCACTGGCATTCAGACACCAGCAGGGTCACACATGGCCAAAAGGTTTCAGCTGAACTTCCAGACTAACACAGACTAGGAAGAAGGAAAAAGCCGTATACTTCCGAAAAGAATCAGCCAGTGAAAATTTTATGAACAGCAATGGAACATTGTCTGATATAGTGATAGAACATGAGCTCATCAGGGTAAAAAGCACTCAAAATACAACTAGGGAAGAGCTGCCTCCTCAAAGTACCAGAGTCCTTCATGAAATGGATGGAGTTAAACTTGCAGGACCTTCATTTGCCAATGTGGCATAACTTAAAATGACAAGAAACAGCTGCAGACCTGCATTAATAATCAGAATATGGAATGTACAAACTATGAATCTAGGAAAATTGGAAATAATCAACAGTGAAATGCATAAACACTGATATCCTAGTGAGCTGAAATGGACTGGTACTGGCCGTTTTGAACCAGACAATTATATGGTCTACTATACTGGGAATGACAGCTTTAAGATGAAAGGCTTTTAATTCATCATCAGAAAGAACATTTCAAAATATTTCCTGAATTACAATGCTGTCAGTGATAGGATAATACTCATATAGAATATGAATAATATTCAACATTCATAGGAAGGCCAGTTAATAAAACTATTATTCTAACTTATGGACCAACTACTAAGGCCACAGAAGAAAAAACTGAAGAATTTTACCAACTTCTGCAGTCTGAAATTGATCAAACACGCAATCAGGTGACTGGAACATGAATCCTGGAAACAAGGAAGGATTGATAGTCAGAAAATATGACATTATTAACAGAAATGATAGTGAAGACCTTATGATAGAATTTTGAAAACCAACGACTTCTTCATTACAAATAACTTTTCAACAACATAAACAGTGACTATACTTTTACACATGTGGACCTCACTAGATAGAACACACAAGAATTGAATTGCCCACCTCTGTGGGAAGAGACAATGGAAAAGCTCAACATCATCAGTCAGAACAAGGTCACGGACTGATCATCAATTTCTAATATGTGAGTTCAAGCTGAAATTGAAGAAAATTAGAACAAGTTGATGAGAGCCAAAATACAACCTGAAGTATGTCTGACCTTAATTTAGCGATCCTCTCAAGGATAGACTTCATGTTTTGAACACTAAAGACCGAAGGTGGGATGATTTGTGGAGTGATATCAAGGACATTACACATGAAGAAAGCAAGAGGTCATTAAATAGAAAGAAAAGACCAAAATGGACGTCAGGAGAGACTCTGAAAGTTGCCTTTGACTGCTTAGTAGCTAAAGCAAAGGGAAGAAATGATGAAGTAAAAGAACTGAACAGCAAATTTCAAAAGGGCAGCTTGAGAAGAAAAAGTAAGGTATTATAACTACATGTGCAAAGACCAGGAGATAGAAACCCAAAAAGTAAGAGCACACTTGGCACATCTGACATTGAAAGAACTGAATCAAAAATTAAAGCTTTGATTTGCAATAGCTAAGGACTCCATGTGAAAAATATTAAAGGATGCAGGAAGCATCAAAAGAAGATGGAAGGAATATACAAGTCATTATACCAAAAAGAGCTGGTCAACGTTCAACCATTTCAAGAGGCAACATATAATCAGGAAATGATAGTACTGAAGGAAGAAGTCCAAGCTGCACTGAAGGTATTAGCAAAAAATTAGGCTCTAGGAATTGATGAAATATCAACTGAAATGTTTCAACACATGGATGCAGCACAGGAAATGCTCACTTATCTATGAAAAGAAATTTGGAAGACAGCTACCTGGCTAACTGGAAGAGATCCAAATTTATGTCTATTCTCAAGCAAATGCAGAAATTAAAGAATACTGTCATTAATATTACATACAAGTAAAATTTTGCTGAAGATCATCCAAATGTGGCTGCAGAAATATATCATCAGGGAACTACCCCAGAAACTCAGGCTGGATTTGGAAGAGGACTTGCAACTAGGGACATCATTGCTGATGTCACATGGATCTTGGCTGAAGGCAGAGAATATCAGAAAGATGTTTATCTGTGTTGTACTGAGTATACAAAGGCATTCCACCATGTGGATTATAACAAATTATGGATAACATTGTGAATAATGGGAAATTTAGAGCACTTAATTGTGCTCATGAGGAATCTTTACATAGATCAAGAAGCAATTGTTTAAATAGAACAAGAGGATACTGTGTGGTTTAAAGTCAGGAAAGGTGTGCATCAGGGTTGTAACCTTTTACCATAGTTATTCAATCAGTATGGTGAGCAAATAATTTGAGAAGCTGGACTACGTGAAGAAGAGCAAGGTATCAGGATTGTAGGAAGACTCACTGTTTTAGTCAGCTAGTGCTGCTGTAACAGAAACACCACAGAGGGGATGGCTTTAAAAAACAAAAGTTTATTCTTACACAGCCTAGTAGGCTACAGGTCCAAATTCAGGGTGTCCAATCCAGGGAAAGGCTTTCCTTCTCTTGGCTCTGGAGGAAAGCCCTTGTGTTGCATCAGTCACTGGTCAGGGAGCATCTTGGAGTAAGGAACCTCAGCTCTGAAGGACATGCTCTACTCCTGGTGCTGCTTTCTTGATGGTGGAAGTTCCCAACTCTCTGCTTGCTTCCCTTTCCATTTACCTCTTGTAGGATGAAAGGATAAAGGGTGGTACAAGCCACATTCCAGGGAAACTCCAATGGAGCAGGGAAGTGACCTTAGGAAGGAATTTACTGGTACTACCTTAATCCTCGCTAACATAGTCCACTCAGTTAAGCACAAGCAGAGATTAGGATTTATAGCATCAGAAAATCAAAAAATGGAGGGCAATCAGAATACAGGGAATCCTGGCCCAGCCAAATTACTATATTCTGGGGGGACACAATTCAATCCATGACACACACTAATAACCTGTGTTATGCATGACACAACCTTGCTTACTGAAAATGAAGAAGACTTGAAGCACTTACTGATGAAGATCAAAGACCAGTATGGACTACATCTCAACATAAGGAAAACAATAATCCTTACAGCTGGACCAATAAGCAAAATCATGATAAATAGAAACAAAGATTGAGGTTCCCAAGGATTTCATTTTACCTAGATCCACAATAAACATACTGAGAAAGACTTCTTTAATGCGTTTAATAGCAAAGATGTCACCTTAAAGATTAAAGTGCACGTGACCCAAGCTATGGTATTTTCAGTTGCACTTTATGCACGCAAAAGCTGAACAATTAATAAGGAAGACTGAAGAAGAATTGACTCCTTTGACTTGTAGTGTTGGTGAAGAACACCAAATATACCATGGACTGCCAAAAGAACAAACAAATCAGTGTTGGAAGCAGTACAATCCGAATGCTCCTTAAAAACAAGGGTGGCGAGACTCTGTCTCACATTCTTTGGACATGTCAGGAGGAATCAGTCCCTGGAGAGGGACATCATGGTTGGTAATGTACAGGGTCAGCCAAAAGGAGAAAGACTCTCAATGAGATGGATTGACACAGTGGAGGCAACAGTGGGCACAAGTGTAAGAATTTAAGCATGCCTCAGGAGCAGTCACTGTTTTTGTTCTGTAGTACATAGGTTGCTATGAGTCAGGACAGACTCACTGGGATCTCACAATACCAACAACTATGTTTCTGTTGCAGACTAGCAATCCCTATTCTAGTTGCAGTTGTTACCAGGTCTTATAGCCATTCTGGTTTTCTTGGGGATATCAGGTAGAGACACTGAGTGTGCTGATGTTTAAGCTTAATTCTCAGACACAATTTTATTTTCCTTGTATTCATTGTTTTAAAATGGGCTCTTATATTCAATCTTTAGCTATTGACAATATGTACTATTCCTTTTTTTTTACAGATGATGGACCTGAGACCACAGTCAGTAAAAGTTGGCTCTGTGCCCAGAACTAACAGAATCTACAGCTCAGTCTCTTTCCTGTATATTCAGTTACTTTTCAAAGTTTATGAAAACACATTCTAAACAGCATTATTTAGAGTAGAGCCCTAGTCCACAGAGAGGTAACAGCACTCTAACAGATAGTTTTCACTCTTCCCTTTTCTCTGAGGCCAGCAATAAGCACTTCATAAGACTTACATAATATGTCTTCATGAGAAGCTTCTGAGTCTAGTCATTTTCCATTCTATTAAATAGACATTTATTCTTTCAAATTAGCTGTCATTTCAGTACAGAAGCCAATTGGTTGAGCAACCAGGCTATAAGATGTGCAAATTAAACCATCTGCAGAGCAAGCATGTCTCATGCTCCCGTTATGCTCCACATCAGGGCCAAGGACAAGCCCACAGGTTACTGAACATTTCGTCCTTGCTTTCAAGAAAACTGCTGACCAATTTATGGCAATCGAATATTATTTAACGATTCACCTAAGTCAATGTTCCTTTCTATTCTAATGGACTGTAGATCTCTTTGTAGCAGGGATTGGATTTATAGTTCTTTTGTATAACCCCAGGTAGAGTGAAACACATACTCAGTATCTGAGAATACTGTTAACTAATAAGTTGATTAAAGACTGAAAGAATTTATGAGCAGGGAGTGAGGGGCAGTAGTGGTTTCTTCTATAAAATACTAGTGGATAAACATTAATAGTTTGGATTAGTGAAGAATTGTGTTGGGCTGCAATAACAGGCATCCAAATAAGAAAAGCTTGTGAAAGCAGGTTTGTTTTTATTTTAGAGAACGCGAAATTTAGAGGTAGACAGCCAGGGCTGGTATGGAGATTTATGGGTGTCATCAGTGAAATCACTCTATGGGTTTTTCTGCTGCAGGAAAATGATATACAATATACATATTATGAACTTAACAACATCTCCCAGATTTTGGAAAATGCTAGTCTAAATGGAACCCTTCATTTCACAGCTTCAACAGAATTTAATTAAACAAATGTTTATTAAACAGATGTTATATGCTGTCTTGGGTTGAATTGTGTCCCCCTCCCCAAAATGTGTGCAGTAATTTGGGTGGACCATGATTTCTAGTACTATTGTAAATGCTGCCTCTATGTGTTAACAAGGGAAGATGGGCAGCAGTTGTGTCAGTGGGGCTGGACTCAATGTGTAGGATTGTATAGTGCCTCAGGATAGGCTTTGGGGATATAAAGGGAAGGGAAATAAGCAAAAGATTTGGGGATCTCATAGCACCAAGAAGCCCTAGCAGAAGCTGAGTGTCTCCTTTGGAAAGGAATCAGGGTCACTGCACCTCAGAAGCTCCCAATTTATGGAAAGATTGATGACAAAGACCTTCCTCCAGATCCAGCAGAGAAATCCTTCCTCTGGAGCTGACACCCTGTATTTGGACTTTTAGCCTACTGGACAGTGAGAAAATGCAATTTCTCTTTTTAAAGCTATCCACTTGTGGTATTTCTGTTAAAGCAGCACTAGATAACTAAGAAATACCAAAGAATATTTCTATATCCTGGAGTAGGACAGATACAAAAAAGTAAAGTGACTTGCAAGTGGACACATCAAATGAGTTGGTAGAACCAAGGTTTGAGTCTAAGCTCCCCAACTGTGATGTACTTTTCCTTTAATAAACATGACTAAGCCTCACAAAAATTTAGAGAGAGCAGGTGTTATTGTAATAATTCTCCTCTTCAGATCAGTAAATGAGGCTCAGCAACAACAATAAGTAACTTGCCCATGATCACCCAACTAGAAAAACATTGAATAAGAACTGTTTGGGCCTATCTGATCCAAGATTTGTTATTCTTCTTCTGCAGTATGTTTAGGAGTAACAGGAGTTGGCAGGCTCTAAGGAGTTCAGGACTGGGGTTCAGAATTAGCTTCTTGTTCAGCAGAGACTAGCGTCAAAGGAGAGAGAGGTTGGCCACTCATGAGGCTAGTGAGGTTGGCATCCTTGATGGACATTAGACTATGTGTCAGGCTGCGTCTTGCCTGTTATTTATTGAATTGCATCCTACCAGCCCCATAATATGTGTTTGAATTCTAATCTGTGGATATAAGCCAGTTTGGAAATAGGATTTTCTTTGTTATGTTAATAAGTCCATATCAGTGTAGGATGCCCCGACCCGCGGGGCGAAACAACGGAGGGACGAGGGGGAGTCTGTGAAAATGAAAGTGGGGCAAGAGACGTGAAGAAATGGAGGCAAGACAAAATTCTGATCAAGCCTCGAGGTTTTATTGTAGCAGAGTAATATATATAGAAGTTGGGGAGGGGAAGGGCTTAGGATCGGATGATAGCTGGTATGAGACAGTTGGCGTTCTATGATTGGGCAGACGGTATGCCTGTACAGTTGACGTTAGGCAGTGACGCGCGGGTGGTTTGAGAACACGCACGCGCGTTCTCAGGGACTTTCCAGACTTCCTGTTTGTTAGGGGCCTGAGGCTACCTCAGGGCCCCTGACATCTCCTCCCTTTTTGTTTTGTTTGTTAGGAGGTGGGCTTTAATCGGGAGAGGGGGTATTGACCACGGCTCCTCCAAGTAATTTTTGGCTCTTGGTATCTTTTGGGGAGGAGAGGTAGAGCAGCCTTGATATTGTGATAGATACCAACTTCTATGCAAGCCAGGTGTGCCCCAGGGAAAGGTAGAGGAGTTTATGATAACTTTCCCTTGCAATGCTTTGCTTCGCACTTCTCCCGATGCCCATACCTCTCTTGCACACTGGTGAGGAGGTAAGCATCCCTCTACTTCTCATGCTGTTCCCTGAGGAAGGAAGTCAGAGTATCCGTTATTGGTGGCATATTCTTCATCAACTGCCAGGTGATGATAGTAAACCCGGATAGGTTTAGCTAAAGCAGAGTCTATCTGCTGTTTGATAAGACTTGTAAGTCTTTTGAAGGCCCAAGGGCCAAAAGACAGAATTAACATTAAACCAAGAAGGGGGCCGAGGATGGGGAGGAGATAGGGAAGGAATCCGTTCAGTCCAGTCCAAAATGGATTTTCTTGTAGTTCTCTTCGTCTGTTTTGTAGATCTTCTTCTAAATCTTTTATCTTGTTTCGGACAATCCCGGATTTATTGGCATAGAAGCAGCAGTGTTCCTGTAAAACTAAACAGATACCGCCTTTTTCTGCAGTAAGAAGGTCTAAGCCCCTTCGATTTTGTAGGGCTGCCTCTGCTAAGGAGTCAATTTGATCTTGTAAATCATTGATAGTACCGGAGAGGGTTTGGACATAGTCTATTAATTGATGGGATAACTTATTGTATTTGTCTATGGCGATGCCCAGGCCGGCAGAGCCGGTGGCGGTAGCCCCGGCAACTCCCAGGCCCACAAGAAGGGGTATGAATTGGAGGGCTCGTTTTGATCGTCCGGCTATGTAATCAAAACTGGGGACAGGGACAGGGGTGTCTCCTGATATGATAGAAACATCTGGGAGGAGGTTAGCCTGAACACAGAGTCCTGTCCAGTTTCTGGGTAAGGCTGTATAGGCTAAGTTATTTCCACATATAAAAACCTGTCCAGGGGCTGGACAGAGGGGCTCTGTATGGTTGGTGGTATTGGTACATTTATTAAATGTTATAAATCCGACATCTAGATCAAAGCTGTTATTTTGGAATGACCCTTGGTAGCAATGGGAAGAATTAAAGCCAACAGGCTGTGTTCGAAAAGGTGGGCTGAGGCTAAAGTTACTGGATGAAAGTGTAGAGGAGTTGCTTGTGGGAATAGCTGTTGGCATGGGAGACCCAAGAGTCATGCATAGCCAACAATCGCTAGCCAGGGAGGGGTTGGAGGAATTCAAGACTTTATGGGTGGTTTTAAGAACGTTATCGGTTTCAGTATCCAAGTTAATAGTCCAAGGCTTCGGGAGAGCGAAGGGGTGATAATTAAGAGAAGGATACTGCTGGGCAATGAGTTGATTGATTTTTGCTTGTACTACAGCCTCCCTGGCTCTGTCTGATGGCCCACCACCATCTGATACGTGAATAGGTTGTTTTGGAGGCCAGCATACATGGTCACCGACTCTTCCTGCACAAGAGGCTTGACTATATTTACTGCCACCTCCTGGTGACGTGTCCCAGTCACCCCCTGTGGAGCCCCGATATTGCTTTTCTTGGACGGCAGTTAGATATACTTGGCCGTCTTTACTACAGGATTGGGAAGTTTGGTAACAAGTTGAGTGCTTTTGGGTCAGTATTGTGCACTTATCGGGACAAGGCCCTGGCTGGCCGTTTACTGAGGGGATGGTTCGAGGTTTGGTCACACATGTCCACTCCTGTTTGTACCCCCCTCCAAGTTGGGATGAATGGGTTAAGAAAGTGGTTTTATCTCCGCAGTCATTTGAGCGGGTATAACTAATGGGCTGATTCCTTTGGGTACCTCCTCCACAGTCGCAGGGGTTACCGAACAAGGCGTTTGTTCACAGGGCCTCCGAATCCTCCATGTACCAGCGGAGTGAGGATTATTAACAGGATGACAATTTTCATGATCTAGAAACAAGAAGAATCTTTCTCAGGGGTTCTTTCCCTGGATGGGGGTTTATCATTAATGGGCTTAACAAAATGTTCGGGTAACCATCGAGGGGCTCCTTCTGAGGCATCACACGCACAGGCGTGGCCTCTTCCCCAGATAAGAACTGGATCAGGACCGTGCCATTTGTGGGTGACAGGATCCTTCCACATAACCTTGGCATATTGATTTTTAGTTTCTTGGTGCCAAAGGCGATCTGCTGCAGATTTTTCATTAAGATCCAATTGTAGGAAATTAAGGATGAATAATGCATGATTTAGGAGGTTACGAGGGGAACCTTTAATGGGGTAAACAGTGTTTGTTTTAAGTTTGGACATGGTACTCTTAAGGGTTTGGTGGGCTCGTTCTATTATACCCTGACCTTGAGGATTATATGGAATGCCAGTTACATGTTTGATCTGGAATTGACTGCAGAAGTTTTTAAAGGTTTGTGATGTATAGCCTGGCCCATTGTCTGTTTTGATTTGTTGGGGCTTTCCCATGATGGCCATACATTGAAGTGTGTGTGCTATGACATTCTTAGAGGCCTCACCACTGTGGAGGGTGGCATGGAGGAACCCACTATAGGTATCAGTGGTTACACGGGTATATTTAAGGTTACCAAATTCAGGAATGTGGGTAACATCCATTTGCCAGATTTCATTGGGGAGTAGGCCCCTTGGGTTAACCCCCAGATGGGGAAGTGGCAAGAGAGTAACACATGCTGGACAATCTTTAACGATCTGCCTAGCCTGTTCTCTGGAAATCTTAAACATAAGGCAGAGTGTACGGGCATTGAGATGGTGAAGGGCATGGCTTTGTGTAGCCCTAGTGATAGGGTCGGTGGTAATTGAGAGGACAAGGCGGGTTTGTTTGTCTGCAAGATCATTACCCTGTGAGAGTGGACCAGGGAGGTCCGCGTGGGCCCGCAAGTGTCCAATAAAGAAAGGAGTATGTCTTTTTAAAATGAGGGATTGGAGTTGTTGAAAAAGAGACACAGCATTGGAAGATGGTTTGATATAAGGAACTGTCTCTAACACTGGGACTGAGAGAGCTATGTAAGCACTGTCGGTGTAAAGATTGAAGGGGACATCGTGTAGTATTGTGAAGACCTGTAAGATAGCAAAAAGTTCCACAAGCTGACCTGACTTGAAGAGAGATTGGATACTGTAAGATTGTGAATTTATAACCCAAGCCACAATGCCAGAGGAGGATCCATCTGTGAAGACCAGGGAGGCCTCTCTCAAAGGACTTGTTGAGGTTATTTTGGGGAAGGTAAAAGGATGCAGCCGCGCGAACTGAAGGAGTTTATGAGACGGATAGTGGTTATCAACTGTACCCAAAAACGTGGATAGGGTTATTATCCAGTCATCATCGTTTTGAGAAAGCCAGTCTATCTGTTCCTTAGTGTAAGGGATAATAAGTTGGTCAGGGTCTTTGCTGAAATGTTGGCGGCTCTTTTCTCGGCCCAGTCTTACAAGTTTGGCCACTAGGGATGGATAGGTGAGGAGAACCTTGGTCGGGGTGGCGGATAGATGTACCCACAAGAGGGGGCTATTCTGCCACAAAACCCCCGTGGGTGTGTGTTGTGTGGCACAGACAATAAGGGCAAAACGCTGTTCATAAGTCATAAAGGTAACCTGTTGTTGTTGTATGGTCTTTTCAACAATGTGAAGGGCCTTTTTTGCCTCAGGGTTAAGGTGACGGGGAGAGAGGGGGCTGCCATCCCCATGAAGAGTATCAAACAACGGTCTCAGCTCCCTGTGGTAAGTTTGAGGTACAGTCGGAGCCAATTAATATCTCCCAGAAACTTCTGAAAATCATTGAGTGTGTGTAGATGAGAGGTTTTTAGATTGATTTTTTGAGTGGTGATTTGATTATTATTTAATTCAAAACCGAGGTAATAATAAGGGTCAGTAAGCTGTATTTTGTTCGGGGCAATTTGAAGTCCAAGAGAAGTTAGTTGGCAGGTTAGGTCCTGGCTGCACTTAAGTACCTCTAAACTGGAGGCCCCCACCAGTAAAATATCATCCATGTAATGAATGATGTAAGTGGAAGACCATCGACGCCGAAGAGGATCTACAGCCTGGGCAACAAATTTTTGGCACAGAGTCGGACTATTGGCCGTGCCGTGAGGGAGAACTTTCCACTGATAGCGCTGCATTGGTCCTTTGAAATTAATAACTGGGAGGCTAAACGCAAAGCACTCTCTATCAAGTGAGTGAAGAGGGATTGTAAAGAAGCAATCTTTGAGATCAATAATGATTTTAAAATAGTTAGCTGGAATGGCAACGGGGGAGGGGAGTCCAGGTTGGAGAGCCCCCATTGTAAACATGGTTTTATTAATTTCTCTGAGGTCCTGAAGGAGTCGCCATGACCCATTTTTCTTTTTGATCACAAATATAGGAGTATTCCAGGGAGAGGTGGTTGGTTCTAAATGTCCAGCAGCCAGCTGTTCCCGCACTAACGCTGTGGGAGCTGCGAGTTTTTGTTCAGTCAAGGGCCATTGATCTACCCATACTGGAGACTCAGATTTCCACTTAATCTTATCAGCGTGGGGTGCAGGGGAGTCAGTGACCGCTAAGGAAAATTTTCACTTCCCAAGCCTGAACGATTATTTTTAGGCGTTACAGGAAGAGGCTGCTTTATACCTTGGTTATTTTTTTCCCAGTCCTTGTCCCGGTAGGAACCCTAGGTTAAGCATCTGTTGGGTAATTATCTCATTTGGGCTACACATGATGACCCCCAGTTGGGATAAGACATCATGACCCCATAGATTAGCAGGTAAACCCGGAACAATGTAAGGTTGAATCTGTCCTGAGTTACCCTCAGAGTCCTTCCAAGTAAGAATTTTTGAGCTTTGTTTAGAGTTGACAGACTGGCCAATGCCTTCAAGATGAGTTATTGAGGCCTCACAGGGCCAGTTTGAAGGCCAATACTTAGCTGATATTACTGTGGCATCTGCCCCTGTATCCACTATCCCTTCAAAGGCCTTACCATCTAACAGGAGGGTGAGTTTTGGCCTGTCAGGGGTTACTGGTTGTACCCAGTAGGTGTCGGAAGACCCAAAGGCAGAGTTCAATCTAGTGGACTGTATGTGTTTGGTGGGTGTGGAATCTAAGGGAAGTAATATAAGTTGTGCTATTCTCTTTCCTTTTGGAACAGACAGGGGCCCCAACGGAGCTGAGGCCAAAAGAGTAATTTGTCCTGTGTAGTCATTATCAATGACCCCAGGGATGACATGAAAGCCGGCCAATGAGGAACTGCCAAGCCCTAAGATCAAGCCAAACATTCCTGGGGGCAACGGCCCATAGACCCCTGTAGGGATGAGCTAAACACCCTGATCGGGCACTAATATTGTATCGGTGGCAGAACATAGGTCCAATCCTGTGCTTCCAGGGGTGGCGCGGCAGAGGGAGCCGATACCTGTTTTGGTGTCTGTTTCTGGGGGACGAACCTGACTGCCTCTAGGTTCTGTCCCAAGAGTGGGGCCAGGGGCTGGCCCCGCTGGGAGTTTCCCTGTTTTGGGGGGAGAGGCTGACCATTGATGTCAGTTTTAGAAAAACAATCTGCGGCCCAATGTTTGCCTTTCTTACATCGGGGGCACACTGAAGTGGGAGGTCCCCGATTTTGTTTATTTGTGGGGTACTCGCGTATATAATGTCCAAGCTGTTTGCAATTGAAGCAAGTTTTTTGTTGTTTACCATGGTCAAGTCCCTTGAGAGCAGCCCCTATAGCTATACCAATGGCATGAGAAGCTCCTTTTCCTGAACAAAGTTTAACATAGTCAGCGAGGCTGCCACTACGGTGAGGTCTTAACACCTCTTGACAAGAAGGATTAGCATTTTCAAAGGCGAGATGTTTAATGAAGGCACTATCAGTTTCTCCTCCCCCCACCAAACGCTCAGCGGCGTCAGTTAGGTGGCTGACAAAGTCACTGTAGGACTCATCAGGGCCTAGATGGATTTTAGCTAAGGAGGTGGTGGCTGAACCCTTAAGAGGAAGACGCCTCCAGGCCTTGAGGCCGGCGTTTTGTATTTGTGCTAATAAACCAGGAGGAAAATTTGCCTGTTTCTCATTAGTATCATAGGGAGTTCGCCCCAAGAGTTTATCTCTTGTCCAAGAGCGGGACGTCCTGCTTTCACTATTGCACTGGGCAGTTTCGCGGCAGTTTTCTGCAAAGTCGGTGCACCAGAGTACGAAATCACCCCCGGATAAGGTGGCTCGTGCCAAGAAATGCCAATCATTAGGGGCTAGCCATCGCTCACTTAGGCTTTCCAGTATGGCCGGGCTGTAGGGGGCAGTAGGACCATAATTATTAACAGCCTCTTTTAAATCTTTCAGATGTTTGAGGTTTAGGCGGCGGTATTTTTGTCTGTCTGAACTACTCTCTTCTGGGGCGGGGTTTTCTTCGTCAGAAGCCCCTAGCCGGGGCCCTCACCAGGCTCGCTACTTACTTCCTCTTCTTCAGTATCATGTTGAGGCCTTTGACTGTGGGTTACGGGAAATGTGAAATGGGGGCCCTTGGGACTTGAGCCCTTGGGGGTTTTCTTTGAAACCTGGCTGAGCGTTGTGGAAGCAAGCTCCACCTCAAGGGCTTGGATTTCTTTGATAAGCCGTAAGTGTTCGCATTTCTGAGTCAGAAGTTGTCTTAAGGAGGAGACTTCTTGAGTGAGGGAGATTTTAGCCTGTCGAATGGGGTCTGAAACCATGATTGTGCTGTGCTCTAGGTTAAAGGGTGAGGTGAGGGGAGCTGGGGAACCCTGGGGATATGGAGGAGGTTGTAGAGTTTCATTAGGGGGACCGCGGAAGGCGGGGGCGGTGAAAGCCCAACGGTCGCCGCTGCCCTGATATTGTGCAGCCTGATTTTCTAATATTTCCCGATCTTCGGGGGACAACTGGCCCGCATCGGAATTGTCCCTAAAGGGTTTTAAAGATGGGTAAATCAGGCTAGGCGGGTCAGGATTTGTTTGGGGGATTTCTTTTATATCAGCTGTCTGAGGCTCCTCTGGAACTGTCTGAAGCTCTTCTGAAATGTTTATAGAGACCGATGGGCAAGCGGAGGGGAGGTGAGAACTGTTTTGAAGGACCGTCTCCCCAATGTGAGCAAGCTTTTGAACATCTGGGTCTTTAAGGGAGCTTTGTAACGCATCATTAATCAATTTCCAATATGAAAAGGCGCTCACAGGGACCTTTTCAGGCCCAAAGGCTCTATAATAATCATTTAAGCAATCTCCAACTCTTCTCCAACATCTAGAGTCTATTGTCCCTTGGTGGGGAAACCAAGGACAAACATCAGACAAAAATGTAAAGAATTGTGCGAGATCTTTTCTCTTAGCCTTAATCCTTCGCATCTTGAAGGAATCCTTGATTCCTGTAAGGAAGAGTTCATGTGAACTCAACTCTTGCCCCATGCTTTTTACCCACTTACCTCTAACAGATCAGTCTCGCAGGGCGGCTAGTCCAGCGGTGATCAGGAACGAGTCTTCTCATGGGTCAATACCTCGTGGTAACTCAGGAAGAGCCAAGCTCACACCTCGTGGAGGCTCAAGGAAGGCCTGGCCAGGGCTTGTCAAGTGGGTCTTTTCAACAGCTCCGTACCTCGGGCCCCACGCTGGGCACCAATTTTGCCCCGACCTGGGGGGCGAAACAATGGAGGGACGAGGGAGAGCCTGTGAAAATGAAAGTGGGGCAAGAGACGCGAAGAAATGGAGGCAAAACAAAATTCTGATCAAGCCTCGAGGTTTTATTGTAGCAGAGTAATATATATTGGGGAGGGGGAGGGCTTAGGATCGGATGATAGCTGGTATGAGACAGTTGGCGTTCTATGATTGGGCAGACGGTATGCCTGTACAGTTGACGTTAGGCAATGACGCGCGGGTGGTTTGAGAACGCGCACGCGCGTTCTCAGGGACTTTCCAAACTTCCTGTTTGTTAGGGGCCTGAGGCTACCTCATGTCCCCCGACAGTAGAATATGTCCTAAACCTAATCACCTTTGAGTTATAAGTAGCAATATAGACACAGCGATAAAGAAGTACAAACTGGGAAAGATAGTTGCCACATGAAGATCACCAAGGAACCGAGGAATGCCAAAGCTATAGAAGTAGTGACAAGGATCTTTTCCCAGAGCTAGCACAGAGAGCACTGTTTCCTATTGTCAGTGCCCTGAATTTAGACTTTTAACCTCCTGAACTGTGAGAAAATCAATTTCTCTTCAATAAAGCCACTTGCTTTGACATTTCTATTACAACAACGCTAGGAAACACTAAGACACTTCCCATTTCAAGTCACTGCCAGACTCTTCAACAGTTCTTTTTTATTATTATTATGATTGAATGAAAACGTACGTTCCCATATAAATTTGCATGCTGACCTACATGCAGCTTCCACTGTTCTCCCTCCACGGTGACAGCACACTCTTCCTCTCTCTCCACACATGTCTTATCTTCCCAATGGTCTCCTATCTTTTCCTCTCCACCCAGTCCCCTTCTTCCAGTGTGAGGTCAACAGGACAACCTCCTATAGATGCCTAGAACCATAAAGTGCCCACAGAATATGGTCACTGTGCATCACCAAGTCCAATCCATTGCTGTCTGAAAAGTTGACCTTCAATATGATTTATGGACAGGGGCAGCATCTTCTATGCATGATCCAGACATCATTGTCAAGTCTTGTACAGGGCGGAATTTGCCAACTGTACACACCAGGGGTTTCAGTGAGTTTCTCTGTTCTTTCTTTACTTACTTTATATGAAGTCTGACACTTAAGTCTGTGTATTTGCCATCATGCACTTACATTGGTAGCACTGTGCAACGACTCAGTAAAATTTCATAACCTGGTATATCAGTGTATCACAGCCTTGTTCATTTCAACGTGTGGCAGTGTCTTGCTGAAGCAGCATTTGTCAAGGTTAGCTAGGGAACTTGATCTCTGCTGCCACATACTAACATATTTTACTCCAGCGTATAACATTTTCTAGGGATAACAAAAGTAATGGTTTGCATTATAGAACACAGACAGTATTGATAAGGTTACCAAGGGAACCTGATCTGCCACATATCAACAGTTCTCCCTGGCAGTTTGTGATGCAGATGTGAGTTTTTACTGGCGGTTATGATGCAGATAGAACGGTTCCTCCTGGTATTCTCTAAACTAGTTCTTGTGGTTAGGGAAGTGGCCCTTTCCTCTTTCGTCAGGGGCTGTTTCAACAATCAGGAATGCATGGCCCAGTGCTCGGGGGAGAGTAACCAGAAGAAAGTTTGCTAAGAGACTCTTTGTTTTTCTGACCAAAGATTTTCTTACAAAAGCTTTTCCCTAACACATGTTTTTGTGTGCTGTTGTGAGAATGTCAGAGCTTGTTGGTGAGATGGTAAAGGTTAGCTAGGGAACCTGATCTCTGCTGCCACATACTAACATATTTTGCTACAGAATCTAACATTCTCTAGGGATAACAGGTGGTGGTTTGCATTATTAGAACACACACAGTATTGATGAGGTTACCAAGGAAACCTCATCTCCACATATCCACAGCTTCCCTGGCAGTTTGTGATGCAAACATAAGTTCTTCCTGACAGTTGTGATGCAAATACAATTCCTCTCACAGTTGTGAAGTGACTGCAGTAGCCTCAAACTCAATCAAAAACCAAGCTACTACCTCCTCTGCCTCCTATCTATGAAATTGTCCCCTGCTTTTGCCAATAAAAAGTACCCCTAAAAATCTATTCTGGGTCTTTTTCCACTCAACAGAGACTGTCCCATTCCTTCTTTGGTACGTAGTTTCCCTTAATAAACTTTTGCATCATTTACTACCAAAAAGGATACATCCTCTTGTGCTTTGGGTGAGGGGAAGCCCAGTTTGCTACCCGTTGGGAGACCAAATTTGCTAGCTTGATCTCTGGAACCTGAATCAGGTCACTTGGGTTCTAATCAGTAAAATGATTTCAACAAGAGTGGAAGTGAAATCAGGGACATGCTAGTCTAAGTTTAAGACGATAATGCCATGAAGAAAATGGCAGCGTACAAATGTGTTAAACATTCTTCCGAGGGAAGAGAAAGTGTCACTGATGAAGAGAGGTCAGAGCAGCCACTAACAAGTAGAGCTGATGGAACCACTGTAAAAACTTGTACCAACTGGACAAACATTTAACGAAGTTTACTATTTCCAAGTGCTGTAAAGGATGCATGAAAAAGTTAGCTGAAAGCCACCTAAACTTTTCACCAACAACTCATGGCTCTTGTGTCACAACAATGCACCAGCTCAGTCTGCACTGTCTGTCAGGGAGTTTTTGACCAGTAAACAAATTAACTTCATTGAAACACTACTTACTCATCTGATCTGGCCCCCAGTGAATTTTTTCTTCACCCGAAGATAAAGGAAATATCGACAGGAAGACATTTCAATGACATTCAGGACATCTAGGGTAATAAGACAACAGCTCTGGTGGCCATTCCAGAAAATTACTTTCAAAATTGCTTTGGGGGTGGACTAGGTGCTGGCATAGGTTGTAACACTTCCCAATAGTAACTTCAAAGGTGACTATAGTGATATTCAGCAATGAGGTTTGTAGCACTTTTTGTAGGATGAGCTAGCAAACATAATTGTCAGACCTTGTATTCCTTTTGCTATATACGTCCTTTATATTCCATTCACTACCAAGCCCTTTCTAAGAGTTCTTCCTTAGAAAAGAATTTGGACTTATTTCCCTTTTCTATTGACAGTCTTGCTTGCTGCATTCCTGAATAACTGTACTGGAGTGACCAAAAATCAGGCTGTCACCACTCTCTCCCATTCCACAGCCTCCTGCCGTATGCTTGCTAAAAAGCATCCTGAAACCTCACACCATTTGCATGTTTAAAATGTCATATGCAATACTTAACCTGTCATTTTGCCAAATGTGGCACGGACTCCTTGTGACTCACCCATATTCATTCTTTGCTTATTCTTTGATGACAAAACCCTAGTTGTATTCAAGGTAACAAGGTATATATGTGAGTCATCTAATACTGCTTTAATAGATAAATTTTATTTTGTCAGTGGGCTAAAAGTCCAAATTTAGGTAGTCAGCTTCAGGGGAAGCCTTTCTCTTCTGGCTCAGATGAAAGTCCTTATTGTCAGTTTTTCCCTGGACAGGGAGCTTCTGAGATGCAGGGTCCCCAGATCCTTCGCAAAGGATGTGCTCAGCTCCTAGTACTGCTTCTTGATGATCTGAGGTCCCCAAATCTCTCTGCTATCTTCTTTCTTTTATATCCCAAGAGATTGCCCCAAGGTACAACAGAATCGTACACAATGAGTCTTGCTCCATTAACATAACCGTTGCCCGTGTCTTCCCTCATTAAGATCATTAAGGCAAAGTTTACAACACTGAGGAATATTACACAATGTCAGGAATCATGGCTCAGCCAAATTGCTATACACATTTTTGGGGGGACACAGTTCAATCCATGACAGTATCTAATGAAAACCTTATGTTCTTAAGCCTTTCTTGAAGACAGATATAGTCTACCTATTGGAGTGGAAAAAAAAAAAAAAAAGCACCTGGTGGGCTTGTCAAAAATCTTCCCAAAGAGGGCTGATTCAGCTGGGAGGGGGTAGAATGTGAACTTAATAGCTGATGCTTCGACAGAGGGATAAAATCCATGAACTAAAAAGCCTTGCTGGAACTACTATAAGAGCTCTGGATAGGCTACTTTAAGAATTATTTTTATGAAAGTGAACTAAGTTTAAGCCAATTATAGGCATTTCCTACTTAATCAATAATCTATTCCAGAAAATAAGATATACTGCATGAAAATGCTAACTGGGAGTCTATTTTCCATTATTTTACATGAGAAAAAAGTATGGGTTACATGTCAATGAAAGACTTCACCAATTTCTTTTTTTTTTAATCGTAATTGAGTAAAAGTATACAATCCAAATTTAATTTGCATGCCTGCCTATCTGCAGATCCTTCTGTTCTCCTTGTCGATGGGTGACAGCACATTCCTCCTTTCCATTCTATACATTTAATATCCACATAACAATCTCCTGTCCCCTCCTCTCCACCCTCTCCTCTCCCTTCTAGCAAGTGACCAATAGGACAACATCCTATAGATGTATAGAACCGTAGAGTGCACACACCATATGGTCACATAGTGTCCCCAAGTCCAATCCATTCCTGTCCAAAGAGTTGACCTCAATAATGTTTTCTGGTCAGGGGCAGCAGATCTAGGGACCATGCTCCCAGGGGAACCCCCAAGCCTTTGAACCATCACTAGTGGTCTTTTAGTGGAGTTTTTGAGGTGTAGCCCTCTTTTTCTCGTGTTGCCATTGGGACACAACATTGTATGTCCCATCATGGCTGTCTTTGGTGGTGGCCGGACACCATCTGTTGATAGTCACGCATTCAAATGGGTCCTTCTGTCTTCTGGGCTCTTTTTCCCTCATGTCTTTGTTGTCCTTGGTGATCATCTGTTCTGGCTGAGGTGGGACCATTTGGTGTACCTTAGATGGCAGCTTGCTAGCTTTTAAGACCCCAGATGCCCCTTACCAATATGGGCTCACCAATTTCTTAAAATAAAACAGTCAATGCCAATATATGTGACAATTAATTGCATTGAGATGTAAAATGCTTGAAATACTACTTCTTGATGTACATTCAGTATGGTTGTCAAAACAAAATTGGACTTCCATTTCCAAACAAGATACAGTAACAGGCATTGGATTTAGCTACACAACTGAAATAACAAAAAACTGGACAAAGTATACTAAAAGTGGTTTTTAAAACCTTGGATGTCATGTAATAAAGGACGGTGATCTTTGAGAAATGACAAACAAATCTGATAAGCCTTGTGATTTGTGTAGCTCCCTGTCTTGAAAGAGTCTCCGGGCAGAAGTGCAGAGAAGGAGAGCTAAGGCTAAGTGAGACAGACTTACTGAGTTGAAATGTGGCTGAGGGTCTGGGAAGAATAATGTTGCTAGAGTTCATAGGAAAGAATATCAGAGAGGAGAGAGCTGCATAGAACAAGAACTTGTAGGAAGTCACCCTTGAGTATTAAGCAGAATATTGATCAGTGCATATATTTGTGGAAATGTCCTGAGGCTTGGAATGAAAATAGGGTGATAGGTAACAATACCTGGCCTTCACACAGGGTTGAGAATAATCACACCAACCAGACTAAAAACCTCATGATTCATGGGACATTGGACAGAGTACACAGAAAGCTCTTATTTCAGTAGTGGGGCATAATTATACCAGCCAGTAGAACTCAATCCCATCTAACAAATCTTAAAACCAAAATTCCTAAGTTTCAGCAAGTTTCTCAGTAACTTAACTCCATCTCAGGGAAAATTTCAAGAATGTTTATTAAAAAATATCAAAATATTCAGCACCTAACAAGGTAAATTTTAGAATATTTAAGATTCAATACAAAGTACTAGACTTGAAAAGATGCAGAAAAATATGACCTATATTCAGAATAATCAAGCAACTGAACTTGACCCAGAAATGAATTGGTTAGAATTAGCAAATAATGACATTAAACCAGCTATTACAAATTTATTATGTATTTTCTTGTATTTCTTTTTTTTTTTAAACATATTGAGTTTTGGTGAAAGTTTAAACAGGAAATGAGGTTCTCATTTAACAATTTTCTATACTTATTGTTAAGTGATATTGG
This sequence comes from Heterohyrax brucei, assembly GCA_028571685.1. Classification (NCBI taxonomy): domain Eukaryota; kingdom Metazoa; phylum Chordata; class Mammalia; order Hyracoidea; family Procaviidae; genus Heterohyrax; species Heterohyrax brucei. The sequence continues at coordinate 60,513,689 of CM053166.1, forward strand.
TTATATTTTTCACAATATATCAGCCTTCTCATCATTTCCATTCTGGTTGTCCTGTTTACGTTAACCTAGCTTCCCTGTCCCCTCTAGCCTTATCATATTTGGCCCAGGGTAAATGTTTATTATTTGGTTTCATTTAGATGATTATTTTGAGACTCACAGAACTCATGGGTGACATTATTATTATAGGAAAATCTGTCATTTTGCTGGAAGGTTTACTCTGGGAGTGGTTTGAGTTCCAACTTCAAAGAGTATCTCAGGGAGATAGTGTTGGGTGTTCATCTAATTTGGTGTGTTGGTTAAGTGCTTTGTCTATTAACCATAAGATTGGCAATCCAGGTCTGCCAAACAGTCCTGGGAAACTGTATGGGGAATTTCTATTGGAAACCCTGGTTGCCAAGTGGCTAAGCCCTACAGTTGCTAACCAAAAGGTTGGCAATTTGAATCTGCCAGGCACCGCTTGGAAACTCTATGGGCAGTTGTGCTCTGTTCTATAAGTTGGAATCAACCCAACAACAGTGGGTTTGAGTAAGTTTGACATTTTTATTCAGGAAAGGGAGTTTTGTTCTACACTTTTTTCCCCATTCTATACAAGACCATCTTTTGAGTCTCTGGTTGAAATGGTTGGCAGTGGTAGCTGGACACTATCTAGTTTATCTAGTTTTTTTGATCTCAAGGTGGTAAAGTCATTGCTCACTTAGGTTTTGGTTTTGTAGACTCATTTCCTTGAGTCTTTGGTTTCCTTCTTTGTCTTTTCTCTAGAGGAGCAGAGACTAATGGTTGTATTTTAGATGACCATTCACAAGATTCCAAGACCCCAGATGCTATTCACCAAACTAGGAATTATAACATTGTTGTTATAGATTGAATTGTATCCCCCCCAAAATGTGTATAGTAATTTGGATGGGCCAGACTTCCCTGTATTCTGTGATTGCCCTCTATTTTGTGATTTTCTGGTGCTGTAAATCCTAATCTCTGCCTGTGGTTAACAGAGTGGATTATGCTAGAGACCATTAGGGTGGGACTGTAAATCCCTTCATAAGATTACCTCCTTGCTCCACAGTAAAAGGAAGTACCCCAGAGTATAGCTTGAACCATCCTTTATCCTTTCATCTTATAGGAGATAAAAGGAAAGGGAAGCAAGCAGAGAATTGGGAATCTCACATCATCAAGAAAGCAGCACCAGGAGTAGAGTGTGTCCTTTAGACCTGAGGTTCCTGCACCAAGATGCTCCCAATGAAAGACTGATGCAACACAAAGACTTTCCTCCAAAGCCAGCAGAAGGAAAGCCTTCCCCTGGAGCAGACATCCTAAATTGGGACTTGTAGTTTACCTGACTGTGTAAGAATGAAATTTCTCTTCTTATAGCCATCCGCTTTGTGGTATTTTTGTTAGAGCAGCACTAGCTAACTAAAACAATTGTCTTTTATGGGCTACATTGTGCCAGTTGACTGAGTTACCCATGAAACTATGGTCCTAAACCCTAAAACCTAGCAGACCAATCCCGAGGTGTTTGTGTCTAGGAGCCATCCATAACTGTACCCCGTATTATGTATTTTCAAAGAAATAAGTGGAGAGATCATAGAGGCAAATAAAAATTCTAGAAGTGAAAGCTAAAATGTCAGAGATGCAAAATATACTGTGGAGGATTAATGTCAGCATAGTCATTATATGAGAAACAATTATTTGAGTGTGAAGACACAGCAAAAGAAACTATGTAGAGAAAAATAATTTTTTCACTAAATAGAATATATATTAAGTGGATTAATATACATATAACTGGAGAAGTGAAAGGGGAAAGAGAGAATATAAGTTGACATTATGAAGAATGAGAGAGATGATATTACTATAGATTTTGCACATATCAAGAAGATAATATTATGAACAACTTTATAACTTTATGCTGATAAAATCATTAACTTAGATGAAATGGAAAAGTTTCTTCAAAGACACAAGCCATAAAGCTCACTCAAGAAGAAATAGATAACCTGAATACCCATGTATCTATTTGAAAAATTAAACACGTAGTTAAAAACCTTCTCATAAAGAAACCCCAGATCTAGAAGGTTTTACTGGAGAATGCTACCTAACATGTAAGGGAAAAATAATACCAATTACATGAGAAAATGCTCAACTTTATTAGCCATTCCCAATCAAACCAAACCAAACTCATTGCTGTTGGGTAGATTCCAAGTCATAGAGACCCTATAGGATAGTAAAACTGCTCCATAGGGTTTCCAAGGAGCACCTGGTGGATTCCAGCTGCTGTGGCTGCTGGTTTTCAGCTGTAGCACTTAACAACTGTACCACCAGGGTTTCCTCATTAGACATTAAGGCAACACAAATTAACACTACAATGATCTACTACTAGACACTTGTTAGAATCACTTAAATTAAAAAGACCGTAGATTTAGAGGAACTGGAATACACATACACTGTTGGTGAGACTATAATATTGTATGATCATGCTGATAGTCATAATCTGTGTGCTGAGCAAACAATCTGAGTAGCTGGACTATATAAAGAAGAAAGAGGCATCAGAAGAAGACTCAATAACAACCTATATTATGTACATGACACAACCTTCCTTACTGAAAGTGAAAAGAATTTGAAACATTGATGAAGATCAAAGGCCACAGCCTTCAGTATGGATTGCACCTCAGTATCAAGGGAAAAAAAATCCTCACAACCAAGCAAGTAAGCAAAATCATGATAAATGGAGAAAAGACTGAGGTTGTAAAAGATCTCTTCTTGCTTCTTTCCACAATCAACACCAATGGAAGCAGCATTTAAGAAATCAAAAGATGCATTGCATTAGGAAAATCTGCTGCAAAGGACTTCTTTAAAGTGTTGAAAATTAAACACGTCACCTTGAAGACTAAGGTATGCCTGACCCAAGCCATTGGCATTTTCAATTGCATCATATGCATGCAAAATCAGGACAATAAATAAGGAAAACATAAAAGAATTAACACTTTTGAATTTTGACGTTGGAGAGGAATGCTGTGTATCCCATAGACTTCCAAAAGAACAAACAAAACTGTCCTGGAAGAAGTACAACCAGAGTGCTCCTTGGAGGCAGATACTTTGTACTTGCTGTCAGGAAGGATCAATTCCTAGAGAAGGACCTCATGCTTGGTAAAGTAGAGGGTCAGTGAAAAGGAAGGAGATTCTCAACAAAATAGATTGACACAGTTGCTACAACAATGGGTTTAAGAGTAACAATGATTGTGGGCATGTCACAGGACCAGGCAGTGTTTTTTTCTGCTTGTGCATAGGGTTGCTATGAGTCAGAACTGACTGGACAGCACCTAACAACATCAAATCCATGCTGGAAATCATTTTGACAGTTTCTCTAAATGTTAAATGTACATATACCTAAGATACAATCCGTCATTCTACTCCTAGGTTTTCATCCAAGAAAAAAAAAATTATGTTTATAAAAAAGCTGTATGGAGGAGTGCACAGATGCTCTCCTTTTGTAATAGTTCCCAAGGTGAAAACACTACAGATGTTGATCAGCTGGTGAATGGATAAACAAGCACACTGTGATACAATACAATGGAATATTATTCAGCACGAAAATGGAGTAAACTATTGATATTTATTGCACCATAGATGAATTTGAAAATAATTATACTGAGCAATAGAAACTTTGGGGGATTATACACTGTATGGTCTTAGTTATATAGAATTTTAGAAATGCAATTTAATCTACAGTGACAGAAGACAGATAAGTAGATTCTCAGGGAATGGAAATGGGAATTGGGAGGAGAATGAGAGAGGTATATGAAGAGGACACAAAGCAACTTTGGAGGTGATGAATACAAATTTATGTATTATTTTAATTGTGGTTATGAATTCATGTGTGTATAGATGTCAAAAATTATCAAATAGTATACTTTAAATATGTGTGGCTTATTACATATCAATTATACCTTCATATCTGTATTTAAATAAAAAGAACAGGGAGAAGAACCAAGATGGCACATTAGTCAGATACACCATGCTGTCCCTTTGTATCAAAGACTAGAGATACCAAGTGAAACAGATGCAGATGACAATCCTGGTATCCTGAACATCAAGAAGAAGGATAAAGAATTAGATAAAGCACTGATTGGAAGAAGAAATTGAATGAAGGTAGTAAACCAAATATGATACGGAGCAGAAGTGTCCTGCTAGCCACCACACCATAGTGTGACCATCTCAAGACAAAACAAGCTCAATAAACCCCATTCAGGACAGATCCCAAAAGAAAGTCATCAGAACAAAACATAATTAAACTTTCCAAAACCAAAGACAAAGAAAGAATTCTGAAAGCAGCTCAGGAAAAAAATGTTTTATCACCTACAAATGGGCACCAATAAGACTAATCTCTGATTTCAGGGCAGAAATCATGCAGGAAAGAAGGCAATGGGGTTACATATATAAAACCATGCCAGAAAATAATTACCAGTCAAGAATCATATATCCAGCAAAATTACCTCTCAAATACGATGTCAAAACCAGGACATTCCCAGACAGAAATTAAGGGAATTTGTAAAAACTAGACCAATTTTACAAGAAATTATTAAAGAGGGAGCTTAGGATAGAAAACCAAGAACATTATACAACAACCTGATGTTAAGACACATGACAGCATTACCTCAGGTAAAGAAATGCCAAAAAATAAACTAAAGCTTCAAAACTGAAAACAGCCAGAGATGTCAATTCATAAATGATGGGAGCTTCAAAATGAAAAGAAGAAGGGTAAATGTTGTAGTTATAGAATTTACATATGGACAGGGAATTTGGTGATATCAAGAAACAACAGACTATCTTAAAGTTATGAAGATAAAGGTAATTTCAGAGCTACCAAAAAAAATTAATAAGCCTACTCACCAAAATGAAAATCATGAAGACTTAGTAAGCACAAAATCAACAACAACCAAGGAAATGAAAAGAAAATTTTTAAATAAGAACACAGGATAGAGAGACAAAGAAACCATCAGCACCACAAAAAAAAAAAGCATAACAAAATGATGAGTAACATACCTATTGATAATCACACTGAACGTAAGTGGAATAAATGCACCAGTCAAGGAACAGAGAGTGGAAGAATGGATTAAAAGAAACAAAAATGTCCTTCAATCTGTTGTCTACAATAGATACACCTGAGATTAAAAAGACACAAATAGGTTAAAAATCAAAGGATGGACAAAAAAATGTATGAAGCAATCAGTAAAAAAAGAGCAGGAGTGACGACATTGATCCCTGATAAAATATATTTAAGCCAAAATTCACAATAAGAGACAAGAAAGGACATTATATAATGGTTTACGGTTCATTCCACCAAGAGAACATAACCATAATAAACATTTACTCACCCAGTGACAGAACTTCATAATATATAGAACAAATCCTAACAGTACTGAAGAAAGAAATAGACAGTTCCACAAGAATAGTGGAGGACATTAGCACACCACTTTCAATGAAGGACAGAACAACTGGAAAGAAACTCAACAAACGTACAGAAGATCTGCCACAACTGATCAATTTGACCTCATAAACATATATAGAACACTCCACTCAGCAGCAGCAGAGTACACATTCTTCTCCAACATGCATGGATCATTATCCAGAAAAGACCATGTTTGAGGCCAAAAATCAAGTCTTAATGAATTCAAAAACATTGAAATAATACATTGAGGTGGTACCAAGATGGCAGAGTAACAGCACATCCCTGCTAAACCCTTGAACAACTAAGAACCTCAAAATTAATGGAATCCACCAAATACAGCAATCTAGAAGGACTAAAATATGCTTAGAGAACCCTAAGTACAAAGGGAGTGAAAGGAAGATCTTCGGAGCCCTGAACCACCTTGTATAAAAACAACGTGGCAGGTACAGAAATTCTCCATGAACTGAAGGCCACCTGAGCGTGAAGAAAACCCACCTCCAGGGAATCTTAGCCACCCAGAGGAGCTGAACAAAAGTTGGAGCAACCCTGAATTTGACTAAAGACACCTGCTCCAGCCTGAGCATTGCAGCTCTGCAGCCCAGATCTGAAGACCTCCACTCAGGTTAAAATGCTCTGGGACAAGGTCAGCCAGCATTCTGTCTGGCAAGGGGCTGAAAGACCTTGGCTGGAAGAGCAGGGAAATGGTGTGGAGAGTGCAGGGACAGGGAGCCAAGGCTCCCAGCATCCCACGGCAATAGGGCAGGGGAAGGCAGAGCTGCAGGGAGCACAGTAGTGCACTTCACACAGCAGGCCTTATTCCTGCATGGGACTGGGAAGCCCAGGTCCAGGTACCCCACAGCTATGGTGCAGGCAATCATGGGACCCGGGGGGGTGGAGTGAATGGTCCTGCCACTCACAGACCCGATACCAGCTTTGGAGCTGGTGGACCAGGAAACTCTGGGTTCCCCCGGCCTAGAGTTGGGGGGCGAAAGAGCACACCTATGGCTGGCAGAGGATTGGAGCGATGTGGGCCAGTGAATCTTGGGCTCAAGCAACCAGACAAGTCCAGAGTGATCACCCCAGCACTGGGCAGCCATTGGAGCCATGTGCACTGAGGGTATCTGGGCTCAGGTGACTGCAGGGGAAGGGCAGCAAGTGCCAGCAGCTAGGCAGCCATTAGTGATGTATGCACCAGGAAGGCTTGGGCTCAGGTGAACTGGGAGGAGGGGAGAGATTACCCCAGTGGCTAGGTAACCATTGGAGCCAAGTGTGCCAGGGAGGTCTGTGCTTAGGCAACCCATGGGAGGGCAAATGATCATCCTGGCAGCTAGACAGTCATTGGAGCCAGGTGCACCAAGGAGGCCTGAGCTCAGGTGACCCTAGAGGAATCAGGTGATCACCCCAGTGACTAGGCAGCTTCTGGAGCCAAGTGCACCCTGGCAGCTTGAGCTCAGGTGATTCAGGGGAAGGGAAGTGATTGCCCCAGTAGCTAGGTAGCCATTGGAGCCAAGTGTGCCAGGGAGGTCTGTGCTCAGGTGACCTTGGAGAAGTGATCACCCCAGCAGCTAGACAGCCATTAGAGTGAAGTGCACCAGGGACATTTGAGCTCAGGTGACCCAGGGAGTGTCGAAAGATCACTCCAGCAGCTAGGCAGCCATTGGTGCCATATGTGCCAGGGATGGCTGGGCTTAGGTGACTCTGGAGGAGTTAGGTGATCACCCCAGTGGCTAGACAGCCATTAGAGCCAAGCACACCTAGGATGCTTGGGCTCGGGACCTGGGGCAAGGGGAGTGATTGCCCCAATGGCTAAGCCATTCAACCAAGCTCCTGGAGAGACTTGCCCAATCCAGAGGCAACAGAAACAGTAGTAGCAGTTGCTGCTGAAGCTTGGGAAAGAAATAACAAGCAAACTACCACCCCCTCCCCCTAAATCTGAGGCTAAGGCTCCATGAGGGATCTGCCCAAACCAGAGGCAGCTGCAGCAGTGGCATTTGGGTTCTGCCTACCTTGGGGTGGCTGCTAAAGCACAGCACCTGTGCAAGTGGCTCCCTCCCCCAACCCAGAGGCAGAAGCAGTGGTGGTACAGCTGAAAGCAGAGCTATGCCAGCAGCAGCAGCAGACCAGTATGGGAAAGTAAGAGCAAGCAACAGAAGATAATCAGACCAAATGGAGAATCTATGGCCAACCCCAACAGAGAGATGCTGGTCAGATGAACCAAACTATTAAGTCTCTGTCACTACAACAACCTTCAGACAGCTGGAAGACAACAGTCACTAAACACCTAAAGAAGCAGACTACCATGGCTTCTGATAACTCTAAAAACGAAGCATCAGTGGATTTCCCAGATGAAGATGAGTTCCTGCAACTATCAGAGGCAGAAGACAAAAGACTGATGTACAGAGCTGTGCAAGATATTGGAAGAGAGACCAGGCAAAATGCAGCAGAGCACACTGAAAAATTAAATAAACTGCAAGAAATTCTTGAACAGCAATGATTTGAAATTCAACAGATCAACAATAAAATATCTGAATTTGATAACTCAACAGAAGGTCAAAGGAGTAGGATCAAGGACAAGGAAGGTAGAATCAGTGAGTTTGAAGACAAAGTAAATGGCACCAGCATACACAAAGAAAAATCAGATAAAAGACTCTGTAAGAGTGAAGAATCACTAAGGGTGATGTAGGACTCTATTAAGAGGAATAATATTCATATGCTCAGAGCACCAGAACAAGGTGGGATAGCTGAAAATACAGAGCAAATAGTTGAAAACCTGCTGACAGAAAACTTCTCTGACATCATGAAAGATGAGAAGATCTCCATTCAGGATGCTTATCAAGCCCCACTCAAGACAGATCCCAAAAGAAATACACCAAGGCATATCATAATCAAGCTCAATTAAACTAGAGACAAGGAGAGACTACTGAGGGCAGCCAGAAATAAGCAAAAAATAACTTACAATGAAAATTATTAAGATTCTCCTCAGACTACTCAACTTAAACGATGCTGGCCAAAAGACAGTGGGATAACATATACAAAACAGAGAATAAAAAAAACTGTCAACAGAGAATAACATACACTGCAAAACTGTCTCTCAAATATGAAGGTGAAATTAAGACTTTCACAGATTAACAAAAATTTAAAGGATTTGTAAGAACCAAATCAAAATTACAAGAAACATTAAAAGAAATTCTTAAATTAGAAAATCAATAGTATTAGATACATACTTAAACATCCAATGCTCAACAAAACATCTACGTAATGTCAGGAGAGGAAATCCAAAAACTATACCTGAAACCAAATCACAAAAAAACAGAAATTCAGAGATCTCAGGATATAATTGGAAACTACATTATATGAAAAAGAGGGTAAAAGAAAGTACACACAGACCTTCCAGATGAGGAGAAAGACAAGGAGATACATAGACACTGAAGTTTGGACTACTTTTAGATTCATAAAGGGGACTAAGGGAGTAACCATAAAAGATATCTATAATTCTACACATCAAAAAGAAACACACAAAATCACAATTTCAAGAAAATGACAATGAAAGCCACAAAAAGAAAATACATAAAGAAAAAACTCAGCACAGAAAACGGAATGCAACAGGGGAGCTATCCATAACACCCAAAAAAGAGCATCAAAATGACAACACTTAACATCATACTTGTCAATGATCCCATTCAATGTCAGTGGAAGGAAGAGAGCAGCAGTTTGGATAAAAAAAAACAAGACCCATCTATATGCTGCTTACAGGAGACACATCTTAGACTCAAAGACACAAACAAGCTACTACTCAACGCTGGAAAAAAAGTATATCAGGCTAATAACATTCAAAAAAGAGCAGGAGTGGCAATATTAACCTCTGACAAAATAGACTTTAAATCAATTTTACGAGATAAGGAGGGTTATTATCTAATAGTCAAAGGCTCAATTCAACAAGAGGACATAACCATACTAAATATTTATGCACCGTTACAAGGCACTGATAACAGAAATAGACAGCTCCACAATAATAGTAGGAGACTTCAACACACCACTCAGTAAAGGACAGAACATCCCCCAAAAAAGCTTAGTAAACACACAGAGGATTTAAATGCCACAATCAACCAAGTTGATCTTACATACATATTCAGAACACTTCATCCAAATGCAGTCAAGTGTACTTTCTTTTCTAAGATTCATGGAACATTCTCCAGAATTAACCACGTATTAGGCCACAGAGAGATATTCAACAAAATTCAAAATACTGAAATAACACAAAAGTTCTCAGACCACAAAGCCATAAAACTAGAAATCAGTAACCAAAAAAAAGATGAAATTAAGTCAAAAACATGGAGACTGAATAACATTTTGCTCAAGAACTACTGGGTTATAGAAGATATTGAGGAAGCAATAAAGAATTTAATAGAATCAAATGAGAATGAAGACACATCTCACCAAAATCTATGGGACACAGCGAAAACAGTGCTCAGAGGTCATTCATCTCAATAAAAGCACAAGTCCAAAAAGAAGAAAGGGCACAAATCAAAGAATTAACTCATCAACTAGTAAGAGCTCAGCAAAATAACCCATCAGGCTCCAGAATAAAGCAAACAATTAAAATTAGAGCAAAAGTAAATAAAATAGACAATAAAAAAATGATTGAAAGAACAGACAAGTCCAAAAGTTGGTATTTTGAAAAGATCAATAAAATTGATGAGCTGTTGGCTAAACTGGCAAAGGAAAAACAGAAGAACCAAATAACCCAAATTAGAAATGGGATAGGTGATATCACAAAAGACCCTGCAGAAATTAAAAGAACCACTGAAGACTATGAAAAATTATACTTTTAATAAATTTGAAAACCTAGAGGAAATGGGCAATTTCATGGAAAAACACCACCTACTTAAACTAGTAAAATCAGAGATAGAACAACTAAATAAACCCATTACAAAAGAAGTTCAAAAGTTAATTGAAAAACTCTCATTCAAAAAAAGCCCTGGCGTGAATGATTTCACTACAGAATTCTCTCAAACATTTGGAGAAGAGTTAACACCACTGCTTCTAAAGGTATCCCAGAGCATAGGAAAGGATGGAATACTTCCAAATTCATTCTATGAAGCTACTATAACCCTGGTACCAAAACCAGGTAGCCAAACCAAGTGCCATTGAGTCGGATCTGACTGATGGCAACCCTAGGGTAGAGACAGCACAAAAAAGGAAAATTACAGACCAGTATCTCTCATGAACTTAGACGCAAAAATCCTTAACAAAATCCTAGTTAGCAGAATTCAACAACACATCAAAAAAAATAGTTCATCACTATCAAGTAGGATTCATACCAGGGATTCAGGGATGGTTCAACTTAAGGAAAACAATTAATGTGATCAACCATATAAACAAAATCAAAGACAAGAACCTTCTGATTCTATCAGCTGACGTCAATAAAGTCCAAAACCTATTCATGTTAAAAACTCTCAGCAAAATGGGAATAGAAGGGAAATTCCTCAACATTATAGAGGCCATCTGCTCTAAACTGACAGCTAACATCATACTTGCTGGAGATAAGTTGAAATCGTTCCCTTTAGAAAAGGTACTAGACAAGGATGCCCATGGTTGCCACTTTTATTCTACAGTGTTCTAGGAGGTCCTAGCCAGAGCAATTAGACATGATAAAGGGACAAGGGGCCTCCAAATTGGCAAAGAAGAAGTCAAAGTATTGCTATTTGCAGATGACATGATCTCATACACAGAAAACCCTAAGGAATCCACCAAAAAACTACTGAATCTAATACAAGACTTCAGCAAAGTATCAGGATACAAGATAAACATAATAAATCAATAAGATTCCTTTATAACAACAAAAGACAACTAAACGGGAAATCACAAGATCATTACCATTTACTATAGCCCCCAAGACAATAAAATACGTGGAGATAAATCTCACCAGAGATGTACTATACAAAGAAAACTACAAGTCCCTTCTGCAAGAAACAAATAATGACTTAACACAAGTGGAGAAACCTACCTTGTTCCTGGATAGGAAGACTTAGGATTGTGAAAATATCTATACTCCCTAAAGCAATACATATATACAATGCAATCCCAATTCACCTTTCAAGGACATTTTTTAATGAGATGGAGAAATAAATCATCAACTTCATGTGGAAAGGGAGGAAGCCACAGATAAGTACAGTATTACTAAAGAAGAGAACAAAGTGAGAGGCCTCACCCTTCCTGACCTTAACACCTACTACACTGCCACAGTAGTCAAGACAGCTTAGTACTGGCACAAAAACAGACACATAGACCAATGTAACAGAGTTGAATATCAAATATAATTTCATCCACTTATGAACAGCTGATATTTGATAAAGGCCCAAGGAAAGTCAATTGGGGTAAGGACAGTCTCTCCAACAGTGTTGGCATAAGTGGATATCCACCTGCAAAAAAATGAAACAAGACAGTTATCTCATACACTGCACAAGAACTAATTAAAAACAGACCAAAAACCTAAATATAAAAGCTAAAACAATAAAGTTCTTGGAAAACCTGGGAAGACACTGTAAGCACTAACCCATAGCATCAAAAGTCTACCTAAAACCACCAACAAACTTCAATCATCAGAAATGAAATGGATAATTAGGAACTCTTCCTAAAAGTTGTGCTTATCCAAAGCCTTCATCAAAAGAGTAAAATGACTGGCTACAAAGTGAGAATGAATATTTGCCCACCACATTTCTGACTGCCACCTAACTTCTCTAACCTACAAGATACTGCAAAACCACAAAAAAAAGACAACCAAATTAAAAAGTGGGCAAATGACATGAACAAGCACTTCACCAAAGAAGACATACAAGTTGCCAACAGATACGTGAGGAAATGTTCTCAATCACTAGCCATCATAGAAATCCAAATCAAAACCACAATGAGATACCATTTCAGCCCAACCAAGATGGCAGTAATCCAGAATACACAGAATAATAAATTCTGGAGTTGATGTGGAAAGATTGGAACTTGTCTACACTGTTGGCTGGACTGTAAAATGATTCAATCACTATGGAAATCGATTTGACACTTTCTTAAAAAAGCAGAAATAGAAATACCATGTGATCCATCATCGCACTCCTTGAAATATATCCCAAAGAAGTAATGAACACCACTCAGATACTTGCACACCAATGTTTACTGTAGCTCTCTCCACAAAAAGTTGGAGACAACCTAGACGCCCATTAACAGATGAATGGTTAAACAAACTGTGGTATATTCATAGAACAGAATACTATGCAATGATAAGAAACAACGATGGCTTACAGAAATACTTTTCAACATGCGACCATCTAGAGGAATTTATGCTGAGCGAAATTAGCCAGACACAAAAGGGCAAATTTTGTATGAGACCACTATTATAAGGATGAACCTAATCCTTTAAGCACAGTAGAAATCAGTATCTGATGGTTACAGGCGGATTTTTTTTTGCAAATTTGATAGTGGTTAGGATTAGGGATGGGTATGTGATGTGACAGCATGCACTAGAAGTGGGGTACTCACAACTACCCAACTTCAAAACCAAATTGTCAGAAGAACAGAGTAACAGATTCTGGCATCAGGGGACCACACTCTCAGGGGACATCCAGACTGACTGGCATACCCAAGGGTTTTCTCCCTCTCTCAAGATACCGCTCCACATATCACCCGGGTGAGTGGTGACTAAGGTCTTAAAAGCTAGTAAGCTGCCTTCTAAATAGTACTAAATGGTCCCAATCTGCCTGGACTCGAGGCAAACAGAGGACATTGAGGACAGGAGAAAAATATGAGTCCACCAGATGAAAGGGGCCATATGAAACACAGTCTGCTTCAACATGGGACCAGAAGAACTAGATGGTGCCTGGCAACCACCAATGACAGCATGGGTAGGGTACGTGGAATGGAGCTCCAGACACAGTGGTTGATAGAATAAAGAGCAGAGCTAGAACTATACCAAAAGACCACTCTTAATGGTCCTTCTGAATGGAGGGCCCGCTAGGAGTGTGGATCCTGGATTCTCCATCTCCAAACTGCTTTCAGCACTGGTGCTAGCTCACCAGACAAAGACTGACCTGGACCATATAAAATAGAGTGATACAGGAGGTGAACAAACCTTTAGGAATGTACATAGGATTGTCTGAGGGATGCTTTGTTGAAGCCGAGTTGACTGGGTGAGGAGGGCCAGACCTTGGTCAAAAGGTCATGGGAAGTTCCAAACAAAAGGGGAAATATGCTGTCACGTGGGGAGATGGGCATGAAATAGCTAGAATAGAATCTGGATGTTATACGCAACACGATATAGACTGTAAAATTGTTCTTAATTCACAGTAAGAAAAAAGAAAAAAGAATAATACAAAGTCTCTTCTCTGATCACAATGCTGTAAGATCAGAAATCAGTAACAAGAACAAGGGGAAAAAAATCAAATACATGGAAACCAAATAACACCCTACTTAGAAAACACTAAATAACAGAAGAAATTTAAAAAATGAAATATTAAAGAAAACCTAGAATCAAATGATAATGAAAATACAACATACTAAAATCATTAAGACACAACAAAATAAATGGTCAGAGGAAAATTTATAGCAGAAAATGCACTCATCAAAAAGAAGAAATGGACAAAATTAATACCTTAACCCTACAACTCAAACAAATAGTAAAAGAGTAGCAAAATAAGAAACATAGTGGCTAGAAAAGGAAAATAATAAAGATCAGAGCATAAATAAATGAAAGCGATAAACAACAGAATCAATACTAGTTGATTCTTTGAGCGAATCCCGAAAACGGGTGAACCACTGGCCAAAATGACAAATAATAGAATGAGAAGATTCAAATAACCAAAACAAGAAATGACAGGGGTTACATTACAACAGTACCAACTGAGTTAAAAAGGATTGTAACAAAATATTTTGAAAAATTATACTCTAACAAATTTGAAAACCTAGAAGAAATGGACAAATTTCTAGAAAACACGACTTACCTAAACTAATGCAAATTGAGGTAGAAGATTTGAAACCGACCATAAAAAAGAAAAAATTGTAGAGTTCAGAAACTCTCCTCCACCTACCATTCTAAAAAGTTCTAGCCCAGACGGCTTCACTGGAGAACTCTCAAACTATTCCAGAACATAAAAAAAGAATGAATACTTCTTAATTAATTCTATGAAACCTTCATAACCCTGAAACCATAATCAGGCAAAGACACCACTGAAAAGGAAAATTACACACCAATATCCCTCATGAGGAAACCCTGGCAGTTTAGTGGTTAAGTACTATGGCCGGCAACAAAAAGGTCAGCAGTCCAAATCCACTAGGTGTTCTTTGGAAACTCTGGGACAGTTCTACTCTGTTCAGTATGGTTGCTAGGAGTCAGAATTGACTTTCTGGCTACAGGATTTTTCTCTTTTTGTTTTCTTTTTCTTTTTTTTGGTTTTTGGATCCCTCATGAACATAGACACAAAAATCCTTTATTCTTGATATTTTATTGTTCTTTAAGTGAAAGTTTACAAGTCAATTTGTCATACAAGAACTTGCACACACACTGCTATGTGACTTAAGCTGCTCTGCCCACCCTGTGACAGCATACTACACTTTTTCACTCAATATTCCTTGTTTTCATTCAGCCAACACCTGTTCCTTTCTAGTCTCTCTCCTCACTTCTAGACAGAAACTGCCCAGTTAGCCTCATGCATATGCTTAGGCCAAAACCGAAACTCTTTGCAAGTAAGTATCATTTTGTGTCTTACAGTCCAGTCCAATCTTTGCCTGAAGAGTTGCCTTTGGGAATGGTTTCAGCTCTACGCTAACAGAGAATCCAGGGGCCGTGTCATCCATGGCACTTCCAATCTGTCAGACCATCAAGTCTGGTCTTTTTAATAGAGTTCTAGTTCTGCACACCCATTCTTCTGTCAGGACAGTCATTGGTAGTGGCTGGGCACCATCTACTTCTGGTGTCATGCTGATGTAGTCTCTCAACTATGTGGCCCTTTCTGTCTCTTGGGCTCATTTGTTACTTAGCCTTTCACTCTCCTCTGTTCCAGGCAGGTTAGGAAGACTTGATACAACTTAGATGGCCACTTGCTAGCTTTCAAGACCCCAAACACCATTCACCAAAGTGGGATGCAGAACATTTTCTTAAAAAAAAAAAAAACAACTGTTACAACTGTTATGCTAACTGCCCTAGATGTACCCTAAAATAAGGCTGTCAGACCCCTGCCTTTGCTAGTTTGTCCTTCGAAGTATTAGGTTGTATTGGGAAACCTCTTAGCTTTTGGTTTAGTCTAGTTGTCCCTCCCTTCCCTAACTAAATTCCCATCTACTGTCTCATCTATGAATATCTCTCTCCCTCCCTCCCCACCATTGTAACCACCAAACCGTGTTGTCTTCTGTGTTTAAACTTTTGCTTGAGTCCTTATACTGGAGGTGTCATACAACGTTTGTCCATTTGTAACTGATTAATTTTACTCAGCATAAAGTCTTCCAGATTCATTCCTGTTACAAGATGTTTCCCAAGATTGTCATTGCTCTTTATCATTGTATACTATTCCATTGAGTCAATGTACCATAATTTGTTTATTCATGCATCTGTTGATGGTCCCTACATTGATCCCAACTTTTCATTATTGTATACAGTGCTGAAATAAACATTGGTATATATGTATCTGTTTATGCAATAGTCTATTTCTCTAGGATACGTTTCAAGAAGTGGATTTGCTGGATTGTATGGTATTTCTATTTCTGGCTTTTTAATAAACTGCCAAATCAATTTTCAAAGTGGTTATACCATTTTACATTCCCACTAACAGTGTTGAAGTATTCCAGTCTCTCCACAGCCTGTCCAACATTCATAACTTTGTGTTTTTTGAATTAATGCCAGCCTAGTTGGAGTGAGAGAGTATCTGTCATGGTTGGAATTGTGTCCCCCCAAAAATGTGTGCAGCCACGTGGCTGGGATATGGTTCTCAGTATCTTGGGACTGTCCTCCATTGTGTGGTTTTGCTAACCTGTATGTTAAAGATTAGGGTGGGGCTGTGAATTCCTGCTGTGGGGGGAGTTTCCCTGGAGTATGGCTTGCCCCACCCTTAATGCTTTTAGCTTGCAAGGAATAAAAGGAAAAAGAAACAAAGGACAATTTGAGAACCTCACTACCATCAAGCAAGCAGCACCGGGAGCAGAGCGCGTCCTTCAGACCAGAGGTTCTTGCGTGAGGACGCTCCCTGGACAAAGACTGATGCAATACCGGACTTTCCTCCAGAGCCGACAAGGGGAAAGTCTTTCCCTGGAGCAGACACCCTGAATATGGACTTGCAACCTACCAGACTGTGTAAGAATAAATCTTTCTTTGTTAAAGCCATCCACTCTGGTATTTCTGTTAGAGCAGCCTAGCTGACTAAAACAGTATCTCATTGTAGTTTTGATTTAGATTTCTCTAATGGCTAAGGATCACCGTGTGTCGGATCCCACTCAACGGCACTTGGCAATGGCTAATATCAGGAGCATTTTGTCATATATCTGTTAGCACTTCTTTGGTGAAGTGCCTGTTCAAATCCTTTGCCTATTTTTTAATTGGGTTATATGTCTTTTTGTTGTTGAAGTTTTGTCTCTTTAAGTGCTCTGAAATTGACTGTTGTCTCCAAGCAATCAGTATGTTGTATTTATTTATTTTATGTTTGCCTACTGTGTTCTTTTAAAGTATCAAGAAATACAAAGAAGACAAAAGAAGAATTGATGTTTTTGTACTGTGGTGTTGGAGAAGAATATTGAATGTACCATGGACTACCAAAACAACAAACAGATCAATTCTGGAAGAAGTACAACTAGAGTGCTCCTTGGAAGCAAAGATGGCAGGACTGCATTTTACATACTTTGGAACCAGTCCTTGGGGAAGGACATCATGCTTGGTAGAATGGAGGGTCAGTAAAAAAGAGGAAAACCCTCAACAACATGGATTGACACAGTGGCTGCAACAATGGGCTTAAGCATAAAAATGACTGTGTACATGGTGCAAGACTGGGAAGTATTTTCTTCTGTTGTGCATAGGATTGCTATGAGTCAGAACCAACTTACAGCACCTAACAAACTAACACTGTGTTCTATCTTCTTGTTTTATTTTGTTTTGGAATATCCAAATAGGCTAGTTGTCTGTGATAGTTTGGTTATTATTCCCTTTGAAGCTCTAATGTCTTGTCATCTGGTGGTTAGAACTATTACTAGACTTTCAAGCCCAAGAGTCCGTTTACTTTTCTTGAATGGATTCAGTCAGGTGTCCAGGTATTCAGTCACCAAGTGTGTGCTTCAGGCTCTCCCTTACTATCCTAGATGGGTAGGGGTGATTGATGTAGGTACAGGTATCTGGCTGCAGGCACTGAGAAAGGCAAGAGGTTAACAGCCATCCCTGAGTGTCTGAGATGATCGCATGTCCCCTTATGTCTGAATCTAGGTGAAAGAACTGTTTCTGCCCTGAATTTACAGTTAAATGTTGTTGGAAGATTTTCTTTTCTTCCCCCCCCTTTTCCCCAGTTTGGAAAAAATTTCCCTCTCTGAATCTCAGAGAATGGCTCAGGGCATGCTTAAGGAGCCCTATTTCTGGCTCAGTTAATGGCATCAGACTCTAGAGCCAGGTGCAGTGCAGAGAAGGGAGTGATAACTGCTGGGAGAAAGGAGAGAAATTTATCCCAAAGGAAAGATTTATGTTCATATGTGGTAGGGTAGAAGCAAAGCACTTAGCATTTGAAGATCTAGTTCTCTTTTTAACAGGTTCTAGAGGCACCAGTGGATTCTCCAGTCAGTTTTTCTTTCTGAGGAGGATGCTCTCCAACCACTACCACTCTGCTCACCATGCTGGCTGCAGCCTGTTCCCGGCAAGAGCGGTCTTGCAAGGTACGTGTGGACCTACTCGCCCTTCCCCATTGCTCAGTCCAATTTCTAACCTTCCCTTTGATGTTTAGAGTTCCTGGGATGTTGTCTTAGTCGCCTGGTACTGCTCTAACAGAAAATACCACGAGTGGAAGGCTTCATGAAGAGAAACTTTATTGACATAGTCTGATAAACTGCAAATCCATTTATGAGTTATGGGTCTAATCAATAGGACAAATTGTCACAGTCCAGTAGACTGAGTCCAAGTTCCAGGAGAGCATCTCAGCACAGGAACCTCAGGTCCAAAGGATGTGCTCTGCTCTCAGTCTTGGTGGTATAAGCTTCCCAGTTTATTCTGTTCACTTTGCTCCCTTATATCCCACAAGCTGTTAGCTTGAGTTCTGCCTCACTAGCACAACTGCTGCCCATTCTCCATCATCAGTATGATAGAGGCAGGATTCATAACACATGGGAGGGATTGCACCATACTGGGACTCATAGCCACGACAAATCAAAACATACATTTCTGGGGGAACATAATGCAACCCATGACAGATGTCATATGTAATAGATTCACTTGTCTTTTGGGGGTTTTGTTGTTAGAGGTATCACAGGAAGCATGTGGGTATCCTGTCATCTTGGTCCCGTCCCCCAAATTCTTAATAAACTTCTAGCTAATAGAATTCACCAGCATACAGAAAAAAAAGATGATCCAGTGAGATTCATACCTGAGATGCTGGGATGCAAGGATGAATCACCATTAGAAAATCAACTAAGGTCATTCATGTTAAAAAAGGGAAAAGAACCACATGATAATTGATACAGAAAGAGCATTTGATACGATCTAACACCTTTTCCTGATTTAAAAAAAAAGTCAGCAAAATAAGAACAAGAAGGAAATTCCTGAATATCATTAAAGGCATAAATACAAACCAACATCCAACATTATTCTCAATGGAGAGAGACTGAAAACATCCTCCTTGAGAAAAGAAACCAGACAAGTACTCTCTATATAACCACTGTTATTCAATATTGTACTGAAAGTTCTAGCAAAAGGAATGAGACATAAAAAGGTAAACAAAGAGTATCTACACTGGTAAGGACAACATGATCTTATACATAGATCTTATACATAGCAGCTGAGATGGTGGAGTAGACAAATGCTTCCAGTGAGCCCTCTAACAACAAAGACCCAAAAGAACAAATGAATCCAGTATATATGACATCTTAGGAGCTCTGAACATCAAAGTCAAAGTTGAGAAATTTGACTGAGTAAAGGGGAAAGGAGAACACTGCCAGAAGCACACAGGACTGCATAGATATGACCTGCTATGAGGCAGCCATGGCTGAAATATAGAGGTAAGTGGGCATTCCTCTCAGCAGAAGTGACTGTCTAGAGAATCCACTTGCACCTCCAGAGCCAGTGAGGGATAGCACTGGATCATTGAAAGCTAAGTCTTTGTGTATAATCTGCCATGTGTGGATCTGAATCTTTCCTTTAATATGGGCCTGTCTCCCTTCTCGTAGCACACCTTCCTCCCTTCTCTGAACTGTGTGCAGAGCTGAAGTTTATGTCATTAACTGAGCTGAAAGTAGAACACTGCAAGCCCATCCTGAGCCAGGTCTCCTGCTCCCTTCTCTGCATTGTGCCTGGCTCTGGAGTCTGATACCATTAACTGAGTCAGAAGTAGGACTCCTTAAGCCTGCCTTGAGCAATTCTCTGAGACTCAGAGGGGAAGTAGGTTTAGCACACTTGGGGAAGGGGAGAAAATGAAAAACAATTTTTTTCCAGTGACTCTCTTAAGCTGAAAAATCATGACACAGACTGTTCATTCACCTAGATTCAGACATAAGAGGATATACCAAACTCACAGGAAAGGCTGCTAGTCTCCTACCTTTCTCCACAGCTGCAGCCAGGCACCTGTGCCTATACAAACCACTTGTACCCATCCAGGACAGTAGACGAGAGCTTGTACCACTTGCTATGTGACTAATCAGCTGGATACCTGAGCTGAATCCATAAATACAATTTACTGATGGCTCAGAAACACTAGTCCATATTGAAGCACTTAAAAGGGCAGACCATGATCTCTTCAGAAAGTTCCCAAAACAAAGAATCAAATTTTCCAGAGGAAGAGAACTTCCTGGAATTATCAGAGGCAGAATACAAAAGCTTGATATTTAAAAGTCTTTAAGAGATGAGGAAGGAGATGAAGTAAAATACAGCAGAGAATAATGACAAACTGAATAAGCTGCAAGAAAGCATTGAGTGGCAAAATTAGAAATTCAGAAAATTAATAATGAAATTATAGAACTAGACAACTCAACAGAAAGTCAAAGGAGCCAAATTGAGACAATGAAAGCAGGAATTAGTGAGACTGAAGATAAAGTAAAAGAATTTTTAAAAATCAAAAAACACTAAGAATTATGTGGGACTCTATGAAGAGGAATAATCTATAAGTGACTGAAGTAAAAGAACAGGAAGGATTAACTGAAAATACAGAGAGAATTGTTGAAGATTTGATGACAGAAAACTTTTCTGATATCATGAAATATGAGAAGATACCTATCCAAGATGTGCAGTAACTCCACACAAGGTAGATCCCAAAAGAAAGACACCAAGGCATATTATAATCAAACTTGTCAAAACTAAAGATAAGGAGATACTTTTAAAAGTGGCTAGAGATAAACAAAAAATAAACTACAAAGCCAAAGCCAAGTGCCATCGAGTCGGGTCAGTTACCCTGGCCCCTAGGGTTGCCATGAGCCTGCAAAAAAGAATCAATATGATTAAGGTCAGACTGTTCAATAGAAATTATGCAGGCAAGACGGTAGTAGGATGACATATAGAAAGCCTTAAAGAAAATAATTTCCAGCCAAGCATTACATATTCAGAAAAATTGTTTCTCAAATATGATGGTGAAACTAGGACATTTCCAGATAAACACAAATTCAGGGAATTTGTAAAGATCAAACCAAAATTATAAGAAATACTAAAGGGAGTCCATTGGTTAGAAAAACAATAGTACCAGATAACAATCCAAGACCAGAACACAGCAACTGGATATCAACTCAAAGAGGAGAATCATAAAAACAAATCATGGACGAAACACTGAAAACATGAAACAGCCAAGCCAAGCCAAGTGCTGTCGAGTCAGATCAACAGGGGTGTCATTATATGAACACTGTAACAAAAAAGAGGACTGAAAAGAAAATGTAGTCATAGATCTTCTATATGGAGAGAAGTCAAGCCAATATAAATAAATTAAAGACTGGTTTAAATTTAGAAAAGTAAGGGTAAATATTGAGGAAAACTATCAACCCTACACCATCAAAATACAAATCAAGGAAAACATGAAGTCTCAGAAAATACAAAACCACCAACACTGAAAAAGATGAAACCACATAAAGAAAAAACACTCAGCACAGAAAACTAAATGGAATAAATGAATTGTCTACAATACACACAAAAAGGACATCAAAATGACAGCACTAAGCTCATAAGGGCTGTAACATGAACACAACAATGTTTATTACAGCACTGTCCACAATAGCAAAAAAGATAGAATGTGCCCATCAACAGATGAATGGATAAAGAAACTGGTATATTCACACAGTGGAATACTATACAATGGTTTAAAAAAAATGATGATTTTAGGAAACATTTTATAATATGGAGTCATCTGGAAAATACCATGCTGAGTGAAATAAATCAGCTGCAAAAGGATAAATATTGTATGAGAGCATATGGATTTACTAAAAGGTTTAAGAACAGAAGAAAATAATCTTTGATGGTTATAAGGGCGGGAGGAAGGGAGAGGGTTATTCATAGATTAGATAATAGATAGAAATTGCGTTAGGTGAAGGAAGTGACAGCATGCAGTAGAAGGGAGGTTAGCACAACTGGACTACACCAGAAACTAACAGATTTTCTAAATATAACCCAACATTTTTAAGGACATGGTTTCATAGGACATCTAGCCTAATTGCCATAACTGACTTTCTTTTTTTAAGAAAGTGTTTTTGTATACTTCTTTGGTGAGTGGCATCTAGGGTCTTAAAAGCTAGCAAGTAGCCATCTAAGTGGCATGATTGGTTCAAATTCATCTGGAGCAGAGGAGAAGAAAGGACATTGAAGACATGAGGAAAATATGAGCTGAGCAGGCAGAAGGTGCCATTTGA
The DNA here is from genome assembly GCA_028571685.1 of Heterohyrax brucei. NCBI lineage: Eukaryota > Metazoa > Chordata > Mammalia > Hyracoidea > Procaviidae > Heterohyrax > Heterohyrax brucei. The sequence goes on from CM053166.1 coordinate 60,536,169, forward strand.
TCCAAAAACTACATCAGCCTGAGACCAGAAGAACTAGATGGTGCCCAACCACCACTGACTGTTCTGACAGGGAACACAGCATAAATTCCTTGATGTAGTAGGAGAATAATCAGTATGTAGCAATAGAACTATATTTAAAGACCACACTTAACAGTCCATCAAACTTTAGGGTCTCCTCAATACCTGGCCCTTGGACTCTCTGTCAGTCCAGAGCTGAAACCAATACCAATGCCAACTCTTCAGACAAAGATTTGAGTGGACTGCAAGACATAGAGTGATGCTGGGGAAGGATATTCTTCTTGGCTTAAATATATACATGAGGGTGTCTGAGTAGTTCTTGTTCAGAGTTGAAATGAGAGGGTGGAGGGGAACAGGAGTTGGTAGAATGGATGGGGAAGTACAGGGTAGAAAGGAGGAGTGTGCTGTCATGGGAGGGTGTGGAGAGGGAGTGTACTTAGAGTTGCATAGACACTGGTAGCTAGATTTCATATGGCAAATTGATCTGTATTGTAAACTTTCACATAAAGCACACTAAAATGTTTTCTTAAAAAGATATAGATTGAGTCTACACAGCGCCTATGAGAGGCTCCAGATAAAGAATGTACATGCATAGGATCGGTTGGAATGCTACCCACTAACATTTGAATTACATATATATATTTTTAATTGTGATAAATATGTATGTAACAAAATACTCACTATTTCAATGTTATTCACATGTACAATTCAATGATATTAAATTATGTTCATCATGCTGTCAAAAAAGGGGAAAAATAAAATCCAAGAGACTCCAGAAAAAGTTACTGGAACAAACAGAAGGGTTTACGAAAATGACAAAGTACAATATCAACACACAAAAATCAAATTTCTCTGTTCTAACACAGAAAACTTGGAAAAGGAAATCAGGAGAAGAACACCATACACAATAGTTCCCCCAAAGATTAAAAAACTTAGGAATAAATCTAACTAGGGACATAAACTGCAAAACATCACTGTAACAAACCAAAAGAGATCTACATATGGAAAAACATACAATGCTCATGAATAGGAAAACTTAACATTACCAAAATACCAATGCTATGTAAAGTGGTCTATAGATATAATGCAATCCCAATCCAAATTCCAGCAACATTCTTTAATGAAATGGAAAATCTAATCTCTACATTTATATGGAAGGGATAGAGGCCTCAGATAGTTAAAGCCTTACGGAAGTAGAACAAAGTTGGCTTCACACTTTTCAGTCTCAGAACCTGCTTTGTCAGCCAGGAGGAGGCGCCTTCCACACCTGAGAGCTCAGCTGCTTTCAGCTGCAGCTGGTCAATACCTCTCTCAACATAAAAACAGCTTTTAAGATAAGAGCAGCTAGCGAGCACAGCAGTGACTGGCGGTTGAGTGTGGTGGTGCAATTCTACCACACTTCACTGAATCACATCATAGCCTCAGCTGATGGCCCCCCAGAGACTCCATAAGTAGGTCATCATCTTTGCCAGCCAGGAGATGGGGCCTGCCATCCCTGAGGGCTTGGCTGCTTTCAGCAGCTGCTGGACAGTGCCCCTCTGAGAAGAAAAGCAGTTTTTAGGATAAACACAACTAGACAATGCAGTGGTCCCGGCAGCCAAGTGTGGGAGCATCCTTCTCTCCTCCCTTCCTTGAGCTACACCGTAGTCTCAACTGGCATGATGATGGAGAGTCAACAGAAGTAGTTTGCCACTTTTATCAGCCAGGAGACAGGGCCTGCCCCCTTGGGGGCCAAGCTTGGGCCAGCCACAAAGCCAAGTAGCATTGTGGGGCTTGACAGTCTATATTACCAGAGAAGCTATACATGAATCAGCTGCACCTAGAGAATGCAGGGGTGGCTAGCAACTAAATCTAGCAGTGCTCTTACTCCCTTCTTCAAACTATGCCATAGCTTTGTTGGTGTAATACTGGAGAAACTCAACAGTTTTTTGGTGACATGAAGACAATGATCACTAAGTAACCATTTAAAGAAACAGAGTACCATGATTCTGGAAAGCTCCCAAAATAAAGAATCAAAAAACTTCCAAGATGTAGAAGACTTTCTGAAATTATGGGAGGTAGAATACAAAAGAATTATGCACAAAGGTCTTCTAGAGATGAAAGACAGTGCAGCAGAACAAAATTAAAAATTATGTAAGCTTTTTGCTCATCCAAAGACTTTATTAATAGAATTAAAAGAGCACCCACAGAATGGGAAAAAATATTTGGCAACTCTATGTCAGACCGACGCCTGATCTCCATAATCTATAAGATACTTCAAAATATCAATAAGAAGAAGATAAATCATCCAATTAAGCGATGGGCAAAGGAGATGGACAGACAGTTCACTAAAGAGGAGATCCAAGCAGTCAAAAAACACATGCAGACATGTTCACGATCTTTAGTTATTAAAGAAATTCAAATCAAGACAACAATGAGATACCATCTCACCCCAACAAGATTGGCCATGATCCAGAAAACACAAAACAGCAAATGCTGGAGAGGCTGTGGAGAAAGTGGAACCATCCTACACTGTTGGTGGGGTTGCAAAATGGTCCAGTCTCTTTGGAAAGCAATCTGGTGCTTCCTTAAAAAAATGGATATCAATATACCATTTGACCCAGTCATTCCACAGAATCAAGGCCTTTCACACCAACGGACACATGCACCAGAATGTTTATCGCAGCACAGTCCATGGTAGCAAAAAGATGGAATCAACCCAGATGCCCAACAATAGAAGAATGGATAGGTAAACTATGGTACATATACTCAATGGAGCACTACGCAATGATAAAGAATAACGATGATTCCAGGAAACTTCGCCTAACCTGGTTTCAACTGGAAGACATTATGTTGAGTGAAAGTAGTCAGCGACAAAAGGACAAATACTGTATGAGACCTCTACGATAAGATCTCAAAAACAGACTTGTGTATAGAAGAAAAGACTCTTTGACAGCTGCAAGGGAGGAGAGGGAGGGAGAGGGGGAGGGTTTAGTTTAGATAGTTACTAGAAATCTAGTTGGGAGAAAGCGGTGATAGCACATATTAGAAACAAGAACAACATTAAGTGGACTTCAGCATAACTTGAGTATTCCTTCCATCTTAACTTAATACTGCAAGGATAGAGTAGCTGGGGCGGGGGGTGGGGGACCATGCTCTTAGGCAAATTCCAGGCCAATTGTCACAACTAGCATTTTGCTAAGAGAGCTCTCTGCCCCCCACATTGGTGAGTGGCGTCTGGGGTCTTAAAAGCTGCCAAGTTGCCATCCGAGGACACAGCAAATGGTCCCAACTCAGCAAGAACGATGCTCACTGAGGACCAAAATGACATGCGGTAAAGACAACCGAGAAGACAGAGAGACCCACAAGAGTGGGTGCCTACATCGACTTGGGACCGGAAGAACCGGATGGTGCCCGACCACCACCAGTGATAGCCATGATGGAGCTCACAGAGAGGAGTCTCACTGGCAACACAAGAATAAAAAGAGATGCATCATGAGATCTCCACTGAAAGACCTCAATTGATGGTCCAGCAGTTTTGGAGTTCCTCTGAGAGCATGGCCCCCGGCCCTGATGCTGCCCTTTCCCATAAATTATAACAAAGGTGCACTCTTTAGATAGGAATGGATTGGATTTGGCAATGCAGAGTGACCATATATTGGAATCACTTTATGGTTCTGTACATCTATAGGATATCATCTTGCTGACCTCTGGCTGGAGGAAGGGGAGTGGACGGAGAGGAGGGGAAAGGAGGCTGTTGGGAGAATGAGACATGTATGGAGCAGAGAGGAATAGTGTGCAGTCACCGGACAGGGAGAGCAGTGGAAGCTGCATATAGGTAAGCATGTAAATTTATATGTGAATGTACATTTTCACTTAGTTATGTTAAAAAAATTAAAAAAAGTTATGTAAGCTATATCAATGGCTAGAACATCAATAATCTGAAATCCAGAAGATCAGTAATAAAATTACAGAATCGGACAATTCAATACAAAACCAAAAGAGCAGGATTAAGGAAATGGAAAGCAAAATTAGCAAGCTTGAAGATAAAGGAACTGACAGCAGCATTTATGAGGAGAAATCAGAGAAAAGAAATAAAGAAAATGAAGAAGACTTAAGAAACATGAGGGACTCTATTACAAGGAATACTCTGATTAACTGGAGTTCCTGAACAGGGAGGGATAGCTGAAAATACAGAGAATTGCTGTAGAGTTGCTGACAGAAAACTTCCCTGGCATCATGAAAGAAGAGAACATAGATACTCAAGATGCTTACAAACACCACAACAACTTGACCCCAAAAGAAACACAAGACATATTATAATCAGGCTTGATAAAATAAAACATAAAGAGAGGATCTTAAAGGTGGTGAGGCTTAAAGCAAACCTAACATACAAAGGGAAGACCTGCAGGCTTTTGTCTGACATATTGGCAAAAACTGTGTTGGCAAGAAGACAATGGACGACACATACAAAACCTTGAAGGCAAAAAACTTCCAACCAAGAATTACATATCCTGCAAAATTGCCTCTAAAATATGGTGGTGAAATTAAGACATTCACAGATAAAAACAAGCTTAGAGACTTTGTAAAAACCAAACCAAAGCTACACAAAATGCAATAATTATAACCTTTTCAGATGGAGAAGAAATTAAGAAGATATACAGAAGTTAAAGATTACTTTGAACTTAGAAAATTAAGGGGGGGCCAAAGGGGTAGCCACAAAGCAAACTAACAGTGCAACATATCAAAACAAGAGCCATAATACAAGAGTACCAAAAAACACAAAATCAACACTGAAAAAGATGAAGAGAAACCCCGCAAAGAAAAATAACCCAGAACAGAATATTGAGAGGAAGAAAGAAAACATGAAGAAGACAAATATAAAGACACTAGAATGATAACACTAAACACACAACCATCGATAATTACACTGAGCGTAAATGGATTGAATGCTCCACTAAAGAGATAGAGAGTAACAACTTGCGTCAGAAAACATGATCTGTCTATACATCGCTTACAAGAAACACTCCTTTGACTCAAAGATACGAACAAACTGAAAATCAAAAGATATGAAAATATATACCAAGCTAGCAACACACAAAGAACAGGAGATGCAATACTAATCTCAGATAAAATAGATTTGAATGTAAAATTCACCATCATGGACAAGGGTGGTCACTAGCTATTGCTGAAAGCAGGGTATAACACTATTAAATATTTCTACACCCAATACTAAGGCATCTAAATACACTGAACAAACACTGGCAACATCAATATATGAGATAGATCACTCCACAATAATAGTAGGAGACTTCAACACTACACTTTGTGTAGTGGACAGATCATCCAGAAAAAGGCTCAGTAAAGGTACAAAAGATCTTATCGTGGCAATCACCAACTAGATCTCATTGACACATACAGAACTTTTAAGCCAACAACAGATAAGTACATATTCTTTTCCAACACATACAGAACATTCTCCAGAATAGACTGCGTATGAATCACAAAGCAAGTCACAACAAAATCCAAACCACTGAATTTGGTTCAAAATCCAAAGCACCTTCTCGGATCATAAACCTCTTAAAAGTGGAAATCAATATTAGAAAAAACATAGGTAGAAATATGAACTCGTGGAAGCTGAACAGCTCTGTGCTCAAAAATACGTGGGTTATAGAACAAATCAAAGACACGATAAAGAAATTTATGAAATCAAATGAGAATGAAAACATAGCTTATCAGAATCTATGGGATACAGCAAAAGCAGTGCTCAGTGGTCAATTAATCTATATAAATGCACACATCTGGAATAAGGAAAGAGCCCAAACCAAAAAATTAACCATACAACTCGAAGAAGCAGAAAGAGAGCAACGAAAGAAATCCTCATGCACCAGAAGAAAAGAGTTAATTAAGATTAGAGCAGAAGTAAATGAATTAGAGAAAAGAAAAACAACTGAAAGGATTAACCAAACCAAGCTATTTTTTTTTTTAAAAAGATGAATAAAATTGATAAACCACTTATAAAAGAAAAACAGGAGAAGAAACTAATAACCCAAATAAGAAATGAGACAGGAGATGTCACAACATACCCAACTGAAATAAAAAATATAACAGAATACTACAACTCTAACAGATTTTAAAACCTAGCAGAAATAGACAAATTTCTACATTCACATCACCTACAAATAGTATGACAAGGAGAAGCAGAACAACTTAGCAAACCCATCACAAAAGAAAAAATTGTAAAAGGAATAAAAAAAACGAACAACCAAGGAAAGTCCTGGCCCAGGTGGTTTCACTGGAGAATTGTATGAAGCTTTAGAGAGGAGTTAATTCCAATACTACTGAGCTTATTTCACAGAATAAAAAAAGGACAGAATACTCCCAAATTTATTCTAAGAAGCCAGCATAACTGTGATACCAAAGCCAGGGAAAGATCCCACCAAAAAAAAGAAAGGAAGAAAGAAAATTACAGACCAATATCACTCGTGAACTTAGGTGGCAAAAATCCTCAAGAAAATCTTAGCCCAAAACATATCAAAATAATAATAATATAATAATAATTCATCACAGCCAAGTTGAATTCTTTCAAGGGATGCTTCAACATCAGAAAAACAATCAATGTATTCAACTACACAAATAGCAAAAAGGTAAGAATCACCTGATTTTTCTGTTAAAAGGACAAATATTGTATGAGACTCCTGTGATAAGGAATTAAAAATAGAATTATCTACAGCAGAAAATAACTTTGATGGCTACAAGGGTGGGGGGGTGAGGGTTTATTATAGATGAAATAGTTGATACATGATAGAAATTTTATTCATTTCCTGTAATAAATAAATGAATGAATAAACAAAAAGAATCACCTGATTTTTCAATTGATGCAGAAAAGGTGCTTGACATAAAGTCCCACACCCATTCATGCTAAAAATTCTCGTAACAGAGGAATAAGAGTAAATTCCTCATTGCAGTAAGAGACATGTACACAAATCCAACCACCTACATCATCCTGAATGGAGAGAGACTGAAAGAATTCCCCTTGAGAATGAGAACTAGACAAGGATGCCCACTCTCACCATTTCCATTCAACATTGTACTCGAGGTTCTAGCCAGAGTGATTAGACAAGACAAGGAAATAAAGGGCATCAACATTGACAAAGAAAAAGTAAAAATCTCCCTATTTGCAAATGACATGATTGCATACACAGAGAATACTAAAGAATCCATAAATAATCTACTGGAACTAATAGAAGAATTTAGCAAAGTATCAGAACATAAGATAAACATAAGTAGATCAGTAGGATTCCTTTACACCAACAAAGAGATTGTCAAAGAGAAAATCATCAAATCAACACCATTTACTATAGCACTCCAAAGATAAAATACCTAGGAATAAATCTAACAAGAGAAATAAGACCTATACACAAAAAACCATAAGACCTTACTGCAAGAAACCAAAAAAGATTTACATAAGTGGAGACACCTACTTTGCTCATGGATAGGAAGACTTAATATTGTGAAAATGTCTATTTTAACCAAAGCGCTATCTATATACAGTGCAATCACAATACAAATTCCAGTGTCTTTTTTTAGCAAGATGGAGAAACAAATCACCAAGTTTCTTTGGAAAGAGAAGAAACCTGGGATAAGTAAAGCACTATTAAAGAAGAGGAACATACTGGGAGGCCTCACACTACCTGACCTTAGAACCAATTACACTGCCATGATAGTCAAAACGGCCTGCCTGCTACTGGTACTAAAAGATATATATAGGCAAATGCAACAGAATTGAGGCCCCAGAAATATCACCATCCTCTTATGAACAGTTGATATTTGACAAAAGCCCAAACTTCGTAAAAACAGTCTCTTTAACAAATGGTGGCAAAATTGGATATCCATCTGCAAAACACTGAACCAAGACCCATAATTCACATTGTCATGGATTGAATTGTATCCCCCCAAAAATATGTGTAACCAAGTGGTTGGGCCATGATTCCCAATATTTTATGATTGTCCCCCATTTTGTGATTTTCCTGTGCTGTATATTAAAGGATGAGGGTGGGACTGTAAATCCGTTCATAGGATCACCTCCCACTCCACTGTAAAGGGAGTTTCCCTGGAGAATGGCTTGCCCCACCCTTAATCCTTTCGTCCTGCAAGAAATAAAAGGAAAGAGAAGCCAGCAGAGAATTGGGAACCTCACACCATCAAGAAAGCAGCACTGGGAGAAGAGCATGCCCTTCAGACCTGAGGTTCCTTTGCTAAGATGCTCCCTGCACAAAGACTGATGCAATACTGGACTTTCCTCCAGAGCCAACAAGGGGGAAAGCCCTCCCGTAAAGCAGACATTGTGAATTTGGACTTGTAGCCTACCAGACTGTGTAAGAATAAAACTTCCTTTGTTGAAGCCATCCACTCTGTGTTTTTTCTGTTAGAACAGCCCTAGCTGACTAAAACACACACCTTACAAAAAAACTAACTCAAAATGGATCAAAGCCCTAAATATCAAGCCTAAAACGATAAAGATCATGTAAGACAAAACAGGGTGAACAATGGAAGTTCTAATACACAGCTTAGACAGACTACAAAACCTGACAAACAATGCACAAACAACAGAAGTGAAAATAGATAAATGGGAACTACTAGGAATCAAACACTTATGCTCATCCAAAGACTTTATCAAGAGAGTTAAAAGACTACCTACAGAATGGGAAAAAAAAATATTTGGCAACTACTTGTCAGATCATTGTCTAATCTCCATAATCTGCAAGGTACTGCAAAACATCAAGAAGAAAAAGGTAAATAACTCAATTAACTGATGAGCAAATGAGACAGACAGACATTTCACTAAAGAAGACATCCAGGAAGTCAAAATACCCATGAGGAAAAGCTCACAATCATTAGCTATCAGGTAATTCCAAATCAAACCTACAGTGAGATACCATCTCATGCCAAAAAGATTGGCAATAATCCAAAAAACACAAAACAACAAATGCTGGAGAGGCTGTGGAGAGACTGAAACTCTCCTACACTGCTGGTGGGAATGCAAAATGGTGCAACCACTTTGGAAAGCAATTTGGCATTTTCTTAAAAAGCTAGAAATAGAGGGGGTGGAGTCAAGATGGAGGACTAAACATACATCTCCCTAAATCCCTCTGGAAACCAAGACCTGAAATGATAATTAAACGGAGCCTTCTGGAAACCTAGTGAGCCCTGGGATTTGGCATAGGGCTGTTAATTTGGACTTCATACCACTGCATGCAAAACCTGCTCTCTTTCACTGACCCCGCTCTCGTTGAGCAGAGGCTTGCACAAACGAAAGATGACTCACCATTTTGATTTTTTTTTCTGCTGTCTTGGCTGGCAGGCAGAGGCAGGACTTGACTAGCTTCTGGTCTCAGACACACTGCTGGTGGGACCAGTAAGCATAATTGCCACATTCTGAGAGTCTTGCTTTGGCCTATATACACCTAGGCTCCTCTGGCCAATCTTTCTGCCTCTGCCATGTGGTAGCCATACAGATGTGCTTGTGCGGGATGCCATCTTGAGCCACTGGGAAATGGAGAAGCTCAGACAGAGGCCCTGGCCAGACTTGGTTAATAGGCTGGGAGGTGGCGCCTTCCAGTGGGGAGAATGCTTTTCCAGCAGGGAGGCAGTGTTTTGGACAGTGTTGCCTGGCGCTGGGGCCCAGCAGAGGAGGCTGTGGACTCTGGGCATTTCAGCACTCTTGGCCTCTCTTTCTGCCAGGAGCCTGGTCCTGGCCAGCTGGCAAGCTTGTGCAAAATGCCATGGTGTTTTGCTGGGAGGCAGAGTCATCCATACAGAAGCCTCAAGTGGACCTAATTCCCAGGCTGGGCAGCAGTGCCTACCCAGAAGAGATCACTTTTGCAGCAGAAAAGCAGAATTCTACACAATGTCGCCTACAACTGGCACCTGACAGCAGAGGCCAGCAAGCCAGTAGCCTTTCTGTATTTTGAACTAGTTTATAATATCTGTGGTTCAATATAGGGCTGCTTAATTTGCCAGCAGGGAAGGACATATACACCTGAAATTCTGACTGACTTAGAAGTTGTCAAATATTTTTGGATCACAACTGTGGTCCATCTTCACAGCATCTTTCCCAGCCTCTATTGACCCACATGAAGACCAAAAAGCAACAAACATTGGAGAAGATGGTAACCTGGCAATCACCCGTGGCATCAGAAGGCTCCCAAAAGAAACCACCTCAAAACTTCCCAGACGAACAAGCTTTTCTGAAACTATCAGAAGGTGAATACAAAAGGATTAAATAGAGAGCCCTCCTAGACCTTATACAAAATTAAGAGAGCAAAACGAAAAATTAAGCAAGCTGTTCAATCTGATGGAACATCAGTACTCAGAAATCAAACAGATCAAGAACAAAATCAAAGAATAGAAACTTCAATTCAGAGCCAAGAAAACAGAATGGAACAAATGAAAACAGACTTTCTGATTTGGAAGACAGAGCTACTGACACAGCTACTGACAGCATCTATGAGAAGAAATCAGAAAAAAGAAACAAGAAAAATGAAGAAGCATTAAGAAGCACATGGGACTCTATTAATAAGAACAATCTATGATTAATTGGAGTTCCTGAACAGGGTGAGACACCTGAGAACACAGAGAGCATCATTGCTGAGCTGCTGACAGAAAACTTCCCAGAAATTATGAAAGAAGAGAATATAGATATCCGAGATATGTATCAAACACCACTCAATATAGATCTCAATAGAAAGACTCCAAGACATATTATAATCAAGCTTAACAAAATGAAACATAAGCAGAAATTCTTAACGGCAGCAAGACTCAAAGCAAAGCTAACATTTAGATGGAAACTCTGTAGGCTTTTGTCAGATTTATCAGTAGAAATGATGCTGGCACAGAGACAGTAGCATGACACATTCAAATCCTTGAAGGAGAAGAACTTTCAACCAAGAATTACATATCCTGCAACACTATGTTTCAAATATGAAAAAGAAATTAAGACATTCACAGAAAAACAGAAACTCAGAGACTTTGTAAAAACCAAACCAAAGCTACAAGAAATACTGAAAGAATTTCTTGGCTTGGAAAAACAAAACCACTAACTTTATGTTTTAGAAGGACACATTTTCCAGAATCCTACTAAGTTAGGGAAGGCTCCAAACACAAAGCTATAATAGTGAAAGAAATGATCCAGTGATCGCATAATGTAAACCATGATATCATCATACTAAAAAGAGGGATGCACTACAGTCATTATAGTCCTCCTAGATGGAGAAGAAGTTGACAAGACTGGAAGCAATCCAAATTAGTTTTATATATAGTTTATTAAGCAGGATCATAGGGGCAGCTGTAAAGCACAATAAAAAAGCAACATACTGTATCAAGAAATGTGACACAGGAGTCTCAACAACCACAAAACCAACCCTGAAAAAGGTGAAAAATCAACTCACAAAGAAGAAGGTCACAGAAAGATTAATAAGAACAACAGAGAAAACATCAACAGAAAAATAAACTTATCACAATGGCAGCACTGAACACATAACTATCAATAATTACATTGAATGTGAATGGAATGAATGCTCCAGTAAAGAGACATGAGTGATATCTTGGATCAAAATACATGACCCATCCGTATGCTGCCTACAAGAAACTCATCTTAGACTTAAAGATATGAACAAACTGAAAATTAAAGGATGGAAGAATATATATCAAGCTAACAATGAACAAAGAAGAGCAGGTGTGGCAATTCTAATCTCCAATAAAATTGATTTTATGTAAAATCTACCTTCATGGACAAGGATAGACACTATTGCTGAAAGGGTCAATACACAAGCAGAACTTAACAATATCAAATATTTATGCATCTGATACTAGAGCACCTAAATATGTCAAAGAAACATTGACTACACTCAAAAGGAGATAGATCACTCCACAATAATAGTAGGAGACTTCAACACTCCACTCTCAATATTGGACAGATCATCTAGAAAAAAGCTCTATAAAGACACAGAAGATGTTATTGCCACAATTAACCAACTAGACCTCCTCAACATATACAGAACTTTCTATCCATCAGCAGACAACTACACCTTTTTCTCCAATGCACATGGAACATTCTCCAGAATAGACCATGTGTTAGGACATAAAGTAGTTGTCAACAACATCCATAACAATGAATTAATGCAAAGCAACTTCTCTGATCATAAAACCATAAAAATCGAAATCAATAGCAGAGAAAACATAGGATGAAATAAAAGAATTATGCATTCCAATGAGAATGAAAACACTTCTTACCAGAACCTATGGGATACAGCCAAAGCAGTGCATAGAGGTCAGTTTTTCTCCATAAATGCACACATCTGGTAGTAAGGAAGAAGGTAACCAAATCAAATAACTGACCCTACAGCTTGAAAAAGTAGAGAAAGAACAACAAAGGAATCCCTCAGTCACCAGAAGAAAACAGATCATAAGGACTAGAGAAAAACTAAACAAATCAGAAAAAAGAAGGACAATTGAAAAAATCGAGAAGATCAAAGCTGGTTTTTTGAAAAGATCAACAAAACTGACAAACCGTTGGCTAAATTTACTAAAGAAAAACAAGAAAGGAAACAAATAACCCAAATAAGAAATGAGAGGAGAGTTGTCACAACAGATCCAACACAAATAAAAAATATCATAGCTGAATACTATGAAAGACTGTATTCTAACAAATTTGAAAACCTAGAGGAAATGGACAAACTCCTTGATTCATATCACCTACCCAAATTATAACAAGGTGAAGGAGAACAACTTAATAAACCCATACAAAGGAAGAGATTGAAAAAGTCATCCCAAAACTGCCAACCAAAAAAAGCCAGGGCCCAGATGGCTTCACTGCAGAGTTATCTCCAGTACTACTAAGACTATTTCACAGTATAGAAAGGGATGGAATACTCCCAAATTCATTCTATGCAGCCAGCATAACCCTGATATCAAAGCCAGGGAAAGACCCAACAAAAAAGGAGAACCACAGACAAATATCACTCACGAATCTAGATGCAAAAATCTTCAACAAAATTCTTGCCAAAAGAATACAACATATTAAAAAAATAATCCACCACGACCAAGTAGGATTCATACCAGGGATGCAAGGCTGGTTCAACATCAGAGAAACAATCAACCACATAAATATCACAAAAGACAAGAATCACCTGATCTTGTCTATTGATACAGAAAAAGCATTTGATACAGTTCAACATCCATTTGTGCTAAAAACCCTCAGCAAAATAGGAGTAGATGGCAAATTCCTCAACACAATAAGGGCCATCTATACAAAGACAACTGCCTACATCATCCCGAATGGAGAGAGACTGAAACAACTCCCCTTGAGAATGGGAACTAGATAAAGATGCCCAGTCTCACCTTTCCTATTCAAAATTGTACTAGAAGTTCTAGCCAGAACAATTAGATGAGACCAAGAAATAAAGGGCATCTGCATTGGCTTGGCTGGCATTGGCAAAGAGGGAGTAAAAATCTTCCTATTTGCAGATGATATGATTATATACACAGAAAATCCTAAAGAATCCATAAGTAAGCTACTCAAATTGATAGAAGAGTTGAGCAAAGTATCAGGATACAAGATAAACGTAAGCAAATCAGTAGGATTCCTTTATACCAACAATGAGATTATTAAGGAAGAAATCACTAAGTCAATACCACTTACTATAGCCCCTAAGAAGATGAAGTACCTAGGAATAAATTTAACCAGAGAAATAACAGACCTTTACAAAGAAAACTACAAACCCTTACTACAAGAAACTAAGAGAGACTTACATAAATGGAGAAACCTACTCAGCTAATGGATAGGAAGACTTAACATTGTGAAAATGTCTGTTTTACCCAAAGCAACCTACTTATATAATGCAATCCCAATACCAGTTCCAGTGACATTTTTTATTGAGATTGAGTAACAAATTACCAACTTCGTCTGGAAAGGGAAGAAGCCCTGGGTAAGTAAAGCATTACTAAAGAAGAAGAACACACTGGGGGGCCTCTCTTTACCCAACCTTAGAACCTATTACACTGCCACAGTAGTCAAAACAGCCTGGTACTGGTACAAAAACAGACAGATAGATCAGTGGAACAGAATCGAGACCCTAGAAATAACATCTTCTGCCTATCAACAGTTGATATTCGACAAAGACCGTAAGACATTTAACTGGGGTAAAAACAATCTCTTCAACAAATAGTGCTGGCAAAATTGGATATCTATCTTCAATAAGTTAAAACAAGACCAATATCTTACACCTTATACAAAAACAAACTCAAACCGGTTAAAAGACCTAAGTACCAAATTTAAAACGAAAAAGCTCATCCAAAATAAAGAACGACAATGGAAGGTTTAACACACAACATAGACAGACTTCAAAGTCTGTCAAACAAATCATAATCATCAGAAGAGAAATTAGATAAATGGGAACTACTAAGAATCAATCACTTTTGTTCATCCAAAGACTTTATTAATCGAATTAAAAGGCCACCTACAGAATGCAAAAAAATGTTTGGCAATTATATGTCAGACTGATGCCTGATCTCTATAATCTATAAGTACTACAAAATAGCAACAAGAAAAAGATAAATCATCCAATTAAGTGAAGGGCAAAGGAGATGGACAGACACTTCTTTAAAGAGGAGATCCAGGTAACCAAAAAACACATGTAGACATGCTCATGATCATTAGCTATTAAAGAAATTCAGATCAAATGACAATGAGATACCATCTCAACCCAACAAGTATGGCCATGGTCCAAAATATGCAAAACAATGATTGCTGGAGAGTCTGTGGAAAAACTGGAACTCTGCTACACTGTTGGTGGGATTGCAAAATGGTGCAACCTCTTTGGAAAGCAATCTGGCGCTCCCTTAAAAAAATGGATCTAGATATACCATTTGACCCAGTAATTCCACTGCTTAGAATATATCCTACAGAATCAAGGACATTCACACCAACTGATACACGCACACGAATGTTCATCACAGCACAGTCCACAATAGCAAAAAGTAGGATTCAACCCAGATGCCCAACAACAGAGGAATGGATAGGTAAACTATGGTATATATACTCAATGGAACACTATGCAATGATAAAGAACAATGATGATTTTAGGAAACGTTTCTTAACCTGGTTTCACCTGGGGGACAGTATGCTGAGTGAAAGTAGTCAGCAACAAAAGGACAAGTATTTTATGAGACCCCTACAATAAGAACTTAAAAACAGACTCATGCATAGAAGAAAAGGGTGGGGAGGAAGGGAGGGTGGGGGGGAAGGTTTAGATTAGATAATTAATAGAATTTGGTTGGGTGAAATAGGTGACGGCACATATTAGAAAGGTCAGTAATAACTGGACTTCAATACAATTTGAGTATTCCTCCCATCTTAACCCAACATTGCAAGGACACAGTAGCTCGGGCAGGGGGCTGGACACCACGCTCTCAGGCAAAATCAAGGCCAATTGGCACAGCTACTGTTTTGCTAATGAGGACTCTCTGCACCCCTCATCAGTGAGTGGCTTCTGGGGTCTTAAAGGCTGCCAAGCTGCCATCTGAGGCTACAGCAAATGGTCCCAACTCAACAGGAATGGATGATCACCGAAGACAAGAACAACGTGGGGAAAAGAGAACCCAGAAGACAGAGAGATCCACGTGAGTGTATCTCTACATCGACTCGTGACCAGAAGAACCAGATGGTGCCTGGCCACCACCAGTAATAGCCACGATGGAGCTCACGAAGTTGAGTCTCACTGGCAACAAGAGAATAAATAGGGGTGCACCCTGATATCTCCAACAAAATACTGCAATTGATGGTCTGGGGGCTTTGGGGTTCCCCTGGGAGCATGGCCCCTGGCCCTGATGCTGCTCCTGTCCCTAAACCATAATGAAGGTCAACTTTTTGGACAGCAATGGATTGGACTTGATGATGCAGAGTGACCATATCTTGTGGGAATTTTGTGATTCTGTGCATCTATAGGATGTCATCCTTCTGACCTCCTGCTGGAGGAAGGAGAGTGGGTGGAGAGGAGGGGATAGGAGACTGTTGGGAGGATAGGACACATATGGAGCAGAGTAGAGGGGTGTGCTGTTGCTGGGCAGGAAGAGCAGTGGGAGCTGCATAGAGGTGCCAGCCAAGTGCCGTCAAGCTGGATCATGCAAATTTATATGGGAATGTATATTTTCATTCAACCATAATAAAAAAATAATAATTAAAAAACTACAAAATTTAAAAAAAAGCTAGAAATAGAAATACCACATGATTCAGCAATCCCACTGCTTGAAATACAACCTCCTGAAATAAAGGCGGTTTTACAAACAGATATATGCCCAAGATTGTTTATTGCAGCACTGTCTACAATAGCAAAAAGATGGAATCAACCTAGATCTGTGTTTTAGTCAGCTAGCGCTGCTCTAACAGAAATACCACAGAGTGGATGACTTTAACAAAGGAAAGTTTATTCTTACACGGTCCGGTAGGCTACAAGTCCAAATTCACGATCTCTGCTGCACAGGAAGGCTTTTCCACTTGTTGGCTCTGGAGGAAAGTCCAGTATTGCATCAGTCCAGGGAGCACCTTGATGCAGGAACCTCAGCTATGAAAGGATGCACTCTTCTCCTGGTGCTGCTTTCTTGATGGTGTGAGGTTCCCAATTCTCTGCTTGCTTCTCCTTCCTTTTATCTTTTGTAGGACAAAAAGATTAAGAGTGGGGCAAGCCATACTCCAGGGAAACTCCCTTTACAGTGGAACAGGAAGGTAATCCTATGAAAGGATTTACAGTCCCACCCTAATCCTTTAACATACAGCACAGGAAAATCACAAAATGGAGGACAATCATAAAATATTGGGAATCATGGCCCAGCCACATGGCTACACATATTTTTTGGGGGACACAATTCAATCCATCATTGAAATATGTAACACATTCATCCTATATGCTAGAAGTCTTAAATCAGTTCCACATACAAAATTCAAAAATTCCTTTACATCTATGAAACCTGTAACAGAAGCTATCTGCTTCCAAAGGCACAATGGCAGAACAGGCACAAGTTAGACATTCCGTTACAAACAGGAGAGGTTGCAAGGAAAGAAGACACTAACAGGCAAAAAGTGAGTCAGCAGAACACATTACAATAGCCCTCAAAGCTTTGAAAATACTCTTACATTTTCTGAGACATTCTACACAATGGCCCTGCCCTCCAAACTCAGGCATTGACCACACTCTGGATTCTCAGTGGAGATCCTGTGCTACAACTCTTGTCTTCAAGTCCCACTTGGACAGAAACTCTGCCCCATTGGCTTTAGGTACACCCTAAGCCCAACTGAGCAGCAATTGTGCTCTGACAAAACACAGAAAGCCCTGGCTCCACCCTTTCAAACCCCTGAGGTCATGGCCATAACTTTTGAGACTGAGGCAGTTTAGCTTCTCATGCTATTTGTCTCTTCAGATTCTGCTTCCTACAGCCACATTGCCTGGGCCTCAGGCCCACATCTGCCCTGCCAGGGCAAGTGTTTCAAAGCTCTGTAGCTCCATTCCGTATGATTCAGCAATCCCACTGCTTGGAATATAACCTGCTGAAATAAAGGCAGTCTTATGAACAGATACATGCCCACAACTGTTTATTGCAGCACTGTCTACAATAGCAAAAAGATGGAATCAACCTAGGTGTGCATCAACAGATGAATCGATAAATTATGGTACATATACTCAATAGAACACTGTGCAATTCAAAAGAACAATAATGATTTTAGGAAGCATCTCATAACCTGTTTTCAACTAGAAGACCTTATGCTGAGTGAAATCAGTTAGCGACAAAAGGACAGGTATTGTATAACATCCTTGCTATAAGGACTAAAAAGTAGAATTATGTGCAGAAGGCTCTTTGACAGCTACAAGGGTAGGGAGGGAGGGAGAGGTCTGGTCATAGATTAGATAGTAGATCAGAATATGGTTAGGTGAAGGCAGTGACAACACGTGTAGAGAACAGATGAATATAACTGGACTACACCATAAACTGAAAAAGACAGCCAAGTGCCATCGAGTCAGATCCCACTCACGGCAACCCTAGGGCCAACTCAACTCAATATTTCAAAGGATAGAGCAGCAGGGTAGGGTATGTTTTCAGGGGACACTGAGGTCAATTGGCATAGCTGGTCTTCTGCTATGAGAGTCTTCCTCATCCCACATTGACGAGTGACATCTGGGATCTTAAAAGCTAATAAGCTGCCATCTGAGGTACATGATATGAGTCCAATTCATCTGGAACAGATAATGACCAAGGATGTCAAAGACATGCAGAAAAAGAGTGCAGGGAACAGAGGGACTCTTACAAATGGGAGACTGTGTCCATATGAGACCAGAAGAACAAGATGGTGCCCAGCCATCACCAAAGACAGCCATGATGGGGGACACAATGTAGAGTCCCTGAGGCAACATGAGAAAACAAGGTGTACAGCTCAAAAATTCTACTAAAAGACCAGAACTGATGGTCCAACAGCCCAGAGGGTCCCCAGGGAACATGGCCCCTAGACCTGCTGCTGGCCCTCACCAGAAACTGGTAATAAGTCAACTCTTTAGATAAGAATGGACTGGGCTTGAAGACACAGTATGACCATATGGTGTGTGTACTTTATGGTTCTACATAGTTATAGGAGGCTGTCCTATTGGTTTCTGTCTAGATGGGAGAGAAGAGGGTGGAGAGGAGGGGACAGGAGCTCATAAAGAGGATACTAGAAATATAGAGGAAAAAAGAGGAATATATTGGGCAAGGAGAGAAGATGGAGCTGCAGATAGGCAAGCATGCAAAATCGATTTGGATTTTATCCTTTTCTTTAATCACAATAATAAAAAAGATAGTTACTTGTTAATTCTGGTACGGTAAAGGGAATACAGTGGAAGTCAGTTCAGTTAAGCAAGGCAAAGGAAGACACTGAGAGTTACACAAAGGAAACTAAGGTAAATACTATAATATATATAATCCTGAAACAACAATAATGATAAATGATAATTTGTGAGTGGATACGTAGGTAAATATGTATGATAAATCAATATCAGAGGTCATATGGGAGCATACCCAAGTACATGCATAGGTATGTTTTGGATATTTCTACATATATATTTGTATGTGCTGCATGTATAGTCATAAAAATCATAGAGAACATGTTGTTGTTAGGTGCCATAGAGCATGCTGACTCAGTGACCCCATAGGTCAGAGTAGAACTACCCCATAGAATTTGCAAGGAGCACCTGGTAGATTTGAACTGCTGACCTCTTCATTAGCAGTTATAGCACTTCACCATTACACCACCAGGGTTTCCGGAAGAGCATATAACCCAGTGCCATCGAGCAGATTTCAACTCATAGCGACCCTAGAGATCAGAGTAGAACTGCCCCATAGAGTTTCCAAGGAACACCTCGTGGATTTGAACCGCCAAACTTTTGGTTAGCAGATGTAGCACTTAACCCACAATGCCCCAAGGGTTTCCAATAGAGCACATAGGGGGCACAAATATGAAACCTTCTTAGATATAACCAAACACTTTGCGGGACTCAGCTACTGGGCTTGAAGGCTAAGGCACATAGTCTTGGGGGACATCTAGATCAATTGGCACAGTGTAGTTAAGAAAGATAATGTTCTACATCCTAGTTTAGTGAGGAATGTCTGTGGTCTTTAAAGCTTTCAAGTGGCCATCTTAAATACATCTATTGGTCTCTTCCTAACAGAAGCAAAGTAGAGTGAAGAAAACCAAAGACTTAAGGATGTAGTCCAAAGACTAATGGCCCACATGAACCACACCGTCCTCTAGCCTGAGGCTAGAAGAACTAGATGGTACCAACTTCTCTGACCAGGAACACAACAGAAGGTCCTGGCTAGAGTGGGTGAAAAAATTTCAAATTCTTAAAAGATACCAGACTTACCAGTCTGATAGAGACTGGAGGAATCCCCAAAACTAACTGTCCTTTGACACCTTCCAGCTTTAAACTAAATTCCACTTGGCAGCAAAACAATAGACCAATCTATAAAATAAACAATAACACTTTTGAAGAATGTGCTCATTAGAACAATCAATTACTGGAGACCCAGGGGGCAATTTTTTCCCAAAAGCAAAGATGAGAAGGCAGGGAGTGTCAGGGAAACAGGAGGAATGGGAAAAAATCTGGAGAGACTTGACACATTGCAGGGATTGCAAACAATGTCATGGCACAATTTGTGTATAAATTATTGAACGTAAAATTAATTTGCTGTGTAAACTTTCACCTGAAGCACAGTTAAATGTTAAGGAAAAAAAAGAACAATGGCTTTATTTGCAGTTATCCAGGTTTTCTTAGCACCTTTATCAGCTTAGCTTCACATCCCTTCTACTGTCCCTTTTTAAAATGTCTGCTTCACATACTATGACATTTTACCAATTGTATTTAGAATGCTACTTTAGACTTCTCCCACACAATATTTTGTTTAAAAATGTTACAAATGTTAAAAATGTTTTAAATATATATTTTTACTATGGAAACATTAGCCGAAACAGTGATTTAGTATGATACCTGCATTTGGGTTCAGCAGAAAGATCCTCAGGCTCCTGAAGCTTATGTGCCTGCGTTTTACCAAGGATAATATTTCAGGGAGTAGGAGAAGAAAAAAAAGATTGGAACAACTATGGGAGAACAAATCTAAAATTGTGCTGTTGAACTTGTTTTTGCCAAGTCTAATCGACTGCTAGGCTGAGGAATGTTGCCACCAAGATACCTGTCTAAAGTGCACTCAAGGATTCCACCGAGAGCAGTGAGTTGATAAAGAAGGAAGGATTCATCTAATGGTCTCTAGTTCTTATTGGTCAACAGGTTTTAGTCCATAAGGTATCACCTTGTATACACTTCAGGGTTAGACAAACTGGAATGAGAGCAGAGTACCAAGGCAAGACGTTTTAGATGCAGATAGAAGGTGAGACAATCTTGTTGGAACTGGATGAAAAAAGGAGTGTTCATGGAGTTGTGTGCCACCACAGAAGATGTAAAAACAGATGGGTGAAATCAAAGGAATCTGAAATGATGCATTAGAGATGTCTGATACTTGGCTGTTTTGTGGCTATTAAGAACCAAAAGGAAAAACAAAACAAAAAAAGGTTGCTGACTCATGGCAGCCTCATGTGTGCCAGAGTAGAACTGTGCTCTATGAAATTTTCACTGGCAGAATTTTCAGTAGATTTCCAGATCTTTTTTCCAAAGTTACTCTGGATTGACTCAAACTACAAACTTTCAGGTAACAACTACCCAGCGATTACCATTAAAAACCAGGTTAAGCCTTGCAAGTGAATAGCCAAGATACAAAAACTGGTATTTGTCTACCTGGAGCAACAGAAGAAGGAAAGTCAGGAATAGGAGAATTAAATGGGATGTGTGGCTAACTGTCTCCACCAACAACTACTCCCTTTGCCATGAAACCAGAAGTGGATGACACCCAGCCACCTGTGTTGAATATTTTGATTAAAGATTCTATGGAAGAAGTCTATTCAAAGACGGGAAAAGGTAGAACAGAATTTCAAATGCTAATGAAATTCAGAGTTTCTGGAGCTATGGAGGCTGGACGAACTCCTGAAACTAGTGCTCTGAGATCACCTCTACACCTTAAACCAAAAATATCCCTGAAGTCTTCTTAAAACCTAGTAACAGTTTAGCTTAGCTAGAAAGAATGTCTGCCTTGCTTCTAAGATTTATCTATGTGGGATCAAACTGACAACAGTAGCTCAAAATGCTAGATAAGAAACTTAGGAGTCACTGAGTTTATGTGAATCAGGGAAGAACAGTTTGGAAAAGACAGGTGAGAATGGTTGTACAACTTGAAGAATCTAGTCAATGTGATTGAATTACACAGGTTGAAACTGTTGAATTGGTGTATATCCTACTGTGTATATTCTCAACAATAGCAAAATAAAATAAATTATAAAAGAAGAACCATGGTAACCCTAAAATAGAGATTTTGTTCTACGTCCCAGTTGGTCTGTGCAACCTACAGCTAGCTAATCCTACTTGAAACATGTAACTTACCACTCTGCTTCACATGAGCACATTCTTTTAATTAGTCTTGTGGCTATCATCTGTGAAGTCACTTGGAGCACGTTTACAAATTACAGACTTCTTGGATCTACCCACCAATCAAAACAGAATATGAGACAGGCCGAGGCATCAGTAATTTTTAAATCTCTCAGGCTTTTTTAATGTGCAGCTTGCATTGAGAACCACTGAAATCATTTCAGTTTCCTAGTTAGGTGTCCCTTATAAGTTCCATGCTTGTTATCAACTCGAATAGTTTTCATGCCTTCGCTACTTCCTGAAATTCTCTCTCCTTCCTTTCTCTAAGTCATATCAATCACAGTACACTTTATATTCTACTTCACTGCAAATCTTTCTATAATCATTTTATCCTTCATGACTGTACTAATTTACTAAAGCCGCCATAATGAAGTAGCATACACTGGGTGGCTTAAAACAACAAAAATTTATTCTCTTACAGTTCTGGAGACTAGGAGTCTGAAATCAAGTGTTGGGAAAGTTGGCTCCTTCTGGAGGCTCTGAGGGAGAATCTTCTCTATGCCTCTTTCCTAGCTTCTGGTGGTTGTCAGTAATTCTTGGTGTTCTTTGGCTTGTAGATGCACCAATCTCTCTCTTGTCATATAGTATTCTCCCTGAGTATCTTTGTGTCCCTGTGTATCCACAAGGCCTCAAAGAGACACTAGTCATTGCATTTAGTGCCCATCCTAATTCAGTATGACTTCATCTTTTTTTTTTATTTCTTTTTTGTTACTATGTTTAAGGGCAAGTTTACAGCCCAAGTCAACTTGCCATATAAAATCCTGAGCACCTGCCCCTCTGCAACTCTACCTGCTCTCATGACCCTGTGAGAGCACAATCTTCCTTTCCACTCTTTACTTCCAGTATCCACTCAACCAACACTTGTACCCTCCTCTCTACCCTCTCCTCTCCCCTCTACAAAGAAGCCAGTGGGACAGCCTCATATATATATATTAAACTATAAAGTACACACACCACCTGCATCAGTCTATGTCCCCAAGTATGACCTCATCTTAATAAGTATATCTGCAAAGATCCTATTTCCAAATAAAGGTTAAATTTCAAGTACCAGGATTAAGACTTCAACATATATATATTATGCACACTTGAACCAACAGTGATCTTTTCCTCTTTGATTCCATCACCTGTATTAGCAAAGCATCTTCCATCCCTGCTTCAGTGTTCTGTAGTGAAACCCTTTTTTCTTTCTTTCCACGTTTAACTGGTTTCTTCTGTCTTGCTGGGAGCCCTGGGAGGTCTAAGGTTAAGCAGTCAACTATTAAATGAAAGGTCATCAGTTTGAACCCACCAGCATGAGACAAAAGACCTGACCATCTGCCTCTGTAAAGATTTCAGCCTTGGAAACTCTATGGTGCAGCTCTACCTCGTCCTATAGAGTGCTGCTATGAGTTTGAATTGACTTGATGATAACGGGTTTGGTTTTGGTTTTCCTCTCTCCTTGCATCCTTGGGCTCCTCATTTTAATTTACACATGTCATGAACATGAAGGACTTCTTCCCTTGAGAATTCAATTAGCTGTTTATTCTGAACAAGATGAGTGTGGTGAACAGATTTTAAAGTGGCCTTATTGATCCGTATATTGCTATGTTCATGCCTTCGGACAATCCTTATTATAGATTAAATTGTGTCTCCCCAAAAATATATGCAGCAATTTGGATAGGCTGGGATTTCTGGCATTATGTGATATTTCTATGTGCTATAAACTCTGCCTCTATGTTGTTAATAAGGGAAGATACACAGTAGTTACGTGGGTGGGGCGGGACTTAATGTCAGGACTCAAAGTGTAATATTTTTTTGTGTCTTGAAGCAACTTCATGAGATATAAAGGAAAGGGAAGCAAGCAGAGATTTGGGGACCTCATACCACCAAGAAGCAGTGCCTGGAGTACAGGTGACCTTTGGAAAGGACCTGGGTTCCCTGTGCCTCAGAAGCTCCCAGTTCAGGGAAAGGTTGATAAGAAGGACCTTATCAGAGTCAACAGAAAGACCTGCCCTGAAACTGATGCCCTGAATTTAGAATTGCAGTCTACTAGATTGTAACAGAAAATAAATTTCTCTTCGTAAAGCCACCTAACTGTGGTATTTCTGTGATAGCAGCACAAGATGACTATAACAATCCTTTTCCCTTGAATGCAGGTGAGTCCTATGACTTGTTTCTAACCAGCAGAACATGGCAAAGATGATGGAATTTCACCTTAATGATTACGCGATACAAGACTGCCTTGGTAGCAGTTTCTCTCCATTGCTACCTTTGAAGAGGCAAGACTGAATGAATCCTACAGCCAACAAGAAATAAATTCTTCCAATAACCTGAGGGAATTTGAAAGCACATCATTTCCTAGTCAAGCCCCTGATGAGAATGCAATCTTGACTGACACTTTGATTAAAGTTTTGCAAGAAACTAAACAGAGGACCCAGCTAAGCCATGCCTGGATTTCTGACCCACAGAAACTATGGTATAATAAATGAGTGTTGTCTGATACAACTAAATTTGTGTTAATTTGTTATATAGAAATAGAGACTACAAAAGTTTTACACAATTAATGTATACCTTCTAAATTAGTTTGCAAACCACTCCCTCCTCCCTCAAGGTATTTTCAAAGGTGTGCCACACTAATTTTGTATAGCAACTTGTAAAAAATTAGCGTAATGTCACTTAATGAAAATACCTTTTGGGGGAATGAATGGTTGGCAAACAAATGCAGAAGGCATGCATTATTAATGTAAAGTATAGTAATACAGTCAGCCTTTATGTTGCTGTATATTTATCACTGTTGCTATCCAGCTAAACCACAGGGATATTATGAGATCATATTTGCCTTCAGTTTTTAGATGTTTAATTTGGTTTCCTTAGTATCTACTCTCTACTCATCTGGACACTAAGAGTTGAAGTCAAGTATTGTGAACTGAATTGTGTTCCCCCAAACTGTGTGACTTGGAGAGGCTATGAGTCCCAGAATCGTGGGATTTTCCACCACTTGGTCATCTGATGTGGTTATCCTATGTGCTATAAATCCTACCGCCATGAGTCGGATCTGACTCAACGGCACTTGGCTGGCCTATAATGTTAATGAGGCAGAACTCAATCTACAATATTAGGTTATATCTTGGGTCAATCTCTTTTGAGATACAAAACAAAGAAGTGAGCAAAAAGATAGGGGCCTCCTATCACCAACAAAGAAGAACCAGGAAGGAGTCACATCCTTTGGACCTGGTGGCCCAAGGGTCAAGAGAAGAAAAGGATTAATGGTACCTGGAGAGATGTATCTAAAGCTGTAGCTATAGGAGAAGGTCACCTAACAGGAGTTACGGCTTTTAGTGGAGGAATGCAGTAATTGGTCACCTACAAGCCAGCAGGAAAAGGGACCAAGACAATAAATACCACACTTCTCTCTCCAGATTACAAACCAAGTTTAAAATGGGACAGAAGGATTTTGCCTCAGTGGTGTCAGATTAGGAGGCCAATGCGATTTCTGAACATAAAAATGGGGTATTAGGAGAAGTGGTCTGGCAGGGTGATAAAGGGCAGATTGGAGGAACAAGAAGCTAGGCACACAGCGGTCAGGTAGAAAGTTGCTATGGAATTTAGAACATCTACTTTTGTTCACATTTCAGTAGCTTCAAACACAGTGGACAAGGAATGACACCTGAATGTTGTGGAGGGCTGTCATTTCTCCATCCCCATATATGTCATTTGTTTAAAAGAATCATATTACTATACCGGATAATCAACATTGACCTGCCAAAACCAAAGCCAAAGCCAAGTGCTGGAAGTCCTTTTCATTTAATAGATTTTAACTTGGGTATGTGCTAGTCTTTCAGTCTTGGTTTGAATTCCTGAAAAGCAGCCTTAGATATAAAAATTTAAATGTAAGTGGTTTACAAGAGAGATGCAGGAAACACAAGCAGGGACACAGTAAAGTGAAGAAGAGAAACCAATAAAGGGCATATTATTAATTCAACTACCTTCGCTAGTGAGTGACATTT
Organism: Heterohyrax brucei; assembly: GCA_028571685.1. Lineage (NCBI taxonomy): Eukaryota > Metazoa > Chordata > Mammalia > Hyracoidea > Procaviidae > Heterohyrax > Heterohyrax brucei. Next base: position 60,562,267 of record CM053166.1, read on the forward strand.
AAGTCCTTGGATAAATTTTGGGAAAAATTGTAGAACACACGCCTCAGAACCATTCATCTTGAATGGCAAGGGAGTTGGTATATTTATACACCAACTCCTGAGCATCATTGGTTAAAGACTGCTCCTGGGGAATGTTAATTACTGACCATTCCAGCCTACCGCGTGCACAGGTAGAGTAGCCTTGTTCAGGAAATCGCCTTTTGACCCAGAGATGCAGATGCTGGGAACTGAAAGTCACTCTGACCTCAGTGAAATGGATAGGAATAGAGCACTGACAGCACCTGTTGCATTGTTATTTGCAGGACTGTGCTTCTCAGCACTGTGGTCTCTGTTCACTTGATACATTGTCCTCCACTGCCATGCTCAATCTCCGTCCTACCTGATCAACACAAAATCAAGGCAGCACAGTTGATTTCAAGGCTATGGCATTGTTGGGTGGATACCATACTGGGCAATAGAATTTGCAGTCAAACACAGAAGGTGAATTTTTATAATGTTTCATGTTCCAGGGGAGAAGAGACATATTACCAAATAGGGGATCAGTGTAGCTAACCTGTCTGTTGACGGTTGACCAATGATCCCAGGACCTGTGAACTGTCAACAAAAGCCAAAGAGGAGTACAGTAGGCAAGGAAAGAACCCATCTTGTGTTGCATAGTATGTCTACTTATTGCTCTGGCCTGCCTGCAAAATATGCCTAACAGCTCGGGCTCCACTGAAAAAAGAAATCTTCCAAGTGGTACCACTTTCCATGGAGATTCTGAGCAGCCAATAGTCTCATGCAGTCCCCTGTACTCACACCTCACTGAGTTTGTATCTCTCACTTCAGCCAGGGTATCTACCCTGCACATCAGAGTACTCAGTGTGATCCTGAATCCAGACAGACACAAGTTGAAAAAAAAAAAAACAAATGAGGCAGAGGGAAGCATTTTCTGTGCTGAACTGCACTGTATTATTTACTCCTAGTCTGGGATTCAAAGAGCTAGCTCTTTCTTAGCCTTGGGTTTTACTGAAATACAAAGAAAGAAAATAAGTAAACAGGGAGAGAAAGGAAATAAATTCCTTGGTGACCTACTGGCATAAGAAGAGTCTTTTGAAATGGAGCCTGAGGCTAAAGTACTTATATCATTTTAGAGTGCAGTAGTAATATGCTCACAACCACGGCTAAATGCTGGAGCAAAGCACAATTTTGCATCATTAAATTCACAGTCTCTTGTTTGAGGAGAAAAAGAGAATGCTAAAACTTCACAGATTTCTTTAAGTATTCCCAAATTCGGAAGTTACTCCAAGAATTTTCTGCAAAAGAATAGTAAGTACAAATAATAGCAATGAGGGAGTCTTCATTTTCTCTGAGATCAGAATAGGAGCAAACTTATAATATAGATTGGGAGGTATTTATATGGTTATAAAAGAGAGAAATCCGACTCCTGTCAGGATATATGTCACGGGGAGGTGTCATGAACATTCCCAGTATATGCTAAAACCAAAAACAAACTAGTTGCTGTCGTGTGAATTCTGACTCATAGTGACCCCATGTGACAGAATAGAACTGCCCCCATAGGGTTTTCCAGGCTAACAAATGCCAAGCAATCAAGCAACCGCTGATATGGGTTTTTAACATCCAGAGCTATGAGAAAATAAGTTCCCGTTATTAAAAGCCACACACTTGTGGCATTTATGTTACAGCAACACTAGGCAACTAAGAGAGAAGGATAATTTTTTCCTGCCCCCTAGACGAAATCCTGGGCAATTAAAAACCAAACCAAACTCACTGCCATCAAGTCAATTCCAACTCATAATGACCCTATAGGACAGAGTGGAGCTGCTCCACAGGGTTTCCAAGGATCACCTGGCAGATTTGAAATGCTGACCTTTTGATTAGCAAATATAGCACTTAATCTGTACACCAAATTCCTATGATTATTTTAAGTCCAAAACACATTCTTGTTTTAATAATTTTTAGTAAATATAATTTCCAGGGAGTCCTGAGTTGCACAAATGGTAAGCACACTTTGCTGCTAACCAAAAGAATGGAGATTCAAGTCCACCCAGAGTCACCATGGAAGAAAGACCAAATGATTCCACTTTTGAAAAATCAGCCAAAACCTAAGGAGCGTAATTCTACTCTGACACACATGGGGTTGCCATGACTCAGAATTGATGTCATGGTGACTGGTTACTGGTTTGTAATTTTCAGGCCCAGGTAATGATCAACACTTTGAACATGCCTTGATGCTGATAGGAAACCTGGAGCTGGTAGAGGACAGGGAGAGACATGGTTGGCTTTTTCTCTGAAAGAGAAGGAATAATCTTCCTCCCCAGCTGCTAAAAGTTAGTTCCTCACCCCTCTTGCCCTTTTCTAATGGAAACTCTTGTAAGCACTATTCATTCAGTGCCTGGTCCATGTGAAACTCATTCTTTTCCTTCTGTATACTGTTGTGGGTATTTTGGAGATCTTCTTCCCCCATCAAATGATGGGGATCTCTGACTTGCAGTTCTCTTGTCCCAGGTGATGTGCGCTTCCCTGGTACATGACAGATCACTGTTTGCTCAGTCCCCTGCTGTGCACTTGGGCTTGCTATGAGTTTTATTCTCTGGGGATCATTTCATCCTTCCAAGGGGGCCCTCCTGGATAGTTCCTACGTTGATTCTGTGCTGGTGTGCACTCTCGCTTTCTCCCTCACACATATACCACTGGCTCTAATCTTGTTCATAGGAAACACACATCCTTTTCTACATTAAATTTCAGAGGTGATAGCCATTCCCAGTGCAGCTACCTCTCCTTCACACGCACCACCAGGGCAGCCATTCTATCCATTTCAGATGTGAGATGAACACTAGTCCACTGTGTCGCCATCTCCAACTTTGGGTGATGTGTTGGTGTGTATTTTACCTCCAAAATGGTCACCTTAAAGCCCATCTCCCTTGAAATGAGGTAAAAGGGAAGTACTTACTACTCTTTCCAAAGGAAATTTATCAAGTAAGTCATGTCTGTAAAATTATCCCCTAAACTCTAACCCTCAGCTCTTTTCCTCTTTGTTGTGGATAAGAGTCATAAAACTCATAAAATTGGCTTCTGGTCATTTCTTTGTATATATACCACAGGAAAATCTCAAAAGTCACTTTGGTATCTGGTATCTGTGAGTGTCTCAGCAGAAAATTATTTTTTATTTTTAATTATGATTGAGCAAAAATATACAATCTCATATAAATTTGGATACCTGCCGGTAAGCGGCTCCCACTGCTCTCCTTGCCCAGTTACAGCACATTCCTCCTCTCTGTTCTGTACATATCATATCCTACTAACATCCCCTCCTCTCCACCCTCTCCCCTGCCTCCAGTAAGACGTCAGCTGGATGACATCCTGTAGATGCATAGAACCATCAAGTGCACACATGATACGGTTGCTCTGTGTCACCAAGCCCAATCCATTTCTGTCCAAAGAGTTGACCTCCATTATGATTTATGGACAGGGGCAGCATCAGAGCCAGAGGCCATGCTCTCAGGGGAACCCTAAGGCCCCTAGAACATCAACTGTGGTCTTTTAGTGGAGATCTCAGGGTGCACACCTTTTTATTTTCATGTTGCCAGTGAAACTTAACTTTGTGAGCCCCATCACGGCTATCACTTTTGGTGGATGGGCACCATCCGGTTCTTCTGGTCACATGTCGATGTAGTCATCCACTCACTTGGGTATCTCTGTCTTCTGGGTTCTCTTTGCACCATGTCCTTTTGGTCCTTGGAAATCATCTGTTCCAGCTGAGTTGCGACCATTTGGTGTACCACAGATGGCAGCTTGGCAGCTTTTAAGACCCCAGATGCCACTCGCCAATCTCGGGTACAGAAGAACTCTCTTAGCAAAACACTAGTTATGCCAATTGCCCTCGATGCTCCCTGACAGCATGGTCCCCAGACCCCACCCCAGCTACTCCATCCTTGCAATATTGGGTTAAGATGGGAAGAGTAATCATGTTATGTTGAAGACCAGTTAAAATTGATCTTCTTTCTAATGTGTGCTGTCCCAGATTTCACCCAACCAAATTTCTATCAACTGTCTAATCAATATCCCACACTCTTCCTCCCTCCTTCCCTCCCCACTCTTGGAGACACCAAAGAGTCTTTTCTTCTATGTATGAGTCTGTTTGTAAGTTCTTATAATAGGGGTCTCATACAGTATTTGTCCTTTTGCCACTGACTGCTTTTACCCAACATAAGTCTTCCAATTGAAACCAGGTTATGAGATGCTTCCCAAAAGCATCTTTGTTCTTTATCATTGCATAGTTTTCCATTGAGTTGCATAGTTTACCTATCCATTCCTCTGTTGTTGGGCATCTGGGTTGATTCCATCTTTTTGCTATTGTGGACTGTGCTGCAATAAACATTCTTGTGCATATATCAGTTGGTGTGAATGGCCTTCATTCCATGGGTATGTTCCAAGAAGTGGAATTACTGGGTAAAATGATCTATCTGTTTCCAGCTTTTTAAGGAAGTGTCACACTGCTTTCCAAAGAGATAGCACCAGTTTGCAATCCCACCAACAGGGTAGGAGAGTTCCAATTTCTCCACAGCCTCTCCAGCATTTGTTGTTTTGTGTTTTTTAGATCATAGCCAACTTTGTTGGGATGACACATATCTCGTAGTTTTGATTTGAATTTCTTTAATAGTTAACTATCGTGAGCATGTCCACATGCATTTTTTGGCTGTCTGGAACTCCTCTTTAGAGAAGTGTCTGCTGATCTCCTTTGCCCATTGCTTAATTGGATTACTTATCTTTTTCTTATTGATATTTTGTACTATCTTCTAGATTATGGAGATCAGAAGTCAGTCTGATATATAGTTGCCAAATATATTTTACCATTCTGTAGGTGGTCTTTTAATTCAATTTATAGTCTTTAGATGAGCAAAAGTGTTTGATTCTTAGTAGTTTGCAGTTATCTATTTTCTCTTCTATTGATTGTGGTTTGTCAAATTTTGAAGTCTGTCTCTGTTGTATATTAAAATTTCCACTGTTGACCCTAATTTTTCTTGGATGAACTTTATCATTATAGATTTGATACTTAGGTCTTTTGTCCAGTTTGAATCGGTTTTTGTATAAGGTGTGAGATATTGGTCTTGTTTTAATTTATTGCAGATTTTGCCAGGACCATTTGTTGAAGGGATGGTTTTTATCCCAGTATAATGTCTTAGGGCCTTTGTTGAATATCAACTGCTGATAGGAGGATGGTGTCATCTCTTGGGTCTCAGTTCTGTTCCATTGATCCATATGTCTGTTTTTGTACCAGTAGCAGGCTTTTTTGACTACTATGGCAGTGTAATAGGTTCTAAAGTCAGGTACGGAAAGGCCTCCCAGTGTGTTCTTCTTCAGTAGTGCTTTGCTTATCCAGGGCTTCTTCCCTTTCCAAACAAAGTTGGTGATTTGTTTCTCCATCTTACTAAAAAATGTCACAGGAATTTGCACTGGGATTGCATTATATAAGTAGATTGCTTTGGGTAAAATGGACATTTTCACAATGTTAAGTCTTCCTATCCATGAACAGGGTAGGTTTCTCCATTTACATAAGTCTCTCTTAGTTTCTTGTAGTAAGGTCTTGCAGTTCTCTTTGTAGAGATCTGTTATTTCTATGGTTAGATTTATTCCTAGGTATGTTATTTGGGGGGCTATAGTAAATAGTATTGATTTGGTGATTTCTTCTTTAATGATCTCATTGTTGGTATAAAGGAATCCTACTAATTTACTTATGTTTATCTTGTATCCTGATACTTTGCTCAACTCTTCTATCAATTTGAGTAGCTTACTTATGGATTCTTTAGGATTTTCTGTGTATATAATCATATCATCTGCAAATAGGGAGATTTTTACTTCCTCTTTGCCAATGCAGATGCCCTTTATTTCTTGATCTCATCTAATTGTTCTGGCTAGAACTTCTAGTACAATTTTGAATAGGAGAGGTCAAAGTGGGCATCCTTATCTAGTTCCCATTCTCAAGGGGAGTTGTTTCAGTCTCCATTCGGGATGATGTAGGCAGTTGTCTTTGTATCCATGGCCCTTATTGTGTTGAGGAACTTGCCATCTATTCGTATTTTGCTGAGAGTTTTTAGCATGAATGGGTGCTGAACTTTATCAAGTGCCTTTTCTGCATCAATCGACAAAATTAGGTGATTCTTTTGCATTATTTGTGGTTGATCACATTGTTTTTCTGACGATGAACCAGCTTGCATCCCTGGTAGGAGTCCAACTTGGTAGTGATGAATTATTTTTTTGACACGTTGTAGTCTATTGACAAGAATTTTGTTGAAGATTTTTGCATCTAGATTAATGAGTGAAATTGGTCTGTAGTTCTCCTTTTTTGTTGGGTCTTTCCCTGGCTTTGGTGTCAGAGTTATGCTGGCTTCATAGAATGAATTTGGAAGTATTCCATCCCTTTCTATACTGCAAAATGGTCTCAGAAGTATTGGAGATAACTCTTCACTAAAAGCTTGGTAGAATTCTGCAGTGAAGCCATCTGGGCCCAGGCTTTTTTGGTTGGAAGTTTTTTGATGATGTTTTCAATCTCTTCCTTTGTGATGGATTTATTAAGTTGTTCTGCTTCACATTGTGATAATTTTGGTAGATGGTATCCCTCTAAGAATTTGTCCATTTCCTCTAGGTTTTCAAACTTGTTAAAGTACATACTTTCATATATTCTGTTATGGAATTTTTTATTTCTGTTATATCTGCTGTGACAACTCCCCTCTCATGTCTTATTTGGGTTGTTTCCTTTCCTGTTTTTCTTTAGTAAGTTTAGCCTATGGTTTATCAATTTTATTGACCTTTCCAAAAAAACAGCTTTTGGTCTTTTCAAGTTTTTCAGTTGTTCTAGTTTTCTCTAATTCATTTAGTTCTGCTCTAATTTTTACGATCTGCTTTCTTCTGGTGCCTGAGGGGTTCCTCTGTTGTTCTCTCTCTACTAGTTCTAGCTATAGCATTAGATCTTTGGTTTGAGTTCTTTCTTGCTTCTGGATGTATGTGTTTATAGACAAACTGACCTCTGAGCACTGCTTTGGCTGTATCCCACAGGTTCTGGTAAGAAGTGTTTTCATTCTCATTGAAATCCATAAATTTCTTTATTTCATCCTTGATTTCTTCTATAACCTATAGCTTTTTGAGCAAGATGTTGTTCAGTTTCCAGGAATTCCACTTTCTATCTGTTTTTTCTGCTACTGGTTTCTACTTTAATGACTTTGTGGTCTGAGAAGATGTTTTGCAATAATTCAATGGTATGGATTTTATTGAGATTTGCTTTATGTCCTAACAAATGGTCTATTCTGGAAAACATTCCATGTGCACTGAAGAAGAAGATGTAGTTGTCTGCTGATGGATAGAAAGTTCTGTATATGTCAATGAGGTCTAGTTGGCTAATTGTGACAATAAGATCTTCTGTGTCTTTATTGAGCTTTTTTCTAGATGGTCTGTCCAATATTGAGAGTGGAATGTTGAAGTCTCCCATTATTGTGGAGTGATCTATCTCCTTCTTGAGTGTAGCCAGTGTTTCTTTGATGTATTTAGATGCTCTAGCATTGAGTACATAAATATTTAATATTGTTAAGACCTGCTTGTGTGTTGAAGCTTTCACCAATAAGTATGTCCATCCTTGTCCATGATGGTAGATTTTACATTAAAACCTACTTTATCTGAGATTAGTATTGCCACACTTGCTCTTCTTTGTGTATTGTTACCTTGATATATATTCTTCCATCCTTTAATTTTCAGTTTGTTCATATCTTTAAGTCTAAAGTGAGTTTCTTGTAAGCAATACGTGGATAGGTCACGTTTTTTGATCCAAGATGACACTCATTGTCTCTTTACTGCAGCGTTCAGTCCATTTGCATTCAATGTAATTATTGAGAGGTGTGTATTTAGTGCTGTCATTGCAATGTGTTTATTTTTGTGTTGATGTTTTCTCTGTTGTTCCTATTAATCTATTCAGGTACATTCTTCATTATGAGTTGATTTTTCACCTTTTTCAGTGTTGGTTTTGTGGCTGTTGAGACTCCTGTACTACATTTCTTGATTTGATATGCTGCATCTTTATTGTGCTTTGTGACTGCCCCTGTGATCCCCCTTAATAGTCTATGTTTGAATGCAATTTTAACTACTACAAGCCTCGTTAACTTCCTCGCCATCTAGGAGGAATATAATGACTGTAGTACATCCATCTTTTTAATATGATGACATCATAGTTTTCATGATATGATCACTAGATCACTTCTTTTAATATTATGGGTTTGATTGAGTTTGGAGCCTTCCTTTACTGAATAGGTTTCTTGATGTTGTGTCCTGCATTTCCTTCTAAAATACAAAATTAATGGTTTTCTTCTTTTAAGCCAAGAGATTCTTTCAGTATTTTTTGTAGCTTTGGTTTGGGTTTTACAAAGTCTCTGAGTTTCTGTTTATCTGCGAATGTCTTGATTTCATTTTCATATTTAAAATATAGTTTTGCAAGATATGTAATTCTTGGTTGGAAGATCTCCTTCAAGGCTTTGAATGTGTCATGCCACTGTCTCTGTGTCAGCATCATTTCTGCTGAGAAATCCGACGAAAGCCTACAGGGTTTCTATCTGAATGTTAGCTTTGCTTTGAGTTTTGCTGCCTTTAAGAGTTTCTGCTTGTGTTTCATTTTGTTAAGCTTGACTATAGTATGCCTTGGAGTCTTTCTTTTGGGGTCTATATTGAGTGGTATTCGATGTGCATCTTGAATATCTATGTTCTCTTCCTTCATGATTTCTGGGAAGTTCTGTCAGCAGTTCAACAACAATACTCTTTGTGTTCTCAGGTGTTTCGCCCTGTTCAGGGACTCCAATTAATCATAGGTTGTTCCTCTTAGTAGAGTCCCACATGCTTCTTAATGCTTCTTCATTTTTCTAGTTTCTTTTTTCTGATTTCTCCTCATAGGTGCTAGAGTCAGTAGCTCTGACTTCCAAGTCACAAAGTCTATTTTCCATTTGTTCCATTCTGTTTTCTTGGCTTTGACCTGAATTTTCTATCCTTTGACTTTGTTATTGATTTGTTGGCTTTCAGAGTACTGGTGTTATATCAGATCAAATAGCTTTCTTAATTTTTTATTTTGCTCTGCTGCATTTTGCATAAGGTCTAGGAGGTCTCTATGTATAATCCTTTTGTACTTGCCCTCCAATAGTTTCAGAAAGGCTTCTTTGTCTAGGAAGTTCTTTGGATCTTTATTTTGTGGGCCTTCTGAAGCCATAGGTGAATTCTTCCTAGTGTTCAGGTCCAAAGTTGTGGCTTTTGGGGCACCTGGAGGTTGTTTTGTTTCTCTGGTGTTACCTTAACAGGATCTGAAGGTCAGTCTGGGAAGGAAGTTGATCAGCATACATTTCTATGTACTCAAGTGACTGGGCTCAGTGGAATCTCTGGGGTAGCAGGCTCCACCTCCTGCTTGCGAAAGACACAGACCCACTTACGGAGGCACTGGGGAGCTGTCGGCTGACCCTATAATGTGAGACAGTAAAGGCTGGAAGAGATGCTGTCAAGATACACTGCAGTTATTTCTCTGTTGAAAGGTAAAAGGCATCTGACAGCTTCCAAAATTAGTCAGGCTTTCAGGTGTGCAAGTCTCTCTTCCCACCTGGCAAAGTAAGTACCTCTGTATCAAAGACTTCTTTATTGCCAGAAAAGCGCTCTCCAGGCAGGCACTGCCTCCTAGCCTGGGAATTAGGTCCAGCTGAGGCCTTCTTATAGGAAACTCCACCTTCCAGTGAATCAAGATGGCGTCCCGCATAAGCTACACCGCCCACCTCAGAAAAGGCTCTTCAGTGGCGGAGATTTGGAGATTCTGAGAGAGACAGGTCAGAGATGCTGAGTTGCACAGATTCCAAGGCCAGGCTCTCAAAATGCGGCAACTCCACTTGCCGATCTCATCAGCAGTGCATCTGAGCCTTGCTGTCAGTCACCTCAGCCCCTCCTGCCAGCTAAGACAGAGGAAAAAAAAGTTAAAATGGAGATTTACCTTCAGTCCATGAGAGCCAGGGCTCAACAAAGGTGGAGGTTGGCTAAAGAGAAGAATTTTCCCGCTCAGTGGTATGTAGACCAAATAGATAGCCCTATGCTGTGTCCTAGGGCTCACTAGGTGTCCAGAAGACTCCATTTAATTATCATTTCAGGCCTTGGTTTCTAGAGGGATTTAGGGAGATGTGTGTTTAGTCCACCATCTTGACTCAACCCCAGAAATTTCTATTTCAACACCTAATTACAAAATAAAAAGTGTGAGAAGGCTATTTTCCCCTCTCCCAACACTTGAAAGTACCCACAGACTCAGCAGTGGAGAACCCTGGACTGTTATTCTTGAATTTTCAGGGGGATTTGAGTCACTTTTTACTAGAAGGCTAGTATGTCAACAACATTTACTGGGTGTCCTCAAGATAGCTATGTTGTGTAAAATGCTATTTTTCCTTTTATCCCAGAAAAGTAACTTTAGGTATAGAAAATAAAGTGGCTTGATTACAGGCATTAATGAATGTTTAAAACTTGAAAAAGAACTTATCAGTCATTCTGTGATCAGCCAACTGACAAGGCCTGTTTACAAATGTATGACGTAATATAATCTAATAATTTTTTTCTGTCCCACAAATGACAACTTTCTGAAACCTCTGGCATGATGGCACATAGGCTGTTTCATCTGAAAAATAATACTATCTGTGGTGCAGGATCATTAAGACTGAAGGAAAATCCAGGAATTTGACCTTTGGAGCAGAAAGTAAAAGCCATCAGCGGTACCAAAGCTGGAAGGCAAGAGATCCTTGAATTAAAACACATGAGCTGACAGGACTTCAGAAGAATTAGCATTCCAAAAACATGAAGAATTTGAAGCTAAAGCAGAGTTGCCTTATCTAGAAGGATTCTTTTGTACTAATTGCTCAGACATGTGCCACCCTCATGAAGAGAAAGTCTACTTTGGAGATAACCACAGCCAAGCCAAGTGCCGCCATCAGAAAATCTCAGAAGCCTACTGGAGAGCTCTGATGTATAGATAAATAGATAAAAAGATAGACAGACAGATAGAAATAGACATATAGAGATCTCTTCCAGTCAGTTGGCCCGGTAGCTGTCTTCCAAATTTTTTGGCATAGATGATTGAGCACTTCTAGCACTGCATCAATTTGTTGAAACATCTCAGTTGATATTCTTTCAATTCATGAAGCCTTAATTTTTTATTCTGTATGCTGATGACTCCCCAAGTAATATCTCTATCCCAGTCCTCTCTTCTGAACTTTGGATGCATATATTCAACCAGCTATCTGACTTCTCCATCTGCTTGTTAACAGGAATTTCAAAATTAACACATGGAAAACTGAGGTCCTGATCTTTTTCCCCAGACCTATTTCTCTTGAAGCACTCCCACCTTCCGATCTCAGTTACTGAAAACTCCAGTCTTCCAGTTACTCAGGCCAAAGACCATAAAGCCATCCTTGACTCCTCTTATTCACACTGCACATCAAATTGATCAGAAAATTCTGATGTACAGTCTTTCAAAATATATTTAAGATTTGACCAGTGTTTCTAGCTTCACTACTGCTGCCCTGACCTAAGATAAGCCAATGTTATCTCTTACTTGGATTGCCCCAATAGCCTCCTAACAGGTCTTTCTATTTGTGCCCTTCTCCACTTTTATTATAAATGCAGCAGCCAAAATAATTGTATTAAACTTAGGTAGAACATATTATTCCTCTGTTTATAAACCATTTAATGGCTTTCTAGCTCACTCTGTGTAAAAGCCAAAGTCCTTAAAATAGCTTCACATGATCTGACCAGAGGGTACATTGCTGGCATCTCTATCTTACCATGCTATCCCCAAAACTTTCTTGCTGTTCTTAAATATTTGAGACATACTTCTGCCTCAGGACCTTTGCTATTCTTTAGGATATAATGTTCTTTCTTTAAATATCCATATGGCATATGCCTTTGTCTCTTTGAGATATATCTAAATTGCAATCGTTACTCCCATGTTTGACATTCTCCATCTCCTTCCCTGATTCACTCTCCCACCGTAACACTTACCGTCATTTGTCATACTAGACACTTTGGTTACTTATCCTATTGATAATCTGTCTCTTCTACTAAAGTATAACTTTCTTGTGGGTAGGGATTTGGGCCTAGTTTATCCACTTCTGTATATCTAGAACCTAGAAGTGTGCTGGTACATAGTATATGCTCAATAAACGTGTGTTTAAATAATTGTGTTAAAGTATACCCAATATCTAGTAGGTATCTAGAAACTATGCAACTATAGTGTGATTCTATAATGCAGGAGCCCTCCTCACCCTCAGCATGTTGTTAGCACCGCGGCCAGTGGCTCACATTCAGCATCTGTATCTTTTCACAATGCAACTTCCATCAATATTACTTGGGTCACCATCCTGCTAAATCAACAGCTGGGCCTCTGTGCACATATACCACGTGTTTAGACTTACAGTAACATATGTTATAGCTTGACTCCACTTTTAGAGTCTGAAATAGTAGTGCTGGGTGGTCCTACAATGATCCTGGAGGAGCAAGGTAGACACCACAGCTTATGGATAAGATCATTCTTGAATGACCTCAGAAAGACCGTTCTAATTGTGAACCAACCAAAACCAAATGAAACTCATTGCTGTAGAATCAGTTACAACTCATAGTGACCCTATAGAACAGAGTAAAACTATACCATAGGGTTTCCAAGGCTGTCACTCTTTACAGAAGCAGACTGCCACCTCTTTCTCCCAGGGAACAACTGGTGGGTTAGAACCACCAACCTTTTGGTTAGCTACTGAGTGCTTAACCACTGTGTCACCAGGGTTCCTTACAGTTGTGAACTAGCCCCCACAATTTGGAGAATTTCGGAGAGACAAAATAATGCCCATCACTCTGAGATGTTATGATATTATCAAGTCCCAAGAATCTGTTGCTAGCTGCCTTCAAGCTACTGCTTGACTCAAGGCAATCTCACTCACATTTGGAATTAGACATTTACAATCTAGCCTTGCTCTGTTCCTAGACCACTGTGCTCCATATTGCTTTCATTGGCTGATTTTCCAGAAGCAGATTGTGAGGTCTTTCTCCCTAGTTTGTACTAGTCTGGAAGCTCCACTGAAGCCTGTTCAGCATCATAGCAACACACAAGTCCCCATTGACAGATTGATGGCAGATGCTTATGAAGTACATTGGCCAGGAATTGAGCCATTGAAACATTGCCTTCCCCATCTAGAACCTGTTAGGAACAGATTGCTATAGCTTTAGTATCACTAACTTTTGCTGAGTTCTTTTAATGCATCAGGCATTGTTCTGTGCATTTTATACAATCAATTCATTGAGTTCTCTCAATGGCCTTATGAGGTGAGTACTATTACTCTTATTATAGAGATGAAAAAATTGAAGCACAGAGTTTAAATGACTTTCCCAGAGTCACACAGCTTGAAAGTTGCAGGGACAAGATTTGAACTCAAGCAGTAACTGCTGCCAGTGTATCATGGGAAAGTTTAGTTCAGATGTGTCTCAAGCTTCTGTCTTCAGTGGATGATAGAGAAGTCGCAGCAAATAAGCCTCCTGCCCTGGTGCTGGGAATTTGTCTTTCCTGCTCTATATGTTTCTCCCTCTCTGCTCTTCTATACACTAGAATGCTTAGCAGAGGAACATTTCCAGCCTCTGATATCAGACAAAGGAAAGACATATTTTTCTACCTCTTCTACCAAATAAAACTTTATGGCTGGAAGTTTCAAATCACATCTCAAGCTTCTTGGAACTCAAAATTGGGTTATCTGACTTGGTAAAATATAATTTTCTCACTTAAAAGGATTTGCCCAAGGGGCCTCTGGGGATTTCGAATATACTTAAAAGCAACAACTGTGTTGAATCACAGAAGCATAAGGGATTGCATTTCTGCTGGAGAATACACAAAATGTATTAAACACAAGGAGAAATGTTTGAAGTCCAACAAGCTTTGAGTCTCATTCCACCCACCACATTTAAAACTATCTGAGTCATTTGATGAAGGCAAAAATACAGCTGGGCTCCCTTATTCTTACTGATACTGTGGCCTCCTATCTTGACATTGTGATGCTATCTATCGCTACAGGAACATCTTCACATGTTCACCTATCTCTGCTAACTTCTTTCTACTAGAATCAGGAAGAGGCCATTTTCTGAAGTCTGACGGTGGGCGTGGGTGAGGGGGTGTAGGGGAGTGGCAAGAGGCAATTATTCCTATCAACAGAAAGCTATTCTCTTCAATGCAGTAAATACAATTCTAGAAAAAACAGTGAAGGGGACTGCGCCTGCCCCTGCTGGTATCACAAAGATTCTTGGGCCTTTATCTCTTCACTGGTGCTGCTGTAGAGTGCAGTGTGTTTAAACACATAAACTTGGAAATCAGATTGACCCAAGTTTAATCCTCACTCTGTCCATTTATTTACTGCCTGTGTGACCTTGGGAAAATTACTTAACATCTCTAATTAGATAAGAATTTCCTCTCTGTAAAATGGTGATAATACTAGTTAAATAATAGGATTGTCATGGCGTGCCCATGTGTGCAGAGTAGAACTGCTAGGTGAGGTTTTAAAGGCTGTGACATTTCAGAAGCAGATCTCCAAGCTTTTCTTTCGAGGCACCTCTGGGTGGGTTCAAATTCCTAACCTTTTGGTTAATAGTTAAGTACTTAACCATTTGTGCAAGCATGTTGTTGCCATGAGTTGAAATGGACTTGACGGCACCTGTTAACTGGTAATAGAACTGTCATAATGATTAAAAGAGAGAATGTCTGTAGGTTGCTGTGGAATGTGCTGGGCATGGAAGTATTCAATAAATATGTTATTATTATTTTTATTGCTATTTTTAACTGCCTGCCCTTCAGATGTCCATTGCACTTAACTCATTAACATCTGCTTTCAGATGTGTCAGCCACCTAAAGAACAAATGAGAACAATTCAGGGTCTTAACTTTCTTCCTAAATTCTTGATCCCAGATAAGTACTTAAAATGGAACTTAGAGGATAAGGACTCATAAAATTCAGGATACGCCCCAAAAGCAATTTGTTCTAGATCTGTTCAGACCTCCATAGAAGACTTGAAGGTCAAATCAAAGGATGCTCATGTAATTTTGGAAAATCGAGTCAGTCACTTTAACAACCTGAACCTCATTATAGAGTTTAAAAGACAGTTTTTTTTTTAATTGTGATTAAGTGAAAGTATACAATCCAGATTAAATTTGCATGTCTGCCTATCCGCAGCTCCATCTGCTCCCCTTGCCTGGTGACAACCCACTCCTACTTTTGATTCTATATATGTCGTATCCTCTTAACAATACCCTGTCCTCTCCTCTCCATCCTCTCCTCAGCCTTCTAGTAAGAGACCAGTGGGACAACATCCTATAAATGCATAGAACCATAAAATACACACACCATATGATCACATTGTATCCACGTGTGTAGTCCAACCCTGTCCAAAGAATTGACATCACTAATATTTTCTGGTTGGGGCAGTAGCAGGTCTAAGGGCCGTGTTTCCAGGGCTAACCCCCAGGCCACCAAACCATCAACTGTGGTCTTCTAGTGAAGTTCTTGAGGTGCACCCCTCTTTTTCTGATATTGCCACTGAGACTCAACATTGTGTGCTCATCGTGGCTGTCTTTGGTGGTGGTCAGGCACCACGTGGTTCTTCTGGTCACATGTTGATACAGTCTGCCTTTCACATGAGTCTTTCTGTTTCCTCTTTTCCTTGTGTCTTTGTTGTTCTTGGTGATCATCTGTTCTGGATGAGTTAGGACCACTTGGTGTACCTCAGATGGCAGCTTGCTAGCTTTTAAGATCTCAGATGCCACTGACCAATATAGGGCACAGAAGACTCTTAGCCATAGGCTAGTTATGCCAATTGGCCTCAATGTCCCCCAAAAGCATGGTCCCCAGAATCCCACCCCTGCTACTCTATCCTTGCAACATTGTGCTAAGATTAGAAAAGTTATTATGTTGAGGTCCAGTTAAGTTGGTCTACCTTCTGCTGTGTGCTGTCACTGCTTTCACCCAATCAAATTTCTATCAACTATCTAATCTGTGACCAGCCCTCTTCCTCCCTCCCTCCACTTGTAGCCATCAAAGAGTCTTCTCTTCTGTACATAAGTCTATTTTTAAGTCCTTATGGGGGGTCTCATACAATATTTGTCCTTGTGCCACTAATTTCAGTCAGCATAATGTCTTCCAGTTGAAACCAGGTTATGAGATGCTTCCTAAAATCATCATTGTTCTTTATCATTGCATAGTGTTCCACTGAATATATGTATCATAGTTTGTTTATCCATTCATCTGTTGTTGGGCATCTAGGTTGGTTCCATCTTTTATCTGTTGTGGACTGTGCTGTAATAAACATTTGTGTGCATGTATCTGTTCGTGTGACAGCCTTTGTTTCTTTAGGATATATTCTGAGCAGTGGGATTACTGGATCAAATGGTGTATCTATTTCCAGCTTTTTAAGAAAGTGCCAAATTGATTTTCAAAGCGGTTGTACCGTTTTGCAGTCCCACCAGGAGTGTAGGAGAGCTCCAATCTCTCCACAGCCACTCCAGCATCTGTTGTTTTGTGTTTTTTAGATCATGGTCAACTGTTTTGGGGTGAGATGGTATCTCATTGTAGTTTTATTTTGGATTTCACTAATAGCTAATGATCATGAGCATTTCCTCATATGTCTTTTGGCTGCCTGGATGTCTTCTTCAGTGAAGTGTCTGTCCATCTCATTTGCCCATCACTTAATTGAATTATTTACATTTTCCTTGTGGATATTTTGTATTACCTTGTGAATTATGGAGATCAGACTTCAGTCTATTATGTAGTTGCTAATTTTTTTCCCCCATTCTGTAGGTAGTCTTTTAACTCTTTTGATAAAGTCTGTGGATGAACAAAAGTATTTGATTCTTAGTAGGTCCTATTTATTTATTTTCTCTTCTGTTGATCATGCTTTTTCAGATTTTGAAGTCTATTTAAGCTGTGTATTAGCACTTTCATTGTTTACCCTATTTTTCCTTGCATGATCTTTATCATATTAGGTTTGATATTTAGGTCATGGGAAACCCTGGTGGCATAGTGGGTTAAATGCTATGTCTGCTAACCAAAAAGTCGGCAATTCAAATCTGCCAGGTGCTCTTTGGAAACTCCACGGGGCAGTTCTACTCTGACCTTGAGGGTTGGTATGAGTCGGACTCGACTCGGCAGCAGCAGGTTTGGTTTTATTTAGGTCTACGATCCATTTTGAGTTAGTTTTCATGTAAGGTGTGAGATATGGGTCTTGTTTCATTTTTTTCCAGATGGATATCTAATTTTACCAACAACATTTGTTAAAGAGACTGTTTCTACCCCAGTTTACAATCTTATTGCCTTTGTCAAATATAAACTGTTCATAGGAGGATAATGATGTTTCTGAATTGTGTATTCTATTTGATTGGTCTATATATCTGTTTTTGTACCAGTACCAGGCTGTTTTGACTACCTTCGCAGTGCAATAGGTTCTAAGATTGGGTAGTATGAGGCCTCCCATTGTTTTCCTGTTCTTCAGTAGTGCTTTACTTATCCAAAGTATCTTCCCTTTCCAAACAAAGTTGGTGACTTGTTTCTCCATCTCATTAAAAAATCTCTGGAATTTGTATTGGGATTACATTGTATATGCAGAATGCTTTGGGTAAAATAGACATTTTCACAGCGTTAAGTCTTCTTTTGTATGAGCAAGGTGGGTTTCTCCATTTACGTCAGTCTCTTCTGGTTTCTTGCAGTAAGGTCTTGTAGTTTTCTCTGTACAGGTCTCTTATTTCTCTAGTTAAATTTATTCCTAGGTATTTTATCTACTAGGAGGTTATAGTAAATGGTATTGACTTGGTGATTTCCTCTCTGGTGATCTCTTCGTTAGTATAAAGGAAGCTTACTAATTTACCTATGTTTATCTCATATCCTGATACTTTGCTGAGCTCTTCTATCAGTTTGAGTAGTTTACTTATGTATTCTTTAAGATTCTGTACATATACAATCATATAATCTAAAAATAGGGATATTTTTACTTTTTGTTTGCCGATGTGGTTGCTCTTTATTCCTTTGTCTTATCTACTTG
Organism: Heterohyrax brucei; assembly: GCA_028571685.1. Classification (NCBI taxonomy): domain Eukaryota; kingdom Metazoa; phylum Chordata; class Mammalia; order Hyracoidea; family Procaviidae; genus Heterohyrax; species Heterohyrax brucei. The sequence continues at coordinate 60,580,377 of CM053166.1, forward strand.
CTCTGGCTAGAACCTCTAGTACAATGTTGAATGCGAGTGGTGAGAGTGGGCACCCTTATCTAGTTCCCATTCTCAAGGGCAATTCTTTCAGTCTCTGTCCACTCAGGGTGATGTAGGCAGTTGGCTTTGCATAGATGACCATTATTGCATTGAGGAATTTCCCCTCTGCTCCTGTTTTGCTGAGAGTTTTCAACACGAACAGGTGTTGTACTTTGTTAAATGCCTTTTCTGCATCAATTGAGAAAATCAGGTGATTCTTGCCTTTTGTGCTATTTATGTGGTTGTTCACACTAAATCTTATTCAAACGCTGAACCAGTCTTGTATCCTTGGTATGAATTCCACTTGGTCATGATGAATTATTTTTCTGATGGCCAAGCCAAGTGCCGTCGAGTTGTTAAATTCTATTAGCTAGGATTTTGTTGAACATTTTTGCATCTAGGTTCATGAGCGACATTGGTCTGTAATTTTCTTTCTTCTTGTGGCTTTATAGAATGAATTTGGGAGTAATCCATCCCTTTCTATGTTATAAAATAGTCTTCAGTAGTATTGGAATCAACTCTTCTCTAAAAGCTTGGTAGAATTCACCCGTGAAGCAATCTGGGCCAGATGTTTTTTGGTTGGTAGTTTTTTTATGACTTGTTCAATCTCTTCCTTCGTGATGGGTTTATTAAGTTGTTCTTGTGATAATTTTGGTAGGTGATATGAATCTAGAAGTTTGTCCATTTCCTCTAGGTTTTCAAATCTGTTAGAATACAGTCTTTCATAGTATTCTGTTATGATACTTTTGATTTCAGTTGGGTCTGTTGTGACATCTAGCATCTCATTTCTTATTCACGTTATTTGTTTCCTGTTTTTCTGTTGTAAGTTTAGCCAATGATTTATCAATTTTGTTGATCTTTTCATAAAACCAGCTTTGGTTTTTGGTGAATTTTTCAACTGTTCTTCTATTCTGTAATTCATTTAGTTCTGCTCTAATCTTTGTTATCTATTTCTTCTGGTGCCTGAACAGTTTCTCTTTTCCTTTCTTTCTACTTGTTCAAGCTGTAAGGTTAATTCTTTGGTTTGGGTCCCTTCTTCCTTTTAGAAGTGTGCATTTATAGAGATAAACTGATGTCTGAGCACTGCTTTTGTTGCATCCCACGGGTTTTGGTAGAATACATTTTCATTCTCATTTGATTCCATAAATTTCTTTATATTGTCCTTTATTTTGTCTATAATCCATGGATTTTTGAGCAAGGTGGTGTTCAGTTTCCATGAGTTAAAATTTCTACCTATGTTTTTCCTACTGTTGATTTCAACTTTTGTGGCTTTATGATCCAAGAAGACATTTTGCAATATTTCAATGGTTTGGATTTTGTTGAGACTTGTTTTTTATCCTAACACATGGTCTATTCTGGAAAATGTTCCATGTGCACTGGAAAAGAAGGTGTACTTATCTGTTGATGAATAAAGTTCTGTATATATTAATGAGGTCTAGTTAGTTAATTGTGGCAATAAGATCTTTTGTGTCTTTACTGAGCTGCTTTTCTGGATGATCTGTCCATTACTGAAAGTGGAGTGTTGAAGTCTCCCACTATTACTGTGGAGTGATCTATCTCATTTTTCAATGTAGTCAGTGTTTGTTCAATATATTTAGATGCTGTGGTATTGAGTGCATAAATATTTAACATTGTTCAATCCTGCTTACGTATTGAACCTTTCAGCAGTAGTGACCATCCTTGTCTACAATGTTGGATTTCACATTAAAGTCTATTTTATCTGAGATTAGTATTGTCACACCTACTCTTCTTTGTATATTGTTATCTTGGTATATTTATTCCATCTTTTAATTTTCTTTGTTCATATCTTTGAGTCTAAGATGTTTTTCTTGTAAGCAATATATAGATGAGTCATGGCTTTTAGTCCAGGATATCATTCACTGTCTCTTTATTGGAGTGTTCAGTCCATTTACACTCAGTGTAATTATTGATAGGTATGTGTTTAATGCTGTCATTTTGATGTATTTATTTTTTGTGTTGATTTTTTTTCAGTGTTGCTCTTAATAGTCTGTTCTGGGCCATTCTTTATAGATTGACTTTTCATCTTTTTCGGTGTTCGTTTTTTTGTTTGTTGAGACCCCTGTATTACATTTCTTGTTTTGATATTTTGCATTGTTATTATGCTTTGTGGCTACCCTTGTGACCCCCCTTAATATTCTAATTTTATACCAAATTTTAATTTCTGCATATCTTTTTAATTTCACCTCCATCTGAAAGGACTATAATTACTGTAATATATCCCCACTTTTAGTGTGATTTTTTCATAGCTTTTGTGATACGATCACTGGTTCTCTTTTTTATAATATTGTAGCTTGGATTGAGTTTTTTGACTTCCCTAACTGAATAGGATTCTGGTTGCTGTGTCCTGCATAATCTCATTAAATATACACTTAATGGTTTTGCTTTTCTAAGCAAAGAGCTTCTTTCAGTATTTCTTGTAGTTTTGGTTTGGTTTTTACAAGGTCTCTAAGCTTCTGTTTATCTGTTAATGTCTTAATTTCATCTTCATATTTGAGAGACAGTTTTGCAGGATTTATAATTCTTGGTTGGAAGTGTTCATCCTTGAAGGCTTTGAATGTGTCATCCCACTGTCTCCTTGCCAACGTTGCTTCTGCTGAAAGATCAGATGAAAGCCTATACAGCTTCCCTCTGAATGTTAGCTTTGCTTTGAGTCTTGTTGCCTTTAAGAGCTTCTGTTTATGTTTCATTTTACTAAGCTTGTTTGTAACGTGTCTTGGTGTCTCTCTTTTCAGGTATAGTTTTTATGGCATTCAATATGCATCTTGGAACTCTGTGTTCTATTCTTTCATAACCTCAGGGAAGTTTTCTGCTAGCAATTCAACAACAATACTCTGTGTTTTCAGCTGTTTCACCTTGTTCAGGAACTCCAGTTACTCATAGATTAATTCTATTAGTAGAATCCCACATGTTTCTTAATTCATCTTCATTTTTCTTAATTTTTTCTCTGATTTCTCCTCATAAATCCTGGTGTCAGTTGCTCTGTCTTCAGGGTCATTAAGTCTGACTTCTGTCTCCTCAATTCTGCTCTTTTGGCTTTGGATTGAATTTTCTGATTCTGTAATTTTGTTATTGATCTGTTGGATTTCGGATCATTGGTGTTCCATTGGTTCAAACAGGTTGCCTTTTGTTTAATCCCTAGTAGCTCTCTCTATATAATTGTTTTGTGCTAGACTTCTAATAGTTTCAGGAAGGCTTCTTTATCTGGGAAGTGTTTTGATTCTTTATTTTGGGAGTTTTCTGGAGCCATGGTGGACTGTTTGTTTAAATGGGTTGCAATCATTTGTTGCCTTCATGCCGTCTAGAAGCTGTTCAGTTTCTCTGATGTTATCTCAGCTGCAGCTGAGATGTAGTTCTAAGAGAGGAGTTCTTCACCAGCTACCTCTGTGTACTCTGGTGACTGGCCCTAGTTGGACTCTCTTGGGTGGCAGCCTCCACCTCATGGCTGGCAAAGATGGCATCTTATTTACAGAGTCACTGGGGGGCTGTCAGCCAACTCTATGGATGTGGGTCAGTGAAGTTTGAAGGAGATGTCACCAGGCTGCTCAGCAGGTTTTTCTACTCACAGTCTTATTTCAAAAAGGTACTTTATTGTTAAACTGGGAGCTGTCCACCAGTTGCAGAAATCAGTCATGTCCTCATGCGTGGCAGGCCCTGCCTTCCAGCTGACAATAGAAGCACCTTTTCAGCAGTTCCCAGATGTTATGACACAGTTCAAAGTAGGGAGGGGTTACGGCCATTATGCCATGCTCAGCAGGGCCTCACCCATAAGGTAACAATGTCCTAAACACAGATTTTTGCTGGAGTGTCACTTTCTGGACAGGCACTGCTTCTCAGATTGGGTATTAGCTCCTGCTGAGACCTCTGGTTGGGTAACTCTGCCTCTCAGCTAACCAAGATGGCATCTCACCTGAGCTGCCCTTCCTGCCATTGAAAAGTATAATCTATGGTGCAGCTCAGAAAAGAGACAGTGGGGTGCAGTGGTGCCCTTAGTCAGCATGCAGCCTCTCCAAAAGTGGCTATCCCAAGAACAGTCTCTCTGCTGACCTATGCACTGTTTACTTTAGCACTGCAGTTCAGCATATTTTCTGGCTCATGTCCAGCCCCTGCCTCCTAGATAACAAAGAAGGCATCAGTACTTGCAATCCTCCCAGATGACGAGTCACTTGAAACAGGATTCAGCATGCACTGTCTCATGTTCGAGAGGGGTAGTTTCCCATTTAGTGGTATGGAATCCAATCTGACAACCTTATGCCATATCCTAGGGCTCCCTGGATGTCTGTAGTGCTCCATTCGATTATTGTTCTAGACCTTAGTTCTCGGAATTGAAGAGACTTGTGTCTAGTCCACCATCTTGGCCTCACCTCTCAACACAGGGTTTTCTTGTCAGTATTTTTCAAGTCTATATTTGCCTCAGAACTATTTGTTCCAATGTTTTAGTCACCAAATGTTGCAGTTACAGAAATACCACAAGTGCATGGCCTTAACAAACAGATGTTTATTCTCTCATGGTTTACGAGACTAGACGTCTGAATTCAGGGAGCTAGCTCCAAGGGAAGACTTTATTTCTCTGTTGGCTCTGGAGGAAAGTCCTTGTCATTATCAGCCCCTGCTCTAGAGTTTTCTTGTCAGAGGCACCTTGAGTCCAAAGGACACATGTGCTCCTGGCTCTCCTTGCTTGGTGGTAATGAGGAACCCCTGTCTGTCTGCTGTCTTCTTTTTTCTTTATATTTCAAAGATACAACTTAATTTTGTAGATTGAGTCGTGACTCGTTAACATAACTGCCTCTAATTCTGCCTCATTAACATCATAAAGTCAGGATTTACAACAGATAAGAAAATCACATCAGATGACAAAATGGTGGACAATCACACAATACCGGGAATTATGGCTTAGCCAAGTTGATACACATTTTGGGGTGACACAATTCAATGCATAACATCATATAAATTCTCACAGGGAAATACCATGTGTAGATCAGATGAAATGAACACGAGACACAAGTTTATGGAACCCCTCTCCTCATGCCCTTATGAGAGATCTATGAAACTTCAGGTTATGCAGAGTCACACTATGAATACTCCTCAACTATGTAATCACCAAAATCACACCTGGATCTAATGCTGTAGGTGTATAGCTTTTATTTCCTTAAACATTAGCCAAATTCTCCATCATCCTCTGAACCTGCTTTGTTTATACAACTTTTCATCTTGGGACTCCTCATATTTGAAAGATATTCCAGTTTCTCCTTCCCATAGGAGAATATCAGTGGTCATATTCTTTCACCCTTACACCAATCTAAATGGAAGATTCTTTCATTTGATCAGTACAAGTATCTCTAGGTTACCATGCATTCTTCAGTTCCTAACAGGCCCCACTACTCTCTATTACTTGCTCTTACCCAACTCAAACATCTGTAGTACTTGTCTGGCACCTGCAGTCGTCTGAGTCTGTGGTGCTAGATCTTTCTTGTCCTGTTCAAGTCTAGTTTTGAACTCTTTTAGTTATTCCCTTCTCAATGATCCTATAATATTTACAAAAGAGTTGTGAAGATAAAATATAGTAAAAGGAGGAGGTGGGGCAAATTTGGTAGAGTAGATGTACAATTTCTGTGACTCCTCTAACAACAAACACAAAATAACAAATGAACTCAGTACATATGACATCCTAGTAGCCCTGAACATCAAAGAAAAAGCTGAGAAATTAGACTGAGCAGAGAGCAAAGGAGAGTAGCCCAGAAGAACATAGGATTCCACAGACCTGATTTGTCAGGAAATGGATGAGGCCATCATGGGCTGAGTGGTGGGGTTTGGTGGGCATCCTCCTCTGTGGGAGAGGTTGCCTGGAGGGTCTACTTGCACCTCCAGAACTAGTGGGAAATACCACCAGATTTTTGAAAGCTAAGTCTTTGTGTGTAGCCTACTACATGCATGGATTTGAATCTTTCCTTTGGTACAGCCCTTTCTCCCTTCTCCCAGCAATACATTCTCTCTTCTGTGCACTGAACCCAGCTCTGAAGTCTGATTCCATTGACTGAGCCAAAAGTAGGATTCTTTAAGCTTGCTCTGAGCAATTCTCTTCCTGCCTCCTCTCCACTGTGGTGGGCTGTGCAGTCTGACACCGTTAGCTGAGCCAGAAGTAGGACTCCTTAAGCCCAGCTTGAGCTATTCTCTGAGATTTAGAGGGGAAAAAATATAACAAACTGAGGGAAAATGGAAAAAAGTTCTGCTGCCCTAAGCCAGCATCCAGACTCAGACTTAAGGGGATATGTCATTTTCAGTGACACTCAGGGACAGCTATTAGCCTTCTACCTTTATCTGCAGCTGCAGCCAGACACCAGTGACTATACCAATCACACCTGACCATTTAAGACAGTAGGTAACAGCCTGGGCCACATACTTCATGGCCACTTTAATCCATATAAGAAAAGTAAACAGAGTCTTGGGCTCCCGTGTCTAGTACCATGTCTAATACCCTGGCAACAGGGTATTAGAGCTTCAAAGATAATAAACAAACTATCACATACTACCAGCCTATTTGAACATTTCAAAACAGGAAGCCAGAACACAGTGGACAAACAAAATAAATAAATAACACTTACTGATGGCTCAGAGACAACAGTCAATTTCTAATCACTTAAAAAAGCAGACCATGATTCCTTCAGAGAACTCTCAAAATAGAGAATCAAATTTTCCAGAGGAAGAGAACTTCCTGAAATTATCAGAGGTGGAATATGGAAGATTAATATTTTGAACTCTTTAAGAGATGAAGAAGGAAATGAGGCAAAAAATAGCAGAGCATAATGACAAATTGAACAAGATCCAAGAAAGCATACAGTGGCAAAATTAGAAATTCAGAAAGTTAATAATAAAAATCACAGAATTAGACAACTCAACAGAAATCCAAAGGAGCTGAATTGAGGCAATGGAAGGCTGAATTACTGATATTGAAGATAAAGCATGTGACATCCACATACTTGAGGACAAATCAGATAAAATAATTTTAAAAAATCAAGAAACACTAAGAATTATGTAGGACTCTATCGGATCCGACTCGACAGCACTTGGCTTGGCTTTGTATGAAGAGCAATAATCTATGAGGGATTGGAGTACCAGAGCGGGGTGGGGGATGGATAACAAAGAATACAGAGAGAATTTTCAAAGATTTACTGACAGAAAACTTCCTGGATATAATGAAAGATGAGAAGATATCTATCCAGGGTGCTCATCAGACTCCATACAGGGTAGATCCCAAAACAAAGACACCAAGCCATTTTATAATCAAACCTGCCAAAACTAGAGATCAGGAGATACTTTTAAAAGTGGCTAGGGATAAATAAAAAATAACATTACAAAGGAGAATCTATAAGACTAAGCTCAGCTACTCTTCAGAGACCACACTGGCAAGACAACAATGGAATAACATATACAAAGCCTTAAACAAAAATAACTGCCAGCCAAGAATAATGTACCAAACAAAACTGCCTCTTAAATATCATGATGAAATTAAGACATTTCCAGATAAACAGCAATTTAGGAAATCTGCTAAAACTAAACCAAAATTATAAGAAATACTAAAAGGAGTCTTTAGTTGGAAAATCAGTAACAACAGGTAACAACCCAAGTCCAAAACACAGAACAGAGCAATTGGGTTTCAACTCAAACAGGGGAGTCATGAAAATAATCATAGGGAAAACACTGAAAACAGAGATGTCATTAGGCAAACATTATAACAAATGCAGGGACTCTAAAGAAAATGTAGTCATAGGTCTTTCATGTGAAGAGGAAGTGAAGGCAATATAAAGAAATTAAAACTTGGTTTAAATTTAGAAAAATAGGGATAAATATTAAGGTAACCACAAAGGAAACTATCACTCCTGTGCATCAAAACAAAAATCTGAAGTCTCAGCGAACACAAAACCAACACTGAAAAAAATGAAAACACATATAGAAAAACGACTCCACAAAGAAAATTAAAAGGAACAAAGCAATTGTTCCTTTTACACACACAAAAAAAAAGACGCCCAGAATGACAGCACTAAAGTGCACACGTATCAGTAATCATGTTGAATGTAAATGGACTAAATGCACCAATAAAAAGACAGAGCGATGGGTTGGATTGAAAAAACATGACCCATCTACACGCTGCCTACAAGAGACACATCTTTGACCCAAAGACACGAAAAAACTAAAACTGAAACCAAACAAAACCCATTGCCATTGAGTTGATTTCAACTCATATTGACCCTATAGGAGAGAGTACAACTGCCCCATAGGGTTTTCAAGGAGTGCCTGGTGGATTTGAATTGCTGACCTTTTGGTTAGCAGCTGTAGCTCTTAAATACTATACCATAGCATTTCCTAAGGATGGAAAAAAACATTCCAGAAAAGAGCAGGAATGACAATATTAATCTTGATAAAATAGACTTTAAAGCAAAATCCAGAACACTGGACAAGGGAGAACGTTGTATAATAATTAAACCATCAATACTCCAGGAGGACATAACCATACTACATGTCTATGAGGACTAACAATTATGTTCGAGAACTCATCCTGGAAAAAGTGCTACCTACCTCATCTCTGAAGATCACTATGGTCACCTCTGAAGTATCCCCTTTAGGAAGCTATGCACTGACACGAGCACCTAGTTTGCCCTTGAAAGCAATTTTGAAACGCTGTTTCTGGAACAGCCTTCAGATCCCTGAATGTCATCAAAATGTCTTCCTTTCAATATTTCCTTTATTTGGGGGTAAAGAAAAAAGTTGTTGGGGGCCAGATTAGGTGAGTGGGGAGGATGTTCCAATACAATTATTTGTTTACTGTCTAAAAACTCCCTCAGAGACAACTATACAATTAAGTTTGCGAACTTGCCACTGTGCACAATGCCATTCCAGAAAGAGTTCCAAAATTGCTTTGTGTGTGCACTAGGCGCTAGTGTCAGTGCATAGCTTCCTAAAGGGAGTACTTCGAAGGTGACCATAATGGTATTCAGCAATGAATATATTAATTCTTTCAATCAATTTTTCTATTCTCTAATTAATTCTGGTCTAATTTTTATTATTTGCTTTCTTTTCATGCTTTCTTTTGTAGCACGTAGAACAATTACGTTCATGAGCCCAATGATAGGGCTCCAAAAGTACATAAAAGAAACACTAAATTCATTGGAAATAGAAATAGATAGCTCCATAATAATAGTAGGAGACTTCCATGAGCTACTTCCAGTGAAAGACAAAGCACCTAGAAAAAAGCTCAATAAAAACATGAAGATAAAAATACCACAATCAATCAACTTGTCTTCATAGACATATACAGAACACTCTATCTAACAGCAGCCAAGTATACTTTCTTTTCCAAAAAACATGAAACATTCTCCAGAATTGACCACATGTCAGGCCGTAAAGCAGTCCACAACAAAATTAAAAATACTGAAACACTATCAAGGCATCTTTTCAGACCATAAAGCCAAGAAGATAAAAATAAACAAAAGAAAGAAGAGAACAAAATCAAACACATGGAAAGTGAACAACACCTTGCTCAAAAGTGACTGGTTTATAGAAGAAATCAAGGATGGAATAAAGAAATTCATAGAATCAAATGAGAATGAAAACACATTCTTTCAGAACCTATGGGATACAGCAATATCAGTGCTCAGACACCAATTTAACTCAATAAATGCACACATCCAAAAATACAAAATAGTCCAAACCAAAGAATTAAGCTTACAACTTGGACAAGTGGAAAGAGAACAGCAAAAGAACCCCTTGAGCATCAAAAGAAAGCAAAAAATAAAAATTAGATGAGAACTAAATTAGAGAACTGAGAATTGATTCAGAAGAGTTAGTAAGGCTAAATCCTGTTTTTGTTTTTTTTTAAAGATCAGTAAACTTGATAAACAATTGGCCAAACTGACAAAATTAAAACCAGGGAAAAAGCAAATAACTTGTATAAGAAATGAGATGGGCCACATTACAGCAGACCCAAAATTATAAAAGAATATTATGAAAACCATACTTTAATTAAAGTTAAAAACATAGAGGTAGTGGACAAATATCTAGAAACACAGTACCTACAGAAACTAGTACCAACAGAAATAGAACAGCTACATAAATGCATCACAAAAGAAGAGATTGGAAAGGCAATTAAAAAACTCCCAACTAAAAAATGCAGTGGCCCTGGCAGCTTCAATGGAGAATTCTACCAAACTTTTGGAGAGGAATTGACACCTCTATTGCCAAGAATATTTGAGAGCATAAAAAAGGATGGAATGCTCCCAAACACATTCTATGAAGCCAACATAATCCTGATGCCAAAACCAGGTAAAGACAGCACAGAAAAGGAAAATCATAGAGCATTATCTCTCATGAACTGATATGCAGAAATACTCAATAAAATTCTAACCAGTAGAATTCCACAACATATCAAAAAAATAACTTACTAAGACCACATGGAATTCATATCAGGCAAGCAGGGATGGTTTAACAATAGAAAAACAACTAATGTAATCAACTCCATAAATAAAACAGAAGAACCACTTGATCTTATCAATTGATGTGCAAAAGGTATTTGACAAAGTCCAACACCAATTCATGTTAAAACTAGGAGTAGTAGGGAAGTTCCCCAACATAATAAGTGGTATCTATGGAAAGCCAACAGCCAACATCATCCTAGAGAGTGTCTGAAAATATTCCTCTGGAGAACGGCAACCAGACAATGTTGTCCTGGAGGTTCTAGCCAGAACAGTCAGGCAAGATAAAGAGACAGTGCATCCAAACTGATTAAGAAAGAAAAGTATTTCTATTTGCAGATGACATGCTCTTATGCACAGAAAACTCTAAAGAAAAAACACACACACACACACAACGAAAAACTACTGGAATTAACAGAAGCATTCAGCAGAGTATCAGGACATAAAATAAACACACATGTCTGTTGGATTACTTTACAGCAACAAACAGACCATCAAAGATGAAATCACAAAATCAATACCATTTACAATTCCCCCCTAAAAAGATAAAATATCTGATAATAAATCTAACCAGAAATGTAAAACACCTATACAAAGAAAATTAAAAAACTACTGGCAAGAAACCAAAAAAGACCTACGTAATTGGAGAAACCTACCTTGCTCATGGATAGGAATACTTAACATCATGAAAATGTCTCTTTTATCCAAAGCGGTCTATAGTTACAAGGCTATCTCAATACGAATTCCAATGGCACTTTTAAAAGAGATGGGGGAAAAATCACTGACTTCATATTGAAAAGGAAGAAGCCATGGATAAGTAAAGCATTACTACACAAGAAGAACTCAGTGGGATGCTTCACACTACCTGATTTTAGAATCTATTACACTCCCACGGTAGTAAAAATATCCTAGCACTGGTACAAAAACAGATACATAGAGCAATGGAAGAGAAATTCAGAATCCAGATATAACATCATCCACATATGAGCAGCTGATATAGACAAAGATCCAAAGTCTGTAAACTGGGAAAAAGACAGCTTCTTTAACAAATGATGTTGGCATAACTGGAAATCCATCTGCAAAAAAAAAAAAAAAAAAATGAAACAAGACTCATGCACAAAAGCTAACTGAAAATGGATCAAGAATCTAAATATTAAATCTAAGACAATAAAGATCATGGAAGAAAAACTGGGACAACACTGTGAACCCTAATACATATTATAAACAGACTATATGATATTCTTAAGAATGCACAAACATCAGGAGATGAAATAGATGACTGGGAGTTCCTACAAATCAAGCACTTACTGCTCATTGAAAGACTTCACCAAATGGGTAAAAAGACTATCTACACACTGAGAAAGAATTTTTGGCTAGCATGAATCCAATCGGTGTCTAATCTGCATAATCTACAAGGTACTGCAAAACTCAATGAAAAACAGACAAATAATCCAATTAAACAATGAGCAAAGGATATGAACAGGCACTTCATCAAAGAAGACATCCAGGTGGCTAACACATACATGCAAAAATGTTCATGATTGTTAGCCGTTAGAGAAATCTACATCAAAACTACAATGAAATACCATCTCACTCCAACAAGGCTGGCATTAATACCAAAAACACAAAATAATAAATGTTGGAGAGACTGTGGGGAAACTGGGACACTTAAACACTGCTGATGGGCACATAAAATGATACAACCACTTTGGAAATCAATTTGAGACTTTCTTTAAATGCTAGAAATAGAAATACCAGATTATTTAGCAATCCCACTTCTTGGAATATATCCTAGAGAAACAAGGGCTGTCACACAAACAGATACATGAACACCAGTATTTATTACAGCACTGTCCACAATAGCAAAAAGATGGACTCAACCTAGGTGCACATCAACAGATGAATGGATAAACAAACAATGGTATATTCACACAAAGGCTACTACTCAATGGTAAAGAACAATGATGATCTCAGGAAACATAACATGGAGTCATCTGGAAGACATTATGCTAAGCTAAATTAGTCAGTTGCAAAAGGACAAATATTGTATGAGAACACTGTTACAAGGACTTAAGAAAATGCTTAAATTAAGCACAGAAGAGAACAATTTTTGATGGTTGTGAGGGGAGAGGGAGGAAGAGGGTTATTTATAAAGTAGATAGTAAACAGGAATTGGGTTTTGTAAAGGGAGTGACAGTATGTAGTACAAGGGAGGTTAGCACAGCTGGACTATATTAAAACTAAAGTTTTCCTAAACACAACTCAACACTTTGAAGGACAGAATAGCAGGGACAGGGATCTGGGGACTATAAGGGGATATCTAGGGTAATTAGCATAACTAAACTTTTTTTTTAAAGAAAATGTGCATTTTGGCGAGTGGCACCTGGGGTCTTGAAAGCTATCAAACTGTCATCTAAGTAGCATAAATTAGTCCCGATCACTTAGAGCAGAGGAGAACAAAGGACATCAAAGACACGACAAAAATATGAGCAAGGAAAGAGAAGGTGCTATGTGATCCTAGACTACATCAGCATGGGACCAGACTAGATGGTGCCTGGCTACCACCAGTGACTGTCCTGGCAGGGAACACAACATACAGTCCCTCACACAGCAGGGGAAAAATGGATGTGTACAACTCGAACTCTATTAAAAAACATAAGACTGGGCGTCCCCCTGAGGACATAGCTCCCAGGATTTCTGGTATCCCAGAGCATAAAACAGTACTGAAGACAACTCTGCAAACAAAGATTGTACTGGAGTATAAGACATATAGTGATGCTGGTGAAGAATGACCTTCTTGGCTTAACTATATGCATGAGCTGTCTGAGTAGCTCTTGTCCAGAGGCCACAAGAGAGGGTGGAAAGGGCAGGAGTTGGTCAAAAGGTTATGGGAAGTACATGGTGGGAAGTAGGAATGTGCTGTCGTAAGGTGAGGAGAGCAGCTAGAGTTGCATTGTCGGGTGAATGAAGGGTTTTATATGGCAAACTGACTTGGACTGTAAACTGTCATTTAAAGCACAATAAAATAATTCTTTTTAAAAAAGCAAAAGTAAAGATGAATTTAAGAGTTCATTTTGTTCAAATTCTTCTGGATCTCTTTGAGCAATTTACATAGAGAGTATGTAGTCTGCTCTTGACTGAGAGGTCAAATAGGTGACGTGCAATAGATTTCATCTGAAAAAATTCTACTTCATAGTTATGTTAGTAATATATTAGAATAATACTAATTTTGATTTTAAAAAAAAAAATCAAAATTCCAAAGGCTTAACACAATAGTGTTACTTTCTTACCTTTAAGATAAGTGTGGGTATATCTGGTCTCTGGATAACTGTCATGAATTGAATTGGGTCCCCCTAAAACTGTGAGTAGCAATTTGGCTGAGCCATGATTCTTGGTTTTGTGTGATGCTCCTCCATGTTGTGTACCTTGTCTCTCTGACATTAATGAGGGAGGATAGGCAGCAGTTGTGTTACTGGGGCAGGACTCAATGTGTTAGAATGTAGTGCACCTTGAGGCAATCTTTTGAGATATAAAGGAAAGAGACTCAAACAGAAATTTGGGGATCTCATATCACCAGGAAAGACACATTGCCAGTATCAGAGCATGTCCTTTGGAAAAGACCTGACATCCCTGTGCTTCAGAAGCTCCCAGTCCAGGGGAAGATTGATGGCAAAGACCTTTCTCCAGAGCCAACAGAGAAAGCTTCTTGTAGAGCTGATGCACTGAGTTTGGACTTGTAGCCTACTGCACTATGACAGAATAACATGTCTCTTTTTAAGGCCATTTGTCCACTTGAAGTATTTTCGTTATAGCAGCACTAGATGACTAAAACAATGGCAATTATTTTATTTTAAAATAATTTTAGAACAACAGAAGAGTTGCACAGATAATACAGAGTTCTCAGATATCTTTCCCTAATCCTGTAATGTTATCATCTTACATAAGCATGATGCATCTATAAAAACTACAATATTAACTTTGGTACAATGCTACTAACTAAACTAGATTTTAACCCATTTTTACCAGTTTTCCCACTAATGCCCTTTTTCTGTTCTGGTATCCAGTCCAAGATACCACATCATACTTACTTGTTACTTCTCTTTGGTCTCCTCTGATGTGTGACAGTTTCTGTATTTACTTGCTTTTATGACCTTGAACATTTGAGGAGTAACTGGACATATACTTCCTTGGATTCCCTCAATTCAGTTTTGGTTTGTCTGATGTGTTCTCATTATCAGACTGGAGCTATGGAATTTTGGAGAAAAAAACCACAAAGGTGAAGTGCCCCTCTCATAACATTATATCCAGGGGTATATGATGTCCACATGACTTATCACTGATGTTGTCAGCCTTGATTCACTTGGTTCAAATGGTATCTGCCAAGTCTCTGCACTATAATTTTACCATTCTTTTCTCCATTCAGTATATTTTTGGAAAAAAGCTACCAAGTCCAGTCCACACCCAAGTGGAGAGGAATTAAACTTTTTGGAGGGAGGAGTTACAAGAAATTTGCGGACATATGTTAAAAACAGCACACTAATAAACATTAAGGGGGAAGTCCTTTGAGGTTGTGCAAATATTTTGCTTTTCCTTAAGATTCCTCCCATTAATTTTAGCATCCATCAATAGATTCTGCCTACAGCAAGTATTGTTGTACTAATCAGGATTTTCTATTTACCTCTCTCCTTCTTTATTTATTATTTGGGGTTGAATTTAAGGGAGTTTTACTTTTCTCTTCATTCATTTATTTATATCATTACAAACTCATGGGAAACCCTGATGGCATAGTTGTTAAGTGCTACCGCTGCTAACCAAAAGGTCAATAGTTCGAATTCAGTAGGTGCTCCTTGAAAACTCTATAGGTCAGTTCTACTCTGTCCTATAGGGTTGTTATGAGCCAGAATCAACTCAGTGGTAATTGATTTGGATTTTTATAAACTCATAGCTACTTTATTCTTTGGGCTATAATCCAAAATTTAACATTATTAATTTTGTTGCTCATACTGCTCCAGCTTTGGTCATTGAGCATTTTATCAGGTTGGTTCCTGTGTCCTTTTAATATGCTTTCACTTTTAAAAATTTATTTTCTATTTGCATATTTTTTTTCAGAACTTCCTTACTTTCAAACACTTCTAGGTGTTCCAGGATCATTCTTTGCCCCAGCCCTAGAACCAGCCAAATTTTGACACAGACTTTAATTTTCATTTAGTTCAAACAATTTTAATTTCCTGTGAGACTTCCTTTCGACTCATAAATTATTTGAAAGCCTATTGTTTAATCTCCAAATACTTGGAGATTTTATTAAAAGTTTTCCATTATTAACTTGTAGTTTAATTTTAGTATTGTCCAAGAACGTACTTTTTAAAAATCTACTAAGGTTTGTTTCATGGTAAATATTCTATGCATACTTCTGTTGTTGGTTAGAGCATTCTATAAATGTTAACTAAGTTAAGTTAGTTGATAGCATTGTTCATGTCATTTTTATCTTTACTGATATCAATAGGTACCAAACATAATTGTGAATCTATTTGTCCTTTCAGATCTATTCTTTTGGTCTCATGTATTTTGAAACTCTTCTGTAAGTACATATGCATTTAAGATTATTATTCCTTCTTCAAGAATTGATGATACTTTATCATTACGTAATGTTTCTATCTCTGATAATATTTCTTGTTCTGAAGTTTTCTTTGATTGTAATTAACATAGATACTCCAATTTTCTTTTGGTTACTGTTTGCATGATGTAGAACAACATTAAGGTTGTGTGTCAACTTGACTGCGTCATGATTCTCTGAGGTCTGGAAGTTATGATGTAATTTGGCAGTTACGTAATAATGTAATCTGCTCCATGATGTGATCCATTATGAGTAGCCAACCAGTGGAAAGGGAGTTTCTTTGGGGGTGAGTCCTGCCAGCAAGGCTCTTACTTTGTTCCAGCAAGACTCTTACTTTGTATTCTACATCCTGATTGTCATCACCTGACCTCCAGTTCTTGCAATTTGAGTTAGAAGTTTACCTGCCAATCTTGGGACTTGTCAGTCTCAGCAATCTGAGAGCCAGCGGACTGTCCTCTGACTTGTTGGTCTTGGGTCTCTCAGTCCCTGTAGCTCCATGAGTCAGGAGTAGCCCCTCCAGCCTGATGCCTGACCAATAGATTTGGGACTTGCTAGCCTCTACAACTGTGTGAACCATTTCCTTTAGATAAATCTCTCATACACACATACACATACGCACACACACACACCCTGCATTCCCTGTCCCCACATATACTTCACTTGTTTTGCTTCTCTAGAGAACTCAGCCTAAGGCATGTGGTATATATTTCTCTATCCTTTTACGTTCAGCCTATCTATATCTTTATATTGAAAGAAGATTTCATATAGACAGTATATAGTTGGATCTTTGTTTCTTTTCTTTTTTTTAATGCAATCTAATTTAACCAGTGTGTTTAGACTACTTTCATTGAATGGGATTATTCATGTGGTAGGATTAAAATCTACAATCTTGGTATTTTTTATTTGAACTATTCTTTTTATTCTCAAATTTTCCTTTTCTGGGGATCTTTGAAAACCTTTATGATTAAATTTATATCTTATTTTGAATTGGTATTTACATCTCTTTTGCAAAAACATGGTTAGTAGTTTACATTATACATTGTAAATAGTTTGATTCTACCTTCAAAAGATACACTGCTTCCTATGTAGTGTCAGAACCATGGAATAGTATATGCCCAATTCACCCTCCCATTTCCTGTGCCATTGTTGTCATTTATTTCACTTCTTGCATACACTATATCTGCTCAACACACTGTAACAAATTTTACTGTAAAACAGGACTTGGAACAAGTTCCTTCCAGTTCAGACCCATGCTGAGAATTTCTACATCCACCCCCAGATATACTGAATCAGAATCTACATTTTAACAAAATTTCCAGGTGATTCTTATGTATAACTCTCTGGGAACTTGTCAGAAATGCAACTTCTCAGCAGGGGTTTTAACTAGAATGAACTGGCTGGAAGCCCTACTTTAAACAGTCATTTAACTATTAGAACAGTCAAATATAAAATAAATACTTTTACTTTAGCATAATTTTAAAACATATTATCTCTAGTGGGGTAGGGAGGAAAAAGCCCCTAAAAAAAAGCATCAGCACCCTAATTCCTAGGATGTCTGGATGGTACCTTATATGGTTAAAAAAGGGGGAGGTATTTGCAGATGTGATTAAGGATTTTGAGTTGGAGAGATTGTTCTGAATTATCCAGATGGCATCGTAAGTGTCCTCATAAGCAGCAGAAGGTGATTTGACACATACAGAGAAGAGATGATGTGAAGTCAGAGTAAACAGATAACTGAAGAAACTAGCCTTGAAGATTACTGTGGCCACAGGCTGAGAAATGCTGGCATCCATCATAAACTGGAAGAGGGAAGGAATAAACTCTTACCCAGAGCATGTCCTTCCCAATACCCTGAATTCAGCACATGATACTCATTTCAGACTTCTGGCCTCCACAACTGTGAAAGAGTAAATCTCTGTTGTTTTAATCCACCTGGTTTGTGGTAATTTTTGAAGAAACCGTAGGAAACTAATGCACTTAGGTTATTGTTTTGCCTGTTTGGTGTTCTCTAAACCTGTTGTTTGTCAAAGATTTTGGAATATTCTTAACTCAAGGTCAACTGATTTCCCTACAGAATAAAGTTTTTGTTCCCTTATGGCAAGTAGGAGTAAAGTCTAGATGTAGTTTCAATATTGGCTTCAGTTTCTGTCCATCCATGAATACCACAGGGAAAGTTTTCTCAGGATTCTCCCTGTCTTACCTTTAAGTTCCTGTGGGA
Source organism: Heterohyrax brucei (assembly GCA_028571685.1). Lineage (NCBI taxonomy): Eukaryota > Metazoa > Chordata > Mammalia > Hyracoidea > Procaviidae > Heterohyrax > Heterohyrax brucei. Next base: position 60,598,732 of record CM053166.1, read on the forward strand.
TTTCACTAGGAAAAGCCTGCTAGAAGGTATGAACTTTCCTATATCAGGAGTCCTGAGGGACTTGACACTCTCATACTAAGCTCATACCCAGCTTTCAGCAATTTGATACCAAAAAAAAAAGCTAAATCTTTTCTCTGGCTTACATGGCATTTGACTGCATCTGTGTCAGGTAAGCAAATGCTAGAGTCCTCTTTTTCCCTAAAGACGCCAGTCTGTCTCTGGGTTTCAAGGTATTTGTTTGCCCTGTAACTTCAATTCTCTCGTGGATTCAAAAAGAAAGGAAAAAAAAAAAAAGAGAAAATCACATTAATTGGAAGATTTTTGTTGTTTTTGTTGTTGTTATGAAAGGATGGCAGCAATGCTTTCTCTAGATCTCTGTATCTCCAAGTTAAAATTAGTGGATGATATCTTTCATCCACTGATTCAGGAATTCAGGTTCCTTCTTTCTCATATGTAATTATTTATACTCAACAGATGACTTTTACTTAGGATAACTTTTAGGTATAAAATTACTGGGTATGGTAGGATGTGTTTCATAGGAAGTATATACAAAGATGATGATTACTACTTTTGAACTTTGTTAGGAAGTACTCTTGTGATCAATGTCAGTATAAGGAAAGGAGGAAAGCAGGAATGGGCAGAGAGAAAAGTCCGACTATGATGGAATCTCCACAAAAGCGTCTGCCAACTTCTTGGGGAGCACTAGAGCAAAGTCAACCCTGAAGAATTGTCCTGAAAAGCAGCATAAAAGCTGGGTCCTTATATACTTGCATCAACAGTCATTGGATATAGATTGGCCCAAAATCAGACCTTAGCAAGCAGGTATCTCCAGCTGAAGGAGGTATATAAAGAACGCTGAGAGCTGAGGACCCATTAATAGGTAGCACACCCAGTAGAGGATTAAGTCTTAAAAGGGGATCTGGGCAGTGCATCATACCTTCTACTGCATTCAGTCAAAGAATATATGTGTGTATACATATATTTATGTATATATATGCACACAGATATGTGTGTGTGTGTGTGTGTAAGTTACATGACTTTTGATAGATATAATCAACTTATTAGGAGCCTTCGCTGCACAGTGGTTAAAGAAGCTTGACTGCTAACTCAAAGTCAGAAGTTTGAACCCAACAGCTCCTCTTTGGCAAAAAAATGTTGCAGTCTGCTTCCCTAAAGATTATAGGCTTGGGGGGACAGGGCCAAGATGGAGGATTAGTCACAAATTCTCCTTGATTCCCTCTAAGAACTAACAGCTAGAAAAGCAATTAAATAGAGCAGAGTAGACATTCTGGGAGCCCCAAGATCAGATATTGGGGTGTGAGATTGGACTAGGTGACAGGAAGGGGATAACTATCTTTATAGCAGGCAAGAAGGCAGCTCAGAGTCCTACTTGTGCTGGTGCAGCAACTGAAAGGCTTATAGATACAGATACCATCTTTGTTAACATGGAGACTGGGACTGGGACTGCTGAGCCTGAAAGCCTCGCAGGGGCTAGCTGCCATGCTGAGCTTCAGTACCTAATTAAGCAGCAACTTTCACAGCAGAGAGGCTGTGCTTAAAACAGTTACATTTAGAGAACCCAGCAGTGGCTGGCAGCTGAGGGTACCAGTGGCCTTCCCCCTTTCTTCTCTGAGCTATGCCAGAGATACTGCTGGCTTAGTACAAGAGAGATGGCTCAGGCAGGATGCCATCTTAGTCAGCTGCGAGGTGGAGTCAGCCACGCCTGAGGGCCCGGCTGGGGCTGGCTGCCATACTGAGAAACAGTGCCTGACTGGACAATGCCCGTACCAGCAGAAAAGCTGCTTTTAAGACATCCATACCAACAGAACGTAGTGGCGGCTGGCAGCTGAGTGTGGCAGCACCCTTACCCCCTCCTTCTTTGAGCTGCATCATAGCATCTGCAGACATAGCCCCTCAGAGACTGCACAAGTAGGTCATCATCTTTGTCAGCTATGAGGTGCAGCCTGCCACCCCTGAGGGCCCAGCTGGTACTGGCTGCTGCTGGACAGCACCTCTCTCAGCAGAAAAGCAGTTCTGAAGAAAATCACATCTAAAGAATGCAGCGGTGGCTTGCAGCTGAGTGTGGCTGCATCATTTCCCCCTCCCCTCATGGAACCACACCATAGGGTCTGCTGATGGGCCCACAAGAGACTCCATAAGTATGGCACTGTCTTTGTCAGCCAGGAGGTGGAACCTGCCACCCATGAGGGCCTAGCTGCTATCAGCTGCCCCTGGACAGCATCTCTCTCAGCAGAAAAGCAGTTTTTAAGATAAGCACATCTAGAGAATGCAGTGGTGGCTGGCAGCCAAGTGTGGTGGCACCCTTCTCTTCTCCCTTCTCTGAGCTGTAGCTTAGTGTCTGCTGGTATGAGTCTGGAGAGTCAACACAAGTAGGTCACCAATTTTATCAGCCAAGATGTGGGACCTGCCATCTCTGAAGGCCCAGCTGAGGCCAGCTGCCAAGCTGAGCAGCATCATGGGGCTGGACATCTCTGTCATCAGAGAAGTTGTACGTAAGTCAGCCACATGTAGAGAATGCAGTGGCAGCCGGTGGCCGAGTCCAGCAGTGCCCTTACTCCTTCTTAGAGCTAGACCATAGCTTCTGTTGGTGCAGTACTAGAGAACCTGAACAGCTTTTGATGGTGTGAAGACAACAATCGATATCTAACTATTTAAAGAAGCAGACCACTGTGGCTCCAGAAAACTCCAAAAGCAAAGAATCAAAAAGCTTCCTAGACAAAAAAGCCTTCCTAAAATTATCAGAGGTAGAGTACAAAAGAATCATGTACAGAGCCCTTCTAGAGATTAAACAAAGTGCATCAGAACAAAATGAAAAACTAAGTAAGCTATATGAACTGCTAGAATATCAACAAACAGAAATTCAGCAAATCAATAATAAAATTACAGAGTTAGTTAATTCAGTGTAAAGCCAAAAAAACAGCACAGAGGAAATGGAATGCAGAATTAGCAAGACTGAAGATAAAGCAGCTGACACCAGCATTTATGAGGAGAAATCAGATAAAAGAAACAACAAAAATGACGAAGCATTAAGAAGCACATAATACTCTATTAAGAGGAACACTCTGTGAGTAATTGGAGTTCCTGAACAGGGAGGGACAGCAGAAAATACAGAGAGAATTGTTGAAAAGCTGCTGACAGAAAACTTCCCTGACATCATGAAAGAAAAGGACATAGTTATTCAAGATGCTTATCCAACTCCACAAAAGGTAGATCCCAGAAGAAAGACATTAGTATAAGAGATAGTATAATCAAGCTTAATAAAATGAAGTATAAGGAGAGGTTCTGAAAGGCAGCTAGGCTTAAGTCAAAACTACTGTACAAAGGGAAGCCTTGTAGATTGTTGTCTGACTTCTTGGCAGAAACCATGTTGGGAAGAAGGCAGTGGGATGGCACATATAAAGTCTTGAAGGAGAAAAATTACTAACCAAAAATTATATATCTTGCAAAATTGCCTCTCAGATATGATGGTAAAATTAAGACATTCTCAGAAAAACAGAAGCTTAGAGACTTCACAAAAAAACAAACCAAAATTACAAGAAATAATGAAAGAAGCTCTTTGATTGAAAATCAAAAACATCAGATGTATACTTAAGAATGCAATGCAGGACACAGGATCCAGAGCCTTACTCAGGGAAGTCATAAAGCTTAATCAAGCCAAAATATTAAAAATAAGGAAACAGAGATCTTAACAAGTAAACTATGACATTGTGACACTACAGAAAGGGATATATTACAGTATTTATAACCCTTTTAGATGGAGAGCAAGTTAAGGAGATATACAGAAGTTGAAGATTGGTTTAACCTTAGAACATTAAGGAAGAACAAAAGGATATCTGCAAAGCAAACTAACAATACTACATATCAAAACAACAGATACAAGACCAACATTAAAAAAGGATGAACAGAAAACCCATAAAGAAAAACCACCCGGAACAGAATATTAAGTGGAACAAAGAAATCATCAATGACACAAAAATAAATACACCAAAGTGACAATACTAAATACATGTTTATCAGTAATTACAATGAATGTAAATGCATTGAATATTCCAAAAAAGAGACAGAGAGTAACAGGTTGTATCAAAAAACATGATCTGTCTATATGCTGCTTACAGGAAGCACACCTTAGACACAAAGATACAAACAAACTGAAAATCAGAGGATATAAAAATATATACCAAGCTAACAACATGCAATAAAGAGCAGGAGTGGCAACACTAATCTCAGATAAAATAGATTTTAAAGTAAAATCCACCACCATGGACAAGGATGGTCACTACTTATTGCTTTAAGATTCAATGTATAAGCAGGATATAACAATATTAAATATTTATGCATCCAACACCAGTGCATCTAAATACATTGAAGAAACATGGACAACACTGAAAAATGAGACAGATCACTCCACAATAACAGTAGGAAACTTCAACACTCTACTTTCAGTAAAAGACACATCATCCAGAAAAAAGCTCAATAAAGGTACAGAAAATCTTATCACAGCAATCAATCAACTAGACTTCATTGACAGATATAGAACTTTTTGGCCAACAACAGGTAAGTATACCTTCTTTTCCAATGTACATGGAACATTCTCCAGAACAGACCATGTATTAGCCCGTAAAGCAAGTCTCAACAAAATCCGAACCACTGCATTATAGCAAAGCATCTTCTTGGATCATAAAGCCATAAAAGTTGAAATGAGTAGCAGAAGAAACATGGGTAGAAATTAAAACTCATGGAAACTTAACAACACCTTGCTCAAGAATTCATGATTTACAGAAGAAATCAAACATGCAATAGAGAAGTGGATGGAATCAAATGAGAATGAAAACACATCCTACCAGAACCTATGGGATACAGCAAAAGCAGCACTCAGAGTCAATTTATTATTATTAATGTACACATGTGGAATGAAGAAAGGGCCCAAAAGAAAGAATTAACCCTACAACTTGAACAAGTAGAAAAGCCAGTCAAGCCAAGTGCCTTAAGAGAACAACAAAAGAATGCCTTGGCACCAGAAGAAAAGAGATAATAAAAATGAGAGCAGCACTAAATGAATTATAGAATAGAAAAACAAAACAATTAACAAACTCGAAGCCGGTTTTCTTGAAAAGATCAGCAAAATTAATAAACCAGTGGTTACACTCACAAAACAAAAACAGGAAAGGAAACAAATAGCCTGAATAAGAAATAAGATGGGAGATGTCACAACAGACTTAACTGAAATTAAAAGTATAATAACAGAACACTGCAAAACACTGTACTCTAACAGACTTAAAAACCTAGAGGAAATGGACAAGTTTCTAGATTCACATCACCTATCAAAATTATTACAAGGAGAAGTAGAACAACTTAATAAACCCATCACAAAAGAAGTGACTGAAAAGGTAATCAAAGAACTACCAACCAAAACAATTCCGGACCCAGAAGGCTTCATTGGAGAATTCTACTAAACTTTTAGAGAGGAGTTAATTGTAATATTACTGACACTATCTCACAACATAGAAAAGGACAGAATACTCCCAAATTCATTCTATGAAGCCAGCAGAACCCTGATACCAAAGCCAGGGCAAGATTCCATATAAAGTGGATATTACAGACAAATATCACTCATGAGCCTAGATGGCAAAAATCCTCAACAAAATTCTAGCCAATAGAATTCAAGAACATATCAAAATAATAATAATAATAATTTATCATGACCAAGCTTAATTTTTTCCAGGGATGCAGGACTGGTTCAACATCATAAAAACAAATAATGTTATCGACCACATAAATAACACAAAGGATAAGAATCACCTGACTTTGTCAATTGATGCAGAAAAGGCATTTAAGTCCAATACCCATGCATGTTAAAAACTCTCAGCAAAATAGGAATAGAAAGGAAATTCCCCAATGTTATAAGGGTCATCTACACAAAGCCAACCACCTACATCATCCTGAATGGAGAGAGACTGAAAGACTTCCTCCCAGAGAATGTGAACTAGACAAGCATGTCCACCATCACCACTTCTATCGAACATTGTGCTAGAGGTTGCCAGAGCAATCAGACAAGACAAAGAAAAAAAAGGGCATCCTCATTGGTAAAAAAAGAACTAAAAATACCCCTATTTGCAGACGATATGATCGTGTACACAGAGAATCCTAAAGAAGCCATAATCAAACTACTGTAAGTAATAGAAGAGTTCAGCAAAGTATCAGGGTGTAAGAGAAACAAATAAATCAGTAGGATTCCTTACACCAAAAAAGAAATCACCAGAGAAGAAATCACCAAATCAATATCATTTACTGTAGCCCTCCCAAAAGATAAAATACCTAGGAGTAAATCCAAGCAGAGGAGAGACCTATACAGAGAAAATTGCAAGACTTTACTGCAAGAAACCAAAACAGACATACCTTGCTCATGGATAGGAAAACTTAACATTGCGGAAATATCTATTTTACTCAAAGTGATCTACATATACAATGCAATCCCTGTACAAATTCCAGTGTCTTTGTCTTCTTGTTTTTTTATTGTGATTAAGTGAAAGTACACAATCCAAATCAGTTTTCCATGCCTGCCTATCTCCAGCTCTATTGTACTCCTTGTCCTGTGTCAGCACACTCCTTCTTTTGTTTCATACTTGTCATATCCTCTTAACAGTCTCCTGCCTCCTCCTCTCCACCCTCTTCTCTCTCATCTAGAAAGAGACCAGTAGGACAGCATCCTATAAATGCATAGAACTTAAAAGCTAGCAAGCTTTTGGTCCCAACTCTTTCAGAACAGATGATCACCGAGAACAACAAAGACACAAGGAAAAAGAGCCCAGGAGACAGAAGGACCCATGTGAATGTAGACAGTATCATCATGTGGCCATAAGAACCAGATGGTGCCCGGCCATCACCAAAGACAGCTGTGATGAGGCACACAATATTGAGTCCCTGTGGCAACTCTTCAGACAAAAATGGACTAGACTTAGGGACACAATGTGTCTATATGGTGTGTGTACTTTATGATTCCAGTGTCATTTTTTAATGAGATGGAGAAGCAAGAAACCCATTTTGTTTGGAAAGGGAAGAAACCCTAGATAAGTAAAGCACTATTGAAGAAGAGGAACACAGTGGGAAGCCTCACACTACCCGACCTTAAAACCTATTATACTGCCAAGGTTGTCAAAACAGCCTGGTAGTGGTACAAAAAGAGACATATAGACCAATGGAACAGAACTGAGAACCAAGAAATATCACCCCTCTCCTATGAACAGTTGATATTTGACAAAGTCCCAAAGGTTGTAAACTGGGGTAAAAACAGTCTATTTAACAAATGATGTTGGTAAAATTGGATATCCATCTGGGGAAAACAAAACATAACAAAACCTGAAACAAGACCCATGTAGCACATCTTACACAAAACTAACTCAAAATGCATCAAAGACCTGAATATCAAACCTAAAATGATAAAAATCATGCAAAAAAAGGAACAACAAGAAAGTTCTAATACACAGCTTAGACAGACTACAAAATCTGAGCAACAATGCATAAACAACAGAGGAGAAAACAGATAAATGGGAACTACTGAAAATCAAGTACGTATGCTCAACCAAAAACTTAATCAAGAGAGTTAAAAGACTACCTATAGAATGGGAAAAATATTTGGCAACTGCCTGTCAGATCGATGTCTGATTTCCATAAGCTACAAGGTTCTGCAAAATATCAAGAAGAAAAAGGTAAACAACCCATTTAAGCGACAGGCAAAAGAGATGGACAGACACTTCACGAAAGAAGACATCCAGGCAGTCAAAAGACACGTGAGGAATGCTCACAATCATTAGCTATTAGAGAAATCAAAACTACAATGAGACACCATCTCACACCAAGAAGGTTGGCAACACTCAAAACCGCAAAATAACAAATGCTGGATAGGCTGTGGAAAGATTGGAACTCTCTTATGCTGCTTGTGGGAATGCAAAATGGTACAAGTTCTTTGGAAAGCGATTTGGCACTTTTTTAAAAAGGTAGAAACAGAAATACTATGATCTAGCAATCCCATTGCTTGGAATATATCGTACAGAAATAAGGGTGGTCACATGAACAGATACATGTACACCAATATTTGGTGCAGCACTGTCCACAATAGCAAAAAGATGGAATCAACCTAGGTGTCCAACAGATGAGTGGATACACAAATTATGGTACATATACATAATGGAACACTATGCAATGATAAAGAACAATCATGAGTTCAGGAAGCATCTCATAACCTGTTTTCAATTATAGGACATTATGCTGAGTAAAATCAGCTGCAGAAGGATAAGTATTGTATGAGACCTCTGCTATAATGACTTAAAAATGGACTTATGTTTGGAAGACTCTTTGATAGCTAGGAAGATGGGGAGGGAGGGAGAGCATTGTTCATAGATTAGATAGTTGATAGCAGTCTGGTTAGGTGAAGGGAGTGACAGCGTGCATTAGAGGGCCGATCAGCATAACTGGACTACACCATAAACTGAAAGATTTTCTAAACTCAACCCAACATTTCAAAAGATAGAGTAGTAGGGACAGAGGTCTGGGAATCATGTTTCAGGGGACATCAAGTTCAATTGGCATAACTAGTCTTTTGCTAAGAAAAGCTTCTGCACGCCATTTTGGTGAGTGGCATCTAGGGTCTTAAAAGCTAGCAAACTGCCATCTGAGGAACACCAAATGATCCCAACCCATCTAGAACAGATGACAACCAAGAATATCAAAGACATGAGGAAAAATGAGCCCATGAGACAGAATGACCCGTATGAATGGGAGACTGCATCAGCAGGAGACCAGAAGAACTAGATGGTGCCTGGCCACCCTAAAGGCAGCTGTGATAGGAGACACAATGTAGAGTCCCTGATATAGCACAAGAAAAAATGGTATGCACTTCAAGAGCTCTACTAAAATACCAGAATTGGTAGTCTGGCAGCCTGGAGGGTCTTCTGGGAACATGGTCCCTTGACTTGTTCCTGGCCCTGACCTGAAACCAGTACTGGGGTCAACTCTTCAGGCAAGAATGGAGTGGACTCGGGAACACAGTGTGAGCATATGGCATGTGCACTTTATGGTTTTATACATTTATAGGAGGCTGTCCTACTGGTTTCTTTCTAGATGGGAGAGGAGAGGATGGAGAGGAGGGATACTAGAAGAGTGAAAAAGAGGAGTGTGTTGTTAGAGGGTGAGGAGAGCAGATTGAGTTGCAGATAGGCTGGCATGCAAAATTGATTTGGATTATATACTTTCACTTAATCATAATAAATAATAAAAAAATATTTGAAACAAATAAAGCCACAAATTTCCAGCCCCTCATCAAAAAAAAAAAAAGAAAGAAGATTATAGGCTTGGAAACCTCACAGGGCAGTTCTACTCTGTCCTATAGGGTCACTATTATGTGGGATTGACACAACAACAATGGGTTTAGCCAAATTATCCACAAACGTTTTGCCACAAAAGGTGTACTTAACCTCCTATACTTAGTTATTTTATCTGTAAAATGTTGCTGTTATGTGCCGCTGAGTCAGTTCGAACTCATAGCAACTCTATGTGCAACAGAATGAAATGATATCCAGTCCTGCACCATTGTCAAAGTTGTTAAGCTTGAGCCCAAATTGTTCCTGTCACTGTGTCACTCCATCTCATTGAGGGCCTTCCTCGTTTTCACTGACTCCCTACTTTACCAAGCCTGATGTCCTTCTCCAGGGACTGGGCCTCCCTCTGATAACATGTCCAAACTATGTGAGAGGAAGTTTCACCATCGCTGCTTCTAAGGCACATTCTGGCTATATTTCTTCTAAGACAAATTTGTTAATTCTTCTAGGAGCTGATGGTAAAATAAAATAATAAAAATATCTCTCTCATACAGCTGTTGTGACAATTAAATGAGTTCATTCTTACACAGCGCCTTGTACATGTTGCTTTGTTGTTAGGTACTATTGAGTTTATTTTCTACTCATAGGGACCCTCTCCAACAACAGAACTGCCTCCTAGCACTTTTTACAGTGTAGTATCTAGAGAGCAGGTCATCAGGTCTTTCTCCCCTGGAGTAGCTAGGTGGATTCAAACTGTCAACCATTTGGTTAGCAGCTGAGCACTTAAACATTGTGCCACAAGGGGTCCTGCCTAATATACGCTAAACACTAAATGCTGGCAGTGTATTTTGCACTACTACCAGTAATACATTAATGAATATCTGTTTTCTAGAGTCGAATCAGACTCGATGGCACTTGGCTAGCACCCTAACTGGCCACTGGGTATTTTCATTACATATGAAAATATCCAATTTGACATCTATCATGACATTTTATTGATCCCTTTATTTCTTCTTTTCTGGGTGATATGCTTATGTCACTTGCCTATTTTCTATTAGAATGTTATTTTTTCTTATTAATTTCTGAGCATGCTTTTTAATATATTTAGGATGTTGTTGTGTGCTGTTAAGTTGATTATGATGCATAGTGATCCTGTAGGACAGAGCGGAACTATCTCATAGGGTTTCCAAGGAGCAGCTGGTAGATTTGAACTGTTGAACTTTTGGTTAGCAGCCATTTACAAGTCATATAAATCATAAGTTAGAAACATATTTCCAGTTTTCTGTTTACCTTTTAGCTGAAGTTAAATTATTATACATTTACCTACCTCCTGGAAAAGCCTAACTAGTAGATCAATGTCCACCAAGGAGCCCTGGTGGTACAGTGTTCAAGCATTCAGCTGCTAATCAAAAGGTTGATGGTTCAAACCCATCAGCAGCACATGTGAGAAAAGATCTGGCAATCTGCTCCCATAAAGATTGCAATCTAGGAAATCTTACGCGGTAGCTCTATTTTTGTCACATAGTGTTGCTGTGAGTCAGAATCAACTGACAGCACCTGATGATAATACTGAATCAATGCCAAAATGATATTAATGATGATTATAACAAAAAACCCAGTGCCATCAAGTCAACTTTTGCTCATAGCAACTTTATAGGTCATAGTAGAACTGATTATAACAAAGATGTTACTTAATATTAACTAATATCTGCCGAGTACATCCTATGCTAGGATGTTTAGATATACTCATTCATTCATACATTTTCTTATTTAACCTTGATTTATTTAGTACCACACAAATCTATGATGTGAGAAGTTCTATTATGCCTACTTCATAGATGAATAAATTGAAAATTACAGAGATTAAATATGTAGCTCAAAGCTGGTAAGGGTAGGGCTAAGATTGAAACTGTTAGATTCCAAAGATCTGTTAGATTCCAAAGGCAGCATTTCCCAAGATGTTGTTATTGTTAGATTCTCAAGTTGATTCCAACTCATTGTCACTCTGTGTACAACAGAATGAATCATTGCTTGTTCTTGCATCATCCTCATGGTTTGGTGTGCTTGAGCCCGTTGCTGCAGCCATTGTGTCAATCCATCACATTGAGGTTTTTTTGCTGAACATCTACTTTAACCTTCTCCAGCGACTGGTGCCTCTTTATTTTTTTATTTTTTAGATCCCTCTTGATAACATGGCCAAAGTATCTTGCCATTTCTTGCTTCTAAAGAGCATTATGGATGCACTTCTTCCAAAACATATTTGTTCATTTTTTTGGCATGCTTTGTGAAATACTATCCCATGAGATATTTACTATACACACACATACATGCAAAAATATCACACTCATGGTGTATAGTGAAATGATATGGAAGAGTCTTGAATATCTTATACTACAAACAATCTATAAATATTAGCATATGAAAAACTAAAGGGACATGTTAGGAAAGAAACTTGTCAAACTTGTTTAATCATTATTTCCTCAAAATTATTTCATCATGGATCTTTTATTTCTCATTACACCTACTAACCTACTGTGGAAATAGTGCTCTATTTCACACAGTTTAGGAAATATCATATTGTGCTTCTCAACCTGTCAACGAGAGGAGCCTTCAGTGCTGAGCTATCTGGATGCTGTTCACTTATTTACATTCAGATGAAAACAAAGAGAATCATCTAATCAAACTAGCTGGTGACTCAAAGTGGGGGAAGAAAAGCTGCTACATGAGATAGCAGAATAAGGATTTAATAATTTGGAACAATGGACAAAAGCAAATAAGATAAAATCTGACAGGGAAAAATATATACTCCTGTAGCCGGGTTAAAACAAAAATCAATAACATGAGCACGATTCAGAAAGAAACTTGATTTCACAGTAGTTTTGTGTGAGGAAGCCTGGGAGATTTAATTGATCACAAATCCAATAAAAAGCAAGTGAAATACATCCAGTTTCTTCATACATCCAGGTAACTTCAGTGTTAAACATGTGTTAATAATGACGTGGAGTTCAGAGTGGCAGAAACTGGTATCCATTCCCCTGGCCTCTACGTTGGATAGAAGGTATCTGGAAGATTGCGATATTCCCGCAAAGTATTTCACAGCAGACACTGAATGAATGACAATCCAAAATCCTGTCAGTTGATGTTGATTTAATCAGTAAGGAATCCAGCAGCTGCCACATTTTGAGCTATGAGAGAAACAATTCATTATGTTTAGTTCTGACTAGATTTGGGTTGGAAACCCTGGTGGCATAGTGGGCTAAGTGCTATATCTGCTAACCAAAAGGTCAAAAGTTCAAATCTGCCAGGAACTCCTTGGAAACTCTATGGGGCAGTTCTACTCTAACTTTTAGGGTTGCTATGAGTTGGACTCGACTCAATGGCAGTGGGTTTATTGGGGCTGAGTAGTCCCAGGATGATGCTAACGGTTAACATTCTCAGCTGCTAACTAAAAAGTTGAAGGTTTGAAACTACCTAGTGGTACCTCAGAAGAAAAACCTGGAAACCCACTTCCAAAAACTATCAGCCCTTGAAAACGTCAAGGAGCACAGTTCAACTCTGGCACACAAGGGGTCTACATGAGTTGTAGTTGATTCAAAAGCAGCTGTTTTTTTTAGGAGGGATGAATGATTTTACTGGATATATTTTGTTTGCCTCTTACTTGTTCTCCATCCCTTTCCATTGTGCTTTGTATCCTTGGAGGATTCCTGCACTCTTTTGGTCAATGTGAGACACCAGGAGGAGACTAGAAGGTAGGAGGAGGGTGAACTGGGATATTGCCTTTGTTGATTTGCTATTGGTTTGCTACTGGGACAGAGGGATGCTTTGTTCCTCTACCTGCTGGGTGGCCCTTTCCTAAAGTTTCAGCTACTCCCTCTGGCTTTAGGTAAACTTTACTTCCCCTTAACCCTCAGGTTTTCTACCTCTGGGGTGCTCCTCAGCTTTCATGAAACTACACACATTTTTATAAATCATTCATTTAATCTACTCTCCTCAATTACCCTGTGTGAGCAAGAGACCTGTTTCTTGCTGGGAGCAGGCCTGAACTGAAGCCAGAATGACTGATTGTCTTTGAATATTTTGAGGGCTGGATTAAGGGGAAGACAGTGAAATTAAGACAGTTAGAGTGTTAAAATTACAGGAAAATTGGATTCATGTACTCAATAATCATTCAACTAATCTTATCAAGACTTTACCATGTGCCAAAGACTGTGGTGAACATTAAACAGCACTCTATAAGCTTGTAATAAAGAGATCTAATCTAGGCTAGAGTTCAGGAAGGCCTCCTGGAAAAGGACTTACAAAATAAGAAGGAAATACTGGGAGAAGAGAGGAGAATCTGGGCAGGAATGTTCCAAGCAGAGGACATTAGAGAAGAGAAAGCTGGAAGTGAGAGAAGGAGGTTCATTCAAGAAAGTGAAAGGTCCCGGGTGCTAGAGCTTCTCTCTTACAGGTGGGTGAGGAGAGAGTACCAGGGATGAGGCTGAGAGGCGAGAGGCTTAGCCATCAGGGCTGTTGTGAATATGGCTTAATCCAAGGGAACATGGTAATCCCTGGACAGTTATAAAGCACAGGTTGTTATTGCTTTCCGGTCATTCTAATTTATGGTGACCTTATGTGCAGCAGAACAAAGTTCCTCAGTCCTGCACCATCGTCATGATTGTTGGTGCATTAGAGTACATTGCTGCAGCTATTTCAACCTAAGGAGCCCATCTTCCAGCATTGTACTGAGTTACATTTTGTTGTCATCCATAGGGTTTTCATTGGCTAATTTCCAGATTGACATAGTGGCTGCAACAATGGACTCAAGTGCAAAAGTAGTTGTGAGGATAGTGCAGGACTAGGTAGTATTCAATTCTGTTGTACATAGGCCAATATGAGTTGAAACTGACTCAGTGGCATTTAACAACAACAGTTTTCAGAAGTAGATCACCTGGGCTTTCTTCCTAGTATGTCTGGGTCTAGAAGCTCTGCTGAAACTTGTCCACCATAGTTGACCCTGCTGATATTTGAAATACCCGTGGCATAGCTTCTAGTATCACAGTAGCATGTACACCACCACACTATGACATACTGACACATGGGTGGTGATAAACCAGGGGAAATTATCAATAAGATTTTGTCTTTCCATTGCAGATCAAAGAAAGGAAGGATGTCCAAGAACCAACGCTGTTCAGGTATCAGTCAAGGTGCCTTGCCAAAGAAAGAGAAGCCAGTTCCTAGAAACATCCAAGCAAAGTGTGAATGACAACTCCAGGATATTTTCAAAGGGAAAACTGCATAGAGTGGGAGACTGGCCTAGCAACCGTCTGTTTCATTCTAATTCTGCAAATTCTGAGACTACTCTGGTGGGGTCCCCATGCTCCACTGTGTGTTGAAGGATGTAGAGGTTTAAAAATTGATTCACTGACATCCAAAATTGTAAGCGAAATGTCATTATTTTTTCTCCTAGCCCTTCCCCTTGGGCCTAGAAGGCAGGATGAAAGTCCAGACCCTAGCCATTTAGAGTACACAGGGCTTTAGTGTTCATGTTCTTTTATCTTTCTAGATGACACAATGGCTCTGACAGCATCTGACCTTCAGGCCTCCAAAGAGTTGGTCTCATATCCTAGGATGTTAGACAAATTTACTATTATTTTTTGTTTTTGTTTATTTTAAAATTAAACCCCTCAAAAACCAGGAAGCACATATCTCAGGTCCTGGGTCAGGGCCAACTTTGGTCACAGTGGAAGCAGGGCAAGGTCTGAGGGCTATGACGGTGTCATTGAGCACAGAGGTCCTCTTGTTTTGGGGACTGGACTGATCTCTGTGTGACAAGGCAGCTGTGTGAAAATGCCAAGGCTGGCTTGATAATTATAGAAGCCGTCTCATTACACTTGAATGGGGGCCAAGATATGACCCCACCAGTGAGGAAAGTGTGAGGTAGCAAAACTGGTGCTGTTTAGGGCAAGTTGGCATTTGCAGCCAGCAGGCATACATGAGGTGTGCCAGAGAGCCCACTTTCCCGTTCCCTGTTGACAAGTGCCCCGAATGCCAGCTTCTGATCTTCGGACTCAGTCAACGTCTTTGTTCCTAGCCAAGCTGCAGTAAACACAGAAGCTTTGTCAGAGGGCTCAATCTTCTTGTCAATATTCCACTCAACTCCTGTTCCCATGGACTCATATTTCTGACCTATTACATATGCATGCCTCTTTTTCCCAATCCCTGGAATGGATTCATTTTCCTTAACACTTGAAGTCTAGAAATTTTTAATCAGACTCAGTGCAATCTCTGCTGTCTGACTACAGTGACACCAGAAGTAGCCTGGTTTTCCAGCTTCTTCAGGTGAGGAAGGATTTATTTTGGATGAAGCATCCATTAGCAAAAGATAATTTAAAAATGATCGATCTGCACAGAGTCTTAGCAACTCGAACAAGAGCCCTAGATAGGTCATCCTAACCATGCCAGGATCACTGGGCCAGCAGCAGGGCACCATCATGGAAAAGAGTCTCAAGAAGGAAGGAAGATACTTCCAGCCAACATGGCACCATAGACAGAAGCACCACATAATCTCTCCACAGCAAAGACTCAAAAAACTAAGTAACGCAGACACAAGCATCAACCCTGGAATGGAAGCGTCAAATATAAAGATCTCAGCCAAAAATCAAAGGGAATAAGAAACTGACAAAAAACAGAGTAAGAAGACAAAGTTTCCAGTCAGCTAACCAAGAACAAATTTGCCATCTTGAATGCCTGTCAGAGATCAGCAGACAGGAAGTAAGGGAAAGCAGATTTACAGAGGTCTCAGGAGAGGACAAAGCATGTGGCAGCAAGCAAGGCACATTTACCCACTCCCTACCTTCTCCCAGCCTGCTCTACCTCTGAGACTTCCTGGCTAGCTGTGGTGGCTCAACCAGCCAGAAATTGCAGTGTCTGTGTGTCATGGATTGCATTCTGTCCCCTCAAAAATGTACATGCTGATTTGACTTGGCAATGAGTCCCAATACGGTGCAATTTCTCCCATGTGTTGTGAATCCTGCTTCTGTGACGTTGAGGAGGGACAATGGACGGCAGTTGTGTTGGTGAGGCAGGACTCAAGTTACCAGCTTGTGGGATATAAGGAAGAGAAGTGAGCAGAGTAAGTTGCCACCATAAAGGCAACACCAAGAGCAGAGCACGTCTTTTGGACCTGAGGTTCCTGTGCCGAGATGCTTTCATTGAATTTGGGCTTAGCCCACTAGCCAAGCCAAGCCAAGTGCCGTCGAGTCGGATCCAACTCATGGCGACCCTACTAGACTGTCATAATTTATCCCACTGAATGGATTTGTAACTCATGAATAGATGTGTGGCTTAAGGACAGTGACAATAAATTTTTTTTCATGAAGCCTTCCACTCATGGTATTTTCTGTTAGAGCAGTATCAGGTAACTAAAACATCGTGTCTCTTGGATTCCCCACATTACTACTGGAGATTGGCAGATAGGGAGTATGAAAAACCACATTCAGGAGCTTCCAAGCACCATAGCTGAGCAACTGGCCCCGCTCATCAGACAAAGCCAAGCCAAGGCCCTGCTCATCGGACAAAGAGGTAAAAAAATATCCTGATCACAAATGAGCAAACAATGAAGAAGCAGAGCCTGCTTGCTCTGACATGAGTAAATAAAACAAAAAAGCAGGATGAAACGAACAGATTTACAATAAAAAAAGAAAGAAAGAAAGAAAGAAATTAACTACTGAATGGACCAAAGACAGCAGGCAATATCAAAACATATTTAAAAAAAAAAAATCCAGGACAGGAAACTTCTAGTAGGTGTCCATAAGAAAACACCAGATGACTTTCCAGTAGAAGAAAAAACACTAGAATTACCTGACAGGGAATTCAGATCTCTGATATTCAGAGCTAACCAAGAGTTGAAGCAAAAAAAGAAGACAAAAATAAGGAAAAAAATAGACAAATATATGGGAAAAGCAGGCAAATTCATGGAGGAATTCATGACAACAATATAGGAACAAAACACAAAAATAAATCACAACTAGAAATCATATAAAAACAACAATTAGAAATCTAAAAGATAAAAAACAACATTTCAGAAATGGACAATGTCATGAAAGGGTTGAGGAGCAGGTTTGAAATGATGGAACACAAGATCAGAGAAATTGAAGATAAACACTTGAATACATCTTTGAGAAAAAATGAAGAAGTTAGATGAAGAAACCCTGAGAATTATGTGTGATGCAATCAAAAGCAAAATAGGGAGAGAACAGAGAGGATCACTGAAGAATTACTGCAAGAAAACTTACCTGATACCATGAAAGATGAAACGCTGACCATCCAAGGAGTTCAATGAACCCCAGATTGGATGGAACCTAAAAGAAAATCAATAAGGCATATCATAATTGCACCCACTAAAGCCAAAGACAGGGAAAACATTCTGAGAGCAGCTCGAGAAAAACAAAAAGTTGCATACAGAGAAGAAACAGTAAAACTAAGCCTTGATGATTCAGCAGAATCCATGCATACAAGCAGGCAATGGGATCATAATAAATAAAACCTAAAAACAACAAAGCAAACAAAAAACTGCCAACCAAGAATAATATATCCTGAAAAACTCTCATTCAAATATGATGATGAAATAAGGACATCTCCAGACAAACAGAAATTAAGGGAATATTTAAAACCAAGCCAAACCTACAAGAATTATGAAAAAGAGTCCTTTGGTCTCAGAACAATGTCATGCCACAGCCTGAATCTAGGATGCAAAATTGTATCAGCCAGATACCAACCTAGGGAATGAACTCTCAAGTATTGTCCAAAGTCAAAAGAGTTGTAAGGGAACCAGAGAGAATGTATAGCCATTTGGCTAGGCCATGATTCTGTGACATTGTGTGATGTTCCTATATTTTGTAAATTCTGCTTCTATGACGTTAATGAGGGAGGATGGGTGGCAGTTGTGTTGGTGGGGCAGAAGTCAAATGTGTAAGACTGTATTGTGCCATGAGGCAATCTCTTGGGATATAAGAGAAATAAGCTAGCAGAGAGATTTGGGAACCTCATACCATCAGAAAAGAAGCAATGCTCGGAGTAGAGCAAGTCCTTCGAAAAGGATCCAGAGTCCCTGTGCCTCAGAAGCTCCCAGTCCAAGGGAAGATTGAAGACAAGGACCTTCCTCCAGAGCCAACAGAGAAAGACTTCCTCTGGAACTGAAGTCCGCAATTTGGAATTATAGCCTACTGGACTGATAAAATAAAGTTTCTCTTTTTAAAGCTTACGATATTTCTGTTATAGCAACACTAGATGACTAGCACAATAAATATGAAACCTTGAAAGAAAAAAAAATTTGCCAACCAAGAATAATATACCCTGAAAAACTCATTCAAATGTGATGGTGAACTGAGGACATTTCCAGATAAACAGATATTAGAGGAACGTTTAAAAAGCGAGCCAAACTTACCACAATTATTAAAGAGAGTACTTTGGTCTGAGAACGGACAATATCCGACCACATGGCCTGAATCTAGGGTGCAAGGTTGTATCAGCCATATGCCAACCTAAGAAATGAATTCTCAAGGTCTATTCAAAGCCGGAAGAATTACAACAGGGAACTAGAGAGGTTAAACTATAAATGACAACAATAGAAGAGGGTATAAATGGTGTAGATACAGAACTTCCTAATGGAGTTGAAGGTAATGCACCACCAACTAACAAGAGACTAGTTCAAATCTAGGAAGACAACAGTAAACTTCAAGATCACCACAACGAAAATTAACAAACTTACCAAAATAAAGAAGGAAAATAAAAAGTCTCAATAAAGACAAAAGCTAAAAAAACAAAAGAAATGAAAAAGACCTCTGCAAACCAAAGGAATTCAGCACAGAAGAGTAAGAATAACAAAGAAAATGTCAACATTACAAAAGGACAGCAATAATATGCTGTTTACAAGGATCTGCCTTAATGGCACTTGGCTTGGCTGGTCAAGAGACATATCTTGGAAACAAAGATGCCTGGTACTGATACAACAACACGTACACTGACCAATGGAACTTAATTGAAAACCCAGATGTAAATCCATCCACCTCACCTGATCTTTGAGGAGGGCCCAGTATCCATCAGTTGGGAAAAGGACAGCATTTTTTAGCAGATGGGACTGGCAAAACTGGATGTCATCTCATAACATGAAGCAAACGAGAGGTCATAATGCTGAGTGAAATGAGTGAATCTCAGAGGGACAGGCGTTGCATGAGACCCCTACTATGAAAAGTCATGAAAAAGTTTACACATAGAGAGAAACAATATTCGATGGGTTACCAGGAAGGGGAAGAGTGGAGATGGAAAAAAATTTCTTTAAGTAACAAAAAATAAATACAAAGGAAGGAAGGAAGGAGTTGAGGTGGGAGTAGCCACCATGAAGGGCAGTGAAGCAAAGTGAAGTGAATGTGCAAGGTTTAATTTTCTTCTTGCAAAATGTTTATCAAAAAATAGCTCCTTCTACTGGCATTTTTGCTTTTTCCAGTAGTGGTGAAGAAGTATAGTTTTATGTAACACTCGTAATAGGGAAAGTAGAACAGTGACCCTGTGAAAATTATAGCATTAAAAGTAATAAGCCTGCCATTGACAATAAAGCACACGGATACCATGCTGTGCTACCTTGAGCATAAAGGTGACATTTTTACAGTTATTCCTATCATGACTTTTCCAACTGCAACTGCATTTTGAACATCATGCTCTCACACAGAAATTCTTTCTAAAGTCTAAAAACTGATGAGGGTTCATTCTTTGGTGCCGACGTCAAACACCCCTTCCTCAAGAAAGTTCAACTGGCTGGGATATATGCTCCCATAGTATCCTCTTTTCGTGATCATTATTTCATTGCCCTATTTGGTATATGGAGTCACTGAGTAGTTCAAGTAGTTAACACACTTAGCTGCTAGCTGAAATGCTGGAGGTTGGAGTTCGCCAAAGGATACCTCTGAAGAAAGGCCTGGCAATCTTCTCATGAAAAATTAGCCATTGAACATCCTAAGGAGCAGAGTTTTAGTCTAACACATGTGGGGTTGTCAAGAGTCAGAGTCGATTTGATGGCAGCTGGTACTGGTATTTGGTCATTGTTCGCTTATCATTCCCATCCTTTAGACTATGAGCTTCTTGAAATCAAGAAGCATATTCATTTCTGAATTCCTGATGTCCAGCAGTGTACATGAGTCGGATCCGACTCGACGGCACTTGGCTGGCTCAGCAGTGTACAGCTTTGCAAATATTTGTAGAGACGAGTAATTAATGAGATTTATTCCCTACCCCAATCTTTAGGCAAAGAAAGCTACAGCCATGGGGCAATTAAGTGAAATTAGATAACTGAATGATCCCTTCCAACCTCAAAATACCATAATTTTAGGATCTGCTGTTCTCTGCTGAAATCAGAAAGTGGGCAAGGTTCTGAAGCAAGAAAATTGTTTGGCTGGTAAGAATACAAAAAGGAGAGGAAAGACTTTTGCTCAAGCAGAATCCTTCATTTAGAAGACAAAGGTGAAATGTGGCAAGGGTAGAAAAGAATTTAAGCCAGGGTTATACGAAAGTATGTGCAACATTAATTAATTCTCAGGTATCTTTAAATAAAAAAAAATAAAGACGTCTAGACAGAACGATAACTAAAATTTCTTGCTGCAAGAAAATATTGGAAACTCATCTGTATTTTTCTTTTTCCCCAGAAAATGAAAATTCCTACTTCATAAAAATCAAGATGAGGTAAGGGCTATTTTCTTGTAAGGCTCAGTGGCTCAAAGGGGCAGAAACAACTGAAGGTCAATAAGAACAAGGCAATTTAGTTGTGTGTATATGTGTGTGCATGCGTGTATGTGTGTGTTTAAAGAAAGTAAAACATTAGACTTTTCTAAATTGTATAAAAAGAATAGAGAACATAAAAAACCTAATACATAGAATTAAATATATACGCACTTTCATTCTCTACTGTCCAGGGTTATAGGAATGACAAAGACAATTGAAACCAGTGAGTGAACAGGCATGAGAGAGAGTGGGGGAAGCTTTGGACAAAGTAATAGAAGAGAGAGAAACATACATGAAAACACATACGGACATAGAAATGTAACTAGAAAAAAACATACACATAAAGACTGAGATGCACGTTTCCATAGCTTAGAATCTCCATTTTGTGCTATTTTGCAATAAGCTAACAAAGTCTTTCAAGACTGTATTGCAGTTTTGACCTTAGAGACATCATTTTTGTTTTAGGAGCATATCAGAATCAGATGTTTGCTCTCTCTCTGTGTGTGTATCTATGTGTCTGTGTGTCTGTCTTTGTGTCTGTGTGTCTGTGAAAGAGACAGAGAAGAGAAACTATGGAAACAGGCATAAAAGGTGTGATGAGAGATTTTCTACAGAGTAAGGAATATTTCAGAATGGGGATATTTTGCAATTTTGAATGCATTTTTTTTGCAATCTTACTTTGGTTGCTGAAAGAGATAAGATTCCAGGGGTCTGGGTCAGGGGGAGTGAGGCTGAATCAAAAAGTGAGTCTCATTGGTTGTCGTTTCCTTCCTTGGGGACCATCTGGGTCATCTATTTGACCCCACTTCATGCTAATCAGAGAGCTCCTAGAACGTGACAGGAACCAGGGGTGCTTGTACTGTTATTATCATACTGCTTCCTTCAGTACTCAGTGGAAATGGGTAAATGAATTCACTGTTTAAGATTTTCCATCCTACAAAAGAAATGCTTCAGCAGAGAACCATTCCTTGACACAATGCAATTAACTATGGCCCACTAATGTGTCTAGTAATAGACTTTGCTACAGGGAAAGCTCCTGAATTTATCCCTTACTAAACCTTTTACTTTTTTATTCATATGTAGCTGTATATCGGGAATATCCTACAGTTAAGCAGCTTTGCACAGCTTTGTAACTCCTATTATCATACTTTTAAAAAATATTTCACTTCCACTCATTCAATTCATAGCTATTGATTCAGAAGAAAGATAAATATGTAGCACTGTAGACTTATTATTTGTTATAAACTTAATGTGCACAAGAAGCATTGACCGTCTTCTGCCACTGAATATTTCTTGTGCTCCTGTTATTGTGTATTACTGATCCACAATGACTTTGTGATAAAATCAGTTTTCTCAAATTTGAAACCCTGCAGCTCAACTGTGTTATTTTTGTTTTGCAAATAAAACCCTTTTTTTGAGTTCATATTGTGGGTGAGATACTATGCTAGCTACTGGAAATGACTATCTCGTTACCATGATTATGTGTTACAAAATGACTTCCAGTCTCGCTTAATGATTCGTAAACTATTTCAGTTCTCCTTAGCACACTAACATGTTTTTAATTAAATGGACTATTGTTATAAGCTGGACTTTAAAAGAAGAAAAGAGACCTATTTATGTGTTTCAAGTAAATCAGTATCAAATAATCATCCCTTAACTGTTCCTCCCTGGTCATACAGTAAAATATGACCAGTAAGAATTTTTATAGAATATGACTTCTTCTCAGGATAGAAGTGATTTATATCAAAGTCTTTGTCTTAGACTTTGTCTTTATTGGATCTATGTATAGGGGATTTGGAGACTTTAAGTTCCCTAACAGGATGAATGAATCTCCCACCCACAGCTGTGGCATTGTTCCAGGACTTGTTACAAGGGACATTGTTGGATTTATCCCATACTAAAACTTTTAATTTTTTATTCACATGTGGGTATATTTTAGAAAGACTCTACAGAAAAGCAGCTGGGCTTTACCTTTCTTATTGTCTTAGTTTGGGTTTTCTGGAGGAGGAAAACCATTGAGACACACATACCCCCTCCCCCCACACACACTTACACTCTACACCTTTTCTTGCCTCTCCTCAGCTTATGGTGGTTGCTGGCAATCCTTGATGCTCCTTGGCTGGTAGGTATATCACTCAAACCCCTGCTTCTGTACTCACTTGTCTATCTCCTTCATGTGTGTCTCAGTCTCTGTTTCCTGTTTTTATAAGAACACCAGTCACTGGACTTGGGATTACCCTAATCCAGTATGATTTTATCTTAACTAAATACATTTGCAACATCTCATTTCTAGTGAAGGTCACATTCTGAAGTTTGCAGTAACTAGGAACTTGGAGCGGGGGGACATTATTAAACTGAGTGCATGGACTTCAGCTGGTTCTTAGACTACCCAAATAACTTTAACAAAGAAAAAAGGGAAAGCTTATTTGGGTTTGAGCAAACACATGCCATGCTATAGTGGTTGGGATATTTGGGGAACATGGAATGGTTTAATGTAGTTGTAACATATGATTGGAGTGGCTGGACCTCAAGCCAGTGGATTATTTTTAAGCTGACTGCTAAGTATTATTAGCAGGAATTAAAAAGGGTGTCAAAAGACAAATCATATGTGTATTTAAATACAGCAGACTACTTCATTGATCTGCCTTCACAAAGCCTGGTAAATCAGAAACAGAGTACTTTTTCTCAGAAACTTATTTCTTCTTGAATCCTAGGTAGTGGAGTGACATATAATCATTATTGGCTCAGTTGCATTAGATCTCAAATATCGGTTATTTACGCCACAAATAATGTTTTATGACAATTTTTCTGACACAAAATAATCCATAGATCTGTTGATCAGCTGGATTGTTCTTCTGGTCTAGGCCAGGCTAAGATGATCTTGGTTGGAAGCATTCATACAAGGACTGACAATTAAGTTCGTGAATTCAACCTAGAACAAGTGCTGCATACCTATTGCTGAATATCACTACAGTCCCCTTTGAAGTGTTCTCTTTGGGAAGCTGTGCCTCAATGCCAGTGACTAGTCCACCCTTCAAAGGAATTTTGGAACTCATTTCCTGGAATGGCCATCAGAGCTGTCATCGTATTACCCTTGATGTCCTGAATGGCATCAAAATGTCTTCCTTTCAATATTTCCTTTATCTTTGGGTAAATAAAAAAGTCATTAGGAGCCAGATCAGGGAGTAGAGAGGGTGTTTCAATACAGTTTATTTGTTTACTGGCTAAAAACTCCCTCCCAGACAACTATACGGTTAAGTTTGTGAACTTGCCACCTTGCCACCATGCAAAATGGCCATTCTAAAGAGAGTTCCAAAATTCCTTTGAAGGGTGACCTAAGTACTGACATCGGTGCATAGCTTCCCAAGAGGAATACTTAGAAGGTGATTGTAGTGATATTCACCAATGAGGTATGAAGCACTTAGAACAATTAAGTTCACAGACTTAATTATTGAACCTCATATATCAGCAGTCAGCTGATCCACTGGAAGTCAGCTTGTCAACAGTAACCTTGCTCTTTCATCCTCCAGCAACCTAGACCAGGCTTGTTCACATTGATATCAGGAGTCCAAGAAGTCAAACAGAAATGAGTGAAACATTTTGAGACCTAGAATTGGAACTATAACATCACTTCCCTTTTATTCTACTGGCCAAAACAAATCACAAGGCCAGTCTAGTTGTAAGGACACAAATATAACCTCCACCTTTTGACAGGAGAAGTTTCAAAGTCACATTGCAAAAGGATATAGATTCAGAGGGGCAGGGATAATTATTCTATTTTTGCAATCAATATTCTTTCAATGAGAAACTTAAAAAGAGGCAAATATCAGGTTAAGGAAATGTCTCCTAGAGTGGAACAAATTGAGGTATTATCAGACACCAAGGAATCACACCAGGCTGTGCTTCTTTGTTGTTGTTTTCTGTGCCACACAATGGCATCTTAGAAAATTAGAGATGAGAAAACAAACTAGATCAACAGCAACAGATTACAATGGAATCAGGCTCTTGTTTTAAAAGTGAAAATAATTTTCTCAAGTCTCATTCAACATGTGGAGTAACATAATCCCCTACGATTAGAAATACAGATGTTTTAAGAAAAGAGTAGAATTCATGAGGAAATATACAAAACCTAGTCTCAAACTCTATTTAGACCTACCAAAGTGAAGTTTTGTAATCTGCAAATTATTCAAGTGGCAAAGTAGAAAAGAGAACATCTTCTAAGGAAAATCACACTTCATTCTTGGAATAAGAACAAGAGTGACTTTCTGCTGCCTCCTGATGTCAACTAACTTAAATTGCAGAGATCAGCCTAAAGGCGTGACTCATGCTGTTATGATCCTAGGCTTTGCAGCTTGTCTAACTTTGTTTAACCCAGCATTTTCAATACTTGTGGGAATCATGAAACCTAATTTTCCTGACAGCATCTCCCAGAATGAATTTTTCAAATATTATGTGGGTAGATGCAATGAGAACTGCTCTAAGAGGCAAGGAATACAGAAATATAGACAGTGGGGTCATAATGCTTTTGCACCCTGATTTCCCTAATCATTTAATGTGGATATAGATGCTTTAAACTTTTTCTTCATTAAGTTCAAAAGTACAGATTAAACCATGTTTTAAAAGGTGCTTCATGCATTACTGGGAGTGTACATTGGAAAGATTTTTAGAGGGTAGTTTTGGTGTCAAAAGCTCATAAATTTTGCACAATTCTTGACCCAACAATTCCACATTTAAAGGTTTTTTTTTTAGTATTTTATTGTGATTGAGTGAAAGTATACAATCCAAATTAAATTTGCATGCCAGCGTATCTACAGCTCCTTCTCTCTTTGCTTGATAACAGCACACTCCTCCTTTCTGTTCTACATATGTTGTATCTTCTTAACAATCTCCTATCCCCTCATCTCCACCCTTTTCTCTCCCTCCTACTAAGAGGCCAGAAGGATAGTATCCTATAGATGCATAGAACCATAAAGTACATATACCTTATGGTCACATTGTGTTCCCGCACCCAGTCCATTCCTGTCCGAAGAGTTTAACCTGAGTAATATTTTCTGGACAGGGGCAGCATCAGGTCTAGGGGCCATGCTCCCAGGGGAACCCGAAGGCTTTTGTACCACTAATTGCAGTCCTTTAGTGGAGTTGTTGAGGTGTACCTTTCTTTTTCTCATGTTGCCACTGGAACTCAACATTGTGTGCCCCATCATGGCTGTCTTTGGTGGTGGCCAGGCACCATCTGGTTCTTCTGGTCACATGTTGATACAGTCAACCATTTACATGGGTCCTTCTGTCTCCTGGGCTCTTTTTATTCCTTGTGTATTTGTTGTTCTTCATGATCGTCTCTTCCAGCTGAGTTGGGACAATTTGGTGTACCTCAGATGGCAGCTTGTTAGCTTTTAAGACTCCAGATGTTACTCACCAATACGGGGTGCAGAAGACTCTCTTAGCAATAGGCTGGTTATGCCAATTGGCCTTCATGTCCCATGAGAGCATGGTCCCCAGACCCCCACCCCTGCTACGCTATCCTTATCCTACTGGGTTAAGATTAGAAGGGTTTTCAGTTTATGTTGAAG
This sequence comes from Heterohyrax brucei, assembly GCA_028571685.1. Taxonomy (NCBI): domain Eukaryota; kingdom Metazoa; phylum Chordata; class Mammalia; order Hyracoidea; family Procaviidae; genus Heterohyrax; species Heterohyrax brucei. The sequence goes on from CM053166.1 coordinate 60,625,391, forward strand.
TCCAGTTAAGTAGATCTTCTTTCCGCTGTGTGTTGTCACTGCTTTCATGCGACCAAATATCTATCAACTATCTAGTCTATGACCAGCCCTCTCCCTCTCTACCAATCCCTGCAACTGTCAATAAGTCTTTTCTTCTGTACACAAGTCTATTTTTAAGTCCTTATAGTAGGAGTCTCATACAATATTTGTCCATGTGCTGCTGACTGATTTCACTCAGCATAATGTCTTCCATTTGAAACCAGGTTATGAGGTGCTTCCTAGAACCTTCATTGCATAGTGTTCCATTGAGTATATGTACCATAGTTTGTTTATCCATTCATCTATTGTTGGGCATCTGGGTTGATTCCATTTTTTGCTATTGTGAACTGTGCTTCAATAAACATTCATGTGCATGTATCTGTTCATGTGACTACCCTTGATTCTGTAGGATATATTCTGAACAATATACTGGATCAAATGGTATACCTATTTCTAGCTTTTTAAGGGACCACCAGATTGCTTTCCATAGCAGTTATACCATTTTGCACAGCAGTGCAAGAGGGTTCCAGTCTCTACAGAGCCTCTCCAGCATCTACTGCTTTCTGTTATTTGGATCATGGCCAACCTTGTCGGGGTGAGATGGTATCTCATTGTAATTTTGATTTGGATTTCTCTAATAGCTAATGATCGTGAGCATTTCCTCATGTGTCTTTTGGCTACTTTGATGTCCTCTTTGGTGGAATGTCTGTCTCCTTTGTCTATTGCTTAATTGGGTTATTTAACTTTTTCTTGTTGATATTTTGTAATACCTTGTAGATTATGGAGATGAGAAGTCGGTCCGACATGTAGTAGCCAAATATCTTTTCCCTTTCTGTAGGTGGTCTTTTAGTTCTTTTGATAAAGCCTTTGGATGAGCAAAACTGATTCTTAGTAGTTCTCATTTATCTATTTTCCCTTCTGTTGGTCGTGCTTTGTCAGATTTTGAAGTCTGTCTAAGTTGTGTGTTAAAACTTCCATTGTTGACCCTATATATACATATTTTTTTTTTGCGTGATCTTTATCATTTTAGGATTGATATTTAGGTCTTTTATTCCATTTGAGATAGTTTTTTTGTAAGGTGTAAGATGTGGGTCTTGTTTCAATTTTTTTTCCGGATGGATATCCAATTTTACCAGAGCTGTTTGTTAAAGAGATTGTTTTTACTCCAGTTTACAATCTTAAGTCTTCTGTCGAATATCAACTGTTCATAAGAGGATAGTGGCATGTCTGGGGTCTCAACTCTGTTGCATTGATCTATATGTCTCTTTTTGTACAAGTGCTAGGCTGTTTTGACTACTGTGGCAGTGTAATAGGTTCTTAAGTCAGGTAGTGTGAGGCCTCCCACTGTGTTCCTCTTCCTCAGTAGTGCTTTGCTTATCTGGAGTTTCTTCTCTTTTCAAACAAATGATTTTGTCAGTTGATGCATAAAAGGCATTTGACAAAATCCAGCACTCATTCATGCTAAAGTCTCTCAGCATAACAGGTATAAAAGGGAAATTCTTTAATGTGATGTGTTTCCACTCTCTTTTGATTCCATGAATTTCTTTATTTCATCCTTGATTTCTTCTATAACTCATGGCTTATTGACTAAGGTGTTGTTAAGTTTCTATGAGTTCAAATTTCTATGTTTTTTCTGCTATTGATTTTGACTTTCATGGCTTTATGGTCCTAGAAGATGCTTTGCAATAATTCAATGGTTTGGATTTTGTTGAGATTTGCTTTATGTCCTAGTGCATGGTCTATTCTGGAAACTTTGCAGCTACTCCACGTGCACTGGTAAAGAAGGAGTACTTATCTGTTGATGAACAAAAAGTTCTGTATATGTTGATGAGGTCTGATTGTCACAATAAGATCTGTGTCTTTACTGAGCTTTTTCCCTGGATATTCTGTTCTTCACCGAAAGTGGAGTGTTGAAGTCTCCCACTATTATTGTGGAGTGATCGATCTCATTTTTTCAATGTAGTCAGTGGTTGTTCAATGTATTTAGATGTTCTGGTATTGTATATATATTTAATGTTGTTAAGTTCTGCTTGTGTATTGAACCTTTCAGCAATAAATAGTGACCATCCTTGTCCACAGTGGTAGATTTTACATTAAAATCTATTTTATCTCAGATTAGCATTACCACACTTGCTCTTCTTTGTATATTGTTATCTTGGTATGTATTATTCCATCCTTTAATTTTCAGTTTGTTCATATCTTTGAGGCTAAGATGTCTTCCTTGTAAGCAACTTATAGATGGGTCTTTTCTTTTGATCCAGGATGTCACTTGTTGTTTCTTTACAAGAGCATTCAGTCCTTTTACATTTAGTGTAATTATTGATAAGCGTGTGTCTGGTGCTGTCATTTTGATGTATTTATTTTGTGTTGATGTTTTCTACGCTGCTCTTAATTTTCTGTTCTGGGTCAATCTTCTTTATGAGTTGACTTTTCATCTTTTTCAGTGTTGGCTTTGTAGTTGGTGAGACTCCTGTATTATGTTACTTATCTTGATGTTTTGCATGGTTATTGTGCTTTGCAGCTACTCCTATGCTCCCCCTTAATATTCTTAGTTTAAACCCAATTTTAACTTCTGCATATCTTTTTAACTTCCTCTCCATGTGAAAGGACTATAACTACTGTAGTACATCCCTGTTTTTAGTGTAGTGGCACCATAGTTTTCATGATGTGATCACTGGTTGCCTTCTTTTAATATTGTAGCTTTGATTGAGTTTTGTGACTTCTGTAACTGAATAGGATTTTGGATGCTGTGTCTTGCTTTGACTCCTTAGATACACACTTAATGGTTTTGTTTTTCTAAGCAAAGAGCTTCTTTCAGTATCTCTTATAGCTTTGGTTTAGTTTTTACAAAGTCTCTAAGTTTCTGTTTCTCTGTGAATATCTTAATTTCATCTTCATGTTTGGGAGACAGTTTTGCAGAATATATAGTTCTTGGTTGGAAGTTTTTCTCCTTCAAGGCTTTGAATGTGTCATCCCACTTCTTCCTTGCCAATGTTGTTTCTGCCAAGAAGTCAGATGAAAACCTATAGGGTTTCCATCTGAATGTTCACTTTGATTTGAGCCTTGCTGTCTTTAAAAGCATCTGTTTCTTTTTCATTTTATTAGGCTTGATTAAAATACGTCTTGGTATCTTTCTTTTAGGATCTAGTTTTTGTGGCATTCAATACACGTCTGGGATATCTATGTTCTCTTCTTTCTCAATTTCAAGGAAGTTTTCTGTTAGCAACTCAACAACAATACTCTGTGTTTTCAGCTATCCCTCCCTGTTCAGGAATTTCAACTAATTGTAGATTATTCCTCTTAATACAGTCCCACATGTTTCTTAATGCTTCTTCAATTTTTTATTTCTTTTCTCTGATTTCTCCTCATAAATGCTGGTATCAGTTGCTCTGTCCTTAAGGTCACTAAGTCCAACTTTCATCTCCTCAATTATGCTTTTTTTGCTTCGGATTGAATTGTCTAATTCTGTAATTTTATTATTGATCTGCTGGATTTCAGATTGTTGATGTTCCATCGGTTCAAATAGCTTGATTAAGTTTCCATCTTGCTTTGCTGCATTTTGTTTAATCTCAAGGAGCGCTCTCCATATAATTGTTTTGTATTTGACCCCTGATAGTTTCAGAAAGGTTTCTTCATAGGGAAGTCTTTTCGTTCTTTATTTTGGGAGTTTTCAGGAAGCGTGGTGGACTGTTTCTTTAAATGGTAAGGAATGATTTGTTTCCTTCAGGCCATCTAGAAGCTCTGGTGTTGCCTCAGCAGGAGCTGCAATGTAGTTCTGAGAAAGGAGCTCACCACCAGCCGTCTCTGTGTGCTCCAGTGACTGGCCCCAGTGGACTCCGTGGGGTGGCAGGCCCCACCTCCTGGCTGCCAAAGATGGCTCCCTACTTATGAGTTCCCTAGGGGGCCATCAACCTACCCTATGATGTTGGTCAATAAAGGCTGGAAGAGATGCTGCCAGGCCACTCAGCAGTTATTTCTTCAGGTAGTCTCATTTTAAGAAGCTGGAAATTGACCGACAGCTGCCGAAATCAGTCATGATGTCAGGTGCAGCAGGCCCTGCCTTCCAGCTGACAACAGAAGCACCTCTTCAGCCATCCCCAGATGGTGTATCGTATTCCACTTAGGCAGCAGTTATGGCCTTGCTGCCGTCCTCAGCTGGGCAACTCTTGTAACACTGTCCTACACAGCCTTTCTACTGGAAAAGCACTTTCCAGACTGGCACTGTTTCTCAGATTGGGAATTAACCCCTGATGAGGCCTCCAGTTGGGTGAATCCACCTCCCAGCTGACCAAGATGGCATCCTGACCAAGCTGCCCTTCCTGCTGTGAAACCCCAGAATCTATAGTACAGCTCAGAAAAGAGTGGGTGGAGGGGTAGTGGTACCCTTAGTCAGCAGCTGGGCTCTGAAAATGTGGCTATCCTAAGTACTGTCTCTCTGCTGCACTGTACACTGTTTACCTTAGCACTGCAGATCAGTGTATTTGCCAGCTCATGTCCATCCCCTGCCTCCTGAATAACGAAGACGGTGTCAGCAACTGCAGTCTGCCCAAGCAGTGAGTCATCAGGAGCAGGGCTTAGCACGTGTTGCCTCATGAGAGAGAGGCAGTTTCCCATTTAGTGGTGCATAGTCCCATCTGATAACCCTATGCCATATCTTAGGGCTTCCTGGCTGTCCAGAGTCCTCCATTCAGTTATTAATTCAGGCTTTAGTTCTCAGAGGGAATTGAGGAGACATGTATCTAGTCCACAACTGTGGCCCCACCCTAAAGATTAATTCTTTTTTTATTGTGATTAACTGAAAGTTTCCAATCCAAGACAATTTTCCATATAAAACCCAGAGTACACGCCTGTCTGCAATTCTATCTGCTATCCTTGCCTTATGATAGCATACCTTTTTTTCACTCTTTACTTTCAGTATCCACTCAACCAACACTTGTCCCCTCCTCTTCACTAAAAAGAAACCAGTAGGAAAGCCTCATATAAATATTAAACCATAAAGTAGATGCACCACATGCATCACTCTGGGTCCCAAGTCCAGTCTGTAATTTGTCTCAAGTATTGACTTCAGTACTGGTGTCAGCTCTGGGCTAGCAGCAAGTCTAGGAACCATGTTCTCATGGGGCCCTGAAGGTTGGACCATCAAGTCTGGTCTTTTAACAAAGTTCTTGATCTGTACACCCCCTTTATTCATGTCACGTCAGAGACCCTACACTGTGCCCCTATCAGGGGTGTCTTTGGTGGTGGCCAGGCACCATCTAGTTCTTCTCATGCTCATGTAGTCTCTCAATCTCATGGGTCTTTTTGTCTCCTGGGCTCATTTTTCCTCATGTCTTTGATATTATCAGTTTTCATATGTTCTAGGTAGGTTGGCACCAACTGAAGTTTCTCAGATGTCAACTTTCTGGCTTTGAAGATTCCAGGCACCACTGACCAGTATGGGGTGATGAAGACTCTCTTAACAAAAGACTAGTTATGCCAAATGACCTCAGTGTCCCCTGATAAGATGATCCCCAGGCCTGTTTCCCTGCTACTCCATACCTTCAAATGTTGGGTTAAATTTAGAAAACTTTTTAGCTTATGAAGTAGTTCAGTTATGCTGACCTGCCTTCTACTGCATGCTGTCATTCCCTTCACTTAACCAAATTCCTATTGACTATTTAATCTGTAAGTAGCTCTCTACCTTTCTCTTCACCCTTGTAGCCATCAAAGAATATTTTATTTTTTGCATGTGTCTTTTCTTAAGTCTTTATAATAGTGATCTCATACAGTATTTGTCCTTTTGCAGCGTGATGTCTTCCAGTTGAATACAGATTATGAGATGTTTCCTAAAATCATCATTATTCTTTATTATTGCCTAGTATTACCAGCCAAGTGCCATCGAGTCAGATCTGACTCATTGCCTAGTATTACATTGTGTATATGTACCATAGTTGGTTTCTCCATTCATCTGTTGATGGGCATTAGGTTGACTCCATCTTTTTGCTATTGTGGATAGTGCTGCAATACATATTCAAGAGCATGAATCTGTTTGTGTGATAGCTCTTATTTCTGTAGTATATTTTCCAACCAGTGGGATTTCTGGATCATATGGTTTTTCTTTTTATAACTTTTTTAAGAAAGTACCAAATTGCTTTCCAAAGAGGTTATACTATTTTGCATTCCCACCAACAGTGTAGAAGAGTTCCAGTCTCTCCAACTTTTGTTATTTCATGTTTCTTTGGTTAATGCCAACATTGTTAGAGTGAGATGGTATCTCATTGTAGTTTTGATTTGGATTTCTCTTATGGCTAATGACTGTGAGCATTTCCTCATGTGTCTTTTGGCTGACTGGGTGTCCTCTTTGGTGAAGTGTCTGTCCATCTCTTTTGCTCATTGTTTTATTGGGCTATTTGTCTTTTTCTTGTTGAAATGTTGTAGTTCCTTGTAGATTATGAAAATTAAATGTCAATCAGATGTGTGATTGACAAGTATTTTTTCCCAGTCTGTAGACAGTGTCTTCACTCTTGATAAAGTCTTTGGATGAGCATAAGTGTTTTGTTTTTTAGTAATTCCTATTTACCTATTTTGTCTTTTGCTGTTCGTGAATTGTTGGTAATACTTTATAGTCCGGTTAAACTGTGTACTAGGGTTTCTAGTGTTGTCCCTATTTTTTCTTCCACAATCTTTATCACTTTAAATTTGGTATTTAGATCTTTTATGCATTTTGAGTTAGTTTTTGTGTAACATTTGAGATATGGGTCTTGTTTCAGTTATTTTACAGGTGGATATCCAAGTTTGCCAATGCCATTTGTTAAAGAGACTATTTTTTCCCCAGTGTACAGCTTTTGGGCCTTTGTCAAATATCAGCTATCCACAAATGGATGGAGTTCTTAATCTATTTTTGTACCAGTACCAGGTTGTTTTTGACTACTGTGGCAATGAAATAGTTTCTAAGGTCAGGTAGTGTGAGGCTTTCCACTGTGTTCCTCTTCTTCAGAATGCTTTACTTATCCAGGATTTCTTCCCTTTCCAAATGAAGTTGGTGATTTGTCTCTCTATCTCATTAAAGAATGACTCTGGAATTTGTATTGGGATTGCATTGTATATGTAGATTGCCTTGGGTAGAATAGGCATTTTCACAACATTAAGCTTACCTATCCATGAGCTAGTTAGGTTACTCTACTCATGGAAGTCTCTTTTGGTTTCCCACAGTAGAGTCTTGTAATTTTCTCTGTATAGATCTCTTACATCTCTGGTTAGATTTATTCCTAGGTATTTTACCTTCTTGGGGACTGTTGTAAATGCTAATGATTTCCTCTTTGATGGTCTCTTCATTGGCATAAAGGAATCCTAATGATTTATTTGTGTTTATCTTGTATCTTCATACTTTGCTGAACTCTTCTGCTAGTTCCAGTGGTCTCTTTATGGATTCTTCAGGGTTTTCTGTGTATGAGATCATATCATCTGCAAATAGACTTCTACCTCTTCTTTACGAATGTTGATGCCCTTTATTTCTTTATCTTGTCTGATTGCTCTGATTATAACCTCCAGTACAATGTTGAATAAAAGTATGGACAATGGGCATACTTTCCTGTTTCCAATTCTCAGCGGGAATTCTTTCAGTTTCTTTCCATTCAGGATGATGTTGGCTGTTGGCTTTGCATAGATACCCCTTATTACACTGAAGAATTTCCCTTGTGTTCCTATTTTGCTGTGAGTTTTTAACTTGAATGGGTGTTGTCAAAGCTAAATCAATTAATAAAATCAAGTGATTCTTATCTTTTGTTTTATTTATGTGGTTGACTACACTAATTGTTTCTCTGATGGTGAACAAACCTTGCATCCCTGGTATGAATCATCCTTGGCAATGGTGAATTAATTTTTTGATATGTTGTTGAATTCTATTGGATAGGATTTTGTTGAGGAGTTTTGCATCTAGGTTCATGAGAGATGTTGGTCTGTAATTTTCCCTTTTTGTGCTATCATTATCCAGCTTTGGTATCAGGGCTATGCTGGCTTCATAGAATGACTTAGGAAGTGTAACAATTAATTTTAAGGAGACAATCAGGGATGTGCATAAAGCTTTAGCTACAGTCACACTTATTTTTCTAATTTTATTTTAACAAAAATAACAAAAACAACCAAAATGACCCAAATTAAAGTTTTTCGTAAATAAATTACAGTAGACCCACATATTGGAATGCTAGGCAGCAGTGAGAAATGATGATGTGAAGAATATGATAAGAATATATGCTGAATAGTTTTCATGTTATTAAATGAAAAAAGCAAGTAACAAAATAATATTTTCAGTATAATCATACTTTTGAATTATATGTGTGTATAATAAGGCTAGGATAATATGCACTGAAGTATTATCAGTTGTTATGTCAGAGATAGAAAAGGATTTACTTTCTTATTTTTGCTTAACACTATTTTCTACATGTATTACACTTGTATAACTTTTTTGCTTATTACAAAATGCTCATGGAATAAAATTTATAAATACAAAGCACTTTTGTGCTTGCTTCTTGAACCAGGACATCATAATAATGAGAACTCGAATTCAAAATTCTGCATCTTTAAGAGCATTGCAAATTGACATCTGTCCCTGACAAAACACTTTTCTACTTGGGTCACCATGTGTCGGATCCGACTCGACGGCACTTGGCTTGGCACTTGGATTTACAGCATTGGAAAACTCACAGCATCCTGCAGCACAAGGAGGAAGATACATAATAAAGCCTTTCATCTCAGTGTATGAGTATACCTGTAAATCATTCAACAGACACGCATTAAGTATAAGCCTCAAAGTAGCAGATGCTTCAAACAAACAATAAAATTTGAGTGTGCCTGCACTATCTGCATCTTTGTTTCTCTGTGTAAACATGAATGTCTTGCTAAAATCTATTCTAGAGCCATCTCACTGTTCATCCAACATGTATTTATTTTAGCACTGTGTATTATCGGCTGAACCTGGTACCATGATCCCAGAAAGTCAGATTGCCACTGGCTCCTCAGAATCACAGATGCACAAGAATACTTCCAAGATAGTACAGGTTCTATATGCAATATCAAGAAAGCAAAAGACCTTAATCTTGCCTTGAGAAACTTGCTTCCTGGTTGAAAAAGAAAAAAAAAAAGATACACATATTTAATAACTAGGAAAAAAATGTCATTTATCCATTCTGACAACAAAATTTGCTTAGAACTTACTATGGATGAGCAGCTTACCATATAAGAGTAGAGAGGATATGTGATCTCATGAAAAAATATAACTAAAGGTCAATTAATACTAGTGTGGGATTTACAATTAATTGACAACAACCAGTTACAGATTCTCTTATTCCTTCTCCACTCTCACTGCTTCACTTGACCTGGTTGTCCAGTGGTTAAGCATTCAGCTGCTAACCAGAAGGTCAGCAATATTAATCCTTCAGCTGCTCCTTGGAAACCATATGGGGCAGGTCTACTCTGTCTTGTAGGGTTGTTGTGAATTGGAATTGACTGAACAACAATGTTTATTTGTTTATTTATGTAATAGTAAATCATATAGTGTAGGGAAAGGAGAGAGTAATCTCAGACCAACAAAATTTGCTTCAAAACTGGAAGGAACATAAAGAGGACCTTGTTCAAATAAAAGTAGTATGACTTTTTAGAGGTTGAAACTAAATCCAGATGGATGCCTTATTAGTAGAAACAGCTCGTTGGAATGGTATTGGAAGGATGAGTGGAATTTGGTGGATAAGAGAGCATTCTACCAGAGAAAAAGGCAAGTAGAGGCATATAAGGAGGCTTATGAAATAGTAACACTGGGTATTCGCCCAAAGTCCAAATGTAGAGAGAAGTGTTCTCTATTGATTCACAATATGCCCTACGCATCAAAGAACAAAGTTTTTGAGGATGTTATCTTTCCTCAAAATAGAGATGAAAATATATAAACATCCCCAAATAATTGCTCAGTTTTGTTCCTTGAAAAAAAATTTAAGCAATAAACTTAAAATAAGAAATTATCCAAAAAACATAGGCTGGAAAAAACTGCTGTAGTTTTTCCAGCTGTAGAGGTACTTATAAGATCATATTTTGAAGCAGAAATCAAAAGAACTGAGTATGAATTCTGCTCTACCACTTACTGTAACACTAAATCCCCTTGGAGTTCTCACTCAGTCTTAGGATTCATTTTTCATCTTACAGTGGAATGATCATATTTTCTCTTTTAGCCAGGATGAAGTAATAAGAATCAGATTTATACTGCTGCCTGAAACAACCACAGAGACAAAACAAAATATATAAAACAATAGTGTTTAAGTCACTGGAAATCAGATGGTGAAGGATAGTGATCCTGAGAGATGGAACAAAATGAGATGCAAACCTATAATTTCCCCCGCATACTATTTTGAGAGTTTCTAGTCTGCAATGGAAAAGAGGAAAAACTGGGTAGAGCCTGGGGTTCTCTGGTTGCCCAGTGGTTAAGTGCTTTTCTGATAACCAGAAGGTCAGCAGTTTGAATCCACTAGCCACTCCATGGGTGAAAGACATGACAGTCAGTGTCTGTAAAAATTGCAGCATTAGGGGAAGTTCTACTCTGTCCTGTAGGGTCACTGCGAGTTGAAATCGATTTGATTGCAAGATATTTTTGTTTGTCTGTTTTTGTTTGGTTGGTTTTGAGGTAGAGCCTGATAGTCTCACTGCGTTGAGGAAACAGAACTAAAAGTTTGGAGAGACCAATACAGTCAGATACCTGGAAAGAGTACCATAGAAGAGTAAGGTACACAGAGAAAGAGCCTCAAAGGCCTTATGTTCAAGTATTCCATATAACACTGATCACAACACATGTGTGAATACACCACCTGAGGCCAGGCAAATAACTTTCTGAAATAATCAATGTGCCAGGCACTCACATTGGGGAAGGGATAGTGGTTATTCCCACCAGCTAGAATTGGAAAAGTCATAATTCATGGGGTAGAGTACTCAGGAGATCTTGCCTCAGTCATGGGGAATAATTTTCTCTAGAATGAACACTGTTCCAGATCTGCCTAACAAATCATAAGAGCAATAACTGAAATGTCTAAACTGTTCCCAAATAACTTCACTGCATACTCAAGCAAAGCTCAAATATACTTACAGGATAATCCAAAATCCACCATCCAACAAGTAAAATTCGAAAGGGATAGTATCAAATCAAAGATTCCAAGGCATGCAAAGAGGCAACAAAAGATGATTCACAATGAAACTCATCAATCACCTATCACCAATATTAGAATTAGCAGGCAAAATTAAAATAGTTACAATTAACCATATTCCATTTGCTGAAAATGTTAAGTAAAAATACAAACAATATAAAGAAGACCCAAATAAAATTTCTAGATATGAAAATTACCATGTTGCATAGGAAAACATACACTGGATGGAATGAACAGAAGATTAGAAATGGCAGAAGTAAAGATTAGTGAACTTTAGGACACAGTCACAGAAACTATGCAAAATAAGAAAAAGAGGAAAAATAATTTTTTAAAAAGAAAGAAAGAAAAGGAAACCTGGAAAGGAGGGAGGAAGAGACAAAGAAAGGAGATGGAAAATAAAAGTGTATCATGATCTGTGGGGCAACTTCAAGAGGTCTAAGAGATATGTGATTGAAATTCTCAAAGGAGAAAAAAAGGAGGAAGAGAAATACTTACTTGAAGAATAATACCTGAAGGTTTGGCAAATTTGATAAAAACTATAAACCCGAGATCCAAGGTCAAAGAACCTCAAGCACAAGAAGCATAAAAAAAGCTATACCAATCTCTGTCATAATGAAACTTATCAAAACCAATGATAAAAAAGAACACTTTAAAAGCAGCAGGAGCCAAAAGCAGCAGGAAGAAGAAAAAAAAAACATATACAGAAGAACAAAGTTGAAGATAATGTTATGTTTCCTGTCAGAAATCATGTTAATCAGAAGAAAACAAGCTATCAACCTAGAATTCCACATTCAGTCAAAACTATCTCTTAAAAATGAAGGCAAAAGAAAGACTTTCTGAGATTTAACAATACTGAAAGAATTTATTGCATGCAGACATGTGGTACAAGAGATAGCTAAGAGAGCCCTTTAACCAGAAGGGAATAGATATTAGAAGGAAATATGTAGCTATATAAAGAAATGAAGAGCAGCAGAAATGTTAATTACATGGGTAAATTTATAAGAATGTTACTATTTATGTCTCTTGAAATAAATGACTGCTTAAACAACAAAAATGAACAAGTGAACAACATAAAATGAAGTTTATAATGTGTGTAAGTAAAATGTATAACAACTATAAAATAAAATCTAAGAGGAGAGAAATAGAAATACACTCTTACAAGATTCTTACACTACATATAAAGTGGAATAAAATCACTTGAAGACAGATTGGGAGAAGTTAAAGATGTGTAGTATAAACCCTCAAACAATCATTAAAATAACAAAGAGTTATAGCTAACAAGCCAAAAAAGGATATAAAATAAAATTTCAAAACACTCATTTAATACAAAGGCAGCAGAGAAAAGAGGCAAAAGGGAACAAAAACAGATGGGAGAAATAAATAGAACACAAATAGCAAGACAGTAGATGTAAACAAAAGAATATCAAAATCACATTAAATATAAATGGTCTGGGTTTTGCTTGAGTAGGTACTAGGGGCATAAGTGTGCAGTCACGGAGGACAAGAGCAGATAGAGTTGCCTAGAGGCAGGTGATCGGGGTTTCATACGGCAAATTGACTTGGATTATCAACTTTCACCTAATCACAATAAAAAAAATTAAAAAATGTAAATAATTTAAAGAGCCGATTAAAAACAGATTATACAATTGAAAAATGAAGCAAGACGAAGCTGCATGCTACCAACAAAAGCCAAGCCAAAAAAATGTACTTTAAATATTATTTAAAAAACTTAAAAATAAAAGGATAATAAAAGACATACTGTGATAACATTAGTCAAAACAAGTTTTTAGTGGCTACAGTAATAATAAACAAAATAAATTTCAAGGAAGGAATATTACCAGGAATAAAGAATGTCATTTCAAACAACCTTACTTATAAACATTCCACTCAGTGAGAGAGCCATTCAATAAGAGAACCAAAACGAACAAAATCTCCCTTTCAAATGCATAAGGAATATTTGCCAAGATAGATCATATTCTAGGCCATATCATAAGTATAGATAAATTTAAGAGTATGGAAGTCATACATATCAGATTTTCTAATTTTAATGGAAATGAATTAAAAATCAATAAGAGAAAAATATTTGGAAAATCCCAAAATATATGAAAATGAAATAATTATATATATGCCTAAATAACCACAGATTAAAGACAATGTCAAAAGGAGAATCATAAACTATTTTACTGCTAAACAAAAATTAAATACAGTGTATCAGTTTGTGGGATGGTGCTGAAGTAGTACTTAGGGAAAAATCTACAACACTAAAAAGGCCTATATTAGGAAAAAGGTCTCAAATCAATGACTTCAGCTTTTCACATTAAAGAACCAGAAAAACAAGAGCAAATTAAACTCCAAGAAAACAGAAGAAAGGAAATAAAGATCAAAACTGATAGCAACAAAATAGGGGGAAAATAAAACAACAGAAAAGAAATCAACGAAACCAAGACTTCATTCTTTGAAACAGACAACAAAACCGATAAATCTCTAGCCAGACTTCTCAGGAAGAGACAAGACACAGATTGCCAATACTGAGAACGAGAGAGGAGATATTACAGATCCTGCATATGTAAAAAGAGTAGTAAGGTAATAAATGCTACGAACAACTTTATGCTAATAAATTCGATAATTTAAATAAATGGACATTTCCAATTTCTCCACAGCCTCTCTAGCATTTGTCATTTTGTGTCTTTTGGATAATGGCCAACTTTGTTGGGGTGAGATGACATCTCATCATAGTTTTGATTTGAATTTCTTTAATAGCTAATTATTGTGAGCATTTCCACATGTGTCTTTTGGCTGCCTGGATATCTTCTTTAGAGAAGTGTCTGTCCATGTCCTTCATCCATCGCTTCAATGGATTATTCATCTTTTTCTTATTGATATTTTGTATTACCTTATGGATTATGAAGATCAGACACCAGTCTAACAGACAGTTATTAAATATTTTTTCCCATTCTGTAGTTGGTGTTTTAATTCTTTTGATGAAGTCTTTGGATGAGCAAAAGTGTTTGATTTTTAGTAGTTCCTATTTATCTATTTTCTCTTCTGTTGAGCATGCTTTGTTTGTCAGATTTTGAAGTCTGTCTATATTGTGTATTAAAGCTTTCATTGTTGATCTTATTTTATCTTCAATGACCTTTATCATTTTAGATTTTATACTTAGATTTTTTATCCAATTTGAGTTGGTTTTTGTATCAGTTGTGAGATATGGGTCTTGTTTCAATTTTTTTCTGATGAATATCCAATTTTGCTGGCACCATTTGTTAAAGAGACCATTTTTACTCCAGTTTAAAATCTTAGGGCCTTTGTGGAATATCAACTGTTCGTAGGAGGATGGTGACATCTCTATGATCTCAACTCTGTTCCATTGGTCAATATGTCTCTTTTAGTACCAGTACTAGGCTGTTTTGACAACCGTGTAATAGGTTCTGAAGTCAGGTAATGAGAGGCTTCCCAGTATGTTCTTCTTCTTCAGTAGTGCTTTACTTATCCGAAGTTTCTTCCTTTTCCCAACAAAGTTGGTGATTTGTTTCTCCATCTCATTAAAAAATGTCAGTGGATCAAAACTACGATGAGATACCATCCACCCCCAACAAGATTGGCCATGATCCAAAAAACACAAAACAACAAATGCTAGGTAGGCTGTGGAGAAATTGGAACTCTCCTACACTGTTGGTGGGATTGCAAAATGGTGAAACCTCTTTGGAAAGCAAACTAGCACTTCCTTAAAATGCTGGAAATATATATACCATTTGGCACAGTAATCCCACTTCTGGAAATATATCCTGCAGAATCAAAGACATTCACATCAACTGATACGTGCACACAAATGTTTCTTACAGCACAGTACACAACAGCAAAAAGATGGAATCAACCCAGATGCCTGACAACAGAGGAATGGATAGGTAAACTATGGAACATTATGAAACGATAAGGAACAATGATGATTTTAGGAAACATCTCATAACCTGGTTTCAACTGGAGGACATTATGTTGAGTGAAAGTAGTCAGCGACAAAAGGACAAATATTGTATGAGATCCCTACAATGAGAACTTGAAAACAGGCTCATTTGTAGAAGAAAAGACTCTTTGACAGCTGCAAGGGTGGGGAGGGAGGGAGGGAGAGAGTCAGATATAGATTAGATAGTTGATGGAAGTTAGGTTGGGTGAAATCTGTGACAGCACATGTCAGAAAGAAGATCAATTTTAACTGGACTTTAATGTAACATGAATATTCCTCCCAGCTTATCCCAATATTGCAAGGACAGAGTAGCTGGGGCGGGAGACTGGGGGACCATGCTCTCAGGGGAAATCAAGGCCAACTGGCACAACTAGCATTCTGCTAAGAGAGTCTTCTGCACTCCAAACTGGTGAGTGGTATCTGGGGTCTTAAAAGCTGCCAAGCTGCCATCTGAGGTACACCAAAGTGTCCTAACTCAGCAGGAACGGATGATTACCAAGGACCAAAATGGCACAGGGGAAAGAGAACCCAGAAGACAGAGAGACTTTCGAGAGTGGGGGACTACACTGACATGTGATGGGAAGAACCAGATGGTACCTGGCCACCATAAGTGATAGCCGTGATGGGGCTCACAAAGTTGAGTCTCACTGGCAACAACACAAGAATGAAAAGGGGTACACCCTGAGATCTCCACTAAGAGGCCACAATTGTTGGTCCAGGGGCCTCGGAGTTCCCCTGGGAGCATGGCCCCTGGCCCTAATACTGCCCGTTTTCATAAATCACAATGGGGGTCAATTCTTCAGACCGGAATGGATTGGACGTGGCGACACAAAGAGACCATATCGTGTGTGCACTTCATGGTTCTGTGCATCTATAGGTTGTCATCCTACTGACCTCTTACTGGAGGTGGGGGAGAGGGTGTAGAGGAGGGGATAGGAGATTGTTAGGAAGATATGACCTGCATAGAATGGAGAGGAAGAGTCTGCTGTCACTGGGCAGTGTGAGCAGTGGGAGTTGCACATAGGTGGGCATGCAAATTTATATGGGAATGTACATTTTCACTCAGTCATAATAATGAAAAAAAGTCATTGGAATTTGTATTGGGATTGCATTATATAAGTAGATTGCTTTGGTTAAAATAGACATTTTCATAATGTTGAGTCTTCCTATCCATGAGCAGGGTAGATTACTCCATTTACGTAAGTTTCTCTTAGTTTCTTGTAGTAAAGTCTTGTAGTTCTCTTTGTAAAGGTCTCTTATTTCTCTACTTAGATTTATTCCTAGGTATTTTATCTTCTTGGAGGCTATAGCAAATGGAATTGATTTAGTGATTTCTTTGTTAACAATCTCGTTGTTGGTATAAAGCAATCCTATTGATTTACTTATGTTTATCTTGTATCCCAATACTTTGCTGAACTTCTCTATTAGTTCCAATAGTTTATTTATGGTTTTGTTTGGATTCTCTGTGTATACAAGAACTCTGCTAGACTGCTGGTGGGATTGCTCTTTGGAAAAGAATCTGGTGCTTCCTTAAAAAGCTAGAAATAGATATACCATTTGATCCTGTAATTCCACTGCTTGAAATTTATCCTTCAGAAACAAAGGTTGTCACATGAACAGACACATGTACCTGAATATTTGTTGCAGCACAGTCCACAATAGCAAAAAGATGAAACTAACCTCTATGACCATCAACAGGTGAGTGGATAAACAAACTGTGGTACCTATACTGAATGGAAAGCTGTGCTATGATAAAAAAGCAATGACAATTTTAGAAAATATCTCATAACGTGGTATCATTTGGAGGAGATCATGCTGAGTGAAATCTATCAATGTCAAAAGGACAAATTTTGTGTAAGACCCCTGTTACAAGGACTTAAAAGGAGACTTATCCACGGAAGAAAATGACTGTGTTGGCTATAAGGGTGGGTGGGGACTGAGGGTTTATCATAGATGAGATAAGCGATAGATGTTAGAAATTTTATTCTTTTACTGTAACTAATAAAAAAATAAAATTAAAAAATAAATGGACAAATTCCTTGAAAGACATAAACAACCAAAGCATTCTCAAGATGTAGATAACTTAAGTAGCCCTATATCCATTAAGAAAATTGAATTTTTAGTTAAAAAACATCCCACAAAGAAAATTCCAAGTTCTGATAGCTTCATTGATACATTCTACCAAATCTATAAGGAAGAAATCATAACAATTTTACACAAACTCTTCCAGAAACTTGAAGAAGAGGGACTGGTTCTATGAGGCCAGCACCACCTTGTCACCAAAACCAGACACGTTACAAGAAAACTACAAACCAATATCCTTTATGAATGTAGATGTAAAAATTATAAAGAAAATTTTAGCAAGTAGAATTCAATAATACATGAAGATTGTAATGTATCATGACCATTTGAGTTTTATCCCACAGATGCAGTTTGGGTTAAACACTTGAAAATCAATCAATGTTAGAAAAATTTAAAAAGTTCACTATATAAGCCATTTAAAAGAGAAAAAAACTGTGTGATTCTTTTAATACAGTATAGAGTCTTGCTAAAAACTCAGCCAAATAGGAACAGAAGAAGACTTCCTCAGCCTGACGTATGGCATTGTGGTAGGCAAACTCTATGATGCGTGACTCTTGATATTCATGTTCTGTGTAATTACCTCCCTTTGAGTGTGGGCCAGTCAGAGTGATTGGCTTTTACAAATAGATTCTCAAAAAGTGGTGAGATATTGCTTCTCAGACTGGAATAAAAAAGGACTGTCACTTGTCTTGCTTGGTTTCTCATGCTGGCTTGCACTGAGGGAAGGCAACTCCCAAATTGTGAGTGAGCTGCGTTATAGAGAACTCCATGTAGCAAAAAACTGGTGGAATTTCCTGGCAACTGACAGTGAGAAACTGACATCTGCAATCAAACAGCTTATGAAGAACTGAATCTTTCCAACAATCATATGACTAAGTTTGAAAGCAGAAATTCCTTAACCCAAAACTTGAGATGAAACAATAGCTCCAGCTGATTATAGCCTTGCGAGAGACTCCAAGGCAGAGTTACTCAGTTAAGCCACATCTGTTTTCCTTACAGGCAGAAACTGTGAGACAATAAGTGTTTACTATTTTAAATTTTGGGGATAATTTGTCATGTGGCAGTAAGAAATGAATACTAGCATGCACAAAAACTCTACTGGCAACATTATAATTAATGGTGAAAGACTAAATGCTTTCCTCCTAAGACCACGAACAAGACAAGGTTGTCTGCTCTCACCACTTTCTATTCAACATTGGATTGAAATCCTAGACATTACACTCAAATGAGGGAAGTAAATAAAAGGCATCCAGATTGGAAAAGAAGTGAAACTCTGTAGCCTTACACAACATGTAGAGAATCTGATTGCATAAAGAAAAAATGTACTAGAACTACAAAGTAAGCTTAGCAAGGTTGTGGAATACAGGCTCAATATACAAAAATCAGTGTATTTCTATATACTAGCAACAAACAGAATTTGAACTTCAACAATAGCATTCATATTAGAATAAAACATATAAAAAAGATAATTCTGACAAAACAATAAAATGAAAAAATTACAAAACATTGCTCAGACAAAGAAAACCTAAATAAATAGAGAGGTATACCTTATTGGAAAACCCTGGTGGTATAGTGGTTAAGTGCTACAGCTGCTAACCAGAAGGTCAGCAGTTCAAATCCACCAGGCACTCCTTAGAAACTCTACAGGGTAGTACTACTCTGTTTATGGGGTTGACATGAGTTGGAATCTTGTTCAGAATCCTGGTGACACAGTGGTTAAGTGCTTGGTTGTTAACCAAAATTTGGTGGTTTGAACCCTTCAGCCACTCTGTGGTAGAAAAATGTGGCAGTCTGCCTCTGTGAAGGTTGTACACTTGGCAACCCTATGGGGCAGTACTATTCTGTCCTGTAGAGTCACTATAAGTCAGAATCCACTCAGTGGCAATTGATATTGGTATGCCTTGTTGATGAGTCAGAAGACTTGACATGGTTAAGATATGAATTCTCCCTAAGGTGTTCTACAGATACAATACAGTCCCAACCAAAGTCCAAGCAGACTTTTACTTTTTCTTGTAGAAAGTGATAATCAGATTCTAAATTTCGTATATAAACACAAAAGACCTAGACTTTCCAAAAAAAAAAAAAGCTTTAAAAACAATAACTTTGGAGAATTTAAACTACGTGATTTCAAGACTTACTATAAGCTACAATAGTCAAGACAATAACAGCATCAAGATAGACAATCAATGAAACAAAACAGAGCCCAGAAATAGAATCATACATATATGGATAACTGATTTTCAACAAAGACACAATGGCAATTCAATGGACAAAGACAGCTTTTTCAAAAAACGGTGCTGGAATTATTGGATATTTATATACAAAGATACTTCCACTCATATGTTGTACCAGACACAAAAATTAAATCAGTATGAAAATAGGGCTATATGTAAAACTAAAACTGCAAAGCTTTTAAAAGGAAATGTAGGGAAAAAGCTTTGAGACACTTTGGATTAGGAAAGGATTTCCTAAATACTCATATAGTATCAGAAATGTGATACGTAAGAGGAAAAAATCAATAAATTAGACTTCAACAAGGTTTAAAACTTCTGTTTTTTAAGAAACACTGTTAAGAGAACTAAGAAACAAACCATGGGCTGGGAGAAAATATTTGCAAAGCATTTGTCTGACACAGGACTTTTATTCAGAAGATATAAGGAACACTCAAAACTCAATGATAAGGCCACAAACAACCCAAATAAACAATGAGCAAAAAATTTAGACACACACTTTATCAAAGATGTAATGATACCAAATGAACATTTGAAAAGGCACTCAACGTAATTAGTCATTAAATAAATGCTAATTAAAATCACAGTGGGGTACCATCACACATCTATTAATGTAAATCAAAATTGCAAAACTGACCATACCAGGTTTTGGTGAGAAGCAGAAGCAACTGAAACTTTCATATACTTCTGTTGAGAATATCAAATGATAGAGTCACTTTGGAAAATATTTTGGCAGTTTCTTTTTATTTATTATGGCTGAGTGAAAATGTACATTCCCATATAAATTTACATGCCCACCTATATGCAGCTTCCACTGCCCTCCCTGCCCGGTGACAGCACACAATTCCTCTCTGCTCCATACATGTCTCATCCTCCCAACAGTCTCCTTTCCCCTCCTCTCCACCAACTCCCCTTCCTCCAGCCAGAGGTCAGCAGGATGATATCCTATAGATGCATAGAACCATAAAGTGCATCCAATATATGGTCGCTGCCCAGCCGGCACCATTAATAGCTGCAATGGAGCTCACTAAGCTGAGTCTCACTGGCAACACAAGAATAAAAAGGGGTGCACCCTGAGATCTCCACCGAAAGACCGCAATTGACGGTCCAGCGGCTTCTGGGTTCCCCTGGGAACATGGCCCCGGGCCCTGATGCTGCCCTTGCCCATAAATCATAATGAAGGTCCACTCTTCGGACACAAACGGACTGGACTTGACAGTTTCTTAAAAAGTTAAACATATACACACTATGTCGTGCAGTATTCTACTTTTAGGTATTTACTCAGATGAGAAAAGCACAAGTCCATACTAACACTTGTACACAAATGTTCATAGGAATTGTATCTGTAATATCTAGACTGAAAACTACCCAGGTGTCCATAATTTAATAAATATATCAACACTGTGGTATATTCATACAATGGAATATGACTCAGCAATATTCATATGCCAAGCTAAGTGCCGTCAAGTCGGATCTGACTCATGGCGACCCTAGGGGCCAGGGTAGAACTGACCCCCATAGTATTCAAGGAGCGCCTGGTGGATTTGAACTGCCGACCTTGTGGTTAGCAGTGGTGGGACTTAATATTCACGTATTCATATATATTCATATAATGGAATATGACTCAGCAATGAAAAGTAATGGACTGCTGATGAATACAATAAC
The DNA here is from genome assembly GCA_028571685.1 of Heterohyrax brucei. Lineage (NCBI taxonomy): Eukaryota > Metazoa > Chordata > Mammalia > Hyracoidea > Procaviidae > Heterohyrax > Heterohyrax brucei. The sequence goes on from CM053166.1 coordinate 60,646,507, forward strand.
ATGGATGCATTTCAAAGTAATTATGCTAAGTGAAAGAAAACAACAAAACAGTACCTTGTGTATAATTCCACTTATGCAAAATTCTAGAAAATACAAACTAATTCATAGAGACAGAAAGCAGATCATTGGTGGCTTGGGAAAAGGGTGAGGAGGGAATTGCAAAGTGGTACAATGAAACTTTAGGATATGTTCACTATCATGGTTTAGGGATGGTTTTGTGAGTATACACATGTCAAGACTTAACAAATTATACATCTTAAAAGCACGCAGTTTATTGTATACCAATTATTCCTTAATAAAGCTGTTAAAAGTAAAGTGAAAAAAATAGAATGATCATAACTCTTGTGTGAAGGAACTATTATGATGATGAAATGAGATGCTGTATTCATAAGCATTTTGGAAATCAACAGTGTGCAATGTGAGTCACTATTATTATCTGGACCACTTCCTCATCAAGTGTCTGAAGTGTTGATGATGAAGTTTATTTGCACAACTTACACAAATTTTCACAAGACCTCTCTTGGTTGGTGAGTAGGGTAGTGCATCCCCAATTTATATATATATATATATATATATATATATATATATACACACACTGTTGTTATTAGGCACTTTCAAGTGGCTTCTGACACATAGTAACCCTGTGTACAACAGAAGGAATCACTGTACCATCGCTACAATCTTTGGTATGTTTGAGCCATAGTTTCAGTCCCTGTGTCAGTCCATGTTGTCAAAGTCCATCCTCTTTTTTCACTGACTACACACTTACCAAGCATGATGTCCTATTCCAGGGATTGGTCCCTCCTGATAATATGTCAAAAGTACATATATGAAGCAGAGAGGAATAGTATGCTGTCACCGGGCAGGGAGAGCAGTGGAAGCTGCATATAGGTGGGCGTGCAAATTTATATGGGAATGTACATTTTCACTCAGTCACAGTAAAAAATAAAAAAGTACATGAGATGAAGTCTCACTGCCCTCGTTTCTAAGGACCATTCTTGCTGTACTTCTTCCAAAACAGATTTGTTCATTCCGCTGGAAGTCCACGGTATATTCAATATTCTTCATGAACACCATAATTCTAATGCTTCGATTCTCCTTTATATTTTCTTATTTGTTGCCTAGCTTTTGTATGCGTAAGAGGGGATTGAAACTATCATGGTTGTGTCAGGTGTACCTTACTCCTAAAAGCGGCATCTTTACTTTTGAACACTTTAAAGAGGTCTTTTATAGCAGATTTGTCCAAGGCAGTATGTCCTTTGATTTCTTCACTATATCCTCCATGGATGTTGGTTGTGGATCCAAGTAAAATGAAGTCTTTGACAACTTCAATCTTTTCTCCATTTATCATGATGTTGTTTATCGATTCAGTTGTAAGAATTTTTGTTTTCTTTACATTGAGGTGTAATCTATACTGAAGGCTGTTATCTTTGATCTTCATCAGTGCTTCACATCCTCTTCCTTTTCAGCAAGCAATGTTGTGTCATCCGCATATTGCTAGTTGTTAATGAGTCTTCCTCTAATCTTGATGCCTCATTCTTCTTTATACAGTCCAGCTTCCCAGATCAAGCTCAGCATACAGACTGTATAAATGTGGTGTAAGCATATAACCTTTATACACCTCTTTCCTGAGTTTAAACTGAACAGTATCCCCTTGTTCTTTTTGAACAACTGCTTTTCAACCGGTGTACAGGTTCCTCACAAGGACGATTAAGTATTCTAGAATTCCTATTCTTCACAACATTGTCCATAATTTGTTATTATCCATACAATTGAAAGCCTTTGCAGTCAATAAAACACAGGTAAACATCTTTCTTGTATTCTCTGCTTTCAGCCAAGATCCACCTGACATCAGCAGTGATATCTATCATTCCTATGTCCTCTTTTGAACTGGCCTGAATTTCTGGCAGTTCCTGTTAATATGTCGCTGAAATTATTTTTAAATTATTCTTGGCAAAATTTTACTTCTGTGTAATATATATATCACCTGTCTGTCATTTTTTCTTTTTTTTTTGCTACAATGGCTTTGGTGCTAGTACGATGCTGGGAGCTTTGCCACCAGTATTTCAAATAACAGCAGAGTCATCCACAGTAAATAGCTTTCAGCAGAGCTTCCAGATTAAGATAGACTAAGAAGACAGGCATGGCAATCTACTTCTGGAAATTAGTTAGTGTAAATCTTACATGTCACAACAGAACATTGTCTAATACTCTTACTTTGGAAACATCATCAGAAGGGATCAATTGCTTAAGTAAGATCATTTTTGGTGAGGTAGAGGGCTACCAAGGACAAGAGACATCCTCAGTAAAATAGAATGGCACAGTAGCCCAATAATGGACTCAAAAACTGGTGATAGTGAGGATGATGCAAGATCAGGCAATGTTTTGTTTTGTTGTACATAAGGGTCACCATCAGTCAAAATCAATTATCTATCGATCTGTCTGTCTGTCTACCATCTGGCCTGCCTGCCTGCCTGCCCATCTGTCTGTCTATCACAGTTTTAGTTCCATTAAGCCTAATCTGGTATAAATCAGCAATCCTCCACTTGCCAGAATATGACATATATTAACTCTTTCTCCTTTTCTTATTTCTCTATCTCTCAATCTTGATTTTGATTATTTTATAGATGCTCTATGAGGATAGCTGGGAGTACTATTGGGTTCATCATTTATTCAGTACGTGTAACACAGCTATTTAAAAATTTATTGCTGACATGTATATCATCACTGAGGTTACAATAAAACACACTAAGTATAAGTTCCATTTTTCAAAAGCTTGTCCCGTAAGTCAAACCAGAGAAGGTAGTATTCTGGTGTCTAACTGCAGAATCAGGAAAAATGTCTTTGTGTTGTCCAATCAAACATTTGAGGCCAGGCAAATTTCTTGAGAAAGCTTAATTTTTTTTATTATCAATTTATGAGTTTAGGGATGAAATGTTTTAGGAGCCTCGTTACTAAGCCAAAGGAATCAATATTTTTCTGTTAACAGGCAAGCTGTCACATTTAAAAATCAGCTGAAAACCTTCATTCAGCAGCTCAGGGAAAATGCCTGCTCCAGAGGCTCAGCCAAGCAAATGTTTTGTTGTGTTTTGGTCTCCTAAGCTGAGCCAGTAAAATCCTCACCAGCTTCTGTTCTAGTGAGTGTCTGTACCACTGTTCAACAGCTCATTAGGAGATTCTGATTCATTTTTCTAAGTAACATGTTGTCATGTTGTTGATTCCAGAACAAAACTTGTCTTCTTTTTTTGTTTGGGTAAGGGGAGTTTGAGGCCTTATGTTGATTGCATTTATCATGTCCCTTTTTCTCCTCATGGAGTTAGAAATATAATAGATCATAAAGCTTCCTAGCAAGTCTGAGGTCATAACTTTGGAGGTGAGGGAGGAAAAGAAAGGTTCTGAGAGCAAATTCTTTTCTAAAGGGCTTCCCATCTGTAGAGCTGTTTACCTATCCATCTTATTTTTTGTTCTTCACTCTTCTGAACCCTAAAATAAGTGTTCTAAAATTATTAAATGGAGATGGGAATGAACGATGTTAAGATGTACTGCTGCATGCCAAATGTGTCTTTGCCTTACCTTCATGCTATACTCAGACCTACTCTCAATTTAAACAAACTGAATAGCCGTTTTTACAACCAATACTAATTCAACTAGCCCTAGGCATCAGGCATTGTGCTAGGTACTAAGGATTAAAAACCATTAAGGTGCAACCCCCTCCCAGAAAGGGAAATAATAAATAACTATAAAGTATTTTGCGTGTCTCTGGATTTGAATTGTGTTTCCCCCCAAAATGTGTAGCAATCTGTCTAGCCTTGATTCCCGATATTGTGTGATGTTCCTCCCTGTTGTAAAACCTGCCTCAATTATGTTAATGAGGGAGAATGGGCTGCAGTTGTGTCGGTGGGGCAGGACTCATTGTGTATGATGGGATTGTGCCTTGAGGCAATCTTTTGTGATACAAAGGAAAGGGAAACAAGCAGAGAGTTGGGGATCTCATATCACCAAGAAAGCAGTGCCAGAAGCAGAGTGCATCCTTTGGAAAGGACCTGGGGGTCCCTGCAACCTCAGAAACTCCCAGACCAGGGGAAGATTGAAAAGAAGTACCTTTGTCTGGAGTCAGCAGAGAACACTTTCTCCCGGAGCTGACACCCTGAATTTGGACTTTTGTGTATGTGATGAAGTAATATTTCTCTTTTTAAAACAATTCACTTTGTTATGGTAGCACTAGATGAATAAGACAACATGTGAACTAACAAAATATGATGTGTATCTAATCTTTTTAGAAGCAATTTATTGCAGAAATACTTTCTGTATGTGCTTGTGTGTGTGTGTGTTAGCTTTCTGTTACAGTGCAGTACTGATAAGGAAAAGTTTATCAGGCAATGGTCATCAAAGCTCATTATGAGACACTGCCATCAGAACAACACGGAAATATCTGATAAAAATGCAGTCTTGGGCCCTACTCTAAAGATCCCTGGCTAGTGCAAATGGTTTTCTCTTGACTACTAACCTAAAGGTTGGTGATTCAAACTCACCCAGCAATACTGGAGAAGAAAAGCTGGAGAACCTGCTTCCATAAAGATTACAGTCAAGAAAATGCTATGGAGGAGTAGTATTCTATAACACACAGTCACCACGAGTCAGGATTGACTACATAGCAACAAGTTTGGTTTGGGTTTGACCTCACTCTAGTTCAATTAGAATTTCTGGGCAATGGAGATTTGTGAATCTGAACATGCAGCTCAGTTTCTAGTTAGTTCTGTGCACATCAATTTTAAAAAAGCACCACTACATAAATAAGTTCCAAGAATTACTTCTGGGAAGTAAGGGCAAAAAAAGTACACCTAGTCTCCAACAACTGACAGAATAGGTACACAAGCTAAATTGTGCCAGTAGCAACTCAGTGGAACTACCTCCAAAATGTTGTTAGCTGCCATTGAGTCAGCCTCCTTGTCACAATGACCCTATGCATAACAGAATACAGTGCTGCCTAGCCCCATTCCATTCACATGATCAACTTTGGATCACACCACTGTGTTCTATGGGGTTTTCATCAGCTGATTTTCAGAAGTAGATCTCTAGGCCTTTCTTCTGTTCCATCTCAGTCAAGAAGCTTCCTGGAAACCTGCTCACCATCACAGCAACATGCAAGCATCTGCTAACAGAGTGGGGGCTGCACCTGAGATACATTGGCTCATCATTGAACCCACGTCTCCCATGAGAAGCTGAGAACCAAACCGCTAAACAACCATTGCCTCACCTCTGGAGTAGTACTGCTATACTTGGGAGTAGAACCAGAAATGTTTGCCAGGAAAATGTCTAATAAGCAGACAACATCAGTGGGGGAAAAAAAAGCTCAAGATTGAGGAATGACCAGTTTGACAGTTTGTTCTCACACTGGTTCTTCTGCCCATTGGTTTTGTGATATCAGAAGGATCACTTCTCTGATAGCGACCCCTACTGTTTTAATACAAGGCAAAATCAAGTGATACAGTTTACACCTCAAAGGTAAATCTATCTCTTCTCTGCCTACTTTTTTAGATCAGTTTCAGGTGCCCTCAGGGATGTGGCTTGAGAAGAATGGAATATTTAAATAAATGCAAAGTATTCAGCTTATTCTCTCGTTACCGTTTCTCATTCTGAAAGTACCTGAAAACGGAATAATGTCTACCCCATCTGGCTGAAAGTGAGAGATCCAGTTGACTTTCCTTTATGGCAATTCTTTTTGCCAAAGACTAAGTAATAACTCCCCCTAGTGTACCATCTCTTCAGTTCCTAAGCAGCCATTGGGATGTGGAGGAGGCCACTGTAGTGTGATTCCTGGATTAAAGGCCATGTGACAGGCTCAATGTCTAGGCCTCTTTAAACATTTAATCCCTCTTTTAATTGAGGAAATCTGTGGGCTCAGATTTAGTGGTATTATTATGTAGCGTTTATAATGGGCACTGGAAAACACTAACCTGTTGCCACGCAACAAGATTTCCTTTAAGACTTTTTTTTCCCTGAACTGGACTTTCTTCTAAGGAAACGTCATAGCCCGGGTACTGTTTGCTTGTCACTAAAAACAAATGAGCACTATTTTGGTAATGAAAGCCTGCATAACAGATAACTCCCCAAATTTAGTAGTTTAAAACAACAGACATTTCTTATTTTACAGTTTCTGAGTACCAGAAATCCGGGAGCAGCTAGGCTGGGTCCTCTCACTCAGGGTCTCTCACAAGGCTGCAACTAAGATTTCAGTGCAGTTACAGTTTTATCTAGAGAGGGATTAGCTTCCAAGCACACTTGTTAGCAGAATTCAGTTCTTTGTGGGCTGTTGGACCGAAGAGGACCTCCTCGCCTTCTCTCAGGTTATGAATTCAATTCCTTGCCACGTGGACCTCTGTATGGGGCAGCTCACAACATGGCAGTTGGTTTCCCTCAGAGTAAGGACTCAGGAAGAGGACTCTTTGTAACCTAATCTCAGAAGTGACATCCGTGACTTCTTGCCATATTCCATTAATGGGCTACAAGGTACAATTCACTAGGTCCAGAAAACACAGAAGGGGAGAAGACTATGCAAATATCAAGAAGTAGACATCATCTGGGGTCAGCTAAGTGTTGCCTACCACAGGCACTTAGAAGTTCTTGAGTGGTGCAAATGGTTGAGTGCTTGACTACTAGCCAAAAAGTTGTTGATTTGAACCCCCTCACAGATGCCTCAGAAAGCAGCCTGGAGATCTGCTTCTGAAAGGTCACAGCCTTGAAAGCCCTACGGAGTGCAGTTCTACTCTGTACCCATAGGCCCTCCATGAATCAGAATTGACTTGATGGCAGCTGACAACAACAACTATCATTTAGCTCCTTGAATTTAGAAGCCTGATATAAACATTTCTTTCAAAGTCAGCTAGTGGTTTGTCAATGAGTACTACCTGTAGCATGCCTTCTATATGTAAAGGTAACTGCTCTGTCGGGTGTTTAAGTACTACAAAATGTGCTTCAGTCTTTCCCAAAGCATTGGGCCTATCTCCTCCTATTATAATACACTAACTTGGTATTTCTTTCTTTTTTTTATTTAACTCTATAGACACAGCTGTAGAGCACCCTGACCCACATGGGGTCACCATGAGTTAAGTTAACTCAACAGAGACTGGATTTTTATATGTAAATGTGATGTGAGAGTGGCTTCTGACTTCCTCTAGCTTTGCAAGGTGAGAGAGAATCAAGATCAACAAACCAAGGCTGACTCCCATGAGGTGGAGGTAAGACGTATCTCCTCTATCTGCCATCTTTACCAGTTCTGATGCCAACTGGCCCTCCCACAGCACTCTCTACTTCTGTGGTACATTAGATAGTTCATTGCAATGGCCACACAGAATGCACTGATTGTACTCACAGTTATGGGGTCTATTAGGTTACTAGGGTAATATGAGGACAGAGCCTGAACAGGGACCTGAACCCTAGACCCTTGGATGAAAAGCCTGATGCTCTACCGACTGAGATACTCAGGCTTCCAAGAGAAATAACTAGGAAATCCTGGTTGCAGAGTGGCTAAAATGTATGTCTGCTAACCAAAAAGTCAGCAGTTTGAATTCATCAGGCATTCCTTGGAAACCCTATGGGTCAGTTCTACTCTGTCCCACAGGGGTTGCTATGAGTAGGAATCAATGTGACAGCAATGGGTTTATTTTGTTTTTGTTTTTTTTATTATGACTGAGTGAAAATGTACATTCCCATATAAATTTACATGCCTACCTATATGCAGCTTCCACTGCTCTCCCTGCCCAGTGACAGCACACTATTCCTCTCTGCTCCATACATGTCTCATCCTCCCAACAGTCTCCTTTCCCCTCCTCTCCACCAACTCCCCTTCCTCCAGCCAGAGGTCAGCAGGATGATATCCTATAGATGCACAGAACCATAAAGTGCATCCAGTATATGGTCACTCTGCATCACTAAGTCCAATACACTTGTGTCCAAAGAGTGGACATTCATTATGATTTATGGGCAAGGGCAGCATCAGTGCCAGGGGCCGTGCTCCCAGGGGAACCCTGAAGCCGCTGGACCATCAATTGTGGTTTTTTAGTGGAGATCTCAGGGTGCACCCCTTTTTGTTCTTGTGTTGCCAGTGGAACTCAACTTAGTGAGCTCCACTGCGGCTATCACTGGTGGTGGCTGGGCACCATCTGGTTCTTCCAGTCCCAAGTCTTGATTCATACCACTTACCCAAATTATCACAACGTGAAGCAGAACAACTTAATAAACCCATCACAAAGGAAGAGATTGAAAATGTCATCAAAACACTGCCAAGCAAACAAAGCCTGGGCCCAGATGGCTTCACTGCAGAATTCTACCAAGGTTTTAGAGAAGAGTTATCTCCAATACTAGTGAGACTATTTCACAGTATACAAGGGGACAGAATACTCCCAGACTCATTCTATGAAGCCAGCACAACCCTGATACCAAAGCCAGGGAAAGACCCAACAAAAAAAAGAGAACTACAGACTGGTATCACTCATGAATGTAGATGCAAAAATCTTCAACAAAATTCTTGCCAATACAACAACAGATCAAAAAAATAATCCATCATGACCAAGTGGGATTCATACCATGGATGCAAGGCTGGTTCAACATCAGAAAAACAATGTGATTAACCACATAAATATCACAAAAGATAAGAATCACCTGATTTTGTCCACCGATGCAGAAAAGGCATTTGTTTTTGTTTTTGATTAACAGGTTACAGTTCAGGATCAGGAATACTCAGGAACGTGGTTCTTCTATTAGGACAGCCTCTTCCCAGCTGTGCTCACAGCTATGGCTCTCCCTGGTCCTCCGCCTCTGCCATCTCTGTGCCGTCTCCTGCAAGTCTGTCCTGCTGAACTTTCCTGCCTTGATGGTGGTGGGCTCTTCTCTTTCACACCTCTAGGATGGCTCACCTCAAGCACCTCAGTAAGACGGCAAAACTGACGAATCCCCTTGGTGGGACACAGTTACCCTATCACACAGTCCAGCCCAAATATTTGGGGGGAAGTTATAAAACCATGGGTAGAAAGGCCTTAGAAAAGTGATCCTTCAAGCTTCATTATAGTTACATCATGTAAATATTACACGTATTTGAGGATATGGACTTACTCTAAGCAAGCTTCATTTGAGGAAGTCTACATGAGTACATAAGTATTATTTATAATTTATAGAGGTAACATAGCACAGAGCTTGTGAATATTGACTCTGGAATCAGGTAGTTTTAAATTCAAGTTCTGACTCAGCCATTTAGCAGCTGTGTAACTTTTGAGCAAGTAAGCTCATTCCTCTAAGTCTCAATTTGTTTATCTACATAATGAGGGTTAGAAATAGTTGCTGCATCACACAGTTACTGTAAGGATTAAGTAATGCATTTGAAAAGCAGAGTGCTTAGCCTTGTACTCAGTGTCAGCCAAGTGCCGTTGAGTTGGATCCGACTTGTAGGTACTTAATAAATGCCTCATTATTCTATATGATTTATTGGGATCTTAAGGTAGGGTGGAGGTCACCCGATAACTTCTGTTTGAGGAATCCAGAATCCAGGGCATATTCTATTTGTTCATTACAACTCCTCACACTACTCCATTCTACTTTCATTTATCTCACGCCCCGCACCCCTCATTATGCCGACTAAAAAAAATCTGGATGTATTCTGTCTCCTGAGAATACATTTCACCTTTTTCCCCTCACACCTGCCTTCTGTTAGAGGTCCTTTCATTTTTTACATATTCCTTTGCAAAAGCCACCGTTATAGTTTTATGGCAACCCATTTTCTGGTAAATATGATGTATTATTAGAGGAAGAATGCCTGCCTCCATCAAGCTTAACAAGTGATTTATGTACAATGACAGGTTAAAATGGGCTTCTTTTCCACGTTGATATAAAACAGGTATTGGGAATTTTGTCCTTCCTGGTCCCTGACTCTGTTCACTTAAAAAGTGATTTCTTCTTATATAGTGCTCAGTTTTGTTTGACTTTGCCATTATTTTCTCGTGAGCAGGCATCACTCCAAGTTTTATTAATGTTTTTGTCTAGGGTGGCAAGTCTCAGGAAATCATTGGCCAAACCCTCTTGCCTGTTTTTCGATAAGGCTGTTTATTCCCTGTAGCAGTAGCAGAATCACTGTTTACACACTCTGCTGAGCTTTTTTCAGAGCCAGTCTTGGGATTGTTTGTACCATTCCCCCGTCACTCCCTTGCTTCTTCTGATACCAGCCTGAGTGGGCTGGTGGAGCCAAGGGCTCGTACTGTGCTGTACATTACTGGGAACTTTGTAGTGCAACATTAATGTTTGTCTGCTCATCTGAGCTCTTGCTAGTTGGATGCTTTTGCTTGCCTAGGGCACAGGAAATAACATGTGTTTTGATTGATAGCTTTGAGTCATAATAGATAATTGATGCTGCTCATGCTCAGCCAGTTACCAATAATACTCAGTGAAGTTTTATGTGACAAGAATAATAACTTGTTAAGAGAGAGAGAATGGCAGCAAGTTATGCTTATACACAGGTATGCTTCTAAGTATTAAATCTGAGTTAGGCTTTCACCATGAAACCTGAGTATACTCTATGTTAAATATTTCTGAAGAGTTTAAAATCAGACAGCCTCTTCTCTTGTACTGAGAGTTTCATTCTGTTGTTGCTGGGTACCATCAAGTGAATTCCAACTCATAGGGACCCTGTGCACAACAGAACAAAACACTGCCTGGTCTTATGCCACATTCACAATTGTTCTTATGCTTAAGCCCATCTTGTCAAGGGTCTTCCTCTTTTTTGCTGACCCTCCACTCTACCAAGCACGATTTCCTTCTCCAGGGACTGATCTTTCCTGACAACATGTCCAAAGTATGTAAGCCTCCGTCTTGCCATCTTTGCTTCCAAGGAGCACTCTGATTGTACTTCTTCCAGGACAGATCTGTTTGTTCTTTTGGAAGTCCCTGGTACATTCAACATTCTTCTCCAAAACCACAATTCAAAGGCATCAAGTCTTCTTCTGTCTTCTTAGTTCACTGTCCAGCTTTCACATGCATATGATATGATTGAAAATACCATGGCTTGGGCCAGGTGCACTTTAGTCTTTGAGGTGACATCTTTACTTTTCAATACTTTAAAGAGACCCTTTGCAGCAGATTTTCCCAGTGCAATGCATCTTTTGATTTCTTGACTGCTGCTGCCATAGGCATTGATTGTGGACCCAAGTAAAGTGAAATCCTTGACAACTTCAATCTTTTCTCCATATGACAATGTTGCTTACTGGTCCAATTGTGAGGAATTTTGTTTTCTTAATGTTGAGGCATAATCCATGCTGAAACCTGTGTTCTTTGATATTTATCAGTGTTTCAAATCTTATTCATTTCCGGCAAGTAAGGCTGTGTTGTCTGCGTAACACAGGTTGTTTATGAGTCTTCCTCCAATCCTGATGCCTCATTCCTCTTCACAGAATCCAGCTTCTCAGATTATTTGTTTGGCATACAGATTGAAAAGGTATGGTGAAAGGATACAACCCCGATGCACACTTTTCCTGACTTTAAGCCATGTAGTGTCCCCTTGTTCTGTTCACACTACTACCTCTTGACCCATATACAGATTCCTTTAGTGTAGAATTAAGTGTTCTGGGATTCCCATTCTCTGCAACGTTAATAATGAGTTTCAGTCTATGTGGAATCAAGTAAGGAGTTTGGGGTGTCAAGGGAGTCAACAAATACTAAACAGAAACCATGTGCTGGGTTTTGGGCCTAATTCTTCACCTGGTTTGCTCATCCACTGCTCACAACCTTGAGAAGTAGACATTACTATCCTCAAACTACAGCTAAGAAAATTGAGGCCAAAGATGACTCCAGAATGACACACAGACAGTTAAACTAGATTTCATTTTCAACTCTGTCTGAATCCGAAGACTCACTCCTACTACAATGAACAGAACACTGTGTCAATCACCATCTTTGAAGCCCAGCTACATGCTGCATGAATAATAGACAGAATCTGTATAGCACTTCCTAAGCTTCAGGTACTGTTACAAATTTCAACTAATTAAATCCTCGTAACAACCCTGTGAGTTATCTCCATTTTATTGATAAGAAAACTAAGGTACAGATTGCTCAAAGTCATATTGTTGTGTTGTTAAGTGCCATTGAGTCAGTTCTGACTCATAGTGATGGTATGCACAACAGAATGAAACACTAGCCAGTCCTTTGCCATGCCAATGATACTTTTTATGATTAAGCCCTTTGTTTTAGTCACTGTGTCAATTCATCTTGCTGAGGGTCTCCATTTTTTTTTTAATTGACCTTCTGCTTTATCAAGCATGATGTCCTTCTCCAAGGGATTGATCCCTCCTGATATAATTTCCAAAGTATGTAAAATGCAGTCTCATCATCCTTGCTTAGAGCTTTTAATTGGCAAAGTCAGAATTTGAAATCAGGTTTTATGGGTCCAGTCTCAGTACTGTACCTCACCTCCTATACTCACTAATATTTTCAATTAATTAATTGAGTTATTAGCAAATCCCTTCATTTCAGTTATCTATTCTTACATAACAAACTACTCCAAAACTTGATGGATTAAAAAACAAAGCAAACAAACAAACAAAAACACTTTTTAAAATTCTGTTCATGAGTTAATGGGACAGTAATTCATGAATGACCTAGCTAGGCCTTTCCTGAATCCATGTGGCATCAGCTGGCATGACTGGGGCTGTAAGATTTACTTTTAAGACGACTTCTTCACATACATGCTTGGTATCTCATTACTTCTTTGTTTCTCAATGTCTTTCCATATGACATCTCATTCTCTATGTAGATTGTGCTTCTCTCAGTATGGTGGTTTCAGGGTGATCATGCTTATAACCTGGTGCCTGGCTTCCAAGAGGCAGGAAGAAATTTCCAGGCCAACTAATGGTTATGACCAAGATAAGCAAAGTATCACTTCTACCACGCATAGTACCTACCCAGATTCAAGGGGTAGAAAAACAGACTCTACCTCTTGATTAGATTGCGGAAAGTTCACAATGAAGAACAGAATATGAAGTGGTCATCATTATGACCGTTTTTGAAGAATACTATCTGCTGCACCCTTCCTCCCAGTATAATCAGTCACGGTTTGGGAACTTAAAATTCACAAACAAAATCAATCTGGTAAAGGAATTGCTGTTTAAATCACACTGAGTGTTGGGTCACCTATTTTAGCACTGTAATTTAAGACAGCGTCCTTACACAATATATGAAAGCATGTCTTTGACTTTAAATCCACAAGAAAATAATCCAGAGGTGCTTCTGGACTGAACAAAATTTGGTTATTTTTGATGTCCAATAAAATTATCCAACAAGAGAAATGCGTTTTTTACCAGAATTAAAACAGCTTCCAATAGATTGTGAAAATTATTTAAGGCAATGATTATTGTTATTTATCCTGAAATTCATCTAGTACCGAGAAGAAACAAAGCCTGTATTGTGAAATAAGAATTGCACATATGCCACAAACATAGACTTCTTGCCATCTGGATGAGCAAAACACAGGAAAGTCTGCTGATAATCCTAGGCATACATCAACCTTCCTATGGTGTGGGCATGTGTATTCATTATCAAGGATACTGTGTGCAGATTGTGCTTGATTGTGCCAATCAAAAGCTATTAGACTGAGGCTGAGGCACGGAGCTAAGAGAGAAGTTCATATGGCCTAATTTGAGTGCAGAGTGTCTCTGCATCATGTGACATTTTTAGTTATGTGCATTAGTGGCTGGTGTACTCAAGATGGAGGTGTCTCTGGCTGTGTGGGATTCATAACTGTTTTGTTTTTCAAAATGTGGTTTGCTAACTGCAATGCAGAACTAGGAGACCAGTGCCAGACAGCACTGGAGCCAATCCACAGAGCGATAAGAGCAGAGTGCCTATGTGCAGGAAACTTCCTGGCTTCCTGGCACACTGCCTCCGGGCAGTCATCTATGAAACACTTGCAGATCAGGCATGAAGCCTGGGCTGAGAGACACAGGAAGCAGAAGCTGAAGAGATAAGGAACACAAGAAGCTGAGCTACCTCAATCTCAAAAGGTATGGCCATAACCTCACGGGTCTCTAATGGTGAAGTCGTATCCTCTAGTGTTTCTAAAGGTGGAGTTGCCACTTAGCTGGACTAGGGAATTGATGTGTCTCAAGCCAAGAGAGCAGAGTAGCTGTCCCAGTGGGCCTGGAAGGTGAAGCTGTAGCCTAGGGCTGAGTGCCTCCACTCAGAATCCAGAGTATGGCCAATACCTAGAGCCTGAAGAGTGGAGTTATTGTGTGAATGGTCTCAGAGAACAGTGAGCTATTTTCAAGCCTTGAGGTCTAATGTAATGTGTTCTGTTTGTTTGCTTGGTGCATGCTATGCTTTCTTTCTCTACAATTTTTCCCCTTGTAATGGAAATGTCTAGCTGGTGCCTGCTTGTTCTGCCATTGTATTTTGGAAGCAAATAACTTGTATTCTAGATTTCAAAGTTGAAGAATTTCTGGATTTTGGACTTGGATTTATGACTTTTGCTATGATAGGATGAATGTGTTTTAGATATTGCAAGGAAGCGATATTTTGTGGGCCAAATAGTGGAATGTTATGGATTGAATTATATCCACCAAAAAATGTATGTGGAAATTTGGCTAGGCTATGTCTTGGTATTGTGTGATGTTCCTATATGCTGGAAGCCTGACCCCTATGATATTAATGAAGGAGGAAGATGCATTGCATTGGGAAAATCTGCTGTAAAGGACCTCTTTAAAGTATTCAGAAGTAACAATGTCACCTTGGAGACTAAGGTGTGCCTGACCCAAGCCATGGTATTTTCAGTCACATCATATGCATGCAAAAGCTGGATCATAAAAAAAGAAGACAGAAGAAGAATTGATGCCTTTGAATTGTGATGTTGGAGAAGATGCTGAACATACCACAGACTGTCAAAAGAACAAACAGATCTATTCTAGAAGTACAGCCAGAGACCTCCTTGGAAGCAAAGATGGCAAGACTGCATCTTACATACTTTGGACTTGTCAGGAAGGATCATTCCCTGGAGAAGGACATCAATGCTTGGTAGAGTGGAACGTCAGCAAAAAAGAGGAAGACCCTTGATGAGAAGGATTGACACAGTGGCTGCAACAATGGGCTTAAGCATAAAAATGACTGTAGACATGACGCAAGACCTGGCAGTGTCTTGATCTGTTCTTCATAGGGTTGCTATTAGTCAGAACCGACTCCACGGCACCTAACAATAACATGAAGGCTGGCTCCCAAAAGGTCCTCTTTGTTTATTAAAGTGGGGCTCCTCAGACTACAGAGGGTCCATCAGTGTTTTATTAGAGGCCTCTGAAAATTTCCTAATTAGATATTTAGAGTTTGGTGATAATATATCAAATTCAGAAACACTGCTGGCATAGTGGTTAAGTGCTATGGCTACTAATCAAAAAGTCAGCAATTTGAATCCACTAGGTGCTCCTTGGAAACTCCATGGAGCAGTTCTACTCTGTCCTATAGAGTTGCTGTGAGTTGGAGTCAACTTGACATCAGTGGGTTTGGTTTTGTATCAAATTCATCATTATTTCTCAGGGGACATCCAGGCCAATTGGCATAACTAGCCTATTGCTGAGTCTTCTGCACTCCATATTGGTAAGTGGCATCTGAGGTCTTAAAAGCTAACAAGCTGCCATCTGAGGTACACCAAATGATCCCAACTCAGCAGGAATGGATGATCACCAAGAACCAAAACGACATGGGGGAAAGAGAACCCAGAAGACAGAGAGACCCACGTGAGTGGGTGACTACATTGACATGTGACCAGAGGAACCAGATGGTGCCCGGCCACCACTAGTGATAGCCGTGATGGGGCTCACAAAGTTAAGTCTCTCTGGCAACATGAAAATAAAAAGGGGTGCACCCTGAAAACTCAACTAAAAGACTGCAATTAATGGTCCAGGGGCCTCGGGGTTTCCCTTGGAGCATGACCCCTAGTCTTGATGCTGACCCTGTCCATAAATGATTACTGAGGTCAACTCTTGGACTCAGCAACACAGGGTAACCATATTCTGTGTACACTTTATGGTTCTGTGTATCTGTAGGATGTCGTCCTACTGGTCTCTTACTAGAGGGAAGGGAGAGGGTGGAGAAGAAGGCATAGGAGATTGTTAAGAGGATATGACATGTATAGAACAGATAGGAGAAGTGTGCTGTCACTTGGCAAGGAGAGCAGCAGGAGCTGCACATAGGCAGGCATACAAATTTAAACTGGATTGTACACTTTCACTCAATCACAATAAATTAAAAAAAAAAATCAGTGTTATCTAGGTCACCCCTGTGACCTATTAATCAAGTCTTTTCTGCTTCAGTGTCCAGATGTGTGGTTTGGTGTGCTATCATGGTGTCAAATAACACCAACTGATGGATGGTTCAGAGCCACCCATCCAGCACCATAGAAGAAAGACCTGCTGATCTGCTTCCACAAGGACTACAGCCAAGAAAACCCAATGGGACTCAGTTCTACTCTGTAACATATGGGGTTGCCATGAGTCAGGATCAACTCAAAGGAAGAGGTTTTTGTTTGTTTGTTTGTTTTAATTTAATTGCCTAACTTTAAAAAATGAATCGGAGTTAATATACAAATGATACTAGTCTTGAGTAATGGACAAATGACCTAACAGCAAACACAGTGAAAGCAAAGGTTTCATAGTAGTTTGAAAAAGGGAAAAGTGGTGAAAAAAAAACTGATTTGTCTTATGACGCATGGTTATAAGAGTTTGCTGAAGTCAAAAGGACCTACCTCTAAGAAACAGGTTCACCCTGCCTTAGAGCTTTGCAGACACTGTTTCCCTCACCTGGAACATCCACCCTCAGATAATATCTAAATGCTCACTCCTTCTCTACCACTTTTTGTAAAAAAGTCACATTCTTTGTGAGACCTTTCCAAAAACTGTAGCTCCCTTTTCCCAAGGTCTTTATTTCTCCTTCCCTAGATTTTTCTCCTTGATACTTACCATCATCAGACATACTATATGTTTCACTTATTTATTTAGTTTATCATCTCTCACTAAAATGTAAACTCCATGAAGGCAGGGAATTCTATTTTGCCCATGGACATATTTACAGTACCTGAAAACCAAAGCCAAGTCCATTGCCTTTGAGTCAATTCTGACTCAGGGCTTTCTTAGCTGTAATCTTAACAGAAACAGATCCCAAGACCTTTCCCCACTGTAGCAGTGGGTGGGTTTGAACTGCCAACCTTTATGTTAGTAATTCAGTACAAGCAGCTTGCACCACCAAGGGACTTTTTTATAGCACTGACAAAAGTGCAGTTGGAGCCCTAGTGGCACCATGGTTAAGGGTTCCACTACATGCTGGCTCCAGATCCTGGCCTCAGCCTACCACAGCACCCTGAAGAATCAGTCTGGAGTCAAGGTCTCTTCCTGTTAGTCAAGAACTCCTCCAGCCACCTGCCACAGTACCCGGGGAACCCAGTCCAGAACCCAGGCCTCTACCTGTTGGCTCTGCAACTTGGCTCAGATCACCAAGAAACCCAGGTAACTCAGTCCAGAGCCCAGGTCCCTTCTTGCTGGCTCTGGCCCCTCCCAGCGACTAGCCAGGGCACCAAGGGGATCCAGCCCAAGACACCAGACCAGCTCCTATAGGCTGCAGATGTCTCCAGACACCCACTGCAGCACCTATGGGACAGGGCCCAGACACCAAACTCCTCACCGCCAGCTCCACACATATCATTCTCTTTGTTGTACATGACAACCTGAGGACCCCATCCAGCCCCTTTCTGTAGGCTCTGGACTTCTTCAGCCTTCTGCCACTTCAGCCAGGGACCCAACTGAGTACCTTGGATGCTGTGACAGGCAACAGTAGGGATCTGGAGCTAGTGCTAGGAGTCAGGAACCAGGAAAAAGGGCCTGAAGTCTTGAAGCTGGTGAGAACGGGATTGGAGTCTATGTAGGGTCATCTAGGGGCTGAGGACAAAACCACAGTCCTGAGGGATCTGGACCCACAGCCCACACCCCTTCAAGTGAGCTCTAAACCCCTGGGGATGCTTGCCTTGGCAACCAGGAAACCAGGTCCAAACCCCTAGGCCCATTCCCATTGGCATTGGACACCTCCTGCCACTGACCTCTGCCTCAAAGGTTCAAGACCCTGCCCACTCCTGAGAGGACCCAATAGGGACCCCAGGCCACTTTCTGCAGGCACTCAAACACACTGATGCCTCCAGGAGAACACAGAGAATCAAGCTGGGAACCCAGTCCTCTTCATCTGGCTCTGACTAGATTCTACTGCCGGCAGCACGCTCCCAGGAGGTATGGCTAGGACACATCCGGCCCCTGTCCTCATTTCCTAGACGACTGAGACCAGCCTCCAGATCCCTTATTCCTGGCTCCAAAATCCTTCCACTAGCTACAGATCCCTCCTGCTGTCTGCCACAGTTAACTAGGAGACCTTGCTCAAGCCTCAAGTCACTTCCTGCAGTCTCTGAACTTCAGCAGCAACCTTCCACGTCACCCATTGACCAAGCCTAGACACCAGGACTCTTCCAGCTGACACTGGAACACAACTCCCAAAGTCAACAGCCCAGACAGTACTCAGCCTAGACCACAAGGCTCATCCCACTGATTCTAGAGCACATCTGATGCCTGTTGTGGCAATCAGGGTATCATGGCCCAGGCCCCAGTCCTCAGGTCTTTTCTTATCAACTCTTTTTATCAACTCTGGAGCCTTTTCAGCACTATCCCACTAACCCAGAGGATTTGCCTGGACTCTGGGCCCCTTGGCACCAGCTCAAAAACCATTCTGCTGAGGCCAAGGACTCAATCTAGAGCACAGGCCCCTTGCCACTGGCTCTGAACCCAGTCCCCACTCCTCATAGCTTCAAGGATTTAAAATCTGGGCCCCTAAGCCCTGTTTCACTGACTCTAGACACCTCCTGCCATGGCCTTCAGTCTCAAGGGGAACTGGCCCAAACCCTAAGCCTCTACCTGCTGACTCCATTCTCTGGCCTCAGCCTCTGTGGCACCCAAGGGACTCAGTCCAGAGCCCAGGGCCCTTTCTTGCAACTCTTCATCTTCCCACTTCAAAACACAAGGCATATAGCCCAGAACCCAGGCCCCTTCCTACCAGCTCTGGACCCCAACCTTAGACTACCACGGAACCCAGGTAAAGGAGTCTGGAGCCTGCATCCTTTCCTGCTTACTCAGGACTCCTCTAGTTCAGACCTCATCCCCATTCCTGTAGGCTCTAAACTTCTGCAGCCACCAAACACATCAATCAGGACCCCAACGCAGACACCAGGCTCCTTCCCACAGGCTGTGAAACCTAACCCCCACAATCCACAACCCTGACAGTACTCAGCCTACATACCAAGGCTGTTTACATGGACTCCAACTTCATGGGATGCCCTTTGTGGCAAACAGCAGACTCAGTCCAGAGCTCAGATCTCTTCCTGCTGGCTGAGGAATCTTTCATCTGCCCACTGTGGAACCCACAGGATCTGACCTAGAACTTAGGCCTCTTCCTACTGCCTTTGGATCCCTGCCTCGGGCTGCCATGAAACCCAGACCAGGTCTCTTCCTGCTTCTTTAGAACTCCTCTAGCTGCCTGCCAAGGCATTAAGGAGACCTGGCCCAGACCTCAGGCCCCTTCTTGCAGGCTCCAGATGCCTGCACACACCTGCTGTGTGCACCGATGGGACAAGTCCCAGACACCAGGCTCCCCATCACTGACTCCAGACCCCTCTCTTTGTCCTGCATAACAATCTGGGGACCAGGCCCAGACTCCAGGCCCCTTCCTGCCAGCTCTGCAATCCAACCCCAACAGTCTGCAGCCCTAGCCTTGTTCAGCCTCTACCCCAAGGCCCTTCCCGCAAGATCTGAACGCCACCTCATGTTTATTGCTGCAACCAGGGGTCCTGGTCCAGAACCAAGGTCTTCCTATGGACTCCACAACGTTCTCAATGGAACCCAGAGGTTCTGCCCTGACTCTAGGCCCCTTCTGGCTGACTGCAGAATCTTTCTGATTAGCCAGAGAGCCCAACCAGGATCCCAAGCACCTTCTCTTCTGGAATGAATCCCAACTCATAGTAACTACAAGGATACCAAGTCTGGGATCTAAGCTCCAGGATCAATTTCATCAGTGCTGGATACTTCCCACTACTGCCCTCACCCTTGAGGGAACCCGGCCAAGACCTTAGGCCCCTATGTGCCATCTTCAGATCCCGGCCACCATCTGCCAAGACACACAGAGTACTCAGTCTGGAGGGTAGGTCCCTTCATGCTGGTTAGGACCTCCATTGGTCACCAGCTGTGGCAACCACGAGAACTGGTCCAGACTTTAGGCCCTTTCCTGTAGGCTCTGGACTTCAGCAGCTACCCGTCACATCACCCAGGGACATTACTGAGAAATGAGGGCCCTCCCTTCCTGCTGCCTGGGAAGCCCATCTCCCACAGTCCAGAGCCCCAGTGGTACTCATCCTAGACACCACAGCCCCTCCTATTGGCTCTGGATCCCACTAGATTCCCTTTATGGCAACCAGGGGACCTGGCCCACACTTCAAGCTCCTGCCTGTTGGCTCTAGACCCTCACGATGATTGCCACAGCAATCAGGGAATCAGTCCCAAATCCCAGTCCTGTTCCCCTTGGCACTGGACCCTCCCATCACAGCCTTCAGGCAGTAGGGTTACAGCCCAGTCCCTCTTGAGAGGGTGTGACTGGGGCCCCAGGCCCCTTTCTGCTGGCTTTGAAGTCCTCTGGATGCCCTCTGGTGAACCCAGGGATCCAGCTGGGACCCCAGGTTCCTTTTTGTGGTTCTGGATCACTTCCACTGCCACTAGTATGCCCTCAGGAGACACAGCAGGAACCCATCCCATCCCCGAGCTCAGCCATCAAGGGACATGGCCCACACTCCAGGTCCCTTCCTGTTGGCTCCAGACTCCTATCTGTGTCTACCACAACAACCAGGTGACCTAGTCCAGCCCTTAGGTCCTTTCTCACAGGCTCCAGATACATTCTGCCAACTCAGAACCCCTCCCACTGTGGCTCACAGTCCCAACAGAACATGGCCTAGATCCCAGGTCCCTTCCTACCAGCTCAGAAACCTAACATCCACTTGCTATAATCACAGGAGTATCCAGCCTGGACCCTAGGCCCTGTCTCATGAACTCGGGACATAAACGGCTACTTCCATCAGCCCCAAAATAACCTGACAGGGATCCCAAGCCCCATCCCACTGGCTCCAGATACATTCCACTGCCCGCCATGGTACCAAGGGGATCTGACCCTGACCCTTGGCCTCTTCTCACTGTCTCCAGACACCTCCCACCACACAAGGGAACTCATCCCAGAGCCCAGGTCCCTTCTTACTGTCTTGTGTTTCCTTAACCATCTACCAGGGCACCCAGGTCATCCAGAGAATACTTCCTACAGGCTCTAGACTCCTCCTGCCACCTACCACAGTACCCCGGCGACCAGCCCAAATAGCAGGCTCCATAACACCAGCTCCAGAACCAAACTTCCACTCTCTGCAGCCAACGCGGTACCCAGCCTGGAACTAGAGGCACATCCAACCTGCTCCCAAACGCCAACACTGTCCACCATGGCAATCTGGGGACCAGGCCCAGACCTCGAGTCTGAACCCCTGCTGCCTTCACCTCAGTCCACTGGAGACCTCACTCATCCCTCAGCACCCTTTTGGACAGCTCTGGATCCCTCTTTCTGCAGTTACCTTGGATACCTGTGGCCAGAGTCAGCATGCAGGGTCCTTGGTTCTGGGCCAGGTTCCCAGGTTGTTGCATAGGGAAAAGAGAGGTGTCTGGAGCTGATGATAAGGAACCTGGTGTCTGGGCCAAGTGTCATGGGTACTGAGGCAAGTGGGTAGGGGTTCTGGAGCCTGTAGGAAGGGGTCTAAGTCCTGGACTGTGTCTCTTGGATGGCACAGCAAGTAGCTGGAGGAGTCCTGAGCCAGCAGGCATTGACCAGCACTCCAGACTGAGTCCCTTGGGTGCTGTGGAGAGCTGCAGCTCAGGTCTGGAGCAGATGGTAGAGGACTGGGGCCCTGACTGTGTCCACTTGAGGGCTGAGGGCTGAGGGCAGGGGCCGGGGGTATCCAGAGTTGGTGAGGTGGAGCCCGGGGCCCAGATTTGGCATCCTCAGGTCTATGACAAGAGATATTGTGTTCCAGAGCTGGAAGGAAGGGGTTTAGAATCTGGGTCAGACCCTTTGCCTCAGCAGGATGGTTCTGGAACTGGCATGAAATGGCCCAGAGTCTGGGGGAGATCCTCTGGGTTCCTTAGTGGGCATAGGGAAGTCTCTGTAGTCCTTAGGAAGGGGCCTAGTATTTTAGCTAGTTCTCTTGGTAATTTGTAGAATAGCTACAGAAGTCCAGAGCCTGTAGAAAAGGGCCTGCGGTCTTTGTTGGGTAGCCTGAGGACGGCTACAAGTGACAGTAGGGATCTGGAACTAGAATGGGTCTGGAGCCAGTGAGAAAGGCCCTGCAGTCTGGAGCTGGTGAGTAATGGGACTGGGGCCTGGGAAGAATAGCCTAGGGGCTGTGGGCAGCACTCACAGTCCTGAGAGATCCTGACCTAGGGCCAGAGCTCCTTCCAGCTGGCTGCAAGCCTCTTGTGACACGTATCATGGCAACCAGGGAAGCAGGTCCAAATTCCAGGCTCTTTCACATTGGCATTGGAGCCCTCCCACCACAGCACTCAGCCCCAAAGTATCCACATCCTGCTCACTTCTGAGAGGACTCAACAGGATCTCAGGCCCATTTCTTTATGCTCTCAAGCCCTCCAGATGCCTCCTGGAGATCACATAGGATCTTGCTAGGAACCCAGTCCACTTCACGTAACTCCACAGGGCTTACACAGCATGTGCTCAAGCACCCATATGCTCCGAATATATGGCCAGAACCCACCATCCCCTGCCCTCAGCTGCTAGGGTTCCCAGCCCAGAATCCAGACCCATTCTTCCTGGCCCCAGACCTGGCTGGCTCCAGACCCTTCCTGCCAACTGCTGCAGTAACCGGGGGATCCTTCTCAGACCCCAAGCCCCTTCCTAAAGGCTCTGGACTTCTGCTGTCACCTTCCACATCCCTCATTGACCCAGCCCAGACACCAGGACCCTTCTCACCAGCACAGGAACCCAATTCCCAGTCGACAGCCCTGATGGTACTCAGCCTAGACCACAAGGCCCATCCCACTGAGTCCAGAGTGCACCTGATGCCTCCTGTGGCAACTAGGGTACCCAGCCTAAGTCCTAGGCCCCAAGCTCCTTCCTACCATATCTAGAGCCTTATGGACATTAGCCTCTGAACCCACAGGACTTGGCCAAACTCTGGGCTCCTTTGCACCAGCTCCAAAACCATTCTGCTGAGGCAGAAGACCTGATTCTGAGCCTAGGACTCTTTCTGAGGACTCTGAACACATCCCTGCTAGTCATAGCCCAAAAGATTCAGTATTTGGGCTCTAGGCCCAGTCTCACCAATTCTGGACACCTCTCACCACTGTTTTCTGTCTCACAGGCACCCAGCCTGAGCCCCAAGCCCCTACCTGCTGACTCATACTCCAGCATCAGCCCACAACAGCACCCAGAGAACTCAGTCCATAGTCTAGGTCCCTTCCCGCTAGACAGTGACTGTTTCATCTGCAAGATATGGAACCCAGAGGATGCAGACCAGCACTGAGGACTCCTCTTGTGGCTCTGGTTCCGTGTCTTGGGCTGTAATGAAACCCAGGTTACTGAGTTTGGAGCCCAGGTCTCTTCCCGATGACTCAGAAATACTCCAGCCATCCACCAAGACATCAAAAGGAGTCAGTCAAAGGTGGGATTGCCAAAAGGTAAAACCTCTTTGGAAAGCAATCTGGTGCTTCCTTTAAAAGATAGAAACAGATATACCATTTGACCCAGTAATCCCACTGCTTGTGATATATCATACAGAAGCAAGGGTAGTCACACAAACAGATACATGCACATGAATGTTTACTGCAGCACAGTCCACAATAGCAAAAAGATGGAATCAACTCAGATACCCAACAAGAGATGAATGGATAAACAAACTATGGTATATATATTCAATGGAACCCTATGCAATGATAAAGAACAACGATGATTTTAGGAAGCATCTCAACCTGGTTTCAACGGGAAGACATTATGTTGAGTGAAATTAGTCAGCAGCACAAGGACAAATATTGTATGATACCCCTACTATAAGGACTTAAAAACAGACTCATGTAGAGAAGAAAAGACTCTTTGATGGGTGCAAGGGAGGGGAGGGAGGGTGGGAGAGGGTTGGTTTTAGGTTCGTTCATAGAAATTTGGTTGAGTGAAATCAGAGACAGCACACATTAGAAAGAAGATCAGTTTAACTGGACTTCAACATAACCTGAAAATTCTTCCAATCTTAACCTAATATTGCAAGGATAGGGTTCAGGGGCCATACTCTCATGGTACATCGAGGCCAATTGGCATAACTAGTCTATTGTGAAGGGAGTGTTCTGCACCCCGTGTGGGTGAGTGGCATCTGGGGTCTTAAAAGCTAGCAAGCTGCCATCTGAGGTACACCAAATGGTCCCAACTCAGCTGGAACAGAGGATCACCAATGATAACAATGATGGCGGGGAGAAAGAGCCCAGAAAACAGAAAGACCTACATGAATGGGTGACTATATCAACATGTGACTGGAGGAACCAGATGATGTCTGGCCACCACCAATGACAGCTGTGATGGGGCTCACAATGTTGAGTCCCAGTGGCAACATGAGAAAAAAAGGGTGCACCCTAAGAACCCCATTAAAAGACTGCAACTGATGGTCCAAAGGCCTGGGGGTTCCCCTGGGAGCACAGCCCCTAGACCTGATGCTGCCCCTGATCATAGATCATTACAGAGGTCAACTCTTCAGACAGGAATGGATTGGACTCGGGGACACAGAGTGACCGTATGGTGTGTGCACTTGATGGTTCTACACATTTATAGGATGTTGTCCTACTGGCCTCATACTAGAGGTAAGTGGAGAGGGTGGAGAGGAGGGGACAGGAGATTGTTTAGAGGATATGACGTGTATGGAAAGGAAAGGAGGAGTGTGCTGTCACCGGGCAGGGAGAGCAGAGGGAGCTGCAGATAGGCGGGAATGCAAATTTCAATTATATTGTAAACTTGCACTGACTCACAATTTTTTTTAAAAAAAAAAAAAAAAAGAAGAAGAAACCAGCCAAGATCTCAGGCCCCTTCCTGCAGACTCCAGGAGCTTCCACACACCCGCAATAGCACCCATGGGACAAGTCCCGGGTATCAGACTCCTCAAAGCCGGCTCCAGACCCATCTCTTTGTCCTGTATGGCAACCTGGGGACAAGGCCCAGACACCAGGCCCATTCCTGCCAGCTCCAGAACTCAATCCCCACAGTCTGCAGCCCTGACCTTACTCAGCCTATACCCAAAAGCTCTTCCCACAAGCTCTGTATGCTACCTCATGTTTGTTGCTGCAGCTGGAAACCAGAGGCCTTCCTATGGATGTCACAACCTTCTCGATAGAACCCCAAGGTTCTGCCCAGACTCTAGTTCCCTTCCTGCCATCTATGGAACCATTCTGCTCAGTCAGAGGGCCCAGCCCAGGTCTCAGGGACCTTTCAGTCTGGAACAAATCTCAACTCACAGTAAGTGCAAGGATGCTAACACTGGGCTGTAGTCTCCAGGTCCAGTTTCACTAGCTCTGTGTACCTCCTGCCCACAGCCCTTAGGCTCATGGAAACGAGATTCGGGCACAGGCCTTTACGTGTCGTCTCCAGATCCTGGTTGTAGCCTACCATGGCACCCAGCATACTAAGTCTGGAGCCTAGATTCCATCCTGCTGGCTCAGACTTCCTCCAGTCTCTAGCTTCAGCAACCATGGGAGCCAGTCCAGACCTCCAGGCCCTTTCTGTATGCTCTAGACTTCAGCAGCCACCTGCCACATTACCCAGGGACACATTCTAGACAAAAAGATCCTTCCCATTGGCTGTAGAATCCAACGTCCACAGTCTACAGCCCTGATGATATTCCGTTTAAGCACCACAGCCCTTCTCACAGGCTCTACCAGATTCCTGTGTCAACAACCAGGTTACCTGGCATGGACCTCAGGCCTCTGTCTGTTGGCTGTAGGCCCCTCACAATGATTGCCAAGGCAAACAGAGAACTAGCCCCAAACCCTAAGCCTGTCGCTGTTTGCACTGGACCCCTCCAACCACTGCCTTCAGCCAGTAAGATTACAGTCCCTGCCACTTCCTGAGAGGACCTGCCCAGGACCCCAGGACCCTTTCTGCTGAGTCTAAACACCATCAGAGGCCTGCTGAGGAGCCCAGGGGATCCACTGGGACCCCAGCCTCCTTCATGTAGCTCCAGATCACTTCCACAGCCAGCAGCATGCCCAGAGGACACCCAGCAGGAACCCATTCCATGCCTGCACTCAGCCATCAGGGGACCTGGCCCAGATCCCAGACCCTTTCCCATCAGCTCCAGATCCCTGTCTCTGTCTATCCCAACAACCAGGTGATCCAGTCTAGGCCTTATGTCCCTTCTCACAGGCTCCAGATCCATTCTGCCAACTCAGAACACCTCCCATCATGGCCCACAGCCCCAGTGGGACCTAGCCCAAATCCCAGGTCCCTTCCTACCAGCTTGGAAACCTAATATCCACTTGCTGTAGTCACAGGGATACCCTGCCCTGGCCCTAAGCCCTGTCTTACCAACTCAGGACATAACCAGGCATTGACCTCAGCCCCAAAGGAACCTGACAGGGACCCCAGCAGGGACCCCAAGTCTCACCACCTCCAGACATACTCCACTGCCTGCCATGGCACTAAGGGGATCTGACCCCGACTCCAGGCCTCTTCCCACTGTCTCTAGACACATCCTACCATACAACTTCCCCACTCCACAGAAACCACCTAAAGGACCCAGCCCAGAGCCCAGGCCTATACCTGCTGACTCCAGACCCTGGTCAAGGTCCGGAGTCCAGGTCCCTTCCTGCTGGTTTGGGAGTCCTTTAGCCACCCAACATGACACACAGGGGCCCCAGCATAGACCTCAAGACCCTTCTCTCAAACTCCAGACCCCTTTTGTCACAAGCCACAGTGCCATGGGACCCAGCCTACATACGAGGCTCTATGACACGGGCTCTAGAACCCAACCCCCACTCTCTGCAGCCAACAAAGAACTCAGCCTGGACTCAGAGGCTTATAAATAGCTCCACTACCCACACACTGTCCATTGTGGTAACCTGGGAACCAGGTCCATATTTTAGGTCTGAACCCCTCTTGCCTCTACCTACAACCCCACAGGGACATCACCCACTCCCAAGGACTCTTTTGGCCAGCTCTGGATTCCTCTTTCTGCAGGTAACTTATGCACCCTTTCTGGGAGTCTGTGGGTAGGGGCCTTGACTCTGGGCCTGGCTGGCACACTGTCACACAGGATAAAGAGAGGAATTTGGAGCCAGAGATAAGGAGTGTGGTATATAGGCTGGGTTCAAAGGGTGCTGTGGCAGGTAGTTGAGGTTCTGAAGCCTGAATGAAAAGGCTTTAATCCTGGGCTGGGTCTCCTAGATGCCAAGATGGGCAGCTGGAGGTGTCCCGAAGCAGCAGAAATGGACGAACACTGCAGACTTCATTTGCTGTGTGCTGTGCTGAGTCGCAGCTCAGGTCGAAAGGAGGAGGTAGAGGATTCAGGTCCCAGTCAGGTACACTTGAGGCTGATGGAAAGGGACAGGATGTATCCAGAGCTGGTAAGACAGTGCTTGGGAGTCCAGATGTGGTGTCCTTGGGGCTACAGTGAGCAGCGTCGTGTTCCAGAGCCAGTGGGAAGGGGTCTTGGGTATAGGTCGAACGCTTTGTCTTGGTAGGATGGTTCTGAAACTGACATGAAGGGGCTTAGGGTCTGGGGAGATCCTCCCGGTTCCTCAGTAGGTGCAGGGAAGTAACCATAGTCCTTAGGAAGAGGCCTGATGTTTGGGCCAGTTCTCTGGGTAAATAAGCGGAGCAGTTGCAGAAGTCCAGAGCCTGTAGGAAGGGGCTTGGGCTCGTGGGAAGGGTATCCTGGTGGTGCAAGATGTAACAGTAGGGATTTGGAGCAGGTAGGAGAGGTCCAGAGCAAGTGAAATAGGGCCTGCATTCTGGAGCTGGAGAGAACGTGATTAGAGTCTGGGTGGGATCACCTAGGGGCTATGGGCAGTAATCTCAGTTCCAGAGGATCCTGACCCAAAATCCAAAGCCCTGCCAGCTGGCTCTAGATCCCTCATGACTCTTGCAGTGGCAACCAGGGAACCAGGCCCAAACCCTAGGCCTATTTGCATTGGCATTGGACCCCTCCCAT
The DNA here is from genome assembly GCA_028571685.1 of Heterohyrax brucei. Taxonomy (NCBI): domain Eukaryota; kingdom Metazoa; phylum Chordata; class Mammalia; order Hyracoidea; family Procaviidae; genus Heterohyrax; species Heterohyrax brucei. The sequence continues at coordinate 60,674,834 of CM053166.1, forward strand.
CACTGCTCTTAGCCCTGAAGTTTGCAAGTGCTGCACTCCTCCTGAGAGGACCCAAATAGGAACCAGGCCCTTTTCTATAGGCTCTTGAGCCTTCCTGATGTCTACTGGGGAATACAGGAGATCCGCCTGGGACCCCAGTCCCCTCCAGCTGGCTCTGGACAACTTCTGCTGCCATCAGTTGCTCCAAGGACACATGACCAAGACCTATCCCATCCTTGCCCTCAATCCTTAAGGGACCCAGCCCAGACACTAGATCCCTTCTTTCTGGCCTCAGACCCCTTCTGCTAGATCTAGAAACCTGCTGTTGCCCGTCACAGTATCCAGGGTACCCTGCTCAGACCCCAGGCCCCTTCCTGCAGGCTCTGGACTGACTTCTCCCGCCACGTTCTGCATCATCCATTGACGTGGCCCAGACACCAGGACATTTCCTGTGGGTACTGGAACCCAACTCCTAAATCGTCAGCCCTGACAATACTCAGCCTAGACCCACTGACTCCAGAGCATATATGATGCCTGCTGCGTAAAGCATGGTACTCGGCCCCAGCTCTAGGCCCCAGGCTCCTTCCTACTATCACTAGACCCTTTTTGACACTAGCCCAGGAACCCAGAAGATTTGAATGGCCTCTGAGTCCCTTGGCACTAGCTCTAAAATCATTCTGCTGAGGCACTGGACCCAAATGGGAGCCCAACCCCCTTCCTACCTGATTTGAAAACAACCCCCATGCCTCATAGCCCCATGGATTCAAAATCTGGGTCCTGATACTCAGCTTAAACACCGTGGCCCATCTCATAGGCTCCGGACTCCATCAGATGTTCTTTGCGGCAACCAGGTTACCTGGCCCAGGCTTCAGGCCCCTGTCTGTTGGCTGTAGACCCCTCATAATGATTGCTACAGCAACCAGAGAACCAGTCCCAGACCCCAGGTCTGTTCGTCTTGGAACTGGACCTCTCCTGCCACTGCCCTTAGTCATTAGAGTTACAATTGCTTCCCACTCCTGAAAGGACCCAAACAGGGCCTAGGTCCCTTTCTGCTGGCTTTGAAATCCTCTGGATTGTAGGGGCTTCAGTTCTGGAACTCATTCCCAGGTTGTCACGCATGGCAAAGACAGGAGTCTGGAGCCAGAGATAAGGAGCATGGTATACGGGCCAGGTCCCAAGGGTGCTGTGGTGAGTGGCTGGGTGGTATAGAGCCTGCAGGAAGGGGCCTCAGTTCTGGGCTGGATCCCCTAGGTGACATGGCAGGCAGCTGGAGGAGTCCCAAGGCAGCAGAAATGAACCAACACTACATACTGAGTCCCCTTCATTATGCAGTAAGCCACAGCTTGGGTCTAGAGCAGGAGGTAGGGGACTCAAGTCCTAGCCAGGTACACTTGAGGCTGATGTTGGGGGCAGAAGGTGTCCAGAGTTAGCGAGAAATTGCCTGGGACCCAAATGCGGTGTCCTTGGGGCTACAGTGAGCAGCACTGTGTTCCAGAGCCAGCGGGAAGGAGTCTAGGGTATAGGTCAGACCCTCCGTCTCAGCAGGATGGTTCTGGAACTGGCATGAAGGGGCTTAGAGTCTGGGGAGATCATCTGGGTTCCTCAGTAGGCATAGAGAAGGCACTGTAGTCCTTAAAAGGGGTCTGATGTTCGGGCCTGTTCCACGTGTAATGCATTAGAGTGGCTACAGATATCCAGAGCCTGTAGAAAAGGGCCTGGGATCTGGGTCAGGTACCCTGTATGCTGACACAGGACAGCAGGGATCTGGAGCAAGTGAAAGGCGTTCAGAACCAGCATGAAAGGGCCTGAAGCCTGGAGCTAGAGACAATGGGATTGGGATCTGGGTGAGGTAGCCTAGGGGCTGTGGGCAGCACTCACAGTCCTGAAGGATCCTGACCCAGAGCCAAAGCCACTTCCAGCAGTCTCCAGACCCCTTGTGATGCCTGCTGTGGCAACCAGGGAACCAGACCCAAACCCCAGGCCCCTTTGCATTTCTATTGGACCCCACCTACCACTATCCTCATCCCTAATGGCCCAAGAACTTGCCCTCTCCTGAGATGATCCAAGTGAGATGCCAGATCTGTTTCTGCAGGCTCTCGAGCCTTCCTGAAGCCCACTGAGGAACACAGGGTACCTGGCTGGAACCCTAGTCTCCTTCATCTATCTCCAAATGGCTTCCACTGCCACCACTGTGCCAACAGGAGACATGAATAGGACTCATCCTGCCCCTGCCCTCAGTCCCTAGGGGACCCAACCCAGAGACTGGACCCCTTCTTCCTGGCTCTGGACTACTTCTTGTTAGTTCCAGATTTCCCCTATAACATGGCGGAGTTCCCAGGGGGACACTGCTCAGAACCCAGACCCCTTCCTTCAGGCTCTGGACATCTGCAGCTACCTTCTGCATCACCCATTGATCCAGCCCAGACTCCAGAACCCTACCCACCAACACTGGAAACAAACTGAGTTGACAGCTCTGACGGTACTCAGCCTAGACATCATGGCCTGTCTCACTGGCTCCAGACCACATCTAATGCCTACTGTGACAACCTGGTACCTGGCCCAGGCCCCAGGCCCAGGCCCCTTCCTACAAACTTTGGAGCCTTTACAACACTAGCCCATAAACACAGAGGATTTGCCTAGACTCTGAGCCCCTTGACACTAGCTGCAAAACCATTCTGCTGCAGCAGAGGACCCTATCCAGAGTTCAGGCATCTTCCTACTGGCTCAGAATCCAATCCCTGTTTGTCACAGCCCCAAAGATTTGAAATCTGGCCCTAGGCCCAGGCTCACCATCCCTGGACACCTCCCACTACCGCCTTCAGTCTTAAGGTGACCTGCCCAAACCGCAAGCCTGTAACTGCTTTCTCCATACTCTGGCCTCACTCCAACCTTGGTACAAGGGGACACAGTTCAGAGCCCAGGTCCCCTGCTGCTGGCTCAGGACTCCTTCATCTGCGTGCTGAGGAACCAAAATTACCCAGCCAAGCACTTAGGACTATTCTTGCAGCTCTGGACTCCTGCCTCAAACCACCATGAAACTCAGGTAACTCAGTCTGGAACCCGGGTCCCCTCCTGCTGGCTTGAGACTCCTTGAGCCACCTGCCAAGACACTGAGGGGACCTAGCTCAGATATCAGGCCACTTCCTGCAGACTCCAGATGCCTCCAGACACCTGCTGCAGCACCTATGGGACAAGGACCAGACACTAGACTCCTCACTGCATGCTCCAGACGGCTCTCATTGTCCTACGTAACAACTTGAGGACCAGGCCCAGACACCAGATCCCTTTCCACCAGCTCTGGAACCCAACCCTCACACTCTGCAACCCTGGCCTCACTCAGCCTATACTCCAAGGCCCTTCCCACAGGCTCTGGATGCCTCCTGCTTCTCGTCACTGCAACCGGGGGACCTCTTCCAGAACCAGAGACCATCCTATGGACTCCACAGCGTACTCAGTGAAACCTGGAGGTTCTTCCCAGACTGTAGACCCCTTCTTGCCATCTGTGGAACAATTATGCTCAGCCAGAGGGACTGAGCCAGATCCTAGGCACCTTTGCATTTGGAATGAGGCCCTGTTCACAGTATCAGGAAGTATACCAATCTGGGTTCTAGGCTCCTGGTTTCATCTTACCAGCTCTTGATGCCTCCCTCCACTGTCCTCAGCCTCAAGGGAACCCAGCCTAGACTTCAGGTTTCTAAGGGCTGTTTCCAGATCCTGGCCACAGCCAACCACTGCACCCAGGATAATCAGTCTGGAGCCCAGGTCCCTTGCTGCTGGCTCAGAGTTCCAGCCACCAGCCACAGGAAATATGGGACCTGGTCCAGACATCAGGCTGCATCTTCTAGGCTCTAGACTTCAGCCGCTACCTGCCACATCACTCAGGGATCCAGCTCAGACATGAGTCCCCCTTCCACCACCTGTGGAACACAACCTCCACAGCCCATAGCCCTGATGCTACTCAGCCTAGACAACACAGCCTCCAGACTCCACCAGATGTGGGTGGCAGCAAACAGGGGACATGGCCCAGTCCTTGGGCACCTGTCTGTTGGCTCTAGATCCCTCACAATAATAGCCATGGCAACCAGGGAACCAGGGCCAAATGCCAGGCCTGTTTCCCTTGGCACTGGACCTGTCCCTCCACTGACCTCAGCCAGTAGGTTTACAGTCCCTGCCCCCTCCTGAGGGAACCCAACCTGGATCCAGGCCTCTTTCTGCTGACTCTGGAGCCCACCAGAAGCTGACTGGGGAAACCAGGTGATCCATCTGGGACCCCAGGCCCCTTCATGTGGCTCCAGACCACTTCCACTGCTATCAGCACCCTGGAGGAGTCACAGCTGGGACCTAACCTGACTCTGCACTCAGCCATCAGGGGACATGGCCCAGACCCCCGGGCCCTTTCCATAAGCTCCAGACCTCTATCACTGTCTGCCACAAGAGCCAGGGGATCAGATTCAGACCACAGGTTCCTTCTCACAGGTTCTAGATCCATTCTGCCAACTCAGAACCTCTCTCACCATGGCCCACAACACCAGTGGGACCTGGTGTAGACGTCAGATCTCTTCCTGAGGGCTCAGAAACTTAATATCCACCTGTGTTAGTACAAGGGTGCCTGGCCTGGGCCCCAGGCCCTGTCTTTCTGACATCAGCAGCTACTGCCTTCAGCCCCAACTGGACTTGAAGGGGAACCTAAGTCCTGTATGTCAACTCCAGACACATTCCGCTGTCTGCCGTGGCACCTAGGGGATATGACTCAGACCCTGGTTTTCTCCCACCATCTGTGGACATCTCCTACAACCCACCTTCTCTACTCCACAGCAAGCACCTAGAGGACCTGGCTAAGAGGTCAGGCCTATACCTGCTAGCTCTGGACTCCTGCTGAGGCCTGCAACAGCACCCAGAAGTCTCAGTACAGAGCCCAGGTCTCTTTCTGCTGCCTTGGAAGTTCTCTAGCCACCTACTGAGGCACCCAGGGGACACAGCCGAGACCTGAAGACCCTTCCTACAGGTTCCAAACCGCTGTTGTCACATGCTGCAATGCCCACAGGACCCGGCCAAGACACCGAGCTCTATGACAGAGGCTCCAGAATCCAACTTCCACTTTGTTCTGCAGCCAATAGAATATCCAGCTTGTACCTGGAGGCTTTTTATGATGGCTTTAGAACCCACATACTGCTCACTGCAGGAACCTAAACACCAGGCACAGACTCCAGGTCTGAACCCCTCCTGCCTCCACCCACAGTCCCATGGGACCCAATTCATTCTCCAGGACCCTTTCAGCAATCTCTGAACCCTCTTTCTGCAGGTATCTTGAATACCTCTTCTGGGAGAAGGCAAGCAGTTGCTTTCATTCAGGGCCCAACCCTCAGGTTGTCAAGCGGGGCAAAGATAAATGCCTAGAGCTGGTGATAAGGACCCTGGTGGCTGAGTCAAGTCTCACGGGTGCTGCAGGGGATAGGTGAGGGGTTTAGAGCCTGCAGGAAGTGGTCTGAGTTGTGGGTTGTCCTGGGGGCTGTTGACAGCACTAGCAGTCCTGAGGGATCCTGACTCAGAGCCCATACCCCTGCCAGCTGGCTCCAGGTGGCTCCAGTCTTGATTATTTCCACAGCAACAATGTAGAGATCTAGGCCCAAATCCTAGGCCCATTCTCACTGACATTGGATCCCTGCTGCCACCGCCCACAGCCCCAAAGTTTCAACCCCCTCTTGAGATGAACCAACCGAGGCCCCTGGGCCCTTTCTGCAGGCTCTTGAGTCATCTGGATGCCCTTGGGGAGCACAGGGGATCCAGCTAGGACCCCACTCCCCTTAATCTAGCCCAGAGTCGTAACTGTAACTGCTGGCTCTGGATCCCAGTCATTTCCCACAGCATAACCCAAGAGGAGCTCAGGTTCCTTTCTGCTGAATCAGGAGTCTTCCACACCACACTGCAGCACCTAGAGGACCAAGACCAGACCTCAGTTCTCTAACTACAAGCTCCAGACCATTCTTATTACCTACCACAGTACCCATGAGACACTGCCCAGACATCAGGCTCCTTGACACTAACTCTAGAATTCAAATCCAGTTCTCTACAGCCAACACAGTACCAAGGCTAGACCTGCAGACACTTCTAAATAGTTCCAGAAACCACACACTACCTGCTGCCCAGGCCAAGAACCCAGGTCTGAACACACCCCACCTCTACCCACAACCCTACAGGGATCTCACTTGTTCCCAAGGAATCTTTTGGTCAGCTCTGGATCCTTCTTCTGGGGGGGTACCTTAGGTAACTCAGCTGGCAGTAGGCAGGTAGGGGTCTTGGTTCCAGGTCTGGTCCCCAAGTTGTCATACAAGACAAAGACAGGAATACGGAGCCAATAATAAGGAGCCTGGTGTATGGGCCAGGACCCAAGGGTGATATGACATGTTGCTTCCGGGTCTGGAGCCTGCAGGATGGGGCCTTAGTCCTGGGCTGGCTTCTCAGGGTATCATAGAAGGCAGCTGGAGGATTCCCCAGGTAGCAAAAATGGACCAGCTCTGGAGACTGAGTCCCAAGGGTGCCATGCTGAACCTCATCCCAGGTTTGAAGCAGGGGGTAGAGGACTTTGGTTTCAGCCAGCTCCACTTGAGGCTGATGGCAGGGGCAGGAGGTGTCCAGAGCGGGTGAGATGGTACCTGTGTCCCAGATTTAGCATCCTTGGGGTTACGGTGAGCAGCATTGTGTTCCAGAGCCAATGGGAAGGGGTCTAGTTTCCGGGTTGGACTATTTGCCTCAGCAGGATTGTTCTGGAGCTGACATGAAGGGGCCTAGAGTCTGGGTTCCTCAGTAGGCATAGAGAAAGCTCCGTAGTTCTTAGAAAGGGCTATTTCTGCGGCCCAATGTGCAAGAGTGGCTACAGATGTCCACAGCCTGTAGCAAAGGGCTGGGGGTCTGGGCCAGGTACCCTAGGTGCTGGAACAGCTGGTAGTAGGGATCTGGAGCTAGTCGAAGTGGTCTGGAGCCAGCAAGAAAGAGATTGCAGTCTGGAGCTAGTAAGAATGGGATTGGCGCCTGTGTGAGGTGGCCTAGGGGCTGTGGGCAACTCTTGTAGTCCCAAGGGATCCTGACCCAGAGCCTAAGCCCCTTCCAGGCTCCATCTGACTGGCTCTGGATACCTCCCACCACTGCCTTCAGCCTCAAGTGAACCAGGCCCAGAACTCAGGCCCCTGTGTGCCATCTCCAGATCCTGGCTACAGCCCTCTAACTTGCGCAGGGCACGCAGTCCAGAGCCCAAATTCCTTCACACAGGCTGCAGATACTATCTGCCAATTCAAAACCCCTCCTACCATGGCCCACAACCTCAACGGAACCTGGCTTAGACCATAGATCCCTTCCTGTCACCTCAGGAATCTAACACTCATACTCTGTAGTCACAAGAGTACCTAGACTAGACCCCAAACACTGTCTTACTGAGTCTGGACATCAGTAGTCCTGCCCTTAGCCCCAAGGTCATTTGATACGGACTCCAAGCCCCGTTCCACTGGGTTCAGATCCATTCTACTGCCTGCCATTTGCACCAAAGGATGTGACTTTGACCCTGGCCTCTGACCACTGTCTATGGAAATTTCTTGCAACATACCCTCCCGGCCCAGTAGCAAACCCCTAGAGGCCCTGGTTCAGAGCTGAGACCTAGATCTGCTGGCTCTGGACCCTGGCCGATGCCCATAACAATACCCAAGGGACTCAGAACAGAGACCAGATACCTTCCTGCTGGTTCGGGACTCCATTAGTCTGCCTGCTGACTCACCCAGAAGACCTGGTTCATCACTCAGGACTCTTCTTGTGACTCTGGACTCCCGACTTGGGCCGCTGCAGAACACAGGTAAACTCATTCTGGACCCAGGTCCCTTCACAAGGGTACGAGGCCTAGACCTCAGGTCCTGTCTCACTGACTCTGGACATCAGCAATCTGCTGGCTCTGGACTCTGGCTGAGGTCCACAACACACTCAAGGGACACAGCCCACAGTCCAATTCTATCCCTGCTGGCTCAGGAGTTCTCTAGCTCACACTAGGGCACCCAGGGGATACAGACCAGACCTTAATACCCTTCCTACAGGCTCTAGACCACTCTTGTCCTGTCATAGTAACCATGGGATCTAGACCAGACACTAGGTTCCCTTACACCAGCTCCAGAACTCAACCCCAAATCTCTGCAGTCAACACAGCACGCAGAATGGACTGAGAGGTAAGTCCAAACAGTTCCAGAACCCACAAAGTGCTCACTTAGGCAACCTGGGGATCGTGATCAGACATCTGGTCCAAACACCTCCTGTCTCCACCTGCAACCTCATGGGGACCTCACCTGTTCCTGAGGACACTTTTGATCAACTCTGGACTCCATTTTCCAAAGATACATTAGGTACCACTGCTGGGATTCAGTGAGTAGGGGTCTTGGTTCTCAGCCTGGTCCCTGGGATGTCACACAGGGCAAAGAGAGAAGTCCAGAGACAATGATAAGGACCCTGGTATATAGGCCAAGCCCAAGGATGCTACAGTGGGTGGTTGGGGGTTCTGGATCCTATAGGAAGGGGCCTCAGTTCCAGTTCTGGGCTGCATCACCTAGGTATGAGGGCAGGCAACTGGAGGAGTCCTGGGGAAGCAGTAATAGACTCTCTGCAGACTGAGTCCTGTGAGTTCCTTTCTGAGCCACAGCTTGGGTATAGAATAAGTGGTAGAGGACTCAGGTCCTGACCAGATCCACTTGATGTTGGTGGCAGAGGCAGAAGATGTGCAGAGCTGGTGAGACGGTGCCTGTAGCCCAGATTTGGTCTCTTTGGGGCTACAGTGAACAACAGTGTGTTCTGGAGAAAGCAAAGAGATCTGGGGTCTGGGTTGGACCATCTGTCTCAGCAGAATGGCTCTGAAAATGGCATGAAGGGGCCTGGGGTCTGGGCCGGTATCCTGGTTGCTACATCAGGCGACAGTAGGAATCTGGAGTTAGTAGAAGGGGTCCTAAGTCTACAAGGAAGCATGTGCCATCTGGAGGTAGACAGAATGGAATTAGAGTCCAGGCAGGGTGGACTAGGGTCTGTGGGCAGCATTCACAGTCCCAAGAAGGGGTCCTAACCCAGAGCTCAAGCCCCTGCCAGCCAACTACAGACTCTGTGATGCCTGCCTTAGCAGATAGTGAACTGGGTCCAAAGCCTAGTCCTATTCTCATTGGCACTGGACCCTTCTCACCACTGCCCTCAGCCCCCAAGATTCCAGACCCTGCCACCTTCTGAGATGACACAAATGGGTCGCCAGGTCACTTTCTGCAGGATCTAAAGCCCTCCTGTGCCCGGTGGAGAACACAGGGGATCTGGCTAGAAACCCAGTCTCTATCATCTTGCCCCAGATGGCTTCCACTGTCAGCACTGTGCCCCCAAGAGACACAGCCAAGACCCATCCCACCTCTGCTCTCAGTCCCTGGGGAACCCAACTCAGATGCCAGACCTCTGCCCCTTCATCTTGGCCGTGGATACTTTCTGCGAGATCCTGACCCTTCCTGTTTTCTTCTGCAGTAACCCAGGGATCCTGCTTAGACCACAGGATACTTTCTGCAGGCTCTGAACTTCTGCAATCACCTTCTGTGTCACCTATTTAATAGGACCCTTCGCACCAGCACTGGAGCCCAACTCTGAAAATCAACTGCCTGATGGTCCTCCGGTTAGACCTCAAGGCCCTTCCCTCTGACTCCAGAACACATCAGATGCCTTCTGTGGCAACCCCACTACCCAGCCCAGACCCTAAACCCCAGCCCTCTTCCTAACATCACTGAACCCTTTCTGACACTAACTCCTAAACTCAGAGGACTTTCCCAGATTCTAGACTCCCTCACAGCAGCTTCAAAAAAATTCTGCTGAAGCAGTAGACTTAATCCAGAGCCTAGGCCCCTTCTTGCTGGCTCTGGACCCAATCTTCTCTCATCGTAGCCCCAAATACTTCAAATCTAGGCCCCAGGAGCAGTCTCACCAGCTCTGGACTCCTCTCACCACTGCCTACAGTCTCAAGGGGATCCAGCCCGATCTCCAAACCTCTACCTGCTGACTCCATGACCCAGGTTCGGTGAGCCATGGCACCCAGGATCTTTCATGATGGTTTATGACTCCCCTGTCATCCCACTGTGGAACCTAAAGTACCCAGCACAAATCTCAGGCCTCTTCTCAACAGTACTAGATCCTGATATCAGACTGCCAAAAAACTAGGTAACTCAGTCTGGAGCCCAGGGCCTTTCCTGTCGGTCTAGGGAGGACTTCATCTGCCTGCTGCAGAGCCCAAATGATCCAGCTCATCAGTCAGAACTCTTCCTCTGGGCCACTACGTGGGCAACTATGAAACCCAGGAACTCATTCTGGATCCCAGGTAATTTCCTAGTGTCTTGGGGATCCTTTATCTACATGCTGCAGAATGCAGAGAACTGGGCAGAGACCCTGGGCCCCTTCGTGCAGACGTCAGACAACTTCACATGCCAGCTGCAGCACATGTGAGACAAGTCCCGGACACCATGTTCCTCATAGCCAGCTTCAAAGCCTTCTCTTTGTCTGGCATAGCAACCTGGGGACCAGACCTAGACACCAGGCCCCTTTGCTCTCGCTCTGTAACCCTACCACCACAGTCCACAGCCTTGACGTTGTTCAACCTATACCCCGAAGCCTTTCCACAGACTCTGGATGCCACTCAATGTGCATGATAGCAACCAGGAAAGCTGGCCTAGGACCTAGAGGCCTCTACAATTTTATTACTAAAACCCAGGGGTTCTGGGGGACTTCCAGGTCCCTTACTGCTGGCTGTGATATCATTAATCTGAGCTAGAGGGTCACACTCAGGCCTAAAATGCCTCCCTCTGTGGAACAAATCCCACCTCATAGAAACTCCAAATCAGGACTCCCGGCTCCAGCCTATGCCCATCTGGCTCTGGACACATCACACCACTGCATTGAGCTTGAAAGTAAACAGTCCCAGAAGTTGGTTCTCGAGGTGACTGACACCAGTTGTGGCCTGGCAAGTCATTCAGGGGACTCAGTCGAGAGCTCACATCATTTTCCCAAGATCAGTACACTTTCCACCGACTCAAACTCAGCCAGCCATGGCCCTCAGACTCAAAATAGCCTAAACTAGACTCCAGATCCCTTGTTAGCAACTCATGAATCCAACATCCACTCTCTCTAGTCACAAGGGTATATAGCCTGGACCCCAGCCCCTCAGGGATCCATAAACAACAGCAGCCACTGTCCTCAGCACCAAGGGGACTTGACAGAGACCCCAAGCCACATTTTACCTAATCTGGATGTGACTGTGACCCTGGCCTCTTTCTACTGTCTAGGGACACCTACTGTGGCACACCATGCCAATGCCAAGGCAAGCTCCTAGAGGCCCTGACTCAGAGGTGAGGCCTATACCTGCTATCTCCAGACTCTGGTCAATGCCAGTAACAGCATGCAGGGGACTCAGTCCAGAGCCAAATTCCCTTCCTGCTGATTCGGGGCTCCTTCCTCTGCGTGCTTCAGAACCCACACTAACCAGCTCATCACTCAGGACTCCTCTTGCCCTTCTGTGGACTGCCAAGAATTCCAGGTATGTCATTCTGGAGTCCAGGTCCCTTCTTGCTGGCTTGGGTATCCTTCATCTACCCGCTGCAGAACTCAGAGGACTCGGCTCAGAAATGAGGCTGCTTCCAGTCACTTCTGACCTCTGCCTGAGAACTCCACAAAACCCAGGTAACTCAGGCTTGAGCCAAGGTCCCTTCCTACTGGTTTGGAACTCTGTCGGCCACCCGCCAAGGCACCTAGGGGCCCAGCCAGACCTCAGACCCTTCCCTGCAGTCTCTGTGTGCCTCCACACATCAGGCACAACACGCACAGGACCAAATCCAGACATTGGGCTCCGTGAGGCTGGCCCCACACCCCACTCTTTGTCCTGCATGACCACCTGGGGACCAGGTTCAGATGCCGAGCTCCTTCCTGCCCACCCCGGACCCCAACAGCGACAGTTCATGTCCCTGACCTCCCTCAGCCTATACCCCAAGGCCCTGTCCTCAGGCTCTGAACGCCAGCTCAATGTTCCTGGCAGCAAACAGGGGACGTGGCCCAGAGCCCACAGGCCTTCCTTTGAACTCCACAACCTTCTTGTCGGAACCCAGAGGTTCATACAGGACTCCAGGTCCCTTTCAGCCTGCTACGGAACCACTATGGTGAACCTGAAGGCTGAAGGCAGACCCTATCTGGAAGAAAATCCTCACTCGCCCTAACCCAGTGGATACCCAATCTGGGCTCCAGGTCCCAGGATTCGTCTCTGTGAATCTGGGCACCTCACACCACTGCTGTAAACATCAAGAGAACCAGCCCAGACCTCAAGCCTTTTCATGCTGTCTGAGATCCCATCGTGACCTGGCACAGCCCCCAGGGGACTCATCTGGAATCTAGGGCCCTTTGTCCTGGGTTCCAGATGCATTATGCAGATTCAATTCTGTAGTCAGAAGAGCACACAGCTTGTACCCCAGGCCCTGTCTCACTGATTGCGGCTCTCAGCAGCCACTGCCCTCCGCCCCAAGGAGAATGGACAGAGCTCCAAACCGCCCTTCCACTGCCACCAGGCATATTGCCCTGCCTGCCATGGCACCCATGGGACCCGTGGCATCTCACCCTGGCCTTTTCCCTCTGGCTCCGGCAACCTCCTGCCACACACCTTCCCTACGCTGTGGCAAACACCTGGCAGTCTGGGCCCAGAGTCTAGTCCTATAGCTGTTGGCCCAGGACTCTGGCCAAGGAACGAAATATCACTCAGGGGACTCAGTCCGCAGCCCAGGTCCATTCGTGGGGGCTCAGGAGTCCTCTAGTTCATACTGGGGCACCTAGGGTACCCAGCCTGTCCCTTAATACCCTTCCTACAAGCTCCAGATAACTCTGGTCACCTGGACAGTACCCATGAGAACAGGCCCAGACACCACGATCCATGGCACTGGCCTCAGATCTCAACCCCAAATCTCTGCTGCCAACACAGTGCCCGGCCTGGACCCACAGGCCCATCCAAGATGTTCCAGAACCCACACACCGCTTGGTGAGGAAACCTGGGGACCACGACCATATCTCTGGCCCAAACACCTCCTGCCTCTACCTCCACACCCACGGGGACTTCTCCTGATCCTGAGGACACTTTCAAGCCAGCCCTGGACCCCACTTTGCACAGGCGACTTCTGCACCACTGCTGGGATTCGGCAAGTAAACACCCTGGTTAAGAGGCTGAAGCCAAGGATGTCACACAGGGCTAAGAGACAAGTCCAGAGCCAGAGATAAGGAGCCTGGTATAAGGGCCAAATCCAAGGATGACACAGAGGGGGCTGCATGTTCTGGAGCCTGCAGGAAGTGGCATCAGGTCTGGGCCAGGTCCCCTAGGGGCTGTGATGGGCAGCTGGAGGAGTCCTGAGGCAGCAGACGTGGACCTGCTCTGCACATTGAGTCTGGTAGGTAGGTTTCCTGTTAAGACCCAGCTCAGGTACAAAACAGGTAGTAGAGGACTGAAGTCCCTGTCAGGTCCACTTGAGGTTGATGGAAGCAGCAGGAGGTGTCCAGAGCTGGCGAGACAGTGCCTGTGGCCCAGACCACTTCACTCTGGGGCTTCAGCCAGCAACATTGTGCCCTGGAGGCAATGGGGTGGGGTGGGGTGGGGTGGGGCGGGGTGGGGTCGGGTGGGGTGGGGTGGGACTGCTTTCTGAAAATGGCATGAGGGGTCTGGGGTCTGGGGCGTGTAGTTGGGTTACTGCAACAGCCAACAATGGGAATCTGGAGCTACCAGAATGTTGGGAGGAAGACAGAGCGGGATCCGAGTCCAGGCAGGGTGCCCTAGAGGCTATGGGCAGCATTCACAGTCCCGAGCAATCTAGACCCAGAGCCCAACCAAGATCCTCTGCAGCTGACTCCAGGCTCCTTGTGACTCCTCCCTTGGCAAAGAGGGAACAAGGCCCAAAGGCAAGGCCCATTCTTGTTGACCTTGGACCCTTCCCACCAAAGCCTGCTTCCCGGAAGATTCCAGACCTTGTTCCCCTCTGAGAAGACACAAATGCGGCCCTAGGTTGCTTTCCGTAGGCTCTTGAGCTCTCTTATGCCCTCCGGGAACATGGAGGGAGAGATAACGGCAGGAAACACAGACTGGATTGTCTTGCTGCAGTTGGCTTCCACTACTACCATCATACTCTCAGGATACACAGCCAAGATCTACCTCACCCCTGCCTCAGTCTCCACAGAAGCCCACTGAGATCCCTGAACCCTGAGCTGTTCTTTCTGGCCAACTCTGTTAGCGGAATCCAGAGGGGCTGCTGGAATCCTAGGCCTCTTTCTGCTGGCCATGAAGTCACACTTCTGAGCCAGTCAAATAGGGAGCCAAGTTGCCTTCCTGTCTGGGTGGAATCCCCACTTGCAGAACCTCCAGATCAGGACTCCAGGCTCCAGGCTCTGTCTCACTGGCTCTGGACGCATCCCGCCACTGTGTTCAGCCTCAAAGGAGCCAGGCCTCTGTGTGATCCCAGCTGCGGCCCCGTGAGTCATCCAGGAGATTGTGTCTCGAGCCCCAGGCCTTTTCACAAGATCTGCATCCTTTCTGCCAATTGGAAACACCTCCTTTCTTGCCCCTCAGACCTGATCACACCTCAGCTGGGCTGCAGGTCCCTTGCTAGCCCCTCAGGAACCTTACATCCACTCTCTGCTCACAAGGGTACCCAGCCTGTACCACAGAGCCTGTCTCAGCAACTGTAGACAACAGTAGCCACTGCACTCAGCCCCAAACAAGCCCCAATCTACCTCCTCCAGACACATACCACTGCCTGCCAGGCACCAAAGGATGTGACCGTGATCCTGGCCTCTTTCTACTGTCTAGGGACACCTACTGCAACACACCATGCCAATGCCAAGGCAAGCTCCTAGAGGCCCTGACTCAGAGGTGAGGCCTGTACCTGCTATCTCCAGACTCTGGTCAATGCCAGTAACAGCATGCAGGGGACTCAGTCCAGAGCCAAATTCTCTTCCTGCTGGTTCGGGGCTCCTTCCTCTGCGTGCTTCAGAACCCACACTAACCAGCTCATCACTTAGGACTCCTCTTGCCCTTCTGTGGACTGCCAAGAAATCCAGGTAAGTCATTTTAGAGCCCAGGTCCCTTCTTGCTGGCTTGGGTCTCTTTTGTCTACTTGCTGCAGAACTCAGAGGACTTGGCTCGGAAATAAGGCTGCTTCCAGCCACTCCTGACCCCTTTCTAAGAACTCCCCGAAACCCAGGTAATTTGTGCTTGAGCCAAGGTCCTTTTCCTACTGATTTGGAACTCTGTCAGCCACCTGCCAAGACACCAAGGGGCCCAGCCAGACCTCAAGCCCTTCCGTACAGTCTCTGAATGCCTCTACACATCAGCCGCAACACCTATGGAATCAAATCTAGACACCAGGCTCCTTGAGGCTGGCCCCACACCCTGCTCTTTGTCCTGCATGACCACCTGGGGACCAGGCCCAGATGCTGGGCCCCTTCCTGCCCACCCCGGACCTCAACAGTGACAGTTCATGGCTCTGACCTCTCTCAGCCTATACACCAAGGCCCTTCCCTCAGGCTCTGGACACAACCTCGATGCTCCTGGGAGAAAACAGGGGACCTGGCCCAGAACCCTGAGGCCTTCTCCTGGACTCCACAACCTTCCTGTTGGAACTCAGAGTTTCATGCCGCACTCCAGGTCTCTTTCAGCCTGCCAATGAACCATCGTGGTGATGCTGAAGGCCCATTCCAGATCCCTGGTGCTTTCCTGTCAAGAACAAATCAGTTTTTGCAGTAACCCAAGGGATATCCAGTCTGGGCTCCAGGTCCCAGGATTTATCTCACCTAATCTGGACACTGCACACCATACCTTAAGCTTCAAAGGATCCTGGCCCAAATCTCAAGCCTCTACGTGCTGTCTCCAGATCCCAGTGTGATGTTACACAGCACCCTGTGGTCCTTTCTCCCAGGCTCCAGATGCATTGTGTCAATTCAAAACCCCTATCACCACAGGCTGCAACTCCAACAGAACCTGTGTAGACTCCATGTCCCTTCCTACCATCTCAGGAACCTAATATCCAATCTCTATAGTCAAAAAGGTGCACAAACTTGACCACAGGACCTGTCTCACTGACTTCTGGTCTCACCACTCACTGCTCTGAGCCCCAAGGACCTTTGACAGAGCTGCATATCCTCATTCCACTGCCACTAGACACATTTGCCCACCTGCTGAGGCACCAAAGGAATCTTACCCTTAATCCTGGCCTCTTTCCACTGGCTCCAGACACCTCCTGCCACACACCTTCCCTACCCCACAGGAAACATCTAGAGGACCCAGCCCACTGTCCTGGCCAATACCTGCTGGCTCAGGACTCTGGCTGAAGTGCCAAATAGCTCTCATGGTACTCATTCCTCAGCCCAGGTCCATTTTTGCTGGCTCAGCAGTCTTTCAGTTCACCCTGGGGCACCGAGGGAACCCAGCCCCTACCATAATACCCTTCCTACAGGCTCTAGACCACTCTTGTCATCTAGAAAGTACCTGTGGGATCAGGCCCAGAAGCCAGGATCCATGACACCTAGTATCTGATGCTATCCCTCGGTTAATATCTTAACCCCTAATATCTAATATCTTAACCCCTAATATCTGATGCTAACACAGTGCCTGATCTTGCCCCAGAGGCAAGTCCAAACGTTCACAGAAGCCACACACTGCTTGCTGAGGAAATCTGGGGACTCTGACCACATCTTTCTTCCAAACAGTTCCTGCTTCCACTGCAACCCCGCAGGGACCTCACCTGTTCCCAAAGACACTTTCAGCCCTGCTCTGGACTCCACTTTCCATAGGTAACTTAGGTATCCTTGCTGGAATTTGGTGAGTAAGTACCTTGGTTCCAGTCCTGGACACCAGAGTCTGACACAGTACTAAGAGACAAGTCCAGAGGCATTGATAAGGAGCTTGATATGTCTTCCTAGTCCAGCGATGCTACAGATGCTGGCTGAGGTTTTTGGAGCCTGCAGGAAGGGGCCTCAGTTCTGGGCCAGGTCATGTAGATGCGTTGGTTGGCAGCTGAAGGGGTTTTGATGCAGCAGAAATGGACCAGCTCCGTAGATTGAGTAACATGGGTTTCTTGACAAGACACGGCTCGGGCACAAAACAGGTGGTAGAGGACTCAGGTCCTGACCGGGTCCACTTGAGGCAGATAGAAGGGGCAGGAGGTGTCCAGAGCTGGTAAGACAGTGCCTGTGGCCCACACTGAGTATCTTTGGGGCTTCAGCGAGCAACACTGTGTTCTGGAGCAAATGGAGGCAGGGCTCTGGTGTCTGGGTCAGACCTTCTGGGTTAGCAGGATGCTTCTGAAAATAGCATGAAGGGGCCTAGGACTTCGGCCAGTTACCATGCTTGCTACAACAGGCAATAGTAAGGATCCAGATCTAGTTGAAGAGGTCCTGAGTTTTGAAGAAAGGGTGTGCAATTTGGAGGTAAACATACTGGGACTGGAGTTTTTTCAGGGTGGTCTTTGGGGTTTTGGCAGCATTCACAGTACCAAGTGATCCTGACTGAAGGCCCCCAACCTTTTCCAGCCATCTCCAGACTCCTTGAAAAAACTGTCTTAGCAAATAAGGAATTAGCTCGATCCCTAGGTTGTTTTTCCTTGGCACTGGAACTCACCTATGACTGCCCACGGTCCTGAAGATTCCACACTGTCCCCTCCTGAGATGACTGAATTGTGACCCAGGTTGCTTTCTGGAGACTCTTGAGCTCTCCCATGCTCTCTGAGGAACACAGGGGATGCAGCTAGAAACCCAGACCCTGTCATCTCTCTCCAAAAGGCTTCCGCTGCCACAATTATGCCCCCAGGAGACACATCCAGGTCTCATTGTGGCCCTACCATCAGTTGTTACAGAAACCAGCTCAGATCTCAGATCCCTGGCCCCTTCTTCCTGGTCCTGGACACATTCCACAAGATCCTTCCTATTGCCTTCCACAGTAACCCAAGGATGCTGTTCAGACCACAGGGACCTTCCTGTAGGCTCTGGACTTCTGTAGTATATTTCTGCATCAGACATTGACATGGCCCAGATACCTGGAAGCTTCCCACCGGCACTAGAACCCAACTCCAGAAGTCAACTGCCTTCATGGTACTCTGGCTAGACCCCAAAGCCCTTCCCTCTGACTCCAGAGCACATCTGATGCTTTCTGTGACAGTCTACTCGGCCTAGACCCTAGGTCCCAGGCCCCTTCCTACCGTCTCTGGACCCTTTTTGACGCTAGCTCCTGAACTTAGAGGATTTGCCTGGACTCTAGATCTCTTCACATCAGCTCCAAAATCATCCTGCTGAAGCAGCAGACTAGATCTAGAGCCCAGACCACATCTTGCTGGCTCTGGACCCAATCTTCTCTCATCACAGCCCAAAAGACTTCAAATCTGGACCCCAGGCCCAGTCTCATTAGCTCTGGACACCTCCCACCACTGCCTTCAGTCTCAAGGGGACCTGACTTGATCCCCAAGCCCCTACCCGTTGATTCCATGCTCAGCCTCGGGCAGCCATGGACCCAGGGGACACAGTCCAGCAGCCAGGTCCCTTCATGTTGGCTTGGGACTCCTCTTTTGTCCCACTGTGGAACCTAAATTTCTCAGCCCAGAACTGAGGCTTTTTCTTGTCAGCTCTGGACCCTGATCTCAGACTACCACGAAACCCGGGCAACTCAGTCTGGAGCAAACAGGGGACCTGGCACAGAACTCAGAGGCCTCCTTATGGCCTCCATTACCTACTTGTCAGATCCCAGAAGTTCATCCCAGATTCCAGGTCCCTTTCAGCCTGCCGAGGAACCATCCTGGTGAGTCAGATGACCCCAGGTACTCTTCCATCTGGAATGAATCCTCACTGGCAAAAACACAGTGGATACCAAATCGGGGGTCCAGACTCCAAGATTCACCTCGCCAACTCTGGACACTTCTTACCGCTACCCCCAGCATCAAGGGAACCTGGCCCGGGCCTCAGGCCTCTGCATGCTGTCTTCAGATCCCAGCGCGACCTGACACAGCACCTATGGGACTCATCTGGAGCCGAAGTCCCATCGTGCAGGCTCCACATGCATTGTGCCATTTCAAAAACCCTCCTATCGTGGCTCATAGCCCCCATGGGACCTGCCTACACCCCTCGTCCCTTCCTACCAGCTCAGGTACCTAATACCCACTCTCTGTAGTCACAGTGGTACACAACCTGGACCCCAGGCTTTGTCTTACTTACTCTGGACATTAGCACCCACTGCTCACAGCCCCAAGGAAATTTGCCAGGGACCTCAAGCCCCATTCCACTGGCTCAATACACATTCCCCTGTCTGCCATGGCAGACTCTCCAAGGGGAGTCTGACACTGAATACTGGCCTCTTCCCACTATCTCTGGACACCTCCTACCACACACCTTCCCCACCTATGGCAAGCATGTAGAGGACCCAACCTAGAGCCCAAGCCTATACCTGCTACCTTGGGCTTCTGACTCAGGTCTGCAACAGCGTTCAGGGGACTCAGGCCTCAGCTCAGGTCCATTCCTACTGGCTCAGGAGGCCTGTAGTTTTCACTACAACACCCAGGGTACCCAGACCAAACCCTAATACCCTTCCCACAGGCTCCAGATCACTCCTGTCACTGGTATAGTACCATGGGACCTGGCTCAGACACCAGGATCCATGACACCAGCTCTAGATGTCAGCCCCACATCACTGCTACCAACACAGTACCCAGTCTGGACTACATGCACTTCCAGACAGTTCCAGAACCCAGACACACTGCTTCTTGAGGCAACCAGGAGACCACACCCAGACCTCTGGTCCAAATACCTCCTGCTTCCAGCTGCAACACCATGGAGACCTTATAGATTCCCAAGGTCTCTTTCGGCCAATTCTGTACCCCATTTTCCATGAGTGCCTAAGGTACTCCAGTTCGAAGTCACCAGGTAGGGACCTTGGTTTGGATCTTGTCTCTAAGATGTCACACAGGGCAAATAAAGGAATCTAGAGCCAATGATAAGGAGCCTGGTTTATGGGCCAAGTCCAAGGATGCTAGGGCAGGGGGCTGGGGGTTCTGGATCCTGCAGGAATGGGCCTCAGTTCTGGGCCGTGTCCCCTAGGAGCCATGCCAGGCAGCTGGAAGAGTCCCAGGGCAGCAGAAATGGACCAGCTCTGCAGAGTGAGTCCTGTGGATTCCTTGTTGAGCCACAGCTTGGTGCAGAGCAAGTGGTAGATGACTTGGGCCCTGAACAGGTCCACTTGAAACTGATGGCAGAGGAAGGAGGTATCCAGAGTTGGTCAGTCGGTTCCTGAGTTGGTCTCTTTGGAGCTATAGAAAGCAACATCGTGCTCTGGAGCAGGCAGAAATAGGTCTGGTGTCTGAGTTCGATGCTCTGTTTCAGCAGGGTGGTTCTGAAACTGGCACAAAGGGGCCCGGGGTCTGGGCCGTATACCTTGGTTGCTGCAACAGTTGATAGTAGGAATCTGGAACTAGTGGAAGGTGTCCTCAGCCTGTGAGAAAGGGCACGCAGTCTTTAGGGAGACAGAATGAAATTGGGATCTAGGCAGATCCTAGACTCTTGACCCCTTCTTCCTGGCCCAGGGTACATTCAGTGAGATCCTGACCCTTCCTGTTGTCTTTCACAGTAACCCAAGGATCTAGCTCAGACCACAGGCACCTTCCTGCAGGCTCTGGACTTCGGCAGCCACCTTCCCCACCAGCCACTGACCTGGCCCAGATACCAGGACCCTTCTGACTAGCACCAGAATCCGACTCTGAAAGTCGACTGCCCTGATTGTAGTCTGGCTAGAACCCAAGGCCCTTCCCTCTGACTCCGGAACACATCTGATGCCTTCTGTGGCAACCCTACTACCCAGCCCAGACCCTGGGCCCCAGGCCCCTTCTTACCGTCTCTGGACCCTTTTTGACACTAACTCCTGAACCCAGAGGATTTGCCTGGACTCTAGACCCCTTCACACCAACTCCAAAACCATTCTGCTGAGGCAGAAGATTTGATGCAGGGTGCAGGCCCCTTCTCGCTGGCTCTCAGCCATCACCCACCATAACCCCAAGGACTTGAACTCTGGACACCAGAGCCAGTCTCATCAGCTTTGGGCACCTCCCACCACTGTCCTCAGTCTCAGGGGGATCCAGCTTGATCTTCACGCCACTACCTGCTGACTTGGTCAGCCATGGCACCCAGGAACTCAGTGCAGATTCGAGATCCCTTCTTGTTGTCTTCAGACTCCTCCATTAGCCTACTATTGAACCTAGAGGACCCAGCCCAAAACTCAGGTGTCTTCTTTCTGGCTCTGGACCCTGATCTCAGACCCCCACAAAATCCAGGTAACTCAGTCTGGAGCTGAGGTCTCTTCCTTCCTGCTAGTGACACCTTGATCTGTCTGCTGCAGAAACCAGATGATGCAACTCATTGGTCAGGACTTTCTCTGTGCCTCTGGGCCCCTGTCTTGGGCCGCCATGAAACCCAGGTAACTGACTCTGGATCTCAGGTCCCTTCCTGGTGTCTCGGTACTCTTTCTACCTGCTGCAGAACTCAGAGGACCCAGATGAGACCTTGAGTCTCTTTCTATAGACTCCAAATGCCTCCACACACCAGCCCCAGCACCCTTGAAACACAGCCCAGACACTAAACTCCTCAAGGCTGGCTCTAGAGCCCTGTCTTCGTTCTGCATGTTAACCTGGTGACCAGACCCAGATGCCAACCCCTTCCTGTGGGCTCTGGAATCCTACTCCCACAGTCCACATCCCTGCTCTCAGCCTATACCCCAAGGCCCTTCCATAGGCTCTGGATGTCACCTAACGCTCATCACTGCAACCAAGGGACCCGGCTTAGGACCTAGAGGCCTTCCTATGTACTCTACAACTTTGTCACTGGAACCCAGAGGTTATGCTGGACTCCCATGCTCCTTCTTGCCAGTTCCAAAATCATTCTTGTGAGACAGAGGGCCTGAACCAGACCCAAGGATCCTTTTCGTCTGGAATGAAGCCTCCCTCGCAGATATCCACAGGCATCCACAGATACCAAATCTGGGCTCCAGCCTCCAGGCTCTTTCTCAAAGCCTCTGAATACCTCCTGCCACTGCCTTCAGCCTCAAGGGAACCCTGCCCAGAACTGCGGCCTCTATGTGATGTCTCTAGACACCAGTCGCAGCATACCAAGGCACCCGGGGACTCAGTCTGGAGCCAAAGTCCCTTTTGCAAAATTCATATCCTTTATGCCAATTCCTTCCACCATGGCCACAGCCCAAATGAAACTTGGCCTAGACCCCAGGTCTCTTGTTCACAGCTCAGGAACCTAGCATCCACTCTCTGTAGTCATAAGGGTACCTGGCCTGGACCCCAGGCCCTGTCTAACTGACTGTGGATGTCAGCACCCACTGCCTTCAGCCCCAAGGGGAAATGATAGGGACTCCAAGCTCTGTTCCATCATGTCCAAACACATTAACACTGCCTGCCATGGCACAAAGGGATTTGACTCTGACGCTGGCTTCTTCCCACTGTCTGTGGACACTTCCTGTAGCACACCTTTCCCACCCCATGGCAAGCCCCTAGAGTCCCTGGTTCAGAGCTCAGGCTTATATCTGCTGGCTCTCGACCCTGGCCAACACCTGTAACAGCACTCAGGGGACTCAGTCCAGAGCCTAGATCCCTTCCTTCTGGTTTGAAAGTCCTTTAGGTGCCCACCACAGCATCCAGGGGACCGAGTCCGGACCTGAAGACTATTACTATAGGCTCCAGATCCCTCTTGTCTCCCTTCCCAGTATCCTTGGGACATGACCCAGACACCAGACTCGATGACACTGGCTCCAGAGCCCAACCCTCATACTCGGCAGCCAACACAGGATCAGCCTGGACCCAGAGGCAGTTCCAGTGGGCTCCAGAAAGCACACAGTGCCTGCCGTGGCAACCGGGGGGACCAGGCCCAGACCGTAAACCCAAGCCCCTCCTACCCCCACCCTCAGCCTCACAGGAAACTCACCTGTTCCCCAGGGCCCTTTAGGCTACCTCTGGTCCCCTCTTTCTATAGCAATCTTTGGTACCCCTGGAACCAATTAGAGGCCTTGGTTCATGGCCTGGTCCCCAGGTTGCCATACAGGGTGAAGAGAGATGTCCAGAACCAGTGGTAAGGAGTCTAGTGTCCAGGCACAGTCCCATGGGTGGTCTGGTACGTAGCATGCAGGAAGGGGTTTCAGATCTGGGCTGGTAGCCTGGGTAGGAAGCTGGTGGAGTACAGAACCAGCAGGAATGTATCAGCACTGCAGACTGAATCCCCTCGGCGCCATGCTGAGTTGCAGCTTGGGTTAAGAGTGGGAGGTAGAGGACTGGGGTCCTGGCCAGGTCCACTTGAGACTGAAGGCAGGGCCAGGAGGTGTCCAGAGCTGGTGAGACCAGGCCTGTGGCCCAGATTTCACATCCTTGGGACTACATCAAGTAACCTTGGGTTCCTGAGCAGGTAGAAAGGGGTCTAGGGTCTGGAAGTGGCGGGAAGGGGCCCAGAGTCTGGGGAGATCTTCTGGGTTCCACAGAAGGCACAGAGAATGACCCATAGTCCTTAGGAAACAGCCTGGTGTGCGGGCTGGTTCTGTGTGTAATACATAGAGTGGCTATACAAGTCCAGAGCCTGTAGGAAGGTGCCAGGGGTCTGGACCAAGTATCCTGGATGCTGCAACAAGCAACTGTAGGGATCTAGAGCTAGTGAAAGGGGTCTGGAGCCAGTAAGAAAGGGCCTGAGGTCTGTAGCTGGCAAGAATGGGATTGGGGTCCACAGGATGGCCTAAGGTCTGTGGGCAGTACTCACAGTCCTGAGGGATCCTGACCCAGAGCCCAAACCCTTTAAAGCTGGCTCCAGATCCCTTGTGACATCTGCAGTGGCAACCAGGGAACCAAGTCCAAGCTTCAGGCCTGTTCCCATTGGCATTGGACCCCTCCTGTCACTGCCCCCAGTCCTAAAGTATCCAGACCCTACCCCTCCTGAGAGGACTTAACTGGGACCCCAGGTTCCTATCTGTAACCCCTCTAGGTCTCCTGATGCCCTCTGGGAAACACAGGGAATCCAGTTGGGACCCAAGTCCCCGTCTTCTGGCTCCAGATGGTTTCTGCTGCAGAGAGCATGCTCCCAGGAAATACAATCAGGATCCATCTCCGCTGCTGTCAGCCCCTTGGGGACATAGCCTAAACCCCCGACATTGTCCTCCAGCTCCAGAACCCTCCTTATGCCTGCTGTAATACTTGGGGGACACTGCTCAGACCCCAGGCCATCTCCTGCAGGCTCTGGAATTCTGGAGCTGTCTTCCACCAGGCACAGAAACCCCAACATCTCCTGCTGGCAGCAGAACCCAAATCCCAAAGTTGATCGCTCTGAGGGTACTCAGTCTAGACCCCAGAGACTATTCCTCTGACTCCAGAGCATATCTGATACTGCCTAGGGCAACCAGAGTACCCAGACCTGACCCTAGGCCCAAGGCCCCTTTTTACCATCTCTGGAACTTTCTCAACACCAGTCCCTGAGCCCATAAGATTTGCCTGGATACTGGGGCCCTTTCCTATCAGCTCCAAAACCATTCTGCTGAGGCGGAGAACACAAGCCAGAGCACAGACCCCTTCGTGCCAGCTCTGAACCCTATCCTCACTTGTTATAGCCCCAAGAATTCCAAATTTGGGCCCCAGGCCCAGACTCACAGGCTCTGGACATCCCCCACCACTGCCTACAGTTTCAAGGGGACCAGGTCCCAATCCCAAGCCTCTACCAGCTGACTCCATTCTCCAGCCTTGGTCTTCCATGGTGCCCAGGGAACTCAGTTCAGAGCCCAGGTCCTTTTCTGCTGACTTGGGAATCCTCCATCTGCTTGCTGTGTAACCTAAAGCATCTGGCTCAAGACCTAGGCCTCTTCCTGCTGGCTCTGGACCCTGACCTTGTTCCTTTAAGAAACCTAGGTAACTCAGTTTGGAGCCCAGTTCCCTTCCTACTGCTTTGGAAATTCTCCTGCTGCCTGCCAAGGCACTGAGGGGATTCAGTCCAGATCCCAGGACCCTTCCAGCACACATGAGATGCCTCTTCATACCCAGACACTAGGCCAGCTTCAAATCCTTCTCTTTGTCCTGCATGACAACCTGGGGACCAGGCCCAGACACCAGTCCCTTTCCCACTGGCTCTGGAATCCAACCCTTACCACCTGCCCCCCTGACCCTAGTCAGCCTGTACCCCAAGGCCCTTCCCACAGACTCTGGATTTCACCCAATCCTCTTCACTGCAACTACGGGACTCGATCCACAACCCAGAGGCGTTCTTATGGCCTCCATACCCTTCTCGCCAGAACCCAGAGGTTCTGCCCAGGGTACAGGTCCCCTCTTGCCATCAGTGGAACCATTCTGCTGAGCCAGAGGCCCCATCCTGGATCCCATGTACCTTCTCAGCTGGAATGAATCCTAGCTCACAGTAACCCCAAGGATATCAAATCTGGGCTCCAGGCTGCATGTTACTGGCTCTGGACACCTACCACCACTGCCTTCAACCTCAAGAGATCCTGGCCCTTCTCTTTGTCCTGCATGACAACCCGGGGACCAGGCCCAGACACCAGACCTCCAAATAACATCTCCAGAGCCAACTGCAGCTCTCCACAGCACCCAGGGACTCAGTCTGAAACCCAGGTCCCTTCTCTCAGGCTCCATATCCATTCTGCCAAATCGAAACACTTTTCACTGTGGTTCACAACCCCAGTGAGACCTGGTCTAGTTCCCAGATCCTTGCCTATGAGCTCAGGAACTTAACATCTACTTGCCATAATCACAAGGATACCCAGCCTAGACCCAAGGCCCTGTCTCGCTGACTCTGGACATCAGCAACCACAGCCTTCAGCCCCAAGGGGACTTGATAGGGACCCTAAGCACTGTCCCAGAGCTTTGGACGTATTCTACTACCTGCCATGGCACCAAGAGGATCTGATTCTAACCCTTGTCCTAGTCTCACTGTCTCCAGATACCTCCTGCCATGCACCTTCCCCACCCAATGGCAAGCAGCTAGAGGACCTGGCTCAGACCCCAGGCCTATACCTGCTGCTTCTGGACCCTAGCCGAGGCCCACAACAGCACCCAGGAGACTCAGTCCAGAGCCCAGGTCCC
Source organism: Heterohyrax brucei (assembly GCA_028571685.1). Classification (NCBI taxonomy): domain Eukaryota; kingdom Metazoa; phylum Chordata; class Mammalia; order Hyracoidea; family Procaviidae; genus Heterohyrax; species Heterohyrax brucei. Next base: position 60,700,972 of record CM053166.1, read on the forward strand.
TTTCTGATTGCTCAGGAGTCCTCTTGCCACCCACCACAGCACCCAAATTTATGATCCTTGAACTCAAGACCTTTTTCACAGGCTCCAGGCCTCTCTTGTCACTCACTGTAGTACCCATGGGACACAGCCTAGACATCAGTCTCCATGACATCAGCTCACTTTCACCTTCGCTCTCTGCAGCCAACACAGCACCCAGCCTGGACCTGGAGGCACTTCTAAATGACTCCGGAACCAACACACTATCTGCTGCAGCAACCTGGGGACCTGGCCCGGACCCAGGTCTTAACATCTGCTGCCTCCACCTGCAGTTCCATGGAGCCTCACCTGTTCCCCAGCACCCTTTGGCCAGCTCTGGACCAGTATTTCCACTGGTATCTTTGGCATTTCTGCCAGGAGACAGCAAGTAGGGGCCTTGATTTTGGGCCTGTTCCCCATGTTACCACACAGGGTAAACAGGTGTCTGGAGCCAGTGACAAGGAGCCTGATGTCTAGGCCAAGTCACATGGGGTGCTGTGGCATATGGCTGGGGCATCTGGAGCCTACAGGAAGGGGTCTCAGCTCTGGGCTGGGAAGGGGTCTCAGTTCTGGGCTGGGTCTCCTGGGTGCCATGATGGTCTTCTTCTTTTTTATTTATTATTTTTTAATACGATGGAATGAAAATGTACATCCTCTGTCCTTGCAGTATTGGGTTAAGATGGGAGGAGTACACAAGTTGTGTTGAAGTCCCGTTAATATAAAATCTTACTAATGTGTACTGTCACCAATTTCACCCAACCAAATTTCTAACAACTATCTAATCTAAACCCTCGCCCATCACCTTCCTGCCCTCCCCATCCTTGTAGCCGTCAAGAGTCTTTTCTGTTATTCGTGAGTCTACTTTTAAGTTTTTATCATACAATATTTGTCCTTCTGTCGCTGACCACTTTCACTCAACATAATGTCCTCCAGTTGAAACCAGGTTAAGAGATGTTTCCTGCTATCCTCGTTGTTCTTTATCATTGCATAGTGCTCCATTGAGTATATATACCATAGTTTACCAATCCATTCTTCTGTTGTTGGGCATCTAGGTTGATTCCATCTTTTTGCTACTGTGGACTGTGCTGTGGTGAACATTCGTGTGCATGTATCAGTTGGTGTGAATGGCCTTGATTCTGTAGGATATATTCCAGGCAGTGGAATTACTGGTCAAATAGTATATCTGTATCTATTATTTTAAGGTAGTGCCAGATTGCTTTCCAAAGAGGTTGCACCATTCTGCAATCCCACCAACAGTGTAGGAGAGTTCCAATCTCTCCACAGCCTCTCCAGTATTTAATGTTTTGCGTGTTTTGGATCATGGCCAATCTTGTTGGGGTGAGATGGTATCTCATTGTCGTTTTGATTTGAATTTCTTTAATAGTTAATGATTGTGAGCATGTCCACATGTGTTTTTTGGCTGCCTGGATCTCCTCTTTAGAGAAATGTCTGTCCATCTCCTTTGCCCATTGCTTAACTGGATGATTTATCTTTTTCTTATTGATATTGGTCTTCTGTAAGAATCCTGAGCCAGTAGGAATGGACCAGCATTGCAGACTGAGTTCGCTTGGTACTGTTGTGAGCCACAACTTGGGTTTGGAGCAGGAGGTACAGGATTTGGGTCCCTTACAGGTGCATTTGAGGCTGAGGTTAGGAGCAAGAGGTGTCCAGAGCTAGTTAGATGGGGCCTGAGACTCAGATTTAGTATCCTTGGGGCTGCAGTGAGTAGCATTGGTTTTCAGAGGCAGCAGGAAGTGGTCTGCAGTCTGGTTAACACCTAGAGTCTGGGAAGATCCTCTGAGTTCCTCAGTAGGCATAAAGAAGGCTCTGTAGTCTTTAGGAATAGACTGAGTTCCTGGGTAATGCATAGAGTGGCTGCAGAAGTCCAGAAACCACAGGAAGGGGCCAGGAGCCCAGAATGTTGCAACAAGCAACAGTAGCAATCTGGAGTTAGCAGAAGGGGTCTAAAGCCATGGAGAAAGGGCCTGTGGTCTGGATCTGGGGACACTGTGTGAGGTCCAGGTGGGGTCCCGTAGTAGCTGCGGGCAATATTCACAGTCCTTAGGTATCCTTACCCAGAGCCCTGGCCCCTTCCAGATGGCTCCAGACACTCGTGCTGCCTGTCATGGCGACCAGGGAATCAGGCCCCAGGCTACTTTCCATCAGTTTGAGTCCCTTGGTTTCCTGCCCTTCAGGGACCAAGGAAATCTGACTTATATCCTAGGCCCTTTTCTGCTAGCTTTGAAACCAAACTCTTGTGTGTCATTGCTCCAAGGGTTGCCAGCCTGGACTTCAAGATCCATCTTACCGGCCCTGACCCTTCTAGTCACTGCTCTCAGCCCTGAGAGAATACTGCTCAGTAATCTCCCACTGCCTACAACAGCACCCAGAGGATGCAGTCTGGATCCCATACATCTTTATGCAAGCTCTGGACTCCCTGTGTCATCCAACTTCTCACCCAGGGGACCATATCTTGATACCAGATCCCTTCAAGCAGGCTCCAAACAGCATCTGCTGCCACTAGCAGTCCCGAGGGATCCTAACTCATCCTCTCCCATCAGTTCCACACCCCTTCCAGCTGGTTCCATACTCCTCTTGCCAAAGCACCTAGGGAACATGGCCCAAATCCCGTATCTATTCCTGTTGGCTGGAAACCTCCTGTCATTGCCATCAGCCCCAAAGTTTCCAGACCCTGCCATCTCCTGAGAGGATCTGACTGGGACTCCAGGCCAAGCACTACCCCCTTTCCTACCATTCTGGACATATTCTTATACCCATCAGTTGTTTGCTGGACCCAGCTTAGACACCAGGCCACTTCTCTCCAGCTCTGGACTTGTATTGCTGCACTTGACAGAAATCTGGGGACCCGATCTGTACCCCACGTTCTTTCCCACTGCCTCCAGACATGTTGTACTGCCTACTCCGGTACCAAGGGGATCTAACCCTGAACTCTGACCTCATCTCACTGGCTCTAGACACCTCCTACCACACATACCCTGCCCCACAGCAAGCACCTAGAAGACGTGGCCTGGAACCCAAACATCTTCCCACAGGCTCCCAACCTGTGCACTGCCCACTACACCACCCAAGAGTACCAGTCTAGAACCCAGGGCCCATTTTCCATCTCTGTACTCCTTCCCACCACCTACAGCCTTTAGAAAACACAACATGGACCCCAGATCCCTTCCTACTGGCTCCTGACCCCTACCGTGCCTGACACAAGCATCTAGAGATCCCAGTATGGACCATCAGTCCCATCCCCTAAACTTTAAACCCTTCCTGCTACCCGTGCCTCCTAATGGACCAAGTCTGGACCCGAAGCCCCTTATGGCTGGTTCCAGGCCCCAGGCCCCTTTTCCTTGCCTCCAAATCTCTTCTGCTAGCTCCAGGCCCCACCTGTTATCAGTTGCAGCACACAGGGGACCAGGCTCAGACACGAGTCCCCTTCCTGCAGACTCTGGACTTCTGAAGGCACCTTCTGCATAACCTTTTGACCCAGCCCAGACACAAGGACCCTTCCTGTCAAAACTGAAACCCAATTCCCAAAGTTGGTAGCCCTGGTTTTACTCAGCCTAGATCCCAAGGCCCATCCTACTGGCTCCAGACCCCACCTGCTGCCCACCAGAGCAACCAGAGGAACTATCCAGAACCCAGGCATTTTCTACCAACTCTGGAGCCTTCTCAATGCTTACCATGGAGCCCAGAGGATCTGCTTGTACTCTAGGCCACTTCATGCCAGCTCTGAAACCATCCTGCTGAGGCAGAGGACCCAATCCAGACCTCAAGCCCCTACACATTAGCTCTGAACCCAATCCCCTCTCTCTTATCCTCAAGGGTATGAAACTTGGCCCTAGGCCCCATTTTCTCTGGATGCCTCTACCACTGCCATTATCCTCAAGGAGACTCAGCCTAGGCCCCAAGCCTCTACCTGCTGGGTTTCAACTCTGGTTTCAGCCCCCAGCGACAACCATGGAACACTGTCTAGAGCCCAGGTCTATTCCTGATGTCTCAGGACTCCTCTAGCCACCTGCTTTGGTGCCCAGGGGGCCCAACCCAGTCATTAGACCCCTTAACATCAGACTTGAACCTGACTTTGCACTGTGTCACAACCTGGGGACCAGGCTCAGAACGAAAGCCCTTTCCCACTGACTCTGTAACCTATCCCCCACTTTTAACAACCCACATGGTACCCAACCCAGACCCCAAGGCACTTACCACAAACTCCAGAAACCACTTGATGTCCACCCCGTTGTGGCAATCAGGGGACCTATTCCAGAACCCGGGTCCTTTCCTACCTACTCTGTAACTTTTTTACCCTAACCACAGAACCCAGAGGATCTTCCCAGACTCTAGTCCCCCTAGTGCTGACTGTGGATCCATTCTGCTGAAGCAGAGAGCACGATATGGACCCCAGGCCCCTTACCCATCAGCTCTAGAACCCAATCTCTACTCACCTTAGCCCCAAGGGTACCAAATCCATGGCTCCAGGCCCCATCTCACCAGCTCTGGACACATCCTGCAACTATGCTCAATCTCAGGGGAATCCAGCCTGCTGGCTCTGGATCCTAGCTGTGTCCCACTACAGCACCCAGGAGACTCCAGGTCCCTTTCTGCTAGCTCAGGACTTCTCCAGCTATCCACGGGGGCTCCTGGGGGACACAGCCTAGACCTCAGGCCCCTTCTTGCAGGTTCTGGACTTCTGTAGTCACCCGCTACAGCACCCAGGGACCTGGCCCAGATGCCAGGCCTCTTCCTACTGGCTGCAGACCCCTCATGATGCCTCCTATGGCAATCAAGAAGCTAGTTCCAAATCTCAGTCCCATTCCCAGTGGCACTGGACCCACCCCCCTCTGCCCTCAGCCAATGTTACAGTCCCTGCCCTCTCCTGAGAGGACCCAACTCAGACCCCAGGCCCCTTTCTGTAAGCTCTTGAGCCCTCCTGATGCCCACTGGGGAACACAGGGAATTTGGCTGGGACCCCAAACCCCTTCATCTGTATCCTGACCTCTTCTGTTGCCACTGGCATTCCATCAGAAGACATGACTGGGGCCCATCCCCCCCTGCACTCAGCCATCAGGGGTCCTGGCCCAGACCCCAGGCTCCTTCTCTGTGAATGCTGCTTACTTCTGTTATTTATGTTATAGCAACACAAGATAACTAAGACAGAAGACAAACATAAAAATTATTTGGGTTCCTATATACATATAAAGACAACTTGAAAAGCAAATCAAGAAATAAATGTCATTTATAATAGCCCCTAAATACATATATATGCACTTAGAAATAAATCTATCCAGGGACATAAAAGACCTATACAAAGAACACAACAAAATTATACTGTAAGAAACCTACTTAAATGGGAAAACATACCATACTCATGGAAAAGTAGACCGAATATTGTGATAGAAAGTAACTAGCAAAGAGAGAACCCCCCATTTGTGTCCTGGATGATCAGGGAACTCACAGAACTCTGGAATTCCTAGCAGCTCATGGGAGCAACTTTTCTTGTGTTATATGGTAGTATCTTAGGTCAGGTTCACCAGGAAGCAGATGCTGAGAAAGAGATTTGATTGCACGATGTTTATTGAGGAACTTTATTAAATAGCATCTGTAAAGGAGTGAGGGAAGCCTGATTGGGATAAGTAAGTTTTATCTGTAATGTAATCACAACAAAGGCCTCACTCAGCCAGTGTCATGAAGAGCTCTGAAGCTGGGATGGCCCTTCAGAGATGTCCTGAATTGAGCCAAATGGGTGTAATTTTGTTTCACTCCTCACCTATCAATCAATCATTGTATATGGGCAGCTACAGAGGAACCTAACAAAACAACTCTCTTCATCCTAGAAAACGGCCGAAAAAAGTATGGCCTGTGGGCCATATCCTATCTGTTTAGTGCCACCTGTTTTTGTAAATATGTTATTTGAACAAAGCTACTCTTATTTAGTTATACATTGTCTTTGGCTGCTTTCATGCTACGATGGCTGACTTGAGTAGTTGCAGCAATATGGCCTGCAAAGCATAAAATATTAACTAGCTTGTCCTTTGCAGGATACCCCTCTTCTAAAGTAATTCCTTGTGAGGGAGATCTGTGAGCCATCAGCAATCAATATTCCTAGCAGTTAGAAGAATGATTACTTGGGTCCTGCACACTGCATCATCCTTTCTTCTCCTATGATGGACTGTTCTGTGATGAAGTATAGTACACATGGACCTTCTGAAGGTGTCTTATAAAACCAATTGCCTATGCTTGTTACAAAGTGGTGAGTAGTTTGAAAGCATTTTCTCTGATATTTTTCTCCTGCCATCCCTGTTCTAGTGTCCCTTCACCCCTAATTTTGCTTTTCTGCATGTGCTGTCCACAATAAAGTTTAGAATATAAGCTTTTTACCTCAGACTATTTCCTAGGTAACATAGGCTAAGACCTGTAAAATTAGAATTTGGCATGGACCTAGTATAAGCTTAAAACAGAGGGACACTCAGAGGACTGTCTGTCTTCTCATTCCCAAACCCAGAGCATTTTTTCAAAGTTACCTCTTCCCCCAATCCCAAGTGTCTGTTGGGTCTTAAACTCTGCTTTGGGGCAAGGCCAAGACTGGGGACTAGACACATGTCTCCTCAGTGCCCTCTGAGACCTAAAGCTTGGAATGATAATTGAACAGAAGTCTATGGACACACAGGGAGCCCTAGGATACAGCATAGGGTTTTCAGGTTGGACTGTGTGCCAGTAAACAGGAAACTACCTCTCTCTAACATGAGGCACCACACTGCTGAACCCTGCTCCTGCCGAATCACCATTTGGGTAGACTGCAGGTACTGATGCTTTCTCTGTTATCTGGAAGGCGGGGTATGGGCATGAGCCAGCAAATACACTGAACTACACTGCTAAAGTAAACAGTGCATAGCGCAGCAAAGAGACAGTGTGTGGGATAGCCACATTTGGAGATCCCAGCTTCTGACTGAGGGTACCACTGCCTCTCCACCCTCTCTTTCCCGAGCTATGCCATAGATTCTGCTGTTTCACAGCGGGAATGGTAGCCTGGTTGGAATGTCATCTTGGTCAGCTAGGTGGCAGAGTCATCCAACTGGAGGACTCAACAGGGGCTAATTCCCAAGCTGACAAACAGTGCCAGTCCAGAAACCACTTTTCCAGTGAACAGGCTATTTTTAGGATAGTGTTACCTTATAGGTAGGGCCTGGCTGAAGATGGCAGGAAGGCTATAACACATCCCTAATTTGAACTACACTATAGCATCTTGGGATGGCTGAAGAGGTACATTTGCTGTCAGCTGGAAGGCAGGGGATGCCACACATGATGGTCTGAGTGATTTTGGCATCTGTTGGACAGCTCCCAGCTTTTGAAAATAAGATTTCCTGGAGAGATAACTGCTGAGCTGCCAGCAGCATCTCCTCTAGCCTTCACTGACACACGTCATTGGGTCGATGGGTGGTCCTCCAGTGATGTCATAAGTAGGGCACTGTCTTTGCCACGCAGGAGATGGAGTCTGCCACTGCAGAGAGTCCACTGGGGCCGGACACTAGAGTACACAGAGGTGACTGGTGGCCAACTCCCTTCTCAGAACTGCACCTAAACTCCTGTTGAGGTGACACCAGAGACAGAGACAGTAAATAGCCTCTGTATGGTGTGAAGGCTACAAACTGTTGCTAACCATCTGAATAAACAGTCCACCATGGCTCTGGAAATAAAGAATCAAAAAACTTCCTAGATGAAGAAGCCTTTCTGAAACTATTGGAGGTTGACTACAAAAGAATTATATAGACAGCACTATCCGACTCGACAGCACTTGGCTTGGCTCCTAGAGATTAAATAAAATTCAGCAGTGCAAAATGAAAAATTAAGCAAGCTATTTGAACTGGTGGAACACCAACAATCTGAAATCCAGCATATCAATAACAGAATTACAGAATTAGACAATTCAGTCCAAAGCCAAAAGAACAGAACTGTGGAGATAGAAGTCAAACTTAGTGACCTTGAGGACAGAGCAACTGATACCAGTATTTATGAGGAGAAATCAGAGTAAAGCAATAAGGAAAGTAAAGAAGCATTAAGAAACATGTGGTACTCTATTAAAAGCAATAATCTACAAATAATTGGAGTTCCAGTACAGGAAGGGATAGCTGAAATCACAGAGTATTGTGGAGTTGTTGACAGAAAACTTCCCTGAAATTATGAAAGAAGAGAACATAGACTTCCAAGATATGTATCAAACACCACAAAAAATAGACACCAAAAGAAAGACACCAAGACATATTATAATCAAACTTAATAAAACACAACATAAAGAGAGGCTCTTAAAGGCAACAAGTCTTAAAGTAAAGCTAACATTCAGAGGGAAGCCCTGTGGGTTTTTGTCTGACTTCTCAGCACAAATGATGTTGGCAAGGGGGCAGTGGGATGACACATTCAAAGCCTTGAAGATGAAAAACTTCCAACCAAGAATTACATATGCTGCAAAATTGCCTCTTAAATATGTAGATGAAATTAAGACATTTGTAGATAAAGAGAAGCTTAGAGACTTTGTAAAAACCAAACCAAAGCTACAAGCAATATTGAAAGAAGCTCTTTGCTTAGAAAAACAAAATCATTAAGTATATATTTAAGAAGGCAATTCAGGATACAGTATCCAAAATCCTACTCACTTAGGGAAGCCACGAAACTCAAAGCTAAAATATTAAAAGAAAGGAACATGTGAACATTTCACAAAAATTGCAACACCATCACACTAAAAAGAGGGATATGCTACAATAGTTATAGCCATTTCAGACTTAAAAGAGATACACAGAAGTTAAAATTGGGTCTAAATTTAGAATATTAAGGGGGATTATAGGGGTAGCCACAACATACAATAACAGTGCAACATATCAAAAAAGAAATGTAACACAGGAGTCTCAACAAACTCAAAATCAACACTGAAAAAGAAGAAAAGTCAATCTATAAAGAAGAATGGCCTAGAACAGAATATTAAGGGCAACAGAGAAAACATCAACACAAAAATAAATAAATAAAAATGACAACACTAAACACATACCTATCAATAATTACACTGAATGTAAACAGACTGAAAGCTCCAATAAAGAGTTAATGAGGGACATTCTGGATCAAAAAACATGACCCGTCTATATGTTGCTTACAAGAAACACATCTTAGACTCAAAGGTGTGAAAAAACTGAAAAATTAAAGGATGGAATAATATATACCAAGCTAACACTATACAAAGAAGAGCAAGTGTGACAATACTAATCTCAGATAAAATAGACTTTAATATAAAATTGACAATCATGGACAAAGATGGCCACTAATGCTGAAAGCTTCAATACACCAGCAGGACTGAACAATATTAAATATTTATGCACCCAATACCAGAGCATCTAAATATATTGAGCAAACACTGACTACATTGAAAAATGATATAGATCACTCCACAATAATAATGGGAATCTTCAACATTCCACTTTCACTAATGGAGAGATCATCCAGAAAAAAAGGTCAATAAAGACACAGAAGATCTTATTGTAACAATTAAACAACCAGACCTCACAGAAATATACAGAACTTTTTATCCATCAACAGATAAATACAATTTCTTCTCCAGTGCATGTGGAATCTTTTGGAGAATAGACCATGTGTTAGAACATAAAGTATGTCTCAACAAAATCCAAACCACTGAACTATTGCAAGGCATTTTCTTGTACCATGAGTTCATAAAAGTCAAAATCAATAGCAGAAAAAACATAGAAAGAAATCTGAACTTATGGAAACTGAACAACACTTTGCTCAAAAGCATGGGTTATAGAAGAAATCAAGGACAAAATAAGGAAATTTATGGAATCAAATGAGAATGAAAACACATTCTACCAGATCCTATGAGATACAACAAAAGCAGTTCTCGGAAGTCAATTTATCTCTATAAATGCACACATCCACAAGAAGAAAGGACCCTGTTTTAGTCAGCTAGGGCTGCTGTAACAGAAATACCACAGAGTGGATGGCTTTAATAAAGGCAAGTTTATTCTTACATAGTCCAGTAGGCTACAAGTCCATATTCAGGGTGTCCACTCCAGGGGAAGGTCTTCCCCTTGTCGGCTCTGGAGGCAAGCCCGGTATTGCACCAGTCTTTGCCCAGGGAGCATCTTGGTGCAAGAACCTCTGTTCTAAAGAACACGCTCTTCTCCTGGTGCTGTTTGCTTGATGGTGTGGGGTTCCCAACTCTCTGCTTGCTTCTCTTCCTTTTATCTCTTGTAGGTTGAAAGGATTAAGGGTGGGACCAGCCATGCTACAGGGACACTCCCTTTACAGTGGAGCAGGGAGGTGATCCTATGAAGGGATTTACAGCCCCACCTTAATCCTTTAACATACAGCATAGGAAAACCACCAAATGGAGGACAATCACAAGATACTGGGAATTGTGACCCAGCCACATGGCTACACATACTTTTTGGGGGACACAATTCAACCCGTGACAGACCCAAACCAAAGAATTAACCCTACACTTTGAACAAGTAGAAAGAGAGCAACAGAGGAATCCCTCAAGCACCAGAAGAAAACAAATAATGAAGATTAGAGCAGAAATAAATGAATTAGAGAATAGAACAATTGAAAAAAATTTTAATTGTTTTATTTATTTTTATTTATTATGATTGAGTGAAAGTGTACAATCCAGTACAAATTTCCATGCCTGCCCTGGTGACAGCACACTGCTCCACTCCATCTTATACATGACATATCCTCCTAATAATCTCCTGTCCCCTCCTCTCCACCCTCTTCCCCCGCTTCAATAAGAAGCCAGTAGGACAACATCCTATAGATGCATAGAACCTTAAAGTGGACACATGACATGGTCACTCTGTATCACTGAGTCCAACCCATTCCTGTCCGAAGAGTTGACCTCAGTAATTATTTATGGACAGGGGCAGCATCAGGACCAGGTGCCACTCTCCCAGGTGAACCCCGAGGCCCCTGGAACATCAACTGCTGTCTTTTAGTGGAGTTCTCAGGTTGCACCACTTTATTTTTGTGTTGCCAGTGAGACTCAACTTTGTGAGCCCCATCACGGCTATTCCTGATCGTGGTCGGGCAGCACCTGGTTCCTCTGGTAAGATGTTGATGCAGTCACCCACTCACGTGGGTCTCTCTGTCTTCTGGGTTCTCTCTCCCCCATGTCGTTTTGGTCTTTGGTGATTATCTGTTCCTGTTGAGTTCAGACCATTTGGTGTACCTCAGATGGAAGCTTGCTAGCTTGTAAGACCCCAGACACAACTCAACAATATGGGGTATAGAAGATTCTCCTAGCAATAGGCTAGTTATGCCAGTTGGCCTCAATGTCCTTTGAGAACATGACCCCAGAACCCCACCCCTGCTACTCTATCCTTGCAATATTGAGTTAAGATTGGAGTATTCACGTTATGTTGAAGTCCAGTTAAACTGATCTTTTTTCTATGTGTGCTGTCACTGATTTCACCCAACCCAATTTCTATCAACTGCCTAATCTATAACTAACCCTCACAGTCCCTCCCACCCCACCCTTGCAGTCCTCAAAGAGACTTTTCTTCTATACATGAGTCTATTTTTAAGTTCTTATCGTAGAGGTCTCATACAACACTTGTCCTTTTGCAGCTGACTACTTTCACTCAACGTAATGTCTTCCAATTGAAACCAGGTTATGAGATGCTTCCCCAAATCACCATTGTCCTTTATCATTGCATAGTGTTCCATTGAGTATATATACCATGGTTTATTTATCCATGCATCTGTTGTTGGGCATCAGGGTTGATTCCATTTTTTTGCTATTATGGACTGTGCTGCAATCAACATTCATGTGAGTGTATCTGTTGGTGTGAATGCTCTTGATTCTGTAGGGTATATTCTTAGCAGTGGAATTACTGGGTCAAATGGTATATCTATTTTGAACTTTTTAAGGAAGTAACAGATTGCTTTTGAAAGAGATTGTACCATTTTGCAATCCCACCAAAAGTGTAGAGAATTTCAATTTCTAACAGCCTCTCCAACATTTGTTTTTTGTTTTTTGGATCATCGCCAACCTTGTTGGGCTGAGATGATATCTCATCATAGTTTTGATATGAAATTCTTTAATATCTAATGATCATGAGCATTTCTGCATGTGTCTTTAGGCTGCCTGGATACCCTCTTTATAGACGTGTCTATCCATCTGCTTCACTCATTGCTTAATTGGATTATTTATCCTTTTCTTATTGATATTTTGTAGCATCTTATAGATTGTGGAGATCAGACGTCAGTTGCCATGTATTTTTTCCCATTCTGTAGGTGGTCTTTTAATTCTTTTGATAAAGTCTTTGGATGAGCAAAAGTGTTTGATTCTTAGTAGTTCCCATTTATTTACTTTCTCTTTGGTTGAGCGTGCTTTCACAGATTTTGCAGTCTCTCTACATTGTGTATTAAAACTTCCATTGTTGATCCTATTTTTTATTGGATGAACTTTATCGTTTTAGTTGTGATATTTGGTCTTTTATCCAATTTGAGTTGGTTTTTGTATAAGGTATGAGATATGGGTCTTGTTTCATATTTTTGCAGAGGGATATCCAGTTTTGCCAGCAAGATTTGTTAGACAGATTGATTTTACCTTAGTTTGCAGCCTTAGGGCCTTTGTCAAAAGTCAGCAGGAGGATGGTGGCATCTCTGGAGTCTCAGCTCTGTTCCATTGGTCTATGTATCTCTTTTTGTACCAGTACCAGGCTGTTTTGACAATTGTGGTAGTGTAATAGGTTCTAAAGCTGGGTAGTGAGAGGCCTCCCTGGGTTCTTCTTCAGAAGTGCTTTACTTATCCGGAGCTTCTTCCCTTTCCAAAGTTGGTGATTTGTTTCTTCATCTCATTAAAAAATGTCAGTGGAATTTGTATCGGGATTGCAATATATAAGTAGATTACTTTAGGTAAAATAGACGTTTTCGCAATGTTAAGTCTTCCTATCCACTAGCAGGGTAAGTTTCTTCATTTATGTAAATCTCTCTTAGTTTCTTGTAGTAAGGTCTTGGAGTTTTCTTTGTAAAGGTCTGTTATTTTTCCAGTTAAGTTTATTCCTAAGTATTTTATCTTCTTGAGAGCTATAGTAAATGGTACTGATTTGGTGATTTCTTCTTTAATAATCTCATTGGTATAAAGGAATCCTACTGATTTACTTATGTTTGTCTTGTATCCTGAGACTTTGCTGAACTCTTCTATCAGACTGAGCAGTTTACTTACAGATTCTTTAGGATTCTCTGCTTATACAATCATATCATCTGCAAATAGGGAGAGTTTTACTTCCTCCTTGCTGATATGGATGCCCTTTGTCTCTTGGTCTTGTGTAATTGCTCTGGCTAGGACTTCTAGCACAACGTTGAATAGGAGAGTTGAGAGTGGCATCCTTGTCTAGTTCCCATTCTCAAGAGGAATTGTTTCAGTCTCTCTCCATTCAGGATGATGTAAGCAGCTGGTTTTGTATAAATCGCCCATATTGCACTAGGGAATTTGTCATCAATTCCTATTTTGCTGAGAGTTTTTAGCATGAATGTGTGTTGGACTTTATCAAATGACTTTTCTGAGTCAATTGTCAAAGTCAGGTGAGTCTTGTCTTTTGTGGGATTTATGTGGTTGATCACTTTAATTGTTTTTCTGATGTTGAACCAGCCTTGCATCCCTGGTATGAATCCCACTTGATCATGACGAATTATTTTTTTGATATGTTGTTGAATTCTATTGGCTAGTATTTTGTTGAAGATTTTTGCATCTAAGTTCATGAATGATATTAGTCTGTAGTTCTCCTTTTTTTGTTAGGTCTTTCCCTTACTTTGGTATCAGGGTTATGCTGGCTTCATAGAATGAATTTGGGAGTATTCCATCCCTTTCTATGTTGTTAAATAGTCTCACTAGTATTGGAGTTAACTCTTCTCTAAAAACTTGGTAGAATTCTGTGGTGATGCCATCTGGACCAGGATTTTTTTTTTGGCAGGTAGTTTTTTGATGACTTTTTCAATCTCTTCTTTTGTGACGGGTTTATTAAGTTGTTCTACTTCTCCTTGTGATAATTTTGGTAGATATATGGATCTAGCAATTTGTCCATTTCCTCTAGGTTTTCAAATTTGTTAGACTACAGTCTTTCATACTATTCTGTTATGATGTTTTTGATTTCTTTTGGATTGGATTTGTTGTGGTATCACCCCTCTTATTTCTTATTTGTGTTATTTGTTTCCTTTCCTCTTCTTCTGCAGTAAGTTTAGCCAATAGTTTGTCAATTTTGTTGATCTTTTCAAAAAACCAGCTTTCGGTCTTTCAATTTTTTCAATTCTTCTTCTATTCTCTAATTCATTTAGTTCTGCTCTAATCCTTATGATCTGTTTTCTGCTGGTAACTGACAGGTTCCTCTGTTACTCTCTTTCTGCTTGTTCAAGCTGTAGGATTAGTTCTTTGATACAGGTTCTTTCTTTCTCCTGGAGGTATGCATTTATAGTGATAAACTAACCCCTGAGCACTGCTTTGGCTGTATCCCATAGGTTCTGGTAAGAAGTGTTTTCATTCTCATTTGAATCCATAAATTTCTTTATTTTATCCTTGATTTCTTCTATAACCCATGTCTTTTTGAGCAAGATGTTGTTCAGCTTCCATAATTTCCGATTTCTATGTTTTTTGGGCTATTGATTTCGACTTCTGTGGCTTTGTGATCTGGGAAGATCCTTTATAGAAATTCAGTGGCATGGATTCTGTTGAGACTTGTTTTATGTCCTGACACATATTCTATTCTGGAAAACGTTCCATGAGCACTACAGAAGAAGATGTAGTTGTCTGCCGGTGGGTATAAAATTCTGTATATGTCGATGAGATCTAGTTGGTTAATTGTGGCAGTGAGATGTTCTGTATCTGTACTGAGCTTTTTTTCTGGAAAATCTGTCCAATACTGAGAGTGGAGTTTTGAAGTCTCCCACTGTTATTGTGGAGTGATCCATCTCATTTTTCAATGTAGTCAGTGTTTCTTCAATGTGTTTAGACACTCTAGTATTGGGTGCATAAATATTTAATAAATTCATTCTACAAAGCGAGTATAACCCTGATACCAAAGCCAGGGAAAGATCCAACAAAAAGGAGATCTACAGACCAATATCACTAATGAACCTAGATGGAAAAATCTTCAATGAAATACTTGCCAACAGATTTCAACAACGTATCAATAAAATAATTCATCATGATCAAGTTGGATTCATACCTGGGATACAAGGCTGGTTCAGCATCAGAAAAACAATTAAAGTGATCAATCACATAAATAACACAAAAGATATTGTTTTAGTCAACTAGGGCTGCTCTAACAGAAATACCACATAGCGGATGGCTTTAACAAAAGAAAGCTTATTCTTACACAGTCCGGTAGGCTGCAAGTCCATATTCAGGGTGTCCACTCCAGAGGAAGGTTTTCCCCTTTGTCAGCTCTGGAGGAAAGTCCAGTATTGCATCAGTCTTTGTCTAGAGAGCATCTTGGTTCAGGAACCTCAGGACTGAAGGACGTGCTCTTCTCCCTGTGCTGCTTTCTTTATGGTACAAGGTTCCCAATTCTCAGTCTGCTTCTCTTTCTTTTTATTTCTTGCAGGATGAAAGGATTAAGGGTGGGGCAAGCCGTACTCCAGGGAAATTTACCCTCTATTCCCTCTATTCCCCTCCAGGGAAACTTCCTTTACAGTGGAGCAGGGAGGCGATCTTATAAAGGGATTTACAGCCCCACCCTAATCTTTTAACATACAGCATCTGCCAAGCCAAGTGCCATCAAGGAAAACCACCAAATGGAGGACAACCACAAGATATTGGGAATCATGGCCTAGTCACATGGCTACACATATTTTGGGGGTGGCACAATTCAATCCATGACAGATATGAATCAACTGATTTTGTCAATTGACGCAGAAAAGTCTTTTGATAAAGTCCAAAACTGATTCATGCTAAAAACTCTCATCAAAATAGGAATAGAGGGTAAATTCCTCAATGCAGTAAGGGGCATCTACCCAAAGCCAGCTGCATACATCATCCTGAATGGAGAGAAAATGAAAGAATTCCCTTTGAGAATGGAAACTAGACTAAGATGCCCACTCTCACCTCTACTATTCAACATTGTACCAGAAGTTCTGGCCAGAGCAATTAGATAAGAAAAAGAAATGAAGATCATCTGCATCAGCAAAGAAGAAGTAAAAGTGTCTCTATTTGCAGATGATATGATTGTATATGCAGAGAATCCTAAAGAATCCAAACTACTCAAATAGAAGGGTTCAGCAAAATATCAGGATATACGATAAACATAAGTAGATCAGTAGGATTCCTTTATACAAATAAAGAGATCATCAAAGAAGAAGTCACCAAATCAATAGCATTTACTATAGCCCCCAAGAAGATAAAATCTGGAGGACTAAATCTAACTAAAGAAATAAGAGACCTATACAAAGGGAACTACAACACCTTACTGCAAGTAACCAGAAGAGACTTACATAAATGGAGAAACCTACCCTGTTCATGGATAGGAAGATGTAACATTGTGAAAATATCTATGCTCCCCAAACTGATCTACATATACAATGCAATCCCAATACGAATTCTGGTTACATTTTCTAATGGGATGGACAAACAAATCACCAAATTTGTTTGGAAAGGGAAGAAACCCCCAGTAAGCAAAGCACTACTGAAGAACAAGAACACACTGGGAGGCATCACACAACCCAACTTTAGAACCTATTACACTGTCACAGTTGTCAAAACAGCCTGGTACTGGTACCAAAAGAGACATAAAGACCAATGGAACAGAGTCGAGACCTCAGAGATGCCACCATCCTCTTGTGAACAGTTGGTATTTGACAAAGTCCCTAAGACTTTAACACTCGGGTAAAAGCAGTCTCTAACAAGTGGTGCTGGCATAATTGGACATACATCTGCAAAAAACTGAAACAAGACCTCTATATCACATTTTACACAAAAACAAATTTAAATTGTATAAAAGACTTTAATCCAAGCCAAAAGCCAAGTGCTATCAAACCTAAAATGATAAAGATCATGCAAGAAAAATTAGGGTCAACAATGGAAGTTTTAATACACAGCTTAGACAGACTTCAAAATCTTACAAACAAAGCACAATCAACAGAAGAGAAAACAGATAAATGGGAACTACTGAGAAACAATTTTGCTCATCCAAAGACGTTATCAAAAGAATTAAGAGACCACCTACAGAATGGGAAAAGATATTGGGCAGCTACATGTCAGACCAATGGCTGATCTCCATAATCTACAAGGTACTGCAAAATATCAACAAGGAGAAGGTAAATAACCCTAAATTAAGTGTTGGGCAAAGGAGATGAACAGGCACGTCTCTAAAGAGGATATCCAGGCAGCCAAAAGACACATGAGGAAATGCTCATCATCATTAACTATTAAAGAAATCTAAATGCAAACTACAGTGAGATACCCTCTCACCCTAACAAGGTTGGCCATGATCCAGAAAACACAAAACAACAAATGCTGGAGAGGCTTTGGAGAGATTGGAAGTCTCCTACACTGCTGGTGGGACTGCAAAATGGTACAGCCTCTTTGGAAAGCAATTTGGCACTTCCTTAAAAAGCTGGAAATAGATATACCATTTAATCCAGTAATCCCGCTGCTCAGAATATATCCTACAGAATCAAAATGCAGTCTTGTGAACAGATACATACACACAAATGTTTCCTGAAGTACAGTCCACAACAGCAAAAAGATGCAATCAACCCAAATGCTCAACAACAGACAAAGAGATAAACAAACTATGGTGCATGTCATAGATTGAATTGTGTCCCCCCAAAAATATGTGTAGCCGTGTGACTGGGCCATGATTCCCCGTATCTTGTGACTGTCCTCCATTTTGTGGTTTTCCTATGCTGTATGTTAAAGGATTAGGATGGGGATATAAATCCCTTCATTGGATCACCTCCCTGCTCCACTGCAAAGGGAGTTTCCCTGGAGTATGGTTTGCCACATCCTTAATCCTTTCATCCTACAAGACATAAAAGGAAAGAGAAGCAGGTTGAGAATTGGGAACATCACACCACCAAGAAAGCTGCACCAGGAGAAGAGCACGTCCTTCAGACCTGAGATTCCCATGCCAAGATGCTCCCTAGACTAAGACTGATACAATACTGGACTTTCCTCCAGAGCTGACAAGGGAGAAAACCTTACCCTGGAGCAAACACCTTGAATTTGGACTCGTAGCCTACCAGACTGTGTAAGAATAAGCTTTCTTTTGTTAAAGCCATCCGCTCTGTGATATTTCTGTTAGAGGAACCCTAGCTGACTAAAACAGTGCGTATACTCTCTAGGACACTATGTAATGATAAGGAACAATGTTGATTTTAGGAAGCATCTCATAATCTGGTTTTAATTGGAAGACATTGTGCTGAGTGAAATCAGTCAGTGGCAAAAGGACAAATATTGTATGAGACCCCTGCTCTAAGGACTTAAAAGTAAACTCATGTACAGAAGAAAAGACTCTTTGACAGCTACAAGTGTGGGGAGGGAGGGAACTGGCTTGTCATAGATTAGATAGTTGATAGAAATTTGGTTGGGTGAAAGCAGCAACAGCACATAGTAAAAAGAAGATCAACTTAACTAGACTTCAACATACACTGAAAACTCTTCCAATCTTACCCCAATATTGTAAGGATAGAATAACAAGGGCAGGGGTTCTGGAGACCATGCTCTCAGGAGCCACTGAGGTCAACTGGCATAACTAAACTACTGCTAAGTGAATCTTCTTCACCCTGTATTGGTGAGTGGTGTCTGGGGTCTTTAAAGCTAGCAAGCTGCCATTTGAGGTAAACCAAGTGGTGCCAACTCACCTGTAACAGATGGTCACCAAGAATAACAAAGACATAAGGGAAAAAGTCCCCAGGAAACAGAAGGACCCATGTGAATGGGATACTGTACCAACATGTGACTAGAAGAACCAAAAGGTACATGGCCACCGTCAAAGACAGCCATCGTGGAGCACACAATGTTGAGTCTCAGTGGCAACACAAGAAAAAGAGGGGTGCACCTCAAGAACTACACTAAAAGACTGCTATTGATGGTCTGGTAGTCTGGGGGTTCCCCTGGGTGCATGGCCCTTAGACCCGCCCCCGACCAGAAAACATTACTGAGGTCAACTCTTCAGACAGGAATGGACTGGATTATGGGACACCATGTAGCCATATGGTGCGTGTACTTCATGGTTCTATTGTCTTATAGTATGCTGTCCTACTGGCCTCCTGCTAGAAGGTAGGGTAGAGGGTGAAGGGGATGGGACAGGAGATTGTTAAGAGGATATGACATATACAGAACAAAAAGAAGGAGTGTGCTGTCACCAGACAAGGAAAGCAGAAGGAATTGCAGATAGAAGGGCATGCAAATTTAATTTGGATTGTATACTTTCACTTAATCATAATAAAAATAAATAAACTTGGAGGTGGAGTCAAGATGGTGGACTAAGTACACATCTCCTTATATCCCTCTTGAAACCAAGACCTGAATTGATAATCAAACGGAGCCTTCTGATCACCTAATCAGCCCCAGGACACAGCACAGGGCTGTTACTTTGGACTTCATACCACTGGCTCTCAGGACTGAAGGTAAATGCACCATTTTGACTCAGACATGCTGCTAAGGGGATAGGCAGGCGGAATTCCCACATTTTGAGAGCCAGGCTTAGGACTCTGTTAATCTAGCCACTTTGAGCCTGTCGTTTTATATCTGCCTCAGCAGGGTTTGTATAGAATTTTGCAGTCAGTGTGTGGACACCATGCTGGATACGGAGATTCTAGCGGGACCTCATTCTTAGTCTAGGAGCCAGCGCCTGCAAACAGGACAGCGCTTCTCCAACAGAAAAGCAGTAATTTACATAGTGCCACCTATGTTGGGGACCCTGCAACAGAAGCAGAGGAATCACTATCTGTCCACACCTTTAGCCCCTCTATCTGCTACCTGTTTGGAGGGCACCATCTTGGATATGGTGGCCGCAGCTGGACCTAATTCATAGCTTGGGAGCCAGAGCCTGCCCACAGGAGAGTGCTTTTCTACAGGAAAAGCAGTACTCTACGCAGAGTCGCCTAAGGCTAGGCCCTGTCAGCAGAGGCCAACAGGGCAGTAGCATTGCTGTATTCTGAACTAGTTTGTATCATCTGGGGTTAGATATAGTGGCGCTTACTTTGCCAGTTGAGAAGAGGGACCTCTACACCTGAAAATCTAACTGACTTATGAAGTGGTCAGATACCTTTTCCTTTACATTTTAAGACAGCCTAGAGAAACATCTGCAATCTACCCTCACAGTACCTCTTTCAGCTTCTACATACTCACATAGGACCCAAAAAGGAACAGACAATTGTGGCATACAAGAAATCACCCATGGCTTCAGAAGGCTCCCAAACAAAGCAACCAGGAGTTTTCCAGATGAAGAAACTTTTATAAAAGCATCAGGAAGTGAATACAAAATGATTGTATACAGAGCCATTCTAGACCTTATACAAAATGCAGCAGGACAAAAGGAAAAATTAAGCAAGCTGTTCGATCTGATGGAACACCAGTACTCTGAAATCCAACAGATCAAGAACAAAATCAAAGACATAGAAACTTCCATTCAAAGCCAAGAAAACAGAATGCAACAAATAGAAAAAAGAATTTCTGATGTGGAAGACAGAACTACTGATGCCAGCATCTATGAGCAGAAATCAGGAAAAAGAAACAAGAAAAATGAAGAAGCATTAAGAAGCATGTGGGACTCTATTAAGAGAAACAACCGATTAATTGGATTAATTGGAGTCCCTGAACAGGATAAAACACCTGAGAACACAGAGAGTATCGTTGCTGAGCTGCTGACAGAAAACTTCCCAGAAGTCATGAAGGAAGAGAATATAGATATCCCAGATGCATATCGTACGCCACCCAATACAGCTTTCAAAAGAAAGACTCCAATCAAGCTTAACAAAATGAAACATAAGCAGCAACTCTTAAAAGCACCAACACTCAAAGCAAAGCTAACATTCAGAGGGAAACCCTGTAGGCTCTCTTCAGATTTCTCAGCAGAAAACAGGCTGGCACAGAGACAGTGGCATGACACATTCAAAGCCTTGAAGGAGAAGAACTTCCAACCAAGAATTATACACCCTGCACAACTATCTTTCAAATACGAAAATGAAATTAAGACATTCCCAGATAAACAGAAACTCAGAGAGTTTGTAAAAGCCAAAGCAAAACTACAAGAAATACTGAAAGAAGTTCTTGGCTTGGGCTTAGAAGAACAAAACTGCTAACTTTATATTTTAGAACAACACACTACTCAAAACTCTACTCAGTTAGGGAAGGCTCCAAAGCCAAATCACAGCTTTGATAAGGAAAGAAGCAATCCAGGGATCACCATGAAAACTATGGCGTCATCATATTAAAAAGAGGGATGTACTACAGTTGTTATAGTCCTTCCAGATGGACAGGAAGATGACAAGACGGGTAGTAATTAAAATTGGGTTTATATATAGTTTATTAAGGGGGATCATAGGGGCAGCTGTAAAGCACAAAAATGATGTATCATACCATTTCAAGAAATCTAACACACGAGTCTCAACAACTACAAAAAGAGCTCTGAAAAAGGTGAAAAATCAATTCACAAAAAAGAATGTTCCAGAACAGACTAATAAGAACAACAGAGAAAACATCAACATAAAAATAAACATATCACAATGACAGCAGTGAACACATACCTATCAATAATTACATTGAATGGACTGAATGCTCCAGTAAAGAGACATCGAGTGACATCTCGGATCAAAAGACATGACCCATCCATAAGTTGTCTACAAGAAACTCACTTGAAACCTAAAGACAGGAACAAACTGAAAATTAAAGGATGGAAGAATATATATCAAGCTAACAATGAACAAAGAAGAGCAGGGGTGGCAATTCTAATCTCAGACAAAATCAATTTTAATGTCAAATCCACCATCGTGGACAAAGATGGACACTATTTATTGCTGAAAGGTTCAGTACACAAGCAAGACTTAATTATATTAAATATTTATGTACCTAATATCAGAGCACCTAAATATGTCGAAGAAACACTGATTACACTCAAAAGAGAGTTAGATGACTCCACAATAATAGTGGGAGACTTCAACACTCCACTTTCAATACTAGACAGATCATCTAGAAAAAAGCTCAGTAAAGATACAGAAGACCTCATTGATACAATTAACCAACTAAACGTCACTGATATGTATAGAACTTTCCACCCATCAGCAGACAACTACACCTTCTTCTCCAGTGCACATAGAACATTCTCCAGAATTGACCATGTGATAGGCCATAATGCAATGCTCAACAAAATCCATACCATTGAATTATTGCAAAGCATCTTCTCAGATCACAAAGCCATAAAAGTCTAAATCAATAGCAGAAAAAACATAGATAGAAAGTGGAACTCTTGGAAACTCAACAACATCTTGCTCAAAAAAAATGGGTTATAGAGGAAGTCAAGGATGAATTAAAGAAATTCATGGATTCCAATGAGAACGAAAACACTTCCTACCAGAACCAATGGGATACAGCCAAAGCAGTGCTCAGAGGTCTGTTGATCTCTATAAATGCACACATCTGGAAGGAAGAAAGAAAACAAATCAAGGAACTAACTCTACAGCTTGAACAAGTAGAAAGAGAAAAACAGAGGAACCCCTCAGGCACCAGAAGAAACGAGATCATAAAAATCAGAGCAGAGCTAAATGAATTAGAGAATAGAAAAACAATTGAAAAAATTGAAAAGACCAAAAGCTGGTTTTTTGAAAAGATCAACAAAATTGACAAACAACTGGCTAAACTTACTAAAGAAAAGCAGGAGAAGAAACAAATAACCCAAATTAGAAATGACAGGGGCGTTGTCACCACAGATGTGACAGAAATAAAAAATGTCATGACAGAATACTATGAAAGGGTGTACTCTAACAAATTTGAAAACCTAAGGGAAATGGACCAATTCCTTGACTCATACCACCTACCCAAATTATCACAACGTGAAGCAGAACAACTTAATAAATCCATCACAAAGGAAGAGATTGAAAATGTCATCAAAACACTACCGACCAAAAAAAGTCCAGACCCAGATGGCTCCACTGCAGAATTCTACCAAGCATTTAGAGAGGAGTTATTTCCAAAACTACTGAGACTATTTCACAGTATAGAAAGGGATGGAGTACTCCCAAACTCATTCTATGAAGCCAGCATAACCCTGATACCTAAGCCAGGGAAAGGTCCAACAAAGAAAGAGAACTACAGACCGATATCACTCATGAATCTAGATGCCAAAATCTTCAACAAAATTCTTGCCAATAGAATACAACAACATATCAAGAAAATAATCCATCGTGACCAAGTGGGATTCATTCCAGGGATGCAAGGCTGGTTCAACATCAGAAAAGCAATTAATGTGATTAACCACATAAATAACACAAAAGACAAAGATCACCTGATTTTGTCCATTGATGCAGAAAAGGCATTTGATAAAGTCCAAAACCCATTCATGCTAAAAACTCTTAGCAAAATGAGCATAGACGGCAAATTTCTCAACACAATAAAGGCCATTTATACAAAGCCAACTGCCCACATCATCCTGAATGGAGAGAGACTGATAGACTTTCCCTTGAGATCAGGAACTAGACAAGGATGCCCATTCTCACCTCTCCTATTCAACATTGTGCTAGAAGTTTTAGCCAGAGCAATTAGAGAAGACCAAGAAATAAAAGGCATCTGCATTGGCAAAGAGAAAGTTAAAATCTCCCTGTTTGCAGATGATATGATTGTATATGCAGAGAATCCCAAGGATTCTATAAGTAAACTACTCAAACCGATAGAAGAGTTCAGCAGTCTCAGGATACAAGATAAACATAAGTAAATCAGTAGGATTCCTTTATACCAACAATGAGACTGTTAAGGAAAAAATCATCAAATCAATTCTATTTACAGTACCCCTAAGAAGATAAAGTACCTAGGAATTAATCTAACCAGAGAAATAACAGACCTTTACAAAGAGAACTGCAAGCCCTTGCTACAAGAAACTGAGAGAAACTTAGAAAAATGGAAAAACCTACCCTACTCATAGATAGGAAGACTTAACATTGTGAAAATGTCTATTTTACCCAAAGCAATCTACTTATATAATGAAATCCCAATACAAGTTCCAGCGACATTTTTTAACGAGATGGAGAAACAAATCACCAATTTTGTTTGGAAAGAGAAGAAGCCCCGGATAAGTAAGGTACTACTAAAGAAGAACACCACACTGGGAGGCCTTTCATTACCCCACCTTAGAACATACTACACCACACAGTGGTCAAAACAGCCTGGTACCAGTACAAGAACAGATAGATGGATCAATGGAACAGAATTGAGACCCCAGAGATGACACCATCTGCCTATGAACAGTTGATATTCGACAAAGGCCCTAAGACATTAAACTGGGGTAAAAATTGTATCTTCAACAAATGGTACTGGCAAAATTGGATATCCGTCTGCAATAAACTGAATCAAGAACCATATCTTACACCTTATACAAAAACCAACTCCAACTGGATAAAAGACCTAAATATCAAACCTAAAATGATAAAGCTCATCCAAGAAAAGGTAGGAACAACAATGGAAGTTTTAATACACAATGAGGACAGACTCCAAAATCTGTCAAAGAAACCACAATCAACAGAAGAGAAAATAGACAAAAGGGAAGTATTAAGAATCAAAAACTTTTGTTCATCCAAAGACTTTATTAATAGAATTAAAAGGACACCCAAAGAAAGGGAAAAAATATTTGGCAACTCTATGTCAGACCGATGCCTGATCTCCATAATCTATAAGATACTACAAAATATCAAGAAAAAGAAGATAAGTCATCCAATTAAGCAATGGGCAAAGGAGATGGACAGACATTTCACTAAAGAGGAGATCCAGGCAGCCAAAAAACACATGCGGACATGCTTATGATATTTAGTTATTAAAGAAATTCAAATCAAGATGACAATGAGATACCATCTCACCCCAACAAGATTGGCCATGATCCAAAAAACACAAAACAACAAATGTTGGAGAGGCTGTGGAGAAAGTGGAACCCTCCTACACTGTTGGTGGGGTTGCAAAACAGTCCAGCTTCTTTGGAAAGCAATCTGGTGCTTCCTTAAAAAAATGAATATTGATATAGCATTTGACCCAGTAATTCCACTATTTGGAATATATCTTACAGAATCAAGGTCTTTCACACCAATGGACACATGCACCAGAATGTTTATCGCAGCACAGTCCACGATAGCAAAAAGATGGAATCAACCCATATGCCCAACAACAGAAGAATGGATAGGTAAACTATGGTACATATACTCAATGGAGCACTATGCAATGATAAAGAACAACGATGATTCCAGGAAACATCTCTTAACCTGGTTTCAACTGGAAGACATTATGTTCAGTGAAAGTAGTCAGCGACAAAAAGACAAATATTGTATGAGACCTCTACAATAAGAGCTCAGAAACAGATTTGTGCATAGAATAAAAGACTCTTTGACAGCTGCA
Source organism: Heterohyrax brucei (assembly GCA_028571685.1). Taxonomy (NCBI): domain Eukaryota; kingdom Metazoa; phylum Chordata; class Mammalia; order Hyracoidea; family Procaviidae; genus Heterohyrax; species Heterohyrax brucei. The sequence goes on from CM053166.1 coordinate 60,726,584, forward strand.
AGGGGTGGGAGGGAGGGAGGAAGGGGGGTATAGATTAGATAGTTGCTAGAAATCTGTTTGGGAGAAATCGGTGCTAGCACACATTAGAAACAAGAACAACATTAAGTGGACTTCAGCATAACTTGAGTACTCCTTCCATCTTAACCCAACATTGCAAGGATAGAGTAGCTGGGGCAGGGGGCAGGGGACCATGCTCTTAGGTGAAATCGAGGCCAATTGACACAACTAGCGTTTTGCTAAGAGGGCTGTCTGCACCCCGCATTGGTGAGTGGCGTCTGGGGTCTTAAAGGCTGCCAAGCTGCCATCTGAGGACACAGCAAATGGTCCCAACTCAGCAGGAACAGATGCTCACCAAGGACCAAAATGACATGGGGTAAAGACAACCTAGAAGATAGAGAGACCCACATGAGTGGGTGCCTACATCGACTTGGGACCGGAAGAACTGGATGATGCCCGGCCACCAGCATTGATAGCCGCGATGGGGCTCACTAGGTTGAGTCTCACTGGCAACACAAGAATAAAAAGGGGTGCATCCTGAGATCTCCACCTAAAGACCTCAATTGATGGTCCAGCGGTTTCGGTGTTCCTCTGAGAGCATGGCCTCTGGCCCTGATGCTGCCCTTGCCCATAAATCATAACGAACGTCCACTCTTTGGACAGGAATGGATTGGACTTGGCCATGCAGAGTGACCATATATTGGATGCACTCTATGGTTCTATACACCTATAGGATACCATCCTGCTGACCTCTGGCTGGAGGAAGGAGAGTGGCTGGAGAGGAGGGGAAAGAAGGCTGTTCGGAGGATGAGACATGTATGGAGCAGAGAGGAATAATGTGTTGTCACCGGACAGGGAGAGCAGTGGAAGCTGTATATAGGTGGGCATGTAAATTTATACAGGAACGTACATTTTCATTCAGTTATATTAACTAAGAAAAAAAAAAACCAAAACTATAAGAAATACACAAAAAAGTTCCTGGCTTTGGCTTAGACGAACAATACCCTAACTTTATATTGTAGAACGACACATCGTCCAGAATTCTATTCAGTTAGGGAAGGCTCCAAACTCAATCACAGCTTTAATACTGAAAGAAACAATCCAGTGATTATCATGAAAACTATGGTGCCATCATATTACAAAGAGGGATGTACTACAGTTGTTATAGTCCTTCCAGATGGAGAGGAAGTCAACAAGACTGGTAGTAATTAAAATGGGGTTTATAAATAATTTATTAAGGGGGATCTTAGGGGCAGGCGTAAAGCACAACAATGATGCAACATACCATATCAAGAAACGTAACACAGGAGTCTCAACAACTACAAAACCAGCTCTGAAAAAGGTGAAAAATCAACTCACAAAAAAGAATAAAAATAAATAAACTCTGCCTTGAGGTTCTCCTGTAATACCTCTGGCTCCCATTTGCCCATAACCAAGATAAAACGATTATTCTTCTTTCGGAGGTTCCTGTTCCTGTGCTGGGAAGCATGGGTTTTTGGGGGGCTTTTTGTATATGATATATTTTTTCTTATCCTGAAGGTATTCCTGTTGATCTTTTAGGTTAACATGGCTCATTCTGTGAATTAGGAAATCACCAGGGGAAAAAAATTTATTATGCCCAAGGTATAATTTTGAGAAGACACACAAAACAAAACAGAGAAAAAGGGCCCTCAGGCTGCTCTGCACTTCTTAAATAAAGCTCCAAAAAAATAAAATAAGCAGGCCATACAAAGCGGCACGGAAACTTTGTTTTGCTGATAGGACGCTTTTCCTTGGGTTAATTCCAAGAGGGAACAGGCACTGTGTGAGTCACAGAATAAGCCGGGCATAGTTTGCCTTTCAGGAAATGGTGCAGCATGGACACACCCATGGCCCCTCAAGGGTGCTCAGCAGGCACAACTTCCTGAATCCCAGGCTATGTCAGGCTAAAGCCTAATATATAGAGCTACCATCTCCATAAGAATTCAATCCCATTCTGTTCAGATGTCTACCACAAACTGGATTTTCAGGAAGAGCCCATCTCCGTATCTAATTTGCATACTTAGGGAAGAGGTTATGTGGCACAAGATTGGATCTGTATTTGGTAAAGGGAATCCTCAACCTGGAGCTATGCAAAGCTGTGGGGCAAAGTTTGAGAGCTGCTCAATGGGATGTCATAGCAAGGGGATCTAAGTTGGGTCTTTGAGAGTACAGTGTAGGGCCAAGGGTGCAATGTACTAGAGGGAGAATTCAAGAAAGCAGATCCATAAAGGGAAGGGAATGAAACCCTAGATCATACTAAGTAGGAAAGGTTTCTCTTCATGGCTGGGTATTTCTGTTGTTTCTAGTTGCCATCAAGTTGGTCACTGATTCATGGTGAGCCCATGTACAACTGGAAGGAAGTGTCACCAGTTCCTGCTCCATTCTTGTGATCAGTTGCTGATCAGGCTGATGCAATACATAGAGTTTTTATTGGCTAATTTTCAGATGTAGATAGGTAGGCCTTTCTTCCTAGCCTGGAAACTTTGCTGAAACCTGTTCAGTATCATAGCAACACACAAGGCTCCACTGACAAATGGGTGGTGTCTGTGCATGAGGTGAAGTGGCTGGGAATTGAGCCCAAGTCTCCCACATGGAAGGGGAGAATTCTACCATGAATCATCAATGCCTCAGGGGTGTTTATGAAACTGGCTAATTCCACATGCTTCAAAAGAACAAAGATAGTGCAGACACTGCTCCCAAGTCTATCAACATGTCATAGATCTCAGTGTCGGAGACAGATTCACAGTCTAATAACTCATGATTTAGCAGTTGTTATGTGGAACTGTTTCTCTCTAGAGAGAAACACTTTCTTAAAATACAAGCTGACTGGGAAGCATAATAAGGCAAATAACAGAGATTTTCCAGCTAAGGGAGATGTGGTGGAGATTGATGGGTTAGGTGCATCCTTCCTGAAATCTTGTACCCCTGTGCCCCTTCTATGTCACTTATAGTGCCCCATGGAACATGGTTTGAAATAAAAATGCTGTGCCAACTGAGAACAGGTGAGTAAAGAGGTTGGGGCGAGAGCATTGGCGGGAATTGGGGAGGGCTGAAGAAGACAGTTCTCATGCTCTAGAGTGAATTTCTACCTTCAGTATGTCCAGAGCAAACATGTGTGAACAGTGTTCTAGTCATTGCTTAATAAACACTGGTAGCATTGAATACTGTCCTTAAGTTTGCGCGTGTGTGTGTGTGAGAGAGAGAGAAACCCTTTCCTGCTTTTTATCCTCAAGATAAATTACCCAATATTTCTATGCCTTTTCAGAACAAGACTTTCAGAATTATGATCTTCAATCATAGTGTGATCTTAAAATTTCATCTGCATCATTAAAGACTAAATTATATTCAAAGTAGCTTTAGTATTAAGTGCACTTTATTATACTCTATTGAAAAATCAGCAGTTTTATGAGGCATAGTAAATAAATTATTCATTTTATAAGGCTCAGCACAAAGCTGGTTCCTATATATATGGTTAGTTAACAGTCTATTTTTATCCAACTGAAATCTAGTTCCTAATGTTATAGATAACAGAAAATGTACTCCACCCTGTTAAAAATTATTACACTACTGACCACAGCCTTATTACATTATTTGAGCCCCTTCCCTCAAAGAACATGTCAAACTTTCTGAGATCACTTGGTGAAAAATACATTATATTTTATTTTTTAGTTATTAGCTTCAGAAATTGTAAAAATCTCAGGTCAACTCCTGTCCCTTTCACCTACTTTTAGCTCTGTTACAGATGGGTTCCCTTCTAAGACTTCTTTATTGTCATTTCAGGTGGGGTTATAAAGGACATGTAAAGCCTCCCATTCCAAAAGAGTCTGAATGAATTTTAAACAAACCTTATTCTATTGAAGTCTGCTTTAGGGCAAAGAGAACTGTCGAAAGGAGTAGGGCTATTTATGCTAATTTCTATGTAGTAGTTCCATCTTTCAAATTTTGTTCCCAGAAGTTCCTTTGGCGTTCTAAATATTAGAATGGTGTTTGGCAGACTCTATTATTAAATTATACATGATGCAAATTTAACAATTGCATGCAAACGTTAATTGTTCTTAAACTACCCATACTGCACAATTAAAATCTGTATGCACACATCTACAAAGTTTATAGTTTACAAAGTATTTATATATATCTCAGTTGATGCTCATTGCAAGCCTTTTAAGTACAGTATCAGCTTATACTAGCTGCTGAATAGTGATAGACTCAGACTGCTTGGTTTCTAATCTTGGGGTTGTCATTTAACTTGATAAATATGATCTTAGTCTTCTATAAACTATTTAACTTTCCTTGTACCTGATTTTCTGGTTGGTAACTTAAAATAATAGTAACTACCTCATACAGTGATCATGTGAAATTATAATACCTGTAAACAGAACAGAGCTTGGCACATAATAAGTGAGTGCTCTATAAATACTAGATATTACTGCTGTTATGGTTATCTTCTTCTTGATTATCTCTTAATTCTGTTTTACAGATGATGAAGTCATGTGGCATCAATCAAGTCACTCTTAAACTCAGTTAATAATAGGTCATGAACAAGTATGGGTATCTAACTCCAAATCAAAGTTATTCTCAATATGCCATATTATTTCAGGATGCATAGGTTAAGGCTCCTTCAAAGACCATTTAATTTGGAGATGATCATAAAAGGCTCCTCCTTATCCTTAAGCATTGGTGGTTCAGTAGTAGGATCATTGCCTTCCATGTGGCAGTTTGATTATCAGGCAATTCACCTCATACACAGCCACCATCAGCAAAGACTTGTATATTGCTATGATGCTGAACAGGCTTCAAAAGTGCTTGCAGACTAAGACAGGCTAGGAAGAAAGGCCTGGTGATTCATTTCTGAAAAGTCTCCCAATGAAAACCTCGTAGATCACAGCAGTCTCATCCCCTTATGCATGGAGTCACTCACTGTGAGTTAGGGGCTGACTCAGAGCAATAACAAAAACAGTCCTCAAACACTAGTCATGGCTGCGGTGTTATGCAAGTTTTGTGAATAGAAGTAGGGGAGGAGAGGGTATTCCTGTATCTCTGTTTCATTATCACCAGGCTATTATATCTTTTGCCACAGTTTGTCACGGTTACTAACTTTAGCTAAAGTAGCTACTTAAGAACCTGGACCATATCATACATCTTTGCATCCCAAATGCTGTCATAGTTTGACACATAAGTATACATTTGAAGGAAAGTTTTGTTGTTGACATTTTCCACACTTGTGTAAAATTTCAGAACCAAACATATATGCTTTAAGTTTCTTAAACAAAAAGACGTTAGTAACAATACTAAACCTCTCTATGTAACTACGTCTGTATTTTTGGACTCTCAAAAGAATGAATTTACAAAAATCAGACTGTCACTATATGGATATTTTAGAGATGTTTATACTACCACTTTCTTTGACTCTCAGATGAGCCGAATTATCAACACATCAACACATAACCCGAAAAAACCTGATGCGGCCTAGTCAATTTCAACTCATAGTGGCCCAATAGAACAGAGCAGAACCTTCCCCATAAGGTTTCTAAGGAGTGGCTGGCTGGTGGATTCAAGCTGCTGACCTTTTGGTTATCAACTGAGTGCTTAACCACTGAACCACCATGGCTTCTATTAACATGCAGTGGTAAAAAGCAAAAAGGATTAGAGGCTGAGTGGTTAAGAACAGGCCAATGCATACATTACTTTTCACTAGCAGTTGCTCTCATTTATAATCTTGAGATGATATTTGAGAACCTAGATTCTAGACTCCTGTTGCCTTTTTTTTTTTCCTTTAAAAAAATGTTTTCCTGCTACCATTATGCTTACACAAGTCCAAACATTGGAAACAACACCTTGTGGGACATGGAAGTTTTGTTTGTGGCAAGAAGAAAACAAATGGGATCTAAACTGGTTTGGACACCCCAGGGATATTAATGTTATTGTATGAAAACAAATAAGCAATGCTAAAGCATGTATATTACTTTTATTCTTCTCTTATCATATTTTCCTCCAAATTCAATATCACAGACAGGAGATAATGTTTAGCAACAGAAGAACTAGACACAAAATTACAATATTGGTTTGTCTTCCTTATCACAGGGCACCAGAAAGGCACACATTATAGTCTTGGAATTGTTTTACCAAGGCTATATATAGCTTTCAGACTATGATAAACCTTTTGTGAAATTCAAGGTTAATATGGTAGAGCTTCCATCTCATGATGACAACTTATATGCATTTTCTAACAGTGTGGTTGTCCACATTTTTAGGTCCATTGGATGGAGTTTTAAAAATGCAGCTGGTATCTATTTGATGTCAGTTTGATTTGAGATTATCACCAACCAGTGTCTATACTGAGAATCCCTAATGGCCAGAGTCTGATAAACTAATGGACTAAACATCTCTAATACGTTCTTGTTAAAAGAGGGGTCCTCTTGGGACCTGAACAAAAGAATGATTAAAATTCTAACGGAACTTAAACTGTGCAGGGTCAATCTTGGTTATTCCCATATTCCCAGGTTCCATGCCAAAAGTCGGGGATGGGTGGGAAGATCTGGTCAAAACAATATGAATGCTTAAGATGGGTAGTCTGTCCTCTGTTTACTTTTTCACTGCTAGGTAGCTCTGCGTCTTAGTCATCTAGTGCTTCTATAACAGAAATACCACAAGAGGATGACTTTACCAAAGAGAAATTGATTCTCTCATAGTCTAGTAAGCTACAAGTCCGAATTCAGGGCATCAGCTCTCGAGGATGAGTTTCTTTCTCTGTTAGCTGTGGTGAAAGGTCCTTCTCATCAATTTTCTCTTGATCTGGAAGAATCTCAGCACAACAGCCTCAGGTCCAAAGGATGGATACACTCTGTTCCCGCCACTGCTTTTACAATGGTATGAGGTGCCTGTCTCTGATCACTTCTCTTTTCTTTCCTCTTTTGCAAGATAAGAGGTGATACAGGCCATATCCTAGGGAAACTCCCTTTACATTGGATCAGGGATGTGACCTAAGTAAGGGTGCTGTAATCCCATCCTAATCCTCTTTAATATAAAATTACAGTCCCCAAATAGATAACAACCACGCAGTGCTAGGAATCATGGTCTCATCAAGCTGACACATATTTTGGCCGGACATAATTCAATCCTTGACACTCTGTATGCTGCCTTTCAAGATAAAGCCAGCAAGCAGGAGTAGTTCTGAGGTCCACTGTATCAACTGAAATTTCACACAGGAGGGAAAGGAAGTAAGACTGGGTAAAGGGAGAAGTCAAGCTGTGATAAAGTCCTAGGGATAGACCTCAACCAATTATAAAGCTCTGAAGCTGAGATCACCTCTCAGAATTGTTCAGAGTTGAGCCCAAATGGACAGGCCCTTTATACCCCTACACTGATCAGTCATTGGGTGTTAGCCAATGTGTGTGAATGTTTCTCTGTAGCTGAGGCCTACCCAACAGGAGGCTGATGGCTGAGGGCTATCTGTCAAGGGCAATCTCAGCAGTTGTAATCCTATGGAGGATCTGAGTGGTACATCACAGTGTTCATCAGAAGGTCTTATTTTGGTGAAATAAATTCTCAGTTTCAAACACAAAACCTATCCTGTGATTTGAAGAAAAGGCAGTCCCCTGTGAGGCATCACTCTGCCTACATAAGCAAGGTAGTTTGTCCTTGTTTAATACCAGGTTCAAAGGCAGAGGCCCAGCTGGCTATGACTGATCACTGGAGCCCCATGGAGAGCTGCAAGACAGTGCAAACGATAACAATAAGAATATTCAATAAAGCCATTGCTAAGTGATCACTTACCATGTTCCTGACGCTCCTCATGTGGTCCTCAGAACAACCCTATGACATAGCTATAGTTTGGCCTCGCAGAAATGAGGATACTCAGGCAGATAGCAGTGAGTGGGCCGTGAATGCTGTTTTTGGTCAACCAGAGAAGTTGAGGAATCCCTAGGGAGTGACAAAGGAACTGTCCCAAGTGTATCACTGATCTTTCTTATTTTACTGTATTGTCTTTCTGTCCAGATGTTCCCAGAGGAGCAAGGTGCATCCCCACAGAGCTCAAAAAGACAAAGCGCCAACCAGAGAGGGAGCCAGGGGCTGGTCTGCTGGCAAACTTTCTAAGAAAGAACACATTCTCCTTGAAGAATTTTCTGAGTTATGAACAGACGAACAGTCTTTGAACCAACTTGAAAATACACTTTAATCTGCTTTCAGCTTATATCCTCCAGATGTAAAGGAAGAATATATACAAACATGACCTCCACTTGGTTTCGTATGTCCTGGTTGTATTTTGGTCTCTGCTTCTTCCTACACAGAGAGCTTTCCCTGTCAGGCAAAGCAGATGGATTAAAGGGTTTTTAAGTCTCCTTCAGCTCTCAGAATTTTATTTTGCCATGATAATTGATAGTAATTGATAAGAAAAGGAATTTGAGAAGGAAAAAAGAGAGAGAAAAACAGAGAATATAAAATGTCATGTATTACTATGTATAACTGTCCGTGGTTCTTACCTGTGGTTTGGATTCATGAGACAGAATTAATTCCTTTATTTCATAAACTTGGACATGTCCTAGAGGTTTCGATGCATTTTAAAACTGAAATACAGGCTGGCTTCACATTCAAATCCTGATTGCTGTCCACCCATTTCATTTCCTACTTTGAAGACTTAGTGGAGATGAAAACACGAAGGATATCCTCAAAAAGAAGGTTACTTGTGACAGCTGCTACTCAAACCTCTTCCTTTGGGACTGTCACTTTTTTCATTGTGTCCTCACCTGTGTCTCTTACAACTTCCAGCACTGAAGCCTGAAGAGCCACTGAGAACAAGCTGTATTTGAGTAGGTAAACCATAGGTGACTTACAGAATCCTGTTCACCAGGGGGAAGATGTGCTCAAGTGCAACTTCTCTGTTTATTCCATGATATCTGTTGGACAGAAGGTACTGAGCTGGCAGATGCCAGACACACAAGCATTGCTTCTGTCTCCATGAGGCCCCCAGTACAGTGGGAGGAGAGAGAGATGTTCAGAAATATCTAGAAATATTGCAGAAACTGTCAGCAGGTGAACAGGTATAGGAAATTGTGCAAATGAGAATAGTAGTGACTACCATTTATTGAATACTGGCTAGATGATACGTGTTTTACTAGTATCTTCACATTTAATCAACCATAAATGAGTGCCCCTGAGTGGCACAAAGGGTTAAGGACCTTAGCTACTAACCGAAAGATTACCAGTTCAAGTCCACCCAGAGACATCTTGGAAGAAAGGGCTAGCGATCTACTTCAAAAACGTCAGGTATTAACCACCCTATGCAGCACAGTTCTACTCTGACTTACATGGGGTCACCATGAATCAGAATTGTCTTGACAGCAACTACTGGCTATTATTATCTTCATGTGATTGTGAGGCAACTGGATCAAAGAAGTGAAGTGGTTGTGGCTCAAGTGACTCAGCTAATCTATGGCAAAGCCTGGATTCAGTACATGACATTTTTTATTCCAAAGCCTTTACTGTTAATTAATATGCCTTTCTGCCTTCTCCAAGACAAACATCTATGATTCTGACTTAGCAATGTAAGTTGTGATTTGCACTGAATGGTAAAGATTAAGCAGGACAAGTAGTAAAAACAGGAAAATGTATATTCTGTGCAAAATGAATAGTTCAAGCAAAGACAGAGACATAGAAAAGTTCCAGGAGTCTCCAGTGGCAGTGGAGCATGCCACGCCACCCAAGTGGCTGGAGTACAGTATACAGGAAGGGGAGGAGGAAGGATGAGAGGAAAAGTTGCTTGGGGAGGAGTAGGGCCAGATTTCATGCAGCTCTGATCTGCATCTGGCAGCACACCTGTGAAAATTTCTCAGTCAGCTTGTGTACAGTAGTATCCTAACATTTGATGTGGCATATTTCTACAAAAGTGTATGTACATTACCATGGGTGGATGACCCAGTAAGCAAGGCAAGCATGGCTTACTTACTGATTTATAGTGAACAATTACACAGGGATTTCAACGCCAGCAAGCAAAGTAAACATGAGTTTATTTGTGCCTACTTACTAATCTACAGTGAACAGTTTCACATTGGTTTCATGTGGTGAAGCCCATGTGTAATTGTTCACTACAGATTAGTAAGAAAGCACAAGTAAGCCCATGCTTACCTTGCTTGCTGGGTTATCTGCCCCTGTCAGGGACTGTAAGTTTCAAAAGAGCCTTTGATTCTGCAGGCACATTCTGTGGGGTTGGGAGACAGATGCCAGACATACCTAGAAGCAGAAGCTTTGATGCAGAGAAAAATGTGAAACTGTTAAATACAGATGATCTGGTAAGCAAGGTAAGCACTGTACTTACCTTGCCTATTGGATAATCCACCCCTGCACATTATACACATACATACAAGATCTGTTCCATAAACAGTAGAGCTGAGTTAAACACATGTATTGTAGATCAGCGGTTCTTTAGTTTGAATGTTTATAAGAATCATCTGAGAAGCTTGTTAAAGCACAACTTGTTGGGCTCCAGCCCAGAGAAGCTGAATCAGTAGGTCTAGAGTGGGGCCTAAGAGTCTGCATTTCTAACTAGCTTCCGTGTGATGCTGATATTGCAGGTCTGGGAATCATATTTTGTAGGGCCTTGGTGTAGAACAGGCTATGACTTTGCTGTGAGTGAAAGATAAGAAGCTCAAGATTTCCACATTAAAACCATTACCTTTTGGAAACCCATGTCACATATTTGTGCTTCTGCCTCCAGCTTTGTCTTCCTCACCCTATTGTGTTTCAGGCCTTACAAGACAACATACTGCCCTTCAGAAACACAAATTTGGTCAGGTCAACCTCTTGCTTAAAATGTGAGTGGCTCTGTTATGGATAGAATTGTGTTCCCCAAAGTATGTGGTGAATTTCTGCCCCTCATACCTGTGAATGTGATCCTGTTTAGAAATAGTTATTGTTTTAATTATGTTAATGAGGCTGTGGCAGTGTAGGATGTATTCCAAATCACTTCTGAGTCATAAAGAGACCAGAACAGATACAGAGACACACGCGGGGAAGATAAATGCCATGTGAGGATCTCCTGGAAGCCAAGGAACATTAAGGAACCAAGGAACTCCTAGGACTACTGACAAGGAAGAAACTGATCCTTATTTAGACTTTTAACCTCTAGAACTGTGAGAAAAGAAATTTCTATTTTTAAAGCCCCCCCCCCCCACTTAATGGTATTTCTGTTACAGCAATTCTAGGTAACTAAGAAAGGCTCCCTTTGACTTTGTGTGTTACATTAATCTTTTGATAGCTTTTGTTAGCTGTTTAATCCCTCTCATTTACCTCATACGGGGCTGTCTACAACTCACTGAAAAAACCATATTACTTCTCACTTCCTTCTGGGCTGTCGGCCTCTCTGGAGCCACCTCTCTCCACTCGGTTAAATTCCATTTCTTTTCTAGGTGTTAGCCTAAAAATCACCTCCATGAGAAGACCTTTCAAAACCTAGGGAAATGTCCCTCTCAGGGCCCTGGTAAAGCACTGTGGCACTGTGTAGAAGTTTTGGGGGATGTGTCTGAGCTCTCCACTCACCTGGGATATGGCTGAAGGAAGGAACTGAGTCTTGGTGTGTGAGTAAGTTACTAAATAACAACTGAACTGTGATTACTCCAGACCTGGCCAGAATTAAACATTTCTGCTCTCTCTAGAGCAAAGAGTCATATACTTTCTTACAGTCTGAGCTACCCCTGGAAAACTTGCTCACAAAAAGCGTGAAGTAAAAAATGACAATGTGCCATTAATAACCCAGAGGATGCTATATTTGTTTTAGGATTTTTCTATTTGGGCATTGCAAACCACAAAAAGCAATGCTTTTCCCTCCTTAAAGAACATATGTTGTAATAGCACACTCTTCATAAGGACATTGCATTTTAATCTACTCTGATTTCATTTAACATTTAAAGATGGATCTGACTTTATCTATCAGTGGCTGACTCATGTCTCATGGAAATGCAGTTTGAAACTCATTAATAGGGTAGCCTGTATATTACAGCTTAGAAGCTCACCAATGCTCGCAATTGCTATGGAAACCTGGTTTATATGCACCTTTCAAAGATCTTGCTTTAAGTAAAAGGAAAAGGAAGAAGAAAGAAAGGATGGGAGAGAGACAAGAAAAAAGAGCAAGAAAGAGAGAAGGCTTCTTGAAACAAAAGATATTTAGTACCCAGCACCCATAGACAGATTCAGTGATCTAAAAGTGCCCTCCATACACAATGGGAAAAATGACCATTATTTTTATTTTGTTGCAGGTACTAATAATGAGTAATCTTGTATTAGAGAGCTGTATTTATACTGGAAAGGCAGCTATTCCCCATGTTCACACACAGACACAAAAATACAGGCATACATAAACAATTTCCAGTTTTCCCCAGACCTTTGGTTGCCTGCATTCTTCAGTCCTCCAAAGGCCCCTGCACATGCAGCTTTCAGCTGCTAAAGCTCAGCCACTGTGGATGGTGACTGAGACTTCAGCCTCTCTGCTACTCTTTCAATTTGTATTGCAGGTTGCATCCTATAGTTTATGGACTGAATTTTGCACTTCTAAAAGGATAGTGTTCGTTTTATCAAGTTTCTTATACAAAAAAATTTCTGTTGTATTCCTCGCTCAATCCCTCACCTCTCTCATTGGTCACCTCTCTCATTGGTCACCTCTCTCTCTGCTAAACTCTGTGTGACATCTTGTTAGGTAGACAACAGTATGAACAGTAATCAATACTGAGAAAGAGACTCTGCCCATCCCTCAAGGCTGGCATAGAGAAAGAAGCCAGAGCACAGGAGAGTGTGGGGAGTGGGACACAGAAGTAGCTCATATGTGGCCCAGTCCTAAAGATGGACATGATACCATTTCACTCCCCTCTTATCACAAGCCTCTGTCTTTCCCGGCCACCTCATTTTGTCTACACTTGCTCTTCCCTGTTCCTCATGTTTGCTCACACTAATCAGCCTCTAGTCAAGATGTTTTTCCCCAAAACCTGATTTATCTCCCCAAAGATCTAATATGTCATCAAGGTAGCACAGGAGTGGCAGGACTCAAGTATTTGTAAAACAGACAGGAACTAGTTCAATAATCCAAAAAAAAAAAGGCAAATAGTTTTAATGCATTAGAAAAATCTTAAAGTTTACCGTCTTGAATGCAGTCTTTTCTTCATTTCCCTACACAACTTGAGTCCCTTTGCCTTTCACATGTCCTTTATTTCTTCAATCCCTTATTTCATGCTCCATCTTCATTTGCCTCTCGTCTTGCCATTGCTCTGGGTGATTGAAAGTACAGTGGGTGTGCACCCCTTTCCTCACATCACATACCAGCACCTTCCTTAGCCCATGGTTTCAGCAAAGAGCCCCAATGTTCCAGAGGAGGACTACATAGCTGCATAAAGCATGACCCAACAAAAGCAAGCATAGTTTATATATTTTATATTTCTCCTTCCGAGGCTACCTGGTGTAATCAAGTTGATTCCAACTCATGGTAACCCCATGTGTTAGAGTAGAGCTGCCTCATAGGATTTTCTATGCTGTAATCTTTATGGGAACAGATCTCTAGATCTTTCTCTCATGGAGCCACTGGTGGGTTCTACATGCCAACATTTGGTTAGCAGCTGAGTGATTAACTATTGTACCACAAGGATCCCTTCTGAGACTGATTATAATTTCTCATTCAAATAAGGTAAATTAAGGTGGGGAGGGGAGGACCTCCAAGTATCTTCTTGGGGAAACAGATTCTCCATGTGGACATCCTTCTCCCAATGTAGAACCATGTTTTTCCCTCCAGTGTTCCCGTCTCTCTGTGTTCACCTCCCCTTCTTGTGAATCCTTCTGATTTTCCACTTATCTCTTCTCCTCCCCACACCTTAGCCAGGTGTGGTAGGGCCCTACTCTTCTCCTGAACAAGAATGGGTCATGGAGGCTGGACTCCCTCTGTCCTCACCTTCAGACAGAAGGAATTTGAAAGAGGGCGGATCCCATCTGGAGGCTGGTGCTCACTCTTTAGCCACCTGGAAACTACTTTTTGCTGTCTAATAGTTTATGTAACCTTTCTTTTAATATAAGTATTCTTTCTCTAGGACCATATGGGGTCTCCTATAGTAGCCTCAGACCATCTTTGTGGTAGAGGCTGTATTTAATTAATCTGTTTCTCCCTGTCAGACACTACTGCATGTAACACATAGATGTTTATTGAATGTTTACTCACTTCTTGGAAGTGCAATGAACAAATATATTTTCATCAAGTGGTGTCTCTCTACAAGAGGGTGGCTTAAATCATTTACTGAAAGAGCAGGGAATTTGGAAGGGGTGGCAGGCAGACTTTGCACATGTAGACATGCAGCAGAGGAGGGATGCACCTACACTGAGCAGCGTTCACCTTGGAACACTTGTGCTTCCAAGCCATGCAGAAGAACAGCTCCTGCTGTGGTGTCAGGGAGATGTATACTCTTTGGGAGGAGGACAGCGGCCTGCATTGCCCAATAAGGGCCTGAGCAGAGTCAGTGTTGTATAGTAGTGGAAAGACTAATAATATACCTAGTCCTCATTTATACACTATCTCATTAGGTGACATTTTGTATTTATGACAGCAGTACAAAAAAAAATCTGCTCTCCAACTATTTTGCATGTTAAGAGCACACATCTGGAAGTTATGTAAAAATATAGTCATCCTCCATTTTGTGATCTAATAAGGTTATCCTTCACTTTCACATAATGCCAATTTTTACACAATGGCATAGTCTTTGGGACCTAATCATATTGATAAAGAGTGGATGTGATATCTTTTATAATACGTAATAGGTATATTTTATACAATAGCAATATATATAATAATAAATAATTGGCATTCATTGAGTACATACAGCACATTGCACATCCTCAGTAAATGCCAATTATTATCACGACTGCACTTGTTATCAGTGCACTATTACGCTGTGATATGTTACCATTAGAGGAAACCAAGTAAAGGGTATTTCTTGCAACTACCTGTGAATCTGCAATTATCTTGATTAAAAAAACAAAAGGAAACATAAGCCAAAAAATTTTTTTGCTTACTTCTGTGTATTTTCAAGGACTATACTCATTTTATATGTCGTATTTGATTCTGTGATGCAACAAATATTAGAAAGTTATTTTCTAAAAGCTGATGAGGTTCAATGATAAATAACAGCAATTAATTTGGCAAGATGTAAACTAGAAAAGTATGGAAATACGGCAGTTGAATTTTACTTCCAGTCTATAGCACTCTGCTATTCAATCTATTTTCTTTACATATAGAAGCCTGAATATTTATTTTTAAATATTGATGTCAACTCTGCCCACGTGGTGTACAAAAATGCCAGAACAGACACTGGTACAGTTTTAAGCTGATAATTCATGTAAAACAGCTGTTTTTGATGAGGAAACGTTGTCTCTTTTTGTGTAAACATGAAAAGAAAATTACCAGGAATTTTTAAGGTACTGGACCAAGCAAATGAAACAATGGTTTTATATTCCTTTTCACTTCAATTAGCGACTCAGGTTAAAGGTAAATATTAAAATATTTTTCAGCCTGAATATCTACCTGCCTATGTAACTAACTATACCAATTACATTTTGATTTCTTTAAAAAAGAATTATAAAAGCTAGCACATCTAAAAGTGAAAATAATTTAGGCTCCCTTCTAAAGATACTGTTACACATTTAAAGCATAAAATGCTAAATAATAAACTTTCTAAATTAACCAGAATACTTATAAAATTAATGCAACTTTTTATTGATAATTGCGTCTGTATTTGCAGTGATGTATTAAGCTACAGAGTATCAAGCAGACATTTCATCCAGATCTATCATCTGAGGTTCCCATTTAATTCTGAAAGCACAATTGAACTACTAAGTATTTTAGTACTGGAGGCAAGACAAGAAGCCATGTATTACAGTAACAGGGTTTGCTGCTGCCAAATCACTGAGGCAGGGAACAAACGTTTTCTACTAGTCCCGTGATATGGCTTGCAGTTGGTTAATTGCAGTGGAGACTTCTGATTCGTCTTTGGTGGTATTCTCTTCTTTAGTATCACTCCAAAACTCCGCGTTTTCACCCATCTCCTCTTCTGCTTTAAAATCTTCCGAAATCAGTTGTCTAGCTAGTTTAATGTTCTGTCCTTCATCGTAATGAAGCTTTCTTTTTATTTCAAACTGCCGCCGTCTCTCCCGTCTTTCAAGGAAAAGTTTCCATTCTTCTTCTTTGCGGCTCTTTTCTTCGTCCACTTGACAGCTAGAATCCGAGGTTTTTACTGCAGCTAGTTTCTTAGCTAAGCCCTCTGGGGTCATAGCTTCGTTTGCCTCTGTATTATAAATTGTGTCTTCACCCTGATCTGGTGTATTAACGCGGGGAGTACCCGGCTCGTGTCCCGTAGTTAAATCATAGTCTGTACAACCTAGGCGGTACGTTGTCGCCAGGATGCTCAACTCGTCCCACTTTTGAGACTTCTTTCTCATCACCTGTTCAACAGCTCCTCCTGGTTGCTGGTCAGATGCTGCGGCAGAAGACGCTGCTGAGCCTTTGTTCTTCAAGATCCCTTTAATGGGCCGACGCGAGGGGGTGGAGGTTGCCATGCCTGAACAGCCAAGGGCCCCTCGAGGCCCTGGCCGCAGAGCAGACACTAGCTGTGCTCGCGCAGAAGCAGCAACACCAACTGACTCAGCTTAGCAACAGCACCCTCAGGCCACCACTATGACACCAGCGTCACTGTTGACGCCACAATACAATCGCTGCCTTCATCACCTCCCTTGTCATCGCTACGTTTATCACCGCGTAGCTAATCTGTGGCTCATCCAACAGCTTTTTATTTACCGATTTGTGTTTTTTTTCAAAAAGCATAAGATAGACAGGAAATCTCCCTGCATTTCACAACCAAAAGGGAAACATTGTTTTGTGACCCTTTTATGCCCTGTCTGTGTACAGAGAAGCTATGTAAAATGCATTTCTAACTGTGGATCACTGTAAAAAGTTTGAAAGTTACTACCCTGGCTGGTAAGATAAAAGGCATTGACTAGAAGGTGGTTAACTTCTACCACCAATCCCATCTCCCCCAGTCCACATACTGGTCTTTCCCCCATGCTCCTAATTCACTGGATGACCACAGACAGAGTTGTTTCTCAAAAACACACTTCAGATTTTCTCATCTTTAACCTCTTGTAACACTATCTATTATCCTAAAGATCAACATCAATTCCATAACAGGCCAAAAAGCAGCTATATCATCTGGTCAGGTCTCTTCTAGAGCCTTTGCTCCCAAATTCTCCCCATCCTACCTCTAGCTTTCTAATCTGACCTTTCAATTCCAGAAACATTCACATTTCTCTATGTCCTAGGATTTTGTCCCAAATTCTTCCTGTAGCCGCAAATGTTACAGCCTTATAGAAGCCCTTTCCAGTCCCCCAAAGCAGATAGACCTCCCTATGCTGTTAAGGTCTCTCCTAATTCTCCCTTATAGCACTCAGAGTCTTTTTGCCATATTGTCAGTGTACACTAGATAGAGGAGTCCCTGGGTGCTGTAACTGGTTAAGTGCTCCACTACTAGCCAAGAGGTTGGCACTTTGAACTCACTGAGAATTATCTCAGAAGACAAGCCTGGCAATGTATTTCCAAAAGTCACAGCCTTGAAAATCTCGTACAGAAGTTCACTCTGCACACATGAGGTTGTTTCATGAGTGAGGATCAACTAAGAGATAAGTAACAACATCAACATGAGATAGTAAGTTTTAAGAGGAAAGGAAAGTGTCTACTTTGCTCACCCTGTCTCCACCCTTGCATCTTCATGACACAATGCTGTACCTGGCACACAGGAAGTATGCAAAAATATATGTTGAATGGATAATAAATAAATTATAGGTGATTTGGAACTGCAAGAATGAGATATGCAAGTGGAGAAAAAAGAGGCTTCAAATCTGTTATGGTCAGTTAGAATTTGTTCAGTCGGTTGTGTGAGAAAAAAACCCTATATATAGGGTCGTTGTGAGTCTGAATCGACTTGACAGCAGTGGTTTCTTTTTTAAATGTAGAATTTGGGGTATGTTACAGGGAGTGACTTCAGAAAACATTCTGCCCTTCACAGGCTTCATCTTTTATGGGCAGCACCATTCTTCTAAGAAGCAAAAAGGACTTTAAAATCACTTTCACATTTTCCCTCCAGGTAGCCTTCTCACGTTTTTTGTTTTCCTTTTCTTCTTCGCCTTCTGGTAAGATTTTACTTCCTCTTCTCTCCCTCAAGTTCCTTCTGAGTTTTAGAACACAAAGCGAAAGCATGAAAGAACCATGAAACTTTTATATGGGTCTTAAGCACATTATGTTCAAGTTATCCTGTATTCTCCAAAGTCCTACTAACTTCAGGAAAACTGTAGTCACTTTAAAACTGTGGTACTCATCCCAGAAAAAAGAATTCCCTGATAAATGCTACTCTTTAAAAAGTTCTGTTGTCTGGTGAGTGTTTTCAGGGATTCGAAAGCTGATGTTCAAGACTACAGGAAAACCCTCTGGTACGCCAGGAAACAAACAAACAAATGACAACAACAATAAAACTTTTTCATTATTCAGAAATACTCGGCTATCCTTTTACAAAGCCTAACTGAATGGCATGATAGGCCAACACAAATGCAGTTTGTCGTCTTGGCTGGTAGACACTGGGCTTGTCCACATTTAGGACGCTAAATGGGATGCTGATTCCAGTGCATTGGGCTTTTCCTTTTGTGTGTACACAGCACCCACCCTCACATACTGTGATCTGAATGTACAAAATGCTCCATAAATGTTAGTGATCCAGCAGTTCTTGTGTTTTCTGGAACTCACCATTCACTAACACAGTGACAGTTCAGGCTAGGGCAGGAGCATTGTGATTTGTGATCTATTACATGGACCACAGACAAAATCCTTTAAAGAATGAAATCACCAGGCACTACAAATTTCAGTTGCATATTATTTAAAAATAATCCTTCATCATCTACCATCTGCTAATTTTTCTGCTTGATGAAAGTCACTCTAAAACTCAAATCTTGAGTCACTTGTCATTGAACTGAAAATTGCCAGTCTAGTCAACACAGAAGGATATGTTCCATTACCATAAGCCTAAAATAAAAGATTATTAGGTTTTCCAACGTTACGGGTAACATCAGTCACTTGTTTATTTCGTTGGAGCAAGACTGAACAGATGTACTTGAGGTTTCGTGACATTTCACTGCCCTCTCTAGGCACTCGCATGGTGGCATACTTGCTTGTATAATGCTAGGTCAAAAGGTGTGTACATGAATAAGTTACAAACACACACACATACACATACCTGCCAGGACAGGCTAAAACTTTCCCAGTCAGCGATATATGAAACTTAGAAACAGATATGGAAATTCTGTCATTCAACAAATCTTCAGTGGCCATCTACTGTATTTTCATTTGGAGAAGCTTTATTTAGAATGCACAGAAAATGAACTTGTAATTTGGTTGGGCAACTCAGAGTCCTTACTGCTTGGCAAACATCACATAGAGCTGTAGAAGAAGACCAATTTGAAAATCACGGCAAAAAAGTGTTGTTACTCAAAGCAGAGGTGTTTAGTCATCCCAAATGTTGATTTTCTAAGCAATCATTTGTTTTGAAAACGGAGGTGAAAATTCAAACAAGTACATTTGTTGAGAGCAAATGACAAACGAGATAGGAAATAAATCAACATTTCTGATGTTGAGTAGTACAAATCAACTTTACCCCCTCCTAAGGGCTAATCTAATTTTGGAACATCAACTGAAGAAAAATAATATTGGTCGAACTATTTGCAAGGAGTTTGGCAGACAGTAATGTCAAAAATATCATAAAAATATGCCTTACAAAGATTAGTTTAAGAGTTGTAAGTACATATGGTTCTCCTTGCTCCCTGAAGGAATATGAAAATGTCTTGTGGTTAGAAAAGTCAAAGAAAATTCATTCTCTTGCTCTCCATCTTGCTTGGTCAGGGAAAGAAATATTGATAAGACAGAAAGTGCTCTTATCAATTATTTTTATGTAAAACATTATTAAGATTCCACAACATACTATTTTGGTTTTAAGACACTATTAAAAACCATATCATCCAAGATCCTCACTTCATAGATGAGAAAGACTTTGGACCAGAGATGTATCATGATGTATCCTGGGTCACAAAGATAGTGGCACTACCAGCACTAAAGTCCAGGTCTCCTGGGACTGCCATGCCAGTGTACTTTCCTACTCCCTAAATGCCCCATTTGAAGGCATTCCAGCATATATTTTAAAAGAAAAAAATGCAAGAGACAATGCTTTAAATATATATATATATTTCATTATGCATTAAGTGGAAGTTCACAGTACTAGTCAATTTGTCATACAGAACCTTGCACACCCACTGCTATGTAGCTCTAGCTGTTGTCCCCACTCTGTGACAGAAAACTCCTCTTTTCCACCCTGTATAACCTGTGTCCATTCAACCAGCTCCTGTCCCTCTCTATCCTCTCATCTCACCTCTGGACAGGAGCTGCTCAGCCAGTCTCATGCATATACTTAAGCCAAGAAGCACATTCTTCATTTTATGTCTTATAATCCAGTCCAGTCTTTGTCTGAAGAGTTGGCTTTGGGACTAGTTTCAGCTCTGGGCTGACAAGCGAGGGGCCATATCTTCTGGGGGACCCTCCAGTCTGTCAGACCATCAAATCTGGCCTTTTAATAGAGTTCTAAATTTGCACACCCATTTTTCTCCCACTATGTCAGGGATACTATGTTATATTCTCTGTCAGGCCATTCATTGGTGGTGGTTGGGCACCGGCTGGTTCTTCTAGCCTCATGCTGATTGTAGCCTCTGGATTATATGGCCTTTTCTGTCTCTTGGACTCATAGTTTCTTTCATTTCCCTCTGCTCCAGGTGGGTTGGGACCAATTGATGCTACTTAGATGGCTGCTTGCTAGCTTTTAAGACCTCGGACACCATTTGCCAAAGTGTAATGCAGAACATTTTCCTAAAAAAAACCTTGTTATGCCAATTGACCTAGATGTCTCCTGAAACCATTGTAGCAGACAACGTGAAACAGGCAAAAAAGTCTTTATTCAAATGCTAATTCAGAGGAGAAAGACCAGAACTAACTGTGATCTCAACTCCCTTGAAACAAAGGGCAACAAAGCTTTTAAAGGCTATAGTCTCATAGTGAAAAGTAGTGAAAGATGTCTTAGTTATCTAGTGCTGTTATAACAGAAATACCACAAGCTGATGGTTTCCATGAATAGAAATTTATTTTTTCACGGTTTAGGAGGCTTGAAGCTTGAATTCAAAGCTCCAGCTCTAAGGTAAGGCTTTCTCTCTGTTGCCTCTGGAAGAAGTTCCTTGGCTCTTTTCAGCTTCTTTCCTTTGGTTCCTTGGCAATCTTCATCTACCACAGTCCCTATCTTCCCCCATCTTACTCCCTTCTTCTGTGTCTAATCTGATTTTTTATATCTCAGAAGTGGTTACTTAAGACATAGTCTATACTGATATGGCCTCACTAATAGAACAAAGAAAACCATATTCCTAAATGGGATTACATCCACAAGTTCAAGGGTTATGATGCACAGAACATTTTTAAGGGAACACAATTCAATCCATAATATTCCACCCTTTGACCCCTCAAAATTCATTTTTTCCAAATACCAGGTACATTCACCTAATTACATCATCGCAAAAGGCTTATCGCTTCCCAGTATCTACTCTACGTGCAAAATCTCATCCTCTTGGTCATCTAAATCAAGCAGGCTAAACTTTGGGTATGTTCTATCTTGGAGAAAAATTCCTCTCTGTTAGTGGACCTGTGAAACCTAACATACAAGTTATCTGCTTCCAAGGTACAATGATAGAACAAACACAAAGTAGACATTTCTGCATAGATGGGAAAAATTTGAGGAAAAGAAGGATTCACAGGCACCAAGTAAGTTCAAAACCAAGCAGAACAAATTACATTAGCTCTCAAGGCTTGAAAATAATTGTCTATTCTCCAGTACCAACTGGACAATGCTCCAGTCCTCCAGAATCTGGGTATTGGTCATACTTGCTAGATTCTGGATGTAGGCCCTCAATCCTGGGTGTTAGCCCTACCTTCAAGACTCACTAGGGTTGCAACTCTGCTGTCTACATTTTGGGCCTCCCCATTCTTCTAATTATGTGAGTGGCTACATTACTCTTTTAGCCATGCAGTTCCATTCTCCTGGCCCTTAGGCATTGCAACTCCCTCAGCGTTGGTTGGCAGCTGCATTCTCCTGGCCTTTGAACATGGCAGCTCTGCCCCCACCACTTTGGGTGCCAGCTCCATTCTCTTGATCCACCTGAATGTTCCACCTGGACCTAAAGTGGTGGATATATGACTCTTTGAAACCAAGAAGGCCATTTTTCTACCCTTTGGAATGAAGGTGGTGGTTCCACCTTTTGAAATGGAAGTAGCCCTGCCCATTATGCTTACTTCAACAGTTCTGCTGATCTCTGAGATGTTCAGAGGATGCTTCTTTCCTTTTCTTGGAGAACAGAACATGTATGTAACCAAGTTGCTCCATTGGCCCATTTTCTTTACATAGAATTCAAGGAGTCGGGCAGCTTTCCTTCACTTGTACTGTTCCTATCCCTTTCTACTGTGGTAGTTGAATAGACCCATCTGTCACAGTCCTAATCTCTTGAACAAAAGATTGAGTTGCCACATTCTTAGATAAAGCTCTAGGACATGTGTCCTTATTTTATACAACAGAAATCTACAAATTTTAAAGCTCTGGTTTCACTTGACACAGTCCATTTTACAGCTGTCTTTTTCCTCCTGCATTCTACTGCAAGCAACAAGAAGAAATCATGTTACCCCTTCAAGATCTTGCTTGGAAATCTCCTCAGCCAAATACTCAAGTTCATCACTTGCAAGTTCTACCTTACACCAAACACTCCAACCTAATTCATGCAAATTCTTTGCCACTGCATGAAATGGACTGCTTTCCCTCCAGTATCCAATTACATGTTCATATATTTCCTTTTAAAGCCTCACCAGAAGGACATTTAATGTGCACCCTTCTAGCAACACTGTCTTCACTTCTCAGAAGCTTTCATTATAGCTCTCAATTCTTTCTGAGCCCTCCCTCATCAGAATCACCCTTAATGTTCACATTTCTATCAACAGTCTCTTAAAGGAAACCTATGGCTTTACTATAAAGCATATCAAAATTTCTGTGGGTGGAGTCAAGGTGGCAGACTAAGCACACATCTCCTTATATCCCTCTGGAAACCAAGACCTGAATTGATAATCAAACGGAGCCTTCTGGTCACCTAGTGAGCCCCCAGGACAGGGCACAGGGCTATTAATTTGGACGTCATACCACTGAATGAAAAACCTCCTTACTTTCACTGACTGCCACTTCTGGCGAGCCCTGGCAAGCCCTGGCCAGCAGGAGGAGCTGGGTTTTGCCTAGCAGCTAGACTCAGATGCACTGCTGGTGGGATAGACAGGTGAAATTGCCATATTTTGAGAGCCAGGCTTAGGACTCTATTCATCTAGCCACTTTGGGCTTGTCTTTTAATCACTTCCATAGAGTGGTTTGTATGGAATCACAGTGTCTCTGTGTGGGACGCCATGTTGGGTATGGAGATTTTAGAGAGACCTAACTCTTAGCCTGGGAGCCAGCACCTGCAAACAGGACAGTGCTTCTCTGACAGAAAAGCAGTTGTTTACACAGTGACACCTACGGTGGGGGCCTGGCAACAGAAGCAGAGGACTTACTACCTCTCGACACCTTTAGCCCCTCCATCTGTTGACCATGTGGAGGCTGCAATCTTAGATACAGTGGCCACAGTTGGACCTATTTCTTAGCTTGGGAGCCAGAGCCTGACCATAAGAGAGTACTTTTCTACCAGAAAAACAGTAGTTTACACAGTGTCACCTAAGGTTGGGCCCTGTCAGCAGAGGCCAACAGGGCAGTAGCATTGCTGTTTTTTGAACTAGTTCATATCATCTGGGGTTGGATACAGAGGTTCTTACTTAGCCAGTTGGGAAGAGGGATCTCTACTACTGAAAACCTGACTGACTTGGGAAGTGGTCAGATACCTTTTGTTTTACATTTTAAGACAGCCTAGAGAAACATCTGCAGTCCATCCTCACAGTATCTCTCCCAGCCTCTACTTACTCACATGAAACCCAAAAAGCAACAGACTCTTGTGGCATACAAGAAATCACCCATGGCTTCAGAAGGCTCCCAAACAAAACAACCAAAGACTTTTCTGGATGAAGAAACTTTTATGAAATCATTACAAGGTGAATACAAAATGATTATATACAGAGCCCTTCTAGACTTTATACAAAATTCAGCACAACAAAAGGAAAAATTAAGCAAGCTGTTTGATTTGATGAAACACCAGTACTCTGAAATCCAACAGATGAAGAAAAAAATCAAAGACATAGAAACTTTCATTCTAAGTCAAGAAAACAGAATGCAACAAGTGGAAAAGAGAATTTCTGACGTGGAAGACAGAGCTACTGACACCAGCATCTATGAGCAGAAATCGGAAAAAAGAAACAAGAAAAATGAAGAAGCATTAAGAAACATGTGTGACTCTATTGAGAGGAACAACCTTTGATTAATTGGAGTCCCTGAACAGGATGAAACCCCTGAGAACACGAAGAATATCGTTGCTAAGCTGCTGACAGAAAACTTCCCAGAAATCATGAAGGAAGAGAATATAGATATCCCAGATGCATATCGTATGCCACCCAGTATAGATCTCAAAAGAAAGACTCCAAGACATATTGTAATTAAGCCTAACAAAATGAAACACAAGCAGAAATTCTTACAGGCAGCAAGTCTCGAAGCAAAGCTAACATTCAGAGGGAAATCCTGTAGGCTTTCATCAGATTTCTCAGCAGAAACCATGCTGGCACAGAGACAATGGCATGACACATTCAAAGCCTTGAAGGAGAAGAACTTCCAAACAAGAATTATATATTCTGAAAAGCTATCTTTCAAATATGAAAATGAAATTAAGACATTCCCAGATAAACAGAAACTCAGACTTTGTAAAAGCCAAACCAAAACTACAAGAAATACTCAAAGAAGTTCCTGGCTTTGGTTTAGAAGAACAAAATCACTAACTTTATATTTTGGAATGACACATTATTCAGAATTCTACTCAGGGAAGGCTCCAAACTCAATCACAGTTTTAATATTGAAAGAAACAATCCAATGATTATCATGAAAAATATGGTGCCATCATATTAAAAGAGGAATGTACTACAGTCATTATAGTTCTTCCAGATGGGTGGGAAGATGACAAGACTGGTAGTAATGAAAATGGGGTTTATATATAGTTTATTAAGGGGGATCATAAGGTCAGCCATAAAGCACAACAAAGATGTAACATACCATATCAAGAAATGTAGCACAGGAGTCTTAACAACTACAAAAACAGCTCTGAAAAAGGTGAAAAATCAACTCACACAAAAGAATGTCCCAGAACACACTAACAAGAACAACAGAGAAAACATCAACACAAAACAAACATATCAAAATGGCAGCACTGAATACATAGCTATCAATAATTACATTGAATGTGAATGGACTGAATGCTCCAGTAAAGAGACATCAAGTGACATCTTGGATCAAAAGACATGACCCATCGTTATGTTGTCTACAAGAAACTCACTTGAGACTTAAAGATAGGAATGAATTGAAAATTAAAGGATGGAAGAATATGTATCAAGCTAACAATCAACAAAGAAGAGCAAGTGTGGCAACTCTAAGCTCAGACAAAATCAATTTCAATGTAAAATCCACCATCGTGGACAAACATGGACACTATTGCTGAAAGGTTCAGTACACAGGCAAGACTTAACTATATTAAATATTTATGCACCTAATATCAGAGCACCTAAATACGTCAAAGAAACACTGACTACACTCCAAACAGAGTTAGATTACCCCACAATAATAGTGGGAGACTTCAATACTCCACTCTTAATACTGGACAGATCATCTAGAAAAAAGCTCAGCAAAGATACAGAAGACCTTATAGCCACAATTAAACAATTAAACCTCATCGATATATACAGAACTTTCTACCCATCAGTAGGCAACTACACCTTCTTCTCCAGTGCACATGGAACATTCTCCAGAATTGACCATGTGTTAGGATATAGATAATGCAATTCTCAACAAAATTCATACCATTGAATTACTGCAAAGCATCTTCTCAGATCATAAAGCCATAAAAGTTGAAACCAATGGCAGAAAAAACAGATAGAAAGTGGAACTCTTGAAAACTGAACAACATCTTGCTCAAAAAAACACGGGTTATAAAAGAAATCAAGGATGAAATCAAGAAATTCATAGATTCCAATGAGATTCAAAACACTTCCTACCAGAACCAATGGGATACAGTCAAAGCAGTGCTCAGAGGTTTGTTTATCTCCATAAATGCACACATCTGGAAGAAAGAAAGAAACCAAATCAAGGAACTAACCCTACAGCTTGAACAAGTAGAAGGAGAACAACAGAGGAACCCTTCAGGCACCAGAAGAAACCAGATCATAAAGATCAGAGCAGAGCTAAATGAATTAGAGAATAGAAAAACAATTGAAAGAATTGAGAAGATCAAACGCTGGTTTATTTGAAAAGATCAACAAAATTGACAAACTACTGGCTAAACTTACTAAAGAAAAACAGGAAAATAAACAAATAACCCAAATTAGAAATGAGAGGGGAGTTGTCACAACACATCCAACAGAAATCAAAAATATCATAGCTAAATACTATGAAAGACTGTACTCTAACAAATTTGAAAACCTAGAGGAGATGGACAAATTCCTTGATTCACTCTACCTACCCATATTATCACAACGTGAAGCAGAACAACTTAATAAACCCATTACAAAGGAAGGGACTGAAAATGTCATCAAAGCACTGCCAACCAAAACAAGCCCAGGCCCAGATGGCTTCACTGCATAATTCTACCAAGCTTTTAGAGAAGAGTTATCTCCAATACTACTGAGACTATTTCACAGTACAGAAAGGGATGGACTACTCCCAAACTCAATCTATGAAGCCAGCATAACCCTGACACCAAAGCCAAGGAAGGACCCAACAAAAAAGGAAAACTGCAGACCGCTATCACTCATGAATCTAGATGCAAAAATCTTCAACAAAATTCTTGCCAATAGAATGCAATAACATATCAAAAAAAATTATCCATCATGACCAAGTTGGATTCATACCAGGAATATAAGGCTGGTTCAACATCAGAAAAACAATTAACATGATTAACCACATAAATATCACAAAAGACAAGAATCACCTAATTTTGTCCATTGATGCAGAAAAGGCATTTGATAAAGTCTAACACCCATTCATGCTAAAAACTCTTAGCAAAATAGGCATAGACGGAAAATTCCTCAACACAATAAGGGCCATTTATACAAAGCCAACTGTCTACATCATCCTGAA
This sequence comes from Heterohyrax brucei, assembly GCA_028571685.1. Taxonomy (NCBI): domain Eukaryota; kingdom Metazoa; phylum Chordata; class Mammalia; order Hyracoidea; family Procaviidae; genus Heterohyrax; species Heterohyrax brucei. The sequence continues at coordinate 60,754,045 of CM053166.1, forward strand.
TGGAGAGAGACTGAAAGACTTTCTCTTGAGAACAGAAACTAGACAAGGATGCCCACTCTCATCTCTCCTATTCAACATAGTACTAGAAGTTCTAGCCAGAGCAATCAGACAAGACCAAGAAATAATGGGCATCTGCATCAGCAAAGAAGAAGTCAAAATCTCCCTGTTTGCAGATGATATGATTGTATATGCAGAGAATCCCAAAGAATCTACAAGTAAACTACTCAAACTGATAGAAGAGTTCAGCAAAGTCTCGGGATACCAGATAAACATAAGTAAATCAGTAGGATTCCTTTACACCAACAATGAGACTGTTAGGGAAAAAATCATCAAGTCAATACCATTTACTATAGCCCCTAAGAAGATAAAGTACCTAGGAATTAATCTAACCGGAGAAATAACAGACCTTTACAAGGAAAACTACAAGCTCTTACTACAAGAAACTAAGAGAGACCTAGATAAATGGAAAAACCTACCCTTCTCATGGATGGGAAGACTTAACATTGTGAAAATGTCTATTTTACCCAAAGCAATCTACTTATATAATGCAATCCCAATACAAGTCCCAGCAACATTTTTTAGTGAGATGGAGAAACAAATCACCAATTTTGTTTGGAAAGGGAAGAAGCCCCGGATAAGTAAGGTACTACTAAAGAAGAAGAACACACTGGGAGGCCTCTCATTACCTGACCTTAGAACATACTACACTGCCACAGTGGTCAGAACAGCCTGGTACTGGCACAAGAACAGACAGATGGATCAATGGAACAGAATTGAGACCGCAGAGGTGACACCATCTGCCTCTGAACAGTTGATATTCGACAAAGGCCCTAAGACATTAAACTGGGGTAAAAACAGTATCTTCAATAAATGGTGCTGGCAAAATTGGATATCCATTTGCAATAAATTGAATCATGATCTGTATCTTACACCTTGTACAAAAACCAACTCCAACTGAATAAAAGACCTAAATATCAAATCTAAAACAGCAAAGCTCATCCAAGAAAAGGGTAGGAACCACAACGGAAGTTTTAATACACAACGTAGACAGACTTCAAAATCTGTCAAATCACAATCAACAGAAGAGAAAACAGATAAATGGGAACTATTAAGAATCAAACACTTTTGCTCATCCACAGACTTTATTAATAGAATTAAAAGGCCACCTATAGAATGGGAAAAAATATTTGGCCACTCTGTGTCAGACCGACACCTGATCTCCGTAATCTATAGGATACCACAAAATATCAATAAGAAGAAGATAAATCATCCAACGAAGCGATGGGCAAAGGAAATGGAGAGACATTTCTCTAAACAGGAGATCGAGGCGGACGTGTTCCCAATCTTTAGTTATTAAAGAAATTCAGATTAAAACTACAATGAGATACTATCTCACCCCAACAAGGTTGGCCATGATTCAAAAAACACAAAACAACAAATGCTGGAGAGTCTGTGGAGAAAGTGGAACTCTCCTACACTGTTGGTGGTGTTGCAAAATGGTCCAGCCTCTTTGGAAAGCAATCTGGCACTTCCTTAAAAAAATGGATATAGATACACCATTTGACCCACTAATTCCACTACTTGGAATATATCCTACAGAATCAAGGCCATTCACACCAACGGGCATATGCACAAGAATGTTTATCACAGCACAGTCCATGATAGCAAAAAGATGGAATTAACCCAGATGCTCAACAACAGAGGAATGGATAGGGAAACAATGGTATATATACTCAATGGAGCACTATGCAATGATAAAGAATAATGATGATTCCAGGAAACATCTCATAACCTGGTTTCAACTAGAAGACATTGTGCTGAGTGAAAGTAGTCAGCGACAAAAGGACAAATATTGTATGAGACCCCTATGATAAGATCTCCAAAACAGACTTATGTATAGAAGAAAAGACTCTTTGAAGGCTACAAGGGAGGGGAAGGAGGAAGGAATAGGGGGGATGGTTTAGATTAGATAGTTGGTAGAAATTTGTTTGGGTGAAATCGGTGATAGCACACATTAGAAACAAGAACAATATTAAGCAGACTTCAACATAACTTGAATACTCCTTCCATTTAACCCAATATTCCAAGGACACAGTAGCTGGGGCAGGGGGCAAGGGACCATGCTCTTAGGCGAAATCGAGGCCAACTGGCACAACTAGCATTTTGCTAAGAGGGCTATCTGCACCCCACATCGGTGAGTGGCATCTGGGGTCTTAAAAGCTGCCAAGCTGCCATCCGAGGGCACAGCAAATGGTCCCAACTCAGCAGGAACGGATGCTCACTGAGAACCAAAACGACATGGGGTAAAGACAACCCAGAAGATCAAGAGACCCACACCAGTGGGTGCCTGCATAGATTTGGGACCAGAAGAACCGGACGGTGCCCGGCCACCACCATTGATGCCGCAATGGAGCTCACTAAGTTGTCTCACTGGCAGCACAAGAATAAAAAGGGATGCACCCTGAGATCTCCACTAAAAGACCACAACTGATGGTCCAGCGGCTTCAGGGTTCCCCTGGGAGCATGGTCACTGACCTTCATGCTGCCCTTACCCATAAATCATAATGAAATTCCACTCTTCGAACACGAATCGATTGGGCTTGGCGATGCAGAGTGACCATATATTGGATGAACTTTATGGTTCTATGCATATATAGGATATCATCCTGCTGACCTCTGGCTGGAGGAAGGAGAGTAGGTGGAGAGGAGGGGAAAGAAGACTGTTGGGAGGATGAGACCTATATGCAGCAGAGAGAAAGATTGTGCTGTCACCGGGCACGGAGTGCAGTGGAAGCTACATATAGGTGGGCATATAAATTTATTTGGGAATGTACTTTTTCACTCAGTCATTAAAAAAAAAAAAAATTACCACAACTGTTTAACTTTAATGAACAAATTTATTCTCTTACAGTTTAGGAAAATAGAAGTCCAAATTCAGGTCATCAGCTCTAGAGGAAGACTTTTTCTGTCTTCTTTTGGAAAAGGTCTTTGTTTCTTTTCAGCTTTTTTCCTTTGTTTCCTTGGTGATCTTTATGTGATGTGGTATTTGTCTTCTGCTATCTGTACTTTCTTCTTCTGTGCTTAATCTGTTGTTTCATATATCAAGTGATTAATTTAAGGCATATCCTACATTGACAGGGCCTCATTAATAGAACAAAGAAATCTCCATTACCAAATGGGATTACATCCACAGGTATAAAAGAACAAACCAAACCAAACCACTACTGTCCAGTTGATTGCAACTCATAGTGGCCCTGTAGAATAGACTAGAACATCTCCCTGGGGATTCAAAGGCTGTAAATCTTTACAGAAAAAGGCTACCTCTTCTTTCTCCCATGGAAAAGCTTTGGGGTTTGAACCATAGACTTTTGGTTATCAGCCAAGCACTTAACCATTGCACTGCCAAGGCTCTTCCACAGGTTTAAGGGTTAGGATCTACAGCACATATTTTTGGAAGGCATAATTCAATCTATAATAGATTTTAGTGGGGTTGATCGTAGTGTGGGTTAGTGATTCACTGTGTTTGCAATTAGGGGCATTTGGCTTGGAATGCTTCCTATTTCAGTGACTAAGAGTGCCTTGATCCTGTAAGGGTTGGGAGTATGGAAAGGCACAGAAGGGACTCCCTGCTGTGACATTTCGATAATGTAAGAGCCAAGATGAGAGGGAGGTCAAGGCCATAGAATCAGGAAGAAACCTGTCTGAAGTTTAGTCAAACTGAGAAAAATGTTAAGGCCAACATACAACATTCATATCACATGCACCCACTCCTCACTTATCAGCTATCTCGTTATCCAACATTTTGCATTTACAGTTGGTAAAAAATCTACTCTTCAACCATTTTTTGCATTAATGAAATACATCTTGCGGTAATGAATGCAAGGTGCAAGACAAGAGTAACTCTGGCTGTGATAGTTAAGGTTATGAGTCAGCTTGGCTGGGCCATGATTCTCAGTGCTTTCACAATTGTGTAATGAGGTGATCGGGCAGTTACATAATAACATAGTTATCCTCCATTTTTATATCTGATGTGGTCATCCTCCATTTTTGCATAATGTTGATTTTTGCATAACAGTCTGTTCTGTTGGTAAGTCAGGAGTGGGTGTATTTAAATGCATTTAGATAAAAATCCCCTTTTCATTTCTGCCTCATTGGACTGCGTCATTCTCTGCATCAGTCTCTCAGGGTGCCTTGGAAGAAGAAATGAGAAAACCACCATTTTTCAGAATGCTGTCTAAATAGCAAGTTAAAATATGAGGTATAAGTTCAGCTTTAGGCACAAGTGGATAAGTTTGTTGAGAAAAGAATCAAGAGGCCAGCTGACCAATTTTTCTAAGTCTAGATGAACCATAGTCAAATTAGAAAAGCAATAATTGGATCCAGGGCAGAAAAATTTAATTTTACCAGCAATACTGAGATTCCTTGAGGCAGCCATTTAAAGGCAGCATTATAAACAAAATTATTTCCCATGTGTACAAATACGGTTGAGAAAACACACATAGAGAGAAATAGACATAGACATTAACCAGTGTGTGATCCTTCCTATTTTGGAAACAATTTTTTTTTATATTATACATCTATAGTTTTTAGAAAGAACATTATGAAAACAGCAAGAGAATGTAATATCAAAAATAAATGAAATGCTGCAAGTCATTTTGATGTTTCACACACATATACACATGAAAGTAACTCACAGAATCATCAGATTTCTTAAAAGATACAGCAGATATATTGTTACCATCACATGACTCACTAATAAGATGTTGTCTCTAGGGAGGTGAGACAGGAAAGTTGTCACCAAATTTCAGTCAATGATTTATAGTGTTTGTGACTACCACATGCAAAGAGTGTCAGCTGGCAATTTATTTTGGCTGACGTAACTCAACAGAGTCTTCTTCCTTTTTGACAACCAGTCCAGTAAGGAATGTTAACACATTTCAGCTCTAATAAACAGAGGTAAGCCCAGCAGTGGAGTTTGGTTCAAGCTTATTCATGCCTATGTGTTGGCTGTGTTTAAACACAGCCAGCGAAACAGTTGTGGCAGCCACTCAGACACTATGACAGAAAGTAGGAACTCAGAGAGAGTAGAACCAAAACCAAATCCACTGCCATCAGGTTGATTCCAACTCATAGCAAGCCAACTCATAGACATAGTAGAACTGCTGCACAGAGTTTCCAAGGAGTGCCTGGTAGATTCAAATTGCTGACATTCTGGTTAGCAGTCATAGCATTTAACCACGATACCACCAAGGTTTCCAGAACAGTGGTTCTCAAACTTCAGTGTGCATCAGAAACCCCTGGAGGGCTTGTTAAAACACAGATCAATAGGCTCCACCCCCAGACTTTCTGATTCCGTTGGCCTAGGGTACCAAGAAACCAAACCAGTAACTGTCGGTTCCCACTCATGGTGATCCCATGCACGCAGAGTAGAACTGCATGCTGTAGGGTTTTCTGGCTGTGGCCTTTTGGCAGCAAATCACCAGACATTACTTCCTAGGCACTCTGGGTGGGTTTGAACTACCAACATTATTGATAACAGCTGAGTACTTAACTATTTGCATAACTCAGAGACTGCTTAGATTTGGAGTAGGGGCTGAGAATTTGCCTTTCTAACAAGTTTCCAGGTAATACTGACACTACTGGTTCAGGAACCACGTTGAGAAGCACTGGAATAGAACAAGTTCTGCCTTGTCTGGCAGAGTTGCTGACAGGTCCAGGGTCACACAGTCAGAGACAGTACTCTCTACTCTCTAGCAAACTGGGGCAGCATAAAAGGGTGAGAGACAAGGACCCATTCTGGCCAAGGAGGGACAGGAAGACCTTGGATTGGATGAGACATTTGAAATGAAACCTCAAGGTGGAGAAAGATTTCTCTAAACAAAGGAGTCAGAGACAGGGACTCCAGGCAGTGCATGGGGAAAGATGGTCTGTAGTTGATGTATAAAACAATCTTTGAAATTGATCAGCAATGTGCTGCAGTGACAGAATGACTACTCCTTTTACAACTATGTATATAAAGGGAAATTCTGGTGGCACGGTGGTTAAGTACTACATCTGCTAACGAAAAGGTGGTAAGTTCAAATTCACCAAGTGCTCCTTGGAAACTCTATGGAGCAGTTCTACTCTGCCCTATTGGGTCACTGTGAGTCAGAATTGACTCAGTGACATTGGATTTGGCTTCCTTTATTTTTGATAATCAGTTGCTATACAGTCAACTCCAATTTATGACAGACCCGCGTGTGTCTGAGTAGACCTATTCGTCGTAGTGTTTTTAATGTATGTTTCAGAAGTAGATATCCAGGCCCTTCGACTGAAGCATCTGTTGGTAGACTCAAACCCCCAACCTTTCAGTTAGCAACCATTATCCATTGGTTTGTTTTATCTTTAATTCAACATTCTCATTGACTATCTCAGGTGACTGCACAAGTATAAAGAAAAGTACAAGGAGTTGGCATGGTGTGTTCCCTGGAAGTTCCTCCAGTTGATTCTCCATCGTCATCTGCAATTACTCAGTGCAAAGCAGGATCACATGGGTAATTATTCCTCAAAAGTAGAAAGAATTTCTCTTGGCTGAGAGGACTTTATTTTACAAGGATGCTCAATTACCACCTTTTACAAGTTTCAGAGTCCAGTAGCAGCTTCAAGGTGAGATGGAACAAGCAACAAAAATGTGCAGAACACTGTGTCTCCAAGCTGAGTTACCTCAAGCAGCTGTTGTAGCCTCAGTGTACTAATCTGTAAAATGGAATAATAATACCTCTCTCTGAAATGTGCCACACGAGACAAAATGAACAGTATTAATGAACTGTGAACCAAAGTACTGTATAGATGTAAGGTGCTAATTTGTTGATTGCCAAGATGTTCTTAGATGTTTTTCAACCTTTGAAACCCAAAGATTTATAAAATTCACTTTAATAATACTTACGTTTAGAGTTACTTACTGTAAATTTGTTGACTTGAACACACAAATATGCATATATATGTGGTTTCACGTAATGTATCAGACATCCAGTTGCCATCAAGTCATTCTCAATTCATTACAACCCCACGTGTGTCACAGTAGAACTGTGTTCCCTCAGATTTCTAATGTCTGGTTTTTCAGGAGTAGATCACCAGGCCTTTCTACTGAGGTGCTTCTGGGTAGACCTGAACCTCCAATCTTTTGGTTAGCAACAAAGCATATTACTATCTGCACCACTCAGGGACTCAATAAAACATGCAGAGGCCACTCATTTCCTTCCAGTATCCATTCTCCTCTTCTATGTAGCACAATCTCAATTTGTAGCTGGGCATCTTGATGCTCAGTATTAAGTATTTTTATTTATTTGTTTACATTATACTTCAAATGGAGATTTAAAGAACAAAGTAGTTTCTCATTAAACAGTTAGTACACATATTGTTTTATGACATTAGCTAACAACACTACATCAGGTCAACACTCTCCATTCTCAATCCTAGGTTCCCTATTCCTAACTCTTCTGTCCCTTCCTGTGTTCTACTTCTTGACTATTCTTTGGCATGCCCCTTAAATCTCATTTTATTTTATGGGCCTGTCCAATCTTTGGCTGAATGGTGAACCTCAGTGACTTCATTACTGAGCTGAATGAGTGTCCTTGGGCCATAATCTTATAGTTTCTCAGTCCCTGTCAGACTAGTAAGTCTAGTCTTTCTTTCTGAGTTAGAATTTTGTTCTACATTTTTCTTCAGCCGTCCAAGACCTTCTGTTGTGATTTTTGTCAGAGCAGTCAGTGGTGGTAGCCAGGAACTGTTCGGTTTTACTGGATTCAGTCTAGGGGAGGCCATTGTAGATGTGGTCCATTAGTTCTTTGGACTAATCTTTGCCTTGTTTCTTTATTTTTCTTCATTCTTCTTGCTCCCAAAGGGGTATGACCAGTGGAGTATCCTAGATGGCTACTCATAGGCTTTTAAGATCCCAGACACTACTCACCAAAGTAGATCGTAGAACATTTTCTTTATAAACTATATTATGCCATTTGAGCTAGATGTTCCCTGAGATTATGTCTCTCACAACCCTTCAGTCCAGCAATTTGGTCCCTCAGGGAGTTTGGATACGTCTGCAGAGCTTCTATGACCTTGCCTTGTACAAGTTGTGCTGGCTTCCCCAGTATCGTGTACTGTCTTGCCCTTTACCAAAGTTACCGCTAATCTATTGTTTATTTGGTATTTTTCTAACCCTACCCTTCCTCTCCACTATAACCATCAATGATTGTTTTTTTATATGTAAACTTTTTCATGAGTTTTTACAATAGTAGTCTCATATAATATTTGTCCTTTTATGATTGACTTATTTCACTTAACTTGATACCCTCCTGTTTCCTCCATCTTATGAGATGCTTCACAGATTAATCATTGTTCTTTATTATTGCATAATACTTCATGGTGCATAAGTATCAGTTTGTTTATCCATTTATCTGTTGATGAGCATCCAGGTTGTTTCCAACTTCTTGCTGTTGTGAACCATGCTGCAATGAACATTGGAGTATATATGCCTATTTGTGCAATGACTCTTATTTCTCTGAGATATAGTCCTAGGAGCAGGATTGCTTGATCCTACGGTATTTTTATTTCTAGCTTTCTGAGAAAGTGCCATACTGTTGTCCAAAATTGTTGTTATCATTTTTCATTACCACCAGCAGTGCATAATTAATTATCTCACATTCAGTCTCCTTTGAATCTATGGGTGACAATGAAACTAACTTTAGAGCAAGTAAAAAAAAGTGCCATCTGGGACTTCTGAGACATGTCCTTATAGAAAGTTAACTCAGTCAGGAAAAATGCTCTTTTGCTCTCCTTACTTTTTGCCTGCTGCTTTCCTGGAATTTGGTTGTAATGGCTGGGGGTGTAATGGCTGGAGCTGCAACAGCCATATCAAACCATTAACACACCATAAAAGATGGGAGCCATGAGCTAGAATGGCAGAAGAGAGTGAAAGAAGCTTTTGTCCCCAATTCACTGTGAGACGGCTATTCCAGCCCTCTCCTGTGGAGCTCCATACTTCTTTTAAGTTAGAAACTTTTATCTGATACATTCAATTGTTGTTGTTGTTTTTCCCTATTATTTGGGGGAGGACTTTATCTCATTCTACACACAGAATGTAAGTGATCTGTTTCTAGCAGTTGCAGATGTCCATTGTTTTGCTGCATTATCACACATGCTTAGCTAGTCTCCTGTGAGGCTATTAACATCTGAATTTGCACTCCACAAATGCATGGAAAAAACATTTGTGATCCAAGATCTACTTGATCTAAGTGTTGAGAGGTAGACACTGACTCTCCTTTCCTGGTATTTCACCAGTCGGTAGAATTTGATGTAAGTATGTCTTGATCCCTGATTTAGCACCTTTTCTTCCTTGCTGTGTCCTGCAGATTCCTGGACAGGCTGTGTCATGATGTTTTTATCCCTGTTTTCTTCAAAAACTGATTAAAGAAAAGATTCTGATGAATTTTTAATAATGTCAGTAATGCTCAATGTGATATATCCTTTCAGGAGATTTTCTTTGTAGCAAGTTACAAATACCCATACTTAATAAACAGTGGCTTAGTGGGATGAAACACTTGTGATGTAGTGGTTAAGTGCCACATCTGCTAAGCAGGAGGTCAGCAGTTCAAATCTGCCAGGTGCTCCTTGGAAACTCTATGGGGCAGTTCTACTCTGTCTTATAGGGTCACTATAAGTCAGAATCAACTCAAGGGCAGTGGGTTGTTGTTGACTGACACTGGGTATATGATATATTCTTTTTGGCACTGCAGTATTCTTAGTTTAGTGAAATCCCATCTCACTGATAGTCCTTAGTGCATAAGGTTCATCACATCTGTCCAAGCTTGCTTCATCCAATAGCCTATCACAGTGCCTCTCATGGACAGTTTTCATGGACAGTTTAGCACTAGATGGAAAGCACCTCACATGAAGAAATAATGTTTCTGATGTCCTTTGTTTCCACTGTAGCTAATTATGCAAGACTATCTATTCACACAGTAGGTGATTGATAAATGCTGCTGTCACTGATGAATAATAATTTTTTAAAAAACCTGTAGTTGAGTCTATTCTGTTATAGTGATCCTAAAGTCAGAGTAGAAATGCCCCTTAGAGTTTTCAAAGAGCACCTGGTGGATTAGAACTGCAAATCTTTCTGTAATAGCTGAGCACTTGACCACTACACCACCAAAGTTTTCCATTGATCAATAATGGAGGTCAGTATAAAAACTGGGCAATGAAAATGAAACTTTTTTTCCCCAAAAGGACCAAAGAAAAATTGATGCATTTGCATTGTGGTGTTGAACATATCTCGGGCTGCCAGAGGAATGAATAAATCTATCTTAGAGGAAATACAACCAGAACGCTGTTTGGAAGTGGGAATGATTAGACTTTGTCTCACATATTTTGACATGTTAACAGAAGGGACCAATCCATGGAGAAGGACCTCCTGCTTGGTAATGCAGAGGGCTAGCAAAAAAAGGAGGAAGATTTTCAACAGTATTGACACACTGCCTGCAACAATGGAGTCAAACATAGCAATGTGAGGGTAGAGCAAAACCAGGTAACCTTTCATTCTGTTATGTATAATGTTGCTAAGAGTTAGAACTAATTCAACAGCAACTAACCACAACAAAAGACATCAGTGGAGGTATGTCTGGGGCTGCTACATCTCATGGCCACATAAGCCCTGATAGAAGGTTCTCCTGAAGCATGTAAACACTACTCTTCAATGAGGTTATCCCCCACCCCAATGTAAAATGATCACTTCAGATAATTGTAGGGCTCAAAATGCTATGTTTTATTGTCAGTCAGATTTTTTGAGGAAAAAAATTACACATAAAAAGAACAAAACTGAATATTGCTTCATGCCTCAGGCAATATATCTCTGTCTCTATTGTTTGTTTAAGTATTATTAGGGTTAATTGTACCCTGAATTCTTTTATTTCATATTTCTCCCTACCATTATACTTCCAAATCTTTCACATGTAAACTTTTTTTAAAAAAAAAAATTTCCCAAGGAAAAATTGAGTATAACCGGGCCTAATGAGAAATTAATGAGAAATGGCTCTTGAGCCACTTATTTCTATTATTAAGATGTTGTCCCTTCTGAGCGTCAGTAAGAAACTGAGAAGCATTGACTCTGAAATAAAACAATGAAAGACTACAGAAAAGACAATAGGCAGAGAAAACTAGAAGAATCTAGTTTCCCTGTTTAAGCTTGGGCTTGTAACATTTGCCGAGGCTTCTGAAAAATTTCCTTTAAGGCAGAGAAAACCAGAGACCTCAGAAAAGCAAGATTCATTATATCATGAGGTTTATTACTTTGCAGTAGGCTTCCTGAATTAGTGATCAAGTTTTCTCACAAGGAAAAAATCTCCTGCTCATTGTCTGTTCGTCAAGGAAACTTCGGTAGAGAAAGTCATTTGAAGACTGATTCTGAACTACAAGATGAAAAGCATAGTTATGCATACATAACTAAAGTATTGCCACAGAATAGAAACAGAACAGCACACTGCAGACGTGAAGTAATATATTGGAAAAGCACTATACACTGTGCTACATTGTGCTCTTGAACTATTTATATGGGATCAAAATGATGACAGCAACTTGAAAGAATAAATGGGAAACTTGGAGGGCAATGAGCTTATGTTAATGGGGAAGAAATAATTCAGAAAAAGAGTGTGACTGCACAACTGAAAAACTATCAATGTCATTGTGTTGTACAAATAGAAATTGTTGAATGAGTGTATGTTTTGCCGTGTATATTTTCAACAACATCAACAAATAAGCTACAGTACTGGATACTTAAGATGCTGTTTGCTTTTTCTTTTTTTAATAATATTTTACTATGTTTTAGGTGAAAATTTATGTGGAAAATTCTGTTCCCTTCTACTTAAACAATTCTGGTGGAGTCCTGGTGGTGTACTGCTTAAGAACTATGGCTACTAACTAAAAGTTTGGCAGTTAGAATTTACCAGCTGCTCCTTAGAAACTTTATAGGTCAGTTTTACTTTGTTTTATAGGGTCACTTTAAGTGGGAACAAAATGAACAGCAACAGGTTCAGTTTTGTGGGTTTTTAATAATTTTTATACAAATTGTTCTGTGTCACTGGTTACAATTTTTACAATGTGTCATCCAGTTTGGTCTGTTTCCGTTGATTTAGCTTCCCTTACCCTTCTTGCCTTCTCATCTTTGCTTTTGGATAAAAGTTGACAGTTTGGTCTCATATAGTTAATTGTTTAAGGGAACACATTACTCATGGATGATATTGTTTATTTTATAATTGATCTATTATTTGGCTGAAAAGTGACCTGTAAACACAGCTTCAATTCCAAGTTCATAAGGTGATAGTCTTGGGGGTTCCTCTAGTCCCTATAGGTCCAGTAAGTCTGGCCTTTTTTTAGGGATTTGAGGGGTTTTGTTTAACATTTTTATCCTATTCTATCCAGGTTAATGTGCCCAGTCAGAACAGTTGATAGTCATAGTCAGGCAGCATCTATTTCTTCTAGTCTCAAGTAATAAGAAGTCGTGGTTCTTGTGGGCTATTAGTCCCATGGACTGATTTCTTCTTTAAGCCTTTGATTTTCTTCAGTCTATTTAGCTCCACACAAAGTAAAGACTAATAGCTGTATCTTAGAAGGCCTCTCACAAGCTATTGAGATCCAAGACGCTACTCACAAAACTGGGATTTAAAAACGTTGTCTTTGTGAACTATGTTATGTCAATTAACTGAATTATCCTCTGAGACTATGGTCCTGAGCCGTTTAACCCAGTAAATCAATCCCACTGGCTATCTGGACATGTTTAGGAGGGCTCTTTAACTGTGCTTCTTATGTAGTTCATTATATATGTGGATATACATGAAGCACACACAAGTGTGTATGATGCATATGCGTAGAGATACACCTATACATGTATGTATATATACTCACGTATGCCTTCCTATACACATGTATGCAACCATATTTACCTGTGAAACCTCACACATATCTTTTGGTTGATTTAACTGTTGTTACAGAATTGTGTATGTTATAGCATTTACCAAAACTGTCCCTTTTTCTTGTGTACTTCTTAGTATCTTTATCCTGGTCAAGTTGTGTTGACTTAATCCATATTTGGGATTGTCTTCCCCATCACCAAAAGTAACAAGTGTTTCTTACCTGGAAGGCGAATTTCCTTCCCTCTGCCATCCATCTCTGGTAGCCATCAAAGAATGTTGCTTTCTGTGTGTATATCTATTCTTGATTTTTATAATAGTGGAACCATGCTATGTTTGCATTTTTGTGATTGTGTTATTTCACTCAATATAGTGTCCTCCAGATTTATCCATGTTATAAGACATTTCATAGACTCCTTAATCCTTAGAGCTATGTAGTATTCCACTATATGTTGTTGCTATTAGGTGCCATCAAGTTGGTTTTAACTCTTAGTAACTCTAGGTACAACACAACGAAACACTGCCCAGTCTTGTGCCATGACAACAATGGTTTTTATGCTTAAGTCTATTGTTCCAGCCACTATGTCAATCCATCTTGTTGAAGGTCTTCCCCTTTTTCACTGACCCTCCACTTTACCAAGCATGATGTCCTTCTTCAGGGGTTGATCTCTTCTAACAATATGCCCAAGGTATGTAACACATAGTTTCACCATCTTTAATCCAAACAGCAGTCTGGTTGTACTTCTTCCAGGACAAATCTATTTGTTCTTTTGACAGTCCATGGTAAATTCAATATTCTTCTCCAACACCACAGTTCAAAGGTGTTGTTTCTTCTTCTGTCTTCCTTATTCATTTTCCAGTTTTCACATGAATGTGATGAGATTAAAAATACCATGGCTTGGATCAGGCACACCTTAGTCTTCAAGGTAATATCTTTACTTTTTAACACTTCTTAAAGGTTGTTGGAAGTAGATTTTTCCATTGCAGGGTGTCTTTTGATGTTGTGACTGCTGCTTCCATGGGTATTGATTGTGGAACCAAGTAAAACGAAATCTTTGACAACTTCACTCTTTTCTTCATTTATCATGATGTTGCTTACTGGTTCAGTTGTGAGGATTTTTGTTTTCTTCATGTTTAAGTGTAATCCATACTGAAAGCTGTGATCTTTGATGTTCATCAGTAAGTATTTCAAATCCTCTTAGCTTTCAGCAAACAACATTGTGTCACTTGCGTAACACTGGTTGCTAATAAGTCTTCCTCCAATCCTAAAGCCTCGTTATTCTTCATATAGTCCAGATTCTCAGATTATTTGTTAAGCATACAGATTGAAAAAGTATGGTGAAAGGACACAACCCTAACACACGCTTTTCCTGACTTTAAACTGTGTAGTGTCCCCTTGTTCTGTTTGATTGCTTGCCTCTTGGTCCATGTGCAGATTCCTCATGTGCACAATTAAAGTGTTTGGAATCCCCATTCTCCACGATATTGTCCTTAATTTGTAATGATCCACACAGTGGAACACTTTTGCATAGTTAATAAAACATAGGTAAACCTGTTTCTGGTAATCTCTACTTTCAGCCAAGATCCATCTGACATCCACATCCTCTTCTGAATCTGACTTGGATTTCCAGCAGTTCCCTTTCAAGATACTGCTGCAGCCACTTTTGAATGATCTTTAGCAAAATTTTACTTGGGTGTGATATTAATGATACTGTCCAATTAATTTTCACATTTGGTTGGATCACCTTTCTTGGAAATAGGCATAAATATGTATGTCTTCCAGTTGGTTGGCCAGGTAGTTGTTCTCCAAATTTTTTGTCATAGACAAGTGAGCACTTCCAGTGCTACATCTATTTTTTGAAATATCTCAATTGATATTTCATCAATTCCTGGAGCCTTGTTTTTCATCAATACCTTCAGTGCAGCTTAGACTTCTTCTTTCGGTACCCTCAGTCCCTGATTATATGTTACCTCTTGAAATGGTTGAACATCAACCAATCATTTTTGGTGTAATGATTGTGTATTCCTTCCATCTTCTTTTGATGTATCCTGAGTCATTTATTATTTTCCCTGTAGAAATTTTCGCTATTACATCTCAAGGCCTGAATTTTTTTCTTCAGTTCTTTCAGCTTGAGAAATGCAGAGCATGTTCTTCCCTTTTGGTTTTCTATCTCCAGCTCTTTGCATGTATCATTATAATACTTTACTTTGTCTTCTCGAATTGCCCTCTGAAATTGTCCATTCAGTTCTTCTACTTCAGCATTTTTTCCTTTTGGAAATCCTGGTGGCGTTGAGTATTACATCTGCTAACCAAAAGGTCAGCAGCTCAAATCCACCAGGTGCTCCTTGGAAACTCTGTGGAACAGTTCTACTTTGACCTCTAGAGTTGCTGTGAGTCAGACCCAACTTGACAGCAGTGGGTTTGGTTTTGTTTTCTTCCTTTTGCTTTAGATACTCAGTGTTCGAGAGTAAGTTGTAGAGTCTCTTCTGACATCCAATTTGGTCTTTTCTTTCTTCTCTTTTTAAAGACCTCTTGCTTTCTTCATGTATGGTGTTTTTCATGTCATTCCACAACTGCTCTGGTCTTTGGTAGTGTTCAGCATATCAAATCTGTTTTTGAGATGGTCTCTAAACTTAAGTGGAATATGCTGAAGGTCATATTTTGGCTCTGGTGAACTTTTTCTAACTTTAACTGTATACATATGTGTATACATATATATGTATACATGCATTTACATATACGTGTGTATATACATGTGTATACATCTGTATGTATACACATATATACAGTTAAAATTAGAACATGTATATATCACATTTATGTATTAGAGATATATACATATCACAATTTGGTTATTCATTCATCCACTGATGGCCACTTAGGTTTTTTCCA
The DNA here is from genome assembly GCA_028571685.1 of Heterohyrax brucei. Taxonomy (NCBI): domain Eukaryota; kingdom Metazoa; phylum Chordata; class Mammalia; order Hyracoidea; family Procaviidae; genus Heterohyrax; species Heterohyrax brucei. The sequence goes on from CM053166.1 coordinate 60,769,873, forward strand.
TCTTTTTGCTGTTGTAAATAACTCTGCAATCAACACAGTTGTGTTTATGTCACTGCTCTTATATATCTAGGAGCTGGATTGCTGGATCATAAGCTATTTATATTTCCAGCTTTTTGAAAAGTGTCATACTGTTTTCCATAGTGGTTGTATCACTTTACTATCCTATCAGCAATGTATGAGAGTTCCAATCCCTACATTTTGCCAGCACTTGCAGTTTTGTGTTTTTTTTTTTTTAAATGAGTTCCATTTTAGCAAGAAAGAGATGGTATCTTAGTGTAGTTTTGGTTTGCTTCTTTCTAATGACTAATGGTTAAAGCTGTCATCTGATAACCACAGTGTTGGCAGTTAGAAATCACTAGTGGCTCTGCAGGAGAAAGATGTGGCAATCTGTTTCCATAGAGATTTACATCTTTGGAAACCTTGTAAGGTCCTTATGAGCCAGGATCAACTTGATAGAAGTGGATTCAATGGCTAATGATTGTGAGCATTTTTTCATGCATTTGGTGGTTGCTGGAATGCTGTCTTTGGTTAAGTGTCTGTTCATGTTCTTTGCCATTTTTTAAATTGGATTGTATGTCTTTTTGTTGTTGAATTGTGAACTTTTCTGTATATTTTAAAGATTACACCTTTATCAAATATGTTGCTGACCAAGATTTCCTCCTAGTCTGTCGTGGATTGAACTGTGTCCCCCAAAAATATGTGTAGCCATGTGGCTGGGCCTTGATTTTCATGTTTTGTGATTGTCCTCCATTTTGTGATTTTCATATGCTGTATGTTAAAGGATTAGGGTGGGACTGTAAATCCCTTCACAAGATCACCTCCTTGCTCCACTATAAAGGGAGTTTCCCTGGAGTATGGCTTGTCCCACCCTTAATCCTTTCATCCTACAAAAGATAAAAGGAAAGGGAAGCAGAGAGTTGGGAACCTCGTACTATCAAGCAAACAGCACCAGGAGAAGAACGTGTCCTTCAGAGCTGAAGTTCCTGCACCAAGACGCTCCCCGGACAAAGACTGATGCAATACTGGACTTTTCTCCAGAATGACAAGGGGGGAAAGACTTTCCCTGGAGCGGACATCCTGAATTTGGACTTATAGCCTACTGGACTGTGTAAGAATAAACTTCCCTTTGTTAAAGCCATCCACTCTGTGGTATTTCTGTTAGAGCAGCACTAGCTGACTAAAACACAGTCTTTAAGTTATCTTTTACTGTGTGGGTAAAGTCATTTGATAAACACAAATATTTAATTTTTAGGAAGTCCCATTATCTATCTTCTGTTGTTCCTGGGTTTTTAGTTTTGGTCAGTAGGCTATTTATGCCCCAGATTAGGCCCCCTACTTTTGATTTTGTTATCGTCTTAATTATCTAGTGCTACTATAACAGAAATACCACAAGCAGATGGCTTTAACAAATAGACATTTATTCTCTCACAGTCTAGTAGACTAGTGGTCTGAATTCAGGGTGTCACCTCCGGGGGAAGACTTTCTGTCTGTATTGGATCTGGGGAAGTTCCTTGTCATTGGTCTTCTCGTAGAGGAGCTCCTCGTTGCAGGAACCTTAGATCCAAAGGACACACTATGCTCCTGGTGCTTCTTCCTTGGTGGTATAAGGTCTCCATGCATCTCTGTTCACTTCTCTTTTTTATATGTCAAAATAGATTGACTTACAACACAACTTAATATTTTAGGTCGAGTCCTTCTTCATTAACACAACTACCACTAATCCCATTGCATGAACGTCATAGAGGTAAGTTTTACAACGCATAGGAAAATCACATCAGATGACAAAATGGTGTACATTTACACAATATTGACAACCATGTACTAAACAAGCTTACAGGTGTTTTGAGGGGATACAATTCAATTCATAACATTCGATCCTTTGGCCCTTCAAATTTCATGTCCTTGCCACATGTAAAACACATTCACCACATCATAACATAGCAAAAGTTTTAATTCAAACTTCATGTCCAAAATCTAAACTTTTTTCTTCACCTGTGAAATCTAGAATAAAGTTATCTGCTTCCAGAGTAAAATGGTGGAACAGGCACAAGCTAGACATTTTCATCACAAATGGGAAAAATTGACTCAAAAGAAGGGATAACAAGCACAAATCAAGTCAGCAGAACATACTGCATTAGTCCTCAAGGCTTTAAAATAATCCTCTGTTTTCTGAGACCATTCAGACAACGGCCCTGTCCTTCACACTCTGGGTTTTGGCCATACTATCCAGATTCTGGCTGGACACATTGTGTCCTGGATTTCAACTCCACCTTCCAGGTGTATTGCAATGGCAACTCTGCTCCCTCATCTTTGGGTGACCACATTTTCCTAGTCCATCTGATTGTTGACTCAACCTTTCCTGTTTTTCTTGGCTCTTTAGCTTCTGCTTCCTAGTTCCTTGGCCTCTTAGCCCGTTGGGCCTCTCCACTCATGTACGCCCTGCTGAGACAAGTGTTCCAAAGCTCTTCAGTTCCAATAGTAAGTACCCAGAGACACTGTACTCTACAAGGAAACCTCCTGCCAAAGGTGTTCAGCTCTCTCACTCTGTGAATTGGCTCCAGTGCAGTCTTGAGCTAGTCTTCTGGTTCTACTGCTGCTGGTTTTCTGCTGCTGCTGGTTCTCTGCTGCTGCTTCTCACCATTTTGCCATCTCCAGTGTACAACTCTTCTCACATCCTTCTGAGTCCTAACCAGAATTGTCTTTGATGTTCATAATTCTACCAACAGTATCTTCAAGGCAGTGCAGGCTTATATTATTAAGCACTTTAAAACTCTCCCAGCCTTTATCTATTCACAATTTCAAAACTGCTTCCACGTTTTAGATGTCTATTAGACACCTAAATTCAGTCTTAATTATCTAGTGCTGTTATAAAAGAAGTACACACATGGATCATTTTACAAACAGATGTTTAGTCTCTCACAGTCCAGGAGTGTGAAGTCAGAATTAAGGATGCCAGTTCCAGGGAAAGGTTTCTTTTTCTGTCAGCTCTACGGGAAGGTCTTTGTCATCAATCTTCCCCTGGTGGAGGAGCCTCTCAGCACAGTACCCAAGGTTCAAAGGATGTGCTATGCTTCCAGGGTTTCTTTCTTGGTGGTATGAGGTCTCCTTTTCTCTCTGCTTGTGTCTTTCTTTTATGTCTCAAAAGAGATTGGCTTAAGACACAACCTAATCTTGTAGATTGATTTCTGCCAAAACTACTGTTAATACTACCTCATGGATATCATAACAGTCCCTGCCAAAACAAAAAAAAAGAAAGAAACCAATGTCATCAAGTCAATTCCAACTCATGGTGCTCCTGTAGGATACAGCAGAACTACTCCATAGAGTTTCCAAGCAGTGTCTGGTGTATTTGAGCTGCTGACATTTTTGTTAGCAGATATAACAATTAACCACTACACCACCAGGGTTTCCAAATCTTAATCATCATAGAGGTAGGTTAGCACACATAGGAAAACCACATCAGACGACAAAATGGTGGACAATCATACAATACTGGCAATCATTGAGTAGCCATGTTGACAGATATTTGGGGGTGGACACAATTCAATTCAAGACACTTATCTTCCAGGAACTATGTGTATATATATATATATTAGCTTTAAGTCTTTGATCCATCTCGAGTTAGGTTTTTTGTCTTGTTTGTTTTGCATGAAGCGAGATATGGGACTTATTTCATTTTTATGCAGGTTGGCTAACACTGCTTGTGAAAGGGACTTGTTCTTCCCCATTGAATGGACTTGGGTCCTTTTTCAAAGACCAGCTGCCCATAGATGGATGGATTTGTTTCTGGGTCCACAATTTTAGCCCATTGGTCTATGTGTCTGTCCTTGAGCCAGTATCAGGCTGTTTAGATTATGGTGGCTGTATATAGCAAGTTTTGAGATCAGCAAGTGTGAGGTTTCCTGTTTTGTTGTTCTTCTTCAATACTGCTTTAGCTATTTAGGACTTCATTTCCACATAAAGCTGGAGATTCGTTTTTTCCATTTCACTAAAGAATGTTACTGGAATTTTCATAGGGATTGTATTATAATCTGTACATCACTTTGGATAGTATGGACATTTCATAATATTAAGTCTTCCATTCCATGAGCGGGGAATATTCTTCCATTTATGCAGAACTCTTAGTTTCATATAGAAGTGGTTTTTTTTTGTATAAATAAGTATAGTTTTTTCTGTATAAATAAGTCTTCTACGTCACTGACTATGTCTATTCCTAGATATTTTATCCTTTTGTTAGGCTACTGTAAATGGTATTATTTTCTTAATTTCCTTTTTAGAGTCCTCCTTCATTAGTGTAGAGGAACCTAACTGATTTTTGTATGTTGATCTTGTACCCTGCCACTTTGCTGAATCCTTCTGTTAGTGGACTGACTCAAAAACAATGGGTTAATATTCTTATGGAGTAAGACACTATTTTCTTTTCTTCTTAAGAGCATAATGAAAAGTTTCAGTGCATTCTTGCTTTTTCTAATTATAAAAATCAAAACCAAACCCACTGCTGTCAAATTGATTCCAACTCAGAGCAACCCTACAAGACAGAGTAGAATCACCTCATAGAGTTTACAATGCTGTAAATCTTTAGAGAAGCAGATTTCCATGTGTTTCTCCTGCAGAGCAGCTCATGGGTTCAAACCACCAACTTTTTGGTTAGTAGTTGACTGCTTAACCAGTGCACCATCAGAGCTCCCTTCCAAATTATAAGCCAGAAGAAAAACAAAAAACATTGTCATCAAGTCGATTTTGACTCACAGCAACCACATAGGGCAGAGTAGAACTGTCCCATAGAGTTTCTGAGGATCACTGGGTGAATTTGAACTGCTGACCTTTTGGCTATCAGCCATATCCTTTAGTCACTATGCCACCAGGGGTTCTCATACCTGTTTATTTTTAATGATTTCTTTTCCCAACAGATCTCTACACACACACCAAAGTTACGAGATGAGAATGAGTATGAAAATGAAAATAAAAACACCAAACTTTCATAAGTAATGCCTGAAATCTTGAAAGTTAGAGCTGATGTCAGAGTTATAAATTGCAATTTTGTGTGGAAGCAATCTATCAGTAACTTACCTTTGAGTAATGACTGACTCTAGAAAATAGTTTGTCTCCTTGGGTAGCATGAATATGCTTGAAGGATGAACTGTCATCTGAAATTTTGGAGGCAAGGAAAGCAGAGATGGGGGGTTAGATTTTCCTGCATGTGTTCATGTCATATGTGGGCCTGACAATTTTTATCTGGATGACTAGAATCTCTGAGGTGGAGGGAATTCAACATATATCTAGTCCAATGCTTCTCAAATTTTAATCGTTTGGGGATCTTGTTAAAATGCTGACTCCTACTCAGTAGCTCTGGAGTGGGTTCTGAGTGTCTACATGTCTACAAGTTCTGATACTGGTGACCCATGAACCACATTTTAAGTACCAAGAATCTAAACTAGTTCTTTCTTTCTCTTTCTTTCTTCCTTCCTTCCTTCCTTCCTTTCTTTCTTTCTTTCTTTTTAATGGTGTTTAGACACTGTCTTAGTCATTGATGGCTGAAATTGAATAACAGAATTGATAACATTGATAACAGAAATAGCAGATAGCTTCCAAAAAATAAATTTTATTCTGTCACAGCCCAGAAGGCTACAAGTCCAAATTCAGGGCATCAGCTCCAAGGGAAGTCTTTCTCTGTTGGCTCTGGAGGAAGTTCTTTGTCATTAATCTTCACCTGAGCTGCAAGTGTCTGAGGCCCAGGGACACCAGATCCTTTCCCAAGGACGTGCTCTGATCCCTGCACTGCTTCTTGGTGGTGTGAGGTCTCCATCGTTCTGCTCGTTTCCATTTCCATTATATCCCTAGAGATTGATTCAAAGCACAATAAAATCTTACACATAGAGTCCTGCCCCGCCAATAGAACTGTGGTCCATTGACCTTCATTAACCTCAAAGAGGAAGGGTTTACAGCATGGAGGAACATCACACAATACAACAAATCATGACCTAGCCAAATTTCTACAAATATTTGGGGGGGGAACATAATCCAATCAATGATAGACATCCAACATCCAAGTGTTTTGTAAGACCTCTCTGGCTGGCGCAAGTGATTAAGCACTAGACTACTAACCTAAAAGTTGGTAATTCAAATTCATCCAGAGAAACTTCTGGCAATCTGCTTCTGAAAGGTTTCAGCCCTGAAAACTCTATGGAGTACTTCTGCTGTATACACAGGGGATTGCCATGAGTCAGAAATGGCTCAACAGCAACAATATGTTTTGTAATTAATTGTGTCACAAGTAAATTTATATCAATACTAGCTAAATCATAGATATTTTTCTTCCACAATTATGTCTACAGTAGTTACATCTATAGCAGATCTCTGTCTCTATATTTATACCTGTGTTTCAAATGGAAGTCATTCAAGATTATTCCCACAGTAATGTTACTCTTCTTTAGATGTAGCTTCTGACATGTCCTCCTTAAAGAAAAGCAAGAGATAGATTATCATTAGGGGGTTTACACATAAGCTTGGTTATGCCTTTAGAATGGGTACAGGTATTTTCAGATCTTCCCTCCTCTCAAATTCACTTTAAAGAAAGTCTCCCTCAACTGTTTCTCAGCCATTGATTTTCTCTCTCTAGGTGGAGGTAAAAAGTGTTCTTAGTATCTTATCTATCCTATCAGAGACATTGTGTGCATATATGTGAATGTGTATTTCTTTTCAACACAAATGCATATTGATGAATGTAACGTTTTTGGGGGGTGAAGAGGAGCTAACACTTGCAGTGCATTCCATTTTTTGTATCTTAACTTATTTAAACTTTCCCTATGGAAAGACATTTGGGTTGTTTCCTATAGTTTTCTCTTATACACATTCTGCAAAAATAATAAACTTTTATGAGTTCACACATCTCTGTGAGACAAATTTTTAATAGAGGAATTATGCCAAATGGTATACTCATTTTAATTCTGACAGATTTGTCCATATTAACAAATGGACTTATGTAGAAGTTTTAAAAATTTTAATTGCCTTTCTTAAATTGTGATTGAGTGAAAGTATACAATCCAAGTTAAATTTGCATGCCAGCCTGTCTGCAGTTCCTTCTGCTCTCCTTGCCTGGTGAAAGCACACTACTCCTTTCCATTCTATACGTGTCACATCCTCTTAAAAAATCATCTGTTCCCTCCTTTCCACACTCTCCTTTCCCTTCTTGTAGGGGGCTAGTAGTACAGCATCCCATAGATTCATAGAACCATAAAGTACACACACTGTATGGTCACGTTGTGTCCCCGAGTCCAGTCCATTACTGTCTGAAGTGTTTACCTCAGTAATGTTTCCTGGTCAAGGGCAGCAGCAGGTCTACGGGTCATGCTTCCAGGGGAATCCAAGGCCTTGAGACCATCAATTGTGGTCTCTTAGTGGAGTTCTTGAGGTGAAACCCTTTTTTGCTCATCTTGCCACTGAGACTCTACATTGTGTGCCCCATTGTAGCTGTCTTTGGTAGTGACCAGGCACTATCTGGTTCTTCTGGTCACATGTTGATACAGTCCTTCTGTCTTCTGTGCTCTTTTTCTCTTACTTCTTCGTTGTCCCTGGTGATCATCTGTTCCAGCCAAGTTGGGATCATTTGGTGTATCTTAGATAGCAGCTTGTCAGCTTTAAAGACCCCAGACGGCACTCACCAATAAGGGGTGCAGAAGACTCTCTTGGTAATAGGCTAGTTAGGCCAATTGACCTTGATGTCCTCTGAGAGCATGGCCCCCAGGCCTCCATCCCTGCTACTCTACCCTTGCAATATTGGGTTAAGATTAGAAGAGTTTTCAGTGTATGTTGAAGTCCAGTTAAGTTGATCTTCTTTCTATTGCGTGCTGTCACTGCTTTCACCCAATCAAAATTCTATCAACTATCTAATCTATGACCAGCTCTCTGCCTCCTCTCCCTCCCTTGCAGCCATCAACAGTCTTTTCTTCTGTAAATGAGTCTGTTTTTAAGTTCTTATAGTAAGAGTCTAATACAAAATTTGTCTCTGTGCCTCTGACTGATTTCACTCGGCACAATGTCTTCTAATTGAAACCAGGTTGTAATATACTCCCTAAAATCATCATTGTTCTTTATCATTGTATAGTGTTCCACTGAGTATATGTGTCATAGTTTGTTTATCCATTCATCTGTCGTTGGCCACCTGGGTTGAGTCCATCATTTGGCTATTGTGGACTGTGCTGCAGTAAACACTTGTATGCATGTACTGTTCATATGACTGCCCTTGATTCTGTAGGATATATTCCAAGCAGTGGGATTACTGGATCAAATGGTATTTCTATTTCCAGCTTTTTAAGGAAGTGCCAGATTGCTATCCAAAGAGGTTGTACCATTTTGCAATCTCACCTAAAGGGTAGGAGAGTTCCAATTTCTCCACAGTCTCTACAGCATTTGTTGTTTTGTGTTTTTTGGATTATGGCCAACCTTGTTGGGGTGAGATGGTATCTCATCATGGATTTGATTTGGATTTCTTTAAAAGCTAATGATCGTGAGAATTGCCTCATATGTCTTTTGGCTGCCAGGATGTCCTCTTTAGTGAAGTGTCTGTCCGTTTCCATTGCCCATCACTTAATTGGTGTATTTACCTTTTTCTTATTCTGCAGATGGTCTTTTACTTTTTTTGGTGGTCTTTGGATGAGCAAAAGTGTTTGATTCTTAGTAGTTTCCACTGATCTACTTTCTCTTCTGTTGATCATGCTTTGTTTGTCAGATTTTGAACTCTAAGTTGTGTATTAAAATTTCCTTTGTTGATCTTAATTTTTCTTGCATGATCTTTATCATTTTAGGTTTGATATTTTGGTCTCTTATACAATTTGAGTTAGTTTTTGTGTAAGGTGTGAGATACGGGTCTTGTTTCAATTTTTTGCAGGAGGACTATTTTTATCTGAGTTTACAATTTTAGGGCCTTTGTTGAATATCAACTGTTCTTAGCAAGATGGTGGTATCTCTGGGGTCTCAAATCTGTTCTATTGTTCGATATGTCTCTTTTTGTACCAATACCAGGCTGTTTTGACTCCTGTGACAGTGTAATAGGTTCTAAAGTTGGGTAGTGAGAGACCTCCCAGCGTGTTCTTCTTCTTCAGTAGTGTTTCACTTATCCAGGGCTTCTTCCCTTTCCAAACAAAGTTGGTGATTTGTTGCTCTATCTCAATAAAAAATGTCACTGGAGTTTGTATTGGGATTGCATTGTATATGTAGACCATTTTGGGGAAAATAGACACTTTCACTATGTCAAATCTTCCTATCCAAGAACGTAGTAGGTTTCTCAATTTATGTCTCTTAGTTTCTTGCAATAAGGTCTTGCAGTTTTCTCTGTATAGGTCTCTTATTTCTCTACTTAGAATTATTCCTAGGTATTTTATCTTCTTGGGGGCTATAGTAAATGGTACTGATTTGGTGATTTCTTCTTTGATGATCTCTTTGTTGGTCTAAATGCATCCTACTGATTTACTTATGTTTATCTCAGTATCTTGGTAATTTGCTGAATTCTTTTATTAGTTTCAGTAGTTTCCTTATGGATTCTTTAAGATTCTCTGTGTATACGGTCATATCATCTGTAAATAGGGAATTTTTTTCCCTCTTCTTTGCCAGTGTGGATGCCCTTTATTTCTCTGTCTTGTCTAATTATTCTGGCTAGAACTTCTAATACAATGTTGAATAGAAGTTGTGAGAGTGTGCATTCTTGTGTAGTTTCCTTTCTCAAGGGGAATTCTTTCAGTTTGTCTCTATTCAGATTGATGTAAGCAGTTGGCTTTGCATAGATGCCCCTTGTTGCATTGAGGAATTTTCTGTCTATTCCTATTTTGCTGAGAGTTTTTAGCATGAAAGGGTGTTGGACTTTGTCAAATGCCTTTTCTGCATCAATTGACAAAATCTAATGATTCTTATCTTTTGTGTTATTTATGTGGTTGATCACATTAATTGTTTTTCTGATATTGAACCAGCCATGCATTGCAGGTATGAATCCAACTTTGTCATGATTAATTATTGTTTTCGTATGCTGTTGAATTCTATTGGCAAGGATTTTGTTGAAGCTTTTTTTCATCTGGGTTCATGAGTGATATTGGTCTGTAATTTTCCCTTTTTGTTTGATTTTTCCCTGGCTTTGGTATCAGGGTTATACTGGCTTCATAGACTGAATTTGGGAGTATTCTATCCTTTTCTTTGTTGTGAAATAGAGTTAACTCTTCTCTAAATTCTGCAGTGAAGCCATCTGGGCCAGGGCTTTTTTTGGTTGGTAGTTTTTGAATGACTTTTTCAATCTCTTTGTTTGTGATGGGTTTATTAAGTTGTTTCTCCTTGTGATAATTTTGGTAGGTGATATGAATCTAGGAATTTGTCCAGTTCCTCTAAGTTTTCAAATCTGTTAGAGTACAGTTTTTCATGATATCTTGTTATGACGCTTTTGAATTCAATTAAGTCTGTTGTGATATCTCCCATCTCATTTCTTAATCAGCTTATTTGTTTCCTCTCCTGTTTTTCTTTTGTAAGTTTAGCCAGTTGTTTGCCAATATTCTTGATCTTTTAAAAAAAGATCTTTTTTTCCTCAGTTTTTTCAATTGTTCTTTTCTCTAATTCATTTAGTCTGCTCTAATCTTCATTATCTGTTTTCTTCTGGTGCCTGATGGGTTCCTCTGTTGCTCTCTTTTCACTTGTTCAAGCTATATGATTAGTTCTTTGGTTTGAATCCTTCCTTCCAGATGTGTGCATTTATAGAGATACATTGACCTCTGAGCTCTGCTTTAGCTGTATCCCATAGTTTCTGATAGCCAGCCAGCCAAGTGCCGTCGAGTCGGATCCGACTCATGATAGGATGTGTTTTTCTTGTCATGTGATTCCATAAATTTCTTTATTTCATCCTTGATTTCTTCTATAACTCAAGGCTTTCTTGAACAAGGTGTTGTTCAGTTTCCATGAGTTCCAATTTCTATCAATGTTTTTTCTGCTATTGATTTCAACTTTTGTGGCTGTTTTAGTCAGCCAGTGCTACTCTAATAGAAATACCACAGAGTAGATGGCTTTATAAAAGGGAAGTTTATTCTTACACAGTCCAGTAGGCCACAAGTCCAAATTCAGGATGTCCACTCCAGGGGAAGGCTTTCTCCTTCCTTGGCTCTGGAGGAAAGTCAGGTATTACATCAGTCTTTGTCCAGGGAGTATCTTGGCACAGGAACCTCAGATCTGAAGGACACTCTCTTCTCCCGGTGCTGCTTTCTTAATGGTGTGAGATTCCCCGTTCTCTGCTTGCTTCTCTTTCCTTTTATCTCTTCTAAGATAAAAGGATTAAGGGTGGGACAAGCCATATTCCGGGAAGACTCCCTTTATAGTGGAGCAGGGAGACAACTGTATGAAGGGATTTACAGTCCCACCCTAATTCTTTAACATACAACACAGGAAAATCACAACATGGAGGACAATCATAGACTACAGGGAATCATGGCCCAACCACACGGCTACACATGTTTTGAGTGGGAACATAATGAAATCCATGACAATGGCTTTATAGTCTGAGAAGATGCTTTGCAATAATTCAATAGTTTGGATTATTTTGAGATTTACTTCCTGTGTTATGTTCTAACACACGTTCTCTTCTGGAAAATGTCCCATGTGCATTGGAGAAGAAAGTGTAGCTATCTATTGATGGATAGAAAGCTCTGTATATGTCAATGAGATCAAGTTGGTTAATTTTCACAGTAAGATGTTCTGTGCCTTTACTAAGCTCTTCTCTAGATGATCTGCCCTTTACTGAAAGTAGAGTGTTGAGGTCTCCCATTATTATTGTGGAGTGATGTATCTCATTTTTCAATACAGTCAGTGTTTCCTTGATGTATTTAGATGCTTTAGTATTGAGTGCATAATATTTAATATTGCTAAGTCCTGCTTGTGTATTGAAACTTTCAGCAATAAATAGTGTCCGTCCTTGTCTGTGATGGTGGATTTTACATTAAAATCTATTTTATCTGGCATTAGTATTGTCACACCTGCTCTTCTTTGTATATTGTTTGCTTGGTATATATTATTCCATCCTTTAATTTTCAGTTTGTTATCTTTAATTCTAAGGTGTTTTTTTGAAAGCAACATATAGAAGGGTCATGTATTTTGATCCAAGATGTCACTTGTTGTCTCTTTACTGGAGCATTCAGTCTGTTTACATTCAGTGATAGGTATATGTTCAGTGTTGTAATTTTGATGTGTTTATTTTTGTGTTGGTGTTTTCTCTGTTGCTCTTAATATTCTGTTCTGGGTCATTTTTCTTTATGGGTTGACTTTTCATCTTTTTCAGTGTTGGTTTTATGTTTGTTGAGACTCTTGTATTATGTTTCTTGTTTTGACGTATTGCATTGTTATGGTACTTTGCAGCTGCCCCATGATTCCCCTTAATATTCTAAGTTTAAATGCAATTTTAATTTCTACATCTCTTTTTAACTTCCTCTCCATCTGAAAGGACAATAACAATTGTAGTATGTCCCTTTTTTAATGCGATGGTGTCATAGTCTTCTTGAAATCATCACTAGTTCCTTTCTTTTACTGTTATAGCTCTGATTGAGTTTTGTTCCTTGCCTCCTGAATAGATTTCTGGATGTTGTGTCCTCTATTGCCTCCTTAAGTATGCACCTAATGATTCTGTGTTTCTAAGCAAAGAGCTTCTTTCAGTGTTTCTCATAGTTTCTGTTTGGTTTTTACAAAGTCTCTAAGATTCTGTTTATCTGTGAATGTCTTAATTCCATCTTTATATTCAACAGTTCTGCAGGTTATATAATTCTTCATTGGAAGTTTTTCTCCTTCATGGCATTGAATGTGTCATCCCACTGCCTATGTGCTAACTTCATCTCTGCTGAACAATCAGATGAAAGTCTGCATAGCTTCCCTCTGAATGTCTCTCTACCCTTAAGAGTTTCTGCTTATATCTCATTTATTAAGCTTGACTAGAATATGTCTTTGTGTCTTTCTTTTGGAGTGTAGTTTTAGTGGTGTTTGATACGTATGTTGGATATCTATGCTCTCTTCGTTCATAACTTCAGTTTTCTGTCAACAACTCAACAACAATACTCTGTGTTTTCAGCTACCCCTTCTTCTTCAGAAACTCCAGTTAGTCATAGATTATTCCTTTTGATAGAATCCCATATGTTTTTTAATGCTTCTTCATTTTTCTTATTTCTTTTCTCTGATTTCTCCCCATAAATATTGGTGTCAGTTGTTCTATCCTCAAGGTCACTAAGTCTGGCTTCAATTGCCTCAGTTCTGCTCTTTTGACTTTGAATTGAATTGTCTATTCTGTAATTTTGTTATTGATCTTTTGGATTTCAGAAAGTCGATGTTCCATCAGTTTGAATAGCTTGCTTAATTTTTTTACTTTGCTCTACTGCATTTTGTTTAATTTCTAGAAGGGGTCTGTATATAATTCTCTTGTACTCAACCTCTCAGAAAGGCTTCTTCGTCCGGAAAGTTTTTTGATTCCTTGTTTTGGGAGTTTTCTAGAGCCACAGTGAATTGTTTCTATAAATGCTTGATGATGGCTTGTTGTCTATGGGCCGTCTAGAGTGTGTTTAGTTTCTCTGGTGTTGCCTCAGCAGGAGCTGAGGTGTAGTTCTGAGAAGGGAGTTCATCAGCAGCCACCTCTGTGTACTCTAGTGACTGGCCACAGTGGACTCTTTAGGGTGGCAGGCTCTGCTATCTGGCTGGCAAAGACATCACCCTACTTATGGAGCCACTGGGGGGCATCAACTGACCATGTTATGTGGGTAAGTAAAGGCTGGAAGAGATGCTGTCAGGCTGCACAGCAGTTATTTCTCCAGGTAGTCTTATTTTAAAAAGCCAAAAGCTATCTGACAGCTGCCAAAATCAGTCAGGCAGTCAGGTGTGGCAGGCTCCGCCTTTTGGCTGACAATGGAAGCACCTCTTTGGCAGTCCCCACACTCTATGATGTAGTTCAAAGTAGGTGGCACTACAGCCCTGTTGCCAACCTCTGCTGGGCCTTACCCATAAAGAAACACTGTGCTAAACACAATCTTTCTACTGGAAAAGCACCCCTCAGACTGGCATTGCCTCCTCGCCTGGGAATTAACCCTTGCTGAGGGCTCTGGTTGGGTGACTCCACCTCCCAGCTGACCAAGATGGCATCCATGTCAAGCTGCCACTCCCTCTACAAAGCAGCAGAATCTGTGGCAGATCTCATAAAAGAGAGCATGGAGGGGCTATCGTGTCCCCAGTCCACTGCCTGGCTCTCAAAACATGGCTATCCCACACACTATGTCTTTGCTACAGCACATGCTGTTCACTTCAGCACTGCTGCTTGGCGTATCTGCGGGCTTATGCCCATTCCCCGCCTACAGGCTAACAAAAAGAAAAAAAGAAAAGCACGAGTACCTTCAGTCCACTTAAGCAACTAGATGGCACGAGCAGGGCTCAGTGAGACAGAGGAAATTTCCTGATTAGTGGTATGTAGTCCAATCTGACAGCCCTATGCTGTGTCCTAGAGCTCACTTGGTGTCCAGAAAACTCTATTCTGTTATCAATCCAGGCCTTAGTTTTCAGAGGGAATTAAGGAGACGTGTCCAGTCTACCACAATGGCTCTACCCCTAAAGAATTCGGAGCAATTTTAATTTCTAACAGCCCTTTAAGAGTGCCTGTTTCCTATAATATTGTTATTATAGTTTGTTAGAAAAACTTTATACAAAACCATGGCTTCAAGCCAGTTCTTCCCAGGTCAATCATAGCTGAGGAAGTGACACAGGAACAGAGCTGAATATTTAAAGGAAAAAATTGTGGGTTGAAGTCCAGCTACAAACTTAATCTCCCTCTTAGAAAACAAGGGCAGTATACATGTTGCATAGCAACCAAATATGTTGCCCCTTAGATTTTGTGGTTATCATTCTAGGTCATCCAAATTGTAAAAATGTAACTGTTTTCTGGCTTTGTTTCACCAACCATGACTGAACAAGTTCAAACCAGTACAAAACCTTGTATGAAAGGGTGAAGTTTTAAGGAAGGGTTAAACAAACAAACATACTATGCCAAGCCAGCCAAGTGCCATCGAGTCGGATCATACTATACATATATATAATTTATAGATATAATATTTTATATTTAAATTTTACATTATAATATAGTATAATTATATATAAATAACATACTATATAATATATTATAAATGAATAATAAATATATAATATAAATATTTCATGATCCGACTTGACAGCACTTGGCTTGGCTATTTCATATTATAATATAATATATTGTAAATATAAAATATAAATTTATATATACAATATATGGCTTGGCTTGGCTTATATAATATAATACAATACAATATAATACAATCGGGAAACCCTGGTGGTGTAGTGGGTTAAGTGCTACCACTGCTAACAAAAAGGTCGGCAGTTCAAATCCACCAGGTGCTCCTTGAATACTCTAGGGGACAGTTCTACTCTGGCCTCTAGGGTCCCCATGAGTCAGATCTGACTCTACAGCACTGGGTTTTTTTTATAATACAATATAATGTACACGTATGGAGCAGAGAGGAATAGTGTGCTGTTGCCGGGCAGGGAGAGTAGTGGAAGCTCCACATAGGTGGGCATGCAAATTTATATGGAAATGTATATTTTCGCTCAGTCATAATAAACAGATAAAATATATATATTGTAATAATATAATATAAATAATACATTATATAATATATATTGTGTTATATTATATATTATTATACTATATATAATATATTTATATTTATATATAAACTGGTGTTAGACAACTAGTGCTGCTTTAACAGAAATACTACAAGTAGATGGCTTTTATAGAAATTTTATTTGTCGTAGTCCAGTAAGCTAAAAGTCCAGAGGGTCAGCTCCAGGGGAAACTTTCTCAGCTGACTCTGGAGGAGGGTCCTTGTTGTCAATATTTCCCTGAACTGGAAGCTTCTGAGGTGCAGGAACTCTGATCCTTTCCAAAGGACTTGCTCAACTCCGTGCTCTTTCTCGATGGTATGAGATCTTCTAAATCTCTCTGCTAACTTTTCTCCTTTGTATCTCCAGACATTGCCTCAAAGCACAGTGCAGTCTTGAACATTGAGTCCTGCCCTACCAACACAACTGCCACCCATCCTCCCTCATTATCATAATATAGGCTGGGTTTACAGCATGAAGGAACATAACAAAACACCAGAAATCATGGCCTAGACAAGTTGCTTACACATGTTTTGGGGATGAATCAACTCAATCCATGACATTTTACTCTTTGTCTCCACAAAAATTACATCCATGCAATGTGTAAAACATATTCGCTCTATCATAGCAAAAGTCTCAAAGTCCAAGTCCAAAATCCAGAAATTCTTCTTGAACTACGGAAACTGCAACAAAGTTATCTGCTTTCAAAATATAATGGGAGAACATGCAGGCATAAGCTAGACATTTCCATTACAAATGGAAGAAAGAAGGCAAAACAGGCAACAAGCAAGTCAGCAGAACACATTACATTAGCTCTCAGGTCTATGAAAATAATATTAAATTATGTAAGACATTTTACACAATGGCCTTGCTCCCCAGACTCTAGGTATTGGCCACACTTTCCAGATTCAGAATGAAAGCCGCATGGCCCTCTGTTACAGCTCTGCCTTCCAGGCCCCTGGAGACAGTAATTCTGTTCCCTCAGCTTCAGGCACACAATTTTGATAGTCTATATGAATTGCAACTCCACCCTTAGAAATGCCAGTGGCCATGGCTCTTAGAAACCCCTAAGGTCATGGCTATAACTTTTTTTTTTTGAAGATTCACGTTTGTATTTTTATATGGATACATTGTTGTTAGTTACTGTCAGTGGACTCCTACTTGTAGTAATCCTGTGTACCTCACAGTAAAATCCTGCCCATCCATGAGCCATTCTTCCAGTTGTTGTTACCCTTAAGCCCAGTGTTGCAGCCATTGTGTCAGTTCATCTCACTGAAGCTCTTCTTTTTAGCTGACACTCTACTTTACCGAGTATGATGTCCTTCTCTGAGGACTGACCCCTCATGATGACATATCCAATGTGTGTGAGAAAAGTCTTGCCACTCTTGCTTCTGAGGCACACTCTGTGCTTCATCCAAGGCCTATTTGTCCATTCTTCTGGCAGTCCACGGTATAGTCAATATTCTTGGCCAATACCATTACTCAACGGCATGAGTTCTTCAGTTTTCCTTATTCATTGTCCAGCTTTCCCATTCATACAAGACAACTGAAACTACTGTGGCTTGTGTCAGGCACACCTTAGTCCTTAAGTTGCCATCTTTGCTTTTTAATACTTTAAGGAGAACGTTTGCAGCAGACTTGCCCAGTGCAATGCATTGTTTGATTTCTTTTATTTTTTTTAATTTTATTTGTTTATTTATTTTTATTATGACTGAGTGAAAATGTACATTCCTGTATAAATTTGCATGCCCACCTATATGCAGCTTCCACTGCTCTCCCTGTCCAGTGACAGCACACTATTTCTCTCTGCTCCATACATGACTCATCCTCCCAACAGTCTCCTTTCCCCTCCTCTCCACCCACTTTCCTTCCTCCAGCCAGAGGTCAGCAGGATGATATCCTATAGATGCATAGAATCAAAAAGTGCATCCAATATATGGTCACTCTGCATTGCCAGGTCCAATCCATTCGTGTACGAAGAGAGGGTCTTCATTATGATTTATGGGCAAGGGCAGCATCAGGGCCAAGGGCCATGCTCCCAGGGGAACCCCGAAACTGCTGGAACATCAATTGAGGTCTTTCAGTGGAGATCTCAGGGTGAACCCCTTTTTATTCTTGTGTTGCCAATGAGATTCAACTTAGCTCCATCGCGGCTATCACTGGTGGTGGCCAGGCACCATTCGGTTCTTCCAGTCCCAAGTCAATGTAGGCACCCACTCACGTGCGTCTCTCTATCTTCTGGGTTGTCTTTACCCCATGTCATTTTGGTCCTCGATAAGCATCCATTCCTGCTGAGTTGGGACCATTTGCTGTGCCCTCAGATGGCAGCTTGGCAGCTTTTAAGACCCCGGATGTCACTCACTGATGTGGGGTGCAGAGAGCCCTCTTAGCAAAATGCTAGTTGTGCCAATTGGCCTTGATTTTGTCATGGCTATAACTTTTAAGGCTGAGGCAACTTAGCTTCTCTTGCTCTTTGTCTCTTCAGCTTCTGCTTCCTATGATCTCACAGCCCAGGCCTCAGGCCGGTATATGTCCTGCTGGGAAAAGTGTTCCAAAGCTGTTTTTAAGTGCCTGGAGGGACCTCATTATGTCTAGAAACCTAGTGCACACAGGCACTCAGATCTCTTGCTCCATGGGCTGGCTCCAGTGCTATCTCACGCTGGTCTGGTTCTGCTGCTGCTGCTGCTGGTGGTCTTCTGCTGCATGTTTCTCATCGTCTGCACCTTCTTCCAGTGTTAATAGTTCTCCTCAGTTCCTTCTGAGTCTTCCATCCATTCACAGTTTCAAAATCATTTCCACATTTTAAGTATCTGTTATAGTAGTACCGCACTCTCTTGGTGTCAAATTCTTAGTCATCTAGTAGCTTTAGCAGAAATATTACAAGTGGATACATTTAAAATGAGAAATTTTGTTTATCACAGTCCAGTAAACTGAAAGTCCAATTCAAAATGTCAGCTCCAGGGGAAAGCTTTCTCTGCTGGCTCTGGAGCAAAGTCTTTGTCTTCAATCTTCTCCTGGACTGAAGTTTCTGAGGTGCAGGGACACTGGTCCTTTCCCAAGGATGCGCTCATCTCCTGTCACTGCTTTTTTTCTTGATGGTTTGAGGTCCTCCGAATTTTTGCTAGCTTCTCTCCTTGTTTATCTCCAGACACTGCCTCAAGGCACAATGCAACCTTACACACTGAGTCCTCCTCTACTAACACAACTGCTACCTATCCTCCCTCATTAGCATAATTAGAGGCAGAGTTTACAGCATGGAGTGACATCACACAATACCAGGAATCATTGCCTAGTCAAACTGCTGCACACATATTTTGGGGAAGACAATTCAATTCATGACAACATACATATATTGATGTAGGCTTCCTTAGTGTTTCTCTTGTCAGAAGTGAGGAAGAGTATCTTTTTATTTATTTACATGTTATTTTTATTTCCTTTACAGTGAACTGTCTGTTCCCATTCCTTGGTAATTTTCATTAAGTTACTAGTCTTTATCTTACTAATATGAAGAAGCTTTTTACTACCTTGATTATATTAATCCTTAGTAATCTGTAAGTATTTTTTCCTATTTATCTTTTTATGGTTCTTTTCTAGTTACAAATTTATTTTGAAAAGTAAGTAGTCTAATTACAAAATATCCAATTAATTTCTATTGCATGTATTTAATTGAGCTAGTTGGAATTTATCTGCTGTATTTGTGATGAATTAATTGATTTTTTTCTTAAATTGTAAGACGGCATCCAGTTTTTCCAATACCGTATTAAAAATAAGCCATATCTTTCCCACTGAGTTGAACTGTCAAAATGTTTCCTGTCTAATTGATCTATTTCTGCAATTTTTATTATACTCTGTCAGTCCATTTATCAAATGCCACTATCAATACCAACAAAAAGATAGGCTACATGAGAATAAATTTAAAAAAGGAATATATAGAAATTATGTAAAAGAATCTTTAAAACCCTCTTGAGGAACCCAAAAGAAAATGTCAACAAATGGAAGTACTATTATGTTCTTTGATAATGACAACATCACCTAATGATGTCAAGTCTTCAAATAATTTGTAGACTCAACACAATCCTAATAAAAATGATAATAGTTTTGGGGGGGGGACGACAGTGAAGAATAGTCAGAGAAGCTGATTCCAAAGTTTATGTAGAAAAATTAATGAATAAAAGTATTCAAGATAATTCTGATAAAGACATAGAATGAGGTGTCTTAGGCTGGGTTCTCTAGAGAAGCAAAACCAATAGAGCATATAAATACAAATATAGAGAGATCTGTATCAAGGAAACAGTTTACACAATTGTAGAGGCTGAAACATTCCAAGTCTCAGATCAGGATAGAGGTCCCCCTCAATTCATGCAGCTGTGAAAGCTGGCAAACCCAGCATCAGTAGGTTGGAGAGCAGGGCTTCTGCTCGCAGGTTGTGGAAGTCAATGAATCCCAAGATGGCAGGCAAAACCTGAAAGGTTTCTCCTGATTCACACAACTGGAGGGGTTGGCAAGTCCAAGATCGACAGGTCAGAGAGCAGGACTCTGACTCTCAGTCTGTGAAGACTGATAAATTGAAGTCCAAAATCTGAGGTCAGAAAACAAGACAGACAGCTACTCAATCCACAATAAGCCAAAAACTTTGGTAAGGTGAGAAGGAAGGGAGGTAGGCAGCAAAAATTGGAGAGATGAAGGCTGAGTGGGTGGTGAACCACCACAGGCCCCACTTCCATAGGTATCACTCAATAGATTCCATCACGGGGCTGATCACAACATTATACCACTGCCAAAATGCTGAGAATCCTGGCCCAGCCAAGCTGACAGACCGTCTTAACCATAACATGAAGTAAAAAAAAATAAAAAAAGAAAAAAAAAAGAAAACTATATTTGTGTATGCATGCCAAACCAAAAAGCCAAATCTGCTGCCATCAGGTCCATTTTGACTCATAGCAACCCCATAGAAAACCTTAATATAAATTTCAATCATCTTTTTCAGGAACATTTGTCTTTTAAGCATTGTGGGTTTAACTCTCCTTTTTTCAATGATAATTGGCAACACGCATTCCAAGAGCATTTCCATATCCTTGAAAAAAAGGTTGAAATATAGAGTTTAAAAAAACTAACAAAAAGGAATAAACCAGATAATTTGAGAGCAGGCCAAACTAAATCTTAAGTAAATCAGTATTGTATTTTTAAAAAATTAAATATATATCTATATATATAGCCATTCAACAAATTTAAGCAACAAATATTTGTGCTAAATCTTTGGTGTATATATTTGCAAATGGAGTATTTCTATACTTGGATAGCCATGCCAAGTGCCGTCGATAAGTTCAAGTCCAAAGTCCACAAAATGGTAACAAGGTTTATCTATTAATGTACAGTTTACTGCTTTTCACTTAATATTTCATAGACTATTGCAAACTTATTTGAAAAAATACTACTAATTCTTTTTGTATCTAAAATTTTAATCAGCTTTAAAATAATTTTCTTAGGCTTTAATTCTACTTTTGTGATACGCAAACTACTTTTTTTTAAGAAGATGAACGCCAATCAAAGAGTTTTCTCAACCTAAGGAGCTGAGAAGAGAGATGAAATAAGAGAGAGCATAAAACTGTAAGTTGACTACTGCTTTAGCAGACTCACTGAAATGTAAGTTCTATGAAGGCCAAGATAATTTTTTTGAAGTAAATCACCAGGCCTTTCTTCCTAGACTTTGTCTGCAAGCTCTGCTGAAACCTGCTAAGCATCGTAGCCAGATGTAAAACTCTAATGACAAATGGATGGTGATTGTGTTTGATTCATTGCCCAGGAGCTGAACCTGGGTCTCCCACAAGGAAGGTGAGAATTCTACCACTGAACCACCAATGCCCTCTGGTATATAGTACAAACAAACCAAACAAAACCATTGCTGCTGATTCTGACTCACTGAGACCCTATAGGACAAAGTAGAACTGCGTTGTAGGGTTGCCTACGAGTGGCTGGTGGATTTTAACTGCTGACCTTTTGGCTACAGTCTGTGCTTTAACCACTGCACCAACAAGGCTCCTGATGCACAGTAAGTGCCTGTTAAATATTTATTGAATGAAAAACCCTCAACCGGTTAGTATCAGGACAACTAGGGTGTAGTTACGGATGAGGATAGACTGTCAGGAGAAGGGTTCAAGAATGCTTGAATAGATGTACGAAATGTTTGCCCTTGACATCACTGCAATAAGAGGTTTCTTGAGTGAATGGTGTCTATGCCTTTATTTTCGTTAGATGGCTGGTTAGTCATGTAGCAAAATGGTTCTTCTTGATCTTAGCAAAGTAATGAAACAGATACGTGTTTTACTTGCTTTTTAATATAATAAGAGTCCCTATAGAGATCAGCTAATTTAAAAATAAGTGGAGAACTCTATATAACTGATTAATTAAATTCTATCATGTGATTTACAGATATTCTTTTCCCTGAAAATATAGTTGTTAGGGACCAATCAACTCACAGTGACCTAATGTGACAGCAGAATATAACTGCCCCAGAGACTTTCCTAGACTAATCTTTACAGAAACAGATTACTGGGTTTTTTCTCCCACAGAGCCACTGGTGGGTTCCAGGCTCTTCTATCCTGTTTGCTCTCTCCTATTCTCTCTCTCACTCTCTCTTACTATCTCCTTTCCTCTTTCTTTTGTCTCACTCTCTGCCTCTTTCTCTAAATATACCTCCCATATGGAAGGCAAGGGATCTCCCACATGGAAGGTATGAATTCTACCACTGAACCAGCACTGCTCCCATTTCTATGCTAAGAACCAGAATATAAGGAACATGCATACAAAGCTTGGCAGTGTAATTATGTCATGAGGTCAGAATGAAAGAAATACCAAAATAATGAAAACCCTAATGCTATCCTGGAAACCCTGGTGGTACAGTGGTTAATAGTTACTGCTGCTAACCGAAAGGTAGGCAGTTTGAATACACCAGGAGCTCCTTGAAAACCCTGTGGGACAGTTCTGCTCTGTACTACAGGGTTGTGATGACTTGGAAGCAACTTTGCAGCCATGTGTTTTTGGAATGCTCTCCTGGTACCCTGGTGAGCAATGGTTAAGTGCTTGTCTGCTAACCAAAAGGCAGGTGGTTCATACCTAAAAGCAGCTCCATAGGGTCTGCACCCATAAAGATTACAGCCTAAGAAACACAGTAGGGCAGTTCTACTCTGTCATTTAAGATTGCTGAGTCTGAGTAGAAACCCTGGTGGTGTAGTGGTTAACAGCTATGGCTGCTAACCAAAGGGATATCAGTTCAAGTCTATCAGGTGATCCTTGGAAACTTTACAGCACAATTCTACTGTATCCTATAAGGCTGCTATGAGTTGGAATAGACTCAACATCAATAGATATGAGTCTGAGTTGGAGTTCTGGTGGCACAGTAGGTAAGCACTCAGCTGCTAACCAAAAGATTAGCAGTTGGAACCCACCCACTGATCATCAAGAGAAAGATGTGGCAGTCTGCTTCTGTAAAAATTTACACCTCGGAAACCCTATGGGCAGTTCTACTCTGCCCTAAAAGGTCTTTATGAGTCAATTTGATGCCATTGAGTTTGGTTTAAGGTGTCCTGGGTTGCAGAGTGGTTAGGTGCTTGACTGTGACTGAAAAGCTGGCAGTTTGAGCCCACCAGTCACTCTAGGGGAGAAAGATGTAGTGATATACTTTCATTAACACTGCTGCCTTGGAAACCTGTGGGACAGTTTTACACTGTCTTATAGATTCTCTTTAAGTCAGAATCTTCAATGGCCACGGGTTTGGTTTCAAGTTTTTATGAGATGAAGCAGACTCTAGACCACACTATAACAACACTATCCCATAGAATTCTGGAAATCTTTACAGCCAACCTCTCTAACAGACCTTTACAAAAAGAACTACAAGCCCTTTCTACAAGAAACTAAGAGACTTACACAAATGGAGAAACTTACCCTGTTTATGGATAGGAATACTTAGCATTGTGAAAATGTCTATTTTACCTAAAAGCAATCTACTTATATAATGCAATCCCAATACAAGTTCCAGCATCATTTTTTAATGAGATGGAGAAAGAAATCACCAATTTTGTTTGGAAAGGGAAGAAGCCCCGGATAAGTAAGGTACTACTAAAGAAGAAGAACACACTGGGAGGCCTCTCCTTACCCAACCTTAGAACATATTACACTGTCACAGTGGTCAAAACAGCCTGGTACTGTTACAAGAACAGACAGATGGATCAATGGAACAGAATTGAGACCCCAGAGATGACACCATCTGCCTATGAACAGCTCATATTTGACAAAGGCCCTAAGACATTAAACTGGGGTAAAAACAATCTCTTCAACAAATGGTGCTGGCAAAATTGGATATCCATTTGAAATAAATTGAAACAAGATCCATATCTTACACCTTGTACAAAAACCAACTCCAACTGAGTAAAAGACCTAAATATCAAATCTAAAATGATAAACCTCATCCAAAAGAAGGTAGGAACAACAATGGAAGTTTTAATACACAATGTAGACAGATTTCAAAATCTGTCAAACAAATCACAATCAACAGAAGAAAAAATAGATAAATAGGAACTATTAAAAATCAAACACTTTTGCTCATCCAAAGATTTTATTAATAGAATTAAAAGGCCACCTACAGAATGGGAAAAAATATTTGGCAACTCTATGTCAGACCGACACTTGATCTCCATAATCTATAAGATACTACAAAATATCAATAAGAAGAAGATAAATCATCCAATGAAGCGATGGGCAAAGAAGATGGACAGACATTTCTCTAAACAGGAGATCCAGGTGGACATGTTCACTATCTTTAGTTATTAAAGAAATTCAAATGAAAACTGCAATAGTATCCATCTCACCCCAACAAGGTTGGCCAGGATCCAAAAAACACAAAACAACAAATGCTGGAGAGGCTATGGAGAAAGTGGAACTCTCCTACACTGTTGTTGGGGTTGCAAAATGGTCCAACCTCTTTGGAAAGCAATCTGGTGCTTCCTTAAAAAAAAATTGGATATAGATATACCTTTACAGCCAACCTCTCAATGAGGGACATCTGGGTATTAATTTTGTGAATCAGGAGAGAAAGAGCAAATGGTTTGAATGCATTCTGTACAGCACTGATAACCCTTAGATGCAATCTTTCATAGTCTTTCACTTTATCTGGGGAAGAAAACCCATCAAGTCCTGTGGTTTTCACATGTCTAGGACATCTAAAAGTTTGAAGTTGTTAAACAAAGAGGAAAAGAAAGACTTTTTTGCTTCAATGAAATTAGTTATAAAGACCCACTCAAACTATCAACTTGTTGTATGCAACATTACATCTTTCAAGATACAAATCAAGTTGTCTGATAAGCCAGAATAGGCCTGCTGAAGAATGCTGTGGACTTTGGCAGTTTAATAGAAGGTTTGTTCTCAAAATATTGCCTTATTTAACGTGGATCATGTCAGGTGATCTCATCTTGATGGTCCTTGGTGGTAATGAAGGAAGAACAACTTCTGCCAAATAGTGCTGTAATTTACTGAGATTGAGAGAATATGAAGGAGGCCAGGTTTATCTTCATTTCTGTAGCTAATAATCTTTGTGAACTCAAACAGATTAACCATTCTGAGCCTTGGTTTCTCCACATGCAAACAGAAGGAATGCCACTGTTTTCTGGACAGGGTTGTAGAAAGGATCAGCTGAGTTAATGGGTGGAACATTAGCTCAGCACCTTTCACACAGTAAGTGGTCAACAGAGCTCACTAGTAGTATTACTAATCCTATTAAAGCATACACTCAAAACTTGAAAATATTTGGCCATACAGTTTTTGAATTCCTTGTTAAAAACAACAGAACCAGTTGCTGTCAATTCTGACTCATGGTGTCCCTATGCATTATAGAACTACGGATTTTGACAGCCAGTTTTTCCACAGGGTTTTCAATGGTTGATTTTTCAGAAGTAGCTTGCTAGACATTTCTTCAAAAGTGCTTCTGGTTAGACTTGTACCTCCAATGTTTTGGTTAGCAGCCAAGCACATTAACAGTTTGTACCACTTTATGGTTCTATGCATTTATAACTTTATGGTTCTATGCATTTATAGGAAGCTGTCTTACTGATCTTTTTCTAGATGGGAGAGAAGAGGGTGGAGAGGAATCAGGAACTTGTTAAGAGGATACAACAAGTATAGAGTGAAAAGGAGGAATGTGCTGTCACTGGTCAAGGAGAGCAGAAGGAGATGCAGATAGATTGGCATGCAAAATTGATTTGGATTATATACTTTCACTTAATCACACACACAGACAAAAAAAATTGCACCACCAAGGGACTCTTATCTCCCCTTTGCAAAAGAGAATCCACTGCTGCTGAGTCAATTCCAACTCATAGTAAGCACAGAGTAGAAACTGCTCCATGGAGTTTCCAAGAACTGCCTGGCAGATTTGAACTGATTACCTTTTGGTTAGCAGACATAGCACTTAACCACTTTGCCATCAGAACTTTCTTATCTTCCTTACCAAAAAACAAAACCCACTGCCGTTGAGTCAATTCTGACTCACAGTAACCCTGTAGGACACAGTAGAACTGCTCTGTAAAGTTTCCAAGGAGCACGTGGTGGATTCGAACTGCCAATCTTTTGGTTAGCAGATTTAGGATTTAAGTACTGCCCCACTAGCATTTCCTATCTTTCTTAGTAGTATATAAATTCATGATATGCCCTATTATTAGTCCTCTCAAATATGCAAAATATTTTAAGTTCTTTCTGCAAAACTGTCAAGCATGATTTCTGCAACTCATTCTTATCTAATACTAGTTAGTGGTCATAGCTTCAGCCCTATTCAACAGCTTATGATAGAGTGAAAATGTCTATCTGAACTTTTAGTTTCAATTTCATATACTTCTCTAGGGAATTCCTGGATGGCACAATTAAGTGCTTGACTACTAGCAGAGAGGTTGGTGACTCCAGAAGAGAGGTTGGTGGTTCAAATCCACCCGAGTTGCCTTAGAAGAAAGGCCTGGAAATCTCCTGAAAAATAAGCCATAGTGGTTAAAATTGTGTGTCAACTTGATTCTCTGTGCTTTGGCAGTCGTATAATTTTGTGATCACTTCCAAGTTTTAATTTGATATGTGAACCTTTCATGATGAGATCTGCTATGTGTAGCACCAATCAGTCCAAGAGGAGTTTCCTTGGGTGTGTGGCCTGCGTCAAATATTAAGTGGATGTTCTGTCAAGGATCAGGGGATTTTTGCTTGCACTGGATCCTGGGACTGGCTCCTGTTTTTCTGACCTCTAGTTCTTGGGACTTGAGCTGCAGCTTACCTGCAGCCTTGCCTACTGGTATTGGGATTCATAGATCATCACAGTCTGTGAACAAGAACTCTGTTCTCTGGCCTGCAGGGTTCACCAGCCCCAGAAGCGACATGAATCAGGAAAAGCCTCTATCCTGGCCCATGGACTTGGGAAAACCTACAACAGTATAAGCCATTTCCTTGATATATGTTGATATATATATTTATATATTTGTATATAAAGTATATAAATATACAATAATGTATATATTTATATATTGATGTATATATTTATATGCTTTACTGGCTTTGCTTCTCTAGAGAACCCAGCCTAAAGCCAGGTGCCGTCGAGTTGGATCTGACTCATGTGAGGTTTATACAAGAACCTTAAAAGCATAAAATAATGTACAAGAGAAATTGAATTGCTTCTGTCCTTTCAAAAACACCTAGGCAGGAACCAGGCACATCTTTTAAAAAGGTAAATCCAGCGGTTTCAGGGTTCCCCTGGGAGCATGGCCCCCGACCCTGATGCTGCCCTTGCCCATAAATCATAACAAAGGTCCACTCTTCGGATACAAATGGATTGGACTTGGTGATGCAGAGTGACCATATATTGGGTGCACTTCATGGTTCTATACATCTATAGAATATCATCCTGCTGACCTCTGGCTGGAGAAAGGAGAATGGGGGGAGAGGAGGGGAAAGGAGACTGTTGGGAGGATAAGACATGTATGGAGCAGAGAGGAATGGTGTACTGTCACCAGACAGGGAGAGCAGTGGAAGCTGCATAGAGGTGGGCATGTAAATTTATATGAGAATGTACATTTTCACTCAGTCATATTAAATAAAATAAAAGTTAAAAAAAAAAAAAGGTTAACTGGATCATTAAAAAGACAAACCCTTGCTTAAAAGGTAGTATTATTTTTCCACTGAATCTACAAAAAGGACTCCAGCAACTCTTACCTTCCTCAACAAGGTCCTTTATTATCTGGGATCTGGCCCCCTCTTTCTCCTCATCTTTTAGTATCTCCCCTTCCACCATCTTTTTGCTATTCTTCAAAATTCACAGTTTGCTTCAGTCTTAGGGACTTTGTACTTTCTGCATTTTCTGTTTAGTTAATTCTACCACTAATTCTTTACATTGCAAGGATTTCAGGCTTAGTTCAAAGGTCACCTTCTCAGTGAGGCCTTCCTTGACTACTTTTTTAAATTAACAACTTTACCATTCAAACTCTCTCTACCCTTAGGCCAAGCCAGGCCAAGTGCTGTCGAGTCGGATCCGATGGGTTTATTATTATCATTAAATACAGTACTCAATGTCACCTAAACTTATCTTCATCTCTCTTTTCTCATTTACTGTCTATATTTTCCCACCAGGAAATAAAAAAGACCTATGTGTTTTATTCACTGGCAGAGCCCCAGTGCCAGAATCAGTGCCAGGCACATAGTAGGCACTCATCAAATTTTTGAATAAAATAATATGGCAGGTTATCAGAGAGAAGACATGCATCTCATGATTACCTGGTAAAGTGTTCTATGACCTAAAGGCTGGTTCTCATCCCAGCTCAGCCTTCATTTAACTATGTGATCTTAGCCTTGCTTGCTGAGCCATGATTCAAACAAGGGAGCCAAGAAATTAACAATGAGTATTCTCTGGCTATGTTTAATATTTTTAGAAGGCTGATGAAAATCCTACATTTTATTTGTTCTATACTTGTAGCGAGTAAATATAATATCATTTTTTTTGCATTGTCTAAAATTTTATTGATTTGAATAATTAGAAATTTTAAGTACTTTGTTTATAAATATGGAAAACAAAGCACAGTTTTATTTGAAAGTTTACCACAAAATGTCACAAACAGACACACACACACCACTATGCAACTCTACCTGATCTCCTCACCTTGTGACAGCACACTCTTCCTTTCCACCCTGTACTTCCCATGTCCATTCAGTCAGTTCCTGTCCCCCTCCACTTTCTCATCTTGCCTCTGGACAAGAGCTGCTTAGTCAGCCTCATGCTTGTACTTAAGCCAAGAAGCACACTCTTGGCCAGCATCACTCTAGGCCTTGTATTTTGGTCCAATCTTTGTCTGAAGAGTTAGCTTTGGAAGAGGTTTCAGCTCTGGGCTAACAGAGAGTCCAGAGTCCATATTTCAGGTATCTCTCCAGTCTGTTGGACCATCAAGTCTGTTCTTTTAGTAAAGGTCTAGTTCTGTACACTCATCTTTGTCCCACTATGTCAGGGATTCTATGTTGTATTCTCTCTCAGTCAGGGAAGTCGTCTGTGGTGGCCAGGCACCATCTAGTTCTTCTGGTGTCATGCTGAAGTAGACTCTGGATCATACAGCCCCTTATATCTCTTGGGCTCATATTTTCCTCATGTCTATGATTTCCTTCACTGTGCTCCGCTCCAGGTGAGTTGGGACCAACTGATGCTACTTAGAAGGCCACTTGCTAACTTTGAAAAACCCAGAAATCACTCACCAAAGTGGTATGTAGAACATTTCATCTTAAAAAACACATAGCAATGGCAATTGACCTGAATGTACCCTGAAATCATGATCCTCAGACCCCTGCCCTGCTACTCTGTCCTTCAAAATGTTGGGCTATACTTAGGAAATCTCTTAGCTTTTGGAACAGAGCAGCTTTGCTGACCTCCCTTCTGCTGCATGCCATCACTCCCTTCCACCTAACCTAATTCCTAT
The DNA here is from genome assembly GCA_028571685.1 of Heterohyrax brucei. Lineage (NCBI taxonomy): Eukaryota > Metazoa > Chordata > Mammalia > Hyracoidea > Procaviidae > Heterohyrax > Heterohyrax brucei. Next base: position 60,799,533 of record CM053166.1, read on the forward strand.
CTACAATGTAATCAATGAATATCCTTCTCCCCACTTCCTCACACTTGTAATAATCAGACTGTTTTCTTTTGTGCTTAAAGCTTTTCTTCAGTCCTTGCAAAATGTTGTGATATTTGTCCTTTTGTAACTAATTTCACTCGGCGTGCCTTCTGGATTACTCTGTTATGTTTCCTAAGATCATCATTGTTTTTTATAATTACATAGCATTCCATGGTGTGAATATTCCATAGTTTCTTTATCTATTCATCTATTGATGGACACCTAGATTGATTCCATCTTTTTGCTGTTGTGGATAGTGTTGCAATAAACATTGTTGTGCATGTATCTGTTCAAATGACACCTTATTGCTCTAGGATATGTTACAAGAAATGAGATTGCAAGATCGAATGGTATTTCTATTTCTAGCATTTTAAGAAAGGGCCAAATTGATTTCCAAATTGGTTATACCATTTTACATTCCCACCAGCAGTGTAGAAGAGTCGCAGCCTCCTCAAAACCTCCCCAACCTTTATTCTTTTGTGTTTATTGAATGAATGCAACCCATTGGAGTCAGATAGTATCTTGTTGCAGTTTGAACGGATTTTTCTAGTGACTAATGATCGTGAGCATTTCTTCATGTATCTGTCAGCATTCTAGATGTCTTCTTCGGTGAAGTGTCTGTTCATATTCTTTGCCCATTTTTTAAGTGGCCTATTTGTATTTTTCTTGTAGAAATTTTGTAGTATCTGATAGTATATGGAAATTAGATGCCGCTCTGATTCCAGGTAGCCATAAATTCTTGCCCAGTCTGTAGAAAGTACTTTTACTCTTTTGGTGAAGTCTTTGAATGGACAAAGTTTTTGATTTTTAGGAGTTCCCAGTTATCTATTCTCTCTTCTGGTGTTAATGCATTGTTAGTAATGTTTTGTAGCCTGTTTATGCTGTGTATTAGGACTTTCAGTGTTGTGCCTAATTTTTCTTACATCGTCTTTATTGCTTTAGATTTGATATTAAGGTCTTTGATCCATTTTGAGTTAGTTTTTGTGCATGGTGTGAGACATGGGTCATTTCATTTTTGTTTGCATGTGGATATACAGTTATGCCAACAGCGTTTGTTAAAGAGACTGGCTGTTCCCAGTTTACAGACTTTGAGTCTTTTTCAAATACCAGCTGCTCATAGGTAGATGATGATACACCTGGATTCTCAGTTCTATTCCATCAGTCTATGTATATACAGTACCAGGTTGTTTGGACTACCGTGGTAGTCTAATAGGTTCTAATGTCAGGTAGGGTGAAGCTTTCCACTTTGTTCTTTTTTGGTAATGCGTTACTTAATTGGGACTTCTCTTTCCTTGTGAAGTTGGTGCTTTGATTCTCCATCTCATTAAAAAATGTAGTTGGAATTTGTATTGGGATTGCATTGTATCTCTTTTGGTTTCTTGCAGTAGTCTTGTAATGTTCTTTGTATACAAAGACTGCCATTTAAGTTTGCAAAGTCTTCCTAGAAAAAGTGCTACAAACCTCATTGCCAAATATCACTGTAGTCAGCTTTGAAGTACTCCTCTTGGGAAGCTATGCACCGATGCTGGCACCTAGTCCACCCTTAAAAGGAGTGTCTTATGGTGGGTTTTCTAGGGAAGCAAAACCAGTAACACGTGTATGTACAAGGAAAGGTTTATATAAATAAAGTACAAGTAAAGGTATATACATATATAAAGGAAACAGCTCACACAGTTGCAGAAGTTGAACATCCCAAATCCTGGCACAAGCCTCACGTGGCCATGGAGCTCAGCAGGTCAGAAATCAGAGTTCTAGATCGCCAGTTGTGTAGGTTGGCAAATCCCAAGCTGGCAGCAAGACAGAGCTGCAGAGGATGCCGAACCCAGGATTGGCAGGTCAGGGAACAGGACTCTCAAGCACGGGCTGTTGCCGAGGCCCATCACCCACACAAGCCCCTGTAGCAAAGCTACACGCCTATGTGATGGCGAGTGGAGGCATCTCACCCTTGGCATATTTTTGGCTGTACTCTCCCTAATAATATTTTGCATCCTAATTAAACCTTTCTCAAAAGTACCCTCTCATCTCTCGGCACAAGGATTAAGGAAGATGCCTTCTAAGAGGGCTTTACAATCCCCTGGGCTTATGAAATAATGTTGAGGAAACCTGAGCAGGAGTTCCTAGAGAAAAGAGCTTGGAGGAAAGAATCCCAACACAGCACCCCCAGCCCGGGAACGCCGAGGCCAGCCCGCCCCGCTAGCTTCCCCCAACTGCACATCCCCCTCCACATGTGAAATTCAAGATTGCAGGAAGGCCCTGGGAAGCTTCCCAGGGACGACCCCCCCACAACCCTTAGATATAGACATCCCACTCCCTGCATCAGGAAGATAGATAGGCTCCCAAGTTTATTATAATTGGTATGACAAATGGGCAAATACTAAAGAAATATCCTTCTTAGAATAGCTTAAGAGAGGCATAGGGTGGGGGACAGTACGTGCTTACTGTCCCCACAGGAAGAGATAAAATAAGAACAAAGAAGGAACAAATAGAGACAGCCGGATAATAACCTTTAGGTGAGTCTACCCCTCTTCCTGCACCTTTAACCTCGAGGCATAGATAGAGCTGATTGAGCTCAAGGCATAGCTTTGTTTTCACTGCTGATTATAATCACAATATACTTGTCTCGGGCCATTACCTAGAAGGCCCTAATGATTAACATGAAAAAAAGACCACAGGGTATTAGTTCCTTACTAGCCAACAGCTTATGTGGTCAAAGAGCAGGATGAAATCACGTCACCTCATTGATTGTATAAAAAATAAAGAAAGACAGGCCTTAACAGGCTGCTGACTTCCAGATTCCTGGTTGTCTGAGTCTGTTTCCTTCGCCGATGCCACCCATCCCTTCATGATCACAGACCCTGTCGAAGCTGGCCCCCAGCAGGCTGTAAGGGTTGGTGAATCCAACAGCTGCTAGTTCAAGTCCAGGAATCAGATGCCAGAAGAGAACAGGAGCCGCTGGCTACATGAGTAGATCAGCAGTAGGTGGTGGAAAGTGGAGAGAAGAGAGCTGAGGGGTGGGAAGCGACCACAGGCCCCACTCTGCTACTTAATACAGCAGCCAAACATGGAGTAGCCAAGTTGACATAATCCTAACCACCACAGCAGTTTTGAAACTTTTTCTGGAATGGCTATCAGAGCTGTCATCATATTACCCTTTATGTCCTGAATGTTACCAAAAGGCCCTCCTTTCAATATTTCCATTATCTTCAGGTAAAGAAAAAAGTCATTGGGGGTCAGATCAGGTGAGTAGGGAGGGTGTTCCAATACAATTATTTGTTTACTGACTAAAAACTCTCTACAGACAACTATAAAATTAAGTTTGTGAACTTGCCACCATGCCACCATGTGGAGTGGCCATTCCAGAAAGAGTTCCACAATTGCTTTGAAGGGTGCACTGGGCATTGGCATTGGTGCATAGCTTCTGAAGGGGAGTACTTCGACGGTAACTCTGGTGATATTCAGCAATGAGGTATGTAGCACTTAGAACAATTAAGTCCCTCATGTCTCTGGTTAGATTTATTCCTAAGTATTTTATCTTCTTGGGAGTTATTGTAAATGGTATTGATTTGGTGATTTCCTGTTTGATGTTCTCTTTGTGTCAAGGAATCCAACTTATTTTTGTATGTTCATCTGGTATCCTGGAAACCCTGGTGGCATAGTGGTTAAGTACTACATGTGCAGACCCAAAGGTGAGCAATTCAAATCCACCAGATGCTCCTTGGAAACTCTGTAGGGCAGTTCTCTTCTGTCTTAAGGATTGCTATGAGTCAGAACTGACTCAACAGCAATGGTTTTTATCTGGTATCCTGATTGTCATGGATTGAAGTGTTTCCTCCAAAAAATATGTGTAGCTGTGTGGCTGGGGCATGATTTTCAATGTTTTATGATTGTCCTCCGTTTTGTGATTTTCATATGTTGTATGTTAAAGGATTACAGCGGGACTGTAAATCTCCTTATAAGATCACCTCCCTGCTACACTGTAAAGGGAGTTTCTCTGGAGTGTGTCTTGACCCACCCTTAATCCTTTCATCCTACAAGAGATAAAAGGAAAGGGAAGCAAGCCAAGAATTGGGAACCTCACACCATCAAGAAAGCAGCACTAGGAGAAGATCATATCCTTCAGACCTGAAGTTCCTGTGCCAAGATGCTTCCTGGACAAAGACTGATGCAATACCAGACTTTCCTGCAGAGCCAACAAGAGGGAAAGCCTTCCCCTGGAATGGATATTCTGAATTTGGACTTGTAGCCTACCAGACTGTGTAAGAATAAACTTTCCTCTGTTAAAGCCATCCACTATGTAGCATTTCTATTAGAGTAGCACTAGCTGACTAAAACACTGATTCTTTCCTGAGCAATTCTACTAGTTCCAGTAGATTTTTTTTGTGTGTGTGGATTCTTTAGAGTTTTTCTGTGTATTAGATAGTATCATCTGCAAGTAGAGCTACTTTCACTTATTCCACACCAATTTCAATGCCCTTTATTTCTTAGTCTTGCCCAGTTGCCCTCTCTAGAGACTCCAGGACAATGTTGAATAAGTGGTAACAACGGGCATCCTTATCTGGTTCCTGTTTTCAAGGGGAATGCTTTTAGACTGTCTCCATTTAGGATGATGTACGCTGTTGGCTTTACATAGATACCCCTTATTATGTCAAGAAACTTCACTTCTCTGCTTATTTTGCTGAGCGTTTTTACATGAATTGTTGCTGGATCTTGTCAAATGCCTTTTGTGTGTATCAGTTGATTAAATCAAGTGGTTCTTGTCTTGTTTTATCTATGTGGTTGATTACATTAATTGTTTGTCTAATTTTGAACTGTCCCTGCTTTCTGATGTGAATCCCACTTGGTCATGGTGAATTATTATTTTTTTTTTGATATGTTATATAGCTCTATTGGCTAGAATTTGTTGAGGATTTTTTGCATCTAAGTTCATGAGAGATACTGATCTGTAATTTTGCTTTTTTGCATAGCCTTAACATGGATTTGGTATTGGGGTTATTTAGAGTACTCCATCCTTTTCCATGCTCTGAAATATCTTTACAGAAAAGTTTGGTACATTTCCCCAGTGAAGCCATCAGGACCAGGGTTTTTATCTAGTTTTTAAAACATTTTATTGTGCTTTAAGTGCAAGTTTATCATCCAAATCAATTTGCTGTATAAAACTTCATGCACACATGGCTATGTAACTGACTGCTTTTACCTCATCGCCCCTCCCCCATGACAATACGCTTCTCCTTTCCACCCTGTTCTTTCCACATCCATTTAACCAACACGTGTCACCCTCCACCCTCTCATCTTGCCTCTGGACAAGAGCTATTTAGACAACCTCATGTATACATTTAAGCCAAGAGGCAAATTCTTTGCCAGGATCACTCTGTGTTTATCGCCCAGTTCAATCTTTTAAGTGTTGTCTTTGGTACTGGTTTCAGCTCTGGGCTAACAGAGGGTCTGGGGGCCATGTCCTCAGAAGAGTCTCCGGTCTGACAACAGACCATCAGGTTCGGTCTTTTTTTTTTTTTTTCATGGAGCCCTAGTCCTGCACACACATTTTTGTCCCACAAAATCAGGGACTTTATGCTGTGTTCTGTCAAGGCAGTCATTGGTGGTGGCCAGGTACCATCTAGTTCTTCCAGTCTCATGCTGATGTGGATCACAGGGTGTCTGGATCATAGGGTACCTTCTATCTACTGGGCTTGTATTTTCCTCATATCTTTGATATCTGTCATTCTTCTGTGCTCAAGATGGATTCAGAAATTGATGATACTTAGATGAGGGCCAGGGTTTTTTTTCCTTGGGAGTTTTTTAATCACCTTTTCAATCTCTTCTTTTGTGATGAGTTTATTTAGTTTTTCTACTTCTATTTTCATTAGTTTAGGTAGGTAGTGTGACCATTTCCTCCAGGTTTTAAAATTCATTAGAGTATAATTTTTTGTTGTATTCTGTTATGCTTCTTTTAATTTCAGTTCGTCTGTTGCAATATAGCTCATTTTATTTCTTATTCCAGTTATTTGCTTCCTTTCCTGTTATTCTTCCTTCAGGTTGGCCAATGGTTTATTAGTTTTGTTGATCATTTCAAAACAAACAGCTTTTGGTCTTGTTAACCCTTTCAATCATTTTTCTACTCATTTAGTTCTGTTCTAATTTTTATTTGTTTTCCTCTGATGCTGACCTCCTCCTACTTGTTCAAGTTGTAGGGCTAATGCTTTGATTTGGGTCCTTTCTTCTTTTTGGATGTGTGCATTTATTGAGATAAACTGACCACTGAGCTTGGTTTTTGCTGCGTCCTACAGGTTCTGGAAGTTTTCATTCTCATTTGATTTTTAATTGCATCCTTGATATCTTCTATAAATCAGCAGTTTTTGAGTAAGATGTTGTTTAGTTTTCATGTGTTTGATTTTTTTCTTCCTTCCTTTTTCTGTTATTGATTTCTACTTTTAAGGCTTTATGGTCTGAAAAGATGCTTTGAAATATTTCAATATTTTTATTTTTTAAGAATCGACTTTTGGCCTAATATGTAGTCTATTTTAGAGAATGTTCCATGTGCATTGCAAAAGAAAGTATACTTGCCTGCCATTGGTTGGACTGTTTTGCATATATCTGTGAGATTAAGTTGATTGATCATGGCATTTAGATCTTTTGTGTCTTTATTGAGCTTTTTTCCTGCATATTCTGTCCTTCACTGATAGTGGTGTATTGAAGTCTTCTACTGTTTTTCCAGAGTTGTCTATTTCTGTTTTCATTACAGTTACAGTTTGATTTACATATTTTGAAACACTGTCATTGGGTGCATGGATATTTAATATGGTTATGTCCTCTTGGAGCAGTGATCTATAAACATTATATAGTGTCCTTCCTTATCCAATGTGATGGATTTTAGTTTAAAATCTCTTTTATTAGTGATTAATAGTGCCACTCCTGTTCTTTTTCTATTTTTTCTATCCTGAGCTTTGTTTTGTTTGTGTCTTTAAGTCTAAAGTGTGTCACCTGTAAGCAGAATACATGTGTTTTGTTTTTTTTTAATCCAACCTGCCACTCTGCATCTATTTATTGGTGAATTTAATCTTTTTACATGCAGCATGATTATTGAGAAGTATGAGCTTAGCACCGTCATTTTTGTGTCTGTTTTTGTGTGTTGTAGACAATACCTTTGTTCCACTTAATTTTCTGTGCTGACTATTTTTTCTTCATGTGTTTTTTCATCTTTTTCAATGTCAGTGGCTTTGTATTTGCTGAGACTCCAGTTCTTCTTGCTTTTCATTTTGATTAGCAGTACTGATAGTTTTTCTTTGTGATTACCTGGTATTTATCTCTATTTTTCTGAATTTTAAACCAGTCTTTACTTTCTTTAGATTGTCTTGACTTCCGCTCAATATAAGATATATGATCACATTTTAAATCTCTCTTTTTTTAATGTTTACATAATGACATTTCTGTTTCCCTATTTTCAGTGTTTTGCCTTTGATTTATTTTTGTGATTTCCCTATTTGTGTTGATATCTAGTTACTCTGCTTTGTACTCCAGTCTTGACTTGTTACCTGATGTTATTGATTTTTTATTCAAAGGACACTTTTGAGTATTTCTTGTAATTTTGGTTTGGTTTTTGCAAATTCTCTAAATTTCTGTTTGTCTGGAAACATCCTGTTTCACCATCATGCTTGAGAGACAATTTTGCTAGACATAATAATTCTTGGGTGGCAGTTATATTCATTCATGTCTTTGTATATGTTATTCCATTTTCTTTTTGCCTGCGTGTTTTCTACTGAGTTGTCTCAGCAAAATGAATGACTTTTGGCTTATTGACTCTCCTTTGTAGGCTATTTTTCATTTATCCCTATCTACTTTTAAAACTGTTTCCTTATCTTCATTTTTGTCTATTTTGATTATAATATCCCCATGAGTGGGATCAGACTCGACAGCACTTGGCGATTGTCTTACGTTTAGGATCTACTTTGAGTGTAGTTCAATGAGCTCCTTGTATAGATATCTCTTCATCTTTCATGGTATCAAGGAAGTTTTCTGTCAACAAATCTTCTACAATTATCTCTGCATTTTCTGTCCCCTCCACATACATGTTTTGGTACTCCAGTCACTTGTAGATCATTCATATTGATACCAAGCTGTCTTAGGCTAAGTTCTATAGGGAAAGAAAACCAGTAACACATATGACATATGATATGTATAGAGAAAGATTTATGTAAAGGAAACAACTCTTGCAATTATAGAAGCTGAAGTGTCCCAAATCCTGGATCTGAGTACAAGCCTCACGTAGCTTCAGAAGCTTGTAACCCCAAAGTCAGAAGGTCAGAGATTAGAGTTACAGATCACAGGTTGTGTAGGTCATTGAATCCCAAGATGTCAGGTAAGACTGAGAGGTTTCTACTGATTCATGGAGCTACAGGGGCTGGCTAACCCAGGACTGGCAGTTCATGGAACAGAACCCTTATTCAGAGGCTGTAAGGATTGATAAATCTCAAGAGCTGCTAGTTCAAGTCCCCCAAACTGAACCAAACATAAGAAAACAGAGAGCAGGAGCTACTGGCAATGTAAGCAGATGGAAATAGGCTGATGTGGGAGGCGGGGAGATGAAGACTGAGTGTGAGTGGTAATCCATCAGAGGCCCCACCCCCATCACTTCATACAGCTGCCAAAACATTGGTCCAGCTAAGGTGACACACTGTTTTCACCATCACACCAAACCAAAAACCAAACCCAATGCCTTCAAATCAATTCTGACCCACAGTGACCCTACAGACAAATTATAACTGCCCCATAGAGTTTCCAAAGAGCACCTGGAAGATTTGAACTGCTGACCTTCTGGTTAGCAGCCATAGTGCTTAACTACTATGCCAGCAGGGTTTCCCGTTGATAGAGTGTCACATAAGACTTAGTTTTCCTTGTTTTGTTTTTAAATTCCTTTATGTAATTTTACCTCAAATATGTTGATGTCAGGTGTTTTACCTTTGATTTCACTAATTTGGCTTTTCATTGTCTCAGCTCTGCTCTCTTGACTTTCTCTTGAGTTGTCTAATTCTTTAATTTTAGTATTAGTTTTCTGAATTTCCAATTCTCACCACTATCTGCTTTCTCTATTCAATTTGTCATTATTCTCTGCTGCATTTTTCCTCAGCACCTTCCTGATCTCTTGAAGAGTTCTAAGTATTAATCTTTTATATTCTATCTCTGATAATTCTGTGAAATTCTCTTCTTCTGGAAAATCTGATTCTTTGTTTTATGAGCTTCCTGAAGTGATAATGGTATGACTCTTTAAGTGATTTGAAAGTGTGTTGTCTCCAAGCTATCAGTAATTCAGTAAGCTTTATTTATTTATTTTATGTGTGCCTACTGTGCTTGAGCTTCTTGTTTAATTTGTTTTGAAATGTCTAAATAGGCTGGTCATGTGTGATAGTTTATTTACTATTGTATTTGAAATTGTAATGTCCTGTCACCAGGTGATTAGAGCTCTTACTAGACATGCAAGCCTAAGAGTCCATTTACTTGTCTTGTATGGATGCAGTCAGCTGTGCAGGTAGTCAGTCACCATGGAGGCTCTTGCTTTCTGTCCTAGATGGGCAGGGTAATTAGTTCACACATGGGAATCTGTCTGCAGTTGCTGAGAAAGGCAGTGGACTAACAGCATTCCTGTAGGTCTTTAAGGATGGTCTGTCCCCTTATGTCTGAATCTAGGTGAAGGAACAGTTTCTACTTTGAATTTCTAGTTTGGGGAAGTTGGCCGATTTTCTCCTCCTCTTCTTTCCATTGCTTATTAAATTGTTCCTTTCTTGAGTTTCAGAAAATGGCTCAGGGTGGGATTAGGAATCATCCTATTTCCACCTCAGTTAAAGGTGATAGACTTCTGAGCTGGGTGCATTGCAGAGAAGCATTGAGGGAAGGGAGAGGTTTATCACAAAGGAAAGATTTAGATCCACACTTGGTTACATGCAAACACTTAAGATTTTTATGATCTAGTGAAGTTTTTCACTGAGTCTGGTGGTGCAAGTAGATTCTCTGGTCAGTTTCTCCTGCTGAAGAACATACCCTCTGACCACTACCACTGCATTCACCTCACTGCCCATAGCAGTTTCCTGGTGGGTGAGGTATGGTGAATCATATGTAATTTTGGAGCTTCTCTCCCTGTTACTCAGTCTGATCTCTCAACTGTCACTTTCATGTTCAGGGCATCTAGCCAAGAGCACATCATATATAATGGATTCATTTGTTCTTTTGGATCCTTGTTTTTAGAGGGACCACAAAAGTGTGTAACTACTCCTCCATCTTGGCTCCACCCCCTTGTGGCCCACTTTTCAAAATCTTATTTTATAGTTTCAGTTTCAGAATAGAGTACAAAACCCAAAACCAAACCCAAGAGGTGGGGCCAAAATGGCAGACTAGACACACATCTCCTCAATTCCCTCTTGAGAACTAAGGCCTGGAATGGTAATTGAATGAAGCACTGATGAGTTGCAGACAGAAAACTTCTCTAAAATTACAAAACAAGAGAACATAGATCTCCAAGATGTGCATCAAACATGACAAAAAAAAGATGCAAAAAAAAGACACAAAGGCATATTATAATCAAGCATAATAAAATGAAGCATAAACAGAGTCTCTTAAAGGCAGTGAGGATCAAAGTAAAGGGAATATTCAGAGGTAAACCCTGTAGGCTTTTGTCTAACTTCTCAGAAGAAACAATGTTGGCAAGGAGGTAGTGGGATGACACATTCAAAGCCTTGAAGGACAAAAACTTCCAAACAAGAAATACATATCCTGAAAAATTGTTTCTGAAACATAAAGATGAAATTAAGATATTTGCAGATAAATAGAATCTTAGAGACTTTGTAAAAACAAAACCCAAACTAGAAGAAATACTGAAAGAAGCTCTTTGCTTAGAAAAACAAAACCATTAAGTATATGCTTAACGAGGCAACACAGGACACAGCATCCAGAAACCTATTCAGTTAGGGAAGTCACAAAACTCAATCAAAGCTACAATATTAAAAGAAGGAAACTAGTGAATATATCACAAAAGCTATGACCATCACACTAAAAAGAGGGATGCAGTACAGTAGTTTTAGTCCTTTCAGATGGAGAGGAAGGTAAAAAGATAGGTAGAAGTTAAAATTGGGTTTAACCTTAGAATATTAAGGGGGATTATAAGGGTAGCCACAAAGCACAATAACAATGCAATACATCAAAACAGGAAATGTAATACAGAAGTCTCAAAAAACACAAAACCAACGCTGAAAAAGATGAAACATCGACCCATAAAGAACGACTCAGAACAGAATACTAAGAGCAACAGAGAAAACGTCAACACAGAAATAAAGGCATCAAAATGGCAACACTAAACACACACCTATCAATACTTACACTAAATGCAAAGGGACTGAGTGCTCTAATAAAGAGACAGTGGGTGATGTTATGGATCAAAAGACACAGCCCGTCTATATGTTGCTTACAAGAAACACACTTTAGATTTAAAGATACAAACTGAAAATCAAAGGATGGCAAGCCAACAGCATACGAAGAAGAGCAGGAATGGCAATACTAATCTCAGATAAAATAGACTTTAATGTAAGACCCATCGTCCTGGACAAGGATGGTCACTATTCATTGCTGAAAGGTTGAAAAAAAGCAGCCAAAGCCAAGTGCTGTGGAGTCAGATCCGACAAGATGTAACAATATTCAATACTTATGCACCCAATACCAGAGCATCTAATACATCAAAAAAACACTGACCACACTGAATAATGAAATAGATCACTCCACAGCAATAGTTGGAGACTTCAACACTCCACTTTCAGTAATGGACACAAGATCCATAAAAAATCTTGGCAAAGACCCAGAAGATTATACTCTGACAATTAACCAACTAGACCTCATCAACATATACAGAACTTTTTATGTGTCAACAATAACTACACCTTCTTATCCAATGCACATGGAACATTTTCCAGAATAGAAAATGTCTTAAGACATAAAGCAAGTCTCAACAAAATCCAAACCATTGAATTATTGCAAAGCATTTTCTGAGACCATAAAGCCATTAAAGTTAAAATCAATAGCAGAAAAAACATAGAGATTTGAATTCATGAAAACTCAACAATACCTTGCTGAATAATCCATGGGTTAAGGAAGAAATCAAGGATGAAATAAAGAGATTTATTGAATCGAATGAGAATGCAAACACATTCTACGAGAATCTAAGGGGTACAGCCAAAGGAGTACTCAGAGGTTAGTTTATCTCTATAAATGCACACATCCGGAAGAAAGAATCCAAACCAAAGAATTGACCCTACAGCTTAGAGAAGTAGAAAGAGAGCAACAGAGGAACCCCTCAGTCACCAGAAGAAAACAGATCACAAAGATTAGAGCAGAAATAAATGAATTACAGAATAGAAGAACAACTGAAAAAATTAACAAAACCAAAAGCTCGTTCTCTGAAAAGATCAGCATTGGCTAAACTCACAAAAGAAAAACAGGAGAGGAAACAAATAACCTGAAGAGGAAATGAGATGGGAGACTGAACTGAAATCAAAAGACTCATAAGAGAGTTCTGTGAAAGACTATAACAGATTTGAAAAACTAGAGGAAATGGACAAATCCATAGATTCATATCACCTACCAAAACTATCACAAGGAGAAGTAGAACAACTTAATAAACCCATCACAAAGAAAGAGATTGAAAAGTCACCAAAAAACTACCAAACCAAAAAAGTCCTGACCCAGATGGCTTCTCCGGAGAATTCTAGCAAACTTTTAGAGAAGAGTTAACTCCAGTGCTACTGAGACTATTTCACAATATAGAAAGGGATGGAACACTCCTACGCACATTCTATAAGGCTAGCATAATACTGATACCAAAACCAGAGAAAGATGTCACACTAAAAGAAAATTACAATCAGTATCCCTCATGAATCTAGATGCAAAAATCTTTAACAAAATCCTTGCCAATAGAATTCACAACATATAAAAAAATAATAATTTCATCATGACCAAATTGGATTCATACCAGGGAAGCAAGGCTGGTTCAACACCAGAAAATCAATTAATGTAATCAACCACATAAATAACACAAAAGAAAAGAATCACCTGATTTTGCCAATTGATGTAGAAAAGGCGTTTGACAAAATTCAACACCAATTCATGCTAACAACTCTTGGCAAAACAGGAATAGAGGGGAAATCCTTCAATGCAATAAGGGACATCTATGTAAAGCCAACTGCCTACAGGGTCCAGAATAGAGTGAGGCTGAAAGAGTTCCTCCTGAGAACAGGAACTAGACAAGGATGCCCACATTCACAACTTCTATTCAACATTATACTGAAATTTCTAGCCAGAGCAACTGGACAAGACAAAGAAATAAAAGGCATCTTCATTGGCAAAGAAGAAGTAAAAATCTCCTATTTGCAGATATGATTGTATATGTAGAGAACCCTAAAAAATCCATGAGTAAACTACTCAAACTAATTGAAGAGTACAGCGAAGTATCAGAATATAAAATAGACATAAGTAATTCAGTAGGATTCTTTTATACCAACAAAGAGATGATCAAAGAATTCACTAAATCAGTACCATTTACTATAGCCCCTAAGAAGATAAAGTACTTGGTAATAAATTTAACCAGAGAAATAAGAGACCCATACAAAGGAAACTACAAGACCTTACTGCAAGAAACCAAGAGAGACTTACATAAAAGGAGAAACTGACCCTGCTCACGGATAGGAAGACTTAACATTCTGAAAATATCTGTTTTACCCAAAAGCAATCTACATATACAATGCAATCCCAATACCAATTCCAATGTCAGTTTTTAATGATATGGAGAAACAAATAACTAAATTTGTTTGGAAAGGGGAGAAACCCTGGATAAGCCAGAGGAGGAGCACAGTGGGAGGGCTCATACTACCTGACCTTAGAACCTATTACACTGCCACAGTAGTCAAAACTGCCTGGTACTGGTACAGAAAGGAACATATAGACCAATGGAAGAGACTTGAGACCCCAGAGATGCCACAATCCTCTTATGAACAACTAATGTTTCACAAAGGCCCTAAGATTGAAAACTGGGGTAAAAGCAGTCTCTTAAATGGTGCTGGCAAAATTGGATATCCATCTGCAAAAAATTGAAACAAGACCTGTACTTTCGCACTTTACACAAACACTAACTTAAATTGGATTAAAGACCTAAATACCAAACTTAAGTGATAAAGATCATGCAAGAAATATTAAGGTTAACAATGGATTTTTAATACACAGCCTAGACAAATTTTATCACCTGACAAAGCACAATCAATAGTAGAGAAAATAAATAAATGAGAATTAGTAAGAATCAAGCACTTTTGCTCATCCAAAGACTTTATCAAAGGAATTAAAAGACTGCCTACAGAATGGGAAAAAATATTTGGCAACTATATGTTGACTGACTGACATCTGATCTCTGTAATCTACAAGGTACTGCAAAACAAGAAAAAGGTAAATAACCCAATTAAGTGATGGGCAAAGGAGACGGACAGACATTTCATCAAAGAGAACATCCCAGCAGGCAAATGAGACATGAGGAAATGCTCATGATCACTAGCTATCAGAGAAATCCAAATGAAAACTACAATGAGATACTATCTCACCCCAACAAGGTTGGCCATGATCCAAAAAACACAAAACAACAAATGCTGGAGAGGCTGTGGAGAGAATGCAATGGTCCTACACTGCTGGTGGGATTGCAAGATGGTACAATCTCTTTGGAAAGTATTTTGGTGCTTCCTTGAAAAGCTGAAAGTAGATTTACCATTTGACCTAGTAGTCCCACTGCTTGGAATATATCCTACAGAAACAAAGGCCGTCACATGAACAGATACATGCACACGAATGTTCACTGAAGCACAATCCACAACAACTAAAAGATGGAAGCAATCCATATGCACAACAGATGAATGGATAAACAAACAATTATACATATACTCAGTGGAACACTTCTCAATTATAAAGAACAATGATGATTTTAGAAAGCATCTCATAACCTGGTTTCAATTGGAAACCATTATGCTGAGTGAAATCAATTAGCAGCAAAGAGATGAATAATGCATGAGTCCCCCACTATAAGGACTTGAAAATAGACTTATGTAAAGAAGAAAAGACTCTTTGATGGCTGAAAATGCAGAAAGGGAGGGAAGGGGGTGGTCACAGATTAGATAGTTCGTAGAAATTTGGTTGGGTGAAAGTAGTGACAGCACACAGTAGAAAGAAGATCAACTTAACTGTTACTTCAATATACACTGAAAACTTTTAATCTTAACCCAATGTTGCAAAGATAGAATAGCAAGGGTAGGTTCTGGGGACCATACTCTCAGGGGACATAGAGGCCTATTGGCACAACTAGCCTATTGCTAAGAGAGTTTTCTGCACCCCATATTGGTGAGCAGTGTCTGGGGTCTTAAAAGCTAGCAAGCTTCCACCTGAGGTATATCAAATGGTCCCAACTCACCCAGAACAGACGATTACCAAGGACAACAAAGACATGAGGGAAAAAGAGCCCAGGAGACAGAAGGACCCATGGGAATGGGTAACTGTATCAACATGTGACCAGAAGAACCAGATGGTGGCTGGCCACCACCAAAGACAGCCATGATGGGGTACACAATGTTGAGTCCCATTGGCAATACCATAAAAAGAGGGATCCATCTCAAGACCTCCACTAAAAGACTGCAAGTGATGGTCTGAAGCCCTGGATGCTCTCCCAGGAGCATGGCCTCTAGACCTGCTGGTACCCCTGACCAGAAAACATTACTCAGGTCAACTCTTCGGACAGGAATGAACTGGACTTGGGGGCACCATGTAACCACATGGTGTGTGTATTTTATGGTTCTATGCATTTATAGTATGCTGTCTTACTGGTCTCTTACTAAGAGAGAGAGGAAAGGGTGGGAGGAGGAGACAGGAGATTGTTAAGAGGATATGACTTATACAGAACATAATGGAGGGGTGTGCCGTCATTGGGCAAGGAGAGCAGAAGGAGCTACAGATAGGCAGGCATACAAATTTAATCTGGATTTTATACTTTCACTTAATCGCAATAAAATAAAAAAAAAGTGCTGTCAAGTGAATTCCAACTCATGATGACCCTGTAAGATGGAATAGACCCGTCCCATATGGTTTTCAAGAAGCATCTGTTGGTTTTAAACTGCCGATTTGAGGGTGGTAGGTGTAGCACTTAACCACTCCACCACCAAAGTTCCACTTTAAATATTTTCTTTACTATTTTTTTTTATAGAATAAATGCACACACTCCATTAGTATTACTTAGTATCAGTCCTATTATTTAACAACTATTTCATTGTCTTAGTCCTGTAGTGCTTCTGTAACAGAAATACTACAAGTGGATGACTTGAACGAACCGAAGTTCATTATCCCACAGCCTAGTTGTGTAGAAGTCAAAATTCAGGGTTCCAGCTCTGGGGAAGGCTTTCTCTGTCAGTTCCTGATGAAGGTTCTTGTCTTCAGTCTTCCCCTGGACTAGAACCTTCTGTGCACAGGAACCCTAGGCCCAAAGAACACATTTTGCTCCCAGCACTGCTTTCTTGGTAGTATGAGATCCCCCTCTCTCTCTGCTTACTTCTGTCTTTTATATCTCAAAAGAGATTGGCTTAAGACACAAACTAATCTTGTAGATCTCATCAATACAACTACACTTAATGCATCTCATTCACAGTAACAAGATTTAGAACACATAGGAAAATCATGTCAGATGATAAAATGGTGGAAAGTCACATAATTCTGGGAGTCATGGATGAGCCAAATAAATGCACATATTTTTTGATATAAAATTCCACTGATGACATTCCAGTCTTTGGCCTCCCGAAATTCATGTCCTTTCCATATGCAAAATATATTAACCTTACTATATCATAGCCAAAGTGTTAAAGCAACTCCAGTTCCAAAACCCGGAAATATCTCTTCATCTGTGAAATCTAGAAAACCAATTATTTGTTTCCATAGTACAATTGTGCAACAGGAAAAACCTAGACATTATCATTAGAAATGGGAGAAATTGGAGGGAAAGAAGGGATGATAGGTACCAAACAAGTAGCAGAATATATTACATTTACCCTCAAGGCTTGAAATAGTCCTTTGTTTTTTGAGACCATTTACACAATGGCCCTGTCCTCTAGAATCTAGGTATTGACTACAGTCTCTGCATTCTAAGTGGAGGCACCTCTGCCCTGAGCTTCTGTTCTACCTTCCAGGCCTACTGGAATGGCAACTCTGCTCTCTAGGCTTTAGGTACACCATTTTCCTAGTCCATCTGAATGGTTACTCCACCCTTAGAAACACCAGAAGCCATAGCTCCACCCTTTGAAACCCCAGAAGTCATGGCCATACTTTTTGAGATCAAGGCAGCTCTGCTTACTGTGTTCCTTGTCTTTCATCTTCTGCTTTCCAGTTTCTTGGCCTCTTGGCCCTCTTTCCCTCTCAGCACAAGTCTTCCCTGCTTTGGCAAGTGTTACAAAGCTCTGCAGCTCCATTGATAAGTGCCTGGAGGCACCCCACTCTGCAAGTAAACTTCATCTGGAAGGCACTCAGCTCTCTTGCTCTGTGGTTTGGCAAGCTTAGCTCCTCTAATAAGTGCCCAGGAGCACTTCACTTTGCCAGGAAGCCTCCTGTGCACAGGCAATCTGTTTTCTCACTCCATAGGTCATCTCCAGCACCATTTGCTGCTTGTCTCCTGGCTCTATTGCTGCTGGTTCTCTGCTGCTGCTTCTTGTAGTCTGCACTATCTCCAGTGTAACAGCTCTCCTCACTTCTGAGTTCTCTATTCATTCACAGTTTTGAAACCACTTCCACAGTTTAGGTATCTGCTAGAGTAGCACCTGCTCCCAGTACCAAATTGTCTTGGTCATCTAGTGCTGCTGTAATAGAAATACCACAAGTGGATAGTTTTAACAAACAGAAGTTTCTACTTACAGTTTAGTAGGATACTAAACCAAATTCAGGGCATTGACTCCAGGGGAAAGCTTTCTTTGTAGGCTCTGGATGAATATTTTTGTCATCGATCTCCCTCTTGACTAGGAGATTTGAACCCCAGGTCCAAAGGATGTATTCTCCTGGTGCTACTTTCTTCGTAGTATGAGATTTCCCTGTCTCTCTGCTTACTTCTTCCTTTTAGACTTCGAAAGAAGTTGATTTAAAATACAATCTAATCTTGCAGATGTCATCAGCATTAAGTGCTTCTAATCCATCTCATTAACATCATAGTGATAGGAATTACATCACAAAGGAAAATCACATCAGAAGATGAAATGCTGGGCAATCATACAATACTGGGAATCAGGGACTAGCCAAAGTAATACACATAATTTTGAGGAACATAATTCCATCTGTAACAATGATAAATGATTTATATAAATTGTTGACATGATTTTTATATATACTCAATGATATTTTTTATATACTCAATAGCCAAAAAATGGACTCAAACACCAATGGCCATGAAGATAGCACAGGAACAGGTAACATTTCATTCTGTTATCCATAAGGTCGTCATGACTCAAAGTTGACTTGATGGGAACTAATAACAAGATAATTTATCCCAACCTCTTTATTTCACACAGAAGGCAGTGGTTTCCGCAAGACAGAAAACTGCTTATTTAGAAAGAGTATGCTGTGAGAGAGACACAGAATTGCAACCAGAATCATGCTTATTGTACCAAATGAGATTTGTGATATATTGAGTTGATTCCTATCACTTATAAGTTGTGAAACTATGAGAAAGTTACTTTTCTTTCTCATGCTTCAGTCACAGCTTTTGTAAAATGAAGGCAGTATCTGTCTTTAATATTTATAATATGGATTAAGTTATGCATTGGAGACAAGCACACCAAGACATCAATGAATGTGACTTTTGCCTTCTCATTAAATAGATCATGGTATATTTAGGCCCATTAATATATTTCTTACTTATGATGTTCCTTCAGGAAGAGTCACTGAACATAGAAACACAAAATTCTATAAAAGAGATTTCCTGAGGAGGATTATGGATATTTTGGAACTCTTGATAATAAAGTTTTAGGACCTTAATGCTAATCAATTATTGGTTTCAATGTCTGGAACCACTAATTTAACCTGATACTCTATGCTGCAGAATAACTCAAAGCTAACAGATGTAAAAGGCAAAGATTTAGCAGCTTGATTTTTACCTTTAAGTATTTCCAAGAAAAGCATCTTAAGGAATTTATTTCTATCTCTGTCACCAGCCAAGCCAAGCCAAGCACCAGAGATATAAAAATCATAATTCTATAATACTGTGTAAATGTCTCAATTCAGAAATAAATCATAAAAATGATAACTTAGAGGTTTCTTTCAGAAGACCCCTTAATCTTACTCAACACAACTCAGAAGGAAAGAAAAGATCATGAGCCTGACATGACATAACAAAACTTGCGATGCTCACAGAAAGGTAAAACAGGGTAAGAAGGGGGCCTTGGGAAAATTTATGACAGGCAAAGAAAAAAATAAGGAGCAGAGGTGCTTTGTTTTGTTTTGTTTTTACGTAAAATTTAAGCCTCACACACTCAAGTTGCTTGGTAACACTCACTGTAGCATTGTTTATTTTTTATAAAAAGAAAACCAAGACCTGTCCAACAGTCCATAAATAAATTAATCACAGTGCATTTATAGTCTGGAA
Source organism: Heterohyrax brucei (assembly GCA_028571685.1). Taxonomy (NCBI): domain Eukaryota; kingdom Metazoa; phylum Chordata; class Mammalia; order Hyracoidea; family Procaviidae; genus Heterohyrax; species Heterohyrax brucei. The sequence goes on from CM053166.1 coordinate 60,819,244, forward strand.
TTTGACATAATAGCTAAAAAGAATTATGTCAGTCCTTATACACCTACATAGGAAGAATTCAAACATGTGCTTAAGAAGAAAAGCTGAACTGCTACTCATTTTAAAAGACAAAACAAAAGACAAAAAATATTTCTGTTTTATTTATATTGAAAAACACATTAGTGAATGTTTTGATCAATAGTCTATAGGGAAAATCTGATCAAAGGGAGAAAATGTGGACCGGAATTTCTAATTCTCATGGACGTTCTGGAGCTGCAGAGGGCACATAAACCCTTGAAACTATTGCCCTGACATAATGTTTAAACTTCAAACCAAAAACATCCCCTTAAGTTTTCATAAAATCAAAGAGTAGTTACCTTAACTAGTGCAAAACGTTGACCTGAAGCATCATGCTCTTTTAAGAACAATCTCTGTGGGACCAAAGCGACAGCAACAGCTTGAAAGATTACATACGAACCTTAGGGGGAAATGAATTTATATTAATGGAGTAGGAACAACTCAGAAAATGAGGATGAGAATGGTTGCACAATGCAAAGAATGTGATGAATGTCACCGAACTGTACATGTAGAAACTTAAATTGGTATGTTTTGCTGTGTATATTCTTTATTTTTTTTCTTTTACTGTGATTAAGTAAAAGTATACAATCCAAATGAAACTTGCATGCCTAGCTATCTGCAGCTCCTACTGCTCTCCTTGCCCTGTGACAGCACACTCCTCCTTTTCATTCTGTATGTGTCCTAGCCTCTTAACAATCTCCTGCCCTCTGCTTTAAACCCTCTCTTCTCCCATCTAGAAAGAGACCAGTAGGATAGCCTCCTATAAATGCATAGAACCATAAAGTACAAACACTATATGGTCATATTGTGTCCCTGAGGCCAGTCCATTTTTGTCCAAAAAGTTGACCTCAGTGGTGTTTTCTTGACAGGGGCAGCAGCAGGTCTAGGGGCCACACTCCTAGAGGATCCCTCAGTCTATCAAACCATCAATTGTGGTCTTTTAGTAGAGTTCACAAGGTGTACCCTTCTTTATCTCATGTTGCCACAGGGACTCAATATTGTGTGCCCCATCAAGGCTGTTTTGGTGGTGGCTGGGCACCATCTAGTTCTTCTGGTCATATGTTGATACAGTCACCCATTCACGTGGATTCTTCTGACTCTTGGGATCACTTTTCCCTCATGTCTTTGTCATTCTTGGTGATCATCTGTTCAGGATGAAGGGGGACCATTTGGTGAAACTCAGATGGCAGCTTTCCAGCTTTTAAGACCTAGATACCACTCACTGGTATAGGGTGCAGAAGACTCAGCAACAGTCTAAGAGAGTTTTAGCCACTGGCCACGATGTCCCCCAAGAGGGTGGTCCCCAGAGCCCACCCCTGCTACTCTACCCTTCAGCATTGAGTTCAGATTAGAAGAGTTTTCAGTTTATGTTGAAGTCCAGTTAAGTTGATCTACTTTCTACTATGTGCTGGCACTCCTTCCACCCAACCAAATTTCTTTTACTTTTTTATTCTGATTAAGTGAAAGCATAAAATCTAAATCAATTTTGCATGCTTGCCTATCTACAGCTCCTCTGTTCTCCTTACCCTGTGGCAGCTCAAACTTCGTTCTCATTTTATACTTGTCATATCCTCTTAACAAGCTCCTGCCCCCTCCTCTTCACCCTTTCCTCTCCCATCTAGAAAGAGACCAGCAGGACAGCCTCCTATAAATGTATAGAACCCATCCAACATATTGTCACACTGTGTCCTTGAATCTAGTCTGTTTTTGTCCAAAGAGCTGACCTGAGTAGTGTTTTCTAGACAGGGACAGCAGCAGGTCTAGGGGCCATGCTCCCAGGGGATACCACAAGCTGTCAGATCATCAGTTGTGGTATTTTTATATAGTTCTTGAGCTGCACCTCTCTTTTATTCATGTTGCCACAAGGACTCAACACCGTGTGCTCCTTCGTGGCTGTCTTTGGTGATGACTGGGCACCATCTAGTTCTTCTGGTCACATGCTGATACAGTCTCACGTTTACATGGGTCCTTCTGTCTCCTGGGCTCTTTTTTACATGTGTCTTTGATATTCTCAGTGATCATCTGTTCCGGATGAGCTGAGACCATTTGATGTGCCTCAGATGGCAGCTTGTTAGCTTTTAAGACCCCAAACACCACTCACTAATATGGGGTGCAGAAGACTCTCTTACCAATAGGCTAATTATGCCGATTGACCTCAATATCTCCTGAGATCATGGTTCTCAGACCTATCCCCTGCTGCTCTAACCTTGCAATGTGGGGTTGAGATTAGTAGAGCTTTCAGTTTATGGTGAAGTCCAATTAAGTTGATTTACTTTCTGCTGTGTTCTGTCCCTGCTTTCATCTAACCAAATTTCTGTCAACTCTAATCTACAGCTAACCCTCACCCCCTTCCCTGCCCTTGTAGCCATCAAAGAATCTTTTTTTCTGTACAAAAGTCTGTTTTTAAGTCCTTAAAATAGGGGTCTTATACAATATTTGTTCTTTTGCTGTTGACTGACTTCACTCAGCATAATGTCTTCCAATTGACGTTCACTAAAATCATCATTGCTTTTTATCATTGCAAAGTGTCCCTTTGGGTGCATGTATCTGTTCATGTGACGGCCTTTGCTTCTGTAGGATAAATTCCGAGCAGTGGGATTACAGTATCAAATGGTATATCTGTTACCACTTTTTTAAGTAAGTGACATATTGCTTTCCAAAGAGATTGTACCATTTTGCAATCTCACCAGGAGTGTAGGAGAATTCCAATCTCTCCACAGCATCTCCAGCATTTGTTGTTTTGTGTGTTTTGGACCATGGCCAACCTTGTCGGGGTGAGATAGTATCTCATTGTGGTTTTGATTTGTACTTCTCTGATAGCTAATGAAAGTGAGCATTTCCTCATGTGTCTTTTGGCTGCCTGGATGTCCTCTCTAGTGAAGTCTCTTTGCCCATCACTTAATTGGGACCTTTTTCTTGTTGATACTTTGGAGTACCTTGTAGACTGTGGAGATCAAACATCATTCAACATGTAGTTTCCAAATAATTTTCCCATTCTGTAGGTGGTGTTTTAACTCTTTTGATAAAGTCTTTGGATGAGCAAAAGTATTTGATTCTTAGGAGCTCTCATTTATGCATTTTCTCTTCTGTTGACTATGCTTTGTCAGACTTTGAAGTTCATGTAAGCTGTATATTAAAGTGTCCATTGTTGACCCTTTCTCCCCCTTGCATTATATGTATAATTATGGGTTTGATATTTAGGTCTTTCATCCATTTTGAATTACTTTTTTTTTTTTATTTAACATAACTGAGTGAAAATGTACATTCACATGTAAATTTACATGCCCCCCTACATGCAGCTTCCACTGCTCTCCCTGTCCAGTGACTGCACACTATTCCTCTCTGCTCCATACATGTCTCATCCTCCCAACAGTCTCCTTTCCCCTTCTCTCCGTCCACTCCCCTTCCTCCAGCCAGAGGTCAGCAAGATGATATCCTATAGATGTATAGAACCATAAAGTGCTTCCAACATATGGTTACTCTGCATTGCCAAGTCCATTCCATTCCTGTCCAAAGACCTTTGTTATAATTTATGGGAACGGGCAGCATCAGGGCCGGGGGCTATGCTCTCAGAGGAACCCCAAAACCGCTGGACCATCAATTGAGGTCTTTTAGTGGAGATCTCATGATGCACCTCTTTTTATTCTTGTGTTGCCAGTGAGGCTCCTCTCTGTGAGCTCCGTCATGGCTATCACTGGTGGTGGCCGGGCACCATCCGGTTCTTCCGGTCCCAGGTCGACGTAGGCACCCACTCTTGTGGATCTCTCTGTCTTCTTGGTTGTCTTTACCGCATGTCATTTTGGCCCTCGGTGAGCATCCGTTCCTGCTGAGTTGGGACCGTTTGCTGTGTCCTCGGATGGAAGCTTGGCAGCTTTTAAGACCCCAGACGCCACTCACCAATGTGGGGTGCAGAGAGCTCTCTTAGCAAAACGCTAGTTGTGCCAATTGGCCTGGAATTCGCCTAAGAGCATGGTCCTCCACCCCCCGCCCCAGCTACTCTATCCTTGCAGTATTGAGTTAAGATGGAAGGAGTTCTCAGGTTATGCTGAAGTGCACTTAATGTTGTTCTTGTTCCTAATGTGTGCTGTCACCGCTTTCTCCCAACTAGATTTCTAGTAACTACCTAAACTAAACCCTCCCCCCCTCGCCCTCCCTCCCTCCCTCCCCTCCCTTGCAGCTGTCAAAGAGTCTTTTCTTCTATACACAAGTCTGTTTTTGAGATCTTATCGTAGAGGTCTCATACAGTATTTGTCCTTTTGTCGCTGACTACTCTCACTCAACATAATGTCTTCTAGTTGAAACCAGGTTAGGAGATGTTTCCTGGAATCATCGTTATTCTTTATCATTGCGTAGTGCTCCATTGAGTATATGTACCACAGTTTACCTATCCATTCTTCTATTGTTGGGCATCTGGGTTGACTCCACCTTTTTGCTATTGTGGACTGTGCCGCGATAAACATTCTGGTGCATGTGTCCATTGGTGTGAAAGGCCTTGAATCTGTAGGATATATTCCAAGTAGTGGAATTACTGGGTCAAATGGTATATCAATATCCATTTTTTTAAGGAAGTGCCAAATTGCCTTCCAAAGAGGCTAGAACATTTTGCAACCCCACCAACAGTGTAGGAGGGTTCCACTTTCTCCACAGTCTCTCCAGCATTTGTTGTTTTGTGTTTTTTGGATCATGGTCAATCTTGTTGGGGTGAGATGGTATCTCATTGTTGTCTTGATTTGAATTTCTTTAATAGCTAAAGATCGTGAACATGTCCGCATGTGTTTTTTGGCTGCCTGGATCTCCTCTTTAGTGAAGTATCTGTCCATCTCTTTTGCCCATCGCTTAATTGGATGGTTTATCTTCTTCTTCGTGATATTTTGTAGTATCTTACAGATTATGGAGATCAGGCGTCGATCTGACATAGAGTTGCCAAATATTTTTTCCCACTCTGTGGGTGTTCTTTTAATTCTATTAATAAAGTCTTTGGATGAGCAAAAGTGTTTGATTCTTAATAGTTCCCATTTATCTACTTTCTCTTCTGTTGATTGAGGTTTCTTTGACAGATTTTGGAGTCTGTCCTCATTGTGTATTAAAACTTCCATTGTTGTTCCTACCTTTTCTTGGATGAGCTTTATCGTTTTAGGTTTGATATTTAGGTCTTTTATCCAGTTGGAGTTGGTTTTTGTATAAGGTGTAAGATATGGATTTTGATTCAGTTTATTGCAGATGGATAACCAATTTTGCCAGCACCATTTGTTGAAGATGCTGTTTTTACCCCAGTTTAATGTCTTAGGGCCTTTGTCGAATATCAACTGTTCATAGGCAGATGGTGTCATCTCTGGGGTCTCAATTCTGTTCCATTGATCAGTCTGTCTGTTCTTGTACCAGTACCAGGCTGTTTTGACCACTGTGGCAGTGTAGTATGTTCTAAGGTCGGGTAATGAGAGGCCTCCCAGTGTGTTCTTCTTCTTTAGTAGTACCTTACTTATCCGGGGCTTCTTCCCTTTCGAAACAAAATTGGTGATTTGCTTCTCCATCTCATTAAAAAATGATGCTGGAACTTGTATTGGGATTGCATTATATAAATAAATTGCTTTGGGTAAAATAGACATTTTCACAATGTTAAGTCTTCTATCCATGAGCAGGGTAGGTTTTTCCATTTATCTAAGTCTCTGTTAGTTTCTTGTAGTAAGGGCTTGTAGTTCTCTTTATAAAGGTTTGTTGTTTCTCTGGTTAGATTAATTCCTAGGTACTTTATCTTCTTAGGGGCTATCACAAATGGTATAGATTTGATAATTTCCTCCTTAACAGTCTCGTTGTTGGTATAAAGGAATCCTACTGATTTACTTATGTTTATCTTGTATCCTGAGACTCTGCTGAACTCTTCTATCAGTTTGAGTAACTTACTTACAGATTCCTTGGGGTTCTCTGCATATACAATCATATCATCTGCGAACAGGGAGATTTTAACTTCCTCTTTGCTGATGCAGATGTCCTTTATTTGTTCGTCTTGTCTAATTGCTCTGGCTAGAACTTCTAGCACAATGTTGAATAGGAGAGGTGACAGTGGGCATCCTTGTCTAGTTTCTGATCTCAAGGGAAAGTATTTCAATCTCTCCCCATTCAGGATGATGCGGGCAATTGGCTTTGTATAAATGGTCCTTATTGTGTTGAGGAATTTGCCGTCTATGCCCATTTTGCTAAGAGTTTTTAGCATGAATGGGTGTTGGACTTTATCAAATGCCTTTTCGGCATCAATGGACAAAATCAGGTGATCTTTGTCTTTTGTGTTATTTATGTGGTTAATCACATTAATTGTTTTCCTGATGTTGAACCAGCCTTGCATCCCTGGTATCAATCCCACTTGGTCATGATGGATTATTTTCTTGATATGTTGTTGTATTCTGTTGGCAAGAATTTTGTTGAAGATTTTTGCATCTAAGTTCATGAGTGATATCGGTCTGTAGTTCTCTGTCTTTGTTGGATCTTTCCCTGGCTTAGGTATCAGGGTTATGCTGGCTTCATAGAATGAGTTTGGGAGTACTTCATCCCTTTCTATACTGTGAAATAGTTTCAATAGTATTGGGGATAACTCTTCTCTAAATGCTTGGTAGAATTCTGCCGTGAAGCCATCTGGGCCCGGACTTTTTTGGGGTGGCAGTGTTTTGATGACCTTTTCAATCTCTTCCTTTGTGATGGGTTTATTAGGTTGTTCTGCTCCACGTTGTGATAATTTGGGTAGGTGGTATGAGTCAAGGAATTGGTCCATTTCCCCTAGGTTTTCAAATTTGTTAGAGTACAGTCTTTCATAGTATTCTGTTATGATGTTTTTGATTTCTGTTGCATCTGTGGTGACAACTCCCTTCTCATTTCTAATTTGAGTTATTTGTTTCCTTTCCTGCTTTTCTTTAGTAAGTTTAGCCAGTGGTTTATCAATTTTGTTGATCTTTTCAAAAAACCAGCTTGTGGTCTTTTCGATTTTTTCAATTGTTTTCCTATTCTCTAATTCATTTAGCTCTGCTCTAATCTTTATGATCTCCTTTCTTCCAGTGCCCAAGGGGTTCCTCTGTTGTTCTCTTTCTACTTGTTCAAGCTGTAGAGTTAGTTCCTTGATTTGGTTTGTTTCTTCCTTCCCGATGTGTGCATTTATGGAGATAAACAGACCTCTGAGCACTGCTTTGGCTGTATCCCATAGGTTCTGGTAGGAAGTGTTTTCGTTCTCATTGGAATCCATGAATTTCTTTAATTGATCCCTGATTTCCTCTATAACCCATGTTTTTTTGAGCAAGATGTTGTTCAGTTTCCAAGAGTTCCACTTTCTATCTCTGTTTTTTCTGCTATTGATTTCAACTTTGATGGCTTTATGATCTGAGAAGATGCTTTGCAATAATTCAATGGTATGGATTTTGTTGAGCATTGCATTATGGCCTATCACGTGGTCAATTCTGGAGAATGTTCCATGTGCACTGGAGAAGAAGGTGTAGTTGTCTGCTGAGGGGTGGAAAGTTCTGTATATATCAATGAGGTTTAGTTGGTTAATTGTGTCAATGAGGTCTTCTGTATCTTTACTGAGCTTTTTCCTAGATGATCTGTCTAGTAATGAGAGTGGAGTGTTAAAGTCTCCCACTATTATTGTGGAGTCATCTAACTCTCTTTTGAGCATAGTCAGTGTTTCTTGGACATATTTAGGTGCTCTGACATTAGGTGCATAAATGTTTAATATAGTTTAATATAGTGCTTGTGTACTGAACCTTTCAGCAGTAAATAGTGTCCATCTTTGTCCACGATGGTGGATTTGACATTAAAGTTGATTTTGTCTGAGATTAGAATTGCCACCCCTGCTCTTCTTTGTTCATTGTTAGCTTGATATATATTCTTCCATCCTTTAATTTTCAGTTTGTTCCTGTCTTTAGGTCTCAAGTGAGTTTCTTGTAGACAACATATGGATGGGTCGTGTCTTTTGATCCAAGATGACACTCGGTGTCTCTTTACTGGAGCATTCAGTCCATTCACATTCAATGTAATTATTGATAGGTATGTGTTCACTGCTGCCATTGTGATATGTTTATTTTTATGTTGATGTTTTCTCTTTTGTTCTTATTAGTCTGTTCTGAGACACTCTTTTTTGTGAGTTGATTTTTCACCTTTTTCAGAGCTGGTTTTATAGTTGTTGAGACTTGTGTGTTAGATTTCTTGAAATGGTATGATACATCTTTGTTGTGCTTTACAGCTGCCCCTATGAACCCCCTTAATAAACTATTTATAAACCCAATTTTAATTACTACCAGTCTGGTCATCTTCCTCTCCATCTGGAAGGACTATAACAACTGTAGTACATCCCTCTTTTATTATGATGACACCATAGTTTTCATGATGATCACTGGATTGCTTCTTTCCAAATCAAAGCTGTGATTTACTTTGGAGCCTTCCCTAAATGAGTATTGAGTAGTGTGTCGTTCTAAAATATAAAGTTAGTGGTTTCGTTCTTCTAAGCCAAAGCCAAGAACTTCTTTCAGTATTTCTTATAGTTTGGGTTTGGTTTTTACAAAGTCTCTGAGTTTCTGTTTATCTGGAAATGTCTTAATTTCATTTTCATGTTTGAAAGACAGTTTTGCAGGATATATAATTCTTGGTTGGAAGTTCTTCTCCTTCAAGATTTTGAATGTGTCGTGCCGCTGTCTCCGTGCCAGCATGGTTTCTGCTCAGAAATCTGACGAGAGCCTACATGGTTTCCTTCTGAATGTTAGCTTTGCCTTGAGTCTTGCTGCCTTTAAGAGTTGCTGCTTATGTTTCATTTTGTTAAGCTTGATTATAATATGTCTTGGAGTCTTTCTTTTGAGATCTATATTGGGTGGCGTACGATATGCATCTGAGATGTCTATATTCTCTTCCTTCATGACTTCTGGGAAGTTTTCTTTCAGCAGCTCAGCAACAATATTCTCTATGTTCTCAGATGTCTCACCCTGTTGAGGGACTCCAATTAATCGAAGGTTGTTCCTCTTAATAGAGTCCCACATGCTTCTTAATGTTTCTTCATTTTTCTTGCTTCTTTTTTCTGATTTCTGCTCATAGACACTGGCATCAGTAGCTCTGTCTTCCAAGTCAGAAATTCTTTTTTCCATTTGTTCCATTCTGTTTTCTTGGCTTTGCATGGAAGCTTCTATGTCTTTGATTTTCTTCTTGATCTGTTGGATTTCAGAGTACTGGTGTTCCATCAGATCGAACAACTTGCTTAATTTTTCGTTTTGTTCTGCTGCATTTTGTATAAGGTCTAGAAGGGCTCTGTATATAATCAATTTGTATTCACTTCCTGATGCTTTCATAAAAGTTTCTTCATATGGAAAACTCCTTGGTTGCTTTGTTTGGGAGCCTTCTGAAGCCATGAGAGACTGCTTGTATGCCACAATTGTCTGTTGCTTTTTGGGTCCCATGTGAGTATATAGAGGCTGGAAGAGGTACTGCGAGGATGGATTGCAAATGTTTCTCTAGGCTGTCTTCAAATGTAAAGCAAAAGGTATCTGACCAGTTCACAAGTCAGTTAGGTTTTCAGGTGTAGAGGTCCCTCTTCCCATCTAACAAAGTAAGCGCCACTGTATCCAACCCCAGATGATAACAAACTAGTTCAGAATACAGCACTGCTAGTGCCCTGGTGGCCTCTGCTGACAGGGCCTAGCCTTATCCAACACTGCGTCGAGTACTGGTTTTGTGATAGAAAAGCGCTCTCTTGTGGGCAGGGTCTGGCTCCCAAGCTAAGAATTAGGTCCAGCTGTGGCCACCGTACCTAAGATGGCGTCCTCCACACAGGCAGCAGACAGGGGGGCTAAAGATGCCCAGAGGCAGTGATTCCTCTGCTTCTGTTGCAGGGCCCCCAATGTAGGCAGCACTATGCAAAATCACTACTTTTCTGACGAGAAGCGCTGTCCTGTTTGCAGGCGCTGGCTCCCAGGCTAAGAACGAGGTCCCGCTAAAATCTCGGTACCAACATGGCATCCCGCACCCTGACTGTGGAGCTCCCCACAAACCCCACTGAGGCAGCCACAAAACGAAAGGCTCAAAGTGTCTAGATTAACAGAGTCCCGAGCCTGGCTCTCAGAACATGGGAATTTCGCCTGCCTATCCCCCCAGCAGCGTGTCTGAGTCCAGCCGCCGGGTAAGGCCCAGCTCCGCCCGCCGGCCGAGACAGAGGAAAAAAAATTCAAAATGGTGTGTTTACCTTCCGTCAGTGAGAGCTGGGGCTAGCCAGGAGCGGGAGTCCGCGAAAGAGAGGGGATTTTTCACTGAATGGTATAAAGTCCCAATTAACAGCTCTGTGCCGTGTCCTGAGGCTGATTAGGTGCTCAGAAGGCTCTGTTTGATTGTCAATTCAGGTCTTGGTTTCCAGAGGGATAGAAAGAGACGTGTCCTTAGTCCGCCATCTGGACTCCGCCCCCTTGAATTACTTTTTGTGTAAGGTGAGGTGTGAGATGTAGGTCTTGTTTCAATTTTTTGCAGTTGGATATCAAATTTTGCCAACACCATTTGTCAAAGAGACTGTTTTTACCCCAGTTTAAAATCTTAGGGCCTTTGTTGAATATCAGCTGTTAATAACAGGATGGTGGCATGTCTGGGGTCTCGACTCTGTTCCATATGTCTATATGTCTCTTTTTATACCATCGCCAGGCTGTTTTGACTGCTATGGCAGTGTAATAGGTTCTAAGGTCAGGTACTGTGAGGACTCCCACTATGTTCCTCTTCTTCAGTAGTGCTTTACATGCCTGGGGTTTCTACCCTTTCCAGACATAGTTGGTGATTTCTTTCTCCAACTTGATGAAAAATGACACTAGAATTTGTATTGGGATTGCACTGTGTATGCAGATTGCTTTGGGTAAAATAGACATTATCACAATGTTAAGTCTTCCTACCCATGAGCACAGTAGGTTTCTCCATTTATGTAAGCCTCTCTGGGTTTCTTGCAGTAAGATCTTGTAGTTCTCTCTGTATCATAGGTCTCTTATTTCTCTAGTTAGATTTATTCCTAGATATTTTATCATCTTAGGAACTATAGTAAATGGTTCTGATTTGGTGAATTTCTTCTTTGATGGTCTCTTTGTTGGTGTAAAGGAGTCCTGCTGAATTACTTATGCTTATATTCTGATACATTGTTGAACTATTAGTTCCAGTAGTTTCCTTACAGATTCTTTAGGATTCTCTGCATATACAATCCTATCATTTGAAAATAGGGAGACTTTTTACTTCTTTGCTGATGCAGATGCCCTTTATTTCTTTGTCTTGTCGAATTGCTGTGGTTAGAACCTCTAGTGCAATGTTGAATAAAAGTAGTGACAGTGGACATCCTGTCTAATTCCTATTCTCAAAGTGAATTTTTCCAGTCTCTATCCATTTAGGATGATGTAGGTGGCTGGCTTTGTGTAAATGTTCCTATTGCATTGTGGAATTTCCCCTCTATTCATATTTTGCTGAGTTTTTAGTACAAATGGGTGTTGGACTTTGTCAAATGCCTTTTCTGCATCTATTGACAGAATCAGGTGATTCTTATCTTTGGGTCATTTATGTGGTTGATTGCATTAATTGTTTTTCTGATGTTGAACCAATCTTGCATCCCTGGTACGAATCCCACTTGGTCATGGTGAATTATTTTTTTGATATGTTGTTAAATTCTACTGGCACTGATTTTGTTGAAGACTTTTGCATCTAGATTCATGTGTGATATTGGTCTATAATTTTCCTTTTTTGTGGGATCTTCCCCTGGCTTTGGTATTAGGGTTATGCTGGCTTCATAAAATGAATTGGAGAGAATTCCATCTCTTTGTATGCTGTGAAATAGTCTCAGTAGTATTGGAGTTAACACTTCTCTGAAAGTTTGGTAGAATTCTCCAGGGAAGCTATCTGGGCCAGGATGTTTTTTGGTTGGTAGTTTTTGGATGACTTTTTCAATTTCTTCCTTTGTGATGGATTTATTAAGTTGTTCTACTTCTCCATGTGACAATTTTGGTAGGTGATATGGATCTAGAAATTTTTTCATTTCCTCTAGGTTCTCAAATCTGTTAGAGTACAGTTTTTCATAGTATTCTTTTATGATACTTTTGATTTCTGTTGGGTCTGTTGTAACATCTGCCATCTGATTTCTTATTCAGGTTACTTTTTCCTCTCCTGTTTTTCTTTTGTGAGTTTAGCCAATGACCTATCAATTTAGTTGATCTTTTTAAACAACCAACTTTTGGTTTTGTTGATTTTTTCAATTGTTCTTCTATTCCCTAATTCAATTAGTTCTGATCTAATCTTTATTATCTGTTTTCTTCTGGTGACTTAGGGGTTCCTCTGTTGCTCTCTTTTACTTGTTCAAGGTGTAGGGTTAATTGTTTGGTTTGGGTTCTTCCTTCCTTCCTGATGTGTGCACTTACAGAATTAAATTGACCTCTGAGCACGGTTTTTGCTGTATCCCATAGGTTCTGGTAAGACATGTTTTCATTCTCACTGGATTCCATAAATTTCTTTACTTTGTCCTTGATTTCTTCTGTAACCCATGGCTTTTTCAGCAAGATGTTGTTCAGTTTCCATGAGTTCAAATTTCTACCTATGTTTTTTTCTGCTATTGATTTCAACTTTTACTGCTTTGTGGTCTGAGAAGACTCTTCACAATTCAATGGTGTGGATTTTGTTGAGACTTATTTTATGTCCTAACACATGGTCTATTCTTGAAAATGTTCCTTGTACCTTACAAAAGAAGTACACTGATCTACTGATGGATAAAATATTCTGTATACATCTATGAGGTCTGTTATACCACAAAGATCTGCTGTGTCTTCACTGAGCTTTTTTTCTGGATGACCTGTCCATTATGGAAAGTGGAGTGTTGAAGTCTCCAACTATTATTGTGGAGTGATCTATTACGTTTTTTAGTGCAGTCAGTGTTTCTTCAATGTATTTAGATGCTCTGGTATTGGGTACATGAATATTTAATATTCTTATGTCCTGCTTATGTATTGAACCTTTCAGCAATAAATAGTGACCATCGTTGTCCGCAATGGTGGATCTTACATTAAAGTTTATTTTATCTGAGATGAGTATTGCCACTCCTACTCTTCTTTGTATGTTATTGGCTTGGTATATATTTTTCCATCCTTTAATTTTCAACTTTTTTGTATCTTTGAATCTAAAGTGTGTTTCTTGTAAGCACCATATACTTAGATCATGTCTTTTGATACAGGATGTCACTTGCTGTCTCTTTATCGTAGTGTTCAGTCTGTTTACATTCAGTGTAATTATTGATAGGTATGCATTTAGTGCTGTCATTTTGATGCCTTTTTTGTGTGTTGATGTTTTCTATGTTACTGTTAATATTCGGTTCTGGGTCATTGTTTTTTATGGATTGACTTTTCATTTTTTCCAGTGTTGGTGCTTTGTTTGTTGGGACTCCTGTATTTTGTTTCTTGTTTTGATATGTCACCTTGATGATTCTGCTTTGTGATTGCCCCTGTGATCCCCCTTAATATTCTAAGTTTAAACCATTTCTGGAGATCTTTTTAATTTCCTCACAATCTGAAAGGACTATAACTACTGTATTATATCCCTCTTTTCAGTGTGATGGTGTCGTACTTTTTGTGATACAATAACTCGTTCCCCCTTTTTATAATAGTATAGCTTTGATTTAGCTTTGTGACTTCACTAACTGTGTAGGATTCTGCATGCTGTGTCTAGCACTGCCTCCTTAAACATACACCTAATGCTCGTTTTGTTTTTTCTAAGCAAAGAAAACTTCTTTCAGTATTTCTTGTAGTTTTGGTTTGGTTTCCTTTGGTTTTGTTTGTACAGAGTCTCTAAGCTTCTGTTTATCTGTGAATATCTTAATTTTACCTTCATCTTCCAGAGGCAATTTTGCAGGATATATAATTCTTGGTTGGAAGTTTTTACCCTTCAAGGCTTTGAATGTATCATCTCATTGTTTCCTTGTCAACTTCATTTCTACTGAGAATTTAGATGAAAGCCTACAGGGCTTACCTCTGAATGTGAGCTTTGATTTGAGCCTTGCTGCCTTGAAAAGCCTGGTTATGTTTCATTTTATTAAATTTGATTATAATATGTCTTGATGTCTTTCTTTTGGGGGTCTAGTTTTTGTGTTGCTTGATACACATCTTGGAATGCTGTGTTCTTTCATTTCATAATTTCAGAGAAGTTTTCTGTCAGCAACACTACAACAATACTCTCTGTATTTTCAGTTACCCTTTCCTGTTCAGGAATTCCAGTTATTCATAGATTATTCCTCTTAGTAGAGTCCCACATGTTTCTTAAAGCTTCTTCATTTTTCTTATTTCTTTTCTCTGATTTCTCCTCATAGATGCTGGTGTCAGTTGCTATATCCTCAAACTCACTAACTCTGGACTCTGTTTCCTCAATTCCCTTTTGGTTTGGGGTTGACTTGTCTAATTCTGTCATTTTATTATTTATCTGCTGGATTTCAGATCATTGATGTTCCATCAATTCAAATAGCTTGCTTAAGTTTTCATTTTGTTCTGCTGCATTTTATTCCATCTCTAGGACTCTTTATGTAATTGTTTTGTACTTAACCTTTGATAGTTTCAGAAAGCTTTCTTCATCTGGGAAGTTTTTTGAGAGTTTTTTAGAGCCATGGTGTACTGTTTCTTTAAATGGTTAGCAATTGATTATTGCCTACCCATCATTTAGGGGCTATTCTGTTTCTCTGGTGTTACCTCAACAGGAGCTGAGGTATAGCTCTAAGAGGGGAGTTGATCTTCAGCCACTTCTGTGTACTCTAGTGATTAGCTCCAAGTGGGCTCTCTGGGGTGGCAGGCTCCACCTCCTGTCTGGCAAAGACAGCAGCATACTTATGAAGTCACTGGGGGACCATCTGTCAATGCTATGATTTGGATCAGTGAAGGGTGTAGGAGATGCTACTGGGATGCTCAACCATCAGTTCTCCATGTGGTCTTATTTTAAAAATGTACTTTACTACTAAGCTGAGATCTGTCCAACAGCTTCCAAAATCAGTGAAGCCCTCAGATGTGTCAGCCCCTGCCTTCTGGCTGACAAAGAAAGCACCTCATAGGCTGTCCTCAGATGCTATGACATAGTTCAAACTATGAGGGGATTACAACCTTACTGCCATCCTCTGCTGGGCCCCACCAACAAGGTACCACTGTACTAAACACAGCTTTTCTGCTGGAGAAGTGCTTTACAGATAGGCACTGCTTCCCAGCTTGGTAATTAGCCTCCACTGAGATCTCTGGTTGGGTGACTATGCCTCGTAATAGACTAAGATAACATCTGGCCCAAGCTGCTCTCCCTGCTGCAAAATAGCAGAATCTATGGTGCAGTTCAGAAAAGAGAGGGTGGAGGGGCAGTAGTACCCTCAGTCAGCAGCCAGACTCTCAAATGTGTCTATCCTAAGCACAGTCTCTCTGTTGCACTATATACTGGTTACTTGAGCACTGCAGTTCAGCATATTGGCTGGCTCATGCCCAGTCCCCGCTTCCCAGATAACAAAGAAGGCATCAGTACCTACAGTCCTCCCAAATGGTGAGTCAGCAGAAGCCAGACTGAGCATGTTGCTGTCTGGTCTTTGAGAGAGGTGGGTATCCAGTTACTGGTGGATGGTCCAACCTGACAACCCTATGCCAGATCCAAGGCTCCTTGGATATCCTTGCTGCTTCATTCAGTTATCACTCCAGGCCTTAGTTCTCAGAGGGAATTGTGGAGACGTGTGTCTAATCTGCCATCTTGCCCCTCCCTACTGTCTGTATATTCTTAACCACAAAATAAACAAAATTATAAAAGAAACAAAGAAGAACTAAAAGTATAAACACTGTAATGACATAAGTGGTTGGTTATCTTTTTCTTGTGTTAAAGGGTGGCAATTTTGTGACTGAACAGTGAATGAATAGAATTTTATCTTTATTGATATTATGTGCATTTTTTGCTGTAAAAATTGTTTATGTGTTACTTGCTGTGATAGTTTGGATTGGGTTAATTTAGCTGGGATGAAATTCTCCAGCTTATATGTGTCCACTCCCATGATTGCACCTTTTGTGAGTAGCCAGTTTAAAGGAAGTTTCTTTGGAGACGTGGCCTATATACCCACACAAGAACAAGCTCTGTGTTTTTGCTTGCTCTGGATCCTTCATCTGTCTCCTGTTTGTCTGATGTCTGCTTCTTGCAACATGAGCTATCAGCTTATCTCCAGATCTTGTAATTTGTCAACCTCCACAGCCTAAGAGTGGGAGCCCTGCTCTCTGATCTGCTGATCTTGGGTTTGCCAGCCCCTTCTGGCTATGTGAGGAAACCCTCTTGGTGTAGTGGTTGAGTGATTATGGCTACTTGCCAAAAGGTCAGCAGTTCAAATCCACCAGGCACTCCTTGAAAATTCTATGGGGCAGTTCTAGTCTGTCCTATCAGGTCACTATGTGTCAAAATCGACTTGACAACAGATTTGATTTTTTGAGGGGTGGCTATGTGAAAGTTAAGACAAAAGTGTAAATGCTCAATTGCCATCTTTCACCAAAGAAGGGCCTTAAGGATGCTTTAAGTTATTGAAGAAATGTTACTGAAAGGAGGAAATTATTTTGATTATTCTAATCCTTAGGTCCTGCTTACTTTTTTGTCAAAACTAACACATATTCTGTATTATTCTTAGTAGCTCCCTGTATTATGTTGTTGTTGTTAAAGTGCCATCTAGTCGGTTCCAACTCATAGCAACCCTATGAACAATAGAACAAAATACTGCCCAGTTTTGCACCATGCCCACAGTAGTTTTTATGCTTAAGCCCAGTGTTGAGGCCACTGTGTCAATCTATCTCATTGAGGGTCTTCCTCTTTTTCGCTGACCCTCCACTCTACCAAGCGTGTTCTCCAGGGACTGATCTTTCTTGTCAATGTGTCCAAAGTATGTAAGACGCAGTCTTGCCGTCTTTACTTCCAAGGAGCACCCTGGTTGTACTTCTTCCAGAACAGACCTGTTTGTTCTTTTGCTGGCCCATGGTACATTCAACGTTCTTATCAAACACCACAATTCAAAGGCATCAATTTTTCTTCCATCTTCTTTGTTCAATGTCCAGTTTTTGCATGCATATGATGTGATTGAAAATATCACGGCTTTGGGCAGGCACACTTTAGTCTTCAAGGTGATAACTTTACTTTTAAATACTTGAAAGAATTCCTTGGTAGCATATTTTCCCAATGCAATGCATCTTTTGATTTCTTGACTGCTGCTTCCATGGGCATTGATTGTGGACCCAAGTAAAATGAAATCCTTGACAACTTCAATCCTTTCTCCATTTATGACAATGTTGTTTACTGATCCAGCTGTGAGGATTTTTGTTTTACGATGTTGAGGTGCAATCCATACTGAAGGCTGTGGTCCTTGATCTTCATCAGTAAGTGAGTTCTCTGTAGTAGGGCAAAATTAAACCTTTAAAGTCAATCCTAAGCATATGTGTTTGTGTGTATGTGCCTGAATGTATAACTAGAGGCTCATCATGAGACAGGACCCCCAAAACTGGGGTTTAGCTTGGAGAAAATACACTAAAATTATAAATAAAAAGATAAATGCTACTTCAAAGCAATCTGATTTCTGAGTTTTCAGGTTAGGTGGAAGTGGAGGTTGGTTTAAATCAAAGAAGGAAAAATAATGATGTTGGTTATATAGCAACAATGTTATCCTGACCTTGGATTACAGGTATGGCAAGTCTACAAAGGAATAAATACCCTATATTTGGACACAGGGATGCATGAGAGGAAACTCACAAGAGAAAGATTACTACAAAGGACTAATGGACCACAACTACCACAGCCTCCACCATACTGAGTCCTGCACAAGTGTACAGTGCCTAGCTACCACCACTGACTGCTCTCATAGGGATCACAATAGAGGGTACCAGACAGAGCTGGAGAAGAGTGTAGAACAAAATTCTAACTCATAAAAGAAGACCAGGCTTACTGGCCTGAGAGAGACTGGAGAAACTCTGAGAGCATGGTCTCTTGACACTCTTTTAGCTCAGCACTGTTGTCACTTCTGAGGTAAACCTTTCAGCCAAAGATTACACAGACCCATAAAAACAATGAGACTAAAGGGGCACACCAGCCAAACAGCAAGGACTTGAAGGCAGGAGGAGACAGAAAACTCAGGTTGAAAACAGGAGATGTTGACATGTCATGGAGTTAGTAACCAATGTCACAAAACAATATGTTTACTGTTTAATGAAAAACTACTTTGTTCTATAGACCTTCATCAAAAGTATAATAATAAAAAATAAATTAATTTAAATAAAAGAAGAACGCAATGTCCATTCTGATCCTATGCTCAAGTGCCTCTTCTGGTAGAATAAACCTTCATCAAAATACTTTCTCATATTTATCTTTCCTGCTGGCCAATGGCAAAAATGGTGTTCTAGTCTTCCTTAAATTCTATTTGCATGTCCTGGACTCCTCGATCTAGAAATTTCCTTAAAATCCTCTTAAACTAGTAGAATGTACATGAATATGTGGCCACTCCCTGTCTGAACATAGATTTAATACTTGATTCCCACAATCCCTTATTTATTAGATCCAGGTGGGAAAAAGCTATGTCTGCAATCAAAGTCTCATTTCCAAATAAAACCACACTGTTCATTATAAAGTCACACAGTTCTTCAAGACTTCACTGGTCCCTTACTCTCAGTTGTCTTGGTCTGAGAGGTCAGTGTTAACCCTTCTGTCACATTTCATAGATTTCTTTTTTTTTAATTATGACTGAGTGAAAATGTACATTCCCATATAAATTTACATGCCCATCTATATGCAGCTTCCACTGCTCTCCCTTCCCAGTGACAGCACACTATTCCTCTCTGCTCCATACATGTCTCATCCTCCCAGCAGTCTCCTTTTCCCTCCTTTCCATCCACTCTCCTTCCTCCAGCCAGGGATCAGCAGGATGATATCCTATGGATGTATACAACCATAAAGTGCATCCAATATATGGTCACTGTGCATCACCAAGTCCAATCCATTCGTGTCCAAAGAGTGGACTTTCATTATGATTTAAGGGCAAGGGAAGCATCAGGGTCAGGGGCCATGCTCCGAGGGGAACCCCGAAGCCGCTGGACCATCAACTGCAGTCTTTTAGTGGAGATCTCAGGGTGTACCCCTTTTTATTCTTGTGTTGCCAGTGAGACTCAACCTAGTGAGCTCCATTGTGGCTCTCACTGGTGGTGGCCAGGCACCATCCGGTTCTTCTGGTCCCAAGTCGGTGTAGGCACCCACTCATGTGGGTCTTTCCATTTTCTGGGTTGTCTTTACCCCATGTCATTTTGATCCTTGGTGATCATCCGTTCCTGCTGAGTTGGGACCATTTGCTGTGCCTTCAGATGGCAGCTTGGCAGCAATTAAGACCTCAGACGCCACTCACCAATGTTAGGTGCAGAAGCCCTCTTAGCAAAATGCTAGTTGTGCCAATTGGCCTCAATCTCGCCTAAGAGCATGGTCTCCTACCCCCTGCCCCAGCAACTCTATCCTTGCAATATTGGGTTAAGATGAAAGGAGTATTCAAGTTATGTTGAAGTCCACTTAATGTTGTTCTTGCTTCTAATGTGTGCTATCACCTATTTCACCCAACCAAATTTCTACCAACTATTTAATCTAAACCCTGTCCCCCCCGCCCTCCCTCCCTCCCCTCCTTTGCAGCCATCAAAGAGTCTTTTCTTTTATGTATTAGTCTGTTTTTGAGATCTTATCATAGGGGTCTCATACAATATTTGTCCCTTCGTCGTTGACTACTTTCACTCAACATAATGTCTTCCAGTTGAAACCAGGTTATGAGATGTTTCCTGGAATCATCATTGTTCTTTATCATTGCATAGTGCTCTGTAAGTATATATACCATAGTTTACCTATCCATTCCTCTGTTGTTGGGCATCTGGATTGATTCTGCCTTTTTGCTATCATGCACTGTGCTTGGATAAACATTCTTGTGCATGTGTCCGTTGTTGTGAAAGGCCTTGATCCTGTAGGATATATTCCAAGTATATCCTGGGTCAAATGGTATATCTATATCCATTTTTTTAAGGAAGCGCCAAATTGCTTTCCAAAGAGGCTGGACCATTTTGCAACTCACAGATTTCTTGAATTTTAGAAGTGATAGGGTATTTACAATCCTCAGTTTTCAGGTCAGAAACTGTTCCCAGAGACATATGCAGTAAATTTTCCTAAGGTAAAAAACATTTATTCTGTCAAAGAGCTACACCAGGAAGCTTTATCTTCTGCCTATTACATTCAGTTAATAATCAGAATAATATTATCAGCCAAATTTATATAGCTACTGGCATGGATTGAATTGTGTCCCTCCAAAAATATGTGTGGCAATTTGTCTGGGCTATGATTCCTGGTATTGTGTGATGTTCCTCCGTGTTGTAAATCCTGGCTTTATGATGTTCTTGAGGGAGGATGCACAGCCACTGTGTTGGTGAGGCAGGACTCAGTGGTATAAAAGTATATTGTATCATGAGACAGTATCTTAAGATATAAAGGAAATGGAAGCTATTAGCAGAGATGTGGTAACCTCATACCTTCAGGAAAGCAGTGCTGGAAGCAGACCATGTTCTTTGGAAAGGACCTAGATCCCTGCACCTCAGAACCTCCCAGTCCAGGGGAAGACTGACAACAAGGACCTTCCTCCAGAGCCAACAGAGAAAGCCTTCCCCTGGAGCTGATGCCCTGAATTTAGACTTGCAGCTTACTGGACTGTGACAGAAAAAGTTTCTCTTTTTGAAGCCATCCACTTACGATATTTCTGTTTCAGCAGCACTAGATGACTGAGACAACTACGAGGTGCCAAGTTTACAATTACCTTTAAAATAGCTACAAAAGGTAGGTACTACTATAGTCCTCCTTATTTGGCAGATAAGAAAGATAAGGTTGAGAGAGTTGAAGTAACTTGTCCACAATTATGTAGCTATTAACTTGCAGACATTGTATTCAAAACAAAACAATCTTCTTCTAGAACCTATGTGCTTTGCTGTTATGCAATTCTGTCTCTCTACACAGTGAAGCCCTCATTTCAGAAGCTGTTTTTTAGACTGTCTTGTCACTAATTGCTTGTGTGATAAACAGTATAAATAACATTCTAAGCATAAAACTACTTCAATTGAGTATTTGTCAATGAAGAACTGGGCAAATAATAACAAATGTGGAGAAGAAAATGATACTAAAATCCAAACCAAACTCCTCGCTGATGAATCAGTTCCAACTCATTGTGAATCTACAGAGCACAGCAGAACTGCTCCATGGGGTTTTCAAGGTTATTTTTTCCAGAAACAGACTGCCACATCTCTCTCCCATGGGATGACCGGTGGGTTGGAACTTTTAACCTTCCAATTAATAGCAAAGCACTTAACCATTGAGCCATCCAGGCTCCTAGGAAAATGATAGAGGAAAGAGATTAGGAACATTTTCCATTTTAACACAGATGTAAGCTGCAGATACTGGAGCACAGCTTGGACATTGCCACTGGAAAATGAGATAATAAAACATGAGGAGAGTTACCTCAAGTTGCAAAACCTTTTTGTACTCTCCTTTCCTCTCTAGGCATTTTGCCAATTGCCCTTAAGAAAGTAGGTCATGTCTTCAGCTGCGCTTTCAGACACTGTACATACTAATATAAAATAGAACCAAAAAACATTAATCACTAAAACCTCACTTTGCAGGCTTAGATGAAAAATTTTGCTGCAGTTCTCCTCGTAACTGTGAGCCCATGCAGAAACCTAGTGATTGTGAGCCCATACAGTTTACCCTCATAAGGGAAACCAGCTCCCAAGTACCTGAAACCATTACAAACACCAACTGTATCAGTTTTGTACTGCTGTATAACAAATGACCAGTACTTACTGACTTCAAGCAATAATTTATTATTTCTCACAAGTCTGTGGGTTTGATGAATGGTTTTCTGCTGATTTTGTCTGGAATAACTCATACAGTGTTATTCAGAGAGAGAGGAGGGTGACGGGTATGAGTTCTGCTAGAATAGCTGGAAGGCTGGACCTCACTCTCCATGTAATTTTTCATCTTAGGCTTCTTTGCAGTATTCTTGTTTTAGGCTTCCAAGAGAGCAAAAACAGAAGCTGTAAGATCTCAAAATTCCTTAAAGTGTGCACAACATCATTTCTGTCATATTCTATTGATCCAAGCATGTTATAAAGCCAATCTTCATTCAATGTCAGAAGAAACTGAGCAAGTTCAGAATTTGTGACCCAACAGCCTGAAAGTTCCCCTGGGAACATTGTCCCTCAACTTTCTGCTGGCCCTGACCTGAAATCGTTACTGAGGTCAACTCTTTGGACAAGAATCGACAGCACTCAGTAACACAGTGTGAGCATGTGGTTTATGTACTTCGTGGTTTTATACATTTATAAGAAGCTGTCCTATTGGTTTCTTTCTAGATAGGAGAGGAGAGGGTAGAGAGGAGGGGCCAAGTGTTGGTTAAGAGGAAACTAGAAGTAAAGAGTGTAAAGGAGGAGTGTACTGTCACACAGTGAGAAGGGCAGACAGAGTTGCAGATAGTTGATTTAGATTGCATACTTTCACTTAATCACAATATAAAAAAATGTGGAGAAGAGAGGACAGGAGCTAGCTGAGAGGATATGACAAGTGTAGAGTGAAAGGACTGTGCTGTCATCAGGCGAGGAGAATGGAGGGAGCTGCAGATACGTAGGCATGCAAAATTAATTTGGATCATATACCTTCACTTAATCACAATAATAATAATAATAAAAGACACAGAGAATGAGCAATGGTTTTACATTTGGCATACCCTCAATAAAGGTGTTAACCTGAAAAAAAGAAAAAAAAAGATTTAAAAAAGTGTACCAAAAAAGAGAAGCCCAAGACCAGAGAGGTTTACTGGTGAATTCTACCAAATATTTAAAGAGCAACGACCATGAATTTTTCTCAGATTCTCCCTAAAACAAAGAAGAGTAGGTACTATGGATTGAATTGTGTTCCTCAAAAATATGCATCAACTGGACTAGGCCATGGTTCCCAATATTGTGTGGTTGTCCTCTAGTTTGTAATCTGATACAATTTTCCTATTTGTTGTAAATCCTAACCTTCATGATGTTAATGAGGCAGAAATAGAGGCAGTTATGTTAATGAGGCAGGACACCATCTATAAGAGTATCTTGATTCAGAATCTTTCGAGATATGAAAGAGGGAAGAGGGAAGAAGGAAGGTACCTCATGCCACCAATAAAGAAACCATGAGAGTGGGGTGCATCATTTGGACCTGGGGCTCCTGAGGTGAGAAGCTCCTAGGCCAGGAGAAGATTGATGAAAATGACCTTTCCCCAGAGCCAAAAGAAAGAGAAAGCCTTCTCCTGCAGGAAACATCCTGAATACAGACTTCTAGATTCCTAAACAAATGTACCATGCACTGCCAAAAGAACAAACAGATCTATTCTGGGAGGAGTACAACCAGAGTGTTCCTTGGAGGCAAAGATGAAAAGACTGCATCTTATATACTTCAGACATGTTATCTGGAGGGATCAGGCCCTGGAGAAGAACATCATGCTTGGTAGAGTAGAGGGTCAGTGAAAAAGAGGAAGACCTTCAATGAGATGGACTGACACAGTGGCTGCAACAATGGGGTTAAGCATATAAACAATTGTGGACATGCCACAAGACAGGGCAGTGTTTTGTTCTGTTGTGTGTAGGGTTGCTGTGGTCAGAACCAACTCAGCAGCACCTAACAACAACAGCTTCCTAACCTGTGAGGGAATAAACTTTTCTTTCTTAAAGCTAGTCACTTGTGGTATTTCTTCTACAGAGCACCAGATAACTGAAACAGAATTTGGAACCAGGAGAGTGGGGTGCTGCTCAAACAGAAGCCTACAATGTGGAAACTGTTTTGGAATTGAATAATAGATAAAAGCTGGAAGAATTTTAAAGTGCCGAATAGTGCAAAAGGCAGTGTTTCATTCTGTTGTACATAAGGTCACTATGAGTTGGAACTGACTCACCAGAACCTAGCAAACACAACAGAATTTGGATTTGGAGTTCATTTAAGTCTTTTGTGATGATATGATGGGGTAAAAATGTTTTACTTGTGGCAAGGACATGAATTTGGGGGAAACTAAAGGGTGGACTATTATGGATTGGATTGTTTCCGCCCAAAAAAGTTTGTCTACTTGGCTAAGCCGTGATTCCTAATGTTATGTAGCTGTCCTCCAGTTTGTGATCTGATGTAATGTAAATCTTAACTTCTATGATACGAATGAAGCAAGATTAGAGGCAGTTGTGTGAATGAAGCATGGCAAAATCTAAAAGATTAGATTGTTTCTTGACTCCATTGCTTTTGAGATATAAAAGAGAGAATAGAGTAGAGAGAGAACTCATGTCACCAGTAAAGCAGCACTGAGAGTAGGGAGTGTCCTTTGGACCAGGGTCTTTCTACTGAGAAGCTCCTAGTCCAGGGGAAAATTGATGACAAGGACTTTCATTCAGAGTCAACAGAGAAAGCCTTCCGCTTTAGGTAACACCCTGATGGACTTTTAGCCTCCTAAACTATGAGAAAATACATTTTATTTTTCAAAGCCATCCACTTGCCGTATTTCTTTTACAATAGTACAAGACAACTAAAACAGAAAGAAACAACCCATTTTGTGAGAACAGAATTACCTTGAAACCAGACAAGGAAAAGATATGAACCATCATTTATGAATATAGATTCAAACATTCTCAAGGGAATAAATGCAGAACTAATTCAGCAACTTGATGAAGTACAACTATTCTGGGAATGTAACTGTGGTTCAACAAACAAAAATCAATAAATGTAATATACCACATTAACAGAATGAAAACATGTGATCATCTCAATTGATGCAGAAAAAAAATGACAAAGTCCAGCATCTCTTCATGAAAAAAAAAAAAAATTCAATAAGCTAGGAATGGAAGGGAATTTCCTCAAAACTGCTAAGGCCATATATATATATATATATATATATATATATATATATATATATATATAAATGCCTAAAATCGTACGTAATGGTGAAAAGCTGAAAGCTTTCCCCTTAAGATCAGGAACAAGAAGATGATGTCTATTTTTACCACTGTTATTGAGCAAAAGTACTGAAAGTTCTTGCCAGAACAATTAGACAATAAAAACAAAGTATTTAAATTGAAAATAAAAAGGAAAATTATCTCTGTTCATAGCAGAAATGATCTTATGTGTAGAAGACCCTGAAGAATACACGTACACGTGCACACATACGCAGACACACAAATAAATAATGTGTTAGACTAATAAATGACTTCAGCAAAGTTGCAGGATATAAAATCATCACATAAAAATCAGTTGCTTCTGTACTTCAACAATGAAACTATTGAAAAAGAAATTTAAAAGCAATTCTAGTAACAATAGAATCTAATAATAAAATACTTAGCAACAAATTTATACAAACAAAAGACATGTTCACTGAAAACAAACACTGCAGAAAGAAATTAAAAAAAAAACTTAAGTAGAAAGACAATCCATTTTGATGGGCTGGAAAACTTAATATTATTAAGATGTCAAAACTACCCAAAGTGGTCTGTAGATTAAGTACAATCCCTATGAAATTGCTAACAACTTTTTTGCAGAAACAGAATAGCCAATTTATTTAAATTCATTTTACCAATAATTAAAAAATTAGTGAAATGATATTCATGAAGTTTATAAAAACCTTTCCCTTGAGAGAGAGACTTTGCAAAAAGATTAAGTTAAATTATTACAAAACATATGTTTGTGATTCAGCAATTTTTTTAAAAAAATACTTTTTGGATTGTTGTAATCATTTGGCTGAATTCCAAAGTTCTGATAAAGTTGATTTTGACAAAATTTGCTGGTAATTTTTTTCTTTCTTTCTTTTTTGAGTAGATTTACAGAAGTCCTTATTGCTCCATTACCAAAATTCCTCCCTTCTAACCTATGTATTTTTAACTTAATCATATCAATTTAGCTATTTATTCTAATTATATTTCTTTACCTTTCATATTTTTCCCTCTTGAATACTTTTTATTTTATGAGTTTAAACTTTTCATTTGATTAGGTCTAGATTTTTATTATGAATTTACCATTTTCCTCTATTTTATTGATTTTAACATTAATTTTTATTTGAGTTATTTTCTCATTTTAATAAATCAATACATTTTAATTTCTTTTATTTTTTCTCCTCTAATTGCCAATTTATACTTTTAATACTGTTTATATTTTCTTAAACTTTTATTCTTTCATTTTGTCTTTAACTTTTTTCTTCCCATTTCTTTTCCATACTTATTAATTTTATTATTTTAGACTAGTGAAAGTTCAGTTTCAGGGGTGGCAATAGTGGTGAAAATATACCCCACAAATAATGCAGGATAGTGTACTGTATTTTTGTGTGCATGTGTGTGTATACATTCTATGTTTTCTAGTCTTTGGTCTTGGAAAGTTGCAAAGGAGATAGCTATCCACCTGAAGCTGTGATTGAAAAGTGACTCAAGAGAGACTAAAATATCAAGCTTGTACACTGCATGGTGTAAAGTCTATATGCACATTTGTGCTGAAGTGAATTACTTAATATGGTCATTGTAGCCATAGCCTTTGTAACTCCCACCAAACGGCTGGATAGAACTATGCAAGTGAGGTGCTTGTTGCACACAAAGGGAATTGGATAGCTTTCTAATAATGCGAAGAATGTGCATAGCACCCTTGTGGGGCTAGGACCATGCAAATAATGTGTATGAAACCACAATGAGAGGATTCGACCATTTTGCCATCTGGCTGGGCTTAAAATGAGTCATTCCCGAAGTAGGATGGGAGGATCTCACCACCATCAATAAAGAAGAACCAGGAGTGGGGTGTATGCTTTGGACTCAGGATCCCTACTCTGAGAACCTCCTTAGCATCACGAGAGAGAAAGAGAAAGTTAGAACACTGGAGACAGCAAGAAGCAGCAGCAGAGGAACAGTGGCAACAGAACCAGGAGACCAACAGGAGACTGGCAGAAGACTGCCAGGATACTGTCAGGTGACTGGTAGGATATGACACAGTGGGCTTCCTGGACCACAGAGAGAAATCTGAGTGCCTTTAGGCAGGAGGTTTGCTAGTGAAGCAGCGTACCTCTGAACATTTGACTGGAAGCTAGGTTTGCCAACCCGTAGAACTGGAGCTGAGCACCTTTGGGCTGAGGCAGTGGGCAGAGCAACAGAGCTAAAAGATCTTTGTAACAATTGGCCAAGCAGGGCAGAGTCCAGGCAGGGTAGCTGAGGACCAAAAAGGAAGCCTACCTGTGGGCATAGTTGACAAGAGGCTGTCCTGATCAAAGAATTGCGTGTTCTTGAACTAGAATTGTAAACTATTATTTCCGTAATAAACCCTGTAACTGTAACTATGGTCTGTGAGTTTTCTGTGGCCATTACAATGAATTATTGAACTCAACAGAAGAAAGCACCATGAGAGGGACAGTTGCTTTCAGAATTGATAAAGATGGCCAAGGGAGGAGGTGTGTCTGACCTCTGTCTCATAGAAATCAGCCTTGGGTTTTTTATATTGATTCTCCTTCCCCCTGGTTAACTTAGAGGCAGTCAGACAATATCCATGCCACACCATTTTTACAAAATTCTACACAAGAGGAAGTAACTGAAAGTGAGAAAAATAATTTTAAAACCTCATTTGGAAGTGATGGAAGTCTGTTGCTAGCTTTCAGGGAATCCGAAAATTACATTTCCTACTTTAGTCAAGAAATACAATAAACCATCACTAAGGTTCACAGCTTCCTGTGCCAACCTAGTAAAAAAAAAAAAAAAAAGTGATCCCAAGAATATTCTGTCTAACCAAATCATGTTTGTAGAACAAAAGGATACAAATAAATATTATTGAACATGCAAGTGCTCAGTGTGTATCATTGCTGTAAGCATCTTGAGAAAAACACTGGAGGACAACCTTAAGATAACAAAGAGGTGACCAAGAAATATATGAGGAAAGAACTCACAGGGAATTTGAATATATTTAACAGTAGAACCAAGAATAAAATACATGTAAGAAATAAAGTACAAAATAGAATGTAAAAGTTGTATGTGATAAAAAAATAAATAAATGACTTATGTAGGAGACTGTTGCTACCCTGTCTGTATCACTGCAGCCGTCTACTTCAATTTGTTCTAGCTGAATTTCATCTACAAGAATATCCACCTTTTTTCCTCAGGACAGCATGCAATAAGATCAGTGAATTAAAATCCCCCCAGGAGAGGCTGACAAAAAATGGTTGATGGGAACTGATGTATAAATGTCCTAGATCTCTTGATCCTTGGAGATATATAACATATATATTACAGTCTTTCCAAGAATGTCATCATAAGATTAAGCTCAAGTCACCTGAAGTGGCAGCTGCCTTAATAATACTCTTTTTTATTGGTTGTCCTGTCTATCCTTGGTACTTCCTTACTTCCCTACTGATAAGTTCTTCCTTTTAACAAATAAAATAGTTACACTTAAATAATTGTCTCATCATTTGCCAGTGGAGAAACCTAAGTTACAACAATACAACTAGACATGATTGAGGGAGGGAGAAAGAAAATACAAAGCACTGTACACATCTAATTATTTCACCTGTAATTGCTGTGAACACAAGGAGATAATTTAAAATTGCAAATGCAGTAATAGAAGCACAATCATAGTTAACTATAAATGGAAAAAAGTATAATGCAACTAAAATTGAGTGGTAGAAGCAATGAAGCAAAATAAGTTCATCTTTGATCAGATTCAACAAGAAAAATAAATAGCACTTAAAAATGGCAGAGTAAGAATACTATTTAAATTCATAGGTGTAGATTAAAAATTACAATGAGAAAACTAGCAAAAATTATCAGAATCAACTTTTTTAGAACTTTTGAAATTAACCCAAAACTTGCAGCATTTCTGGGAATTTTTTTTCAGCAAAAACAAAGTGCTGTGGGATGTTTCAACTTGTCATGCTCCTCCTCCCCCATTCTAGCTCTGCAAGAGCCGAGAAAAAGAAAAGCTCACTTTATGGTGAACCAGATGCTTAGCAGCTACTAAAAAAAAAAAAAAAATTGAAAACCCATAGCCATCAAGTCAGGTCTGACTAATAGTGACCCTATAGCTCAGAGTAGAGCTGCCCCACAGAGTTTCCAAGGAGTGCCTGGTGGATTTGAACTGCTGACCTTTGGCTAGCAGACATAGCATTTAACCCACTATGCCACCAGGGTTTCCTTTAGAAGCTATTAGAGAGAGAAAAATGAGGCTGAAGATCTTTCAAAAACTCATTTTCAAGGCTTGTCAATATGGGACCTACCTGGTCTTTCCAGTGCCTGGAATACCCTAGCTGACTTGTAGCTGGCTCAGAGCTAAAAGCCTGTTCCTCAGGGGCTGTCTTAATTATCTAGTAGTGCTATCACAGAAATACTGCAAGATAAATTTATTCTAGAAATTCAGGTTGTCAGCTCCTAGGAACGTCTTTCTCTCTCTGTTGGTTCTGGAGGAAGGTCCTTGTCATCTGTCTTTCCTTGATCCAGTAGCTTCTCAGCACAGGAATCTTGGGTCCAAAGAATGCACTCTGCTCCTATCACTGCTTTCTTGGTCACATGAAGTCCCTATGTCTCTGGGCTCACGTTTATCTTTTATATCTCAAAAGAGATTGCCTCAAGACACATTTCAGTCTTGTAGATTGAATCCTTCCTCACTAACATAACTGTTATTAATCCTAGTTCATGAATATCACAGAGATTTGCTTTAGGCCTCTGTGTATGTGTGTGGCTATGCCTTCAACATTCAGCCAAGATAGTTTACAACTCTGCCTTAGCTATCACTTCCTTCTTGCATTTATCTCCCATTGACAACACATGGGAAAATCACATCAGATGACAAAATGGTGGACAATCACAGAATACTGGGAATCATGGCCCAGTCACACTGGTGGATAATTTGAGGAGATACAATTCAATCCACGACAGGAAGAACTTATTAACTTCACAGATGCATATGGCAGTGGATAAACAGCAGACTAATCAAAAACTTGAATTGAAATCTGAAGAATGAGAGTCCATAGGGGCTTTACAAAGCTCTCATGTGTTCTTGGAAATCTGGAGGGCCAGCACATGCCCAGGGCTCTGGGTATGCTCAAGAAAGACCTGAGAAGGCCCTAATCCTTCTGGTTTACCTTGGGAAATCTATGCAAGAAGGAAGTGATACCTAAGGCAGAGTTATAAACTATCTGGCTGAATGATGGAGGCATAACCAAACACATACACAGAGCCCTATGTGAGATTTATTGGTTCCAGACATTTAAAGAAACCTCTTTCCAAGTATTAGCTGACTACTAAGAAAGCCAATTACAGTTTTTGGTGGCCACATGTGACACAAGGAAAGAAGAAATCACCAACTGTTCTCAAGGAAGTCCAGACACTGGATTTAATACATAAAGACTTTAAATAAACTATTTCAAATATCAAATAGCTAAAGAAAACGATATCTGAAGAATTAACATGAAGTAGGAAAATGATGTCTCACTAAATAGAGGACTCAGTAAAGAGATATAAATTATAAAAGGAGTCTAAATAGATTTTGTAGCTGAAAAACAGTCATTGAAATGAAAAAAAATTCACTAGAAGAGCTCAGTAACGTATTTGAGGAAACAGAAGAAACAATCAGCAGATTTGAAGATAAGTCAATTGAGATTATCAAAAAAAGAATGAAGAAAAATGAACACACCCTCAGATATCTGTGGGATATATCCAAGTATAACAACATACATATAATAGAAGTTACAGAAGGACAGAAGAGATAAAAGTGGCAGAAAGAATATCTGAAAAAATAATACCCCAAAGCTCTCCAAATTTGAAGAGGGAGTGGGAAACAAACAAACAAAGAAAAAACATGGATCTACACATTGAGAAGCTAAACAAACTCCAACAAGGATAATCTCAAAGAGAATCATACTTAGACACATCACAGTAAAACTGTCAAAAGATGAAGTGGCAATCTTGAAAGCAGTAAGAGAGAAGCAATTCTTCACATATAACGAATCTTTATAATAATAACACCTGGTTTCTCATCAGAAGTCATAAGAGACAAGAAGGCAGTGGGACAGCATATTCAAAGTGGTAAATGAAAAAACAAACAAAAAAAAAGTCGACCAAGAATTTTATATCCAAAAAACTTATACTTTACAAAGGAGGGACACAAGATCTGACAATTAGGTTCGCAAACTCATCCTAGAAAAAGTGCTGCATAACTCATTGCTGAGTATCGCTATGGTTACCTTCAAAGTACTCCCCTTGGGAAGCTATGCACCAATGCCAGTGCCTAGTCCACCCTTTAAAGGCACGTTTTCTAGAATGAGTTCATGAACTTAATTGTCAGACTTCATACAATGACAGCTCTGAAAAAGAGTTCCAGAACTGGTGGACTAGGTGCTGGCATTACTGCACAGCTTTCCAAAGGAAGTACTTCAAAGGTGACCATCATGATATTCAGCAATGAGGTGTGTGGTACTTTTTCTAAGATGAATTCAGACCTTGTAATTAAGACATTCCCAGATAAACAAAAACAGAAAGAATTTATCACTAGTAGACCTGTCTTTCAAGAAATATTGAAGGTTTGAGGAAGATTTATAAATGACCAACGAGCCCATGAAATGATGCTTGACATTACTCAGAATTAGAGAAATGCAAATCCATGTCACAATGAGTAGCCACTTCACACTCACTGTGATGGCTAGAATCAATAAGTCAGCTAAAAACAATCGTTACTGAGGATATGGATAAATTGGAACCCTTCTATACTGTTAGTAGGAATGCTAAATGGTTTGGAAAACAGTTTGACAGTTTCTCAAAGAATTAAACACAGAGTAACCATATTACCCAACAGTGTTACTCCTAGGAATATGCCTGAAAGAAAAAGTGATACAAGAGTGTTTATAACGGAACTATTCATAATAGTCAAGAGATGGAAACAATCCAAATGTATACCAACTAATGAATGTATTAAAAATATAGTATATCCAGGCAATGGAATATTATTCTGTCATAAAAAGGAATGAATTACTGATACATGCTAAAACATGAAGGATCTTTGAAAAATGTATGGTATGTAGAAGAAGCCAGTCACAAAAGACCACAGATTATATGATTCCACTAATGGCTTGGCAATGTAAAAATCCCAAATAAGGAAACCTATAGAGACAGAAAGTAGATTAGTAAATGCTTAGGACTGGGAGGGGACCAGAAGGACAGGAGGACAGGGGCAAAATAGATAAAGGGTATGGGGTTTCCTTTTGAAGTTTACCATGCATCAGATCACGGAACCTTGATATATTAGTGAGTCATGGATTGCTGACTTCCTTGGGAACTCACTATATGTCTGTAAAATGAGTGCAAGATATTTGACAAAAGTCTTTTATTTAACACAGGCAAAAACTTTATTTTTAATAGAAATAGTCTAAACTCAACATTCCACATTAATTCAATTAAGTATTATGAAGGCACTGTTATATTTAAGACTACATTGAAATATGACAGGAACGATTTTACAGTGCTCTGACCTATTAAATGAAAAGCTTAAAAGTTTCATTTGAGTCATGTTTGTAATCACGTGATATATGTAATTCTGTATAATTAAGCAAATTACAATAACAAAGATATCTCTGTTGTAAAAATATAAATATTTAGAAAATATGAAAAACAGTTCACATATGAAAGAAAAGTTGCAAAGCCAGAAACAAAAGACTATTATGACTAAATAAGAGAAAACTCATTTTTCATATCAATAAAAGTAAATGGGGTAAATTCTTCTGTTAAAAGAAGAATTCTAGTTTGATTCATATGCATTATTCAAGGGATATAAAAATGAGATATTCAGAAAAGTTAGGAAAAAGAGGATTGGCAAGTGTACACTAAGAAAATATGAGCTAGAAGAAAAGGGCTCATGATCCTAGTATCAGCATCAAATAGAATTTAGAAACAAAAATATTAAATTACACATAGAAGAGCACTTTTCAAGCTGAGGATATAAACTGCAGTGTGGATACATACAGATTCCATTGTAAAAACCATTATTAAACATAGTAATTAACCAAGGTAGAGAAGGTAAAAGAAATTTACTAATAAATTTCCTAATACTAAGTAGGAAACTTGAAATATACTTTCATTGTTCAAGACAGATAAAGTTGGTCAAAAATGAGGGCAGGTATAGAAGACCTGTGCTGGATTGCACTCTGGCTTCTGGTTAGGTTTAGTCAAAGGGAAGCACTAGTAGTAGAACAAGGATACAAGGACAGTAAGATTACGTTAGTTGTTTCCTTTGATTTGCTGCAGGTTGACTGCATCCTTCTACTAAAGTCACGGCTTCTGTAAAGTCCTTTTCACACGTTCTGTCTCAAGGCATATAACTACTTCCACTTCTTCTCTTTCGGGCCTTTATGTGGTAATGTCACACCCCAAAACATTTGAGTTACTCTCCCTTATGCAATCTTTCTACTGTAAATTATCCCTTTATTATTTAATTTAAAAAGAAAGAAATCACTCTTCTTGTTTTTACCATGTAAAGACCTCCATTCTGTATTAAGTGAAAAAAAGTTACGTGCAGATATATGTACACATAATGTTACAAGTTATATAAAAAAAGAAAGGAAAAAAATTATGTATCTGATTTAACTTTTATTTGCATAAAAATTACCTGTGGTGGTTAACAAGAAATCAATAATGTTGGTTGCTGGTTGGAGAAGTGATAACTGAGCAAACGTGGGACAGGGATGGTTGGAGAGTTTTCCTTGTATATTTTTTAAAAAATGCTTTTTATGGCTGTGTGTACCTTGTGAACTTTGATTTAACAATTAAATCAAATTGCAATTACATCAAGCATTTAGAAAACAACTTAATGGAAAGTTAAATTTAAAACATTAAAGGTTTAAAATAACTCCAAAGTAAAGCAAAGTTAGAATTATATTGAGGCACTGAAAAGGAAAAAACCACTGCCATCAAGTCGGGTCCAACTCATAGCGACCCTGGAGATCAGAGTAGAACTGTCCCACAGAGTTTCCAAGGAGCAGCTGGTGGATTTGAACTGCTGACCTTTTGATTAGCAGACATAGCACTTAACCCACGATGCCACCAGGGTTTTGCTAAACATGGCAGTAGTTCTAAATGATTACAGAATGTTAAGAGAGAAAGAATATTAGCTTTGGCACGTTTAAAATAAGTGGAAACTAAAACGGTAGAAAATAACATGAAAACAAGAATGTAAACATTTTCTGAGCTCCCTCTATTGTTTGGACAGAGGCTAAAGATGAGGATGACTTTAGATTTTACTTTGCATGCATGCTGAAATCTGACTGTAAATCCAGAAACCCAAAGTTGTTAGCATCTAACAGTCATTCACATTTGTTTTTTCTTGTCAGATACTAAGAGATAACCTAGCAAGTAAAGGAAAAATTCAGACCAGCCCACATTCTAAAGTCTACCCCATAGAAAAAGGAAACAACACTGTTATTTATACTCATGATGCTCATTTGTGGCTCCCTGGAAGAATGATTTTATACATCATACTGTACTGTGTTGTTTCTTCGGTGACTTATGGGGTGCCATGGCCTGCATGTTAATGGCATACATTCATGCTAAGCATCTGTTATCAGATTTAAATGAGCATAAGTAAATAAGCAACCTTGTAGAAAAGATTCTAAGTCACAAAGCAAACATGTATTTGGAGACTTGAGACGTAACAGGCTGCGTTATAGTACGTGTATTTCCATTGTATCTCCCATTGCAACCATCCATTATCGATTACTGGCCTTTCTTGTGGCTTGCTTAGTTGATCTCATGAGCTAATATGTCTACTTTCAGAGACCAAAATATGATGAATATTGTGTGTAGGATCACAGTATTTTTTAGCCCTGGAGAAGAAAGGCTAAAACTTTTACCACATCTGGCTTTTTTCTTTTACAAATGTGTATTTAACTATCCACCTATCCTGAGTTTCAAAAGTCAGGAAGGGCTGGGAGTTGCTGGGAATCTTCTGATGAACTCTTCTGGATGTTCTGTAATGAGATTAATTGCCTTGCCCTCAGGTAAAGATGCCACATTTTATCACCACAGCCCGGGAAAAGCACTCCTGTCTTCCTTTTAAAGATGGCCTAAGGCCCAGAGAAGTTCAAAGCACCTGTTTGCACAAATTGGAAAGAAAATCAGGGGAACTCCTTGTTCACATATCCCTGCTTTTTTCCAGATTACTGAGACATTGCTGACTCTGCTGCTAAGAAGGCATGGTTACCTCTCACATTTCATCTAATTAACCTGAAATTACCCTTCTCATTAACCTACAGATGAGCAAGCTAAGACACATATTTCATCACATGTGCACAGACATCAAATGGACTACATCTGAAGAAGGTGACCATAGCAAAGCTTAATATCATCAGTCAGAACAAGGCCAGAGACTGGTAAAGCAAGCCCACGTGAAACTTTAGAGACCATCTCAAAAATAGATTGGATGCACTGAAGACTAATGACTGAAGACCAGATGAGTTGTGGGATGCCATCAAGGACATCATACATGAAGAAAGCAAAAAACATCATTACAAAGGCGGGAAAGAAAGAACGTGAGAAGAGACTCTGAAACTTCCTCTTGAACATAGAGCACTATAGTAAAAGGAAGAAATGATCACAGAAAAAGAGCTGAATAGATAGTTTCAAAAAGTGTCTTGTGAGTACAAGGTAAAGTATTGTAATAAACCAGGAAAAGACCCAGAGTTAGAAAGCCAAAAGGGAAGAGCATGCTCAGCATTTCCAAAGCTGGAAGAACTGAAGAAAAAAATCAAGCATCAAGTTGCAATACTGAAGGATTCTGTGGGTAAAGTATGATTCGAGAGGCATCAAAAGAAGGTGAAAGGAATACAGTCACTGTACTGAGAAGAAATGGTTGACATTCAACAATTTCAGGAGGTAGCATATGATCAAGAACTGATGGCACTGAAGGAAGAAGTCCAAGCTGCACTGAAGGCATTGGTGAAAAATAAGGCTCCAGGAGTTCATGAGACACCAGTTGAGATATTTCAAACAAAGGAATGTAAGCCTGGAAACATTCACTCGTCTATGCCAAGCAATTCAAAGACAACTGCCTGGCCGACCAAGTGAAAGAGATCCATATTTATGCCTGTTCCAAAGCAAGGCACTCCAACAGAATGCAGAAATTATTGTATCATTAATGCCATAAGAAAGTAATATTTTGCTAAAAATAATTCAAAAACAGTTGCATCAGTACATCCACAAAAACTGCCAGAAATTCAAGCCAGATTTAAAAGAGAATGTGGAACCAGGAATATCATTGCTGACATCAAGTAGATCTTGACTAAAAACGGAGAACACCAGACAGATTTTACCTGTGTTTCATTGACTATGCAAAGCAGTTGACTGTGTGAATAATAACAAATTTTGATTAAAATTGCAAAATAGGAGTTACAGAACACTTAATTGTGCTCAGGAGAAACCAGTACATAGACCCTGAAGAAGTCTTTCCAACAGAACAAGAAGGTACTGCATGGTTTAAAGTCAGGAAATGTGAGCATCAGTGTTGTATCCTTTCACCATAATTACTCAATCTGTAGGCTGAACAAGGAATTTGAGAAGCTGGACTATATGAAGAATTCAGCATCAGAGTTGGAGGAAGACTTACTAACAATCTGTAATATATAGATGACACAGCCTTGTTTACTGAAATTAAAAAGGACTTGAAGCACTTGGTGGGTAAGATCAAAGACTGCAGCCTTCAGTATGGATTACATCTCAACATAAAGAAAACAAAAACCTTCACAACTGAACCAATAAGCAACATCGTGATAAACGGAGAAAATGTTAAAGTTGTCAAGGATTTCACTTTACTTGGTTCAACAATGAACAACCATGAAAGAGCACTCAGGAAATCAAATGATAAATTGCATTGACCAGATGTGCTGCAAAACTCTTTATAGTATTAAAAAGCAATGATGTCACTTATAGGACTAAAGTACACCTGACCCAAACGCTGGTATTTTCAGTCACCTCATATGCATGAAAAAAATGGACAATGCTTAAGGATGATGAAAGAATAGTTGGTGCCTTTTAATTACGGTGCTAGTGAAGAATATTGACTATACCATGGACTGCCAGAAGAACGAACAAATCTGTCTTGCAAGAAGTCCAGTCGAAATGCTCCTTAGAAGTGAGGATGGTAAGATTTTTTCTCATGTGCTTTGGTCATGTTATTAGAAGGAATCAGTCCCTGGAGAAAAGCACCATGCTTGACAAAGTAGAATGCCAGCAAAAAAGAAGAAAATCTTCAAGAAGATGGATTGACACAATGGACAAAACAATGGGCTCAAACAAAGCAATAACTATGAGAATGGCTTAGGACCTGGCAGTGTTTCATTCTATTATGCATACATAGGGTTGCTGTGAGTTGGAATTGACTGCATTACTGTAAAACACAGGTTTAGGTCACCTACCTCAAAAGGCCAGTAGACAGGGGTAAATCCCTAAGAAGTTTATTACATGCTGTCATGTAAGGGACAGGGGGGATTTGGGTCCTAACAGCCTGTCCCAATTTTCCAGGGAAGCCCAGGGTTTTATATTGGGTAGGTGAGGGTAAACATTAAATACGAAGGAAGAAAGAATGTGGCAATTGGGCAGGGGGGTGTCCATCTGGAGGGGTCTGGAGAAGATATACATCTGGAACTTGGGGGGGCCCTCAGGTCTCCGGTGTCTCTCGGTTGGTCATCATTTGAACAGGGGGCCAGCGTATGGTGCCTCCACTTGTTTGATAATTCTAAGAAGACTTGTAAAGGCTGTAAAGGCTGCAAAGATTTTATCTTAGTGGTTCCTACAAGTTACTGTGTGATTTCCTGGGCCAGGTAGTGCTAGGAAGCCAGAAATTTTAAGAAAAGCAGGTAAAGAAACGTAGTTATTCTTGACTGCCTAATTCAACTACATGTCACCTAACAGCATGTTGGCATGGACTCTCATTGACTATGGTAAGATCTAAATTCCAGTTGAAATTTAGTTCTTCCTTATACAGAAGGAACAGTTAATTAGAAGTTTGAATTGGAATTTGGAATTTTAATTTTGGAATTTTAATTTGGAATTTTAATTTTGTGGGTTGTTGCCAAAGCAGGTACTTTTTTGTGTTAAACTAAGAGCCCACACTTGGAATATAATTGTTAATTAAGGAAAATATTGAATCACCTCAGCAACTGTTAAACAAGACAAAACTCCAGGTTCACGCCACCTGCCACAAAGCCAGTCTCTGAGACAGAAGCTTGAGGTAAGATCATCAAAAGTTTATTTGCAAGCTGGCATGCAAAGAAACAAGGGACATTCTCATCCTCAGAGCCTGCCTGCATTTGTCAGGCAAGGACAGGGTTTTTTAAAGGGAGAGGCTACATGCCAGTGCAGAGGCAGGTGTCAGGGAAGAAACAATATGGGCAACAGTGTCAGGGAGCATCTGTCCAGGGGCAGGCTTCAGGTGAAATATGTTTCAGAACTGGGGTCCAGAGGCTCTGGGTTGTCACCTGAGCAGGGGGTTGTCAAACTGGTACCTCCACTTGTTTGATGATCCTAAGAAGAGACTGTAAAGACTGTAAAGGTTATATCACAGTGGCTCCTATAAGTTAACATGGGGTTTCATGCTTCAAATCTCCCCGTTGTTTGAAAACAGGGTTTTTCAATCTTCCTGTTTCAGAACCCAATATGTTTGTCTGAATTTTGACTCATGCTACATATTTAATGCAGGACCCTGATAGTGCAGTGTTTAAGAGCATGGCTGCTAAACAAAAGGTCAACAGTTCAAATCTACCAGCCAATGCTTGGAAACCCTATGGGACAGTTCTACTCTGTTCTACAAGATGGCTATGAGTTGGAATATACTTGATGACAAAAAGTTTGGTATGTATATATTCTATTAGGGAATATCAAAGCCAAACTTCTTGCAAGTAGGTTGGTTTATACCCAGAGAACTTGTGTGTCTTCTACAAATTGGTGTCAATACTTATGCCCTTACCTCTACTAATCCTTTCTTGTATTCAAACCCAATACTCTCCCCTTCATCAAGCCTTGCTTAACGTAGCAGCTGTAGCACTTAACCAGTACGCCACCAGGGTTTCCTTTACGTAACATAGTAGCTCTATAGTTGGTTGCTTATATATATATCTTTTTTGCACTAATTCTAAAGTAGTCTCTGTCTTTTGATGAATCCAAGGAGTATTTGCTGCCTAATTAACACACATGCCTCAGTTGTCTCTCACTTTACCTGTTCTTTTGGAGACTTAGTGTTAAAATCCAAGTATAAAAGGCAAATGGCAAAACAAACAAACAAAAAACCAGCAATGGGTTTTTAGTTTATAGATGTTTTAGCAATTCTGTGAGAGACCCTTTGAAACTCGTCTTCAAAAACCTGCACCAAAGAGCTAGTAAGGGTTTTTTATGGTTTTACAATGAAGTGTGAAGTTCTTCTGATAGCTATCAATATTTTTCTCTTCGCTGTTGTTTTCTCTCTGTCTGTCCTCCATCATTGCTACTTTGGTCTGATGTCTGGTTAAATTCTGAACAGTTGATATTACACCCTTGAATAGCCTAAGGAGTCCAGTAAATAAAATCAAATACATTAGATCTCTCCTGACTTTCAGAAACGCTGGGGGCGTAGTGGGTTAAGTGCTATGTCTGCTAACCAATAGGTCAGTAGTTGAAATCCACCAGACCCTCCTTGGAAACTCTATGGGGCAGAGTAGTTCTACTCTGACCTCTAGGGTCACTATGTGTCAGACATGACTTGATGGCAGTGGAGTTTTGGGGTGGCCTGATTTTCCAAAGAAAAAATAATATATCACGGGCAAAATATATCCAGTAGTTCAATAAAATTCACTGATTTTTACTCTGTGCCTGGTATATTGCTAGCGCTGAGAATATGTAGGCAAAAGAAGTAGGTCCTTGTTTCAAGTAACTCCCAGCCTAGCAGGGTAGAAAGAGATGTGAGCGAGAACACTGTAGGATCTTATGCTCTGAGGAAAAAGGTAACTAGAAGAGGCTGACCCTGGGCTACTGTGAGCACAGGCATATCCTACTCACCACTATATTTCTAGCACTTAACACAGTCTCTAACTTTTAATGGAAATATAATAAATGCATATTAAATGAGATTATATCATCGTTTTCTTGTGATGACATCCCTAAGGATGATGAAATAATTTTAAACCCATTATTTTAATATTGCAAAGTTTACTAAATAAAGAGCATCTATTCGTGCTTTCATAGGTATTTTTCAAAGTGATGAGTCAGTAAAACTATCCCTTAAGATCCCTTTAAGTTTTTAAGAAGGTGCATGAAATTATTGTTAAGCAAATGTTCAATTAGTGTTTATTATACTTAGCATAATAGTTTAAATAAAATTTATGATTTGCAGTAGTTGCATTTTTATGTGCTGGGTGTGCACTTTATTGTACGTTGGAGTCCCTTTAGTGCAATAATTGTGCATGATATAT
This sequence comes from Heterohyrax brucei, assembly GCA_028571685.1. Lineage (NCBI taxonomy): Eukaryota > Metazoa > Chordata > Mammalia > Hyracoidea > Procaviidae > Heterohyrax > Heterohyrax brucei. The sequence continues at coordinate 60,859,811 of CM053166.1, forward strand.
TTATGACCATTATGCAGGATTTAGCACATAATTTCATTCTTTTAAATTGCTACGGAGGCTGGAAGTTGTTTTTAACTTTATTCTATAACAGTGTTGTTCATATTTATAACCTATATCCTGAATAAAAACCAAAAGCACAGTTATTAGATTATTCCTTGTGAATAAAAGATTACCAATTTTAGAACTATATGCTCTGCTCCTAAAAATGAATGGATGAATTGCGGTGACTGGTAACAGACTACCTGTATACTCATGCACAAATTGTGTTATTTTTTTTCATTTCAATGTTTGAGGTCTTTCCTCAGTCTGAATGTAACCCCCTTCAGAACATTCTCATTTGCCTGTGACTCCTCTGTCCTTATTTTTCCTTCCTATACCCAACTTCCCAAAACCATTGGCATGTTTTCCTTCTGTATGAAGCTTGGTCCCAAGCCTTGCACTAATCCTAGACACCACAAATACCTGAAGCTCCAGCTCAAACATCAGGAGAAACTTTATATAAATATATAATTTATTGTGATTGAGTGAAAGCGTACAATCCAGTTTAAATTTGCATGCCCACCTATGTGCAGCTCCTACTGCTCTCCTTACCCGGAGACAGCACACTTGTCCTTTCTGTTCTATACAAGTCATATCTTCTTAACAATCTCCTGTCCCCTCTTCTCCACCCTCTCCACTCCCCTCTATATCACAAACTCAGGATCAAGCATGCCAGGGATGTGTGTTCCCTAGTCTCACACAACAGCCCTAGTAAGTTAGCTTTACAGCTTTCCCCTGAATCTAGCCACCACATAAATAAGACCTTTCTCAGTTGCTGTCAAGTCACCTTCAATTTGTGGCAACCTCATTTGTGTCAGAGAAGTGTGCTGCATGGAGTTTTCAATGGATGATTTTTTTCAGAAGTAGATAACCAGGACTTTCTTCCAAGGAATCTCAAAGCAGATTCAAACCTGCAAATATTCAGTTTGCAGCCAAGTGCTTTAAATGTTTGCACCATCCAGAAATTCCTGTGATGTTAAACTCATTGCTGCCACATTGATTGCTACTAATAGTGACCCTATAGCACAGAGCATAACTTTTCCACAGACTTTCCAGAGAGAGGCTGGTGAATTTGAATTGCCGACCTTTTGGTTAGCAGCCAAACTCTTAATGATTGTACCACGAGTCCTGCTAAATTCTTGTCAGTCTCTTCTCTGAAGATACTGGACCTCACTCCCTATATCCTCTATCACTATTGGAAATCTGCCTGTGAATGGACAGTGTCCAGAAGTATGATGTCAATTAACTTGAACTAACTCTCTTCAACTCACTCCCACCACCTGACTCTGAAATTCAACTTTTCCAAAGCCTTATCAACTTCCAGATGGGGCCTCCAAAGTTAGAATACCTGGACTTTACCTGAACCCACCACACCCTTAGGACAATGAGCTTCTCTTTATATGGTTATGCTTGCTAGGGCATATCTCTGCAACTTTCTCAGATTTTTGCAGTCTTAGTTTTGTCTCCCTTTTCACTAGATCATGCTTCTGGGGTGCCAAAAATTCTCATAGCAGTGTTGGGGAGGACACAGTTCCACAGATGTCAACATTCTATTAATATGGCATCCTGCATAACATCTAACAAGGCCTGAGAACACCGTAATTCCTGCTGTGTGATACCTTGGCCTACAAGGCAGGGGTTTGGTTGCAGATCCTAGTCTAGGGATCTTGGACAAACTAGGACAGAGAAAATGTAAACTAAATATTTATGCTGTCGTGGAGTTTATAATTTGATGGGAGAGCAGAGCAACACAGGAAATAGGAGTGAATTACAGGCTATTCAATTTCTACTTTTTTCTGTGGAGATTACTGTTACTCCCACCTAGTCATAGTTACTCCCATCTAGTCATTCAAACAATAAAATAAGGAGCCATTCTAGAAACCTCACTTTACTTCACCACTTCTGAGATCCTTTTTAATAATCAACTCCTCTTTTTTAAAATCATTCCTGCCTACTGTCACTGTTACCACCTCAGCTGAAGTTTTACTTGTATTATTGTTACAGCCTCCTAGGTGATTTCTCTTTCTGCAAAATTTCCCAGTCTACCTATCTAGTCTGCTATTTTAGTGATATTTTTATTTTTTATTTATGCCATTTTAAAATACCATATATTTACGCAAGTAATGCTTGTGATTGTTTGCCAAGTACTCCAAAAAAAGTACTTACAAAAGTACCTCGCAAGGGGAGAGGGAGAGGGAGATGGAGAGTTTGCACATTATTTGTGTAAAAATATGTCACAACTGTTTCATCATTTTGTTTTAACTGAGGGGATGCATTATTCTTTCCAATAATATAGAAGGGGAGAAAATGGAGAGGAACTCTCCCTGTGACCACAGATGCTCATGTCTTTCCAGTGGTAATTCCAGAATGAGAGGGCTGTCCTCACTTTCCACTCACTTCTTCATTTGCTAAAGTACAGCTTTTGGTTTCATTGTTCTAGTAAAATAGCTGTCACTAAGGAAAACAGTACTATTCATGTTGTTAAATGCAACAAACTTCAAATTTACCTGCAGCATATGGCATTGTTGGCTACACCATCCTTTAAGAAAGTCTTTTAATGGGTTCTGTATCAGTTTCTTCCTGATGATGTAATCAATTACCATCAGTTTGGTAGTTTAAAACAACACATTTATTCTCTCACAGTTCTGGAGGTCAGAAGTCTGATATCAGTTTCAATGAGCCAAAATCAAGGAATTGATAGGAGCACATGAAGAATCTAAGGGAGAATTCATTTATTTGCCTTTTTCTAGTTTCTGGAGGCTGCCTGTATACCTTGCAACACTGCCCCTTTCTCCATTTTCAAAGCCAGCAGTGTATCATCTTGCTTCAATTGCCACATTGCTTTCTTTGTGTAAAATCTCCATCGTCATCCGCCTTACAAGGACCCTTGTGATTACATTTAGCACCTTCCTGGATAATCCAGGGTGATCTACTCATCTCAAAATCCTAACTTAATCAGATGTATGCAATCCCTTTTGTCACATACCTGTTGCCATCTAGTTGATTCTGACTCATGGCAACCCTACAGGATAGAGTAAAACTGCCTCACAGAGTTTCCAAGGAGCACCTACTGGATTCAAACTGCTGACTTTCTGGTTAGCAGATGTAGCACTTAACCACTACATCACCAGGGTTTCCTTTGTCATGTTGGGTAACATCTATAGGTTCTACAAATTAGGACATGGATTTACTTGGGGGAAGTTATTTAACCTACTAGGATAATGGTGGTCCTGTTACAGAATTATTACCTTGTATGTGAGAGATCCAGGTTCAATTTCCAGTCAATGCTCTCAAGCTCAGTTACCACCCACATGTCAGTGGAGGCTTACATGTTGCTGGGATGATGAACAGCTTTCAACAGAGCTTTCATACTAAGACAGACAAGGAAGAAAGGCCTGGTATTCTACTTCCAAGAAAGAATCAGCCAGTGAAAACCTTGTGGATCATAATGGTCTGATCTTTTTGTTCACAGGGTTTCCATGAGTTGGGGGCGAATTCAGTGGCAGCTAACATCAATTCAGCCTATCACAGGCTCCCCTTATGACCTAATACTCCTTATTTTCTCACATCTCCTTCACTATTCGTTCTCTGTCTCCTTTGCAAATAGGTCTTCCTCCACACAAAAATGAATCATTGACCTTTCTGAATATTTAGTTCTAACCTGTAAAACAGGGTAGAACTTACTCATAAAGTTTCCACAGAGCAGCTGGTAGACTCTAAGTGCTGACCTTTCGGTTAGCAGTCAAGCTTTTATTCATGGTGCCTCCAGGATTCCTTTGTTGTTGTTGCTGTTATTCTGTGTCATTGAGTTGACTGAGACTCTTAGGCTCCTTAGGAGCTCTTAGTCTTTTTTGAGAAACAAGAAAGCAGTTGCTGGCATCCAGAAACTGATTTGACCCTTTGTGTTTGAACACAGACAATTTTACAAAACACAAACATCAGAAAGGCTGCTGTGAAACCCTGATGGATCAAAGCAAACCTTAGACCACTCTACTATCATGTCTCACCACAAACAAAACATGAATTCTTCCAAACCACAAAAATGATCAGACCTCCCTCTCTCCCAGCTAACGTATCTGACTGCTATCTCTTTAGGTGTTAGAGCTTTGGCCTCACTCTAATTTTCTCTTTCTAGAGAAGATTTACTAAGACACCATTCATAGAACTATACTCTAGTCCTGACAGCATGTAATTCAGAGCAAAGCCAGCTTCAACACTCCCCCAGAACACCAGACTCCAGCCCAAATCCTATAGGTTCTTTCTAACACGCTTTTACTGTTTCATTAGGAGTATGTGTTGAATTTTATCAAATGTCTTTGGAGAATTTGTAGAAATATTTATATGATACCTATACTTTGATGGAGCCATCTTTTAAAATATATATACGATCATATTACACAAGCATATAGAAACACTACTAGTTGCAAGCAAAATATTCCAAATCTTCCATGATCTGAATTTGAGGGACTTGACTGTGGTCCTATAAGTACGCTATAAAATTTGCTCTTAACCCAAAACAATTTTCAACAGGCTATGCATTTTTCTGACTTTCTCATTTCCCTAGAGGTGGGGAAAATTATAAGAAAAAAGCATAGTACTGTAGGTATTGGGTTTTATTGCTCTGAAATATTTTAATTTAATGAGCAATATCTTGTCAGCTTTGTGTTCCTTCTTTGGAGTCCAGATACTAGTTGGTTATGTGCTCATTAGTATAACTTTCATTCTGTATACATAAAAATTCCACATGCATTAAAAATGACTCCCACCTTGATACTTAGGTCCTTGTTCTACTAGCTTCCTATTTACTAAGCATACACTGTAATCAAATAATCACTATTTGGAGATCTCTTTAAGGCTGCCTGGAAATTCAAAAGTATATGGAAATCTCATCAACAGTACCTTGCCCTTTCATAATTTATTATGCTGTAGATTTGTAATCTATCATAAGGAAATAAAATTAATGTTTCAATGTTCTTGCAAGAGAGGAGACTATAATACATACTTCTCTGTACATTTGGATATAGTTGGCTGGGGAAGCAGTGGTAAAAACTGTTAACAGCCTCAAAGTCACTCTGCTGCACATTAGCACCACTGAGGCATGCTTCTGAATACCAGGAACATGCCCTTTAGACAACGATTAATTAAATGCAAAAGTTAAAAGAGAGAAACTGATGAATCCCCAGCATGGCATTCAGAATATAAGAAGTGAAGTCCATGTTAATGACTAAGCTAGTTTTCAAAGCTAGCCTTTTGAACTCATCTTGTTATGTATCTAGTTTGAAAGGCTTGTGTTTCTATTAATAATGAGATTTTAAAATGAAAGAGAGAGTAATAATAATCTAACACCTAAGTAAAGGAAATAATTATTTACTATCCTACTCGACGGCACTTGGCTTGGCTAAAAGAATTCACAAGTGTCTCTTATAGACAGAGGTTGAAGAGAAACTCATTTTGCTCGTTGTCATTAATCCAATTATGACCTTCCACAGTAGTGGAAAGGACTGCACTGGGGTTGCAAAGATGTGTATGCTATTGTTGTGCTACTGGATGGCAAGTTCTTTAGGAAAAGCAACCATGACAAATATATGAAGACTTTCGATGTGAGGTAGAAGATACTAAGGTCTAGATGAGAAATAATAAATGAAGGAAAGACCATATATTTTCCTTTGTTTCTAATGCTTTGTGTTGTTCTATCATTTCATCAAAATGCTTGTAAATTGCAATAAAGGAATATTTCCTAATAACAAGTCAAACAATATGGAGGCATGAAAAAGAAATAGCCCATAGTTGGCTCCTGTTCACGGTAACCAATGTCATGTTTTGAATGTGTAATCTCTGTACTTTTCTATATTCTCATATTAAAATGCCCAAACTTTCTATTGTTTTACAAAAAAATAGAGTTCTTCTATGTACCTATTTGGAGACCTAATTGCATAGTGGTTAAGAGCTCGGCTGCTAACCAAAATGTCGGCAATTTGAATCCACCAGTCACTCCTCAGAAAGCCTAAGGGGCAGTTCTACTCTGTCCTGCAGTGTTGTGATGAGTCATAATTGACTTGATGGCAGTGGTTTCCTTCTGTGGTTTTTTTTTTTTTTTTGCATGTACCTTTTCATTTTGATTTTTGAACTTTAAGTTATAAAACCAAGCCAGTTCCATTGTAGCTGAGTCAATTTTGACTCATAGCAACACCACAGGACAGAGTAGAACTTCACCATAGGGTATCCAAGGAGCAGCTGGTGGATTCGAACTGGGACATAAAATCATCAGTACAATTTGATGGATAAAAGGGGGAGTGACAGTTAATTTTATATGTCAACTTAGCTAGCCTATGGTGCTCATTTTTTGCTCAAACACTGAGTGTTGTTAAAAAGGTACTTAGATGTGATTAACATTTACAATCAGTTAACCTTAAGTAAATAGATTATCCTCCACAATTTGAGTGGACCTAATCTAATCAGTTGAGGCTTTAAGAGCAAAATCTGACCTTTCCTCAAAAGAAGAAAGAATGCTACTTCAAGGCTGTAACATATAAATCCTACTGGAGTTTCTAACCTGTCACTTGCCCAACAGATTTTGGACTTACAGCTTTCATAATCACTTAGGCCAGTTCCTTAAAATATCTGTCTGTCCCTCTGTCCATGCATTCATGCACCCGATTACCCATCACTTCTTGTATCTGTTCACCTATTCATCCATTCATCTATCTCCTACTGATTTTGTTTGTTACTCTGACTGACATAGGGAGTTCTTTTAAATGAATGGTCTGGGGCAACTCTGTATCTGTATGGAGGAAAAATGACTCTTAATTCTTTACCTCATACATACGTACAAATTAATTTGGACAGATTATTGACCTAATTGTTAAACTAAAAATCTTCTAAAAGAAAACATAGGAAATGTATTCATGATCTTCATGTAGGCATTTTCTTAACAAGATAGAAAAAGCACTGTCAATGGACACATGCACACTTTTACGCTTCTCTGATTTCCAAAGTAAATGCACTAATTTACAGTCATCCACATCTTGATCAACACATGTTATTGTTAGCTTTCAAAATTTTGCTATTTTTTAAAAATTTTAGCCATTCTGATGGATGCATAATGATATCTTATTATGGTTTTAATTGTATTTCCTCAGTGCCTAAAGAGGGACACCACCTTTACACTGAACAATTATGTAAAGTTTTAAAGTTAGCTGTAAAAAAGGAAATGGGTTTCCTGTTTCTTCTTGCTCTGGAGGTATTCTTCATATATTCTTTACATGAGATACAGTCATCACAAGTATCTTCCTTTAATCTGGGCATTGCCTTTTTACTGTCTTAGCAGAGAGTCTTTTGCTAGAGAGAATTTCCTAATTGTTATATATTTATTACCTTATTCATTCTTTCTTTCAGTTACTTATTTATTTTCTATCCTTACCCCTAGGGTCGCCATGAGTCGGATCCGACTCGACGGCACTTGGCTTATCCTTACCCCTCTTCTCCCGGGTAACCATCAAAGATTGTATCTTTTTATGTGTAAATCTCTTCATAGTAATGGTGTTACACAGCACCTGTCATTCCGCAATTGACTAATCCTGCTCAGCAAAATGCTCTCCAGTTTGTTCTATGTTATGAGCTGATATCCACTTTTGCTAGTATCATCTATCTGCTAAAATGAGATGATTAACTTTTCTCATTTGATGAACTTTGGGCCCTTGCCAAAGATCATGTGACCATAGCCAAAAAAAACCAAACCCTGTGCCATCAAGTCGATTCTGACTCTTGAATTTACATCTGCGATCTCAATTCTGTTCCACTGGTCAGTGAATCTGTCTTTGTACTAGTACTAGGTGTCTTTATTTCTAAGGTGTGCCTCTTGTAAACAGTATATTATTATTAATATTTTATTGTGCTTTAAGTAAAAGTTTACCATCCAAATCAATTTGCATATAAAACCCCACACACCAATACACAACTCTAACTGCTGTCTGCCTCCTTCATCCCCGTGGCAGCACACTCCTCCTTTCCATACTGTCCTTCCCATATCCATTCAGCCAACTCCTGGCTCCCTCCACCCTCTCATTTCATCTCTGGACAGGAGTTGCTCTGACAGTCTCATGTATGTATTTAACCCAAAGAGTATATTTTTTGCCAGCAGCTATGTCTTATAATCCAGTACAGTCTTCACCTGAAGTGTTGGATTTGGTACTGACTGGTTTTACCTCTGGACTAACAGAGAGTCCGAGAGCTATGTCCTAAGGTGATCCTTCAGTCCAATGGGCCAGTAAGTATGAAATTTTAATAGAGTTCTAGTTCTGCACACCCATTTTTCTCCAGCTACATCACATACTTTACATTGCATTCCCTGTCAGGGCAGTCACTGGTGGTGGGCAGGCAATATCTATTTCTTCTGGTCTCGTGTTAATATAGTCTCTTGATCATATGGCATGTTCTATGTTCTGGGCTCGTATTTTCCTAGTGTCTTTGATGTCCTTCGTTCTCTTCTGCTCCAGATGGCTAGAGACCAATTGATACGACTTAGACGGCTGCTTGATAGCTTTTAAGACCCCAGACATCACTCACCAAAGTGGTCTGCAGAACATTTTCTTAAAAAAAAAAAAAAAAACATAGTTATACCAATTAGCCTAGCTGTGTGCTTAAACCATGGTCCCTAGACCCCTGACTCTGTTACTCTGTCCTTCAAACTGTTGGGTTCTATTTAGAAAACCTTTTAGCTTTTAGTATAATCCAGTTGTGCCAAACTCCCTTCTACTGCATGCTGTCACATGCTTAACTAACCCAGTTCCTATCTACTATCAAATATGAAAACATCTCTCCCTCCCTCCCCACCCTTGTAATCCTCAAAGATTATTTTCTTCAGCGTTTAAACCTTTTCTTAAGACTTTATAATAGTGCTATTTGCCCTTTTCCAACTGAGTAATTTCACTCAATATAATGTCTTCCAGATAATGCCATGTTATATGTTTCCTAAGATCATCCTTGTTCTTTATCATTGCATAGTGTTCCATTGTGTGAATATACTGTAGTTTGTTCATCCATTCATCTGTTGATGGGCACCTAGGTTCATTCCATCTTTTTGCTATTTTGGACAGTGCTGCAATAAACATTGGTGTGCATATATCTGTTCATGTGACAGCCCTTATTTCTCTGGGGAATATTCCAAAAAGTGGAATTGTTGGATCATATGGTATTTCTATTTGCAGCTATTTAAGAAAATGCCAAATTGATTTCCAAAGGGGCTCTACCAGTTTGCATTTCCACCAACAGTGCAGAAGAGTTGCAATTTCTTCACAACCTCTCCAACATTTATTATTTTGTGTTTTTTGGATTAATGTCAGCCTTTTTGGGGTGAGATCGCACCTCATTGTAGTCTTGATTTGGATTTCTTGGATGGCTAATGATTGGGAGCATATCCTCACACATCTGTTAGCTGCCTGGATGTCTTCCTTGGTGAAATGTGTGTTCATATCTTTTGTCCATTTTTCAATTGAGTTATTTGTCTTTTTCTTGTTGAGGTTTTGCAGTACTTTCAAGATTATGGGGATTAGATGCTAATTAGATTTGTGGTAACCAAAAATTCTTTCCTAGTCTGTAGGTAGTCTTTTTACTCTTTTGGTGAAGTCTTTGGATGAGAATAAATGTTTCATTTTTAGGAATTCCCAGTTATCTATTTTTTTCTGTTGGTGTTTGTGCATTGTTAATTTTGTAGTCTGTTTATGCCATATATTAGGGCTTCCAGCCTTGTCTCTCTTTTTTCTTCTTTATTGTGTTAGATTTTATAGTTAGGTCTTTGATCAATTTGAGTTAGCTTTTGTGAATGGTGTGAGATATGGGTCTTGTTTCTTTCTTTCTTTCTTTTTCTTCCCCAGCTGGGCATCCATTATGCCAAGAGCATTTGTTAAAGACACTGTCTTTTCTACAGTTTATAGACTTTGGGCCTTTGTCAAATATGTGTTACTCATAGGTTCATGATTCTCAATTCTGTTGCATTGACATATGTGTCTAAATATGATATTACTGCTGTCATTTTGTAGTACTTTTTTTGTGTGGTGCTGACATTTTCTTTGTTCTTTTTACTCTCCTGTGCCAAATTACTTTGGCTTGTGGATTTCTTTTTTTGTAGCATATGAGTTGCTATAAAACCAGGAGAAATGAAAAAGAAATCCACAAACCAAAGTAATTTGACACAGGAGAGCAAGAATAAAAAAGAAAATGTTACCACACACACAAAAAAAGTACTACCTATAGGTCGCTATGAGTAGGAATCGACTCAACGGCACTGGGTTTGGTTTGGTTTTGGTTTTGTAAATTTTCTGTATTGAGACTTCATATTTTCCATCTTTATTTTGATGAATAGGTTTATTAACTTTTTGTGGTTGTCTTGAAACTTACTTTTATCTTCAGTCATGGATTGAATTGTGTCCCCCCCAAAAATGTGGGAGACAATGTAGCTGGGCCATGATTCCCTGTATTATGTAATGTTCCTTTATGTTGTAAACCCTGTCTCTATGATGTTAATGAGGGAGGACAGGCAACAGTTGTGTTCATGCATCAAGACTCAATGTACAGAATTGTATTGTGCCTTGGCGCAGCCTCTTGGAATATAAAGGATAGGGATTCAAGTAAAGATCTGGGGACCTCATACTACCAAGAAAGTAGTGACAGAAGCAGAGCACAGCCTTTGGAAAGGACTGGGATCCCTGTGCCTCAGAAGCTCCCAGTCCAAGGGAAGACTGGTGACAAGGACCTTCTTCCAGAGTCAGCAGAGAAAGCTTTCCCCTGGAGCTGACACCTGAATTTGGACTTTTAACCTGTTGGATTGTGACAAAATAAAATTTATCTTTGAAAAATCATCCACTTGTGGTATTTCTGTTATAGCAGCACTGGATGACTAAGACATCTTCCTAGGTTTGAACCAGTCTATTGTTACTTGGTAGCACCCTGCCTTCAACTCCATTAAAGCCACTGCTGTCAAGTCAATTCCAACTCATAGCAACTCTATAGGTCAGAGTACAACTGCCCTATAGAGCTTCCAAGGAGTGCCCGGTGGATTTGAACTGCCAACCTTTTGGCTAGCAGGTATAGCAGTTAACCACCATGCCATCAGGGTTTCCTGAGGTTCCATTAGAAAGTTCTATATTTGCACCATTTATTCCCTCTTCTATTGTTCTGATATTGCTGTATACAATTTAACCTCTGTAGTTCCTTGTTGTAGTTCTTTCAGCTTTGGATAGCCCTTGAGAGTTTGTTTTCAAGGTTGGTATCTAGTTGATACAAGCTTGCATTCTAGATTCAGGCTGCAAACTAATAACATCTGCTCCCAGACCAAAAGACTCTCTTTAATTGTTCTTCTAAATTCAGTTTGGTTGTTTACATATTCCCTTAATTTCTGTTTATCTGGAAATGTCCAAATTTCACTAGCATGTTTGAATGAGAGTTTTGCAGGAGATACTATTCTTGGTTGGTACTTTTTTTTCCTTAGGTTTTATATGTATTGTCCCGTTCCCTTCTTGTGTACATCATTTCTGCCAAATAATCAGGGCTTTGTCTTATTGTTTCTCCTCTGCATGAGACTTGTTGTTTTTCTTGAGCAGCTGTCAATTTTTTTCCCTGTCTTTGGTTTTAGCACATGTGATTACGATATGCCTCAGTGATTTTCTTTCAGTGTCTATCCTATATAGGGTTCATTGGGCTTCTTGCATGATCAGCTTTTCATCTCTTATGATACTAAGGAAGTTTTCTATCAGCAATTCTTCAGCGATCCTCTATGTTTTTTTCTGTTTTCTCTCCCTGTTCTGGAACTCCAGTTACTTGTAAATTTTTGTTTTTGATTGCATTTCATATAATTTTAAGGATTTCTTTCTATTTTTTTTCCTGCTTCTCAATCAGAGATGTACCAAGTGTCTACCTTCAGTTTCACTGACCCTGTGTTTCATTATTTCAAACTTGCTCCTCAGTCCTTTTATGACATTGTCCATTTCTGAAATTTTGCTGTTTATCTTTTAGATTTCTAATTTTATTTTTTCATGATCTCTAGTTGTGAATATATTTTGACATTTTGTTCCCGTATTGTTTTCATGAATTCTTTCAAGAATTTGTCTGCCTTTTCCCTAAATTTGTCTATTCTTCTCTCATTTTTGTCTGCTTTTTTATTTCAACTCTGAATACTAGAGATTTGAATTCCCTATCAGGTAATTCTAGTGCCTTCAGTGTTTCACATCGGTCACCTATGGAAACTTCCTGTCCTACTTTTTTTTAATATATTTTTTTTATATTTTCTGCTGCCTTTGAACCATTTGGTAATCATTTTCTTTGTTTATTGATTGTAGATCTCTGTTTCATCTTGCTTTTTTGTTTTATTTGGTTATTTCAGACCAAGAAGGCTGTGTGTTCTTTGTCGTTTGATTGTGGTTACAATATTTTTTGCCTCTTTGTCCAATCAACATGGTCAGCTGCTCAACTATGGTGGAACAGGGGAGGCCCAGTGAGTGATCTGTGATTTGTTAGGAGCTCCTGAAAGTGCTTTCGTGTATTTCTCATTTTTTGATCTCCTGTGTGGATGAGGTGAATCCAAGCAGTAGGGACGCTGCACTTTCCAACCAGCTGAACCACTGAAGCTAACTGAGAAGGTACTGGAGGTAGAGCAGCAGAGAGAAGATAGGGATGGGAAAGCTTGCCTTGGTTGCCACCATATACTTTGTCCTCTGTGGAGACCTCTCTAAGTCCCATGCTCCATGTTTGCCAGTCTCCAGCAAGTGTCCAAGATGGTGTTAGCTGTGTTAGCTGATAGGGAAGTTTCTCTTGCATCTCTTCTTACTCCCTGTGTTCTGTCAGTTTCTTATTCCATTCAGGTTTTGACTGAGATCTTTATCTCTTTGACACTTTGCATTCCAGGATTTATGTTTGTTTCAGTTTTACTTAGTTTTTCTGAAAGGTTGCTATGGAGAGATGGCACAGTGCATCTGTCTGTGATGCTATGTTGCCTTGAAGTCAAGAATTTCCTAATTTTAGTTTGTCAGTAGTTTCATTGTTTCATTATGGTAGCTCATTTTGTGGGGACTAGGTAAATACACTGAAAATTTGTCGAGCAGCTAGCCAAAAAGACAAGATTGCAAACTGGCTGCAACCTCTGCATGCTTAGAAGCCTTCCAACTGATTAACACATGTCCACCCAAGAATTACATCCATTTTGATTAACTTAAAGCAAACTAATTAGGGACCCGAACCATATTTTCAAATTTTCTTTACAGTGGTACACACATTAGTGCTTTACTGAATAACTGGGAAAAGGCCTTCCTATGCTACAAAATGACTGCTGCCTCTCTTCCATCTCCCAGCACTTATGAGAGAATCTTTCTTGTAGCCTAGCCTACCCTGTCAAGAAATAGAATTCTCACATCTTCAGTTCAGCCTAGTCATGTAGACACTTCAAAAAGGCATCACAGTCTTTATTGTGGTGATTCAGAAGTTATCAGCTATTTTAGGATAAAACTGAACACCTCTTTCTCAGCTACTTGCTGCCAGAAGTGAACAGCCACAGAAATTGCTGCTGATGTTTGGAGCAAAAGGGTTATGCAGCCTGAATCAGTGGTGGGGCCAACAAATAAGATGTTGTAGTCATCTAGTGCTGCTATAACCGAAATACTGTAAGTGGATGGCTTTAATAAAGAAAAACTTATTTCTTCATAGGGGAATAGGCCAAAATTTCAAATTCAGGGTTTCAACTCCAAGTGAAGGCTTTGTCTCTCTCAGCTTTGTTATCAATCTTCCCCCAAACTACAAGCTTTTCTGTGTAGGTACTCAGTGTCTAAAGGATGAGCTCTGCTCCTGGCACTGCTTTCTAGGTGGGATGAGGTCTCACTTTGGCTCACTTCCCTTTCCTTTTTATCTCTTGAGAGATAAAAGGTGGTGTAGGTCACACTCCAGGGAACTCCTTTTACACTGGATCAAAGATGTGACCTTAGTAAGGGTGTTACAATCCCACACTAATCATATTTAACATAAAATTACAATCACAAAATAGAGGACAATTACATAGTACTGTGAATCATGGCCTAACGAAGTCGACATATATTTTGGGGGGACAAATTCAATATATGACTCAAAGTTTCCCCATTTCATGGAAAATTAGATCATGCTTCTCATTTCTCTGATGCTAAACTGTAAGGATCAGTCCAACACAACTCTGTTCCCCTCCAGTTTGACATCAGCTACACCTATATTAGTTTTTCCTTTGACCATAAACATCCAGAGTTAGGCCAAACTTCACAGATTAAAAGGTATAGTCCTTGAGACTTCCAAGTCTGCCTAACACCTCAGAAACCAATCACAATCTTGGGACTCCAACACAATAACCTCATATCTGACATGAAGTTTTCCCATTACCTCCTTCAGATGCTAGCCATAAGTTTAGGGGGGGTCCCTAGACCTCACTTCACCTTCGGCCTGATGGCTACAGATTTTTGGTTCCCTCTATCCCCTTAACAAATCAGATGTAAGCACAAGGGTCCCCATTGCTCTCTTTTATTTCTAACTTGCTGGCTTCTTATACTCCCTTGAATTTCAGAATTTACTTAACAACAGATAGTATTTATGGAGCATCCTCATCACTAACTTTTATTGGGGATCTCATTAAGTAATTCAAAGGCCAGTCTCATTCCCCTGAAGTCATTTGATATTACAAAATCAATATCATGAGTTTGACAACATGAGGTGAATGTTTCTGGTCAGGCCAGTACCTACCAAAGAGGCACCTAATAATAGTATTCTGTTAGGCTCGGTATTATCTGGTCCTCTCATGGAAGACTCTTATGATTACTAAGGAAATTCCAAGGATTTAGAGATTATCTCTCAGGAACTGTGATTGTTAAGGTTGTGTGTCAACATGGTTGGGCCATGATTCCCAGTGGTTCGGCAGTTATGATTTAGTTTGGCAGTTGTATAATGATGTTGAGAGTGGTTCTACAAAAATGAAATCGTAAGGATCAATTTTTTAAGTTGGCTTTCAAGTCTGGTTGGTCTTAAAGATGCTGATGATTCTGCTTTCACTAGTAAACAGGGAACTGCTAATCCATGGCATAAAATGGTAATAGAAATAAGCAAAATATCACCAGTTCTAGGATAGCTAAGAGGCAAGGATCTGGATAAATACATATTTGATACCTTGGCACTTGGCTTTTGGCTTCTATAATTTTGTCATAATGCAAATTGTAAAGAAGCTGGTTGATTGTTTCTACTTTCACCAGAAAAAGTAGTAAAAGGAAGAAGGATAAGTGAAGCTATGTCTGAATAGGCTTGATCTGAGATGTTGCCTTAGGTGGCATCTGATTCATCCCCGGAGGAAGTAGGTAAGTTAGAGTCTGACCCACTCTAACTTCAAAAGGAGGAAGGAGAATCAAGATTAAAGGCCGAAGGCTAGTTCCTATGAGGCACACATCTCCTTTCTCCTCCATCTTTACTAATTCCTCTAACAACGGTCCCACCTATGGCACTCTCTGTTTCTCTGATGGGTTTGATAATTCATTGCAATGGCCACACAGAACTCACAGACCTTACTTACAACTTGGGAGTTTATTATAGCTAACATATTACAGTTAAGGCTCAGGAACACTCAAGTGTACAATTCTTCTATCAGGACAAACTCTTCCCAGCCACGCTCACAGGCAAGACTCTCCCTGATCCTAGGCCTATGCCCAGAGGCACTCTGATTTCTTATTCTGTGAGCTGGGAAGCCCATTTTGTCGTCTTCTGCTGCCAGATCTCTGTGGTCAGGTCTCTTTTGCTGGACCTCTCCTGCTACCACTTCTCTTTGTCTTCAGGGTTACAGTCACTGTCTCTTGGGTCCAGGAGCTTCTTAGCAGAGGTATCCCAGGTCTAAAGGACATACTGGCTCCTGGTTGTTCCTCCTTGGTGGTTGTGGGATATTCTTCCCAACTCTGGGATGGCTCATCTCAAGCCTAGCTGGAAAACAGAAGAAGAGTTGACATGTTCAAACCATGGTGCTGGCAAAGAATATTGTTCATACCACGGACTACCAGAAGAACAAACAAATCAGACATAGAAGAAATATAACCAGAATGCTTCTCAAGAGTGAGGATGCAAAACTTGGGCTCATTCACTTTGCACACATCATCAGGAAAGACCAATTACTGGGAAAAGATCTCCTACTTGGTAAAGTAGGGAATCAGTGAAAATGTGGGAAACCTTCAATGAAATGGATTGACACAATTGTTGTAACAACGGATGCAAATATAGCAATGATCATGAAAATGCCTCGGGACCAAACAATGTTTTGTTGTTAGACACAACATCACTACGAGTCAGAGTCATCTCTGTGACAACAAAGAACAACAGTTCTGGAGTGAGGCTTGAAATTTTGCATTTCTCACAACCTCCCAGTTGACACTGATGCTACTAGTCTGGCAACCACACTGTTTACAGAGTCTGAGAATACACTGATGAAAGTCTGATACAAACATACCTGGAAGGGGATCTGCAAAAGGGCACTAATATGGTGCAAAACCAGCATAAGTTCATGTAGAAAAGAAAGTCTTTCCTGTGAACATTACAAAGGACTGTGGGCCAAAGCAAGTTTAAGTATTATGATCCCCATTTTACTGATGATCAAAGAGAGGCCAGATACATCTACATCACTTATCAAACATTACACAGCTAACAGAGTAGAAATTCTGCTCAAACCAACCCATTTGTTGTTAGTGTTTTCATGCACATCTATGCAGAAGAATATTCTAATCAAAATGTTGACAACAATAAAGAGAGAGTCTTGGAGAACATAAGGCATTTAAAGTATGGTAAATTGTAAATGAAAGTCTCTGAGTGGGGCAAATGGTTAAGCATTCAACTATTAATTGAAAAGTTGATGATTCAAACCCACCTAGAAAGAAATGCATAGCAATATGCTTCTGAAAGTTTGCACTGAAATGTCACAGCCTTCAAATCTCTGTGGAAAGTAGGTCTACTCTATTACACACACACACACACACACACACACACACACACACACACACACGCACGGTTGCCATGAGTTGACAGCAACTGGTTTTCTTTGTTTTAAGTTGTAAATGATAGAAGATACAATGAGAGTGGATAATTGTCATGGATTGAATTGTGTCCCCCAAAAAATATGTGTAGCCATGTGACTGGGCCATGATTCCCAATATTTTATGATTGTCCTCCATTTTGTGATTTCCCTGTTCTCTATGTTTGAAGATTAGGGTGTGACTCTTAAATCCCTTCTTAAGATCATTCTGTTTCACTGTAAAGGGAGTTTCCCTGGAGTGTGGCTTGCACCACCCTTAATCCTTTCATCTTACAAGAGATAAAGGAAAAGGGAAGCAAGGAGAGAATTAGGAACCTCATACCGTCAAGAAAGCAGCACCAGGAGAAGAGCGTATCCTTCGGACCTGAGGTTCCTGTGCCAAGACGCTCCCTGGACAAAGACTGATGCAATACCAGAATTTCCTCCAGAGCCAACAAGGGGGAAAGCCTTCCCCTGGGGATGATGTCCTGAATTTGGACTTGTAACCTACTGAACTGTATAAGAATAAACTTCACTTTGTTAAAACCATCCACTCATGGTATTTCTGTTAGAGGAGCACTAGCTGACTGAAACAGTCATCTATGCGTAAGAGATGGCAGATAGAAACATCTGACTGTAAGGAAGGGTCAGGCTACAATGTAGCTGGAGATGGAGGAAAGAGGCAAAACTAGCTAAAGTGGGGCCCTAAAAATTTAACCCTTTGCACTTGAGAGGCTCCTCTCAGGCACCACAGCATTTCACCTGATGAGAGAGAGGCCAGATGACTGAGCAGTGACAAACAACTGGGATGATCTTAACAAACAAAAGGAAGTATCAAGCGAAATAAAAAAAAACTTCCTAAAAAAATCCACAGTAGCATATTGAAAAGGTAACACTTGATTTCTAGAGTAGAAAGATAGAAGGACTATCCCTTGCTTGACCACTTGGGATGACACAGGAATGACTACTGTAAAAGGATTTTATGAGGTGGTGTGGACGTCAACGTTGAGAAACCTAATATTATAATAAAGTACATAAAATACATGGGTGGCATTGATTGAGCAGATCAATATGCCTCAACCTACTGTTTTCTGTGAAAATCTTTAAGTACCTTTGTGCAGGAGGCTTTCTAGCAAGAATGGAGCTACAGAGCTTTGAAACACTGCCCCTGCAGGCCAAATGTGGGCCTGAGGCCCCAGGCCATGCGGCCATAGGAAGTAGACACTGAAGAGACAAAGAAACTGCCTCAGTTGCAAAGAGTGTTTGAAAAGGTCGAGCCAGGGCTTTCTGTCTTTGTAAGGGTAGAATTGCCACTAAGTTGGGCTTAGGGTGTACCTAAAGCTGAGGGGGGAGAGTTGCTGTTCAATAGAGCCTTTTTAGGCAGAGTTGTAGCACAGGGCCAGGGGTCCCTGCTCAGGATCCAGATAGAGTGGCCAGTAACTAGATTCCAGAGAGCAGGGCCATTATGTAGAATGTCTCAGAAAATATAAGAGTATTTTCAAAGCTCTGAAGGACTAATGTCATGTGTTTTTTATTATGATACGTGCCCTGACAAACAGTGGATGCACCCCTGGGATTGTTTCATAAAATATCATACAAAAAACAATCACAGAGCATAATATTTCAAAGATTTTGTTTTGTAAGATGTAGAAATACATAAAACGTTAAAACATATTATTTGCATACATTTGTTTGAGTACAAATCATTTTAAAGTAGCTGTAAGAAATTTGTGTAATATATGCAAGATTGTATTGAGCTGCTAGTTTGCACGAGGGCAAAAGTTTCAAGTGCAAAGGGCTAATTGTGCAGATGTATCTTATCTGGAAATAGACAGGGATACTCTCCCACAAGTGAAGCAGGGATGGGGTGGCCCAGGATCAGATATGTAGGAATATTTTAGCTTTAGCCTTGAGACCATGAGCAAAGTTTCAGCAAAGAAGCACATAAAAGACATTTTCATTGTCCTGAGTGAGTCACACTAGAAAAGAGGAGATTAAAATTTATTGGCAGTTTCTTCAAAAAACCTGGCACTAATAATGTCAGCACTCTAAACCTTACAGATGCAAAATGCAAAAGATCTCAAATTGCTGCAGAGGCTGTGGCCACACAGCAAGTACCTAAAGTTTTCTGTCCAATGGAAGATTTGTTTTTAGATTGGATCCAATCTGGACATTATCATTACCTTATTTTGAACACTAAAGCAGCAAGGAATACTTGAAGAAAGGGCCAAAGGGCACAGATTTATAAGTAAACAAACAAATAAAACATTCTCAGGGTAATGAGTAAATAACAGAGAGTGTAGATTTCAGTTATTCTCTAGAATTAATTCTAGATAGTTTCTGAGAATTTACTGTAATTAGTGATGCAGGTCTGATACAAAGAAACCATCATTACAGACAGGAGAAAACAGTTTGTCATAAGAAAGAGTGAGTAGAATCTGAACAATGATGGGAAAACCATTCAGAAGAATTAGTAATTTCACCATTGTGTAAACAGAAGGAATACTCTTGTTCCTGTGCTGTACCATTTAAATGTCTTCTGAATAAAAAATATGGGCACATCTAATAGTCGATTCTTCTGGGAGAAATTCCTAAGTTGCTCCGTTACTGAAATTTAGGGTTCATGCTTAGTAACAAATGTAACTATCAATCTATTTACCTGCCTCCTCATCTAAATTTACTTACTTCCCTATCATCTCTCTGCATGTACTTCCTGGTCACAGTAGTAGGCATTTGGTAATATCTACTTCGACTACTTTTTTAACCAAAATTTGAACATATATGGCCTATGGTTTGAATCTGGAGTGCCAGTTACTACTAATTCATATAAGAGAACACAAAGTTATTTAGAAAATTCTAGATCTTCTCTACACATAATGTCTCATTCACCATTATGAATGGCTGACCACCCTTTGATTTGCTTTCCTTTGATTGCTTAACTTCTGCATTGTTGTTCTTTAAAAACCTTTAGATTTTGTTTAACCAGCAACATTAAATATACGTACTTCAGAAATATTTAAGGAGCATAACCCTTAATTAACTCTAAACTGATATTACCAAAAGCCTCATTCTATGAGGCTGCCATTGAGTCAATTCTGATTCATAGTGACTCTATAGAAGAATAGAACTTCCTCAGTGGAGTTTCCAAGGAGCACCTGGTGGACTTGAACTATCAACCTTTGGTTAGTAGCCATAGCATTAACCACTACACCGCCAGGATTTCCACAGAGGGTGGCCAAGACACATACAAGCCTGCTATTCTGCCAAGGACTTTAAAATTTGTTCTTGGACTAACTTAGACCATCACAGGGCCACACATCTTAACCATTTTGCTTTTATCTGCTTCCCGTCCAAATATTCCTTTTTGGGAAAAAAATTGAGGAGGCAGAGTCAAGATGGCAGACTAGACACACATCTCTTTATCTCCCTCTGAAAATTAAGACCTGAATTGATAATTCAATGGAGCCTTCTGGACACCCAGAGGGCCCTAGGTCATGGCATAAGGCTGTCAATTTGGACTACATGCCACTGGACGGGAAACTTCATCTCTTTATCTGACCCCCCCACCCTTGTTGAATGTCGGCTCTCGCAGACAGAAGGTAACTGTTAACTTTTTTTTCTGTCTTAGTCAGCAGGTGGGGCTTGGGTTTGACTAGCAGCAAAGCTCAGCTGCACTGCTAATGGAACCAGCAGGCAGAAGACACATTTTGAGAGCCTGGCTCTGGACTCTCTGCACCTCAGGTCCTCCACCATCTCTTTCCAAACCTCCACAGTAGAATTCGCTATTCCACAGCAAGTGGGAGGGCTTGCGTGGAATGCCATCGTGTTCGACTGTGAGGGAGAGTTACCCAGAGGCTTCAGCAGGGGCTAATTCCCAGGCTGGCAGGCAGTGCCCAACATTTTTTTCTCTGTTTTAGCCAGCAGGACAGGTTTGGGCTAGCTGGCAGCAAAGCTCAGCCTCTGCTGATGGGACCAGTAGGCATAATAGCCACATTTTGAGAGCCTGCTCTGGACTCTCTGCACCGTGGCTCTTCCACCTTCTCTTTCTGAACTCCTACCATTGAATCAGCCATTCCATAGCAGGCAGGAGAACTTGTGTGGAACGCCATCTTGCTCGACAGGGAGGTGGAGTTATCCAAGCAGAGGCCTCAATAGGGACTAATTTCCAAGCTGTGAGGCAGTGCCAGCCCTAGGAGTGCTTTTCCAACAGAAAAGCTGTGTTTAGCACAGAGTGATCTTATGGGTGGGGGCCAGCAGCAGATAACAGCAGGGCAGTAGCCTTTTCATACTTTGAACTAGTTTACAGCACCTTGGGTTGGATATAGAGGTATTTACTTTGCCAGCTGGGAGAAGAGCCTTGAACACCTGACAGCCTGAGTAATTTTGGAAGTGGTCAGATAGTTTTTACCTTCCAACACAAGACTACCTAGAGAAATAACTGCAGTGCAACCTGATGGCATCTCTTCCAGCCTTTACTGGCCCACATCATAGGGTCATCTGACAGCCCCGAGTAACTCAATAAGTAGGGCTGTATCTTTGCCAGTCAGGAGATGAAGCCTGCTACCCCAGAGATTCCACTGGGGCCTGTCACCAGAGTGCATAGAGGTGACTGGTGATCACCTTCCTTATCAGACTGTGCTTTAGATCCTGTTGAGGTAACACCAGAGAAACTAAACAACCTCCAAATGCTGAAAAAGAATAAAATGTTGGACAAAAAGAAAGAAAAATTCACCTATGGCTCCAGAAAGCCCCCAAAAGAAGGAATCAAAGAACTTCCCAGATGAAGAAGCCTTTCCGAAATTATCAGCGGTTGAGTACAAAACAATTATATATAGATCCCTCCTAGACCTTATACAAAACACAGCAGAGCAAAATGAAAAATTAACCAAGCTGTTTGAACTGATGGAACACCAGTATTCTCAAATCTAAAAGATCAGTAACAAAATCAAAGACATAGAAACTTCAATTCAAAGTCAAGAAAACAGAATTAAACAAATGGAAAATAGTCCTTCTGACTTGGAAGACAGAGCTACTAACTCCAGCATCTATGAGGAGAAATCAGAGAAAAGAAACAAGCAAAATGAAGAAGCATTCAGAAGCATGTGGGACTCTATCAAGAGGAATAATCTACAATTAATTGGAGTTCCTGAACAGGGAAGGACAACTAAAAACACAGAGAATATTGCTGTTGAGCTGCTGACGGAAAACATTACAGAAATTATGAAAGAAGAGAATATGAATATCCAAGATGCATATCGAACACCACTCAATGTAGATCCCAAAAGAAAGACTACAAGACATACTATAATCAAGCTTACCAAAATGAAACAAGCAGAAACCCTTAAAGGCAGTGAAACTCAAAGCAAAGCTAACATTCAGAGGGAAACTCTCTAGGGTTTTGTCTGGCTTTTCAGCAGAAACGACGCTGGCACAGACGCAATGGGATGAAACATTCAAAGCCCTGAAGAAGAACATCCAACCAAGAATTATATATCCTGCAAAACTATCTCTCAAATATGAAAATGAAATTAAGACATTTGCAAATAAACAGAAACTCAGAGACTTTCTAGAAGCAAACCAAAGCTACAAGAAACACTGAAAGAAGCTCTTGGCTTAGAAGAACAAAACCATTAACTCTATATTTTAGGAGGCAATGCAGGACACATCATCCAGAAACATACTCAATTATGGAAGGCAAAAAACTCAATCAAAGCTGTAATATTAAAAGAAATGATCCAGTGATCACACAAAAACTATGATATTATCATATTAAAAAGAGAAATGTACTACAGTATAGTCCTTCGAGATGCAGAGGAAGTTAATAAGACATGTAGAAATTAAAATTGAGTTTAAACATAGTTTATCAAGGGAGATCACAGGGGTAGCAGCAAAGCACAAGAAAGACTCAGTATATCAAATCAAGAAATGTAATGCAGGAGTCTCAACAAACACAAAACGACCACTGAAAAGAATTAAATATCAACCCATAAAGAAGAAGGTCCCAGAAAACAATAGTAAGAGCAACAGAGAAAACATCAACACAAAAATAAACACATCACAATGACAACACTAAACACATACTTGCTGAATGTAAATGGTCTGAACATTCTCGTAAAGAGACAATGAGTGACATCTCGGATCAAAAGGCATGATCTGTCTATATGTTGCTGACAAGAAACTCACCTTAGACTTAAAGATATGAACTTAAAGAAAATAAAAGGATGGAATAATACATACAAAGCTAATAATGTACAAGGGTAGCAATACTAATCTCAGAAAAAAAAAAGATTTTAATGTAAAATCCGCCATCATGGACAAGGATGGACACTACTGTTGAAAGCTTCAATACACAAGCAGGACTTAGCAATATTAACTATTTATGCACCCAATACTACAGCATCTAAATACATTGAAGAAACACTGACTACATTCAAAAGTGAGATGGATCACTGTACAATAATAGTGGGAGACTTCAAAACTCCTCTCTCAGCATTGGACAGATCTTCTAGAAAACAGCTCATCAAAGACATAGAAGAGCTTATTGCCACAATTAACCAACTAGACCTCATTGACATATACAGAACTTTCTATACGTCAGCAGATAACTACATCTTCTTCTCCAGTGCACATGGAACATTTTCCAAAACAGACCATGTGTTAGGACATAAAGCAAATCTCAACAAAATCTATACAACTGAATTATTGCAAAGCATCTTCTCAGATCATAAAAGCCATAACAGTTGAAATCAATAGCAGAAAAAACATAAATACAAATTGGAACTCATGGAAACTGATCAATACTTTACTCAAAAAACCATGGGTTATACAAGAAATCAAGGATGAAATAAAGAAATTTATGGATTTAAATGAGAATGAAAATACTTCCTACCAGCCAAAAACAGTGCTCTGGGGTCAGTTTGTCTCTATAAGTGCACACATCCAGAAGGAAGAAAAACCCAAACCAAAGAACTAACCCTACAGCTTGAACAAGTAGAAAGAGAGCAACAGAGGCACCAGAAGAAAACAGATCATAAAGATTAAAGCAAAACTAAAATAATTAGAGAGTAGAAGAACAACTGAAAAGATCAAAAGGTAGTTTTTCGAAAAGATCAACAGAATTGGCAAACCATTGGCTAAACTTCCTAAAGAAAAACAGGAAAGGAAACAAATAACTCAAATAAGAAATGAGAGGGAAGATGTCACAACAGATCCAACAGAAATAAAAATATATCATAACAGAATACTACAACAGACTGTACTCTAACGAATTTGAAAACCTAGTGGAAATGGACAGATTTCTAGATTCAGATCACATTTGAAAATTATCACAAGGTGAAGCAGAACAACTTAATAAACCCATCACAAAGGAAGAGATTGAAAAGCTCACCAAATAACTACCAATGGAAAAATGCCCTGGACCAAATGGCTTCACTGCAGTATTCTACCCATCTTTTAAAGACTTAACTGCAATAGTACTCAGACTATTTCACAGCATAGAAATGGATGGATTTCTCCCAAATTCATTCTATGAAGCCAGAATAACCCTTATACCAAAACCAGGGAGAGACCAAACAAAAAAGGAGAACTACAGACCAATCTCACTCATGAATCTGGATGCAAAAATCTTCAACAAAATACTAACCAATAGAATTCAACAACGTATCAAAAAAATAATTCATCATGACCAAGATGGATTCCTACCAGGGACGCAAGGCTGGTTCAGCATCAGAAAAACAATTAATGTGACCAATTACATGAACAATACAAAAGACGACAATCAATTGATTTTGTCAATTGATGCAGAAAAGGCATTTGATAAAGTCCAACACCCATTCATGCTAAAAACTGTCAGCAATGTAGGAATAGATGGCAAATACTCTAATACAATAGGGCCATTTATACATAGCCAAGTGACTACATCATCCTGAATGGAGAGACTGAAACAATTCCCCCTGAGAACAGGAACTAGACAAGGACACCCACTCTCACGTCTCCTTTTCAACATTGTACTGGAAGTTCTAGCCAGAGCAATTAGATAAGACCATGAAACGAAGGGTATCTGTATCTGCCGGGAGCCGGTCCCAACACTTTTCAGGGTGACGCACAGAGAGAGGGAAGGCGTCGGCAGGAAAAGAATTAAGAGAGACAGGAAAGAGTTTTTTGGTTTAAAGGCAGCCCGACCAAGAAAGAGCTGTCTGTCTTTATTGTTTTTATAGTCAAAGTGACGTGAGTTTTACCTTGCCCACTGACCACACATCTATTGGTTAATTTGAAACCAAAACCTTGTGATTGGCTAATTTGAAACCGAAACCTCGTGATCTTGAGGTGATGTGATTTTTACCCTGCCCCCCGACCACATGAGCTATTAGTTAACCGAAACCTTGTGATCCTTTTAATTGTCAAGGCTTTCTAGATAATGGCCCGAGGCAGGAGTGTTGTGGTGATAATTGACATGCCCCGAGCTCAATCAGCCCTACTCATACCTCAAGGTTAAAAGGTACAGGAGGAGGGTTCTAAAGTTTATGATCTCTATTTGTTCCTACTTTGCTCTTTATTTTATCTCCTCCTGCGGGGACAGTAAACACCTACCGTCCCCCACCCTACGCCTTTCTTAAGTTGTTCTAAAAAGGATAATTCTTTTCACATGGGTGGGGATGTGCAGTTGGGAGGAGTCAGCAGGGCTGGGCATTTCTGGGCTCAGCGTTTGTCCTTGTGCAGGAAGATGAGGGGGTATTTTGGGGGAGAGTTTAATTGGGGTGAAAAAATATACAGCCAGAAATATGTCAGGGGTGAGTTGCGTCCGCCCACCATCACAAAGGCTTGTAGCTCTGCTCACAGAGGTCTTTGTGGGTGATGGCCTTCAGCATGCATCAGCAAAGAAGACGTAAAAATCTGCTTATTTGCAGATGATAGGATTGTATATGCAGAGAATCCTAAAGAATCCCTAAGTAAACTTCTCAAACTGATAGAAGAGTTCAGCAAAGTCTCAGGATACAAGGAAAACATAAGTAAATCAGTTAGGATTCCTTTATATCAACAATGAGATTATTAAAGAAGAAATCACCAAATCAATACCATTTACTATAGCCCCCAAGAAGGTAAAATACCTAGGAATAAACCTAACTGGAGAAATAACAGACCTTTACAAGAACTACAAGACCTTACTGCAGGAAACTAAGAGAGGCTTATATAAATGGAGAAACCTATGCTGCTCATCCATAGGAAGACTAAACATTGTGAAAATGTCTATTTTACCCAAAGCAATCTACTTATACAATGCAATCCCAATACAAATTCCAGTGTCATTTTTTGATGAGTTGGAGAAACAAATCACCAACTTTGTTTGGAAAAGGAAGTGCTTTCCTTAAAAGCACTGCTGAAGAACAAGAACACACTGGGAGTGCTCTCATTACCCGACTTTAGAACTTATTACACTGCCACAGTAGTCAAAACAGTCTGGTACTGGTACAAAAAGAGACACATAGATCAATGGAACAGAGTTGAGACCCCAGAGATGCCACCATCCTCCTATGAACAGTTGATATGCAACAAAGGCCCCAAGACTTTAAACTGAGGTGAAAGCAATCTCTTTAACAAACGGTGCTGGCAAAATTGGATATCCATCTGCAAAAAACTGAAACAAGATCCATATCTCACACCTTATACAAAACCCAACTCAAACTGGATAAAAGACCTAAATATCAAATCTAAATGATAAAGCTCATCCAATAAAAAATAAGATCAACAATGCAAGTTTTGATACACAATGTAGAGCAGATTTCAAAATCTATCAAACAAATCATGATCAACAGAAAACAGATAAATGGGAACTACTAAGAATCACTTTTGCTCATCCAAAGACTTTATCAAAAGAATTAAAAGGCCACCTACAAATGGGAAAAAATATTTGGCAACTATACGTCAGACTGACGTCTGATCTCCATGATCTATAGCCAAGCCAAGTGCCGTCGAGTTGGATCCGACTCATGCACACAAAATATCAACAAGAAAAAGATAAATAATTCAATTAAGTGATAGGTGAAGGAGATGGACAGACACTTCTCTAAAGAGGATATGCAAGCAGCCAAAAGACACATGCAGAAATGCTCATGATCATTAGCTATTAAAGAAATTGAAATCAAACTATGATGAGATATCATCTCACCCCAACAAGGTTGGCCATGGTCCAAAACACACAAAACAACAAATGCTGGAGAGACTGTGCAGAAATTGGAACTCTCCTACACTGTTGGTGGGATTGCAAAATCATGAAACCTCTTTGGATAGCAATCTGACACTTCCTTAAAAAGATGGAAACAGACATACCATTTGACCCAGTAATTCCATTGCTTTGAATATACACTACAGAATAAAGGGCATCCACACCAACAGATACATGCACACAAACGTTTATTGCAGCAGAGTCCACAATAGTGAAAAGTTTGAATCAACCCAGATGCCTAACAACAGAGGAATGGATAGGTAAACTATGGTATATATACTCAATGGAACACTATGTAATGATAAAGAAGAATGATGATTTTAGAAAGCGTTTCATAACCTGGTTTCCATTGGAAGACATTATGTTGAGTGAAAGCAGTCAGCGGCAAAAGGACAAATATTGTATGAAACCTCTACTATCAGGACTTAAAAACAGACTCACGTACAGAAGAAAAGACTCTTTGCTGCAAGGGTGAGGTGGGAAGTGAGGGAGAGGGCTGGTGATAGGTTAGACAGTTGATAGAAATTTCTATCTAATGTGTGACAGCACACATTAGAAAGATCATTTTAACTGGACCAAACAACATGGGGGAAAGAGAATCCAGAAGACAGAAAGACCCATGTGAGTGGGTGACTGCATCGACATGTGACTAGAGGAAACAGATGGTGCCTGGCCACCACAAGTGATAGCCCTGTTGGGGCTCACAAAGTTGAGTCTCATTGGCAGCATGAGAATATAAAGGGGTGCACCCTGAGAACTCCACTAAAAGACAGCAATTGATGGTCCAGAGGCCTCAGGGTTTCCCTGGTTGCATGTCCCCTGGTCCTGATGCTGCCCTGTCCATAAATCATCACTGACGTCAGCTCTTCGGAGAGGAATGGCTGGGAATCGATGACACAAAGTGACCATATCGTGTGTGCACTTTATGGTTCTATACATCTATAGGATGTCATCCTGCTGGCCTCTTACTGGAGGGGTGGGGATAGGGTCAAGAAGAGGAGACAGCAGATTGTTAGGAGGATATGCCATGTATAGAACGGATAGGAGGAGTGTGCTGTCACCAGGCAGGGAGAGCAGTGGGAGCTGCACGTAGGCGGGCATGCAAATTTATGTTGTGTTGTACACTTTCACTCAATCATAATAAATTTTAAAAAATTGAATCACCCTTTGGCTTTTTGTCATCGACCTGTTGCTGAGAATCAGAATGAACTTGACAGCAGTGAGACTGGTTTGGGGTTTTGCTCTGAGGGACGCTGCAAGAAAAGCTCAATGAAACTAGTTTTATTTACTGCAGAGTGTTATTGAGAGTTTGGATGGTTTTGTTGAGTTCAACATATCTCTTTTATATATGATCCCATGGGAGAAATTCCTGTCTGGCCTATATTGTGCTACCCGTAAACTCTATATTCTTTTATTTTTTAGCCACCTTGAACAATTTTCTTCCCTCTTTACATTGATCACTAGAAATCTTTGAATAAAATTTGTGACTCTTACCTTGTAAGCACACAGGCTTTTATACTAAGCATTTTATTTTTTAACCTCATGTGTGGCTTCAGCTTGCTTTTCTTTTGTATATTTTCTTGTCTTGTTCATTTTTTAAATGACAAGCTCCTGCCCCTTCCTCTCCCATCTAGAAAGGACAGCATCTGATAAATGCATAAAACTGGCAAAAAAAACATACACCATATGGTCACACTGTGTCTCCAAGTCATGTCCATTTTTGTCAAAAGTGTTGACCTCAGTATGTTTTCTAGACAGGCGCTACAGAAGGTGTAGAGGCCATGCTCCTAGGGGATCCCCCGGGCCGGTGGACCATGAGTTGTGGTCTTTTAGTAGCATTCTTGAGCTGCATCCCTCTTTTTCTTGTGTAGCCACAGGGAGTCAACATTGTGTGTCCCCTCACAGCTGTCACTAGTGATGAGCAGGTACCATCTGGTTCTTCTGGTCACTTGTTGATACAGTCACCCATTCACGTGGGTCCTACTGTCTCCTGGGCTCTTTTTTCCTCAAGTCTTTGGTGTTCTTGGTGAGTTCTGCATGAGTTGCAACCATTTGGTGTACCTCAGATGGCAGCTTGATAACTTCGAAGACTTCAGACACTACTCACCAATTTCAGGTGAAGAAGACTCTCTTAACAATACGCTAATTATGCCAATTGGCCTCAATGTCCCCCAAGAGTATGGTCCCCAGACCCCACCCCTGCTAGTCTATCCTTGCAATATTGGGTTGAAATTAGAAGAACTTTCAGTTTATGGTGCAGTCCAGTTAACTTGATCTACTTTCTACTGTGGGTTGTCACTGCTTTGACCTAACCAAAGTTCTATCAACTATCAAATGTGTATACAAATCTCTCTCTCCATCTCCACCCTGGTAGCTCTCAAAGACTTTTCTTCAGTACCTAAGTCTACTTTTAAGTCCTTATAATGGGGGTCTCATACAAAATTTATCCTTTGGCTGCTGACAGATTTTATTCAGCATAATGTCTTCCAATTGAAACCAGGATATGAGATGTTTCCTAAAATCATCATTGTTTTTTTATCATTGCATAGTGTTCCATCAACTGTATCTACCACAGTGTATTTATGGGCATCTAGGTTCATTCCACCTTTTTGCTACTGTGGACTGTGCTGCAATAAACATTCTTGTGCATCTGTCTGTTCATGTGACAGTCTTTATTTCTGTAGGATAAATTCTGAACAGGGGGATTGCTAGATCAAATGGTGTATCTAGTTCCAGCATTTTAAGGAAGCACCAGATTGCTTTCCAAAGAGGTTGTACCATTTTGCAATCCCACCAGCAGTGTAGGAGACTTCTGATCCCTCCACAGCCTCTCCAGCACTTGTTGTTTTGTGATTTTGTACTAAGGCCAAATTTGTTGGGGTGAGATGGTATCTCATTGTAGTTTTGATGGGATTTCTGTAATAGCTAATAATCATGGGCATTTCCTCATGTGTTTTTTGGGTGCTTGACTGTCCTCTTTGGTGAAGTGGCTGTCTATCTACTTTGCCTATCACTTAGTTGGGTTATTTACCTTTTTCTGGTTGATATTTTGCAGTACCCTGTAGATTGTGGAGATCAGATGTCGGTCCGACATGTAGTTGTCAAATATTGTTTCCCATTCTGTAGGTGGTCTTTCAACTCTTTTGGTAAAGTCCATGGATGAGCAAAAGTGTTATCTATTTTGCCTTCTGTTGATTGTGCTTTGTCAGATTTCGAAGGCTATTTAAGGTGTGCATTAGAACTTCCACTGTTGACCCTGTTTTTTCTTGAGTGTTCTTTATCATTTTAGGTTTGATATTTAGGTCTTTGATCCATTTTGAGTTAGTTTTTGTGTAAGGTATGTGATACAGATCTTCAGTTTTTACAGATAGACATACAATTTTGCCACCACCATTTGTTAAAGAGATTGTTTTTACCCTAGTTTACAATCTTAGGGCCTTCATTGAGTATCAACTGTTCACAAAAGGATTGGGGCATCTCTTGGGTCTCAACTCTGTTCCATTGGTCTATATGTCTCTTTTTGTACCAGTACCAGGCTGTTTTGACTACTATGACAGTGTAATAGTTTCTAAGGTCAAGAAGTGTGAGCCCTCCAATTTCCTTTTCTTCAGTAGTGTTTTAGTTATCTGGGGTTTCTTCCCTTTCCAAACAAAGTTGGTGATTTGCTTCTCTGTATCACTAAAAATTGTCACTGGAATTTTTATTGGGGTTGCATTGCATATGTAGACCACTTTGGGCAAAATAGACATTTTCACAATGTTAACTATCCATTTGTGTAAGTCTCTTTTTGTTTCTTGCAGTGAGATCTTGCAGTTCTCTCTATATAGGTCTCTTATTTCTCTAGTTGGGTTTATTACTACTTTGGGCAAAATAGACATTTTCACAATGTTAACTATCCATTTGTGTAAGTCTCTTTTTGTTTCTTGCAGTGAGATCTTGCAGTTCTCTCTATATAGGTCTCTTATTTCTCTAGTTGGGTTTATTACTAGGTATTTTATCTTCTTGGGGGCTATAGTAAATAGTATTGATTTGGTGATTTCTTCTTTGATGATCTCTTTGTTAATATAAAGGAATCCTACTGATTTGCTTATGTTTATCATGTATCCTGATACTTTGCTGAACTCCTTGATTAGTTCCAGTAGTTTACTTATGGATTCTTCAGAATTTTGTGTATATACAATCATGACATCTGCAAATAGGGTGGTTTTTGCTTCTTCTCCTATGTGGATGCCCTTTATTTCTTTGTCTTGCTAATTGCTCTGACTAGTGGCTCTAGTATAATGTTTAATAGAAGTAGTAAGAGTGGGCATCCTTGTGTAGTTCCTGTTCTCAAGGGGAATTCTTTCAGTCTCTCTCTATTCAGGGTGACGTAGGCAGCTATGGAATTGCGCTCTTAGCAAATTCAAATGTATGGGTAGTCAGCACACAATAGTTCTGCTCTTATCCCTGAAGGTAATAGCTATTTCCCTTGGATAAATAGCTATTTCCCTTGGATAAATACTTCCTTAACTACTAGAAATCAACTAGAAATACTCTTATTTTCAATATTAGCAAGTATACCTGGGAATAACAAACCCAGGAGGTCACTCAGTCTCTTATAATTTGACATTAATAGAGAAGCACAATCTTATGTTTTAATGTAGCTCATGGGAATCAGTGTTCCCACAATGACAAGAAGCTGCATTTGTCAAATCTGCTTCTCTTACAATCAACAGTTTACTGAAGATTTTGATATTCACAAATTTGGTTATATATGTTTCCATCCCATGTGACTAATACAGTAAATCTATTTTGGCACAAGGTGGGAAAAAGAATTTTTACTTAAATACCAGAATTAAACATCTGATTATTTATAGTTTGTTGTATATGATTATGTTAGATTTATTTGTATCTCTGTCCCTGTAGTGTGCAATCAGTTTTTTCCAGCTGACTTTTATTATTTTTAAAGCTTAAACTTAAGATCTGTTCATATTTACATATTTAAACTTGGTGGGTCCAGGTGTTAACTACAGCTCTGATTAACAAGACAAGCTGATGAAATTAGCAGTCTATTTACAGGTGATTGGAGCCAATGATAATCTTTTTCTGCATAATGTCATAACTCACACTAAATATGAGTGTGCAGATACTTAATAGTCATGGAAATTGAGCTCATAAAAATTTAACAAAATACCAAAAGTTTATACTTAAAATTGTAGTCCTGCTCATGGAAGTAATTAGCCTTTACTCAAACAGAGATTATCAAGCAGTTTTTCTTCACATACTTACTCTTATAGTTTATTACAAGAATATTTTGACAGTACTGGCAAGTATCCTAATGGGGAAAAAGTTGAAATTTTTTATGAGACTATGGCTCTAGGGAAACCCTGGTGGCTAGCAATTAAGTACTACAGTTGCTAACCAAAAGGCAAGCTGTTCAAATCCACCAAGCACTCCTTGGAAACTCTGTTGGGCAGTTCTACTCTGTCCTGTAGTGCGGCTATGAGTTGGAATTGCCTAGATGGCAACAAGTTTCTATCTAGGCCCAGATCAACTGTGAAAAGATGTGAGTTTTAAAAGATCATAAGCCAAATTTACAACTCTGCATATTAACATTCCTGTTAAAGAATAAATTGTTATTCATTGAATAGATATTTGATGAGCACCTACCAGTTTTCGTGTACCACAAGCCAAAAGGATAAATGGCAAAGGTAAATGAAACAGACTTAGCCACAAAAAGACCTCTGCATGAAGATCATCCCAGTCGTTCACTTAGCACATCCCAAAGATCTCATGTTCTCTTTTGTTGCCTGTTTCATAAAATGCATTGTTTAAATGGAGGAAGTTACAGCTATAACCCTGTAACTGTTTGAGTAAGATGTGCTTGTCTACCTTCTGTGCTGTATTGTGTTTGTTTATATTTCTCTACTAATTAACAATCTCCCCCAGAGATAGAACATGTTTTTAAGGTTATTTTTCTAACCCTTCCCTCTGTTCATCACCCTACCTGAATCACAGCTGGGTGATTCCATATCAAACAACTATTTCATAAATTTCAATGACTCAAACATCTGGAGTGATATTTTTGAGTGACTTTATATGCTCCTTATCTGGCTTACCATCACTTCTCTATCAGTTTGTTTTACCATGTGGTAGCTTGAGTGTAGACAGGTTTCAGCAGAGCCTCCCAGACTAAAACAGACCATGAAGAAAGGCCTGGAAATCTACTTCCAAAAACTGGTCAGTAAAAACCTTATGGATCACAGAAGAACACTGTCCAACTTGTTTACTTTGGACATCAGGAGGGATTTTTAGAGGAAGTTATCATTTTTAGTGAAGCAGAAGGCCAGCAAGGAAGAGGGAGACCCTTGGTCAGATGAATTGGCACAGTAGCTACAACTATAGACTGGAACATACCGGCAATTGTGAAGATGACGCCAGAACAGGTAATGTTTTCCTCCTATTGTATGTAAGGTTGCCATGAGTTGAAGTAGACTCTCTAACAAGGCTTACTCCACCTTTTTGAAGTGCTTAAAAATGTGGTACATTTTTTCTATACTTGTTGTAAGGAGGAGTGTGCTGTCACTGCACAAGGAGAGCGGAAGGAGCTGCAGAAAGGTGGGCATGCACACTAAAAGACCTCAATTGATGGTCCAGTGGTTTTGGGGTTCCCCTCAGAGTGTGGCCCCTGGCCCTGATGCTGCCCTTGCCTATAAATCATAATGAAGGTCCACTCTTCGGACATGAATGGATTGGACTTGGCAATGCAGGGTGACCATATATTGGATGCACTTTATGGTTCTATACATCTAAAGTATATCATCCTGCTGACCTCTGGCTGGAGGAGGGAGAGTGGGTGGAGACGAGGGGAAAGGAGACTGCTGGGAGGATGAGACATGTATGGAGCAGAGAGAAATAGTGTGCTGTCAGCGGGCAGGGATAGCAGTGGAAGCTGCATATAGGTGGGCATGTAAATTTATACAGGAATGTACATTTTCACTCAGTCATATTAAATAAAATAATAAAAGAAAAAGAAAGATGGGCATGCAAAATTTATTTGGATTGTATACTTTCACTTGATCACAATAAAAAAGCTTGTTTGTTCCTCTTTAATAGAACGTGGTCAGGTCATCACAATGTTTCATCAAAAGTTGCAGTTGGAAAGCAATAGTAAACAAAATATTCCTTAATAATGCAGTTAAGTAGGAGACATCCAATTATTAAAGCCTTTCTTAAGCACGCTGCAAGCCTATTACCCAGAACAATCCAAGCACACCAAATCTCGTGTAAACGATGATTCTCAGAGATTCTGGAGCTCTCTGTTGATAAGTGTTGTGGGGAGCGGAGCGTCCGGCCCAAGATGGCGCCCAAACGTGGGGCCCCCTGTGAGCCCAAGAGGAGGAGATAGCAGCGCTGGTAAGTCCCCGGGAAAAAAGGGGCGATCTCAAGTCCCCAGGAAAGGAGGGGCGATCTCAAGTCCCCGGGAAAAAGGGGGCGATCTCAAGTCCCCGGGAAAGGAGGGGCGATCTCAAGTCCCTGGGAAAGGAGGGGCGATCTCAAGTCCCCAGGAAAGGAGGGGCGATCTCAAGTCCCCGGGAAAAGGAGGGGCAATATCTCAAGTCCCCGGGTTTCGAGGGGCCATCTCAGGACTCTGGGGAGTGAGCGGACGACGGCCTGATGGGGAATCAGCCGTCCGCCAGACACCTTCAGAATGCCTGTAAGAGTTTGTTTAAGCAGCATGGCATTGGTATAAAGCAGGCTTCTTAAAACCGGCTGTGCTTTTCAAGCTCAAACCAACTTTACAGCTTCAGCCAGCAGAAAATTTAAAAGGACAGGTTACTCATTTTTTTTTCTTCCCTGCTCGCACCTGCCTCAGCCGCTTTGTAGCTTTAGCCAGCAGAGAATTTATAGGATAGGCTACTCATTTTCTCTCTGCGCTCAGGCTCCTGTGCCTGGTATGTTTGTCACCTAAGGGTAATCAATACAACAATGGAATTCATAAAAGTTTTGTAACCTGAGTTCTCTCCCTCTTCACTTTTAGTTTTGTTTTTAATTTGCCATCAGAGAATTTCAAATGGCCTTTCCAGCGTTATCAGGGGAAAGCCCCCGCCCAAGGAATGAAAAACAGTCTCACCCTTTGTCAGAAATTTATTGATGCTGCTATAGTAACTCATCCTCCTTTTGTTTTGAGAACAGCCCTACTCTTTGTCAGAAATTTGTAAATGCTGCGATAGAGAATGTCAGAAAATAATTTCACTCTATTTATAACATTCTGTTAGCTCACCCTGATCATTCTTTTTTATAGACGTGCTTAATAACACTCACCTTTGCCCTAAAAGCTAGAGGCTTGGTAATTGCCCCAGATAAAATCCAAACTCCGCCTCCAATTTCTTACTTGAGCCATGTTTTAAATAACACCAGTGGCTTGTGTTCCCTTTGTCTTAAAAACTTCCTGCCTAAAAATTTTAAATGACTTTTAAAAATTGCTTGGTGAAATCAACTAACTGCAGCCCTTAAAACTAAAATTAACTCCTACCAGTGCAGCGTGGGGCTTACAACTAATTAATCACAACCAGTTACAGATTCCTTTGTTCCTTCTCCCTTAATCTCCAAGGACATGGCCTTTGGACCAGAAAACAAAAACTACATTTAATATATTCACAACATGCTTTCTTGCTTCTTATCTCTGTAAAAATGTGAGTTTAACAGACTAATTTCATTAACTGAAAAAATTTTCTCTTAGGTTTTAAACTTTGCCTGATGTAAACAACCTGGCTAAAACAATTATATATATCATAACAAATGATTCCTAAGGCTCAGTGTCTTTGGCAAAATGTCACCTAGAGTGGTTACATTTGCTTAAAGTAGTTGTTAATTATCTGGCCCCGAAAGCCACTCTCTCAATGATAGGAAAGCAGGCAAAGCTAAAAAGCCACAAAAACTGGAAACAACGGTCTGCAAATATATGAAAAATCATTTACCTCCTCTACAGTTTGATCAAAACATATCCTTTATTTCTCTTCAACTAACTAACTTCACCCCTCTAGATGATACAGAATTAGCTTTTACTAATGATTCCTCTAACAGAACTACTGTTACAGAATTCTAACTTCAGAAACATCTGCACAAAGAACTAAGCTCCTTACAATGTAAGCAGTTTTTTCAATGCTACATGACAAAAAATATTTAACCTGTATACTGACTCCCAGTACATTGTTAGGCTATTTCCTCACATTAAAACTGCCACATTATATCCCACAAAGAATATTGTCATAGTTGTCTTACAGTCTTTACAGGATTTATTCTCACTCAATTACGACCTCAGCCCACACCGGAGAAGCTTGCAAGGATGTAATTCAACACCTCTTTCACTGTTTTACCAGTTGCTAAATTCCTTCACATCTCAAAACAGACTTCTCTGGCTTATACTTCTAGAAGCTTTCAAAAATTTTACAACACCCTTAAAATTATAAACACAGCTTACCATATCATTTAATAAAATATACCCTTTTGTTATCAGCCACTTGCTGTCACTATCCAAGCCGCAAGGCAGAAATTATATTTTCACAGGAATTCAACTCGCAAACACAACCTGACACCATCCCCTCCGAGAGATCTCCCCAACAACGGTGAAGTCACCGCCGAAACGTCGTGTGAGTGGTGCCCACACCAGATGCAGGACAGAGCCTTGGCCCGTGGAGGCCCCGGGTGCCACCCTTCTGCAGGTTCGCCGTAGGAGAGATTTCGGCGTTACGGCTGCAGTGGCTGCATCTGTGGCCGCTGCCACAGCCGCGGCGGTTGCTTTAACGCAGACGATTGGCACGGCCACCACGGTTAATCAGCTGTCAGCATCAACGACCCAAGCCTTGCAGACTCAGTTTGACCTTGATCGCCAACTCAGGGCAGGGATTACTATGCTTAACCAACGCATTGACCCGGTCCAAGAGCAGGTTGAGATACTCTACCGGGTGGCCCAGTTGGGATGTGAATGGCGTTTCACTGGTCTGTGCATCACCTCAGTGCAATTCAATAACTTTTCTCATGCTGCTAACCTCTCTAGAATGTTGTCTCGACAGATTCGTTCAAACTGGAGTAAAGACATTGAAGACATTCTTGAAGACCTGCGGCTAGAAATCGCCATGGTCAATAAGACACGGGTGGACCCAGTTTCTGCTAGAACTCTCCAGCAGTTGTTTTCCTCTATCCGTTCTTACTTTAAGAGTCTGATGGGCACTGGACCATTGACCCTCCTCCTCTTCTGCCTTTGCATTTACTTGTTTGTAGCAGTCCGACGCGCCTCCCGGCAGAGGCAGCGAGAGCAGGCCCTGCTTGTGCAGGCTATCGCGGCCACTCCAAGTGAACAGCCCTTGGCAAATGTCTGGCTCAGCATGATGGAAGGGTAGTCAAGGACGGGCAACCTCTTCTGGGGGTGCTACCAACCTAAGACAGGGACCTCACCAAGCTGTGAGGCATCCCAAAGACGGGTAAGGAGCATCCTAGCCGAAGATGACCTAAGACAGGCACCTTCTCGAATGATTTATAGACTAAAGGGGGAGATGTGGGGAGCGGAGCGTCCGGCCCAAGATGGCGCCCAATGCCAGAGCCCCTCCTTATTCCACACCCTTGTTTACCAGACTTAGGGCTTTCTTAGCACATGCTTGTGAGCAGTGGCTGCTGATCAGCCTATTGAGAGCCCCGCTTTGGGAGGACGTGGCCTATGGTGATTGGAGGAACCTGTGGGATAAAAGCGTGTGGGGACCGGGTGTAGGGAGAAGAAGAATAAAGAGGAAGAAGAATAAAGCAAGCAACTTGCAAGGTGGCTCATATCCGTGTGTCCTGTCTTCTTTCCGCGGGCGGACAGTTAGGCAGCGACAAAGTGTAATTCTGACAACTTTGCAAATATTAATGGTTAAGACATAAAAATAAAACACAACATGAAGGTGACATGAGGGTCGTACCCTAATAGAGTTATTTTTACTTATTCTGAATGCATAGGAAATCAGAAAGTAGAGATCTTTTTCTTTGTGTCTGTTGACTGAACACTCCTATTTGCATAAATTCTTAAAACTTAGGAAAATATTGGGAAATATTACCATTAACCACACTCTATCTGAAACAGTCTATGGGATATGTATCAATGAGCTTTTGCCAGTTCATTGCAACTGATAAATATCATTTAACTTTGCAGTTCCATTTCCTAAAGTGTGTGTTCTGTTTCTACAGCAACTGTCATTTTGTTAATCTGTTACTCACATTAAAAGTCTATTATTTTTAGCATAACATTTCTAAAAGTCTTTGACAAAGAAACATGAGAAAAGATTTCTGCTTAAAGATGAACATGATATCCAATATGTATTCTAATCTGTAGTATATTTGGTCAGTGCATCACCTAAATTATTTAAATATTTATGCTTATGACCTTTGCAGAAAAAATACCAAACCCCATGTAATTTTTTTCTTGGGGCAGGAAGTAAGATATAAATACAGGAAAAATTATTATTATTGTGATTGAGTGAAAGTCTACAATTCGATTCAAATTGCATGCCCACCTATCTGAAGCTCCCTCTGCTCTCCTTGCCCAGTGACAGCACTGTGGTGGTCAGGATTATGTCAATTTGGCTACTCCATGTTTGGCTGCTATATTAGGTGGCAGGGCAGGGCCTCTGGTGGCTTCACACCTCTCGACTGTCTTCTCTCTGTCTTCTACCACCTACTGCCAGTTTTCTGGGCTCTTTTGCTATCATGTCATTGTTGTTCTTGGTGATCATCAGTTTCAGTTGAGTTGGACCATTTGGTGTACCTCAGATGGCAGCTTGCTAGCTTTTAAGAACCTAGATGCCACTCACCTATATGGGGTGCAGAAGACTCTCTTAGCAACAGGCTAGTTATGTCAATTAGCCTCCATGTCCCCTGAGAGCATGGCTCCCAGACCTCCACCCATGCTACTCTATCCTCACAATATTGGGTTGAGATTGGAAGAGTTTTCAGGTTATGCTGAAGTCCGGTTCAATTGATCTTTCTAATGTGTGTTGTCACTGATGTCACCCAACTAAATTTCTATCAACTGTCTAATCTATAACCAACCCGCTGCCTCCCTCCCTGCCCTCCCTTGCAGCCATTAAAGATTCTTTTCTTCTGTAGATGGTTCTGTTTTTAAGTCCTTATAGTAGGGGTCTCATACAATACTTGTCCTTGTGCCGCTAACTGATTTCACTCAACATAATGTCTTCCAATTGAAACCAGGTTGTGAGATGCTTCCTAAAGTCATCGTTGTTTTTTATCATTGTGTAGTGCTCCATTGAGCACTATATACCATAGTTTATTTATCCATTCGTCTGTTGTTGGGGATCTGGGTTGATTCTATATTTTGCTATTGTGGACTGTGCTGCAATAAACATTTGTGTTCATGTATCTGTTCGTGTGACTGCCCTTGCTTCCATAGGATATACTCAAAGCAGTGAGATTACTGGGTCAAATGGTATATCTATTTCCAGCTTTTTAAGGAAGCAACAGATTGCCTTCCAAAGAAGTTGTACCATTTTGCAATCTCACAAGCAGTGTAAGAGAGTTCCAATTTTACCACAGCCTCTCCAGCATTTGTTGTTTTGTGTTTTTTGTATCATAGCCAACCTTGTTGAGGTGAAATGATATCTCATCATAGTTTTGATTTGAATTTCTTTAATAGCTAATGATCATGAGCATTTCTGCATGTGTCTTTTGGCTGCCTGGATGTCTTCTTTAGAGAAGTGTCTGTCCATCTCTTTTGCCCAATGCTTAATTGGGTCATTTGTCCTTTTCTTTTTATATTTTGCAGTACTTCGTACATTATGGATATCAAACAGCAGCCTGACATACAGTTGCCAAGTGTTTTTCCCCATTCTGTAGGTGATCTTTTAATTTTGGGGGTAAAGTCTTTGAATGAGCAAAATCTATTGATTCTTAGTAGTTCCTACTTATTTATTTTCTCTTCTGTTGATTATGCTTTGTCAGATTTCAAAGTCTATTTTGTGTATTAAAACTTCAATTGTTGACCTTATTTTTTGTTGCATGATCTTCAACATTTCAGGTTTGATATTTAGATCTTTTGTCCAATTTGAGGTGGCTTTTGTGTAAGGTGTGAAATATGAGTCTTCTTTCAATTTTTTTGCATATGGATATCAAATTTTGCCAGCATCATTTGTTAAAGAGGCTGTTTTTACCCCAATTTACAATCTTTGTTGAATGTCAACTGTTCATAGGAGGATGGTGGCATGTCCGAGGTCTCAGCTCTGTTCCATTGGTCTGTATGTCTCTTTTTGTACCCATACGAGGCTGTTTTGACTACTGTTGCAGTGTAATAGGTTCTAAAGTCAGGTAGTGACAGGCCTCTTACTGTGTTCTTCTTCTTCTATAGTACTTTACTTATCCAGGGTTTCTTCCTTTTCCAAACAAGGTTACTGATTTGCTTGTCTATCTCATTAAAAAATGTCACCTGAATTTGCACTGGGATTGCATTGTGTATGTTGATTACTTAGGGTAAAATAGACATTTTCACAATGTTAAGTCTTCCTATCCATGAGCAGGGTAGGTTTGTCCATTTACATAAGTCTTTTTTAGTTTCTTGCAGTAAGGTTTTGTAGTTTCCTTTGTATAGGTCTCTTATTTCTCTTAGGCTTATTCTTAGGTATTTTATCTTTTGGGGGGCATTTTGATGATTTCTTCTTTAATAATCTCTTTGTTGGCATAAAGAAATCCTACTGATTTATTTATATTTATCTTGTATTCTGATACTTTGCTGAACTCTTCTATTATTTTGAGTAGCTTAGTTATGGATTGTTGAGCATTCTCTGTGTATACAATATTATCATCTGCAAATAGGGAGATTTTTACTTCTCTGCCAGTGCAGATACCCTTTACTGGTCTTGTCTAATTCCTGTGGCCAGAACCTCTAGTACAACGTCGAATAGGAGCAGTGAGAGTGGGCATCCTTGTCTAGCGGACATTCTTCTATACTTGTTGTATCCTCCCAACACTCTCCTGTCCCTACCTCTTCATTGTCTTCTTTCTTATCTAGAAAGACACCAGTATGGCAACATCCTATAAATGCATAGAACTGTATAGTACACAAACCATATAGTCACATAGCATCCCCGAGTCCAGTCCATGTTTGTCCAAAGAGTTGGCTTCAGTAGTGTTTTTTGGTCAGGAGCAGCAGCAGGTCTAGGGGCCGTGCTCCTAGGGGATCCCCTACGCTGTCAGACCGTCCACTGTGGTCTTTTAGTAGGGTTCTTGAGCTGCACCCCTTTTTATCATGTTTCCCCATGAACTCAACATTTTGTGCCCCACCATGGCTGTCTTCAGTGATAGCTGGGCACTATCTAGTTCTTCTGGTCGCATGTTGATACAGTCACCCATTAACGTGGGTCCTTCTGTCTCCTGGCTCTTTTTAACTTCTGTCTTTGCTGTTCTCTGTGATCATCCACTCTAGATGTACCTCAGATGGCAGTTGGCTAGCTTTTAAGACCCCAGATGCCACTCACCAATATAGGGTGCAGAAGACTCTCTTAGCAATAGGCTAGTTATGCCAGCTGACCTCAATGTCCCCAAGAGCATCATGCCCAGACCCCAACTCTGCTACTTTATCTTTGCAGTATTGGATTGGCATTAGAGGAGTTTTCAGTTTACAGTGAAGTCCAGTTAAGTTGATCTACATTCTATTGTGTGCTGTTACTGCCTTCACCTAACCTAATTTCTATCAACTGTCTAATCTATGACCAGCCATCTCCTTTCACCACCTCCCTTGTAGCCATCAAAGAGTCTTCTTCTACCATAAGTCTGATTTTAAGTCCTTATAGTAGAAGTCTCATACAATATTTGTCCTTTTGCTGCTGACTGATTTAACTCTGCATAATGTCTTCCAAGTGAAACCACTTTATGAGATGCTTCTTAAAATCATCATTGTTCTTTATCATTGCACAATGTTCCATTTAGTGTATGTATGTAGTTTCTTTATCCATTGATCTGTTGATAGGTGTCTAGGTTGGTTTCATCTTTCTATTATTGTGGACTGTGCTGCAATAAACATTTGTATGCATGTATCTGTTCATGTGACAGCCTTTGTCCCATCTCTCCACAGCCTCTCCAGCATTTGTTGTTTTTGTTTTTGTTTTGGATCATTGCCAACCTTGTTGTGATGAGATAGTATCTCATTGTAGTTTTCATTTGGATTTCTCTGATAGCTAATGATTATGAGCATTTCCCCATGTGTCTTTTGGCTGCCTGGATGCCCTCTTTGGTGAAGGTGTCTGTTCACTCCTTTGACCATTGCTTAATTGGGCTATTTGTCTTCTTCTTGTTGATGTTTTGCAGTACCCAGTAGATTATGGAAATGAGATATTGGTCCAATATGCAGTTGCCAAATATTTTTTCCCATTCTGTGGGTGGTCTTTTAACTCTTTTGGTAAAGTCTTTGGATGAGCAAAAGTAAATCTTAGTAGTTCTCATTTATCTATTTTCTCTTCTGTTGATCACGCTTTGTCAGATTTTGAAGTCTGTCTAAGCTGCGTATTAGAACTTCCATTGTTGACCCTATTTTTTTCTTGTGTGATATTTTTTGTTTTAGGTTTGATATTTAGATCTTTGATCCCTTTTGCATTAGTTTTTGTGTAAGGTGTGAGATATGGGTCTTTTTTCAGATTTTTGCAGATGTAAATCCAATTTTGTAAACACCATGGTTTAAAGATGCTGTTTTTACCTGAGTTTACAATCTTAGGGCCTTTGTTGAATATCAACTGTTCATAAGAAGATGCTGACATCTCTGGGGTCTCAGCTCTGTTCCATTGTTCTATGTGTCTCTTTTTGTACCAGTACCAGGTTCAAACAGCAATTTTTATACAGTGTCCTCAACTCTTTTTATAGCTTGACTTTTTCATTCAATAAATCTAGACATTTTACAATAATTAACAATACATAAGATGTCTCTTCCCCATAACGTCTTGTCTCCAGAATTCAACCTGTGTTATAAAACAGGTCACCACAGAAAATATACATTCAGGCTTATCTCTCTAAAAGCCAAAACCTCCATTGTAAATAAGTTATTTCTGACAGGAAAGTCATAGACAAGTTTTGTTGAATGGTTTTCTATCTTTGATCCAGATGGCTGTTTCATCTTCCCTGCCAACCGTCACCAAATTACAATTTGCCCCCTCTCTCAGATCATTAATAACATAACCTGTGGTAAGTGCACAGCCTTACATGAGACAACTATATTGAAGCTGCTAGGAGCCAGCTGGTTGGTATCTGCGCTGAGGTTATGTAAGGCTCTAGCCAGACAGGTTTTTCTCTCTTCTAATACAGCTGGAAACCTTTCCTCCAAGGAATTTCCAGAATATTGTGATGACAGCTGTTATGGAGTTCACTGAAGTTGCTCTGGGACTCCCTTATTTCCATCCTGACTCTCCAATACTTAACTTCTCCTAGGTAATAAATGATGCTGTTTGGGCTAGATAGACAGAGGGAAAGCTAATAAACACAAATTTAATTGCTTTCCTTCCTGAGATTGCAATGTCCTTCAAGACTTGGGAAGTTGGCTTTCTGAAGAAAATGGAACCAAGACATATCAGGGTGATTTTCCAACCTTACAGAAGTCTAAAATTCGAACAATACAAATGGTCTTCCTTTCTTCCTCTTTTTGGGGGGGGGGACAAAGAGTAGCCGTTGTTGATTTTTGTTCAACAGCAACAATACCTGGTGAATACTGGGTCACACTGACTGGAGTGGGGATGCTCTCCAATGAGCCTTAGCTGGACACCACTCATTATGACTTATCTCATGTCTTAGCTTATTCCACTTTTACAACAATCTTGTGAAATATGAATTATTCCGTCAATCGTTAATTGATTCTTTTTCATTCAAATTCTTTTGAATGGTGGTTCTCTTTCTTGTTGAATAGAGATAGCTATCAGAACTACTGAATTTCCTTTTTCCTTCTGTCATTTTTAATACTACATCTTCCTTAAGCAGAAACTCTATCTTTCTTCATGATGTTATGCTGAAAACAATAATTTCAGACCTTCCTTTCTATGGCATTTATCTTTAGGTACTTTATTTCTGTGGGGTTAAGTTTCCTTATCTGTAAAACAAAGGTGGTAACTCACTCCTTGGATCATAGTGGGGATTAAAAGAGGGAAATATGCCTTCCTAAACTTATCCCCTTCTTCAGATTGATTGACACTGTTTTATTGCTTACTATATTCCTGTATCCTGATGGTGCAACCATAGGACAGCCATGACACAG
Source organism: Heterohyrax brucei (assembly GCA_028571685.1). Lineage (NCBI taxonomy): Eukaryota > Metazoa > Chordata > Mammalia > Hyracoidea > Procaviidae > Heterohyrax > Heterohyrax brucei. The sequence continues at coordinate 60,904,367 of CM053166.1, forward strand.
CCAAGTTTTGTGCTTCACCTCCCTGGAATTCAAAGAACATTAATTCTCCCTCCGAGGATAAAGGAAGACCACACAGAGAGTGCATTCAAGGTTCAACTTGAAGGATAAGTGGAGTTTTTTAGGTTGAAAAGCATGAAAATGACATTCTAAGTAGAGATAACAGAAGGAACAAAGAGATAAAAGCTTTACAGTTGTATAGTGTCCTCAGGGAACTGTGAATAGTAGCGCAATATAGCCAGAGAGAATGATACATGCTGAGGTAGACACTGATAGACCCTATCTGATATCCATACACCCTTCTTTCTTACTCTTAGATCCACGAGTTTGTCCAAGTCAGAAAAATGTATCCAGCTAAAGATAGCCATACAGTCTCTTTTGTAGTTAGAGGAAGTCATGTGACAGTTCAATCAATAAAATATAGGTAGAAGTCTCTGGAAAGTACTTGTTCTGATGAATAAATAGAAAACTTATAAAGGAGGCTTCCTTCTTGTCTCAAATGTCAATGTCATACTTGGAGATTCAGCAACCATTTTGCAAACTTGAAAACAAAAAAACACATGTTGACTATGACAGGGCAGGAAATCAAAAGAATCCTCCATTCCCTGTGGCACTGTGGCGGCTAGGCAAAACACAAACACAAACATACAAAGAATCAAAGCCAAACCAAACCCATTGCTGTCAAGCTGATTCCAACTCATAGTGATCCTATAAGACAGAATAGAACTGCCCTACAGAATTCCCAAGCAGTGCCTGGCAGATTCAAACTGCTGATCCTTTGTTTAGCAGCCATAGCACTTAACTATTACACTACCAGTGTTTCCAATATAGGCAGACTAAGAAGTATAATTATTACAAACAATAGTGTTCTATGAAGGAAGCAGATGATTTAAAAAATTATTAGAGTAGCCTACCTTAGATATGGTGGTCAGGAGGATCTATTACTGGAGGTAACAACTGCGCTCAGGCCTAAAGGAAGAGAAGACATTGGTGATACAAATAATGATGGTATTAGCATTGTAAACAGAAGGGCAAACATTTGCAAAGGTTCTGAAATTAAAAAAAGAGTTTAGTAGCCCCTAGGAACTTGAAGAAACTCAGTGTGACAGGAGCTTATTATACAAATTGGTGATTGATGATTTGATATGAAGCTGGAGATATAAACAGGGCCTTGTAGGCTATGGTAAGGGTTTTTTAAAAATACTTTATTGTGTTTCAAGTGTAAATTTACAATCCAAGTCAATTTGTCAATTAGTGCCCCCCTACAAACACACCATTGTGCAACTCTAGCTGCTCTCTCCACGGTCTGACAGCAAAATCCTACTTTTGACACTATACTTCCCATATCTATTCAATGAACTCCTGTCCCCTCCTCTCCACCCTCTCATCTCACCTCTGGACAGGAGCTGTTCTGAAGCCTCATGCCTATATTTAAGCCAAGAAGCATACTCTCTACCAGTGTCACTCTATGTCTTATAGTCCACTACAAATCCATTCTGAAGAGTTGGCTTCAGTTTTAGCTCTGGGCTAACAAACAGTCTGGAGGCCATGACCTCAGGGGACCCTCTACACCGATGTGGTCTTTTAATAGAGTTCTAGCTGTGCATATCCATTTTTCTCCCACTACATCAGGGACTCCATGTTGTTTTCCCTGTCAGGGCAGTCACTGGTGGTGGCTGGGTACCATATAATTCTTCTGGTCTCATGCTGATGTCGTTTCTGAATCATAAGGTCTCTTCTGTCTCTTAGGCTCATCTTTTCCTCATCTCTTTGACATCCTTTGTTCTCCTTTGCTCCAGATGACTTGGGACCAATTGATGCTACTCAGATGGCAGTTTGCTAGCTTTTAAGACCCTAGATGCCACTCACCAAAGTGGGATGCAGCATATTTTTTTTAGAAAAAATTATTTGTGCCAAATGACCTAGATGCGCCCTGAAACCATGGTCCCCAGATCTGGCAAGGGGTTTGAAATGGAACAGAAAGGCATGGAACCATTAAGATTTGAAAGTGATGTTTGAGAAAATGTTCTTTTATTTTCCATTATGACTGAGTGAAAATGTACATTCCCATATAAATTTACATGCCCACCTATATGCCACTTCCACTGCTCTCCCTGTCCGGTGACAGCACATTATTCCTCTCTGGTCCATACACGTCTCATCTTCCCAATAGTTTCCTTTCCCCTCCTCTCCACCCACTCCCCTTACTCCAGCCAGAGGCCAGCAGGATGATATCCTATAGATGCATAGAACCATAAAGTGCATCCAATATATGATCACTCTGCATTGCCAAGTTCAATCCATTGTGTCCAAAGAGCGGAGCTTCGTTATGATTTATGGGCAAGGGCAGCATCATGGCCAGGGGCCATGCTCCCAGGGGAACCCCGAAGCTGCTGGACTGTCAATTGTGGTCTTTTAGTGGAGAGTTCAGGTGCACCCCTTTTTATTCTTGTGTTGCCAGTGAGACTCAACTTTGTGAGCTCCATCGTGGCTGTCACAGGTGGTGGCCTGGCACCATCTGGTTATTCCAGTCCCAAGTCAATGTAGGCACCCACTCATGTGGGTCTCTCTGTCTTCTGGGTTGTCTTTTACCCCATGTCGTTTTGGTCCTTGGTGAGGATCCATTCTGCTGAGTTGGGACCATTTGCTGTGCCCTTGGATGGCAGCTAGGCAGCTTTTAAGACCCCAGATGCCACTCACCAACATGGGGTGCAGGGAGGCCTCTTGGCAATATGCTAGTTGTGCCAATTGGCCTCGATTTCACCTAGGAGCATGGTCCCTGGCCCCCTGGCCCAGCTATTCTGACCTTACAATATTGGGTTAAGATGGAACGAGTATTCAAGTTATGTTGAAGTCCACTGAATATTGTTCTTGTTTCTAATATGTGCTGTCGCCAATTTCACCCAACTAAATTTCTACCAACTATCTAATCTAAACGCTCCCCTCTCCCCTCCCCTCCCTTGCAGCCATCAAAGAGTCTTTTCTTCTATGTATAAGTCTGTTTTTGAGTTTTTATCATAGGGATCTCATATATTTGTCTTTTTGTCTAACCACTTTCACTCAACACAATGTCCTCCAGTTGAAACCAGATTATGAGATGTTTCCTGGAATCATCATTGAGTATACATACCATAGTTTACCTATCCATTCCTCTGTTGTTGGACATCTGGGTTGATTCCATCTTTTTGCTATTTAGGACTGTGCTGTGATAAACATTCTTGTGCATGTATCCGTTGGTGTGAATGGCCTTGATTCTGTAGGATATATTCCAAGTAGTGGAATTACCAGGTCAAATGGTATATCTATATCCATCTTTTAAGGAAGTGCCAGATTGCTTTCCAAAGAGGCTGGACCATTTTGCAACCCCACCAACAGTGTAGGAGAGTTCCACTTTCTCCACAGCCTCTCCAGCATTTGTTGTTTTGTGTCTTTTGGATCATGGCCAACCTTGTTGGGGTGAGGTGGTATTTCATTATAGTTTTGATTTGAATTTCTTTAATAACTAAAGATCGTGAACATGTCTTCACGTGTTTTTTGGCTGCCTGGATCTCTTCTTTAGAGAAATGTCTGTCCATCTCCTTTGCCCATCACTTAATTGGATGATTTATCTTCTTCTTATTGATATTTTTTAGTACCTGATAGATTATGGAGAGAGAAAATGTTCTTGATATGATGTAGAGAGTGGATTAGAAAGAAGTAAGAGAAGAAGATCTGGTGGCACAACAGTTAAGTGTTTGGATACTGATTGAAAGGTGGGCAGTTCAAACTCACCCAGTTGTTCTGAGGGAGAAAGATCTGGTGATCTGCTTGCATAAAGATATAGCCTAGAAAACTCTATGGGACAGTTGTAGTCTTTCATGGGATTGCTATAAGTTGGAATAGTCGATTCCAACTTAATATAAATTAATTGTGCCAATTGACCTAGATGCACATAACAACAAGAAGAGAATAAGAGTCCTTCAGTTGTACAAATAATTAAGAATCAACTACTAACCTAAAGGTTGGTGGCTTAAACCCACACAGAGGTGCTTGGAAGAAAGGCCTGGTGATCCAGTTCTTAAAAACCTTGTGGAGCAAAGTTCTACTCTGACACACATGGGTTGCTACAGGTTGGAGTCCACTATATGACAACTGGTTTTTAAACTGGTGAGAGTAGAATGGTGAAAACTATATAGCATACACTGTGGTAATCCACTTGAAAGATGATGATGTGGTGATGGTGGCCTATGGAGATGGAGAATTGTGGATACTTGAACTGTATCAACAAGACTTTCTGTGTGGGTTGGATGTAGAAGGCTAGGGAAAAAGAGCACTGTCCTTGAATTGAACTTCTAGGTGGAAGGTGATACCACTTACTGAGATGGGGAAGACTTGTGGGAGTGAATATATTTTGAATGGGAAATTAATTCTTCTATTTTCAACATGTTGAGATACCTGTGAAATGTCTAAATGGAGACATCAAGTAGGTTGTTTGATATGTGGGATGTGTGAGTCCAACATTCAGAGAATTACCTTGGCTGAAGCTAAAATTGCCTTTCATAGGCAAAATGACGATGTTTGAGTGTAAGAGAATAGATGAGCTCACTTTGGAACACTCTATACAGAAAAGATGATCTGTCTGGAAAAGGTATGTGCAAAATGGTTAAGAAAGGAGAGAGATTATGGAGAGGGAAATCAATTCAGAAGCTACTGGAGCAGTTTAAGAGTGAAGTAAGAGGAGGTGGTCTCAACTAGAGTTAGGAACAATGGGAACAGAGAAGGGATGGGTTTAAGAGAGCATTCATGAGAATAATCCATAGAACCTGGAGTCTTACTAGATTTCAGAGGTGAGAGAGTTGGAGTCAAAGATAACTTGGTTAACTGAATGCCAAAGCTCTTAACAGGATGCAATACACAGAAGAAAAAGAAAGTTTCGTGGTAAGATATAACAAGTGTGATTTGGGCACTGCAAGAATGAACATCAGATAAGTTTAAAGCCTGGGACTGCTGGATGGTACTTTTGAGAAGCTGCTCTTTTTCTCCTAAGCTTGAAACAAACATTCAGTGATACTCTAGAGTTGTTTTGAAGCCAATAGAAAGGCAGACAGGGTATCCAGAAATAGGCACGTGACACGTGGAGGCCCTTGTGAGGATAGCAAGAGAAATTTCTTGTGCCTAGTGCAAAGCTCAAGGACCCCTGATGGCAAAATGATTAAACACTCAGCTACTAAGTGAAAGGTTAAAGGTAAAGATTATTATTGTGCACAGTCAATTCTGACTCATAGTAACTTTATAGGACAGAGTAGAATTGTCCCGTAGAGTTTCCTAGGCTGTTATTTTTTAATAGCCAATTCTGTTCTCCTCTAGAAAGGCTGGTAGGTCCAACTACCAGCCTTTAGGTCAGCAGCCGAGCGTTTAATCACTGTCCCACCAAGGCTCCTTTGAAAACCCTATGGGGCAGTTCTACTTTGTGCTGTAGGATCTATATGAGTTGTAATTGACTCAATGTCACACAGCAACAGTGTAACCCGGGGTCAATATGGGCATGTTATCCATTACTGAATTTCTCTGTGGGGAAATTTGCAGCCCTAGAAAACTTGATCTTCATTTGGGGATATATAGTATATCTTGTGCTTCATTTAACCATCTTCATTGAAAATTTACATTTCTAGCTGCTTCTATTGTTGCCTTTCTGTGATCATATCGAATGGAATTGCTAAAATTTTCTTGGATCCAGACAGCTGAGTTGATAGGGAGAACTAGAGACACCACAAAGGTGTTGATATCTGGATGTTAAGATAACAAGTGGGCCATCTTTATTGCAAAAAAAGACAAACAAAACAATGTGTCTAGGAACAAAGAAAGAACTGTTTCAGTGGAGGATGTCAATTGTGTCCTTGATTCCACATAGCAGGGCATCCTGGGTTGAACACTGAATATGATCACAGCTATAATTTCCTTATTGCTTCTCCTTTTTCAAGCCAAAGAGGCAAAGATTCCTGAGGTACTGCAACAAAAAATTAAATCAGGAAATGTGGTCTGGGTAGTAACAGAATTGACACCAAAACTATTTTTCAGACATTTCAGATGTGGACAGAGGGAACTGGAAATTGAGCAGATTCTTAAAACAATAACAATGAAAGAAATAAAGGAGATTTTAAACATGGAGGAAGTGCTGGTGGTAATGATAAAATTATGGAAAGATCTGCTTTAACTGACCTTACTTGTAAAAGTGATAAATAATAATTGGCTCCACATTAAGAGCTTTAATTATGAATAGCTTTACATCAAATTTTGTGTCCTAAATCTTTTCCTTTACTGTCAGCTCTGACCTTGGAACTCTGTAATTTGCCCAAACTAATTGGATTTTTAAAATGTGTTGAGACAGGCACTCAAAAATAATTTTCACATTGGACCAAGCACTCTTCAAGTAGAAAATCAAAAGTGTTTCAGTGAAATATAAAATGCCTGTTGATTAAAGAGTACAAGAAATTTCTTATTGAAACTTGTTTGAAAGGTAAATGTTTGGGTTCATAGAGGCTGACCAGGAGATATTTAATTATTTGAACATGACTGGGAAATAGATAGCTGTGTGTCTTCATTTTCACAATAACCAAGTTGTTAAGTGTACTAAATTGAAGTCGTGGTGTGACAGTGCTACAAAAATGGCACGTAATTAATTTTGCTAAGGAAATAAGAAGAAGAAGAATTCGTTTTGCTAATGAAAACTTAGCTCCCCAAACATAGATAAGAAGGGGAAGGATGACCTCTCCGAAGTTAATATCAGGGCTGGCAGAAAGAGTGACACATTTGTACATTTTCAATAAGGAAGCTGTAATATTTTCCTATGGCTGTTGTAACAGAATACCATAAACTGAGTATTTTAGAACAACTGAAATTTTTGTTCTGGTGATTAGAAGTCCAAATCAAAGTGTTTGCTAGCACATGCTTCCTCTAAAGTCTATAGGGGAAGATTCCTTATTGTTTCTTGCAGCTTCTGGTAGTCTTAGATGTTTCTTGGCTTGTAGCTGCATCTTCATATGGCTGTCCTTCCTCTGTGTGTCTCTGTGTTTCTTCTCTTTTATAAGGACACCAGTGAGACTGGATTAAGACTCACCTACCCCAGTATGATGATTTCATGTTAACATAATGATAGTGGGATAATATCATCAAAGATCCTATTTCTAAACAAAGTCAGATTCATAGGTACCAAGAGTTAGGACTTCAACATATCTTTTTGCAGGACACATCTCAATCTATATTTGAAGAGTTTGAAAAATCTACCCTCCTCCTAAATTTTAGTAAAAGATGGAGAAATACTACAAATGATTTAGGCAAAAAGAAAAAAAAATGTTGTACATGTTAAGGGTAATCATAAAGAATAAGTGGACGATAATGAAAAAAACAAGTTCCTAAGTTAGTTAGTAGAGAGTTAGGAGCTCCTTACTCGACGACCCAAGATAGGAGTGAGTAGAGGAGCAGACCCTGTGCATGTCCAGGCAAAGCCTACACAGGCCAGTTAAGCTATGAGAAACAGAAGCCACTCTCCATATCCACCACCATCCTTGCAGGATGGAAGACAATGCAGGGAGTGGAGGCCATAGGCTTTGCTGGAAAGCCCTGTAAGTTAGTTGAGCCACTCCTACTCTTTCAAGACTGAGCTGGAGGCAAGGGTGTGATCAACCACCAAACTGGATGACAGTGACACATAAAGGTCTCAGCAAGGCCACACAATACCTTCAGATAGAAGTGTTTTTCTTCTTAAGTGAAGGCCCAAGAGGACTAGCAAGATACAAGCCTCTAAGTTGATATTGACTTATAGCCAACCCTTTTTAGAACAGAATGAAACACTGCGCGGTCATGGGCCATTTTTGCTGTTTTAGCTCATTGTTTCAGTCACTGTGTCAGTCTATCTCACTGAGGTTCTTTCTCTTTTTTGCTGACCCTCTACTTTGTTAAACATGTCCTTCTCTAGGAGCTGGTCCTTCCTTATAATCTTTCCAAACTATTTGAGACAAAGTCTCACCGTCCTTGCTTCTAAGAAGCATTCTGGCTATACTTCCAAGACAATTTTTCTGTTCTTCTGGCTGTTCTTGCCGTTATTAAGTGCTGTCTTGTTGGCTCTGACTCATAGAGACCCCATTTACAACAAGACAACACTCTGCCCAATCCTGTGCCATCTTCACAATCGTTCTTATGCTTAAGCACATTGTTGCCCCCACTGTGGGGCATCATTGAGGGGTTTTCTTTTTTTTTTGCTGACTCTCTTTACCAAGCATGACATCATTCTCCAGCAACTGATCCCAACTGACAACATGTCCAAACTATGCAAGACGTAGCCTTAACATCCTCACTTCCAAGGAGTTAGAATTGACTTGTTCTTCTTCCTACACAGATTTGTTTATTCTTTTGGCAGTGCATGGTATACTCAGTATTCTTCTCCACCACCACTATTCAAAGGCATTAATTCTTTGGTCTTTATTCATCATCCCGCTTTCACATGCACTGTATTCCTCAAGGTGGTATCTTTGTTTTTCACCACTTTAAAGAGGTTGTTTGCAGCAGATTTGCCCAATGCAATGTGTCTTTTGATTTCTTAACTGCTGTTTCTAGAGGTGTTGATTGTGGAAACAACTAAAATGAAATCCTCGTTAAATTCGACCTTTTCCCCATTTATCATGACGTTGCTTATTGCCATTTGTGAGGATTTCTGTTTCTTTATGTTTAGATGTGATCCATACTGAAGGCTGTGATTTTGATCTTCATCAGTAAGTGCTTCAAGTCCTCTTAAGTTTCAGTAAGCAAGACTGTGTCATCTACAAAATGAAGGTTGTCCATGAGTCTTCCTCCAATCCTGATGCCCTACTCTTCTATTTCTTACATATATACATATAGTAGTGAAAGCACATATATAGTAAGTGAAAGTTTGTAATTCAAGTCAATTTGTCATATGAAAACTAATACATTATTATGTAACCCTTGAAGATCTTAATCATTTTAGATTTTATATTTAGGTTTTTGTTCCAGTTTGAGTTAGTTTTCATTCATGGTATGAGTTGAGGGTCTTGTTTCAGTTTTTTACAGATGGATGTCTAGTTAAGGCAACACCATTTCTTAAAGAGACTGTGCTTTCCCCCAGTTAACGGACTTTGGATCTTTGTCAAGTTTCAGCCGCTCTTAACTAGATGATTTTACATCAGGATTCTCAGTTCTGTTCCACTGGTCTATCTGTTGTCATACCAGTATCAAGCTGTTTTGACTACTGTGGCAGTATAATAGGTTTAAAATCAGATAGTGTCCATCAACAAAGTGAGTAAATTGGCATCTTGTCTTTATTATCCATTTACCTTATTTTCCCCACAAAGCTGTTAGTCTGCATTTTGAGGAGAGATTGTCCTTGTCCTGACCCAATAGGCTGAAATTGTTCCTTCACTCACCTCATCTTCTTACTGCTTACATACTGAAGAATACATTCTTGATTTACTGTTAACTTTTATCATTTCTCCCAGAACTTTGTCTGTATATTTTATTTCTATGTCAGTACTGCCTCTCAGCTTATTTATTCCCATTGAACAGAGGAATTAATACTTAATTCTATTTTCTGTACACAATGCATGCTGAAGAAAACCCTATCAACTAAGTTGAAAGGTGGATTGAGGGGACAGGGAAGACAAAACCCACTGCAGTTGAGTTGGGTGCAACTCATAGTTACCCTAGAGATCAGAGTAGAACTGCCCCCTAGCGTTTCCAAGGAGACCCTCTGGATTTGAACTGCCAACATTTTGGTTAGCAGAAGTAGCACTTAACCCACTATGCCAATGCCACCAGGGAAGATAACTACTTCAGTATAAAATATAGCAAACACTAGCATTACCGAAAACTTACCTTCTAACTTTAGGAAGAAAATACACACACACATGAAACCAACATAAGGATGATTACAAAAATAATTTTTTTAAAAGCATATACTTTAGTATGACATGAAATACTCCAGACTCAATAAGTACTGAGTCATGATGAGTTAGAACTGACTCAATAGCAACAGGTTTGGTTTGTTTTGGTTTGGAGTGCATAAAAGGGCTGGAACACAGAAAGACAGGAAGGGGGTGAGTAAAACAGTAACTATTTTTAGAAAATTGTTCATAAGGAGAGAAATGGGAATTTAGGAGAAAAAAGAAAGTGATAGCAGATGTTCCTTTCAGACACAGAATGAAATTAAAGACTTGCAGGCGACCTGAGCCACAGACCACTGGGACCTTCTCCAGCAGCATCAGGTAATGTGTGTGTGTGTGTGTGTGTGTGTGTATGATGTCGAGTATAGCCAAGCAAACATTCTGATTCCTTTCTGCCTTGTTTCTGAGATGGAAAATGGGAGAAGGCTGAGGATTTGGAAGTCATGTAGACCTAGAATGAAGAATATTTACAGTTTAGTGGCAGAATTCTCATCTTCTACATAGGAAACCCACTTCCTGGCCAATGCACCTCATGCCCAACCATTACCCATCCTTCAGTGGCGGCTTGCTTACTGCTATGATGCTGAACAGGTTTTGTGAAGCTTCCACACTATGATAGACTAGGAACTAGGAAGAAAAGTCTGGCAATCTACTTCTGAAAATCAACTAAAGAAAATCCTATGGATCACATCAGTCTAAATGCAACCAATCATGGTGGTGCTGCAAGGCCAGGTAGTTTTCTTCCTTTGTGCATCAGGTCACCATGAGTTGGGGGCCAACTCCACAGCTGCTAACAAGAGCAACTACATAGAACTGGGAGCATAAAAAAGAGAGATGAGGATATGGTGTGCCTGTTTACATGCAGTAGTAGCTGTCACTAAGCTGGGCCAGAATGGAATAATAATATAAAAGTTGCCTTTACTTCCTGGATTTTGATCCAAGGAAGTTTTCCTCTATCTCTAGGGTCTCAACTACTGGATGCGAATGGAGGTAGGGGAGGGGATAAGATGGAGTAGTAGAAAGAAATCCGTGAAAAGAAGAAAAATGGAAAACAAAAAAAATACAAAATAAGACTTCTTTTGATTGCATGGGTCAAAAAAAATCCAAAATAAGACTTCCTTTGACTGCATGCATCAATTTGGTGGGTTTAGGGTAAATCTGATTGATGTATTTAGGAATAACACAAAAGCTCTGATGAAGGTCTTTTGATTTTCCATAGATTAATGAGCTCTTTTTTCGACAAGAAGAGAGATCACTCATTCATCCTACATTAGCTAAGCCCCTGCTATAAGTAGAGGATACAGACAAGAAGGGAACACAGTAACTCTACTTCAGGAACACTATTTAGTTGGTGTGCCAATGCTCTGTGGACCATGGAGGTTAACCTAGAAGAACCACCAACAATCCTCCTTGCCCTCCAGCTTCTGGAGCTCTGGCACTGGGGGATGATTATAGCAGGCAGAGTAAAGTTTGGGTTTTATTTTCTCAGCTTTCTGCCTGCAGGGTTACAGCAAGCCAGCTGCATGCCTCCATCAAAGGGTTTAATGCCATCAGTAGCCTTCCCTACACAACTTTCTTGGTCTCTAGGTCCTGGTAACAGCTCCTTCTCCAAGACTTTTGGGATCTAGGCTTGATAATGGAACCCAGACCATTCTTTCTAGCTCTGGCTACTGTGTCATCTTTTATAACTTCCCCGTATCATGCCCACTTCTTTGTACATAATACTTTCATTAAACTCCCTTCTAATTGTTGTAACTTATGCATGCCATCTGTTTCCTACTGGCATGCTGACACCGTAAGGAAGACAGGCATGTGAGATTTTTCTTCCTAGAACAGGGGTCTTTAAATTTACAATTTTTTAGATATCTAATTAAACTAGAAAATCTGTCTACCTCAATAATTACGTAAATTAGAAATCACAATTATAAATCAGGCTAATGGGGATATTATAAGAAGACAGGCAGGATTTAATGAATCCATACTTTAAGAATTTTATATGAGTGAGTTGATTCCCTTTGGGGCTTCCTGTCTCAGAGGGTACTATTTGACTCAAAGGAATGTGGCTCCTGGTTTTAATTTCCTCCACAAACTCAATGTTTGCAGCTCATCCTGGAATTCCAGCTGCCCAAACTTCAGGCCTTACTTGGTGAAAATGATCTCTGGAGAGTAGGTCCAGTTCCTGGGGTGAGGTCTCCTTGGAGCAGGGCCATTTGCAGAGTCCATCTCTGGTCTGAAGGATCCTGGACGTGTAATTGTCCTTGATGGAACAAAACTTGTGCATTTGATTTTGTCAATAAATTTTGCTCTAACAAGCGGGTTAGACGTTCAGATGTGTAAAGAATACTGAGTCAAGATTTTGTCTTCAATTTTTATGCTACATGGGCTAGAGGAAGTTTCTTTTAATTGACTCTTGTGAGACACCCATAACAGCAAGTGTCTTTGGGGACAGTTGATTAGTGACCATATTTAACACCAAATACATGGCTTCAGTATCCACCAGAAACTCTGTGAGTTGATTTGCCTCTTTAAGTTGATTTCCCACTTTTAGCTGTACCTATGGCTCTTTACAGATCATAGGAATTGACCTTATAAGTGATAGAGCCCCTGGGAACCATCATTCTTGATCCTCACCTGCATCACTCCTCTGGAGCATCTGGCATACCCACCCTTGAGGTGGGTGCTCCTTGCGACCCCAGGTTGGGTGGTCAGGATGTTTTCATTTCCTGTGACCTTCTTGTTTGCAATAGGCTTACTGTTGGGTCCCCAGGTTTGCTGGGTGCCCTGAGTTTTGAGGTGGGACTGGAGGTCTAGGGCCTGGGGTGCTTATTTTTCTGCATTTAAGGGGACACCTCTGCCCACCCAAGGCAACAGATGGCAGGCTTTCTTGTTGTTTCATTTCTCCGTGCTTCTTCTCCTTTTCCTGGTCTCAGTTGTACACTTTAAAGTTTGCCTCAGTATATTACGAGGTGGTCATATGTAACCCATTGTCTAGTTTCTGTAATTTATGCCTCATTTTGAGCACACTCTGAGAAATAAAGGTCAAGTTAACAACTTTCTGGAAAGTAGGATCATCAGGATTTAGATCAACATGTTTTCTATAAGCTTCTAGAAACCACTCAAGGAAAGCAGAGGAATTTTCACCTGGCTTTTGGGGACTCCCTTGAATTGTGTTAAGGTTCTTGGGTTTGGGTGCTCCCTTATAGAATACATTCTTGATAATGCAAGATAACCGTATTATTAGCTTGGTCTGAATTCTGCTTGGAGTCTTGAAGGAGCACAGCCACCTCTGCTGGCTGCCTAGCAAGGCTGTTCCCTTTCTCATAAGATTTTTCCTCCTGAGTCAACAGTCCTTGGATGGGGGCTTGTACATCTGCCAAAGTTGGTTGGTGGGTATCAAAGTTACTGTGAAAGAATTCTACCATCTGGCTAGGATCCTATCCGTAACTGAACATTGATCTCTTCCAATTCATTAAGTCAGTAAAAGTGAAAGGAGCGTGTACCTACACAAAGCCTCAGAGAACCCCTTGATTGTCTACTCCTACCGGAACCTGGTGAAGTGGAAATAGCCCTTGGAATTCATTAGAATAGGGAAGCCCCTGGCTGAACTGAACACCACGGTGGGTGTGAGAAGGAGTAGTCTTTTCCTGTAATTCAGAATATAAGGTTTCTGGTGTTTCCTTACCCTCCTTTTCCAGTTGTTGACCCTTGGTGGATCCAGATGTTGCAGCTGAGGTGGTGGCAGCCACCAACCCCTGGTATTTAAGTTGGGATGCCACTGTAGGACGAAGAATCTCCCAAGGTTCACTTGCTTCTAAAATCTCTCCCTCTTTGTCTTTCTGGACTCCTGGATTTTCCACCTTATGAACCACTAATTTACATTGTTTCTATAAACTTCTGTTTTGATAAGGCTGGGAAAGTGTACACATAAGGAATTTCATCCCATTTCTCCTCCTTTTTACAAACAGCAGTAACTGAGGGTGATTTCATAAGATAAAGATAAAACTTGTCCAATTCTTCATCAATCCTAGGAAATATTGTCCTAATTATAGTACTTGATCATGTTCTTTTTCATATCCCCATAGCTTAACTGTTTCCATTTCTTTAAAATACAACCCAGTGGTGAACACTTGAGAACTGATGATGCACCACCCATTCACTACACAAAGTGTGCATGTGCGTGCATGCACATACACACACACACAGGCAGACACACACACAGTGGGTGACCAGGACCTGAGGTGACAGAGACAATCTTGGCAGCCTCAACCTCCTAGCCAGCCAGGTGATGGAAGTGATCTTGGTTGCCTTAACTTCCCAGACATCCCTACTATCACATACACAGGGTGAGCTCACATCAGACCCCGGGAGAGAGTCTCAGGATCCCCTGGAGAGGATATCTAGGTGGACCATTTCAACCCCTCAGACCCTAAGTCCTGAAGTGGAACTCCTGCTAGGAGTTTCCAAGTATGCTTCAGTTTAATCTCCCAGCCCCTTCATGAAAGGATCTGTTGAAGGGACTTACCCATCTGGTACCCCTATACCAAACCAAATCTGTTTCTTCCACTCAAAGTTGGGTTGGCACCGTAACCAGGAATGTCACCACCTGAGCTCAATTTTCACATGTCCTGTGGGTCAAAAATGGCTCAGGCATGCTTGACAGTACCAGCAAGCCAGGTTACAGCATGCAGGGCTCCAGTGAAAATGGGCAAAAGGCAGAACTACTTATGGTCCATCTGGGGCACCAAAATTGAAGTTAGACCTATGGGTCTTTGCCCAGCATGCAAGAAACTAATCACATGTTGTTTTTGAGAGAAAAGAAGAATTTATTTTTCAGGCTAACAAGTGGGAAATCAAAGGTGTCAACTTGAGATTAATATCCCTGATCTGCTTAAACAATTATAATTCTATACATATTCATTTAGAGGTGGAGGAAGGTTGTAGGCAGGATTAGAAAGTTTCAACTATTCGTAGTTTCTGCTCATTATGTATTAGAGGTGGGGCTAAGACTTGGCAGAAGCAGTTGACAGACCTCTGCCTCTGAAATGTGCTTAGCCACAGTGAATGACCTATATCTGGTGATTTTGTGTTCCTTGGCATGAATCTTTTGGTTCATTGACATGAGTTCCCCACTACTGAACATACACATCAGTCCAGGGTCACATGTTGGCCATCGTTGACTGTTCTGCATGAGTCTGACTACTCTGAGCCAGCTAGATCAAATTTTCATCCAGGGATTTCTAGATAGTCTGCAAAACAACTTAGAAGGAGTGATGTGGTGGGAGAGGCGAGTAGAAGTGGTCTGATAATTGGTGAAGCACTAATTAATTCGGTGTCCCAACCTCTAAGGTCCCTTAACATTCACAGGTACAGATCACCAGGTCGTTTCTCCTGATCAGAGGTGTAGCTGGAGTAAGAGCACTCAGAAGCAATCTCTAAGTCTTGCCTCACACTCTCTCCCCCAACCAATTTCAAGATGAATAGACGTCAATAGCAGCAAAGCATTAGCAGAAACACTTTTATCTTCCTGTCAGACTGCCTCAGTCAAACACCTTCCCTATTTGTGGCACCTTGAGCTGTCATTCTGTATTTGGTTCAGTATTTCCTTGAACTTATTCCATGGGGCAAGTACCCTTGTCTATCCTCTTCCCTACTCCCGCCATGTCTATGTTCCTACAGAACAGCTAGTGGGTTCAAACTGCCAACCTTTTCATTGTCAGTTAGCTAATGAGCCAATAGGGCTCCTCAGCATAGTGCTTAGCACAAAGTAAATACCCAGAGAACTACTATTTTTTGTTGTTATCATTTCATTGATAAAATTAGTGGTTGAAAAATAGGTATGTTGTTGCTGTTAGGTGCCAATGAGCTAATAACAAATCACAGCAAATCCTGCATACAACAGAAAGAAACACTGTCCAGTCCTGTGCTATCCTCACTGTTGCTATGTTTGAGACCATTGCTGCAGCCACTTTGTCAATCCATTTTTCATTGACGTTTATCATCATTTTTCACTATCATGGATGATGTCCTCTGGGGACTGATCCCTCCTGATAATATGTCCGAAGAATGTGAGAGGTAGCCTCACCATCATCCTTGCTTCTAAGAAGTATTCTGGGTGTACTTTTTCCAAGACAGATTTATTTGTTTTTTTGGCAGTCCGTGGTATAGTACTCTTCACCAACACGGCAATTTAAAGGCATCAATTCTTCCTGTTTCATTGTCCAGTTTTTGAATGCATATGAGCAATTGAAAACATGGTGGCTTGGTAAGGGGCACCTTAGACTTCAAAGTGATACCTTTGCTTTCCAACACTTTAAATGGGTCGTTTGCAGAAGATTTAGTCAAAACAATGTGTCTTTTGATTTCTTGACTGCTGCTTTGGATCTATGTAAAATGACATCCATGACAACTTCTATCTTTTTCTCTTTTCGTTATGATGTCGCTTATTGGTCCAGCCTTTTTTTAACATTGAAGTGTAATCCATACTGAAGGCTGTGGTCTTTGATCTTCATCAGTAAATGCCTCAAGTCCTCTTCACTTTCAGCAAACAAATTTGTGTTATTTACATAACACAGTGTCTTAGTCCTCTAGTGCTGCTATAACAGAAATACCACAAATGGGTGGCTTTAACAATGAGAAATTTGGGGTGGCATGGAGTCAAGATGGTGGACTAAATGAATATCTCCCTAGATCCCTCTAGAAACCAGACCTGAAATGATAATTAAACGGAGCCTTCTGGACACCTATTGAGCCCTGGGATGTGGCATAGGGCTGTTAATTTGGACTTCATACCACCAAATGCAAAACCTTCTCTCTTTCACTGACCCGACTCTTGGGGAGCAGAGGCTTGCATAGACCAAAGGTAACTCACTGTTTTGATTTTTTTTTCTCTGTCTTGGCCAGCGGGCAGAGCTGGGACTTGACTAGCTGCTGGTCTTGGACGAACTGCTGGTGGGACTAGAAGGCATAATTGCCATGTTCTGAGAGCCTGGCTTTGGACTGTATACACCTTGGCTCCTCTGGCCTATCTTTCTGCCTCCACCATATGCTAGCAGTACAGATGCACTTGTGAAAGACGTCATCTTGATCCACTGAGAAACAGAGAAGCCCAGGCAGAGGCCCTAGCTGGACTCGGTTCCTAGGCTGGGAGGTGGCGCCTGCCAGGGGAGAGTGTTTTTCCAGCAGGAAGGTGGCATTTTGCATAGTGTTGCCTGGGGCTGGGGCCCAGTGGCAGAGGCTATGGGCTCTGGTCATTTCAGCACTCTGGGTCTCTCTTTCCGCTGGGAGCCTGGTCCCGGCCAGCTGGTGAGCTTGGGAGAGAAACTACCTTGTTCTGCTGGGAGGCAGTACCTATCCAGAAAAGACTGCTTTTCCAGCAGAAAAGCAGAAGTCTACACAGTATCACCTACAGCTGGGGCCCAACAGCAGATGCCAGCAGGCCGGCAGATTTTCTGCATTTTGAGCTAGTTTATAATATCTGGGGTTCAATATAGAGGTGCTTACTTTGCCAGCTCGGAAGAGACATGTATACACCTGAAAACCTGACTGATTTTTGAAGTTGTCAAATACTTTTTACTTCTCATTTTAAGACGGACTAGCAAAACAACTGTGGTCCATCTTCACAGCATCTCTCCCAGCCTCCATTGACCCACATGAAGCCCAAAAACCAACAAAAATTGGAGAAGACGGTAACCCGGAAATCACCCATGGAATCAGAAGACCCCCAAAAGAAACAACCAAAGAACATCTAACACAAAGAAGCTTTTCTGAAACTATTAGAAGGTGAATACAAAAGGATTATATATAGAGCCCTCCTAGACCTTATACATGATCTGATGCAACATCAGTACTTGGAAATCCAACAGATCAAGAACAAAATCAAAGATATAGAAACTTCAATTCAAAGTCAAGAAAACAGAATGGGACAAGGGGAAAAGGGAATTTCTGATTTGGAAGACAGAGCTACTGACTTCAGCATCTATAAGGAGAAATCAGAAAAAAAGAAACAAGAAAAATGAAGAAGCATTAAGGAGCTTTGGGACTCTTTTAAGAAGAACAATCTACAATTAATTGGAGATCCTGAACAGGTGAGACACCTGAGAACACAGAGAGTATTGTTGCTGAGCTGTTGACAGAAAACTTCCCAGAAATTATGAAAGAAGAGAATATAGATACCCAAGATATGTATCGCTCACCACTCAATAGAAACACTCCAAGACTTATTATGATCAAGCTTAACAAAATGAAACATAAGCAGAAACTCTTAAAGACAACAAGACTCAAAGAAAAATTAACATTCAGAGGGAAACCCTGTAGGCTTTTGTAGGACTTCTCTGCAGAAACGATGCTGGCATGGAGACAGTGGCATGACATATTCAACTTGGCTTGGCTGAAGTAGAAGAACTTCCAACCAAGAATTATATATCCTGCCAAACTATCTTTCAAATATGAAAATGAAATTAAGACAGTCCCAGATAAACAGAAACTCAGAGACTTTGTAAAAACCAAACCAAAGCTACAAGAAATACTGAAAGAATTTCTTGGTTTGGAAGAACAAAACTGCTAACTTTAAATTTTAGGATATATTATCCAGAATTCTACTCAGTTAGGGAAGGCTCCAAACACAATCAAAGCTATAATAGTGAGAGAAACCATCCAGAGATTATATCACATAAACTATGATATCATCATATTAAAAAGAGGGATGTACTACAGTCGTTATAGTCCTTCCAGATGGAGAGGAAGTTGACAAGACTGGTAGCAACCAAAATTGGGTTTATATATAGTTTATTAAGTGGGATCATAGCGGCAGCCATAAAGAACAATAAAAAAGTGACATACTGTATCAAGAAATGTAATGCTGGAGTCTCAACAACAACAAAACAAACCCCCCAAAAGTGAAAAATCAACTTACAGTGATGTTCGCAGAACAGATTAATAAGAACAACAGAAAAAACACCAACACAAAATTAAGCGTATCACAATGGCAGCAATGAACACATACCTATCAATAATCGCATTAAATGTGAATGGACTGAATGCTCCAGTAAAGGGATATCGAGTGACATCTTAGATCAAAAGACATGACCCATCTATATGTTGCCTACAAGAAACACACCTTAGACATAAAGATGGGAACAAACTCAAAATTACAGGATTGAAAAATTTATACCAAACTAACAATGAACAAAAAAGAGCAGGTGTGGCAATTCTAATCTCAGACAAAATTGATTTTAAAGTAAAATCCACCATCATGGACAAGGATGGACACTATTTATTGCTGAAAGGTTCAATACACAAGCAGGACTTTACAATATTAATTATGCACCTAATATTACAGCACCTAAATACTTCAAAGAAATACTGACTACACTCAAAAAGGAGATAGATCACAATAATAGTAGAGACTTCAACACTCCACTCTCAGTATTGGACAGATCATCTAGAAAAAAGCTCAATAAAGACACAGAATTTATTGCCACAATTAACCAACTAGACATTGACATATACAGAACTTTCTATCCATCAGTGGACAACTACACCTTCTTCTTCAGTGCACATGGAACATTCTCTAGAATTGACTATGTGTTAGGACATAAAGCAATTCTCAACAAAATCGGTACCACTGAATTACTGCAAAGCATCTTCTCAGATCATAAAGCCATAAAAGTCTAAATCAATAGCAGAAGAAACACAGAAAGTGGAATTCATGGAAACTGAACAAAACCTTCCTCAGAAAACCATGGCTTACATAAGAAATCAAGGATGAAATAAAGAAATTTATGGATTCGAATGAGAATGAAAACACTTCCTACCAGAACCTATGGGATACAGCCAAAGCAGTGCTAAGAGGGCAGTTTGTCTCCATAAATGCACACATCTAGAAGGAAGAAACCAAATCAAAGAACTGACCCTACATCTTGAACAAGTAGAGAGAGAACAACAGAGGAACCCCTCAGGCACCAGGAGAAAACAGATCATAAAGATTAGAGGAGAACTAAAAGAATTAGAGAGTAGAAGAACAATTGAAAAGAGGAAAAGCTGTTTTTTTTTTTAAAAGATCAACAAAATTGACAAACCACGGGCTAAACTTACTAAAGAAAAACAGGGAAGGAAACAAATAACCCAAATAAGAAACGAAAGGGGTGTTGTCACCACAGACCCAACAGGAATTAAAAATATCATAGCTGAATACTGTGAAAGACTGTATTCTAACAAATTTGAAAACCTAGAGGAAACGGACAAATTCCTTGATTCACATCACCTACCAAAATTATCACAAGGTAAAGCAGAACAACTTAATAAACCCATCACAAAGGAAGAGATTGAAAAAGTCATTAAAAAACTACCAATCAAACGAAGCCCAGGCCCAGATGGCTTCACCGCAAAATTCTACCAAGCTTTTAGAGAACAGTTATCACCAATACCACTGAGACTATTTCACAGTATAGAAAAGGATGGAATACTCCCAAACTCATTCTATGAAGCCAGCATAACCCTGATACCAAAGCCAGGGAAAGACCCATCCAAAAAGTAGAACTTCAGATAGATATCACTCATGAATCTAGATGCAAAAATCTTCAACAAAATTCTGGCCAATAGAATATGACATATCAAAAAAATAATCCATAATTGCCAAGTTGGATTCATACCGGGGATGCAAATCCAACACCCATTCATGCTAAAAATTCTCAGCAAAATAGGAATAGACGGCAAATTCTTCAATGCAATAAGGGCCATTTATACAAAGCCAACAGCCTATGTCATTGTGAATGGAGAGAGACTGAAACAGTTTCCCTTGATAACAGGAACTAGACAAGGATGCCCACTCTCACCTGTCCTATTCAGCACTGTACTAGGAGTTCTAGCCTGAGAAATTAGACAAGACCAAGAAATAAATGGTATCTGCATGGGCTAAGAAAAACTAAAAATATCTCCCTATTTGCAGCTGATATGATTGTGTATGCAGAGAATCCCAAAGAATCCATGAGGAAAATACTCAAACTGATAGAAGAGTTGAGCAAAGTCTTAGGATACAAGATCAAAATAAGTAAATCAGTAGGATTCCTTTATACCAACAATGAGATTATTAAGGAAGAAATCACCAAGTCAATACCATTTACTATAGCCCCCAAGAAGATAAAGTACCTAGAAGTAAATTTAACCAGAGAAATAACAGATCTTTATAAAGAAAACTACAAACCCTTGCTACAAGAAACTAAGAGACACTTAGATAAATGGAGAAACCTACCCTGCTCATGGATAGGAAGACTTAGCATTCTGAAAATGTCTATTTTACCCAAAGCAATCTACTTATTTTTTTTTATTATTATGACTGAATGAAAATGTACATTCCCATATAAATTTGCATGCCCACCTATATGCAGCTTCCACTGCTCTCCCTGCCCAGTGACAGTACACTATTCCTCTCTGCTCCATACATGTCTCATCCTCCCAACAGTCTCTTTTCCCCTCCTCTCCACCCACTCTCCTTCCTCCAGCCAGAGGTCAGCAGGATGATAACCTATAGATGCATAGAACCATAAAGTGCATCCAATGTATGGCACTCTGCATCGCCAACTCCAATCCATTCTTGTCTGAAGAGTGAGCCTTCATTATGATTTATGGGCAAGGGCAACATCAGGGCCAGGGGCCATGCTCCCAAGGGAACCCCAAAGCCACTGGACCATCAATTGTGGTCTTTTAGTGGAGATCTTAGGGTGCACCCTTTTTATTCTTATGTTGCCAGTGAGACTCAACTTTGTGAGCTCCATCGTAGCTGTCACTGTTGGTGGCTGGGCACCATCTGGTTCTTCCGATCCTAAGTCAATGCAGGCACCCACTCATGTGGGTCTCTCTGTCTTCTTTCCTCCATGTCTTTTTGGTCTTCGGTGAGCATCTGTTCCTGCTGAGTTGGGACCATTTCCTGTGTCCTCGGATGGCAGCTAAGCAGCTTTTAAGACCCCAGATGCCACTCACCAATGTGGGGTGCAGACAGCTCTCTTAGCAAAACGCTAGTTGTTCCAATTAGCCTCCATTTTGCCTAAAAGCATGGTCTCCTGCCCCCTGCCCCAGCTACTCTGTCCTTGCAATATTAGGTTAAGATGGAAGGAGTACTCAAGTTATGTGGAAGTCCACTTAATACTGTTCTTGTTTCTAATATGTGCTATCGCCGCTTTCACCCAATCACATTTCTACTAACTATCTAATCTAAACCCTCACCCCTCGCCCTCCCTCCCTCCCCTCCTTTGCAGCCATCAGAGTCTTTTTTTCTATAAATTAAAGTCTGTTTTTGAGATCTTATCATAGGGATCTCATACTATATTTGTCCTTTTTGTCGCTGACTACTTTCACTCAACATAATGTCTTCCAGTTGAAGCCAGGTCATGAGATGTTTCCTGGAATCATCATTGTTCTTTATCATTGCATAGTTCTCCATATATATATATACACCATAGTTTACCTATCCATTCTTCTGTTGTTGGGCATCTGGGTTGATTCTATCTTTTTGCTATCGTGTACTGTGCTGCGATAAACATTCTTGTGCATTTATCCATTGGTATGAAAGGCCTTGATTCTGTAGGATATATTCCAAGTAGTGGAATTACTGGGTCAAATGGTATATCTACATCCATTTTTTTCAGGAAGTGCCAGATTGCTTTCCAAAGAGGCTGGACCATTTTGCAGCCCCACCAACAGTGTAGGAGAGTTCCACTTTCTCCACAGCCTCTCCAGCATTTGTTGTTTTGTGTTTTTTGGATCATCGCCAACCTTGCTGGAGTGAGATGTTATCTCATTGTAGTTTTGATTTGAATTTCTTTAACAACTAAAGATCATGAACATGTCCGCCTGTGTTTTTTGGCTGCCTGGATCTCTTTAGAGAAATGTCTGTCTGTCTGCTTTGCCCATTGCTTAATTGGATGATTTATCTTTTTCTTACTGATATTTTGTAGTACCTTATAGATTATGGAGATCAGGAGTTGGTCTGACATAGAGTTGCCAAATATTTTTTCCCATTCTGTAGGTGGCCTTTTAATTCTATTATTAAAGTCTTTGGATGAGCAAAAGTGTTTGATTCTTAATAGTTTCCATTTATCTATTTTTCTCTTCTTCCGACTCGACGGCACTTGGCTTGGCTTATTTTCTCTTCTGTGGATTGTGGTTTGTTTGACAGATTTTGAAGTCTATGTTGTGTATTAAAACTTCCATTGTTGTTCCTACTTTTCCTTCAATGAGCTTTATCGTTTTAGATACTGGAACTTGTATTGGGATTGCATTATATAAGTAGATTGCTTTGGGTAAAACAGACATTTTCATGACTTTAAGTCTTCCTATCCATGAACAGGGTAGGTTTCTCCTTTTATCTGAGTCTTTCTTTGCCAAAGCAATCTACTTATATAATACAATCCCAATACAAGTTCCAGTGACATTTTTTAATGAGATGGAGGAACAAATTACCAACTTTGTCTGGAAAAGGATGAAGCCCTGAATACATAAAGGTATAAGGTGTAACTAAAGAAGAACACCACACTGGAAGGCTTCTCATTACCTGACTTTAGAGGCTATTATACTGCCACAGTAGTCAAAACAGCCTGGTACTGGTACAAAAACAGACAGATAGATCAGTGGAACAGAATCGAGACCCCAGAAATGACATCATTTGCCTATGAATAGCTGACATTCGACAAAGGCCCTAAGACATTAAACTGGGGTAAAAACAATCTCTTCAACAAATGGTGCTGGCAAAATTGGATATGCATCTGCACTAAATTAAAACAAGACCCGTATCTTATACCTTATACAAAAACCAACTCCAAATGGATGAAAGGCCTAAAATGATAAAGCTAAACCTAAAATGATAAAGCTCATCCAAGAGAAAGTAGGAACAACAATGGAAGCTTTAATACACAATGTACATAGACTTCAAAATCTGTCAAACAAACCATAATCACCAGAAGAGAAAACAGATAAATGGGAACCATTAAGAATCAATCACTTTTGCTCATCCAAAGACTTTAATGATAGAATTAAAAGGCCACCTACCGAATGGGAAAAAATATTTGCCAACTGTATATCAGACCGACACCTGATCTCCATAATCTATAAGATACTACAAAATATCAGTAAGAAGAAGATAAACCATCCAATGAATATACTCAGGGATGGCTATCAGCCCCTTGCCTTTCTCAGCACCTGCAGCCAGATACCTGTAGCTACACTAATCATCCCTGCCCATCTTGGACAGTTACGGGGAGCCTGCATCATATGCTTACTGACAAACTATCTAGATATCTGAGCCCAATCAGTACAATAAAAGGAAATGGACACCCAGGTTCACATGCCTAGTAACACCTCTAGCCACCTGGTTAGAGCTTCAAATGTGACAATAGCCAACCTAACACATATGACTAGCCTATTTGGACATTTTAAAACAAAATAAAACAAGAAGGTAGAACAAAGGAAGCAAACTTTAAACAAATATAACAACTTACTGATGGCTTGGAGATAATAGTCAAAATCAAATCATCTAAAAAGGTGGACCACAATGGTTTTAGAAAGCACCCAAACAAAGAATCATGAAACTATTCATAGGGAGAGAACTGCCTAGAAGTATCAGAGGTACAATACACTAAAAATAAATAAATAAAACCTGTGCTGTCTAGTTGATTCCAAATCAGTAACCCTACAGGAGAGAGTAGAACTGCCCCATAGAGTTTCCAAGGAGCAGCTGGCAGATTTGAAATGTTGACCTTTTGGTTAGCAGTCTGTTTTAGTCAGCTAGGGCAGCTCTAACAGAAATACCACAGAGTGGATGGCTTTAACAAAGAAAGATTTATTCTTACACAGTCCAGTAGGTTGCAAGTCCATATTCAGGGTGTCCACTCCAGGGAAACACTTTCCCCTTGTCGGCTCTGGAGGAAAGTCCGGTATTGTATCAGTCTTTGTCCAGGGAGCGTCCTCACGCAAGAACCTCTGGTCTGAAGGACGCGCTCTGCTCCCGGTGCTGCTTGCTTGATGGTAGCGAGGTTCTCAAATTGTCCTTTGTTTCTTTTTCCTTTTATTCCTTGCAAGCTTAAAGCATTAAGGGTGGGGCAAGCCATACTTCAGGGAAACTCCCCCCACAGCAGGAATTCACAGCCCCACCCTAATCCTTTAACATGCAGGTTAGCAAAGCCACACAATGGAGGACAGTCCCAAGATACTGGGAACCGTATCCCAGCCACGTGGCTGCACACATTTTGGGGGGGACACAATTCCAACCATGACATCTCACCCTTTGACAACCCAAAAATCACATCACAAAACATTTAACACATTCATCTCACCATAGCAAAATTATGCCCATCTATATAACAGAAGTCTTAAATCAGTTCCAAGTCCAAAATACAAAAACTCTTCTACATCTGTGAAACTTAGAAGGCATTAACAGGCAACAGGCAAGTCAACAGAACACATTACATTAGCCCTCAGAGCTTTGGAAATACTCTTACATTTTCTGAGACATTCTACACAACAGCAATGCTCTCCAGACTCTAGGCATCGGCCACACTCTCTGGTTTCTGAGTGGAGACCTCCAGCCCCGTGCTAGAACTCTGCCTTCAAGCCCCACTTGGACAGAAACTCTGTCCCATCGGCTTTAGGAACACCCTAAGCCCAACTGAGTGACAATTCCACCCTTATGAACACAGCACGCCATGGTTCCACCCTTTCAAACTCCTGAGGTCATGGCCATACCTCTTGAGACTGAGGCAGCTCAGCTTCTCACGCTATTTGTCTCTTCAGCTTCAGCTTCCTACGGCCACATGGCCCGGGCCTCAGGCCCACATCTGCCCTGCTGGGCAAGTGTTCCAAAGCTCTGTAGCTCCACTGGTTTAAGTGCCCGGAGGCACCCCACTCTTGCTGGAAAGCGTCCTGCCCAAAGGCACTCAACTCTCTCACTCCGTGGGTCAGCAAGTCCAGCTCCACCGATTCAAGTGCCCAGAGGCACCCCATTCCACGAGGAAAACTCTGCGCAGGCACTGACCTCTCTCGCTCCACGGGTCGGCTCCAGCGCTGCCTCTGGTTCTGCTGCTGCCACTGCCGCTACTGCCAGTCCTCTGTTGTTTCTCACCATCTGCGCCTTCTTCGTTCCTTCTGAATCTTTTATCCACTCGCAGTTTCAAAGTGGCTTCCACATTTTAGGTATTTGCTAGAGCAGCACCCCACACCCACGATACCAATTCTGTTTTAGTCAGCTAGGACAGCTCTAACAGAAATACCACAGAGTGGATGGCTTTAAGAAAGAAAGATTTATTCTTACACAGTCCGGTAGGTTGCAAGTCCATATTCAGGGTGTCTGCTCCAGGGAAAGACTTTCTCTTTGTCGGCTCTGGAGGAAAGTCCGGTATTGTATCAGTCTTTGTCCAAGGAGTGTCCTCACGCAAGAACCTCTGGTCTGAAGGACGCGCTCTGCTCCCGGTGCTGCTTGCTTGATGGTAGCGAGGTTCTCAAATTGTCCTTTGTTTCTTTTTCCTTTTATTCCTTGCAAGCTAAAAGCATTAAGGGTGGGGCAAGCCATACTTCAGGGAAACTCCCCCCACAGCAGGAATTCACAGCCCCACCCTAATTCTTTAACATACAGGTTAGCAAAACCACACAATGGAGGACAGTCCCAAGATACTGGGAACCATATCCCAGCCACGTGGCTGCATACATTTTTGGGCGGACACAATTCCAACCATGACACAGTCATAGGAGGTAAATAAAAGATTAATATTTAGAACTCTTCAAGAGGTCAGGAAGTAGAGGAGGAAATATGCAGCAGAACATAATGAAAAATTTAACAAGTGCAAGAAAGCATACAAGACAGGAAGCTGAAATTAAGATTAATAATAAAATTACAGAAGTAGACAACTCAATAGAAAGTCAAAGGAACAAAATAGAGGCAATGGAAGGCTGAATTAGACTGAAGATAAAGCAAGTGGCACCAACATATTTCAGGAAAAATCAGATAAAAGAATTTAAAACTCAAGAAGCACTAAGCAATATGTGGGACTCTATCAACAGGAATACTTTATGAGTGATTGGAGAACCCCAAACAGGGGCATAAGAGAACATACAGAGAGAATTGTTGAAGGTTTGTTAACAAAACTTCCCTGCTAACATGAAACATGAGAAGGTATCTGTTCAACAAACTTATCAAACTCCACACAAGGTAGATCCCCAAAGACTCAAAATTATAATCTAACTTGCCAAAACTAAAGATAAGGAGACAATTTTAGAAGTGGCTAAGGAGAAACAAATTTTTCTGCTGTATATTAGAGCGTCTAGTCTTGTACCCATTTTTCTCCCGCAATTTTATCATTTCAGAAGAAAAATCTTATCATTTTAGATTTGATATTTAGGTCTTTGATCCATTTTGAGTTATTTTTTGTTAGAAGATGTGAATTACAAGTCTTATTTCAGTTTTTTGCAGATAGATGCTCAGACTTGCCAGCACCATTTGTTAAAGACACTGTTTTTTCCCCAGTTCACAGACTTTGGGGATTAGTCAAATGTTAGCTGCTTATAGGAGGATGATGCAATTTCTGGATTCTCTATTCTATTCCTTTAGTATATACATCTATTTTTGTACCAGTACAAGGCTGTTTTGACTACCATGGCAGTATAATATGCTCTAAGTTCAGGTAGTGTGAGGCCTCTGACTTTGTCATTTACTTCAGTAATGCTTTACTTACCCAGGGTTTCTTCCCTTTCCAAACACAGTTGGTGATTTGTTTCTCCATCTCATTAAAAAAAGACTTGGAATTTGTATTAATATTGCATTTTGGGTAGAATAGACCTTTTCACAATGCTATCCATGAGGAAAGGAGCTTTCTCCACTTTATGCAAGTCTCTTGATTTTTTACAGTAGGATCTTGTAATCTTCTTTGTATAAGTCTTCTAGGAGGTGGAGTCAAGATGGTGGACTAGACACACATCTCCTAATTCCTCTGAAAACTAAGGCCTGGATTGATAATTAAATGGATACTTCTGGATACCCACTGAGCCATGGGACACAGCACAGAGTTGCCAATTCGGACTACATGCTACTGAATGGGAAACTTGTTCTCTTTTGCTGACCCCACTCTTGTTGAGTGCTGGCTCTTGTGTACTGAAGGTAATTTGAAATTTTAACTTATTTTTTCTGTCTTAGCCGGCAGGCAGGACTGCCAGCACAGCTCAGCCTCACTGCTAACAGGATCAGCAGGCAGGATCAGCAGGCGAATACCCACATTTTGAGAACCCAGCTCTGGACTCTGCATCTCGTCTCCTCCAACCTCTCTTTCTGAACCTCCACCACAGCGGGCAGGAGAGCCCATGCGTGGTGCCATCCTGTTCAACTGGGAGGTGGAGTTACACAAACCGAGGCCTCAGTAGGGCAAATCCCAGGCTGGGAGGCAGTACAAGATAGGGGAGCACTTTTCCAGCAGAAAAACTGGGTTTAGCACAGTGGGGTCTTATGGGTGGGGCCTGGCAGCACATGAAAACATAGCAGTACGCTTTCCATACTCTGAACTAGTATATAGCATCTGGGGTTGCATATACAGGTGCCTACTTTGCTAGTTGGCAATAGGGGCTTGCACAACTGACAATCTGATTGATTTCTGGAAGATGTCAGACAACTTTTACCTTTCAATATAAGACTACCTAGAGAAATACCTATAGTACCTCCTGATGGCATTTCTTCCAGCCTTTACTGACCCACACCACAGGGTCTGCTGATGGCCCTCCAGTGATTCCATAACTAGGGCCGTGTCTTTTCCAGTCAGGAGGTGAAGCCTGCTACTCCAGGGATTCCACTGGGCCCAGTCACTGGTGTACATAGAGGTGACTGATGATCACCTTCCATCTCAGACTATACTTCAAATCCTATTAAAGTAACACTGGAGAAACTAAAAAACTTCTAGGTGCCCAAAAAGCAACAAAATTTGGACAGAAACTTAAAGAAAAATCCACTTATGGCTCCAGAAAGCCCTCAAAAGAAAGAACTTCCTAGACAAAGATGCCTTTCTGAAACTATCAGAGGTCAACTGCAAAAGGATTATATAGAGTCCTCCTAGATATTATAAAAACACATAGCCCTTAGCCCTACCATTCAGTTCTTCTGGACATTTGGATGTGTCTATAGAGCTTCTATGATCTTGTGTTGTACCAGTTCTTCAGTTTCCCCAGTAGTGTGTACTGTCTAACCTTCCATCAAAGTTACCACTTATCTATTGTCTATTTAGCATTTTTCCCACCACCCCTCCCCTCCTTGAAAACCATAAAAAATTGTTTATTTTTATATGTAAACCTTTTCATGAGTTTTATCTGTCCTTTTGTGACTGACTTATTTAATTTAGCATAATGCCTTCAGTTTCCTCCATGTTATAAAATGATATCCAGTTTTACAAGCATCATCTGATAAAAAGAATGTGTATTCCCCATTTGATGGACTGTGAGCCCTTGACGAAGATGATGTGGCCATAGATTTACATCCAGATTCTCAATTTTGTTCCATCAGTCAATGTATCTGTCATTGTACTAGTACCAGGCATCTTTGCTTCTAAGGTGAATCTCCTGTAAACAACACATTGCTGGATCCTGCTTTTGTGTGTGTGTGTATATGTTTTATTTTTTAATGTGTCTGTCACTCTGCATCTCTTTATGGATGCATTTAGACCATTTACATTTGGGGTGATTATTGATAAGTGTGAGTTTATTGCAGTCATTTTGTAGTTGTGTGTGTGTGTGTGTGTGTGCACCAGCGTGCACCCGAGGGGAGGTGCTAATATTTTCTCTGTTCCTCTTACTCTCCAGTGCTTTTGTTTGTGGAATTTACTTTGATTTCTTTAGTTATTGTAGATTTTGCCTTTACTAAAAGTTTATGGTTTTCTTTATCCTGATAAGGCTTTTTTTTTCTTTGTGGTTTCTTTGAAATTTACCCTTATCTTCCTAAGTTTGAACCAGATATTATTGTAACTTCCTTTCCATTTGAAAGATCTCTATTTACAGCTTGAATTTCCCCTTTGACTGTTCTGACATTGTTGCCATTTACAGACTGACATCTCTAGTTCCCTGTTTTGAGTCTTTTCATTTTGTTTTTTTCCCTGAGAACTCATTACCTAGGTTAGTATTTGGCTGGTATTGCCTGTGTTCTAAATTCACGTTGCAGTCTGATGTTGTTGCTTCTCTAACCAAAGGACTCCTGTAAGTTTGGTTTATTTACTCATTTTTTAAACAAATTCTCTTTATGTTTATCTGAAAATGTTCTAATTTCACCACCATATCTGAGTGAGAATTTTGCAGAATATGTTCTTGCTTTGGTAATTTATGTTTTTCTTTCAAGGTTTAAAATACATTTTCCCACTGCTTTACTGCCTGCATGGTTTCTGTCTAGTAATGAGAACTTAGCCTTATTGTTTCTCCTTTGCATGCAAATTTTTGTGTTTCTTGAATTGCTCTCAAGACTTTGTTTTTACTTTCGGGGACTGTGATTATATCTTGTGACTTTCTTTTGGGGGGTCTAGCCTACATGCTGTTTTATTTTTGAGATTTTATATAGCTAGCTTTTAATCTTTTATAATATTAGACAAGTTTCTGTCAGTAAATCTTCAATGATCCTCTCTGTGTTTCCCACTTTGTCCCCCTGTTCCAGCACTCTAAACACATGTACATTTTTGCTTCTGATTCTTTCCTACATAGTTCTTAGGTTTTCTTCATTTTACTCCATTCTTTTCTCTGATTTTATCTCCAAGTCTGGAATTCATGGATTTGTCTTTAATTTTGCTTCTTGTCTTCCATAATTTCATATTTGCTCGTAAAACTAAAACCTTCTGTTTGCCTATTTCTGAAATTTTGTTGTTTGTCTTTTGGATTACTTATTGCTATTTCTGTATGAATTCTGTCTATTTCAGCATTTCTTTCTTATATTATTTTTCCAAAGTCTTCTTTTGCTTTGTTTATGTTTTCTTTGATTTCAGATATGTTTTGATTGGTTTTGTATGTGTTCTCCATGATTTTGTCCACATATTCCTTGATCTCTTTCCTAATCTCTTGAAGACCTCTGATTATTAGACTTTTGAATTCTGTATAAGGTAATTTCAACACCTTTTCTTCTGCTAGAAGATTAACTGGTTCATTTTTCTGGTTTCTTTCTGTAACCATCTTGTCTTTTTTTTTTTTATTTTTTTAAATATGTTTTGACATTGTTGTCTCCAAGACATTCAGCTGTTATTTTCTTTGTTTATTGATTGTAGATGTATTTTTTCATCCTGATTTTTAGTTTTGTTTGGTTATGTCTGTGTGGGTGAACTGGGTATGTTTTGTTGCTTGCTCATCTGTGGGCATGGTAGTATTTGCCACTTTGTTTGGGTGTACAGGCCCAGTTGTCAGCTATGATGAAGTAGGGCAGGTCCAGCATAGGGGAAGGGGTGGAGATACATTCTTGGTCTGCAGTGTGAACACAGCCAAGAGCTAGATCAGGGCTATGCCAGTTAGCAGGTAGGGGATCGCAAGCCAGTGGGGAGAGGCCTGGTGTCCAGACTAGATCTCCTCAGTGCTATGATGTGCTGCAATGACAGGACCAGAACAATGGAGTGGCCCAGGGTTCAGGCTTGGTTGCCTCAGGGCCTTGGCAGGTAGCAGGAGGGTCCAAAGATAACAGGAATGGGTCCGTGGTCTGGGCCAGTTCCTTCTGTCATTGCGTCAAGTGAGACAGAGAAGACAGGTAAGAGAGTGCAGACAGTGACAGAGAGAGCTAGATAGAGGTGGGCAATACGGTGGGCTGGTACTGTGTTTCCTAGCAGTTAGGGTTGCCATTATGGGGCAGTTATAGCTGCTGTTCACCAGAGGCGTGGGGTTGTAGGAGCGTGCTCTTGACATTACTGTGTAAGAGAGTCTAGGGTCCTCCTTGAGTTGTAGCCAGAAAATGTGGTCTTAGTCCTGGATGTGCCCATGCCATTCTGCATGTAAGGTTATTGGGTTTTTTTCCCAAGATGGCCACCCCGAGTCCTGTCATTCATCTGAGAACTTCTATCTAATGTTTCTATTATTGTCACTTCTATTCCTGAAGAGTCTTCTCTTAAGTGACTTAAAATCAAACATTTTATCCTTTCACCTAAGTTTTGGGGTTCTAGGAAGGATGTCTATATTTGTTTTACTTGATTTTTTGGATCCTTGTTGTAACACAATGGCTTAGTACACTAACTAATTCTCCATACTGGCTCCCTCCCCCAGACCTTGTTTTCTAATACCATCATCCAGTAAAAATAACCAGGGCTATTTGAATAAACAGCTGATTAAATAACTGGGGAAGGGACTATACAAACTGACGATGAAGCATCTTGTACCATAAAGCAAGAAACTGATAAAAATAAAAATGGTGGGGAGGGGCACAGTCAAGATGGTGGACTAAGTACACGTCTCCCTATATCCCTCTGGAAACCAAGACCTGAATCGACAATCAAACAGAGCCTTCTATAACCTAATCAGCCCCAGGACACAGCACAGGGCTTTTAATTGGGACTTCATACCACTGAGCTAAAAACCTCCTCTCTTTCGCTGGCTCCCACTACTGGCTAACTCTGGCTCTCACAGACTGAAGGTAAATGCACCATTTTGACTATTTTTTTCTCTGTCTTGGCTGGCGGGCAGAGCTGGGTCTTGCCTAGCAGCTAGACTCAGATGCGCTGCATTCCCATATTTTGAGAGCCAGGCTTAGGACTCTGTTAATCTAGCCACTTTGGGCCTGTCTTTTTATCCCTGCCACAGCAGGATCTGTAAGGATTCCCACTGCCTGTGTGCAGGACGCCATGTTGGGCATAGAGATTTTAGTGGGACCTAATTCTTAGCCTGGGAACCAGCGCCTGCAAACTGGGCAGCACTTCTCTGACAGAAGAGCAGTAATTTTCACAGTACAAGCTACAGTGGGGCTCCTGCAACAGAAGCAGAGAAATCACTACCTCTCAGCACCTTTAGCCCCTCTATCCGCTGCCTGTGAGGAGGACGCCATCTTGGATACGGTGGCCACAGCTGGACCTAATTCTTAGCTAGGGAGCCGGAGCCTGACCACAGGAGAGCGCCGTTCTACCACAAAAGCAGTACTCTACACAGTGTCACCTAAGACTGGGCCCTGTCAGCAGAAGCTAACAGGGCAGTGGGATTGCTGTATTCTGAACTAGTTAGTATCATCTGGGACTGGATATAGAAGTGCTTACTTTGCCAGTTGGGAAGAGGGACCTCTACACCTGAAAACCTGATTGAATTGGGAAGTGGTTAGATACCTTTTGCTTTACATTTTAAGACAGCCTACAGAAACATATGCAGTCCATCCTCACGGTATCTCTTGAAGCCTATACTTACTCACATGGGACCCAAAAAGCAACAGATACTTGTGGCATACAAGAAATCACCCATGGCTTCAGAAGGCTCCCAAACAAAGCAACCAAGGAGTTTTCCAGATGAAGAAACTTTTATGAAGTTATCGGAAAGTGAATACAAAATGATTATATACAGAGCCCTTTTAGATCTTATATAAAATGCAGCAGAACAAAAGGAGACATTAAACAAGCTGTTCGATCTGATGGAACACCAGTACGATGAAATCCAACAGATCAAGAACAAAATCAAAGACAGAAACTTCCAAGCAAAGCCAAGAAAACAGAATGGAACAAATGGAAAAAAGAATTTCTGACTTGGAAGACAGAGCTACTGATGCCAGCGTCTATGAGCAGAAATCAGAAAAAAGAAACAAGAAAAATGAAGAAGCATTAAGAAGCATGTGGGGCTCTATTAAGAGAAACAACCTTTGATTAATTGGAGTCCCTGAACAGAGTGAAATACCTGAGAACACAGAGTATCGTTGCTGAGTTGCTGAAACAAAACTTTCCAGAAATTATGAAGGAAGAGAATATAGACATCTCAGATGCACATTGTACGCCACCCAATATAGATCTCAAAAGAAAGACTCTAAGACGTATTATTATCGAGCTTAACAAAATGAAACATAAGCAGCAACTCTTAAAGGCAGCAAGACTCAAAGCAAAGCTAACATTCTGAGGGAAACCCTATAGGCTCTCGTCAGATTTCTCAGCAGAAACCATGCTGGCACAGAGTCAGTGGCATGACGCAATCAAAGCCTTGAAGAAGAACTTCCAACCAAGAATTACATATATCCTACAAAACTGTCTTTCAAATATGAAAATGAAATTAAGACATTCCCAGATAAACAGAAACTCAGAGACTTTGTAAAAGCCAAACCAAAACTACAAGAAATACTGAAACAAATTCTTGGCTCTGGCATAGAAGAATGAAACCACAAACTTTATATTTTAGAACGACACACTACTCAAAACTCTACTCAGTTAGGGAAGGCTCCAAAGTCAATCACAGCTCTAATACGGAAAGAAGCAATCCAGGATCATCATGAAAACTATGGTGCCATCCTATTAAAAAGGGGGATGTACTACAGTCGTTATAGTCCTTCCAGAAGGAGAGGAAGATGACAAGACTGGTAGTAATAAAAATTGAATTTATATATACTTTATTAAGGGGGACAATGGGGCAGCTGTAAAGCACAACAAAGATGTATCACACCATTTCAAAAAAAGTAACACAGGAATCTCAACAACTACAAAACCAACTCTGAAAAAGGTGAAAAATAAACTCACAAAAAAGAATATCCCAGAACAGACTAATAAGAACAACAGAGAAAACATCAACACAAAAATAAATATATCACAGTGGCAGCAGTGAACACATACCTATCAAAAATTACACTGAATGTAAATGGACTGAATGCTTCAGTAAAGAGACATCGAGTGACATCCTGGATCAAAAGACATGATCCATCCATATGCTGTCTGCAAGAAACTCACTTGAGACCTAAAGATAGTAAAAAACTGAAAATTAAAAGATCGAAGACTATATATCAAGCAAACAATGAACAAAGAAGAGCAAGTCTGGCAATTTTAGTCTCAGACAAAATCAATTTTAATGTAAAAACCACCATCGTGGACAAAGATGGACACTATTTATTGCTGAAAGGTTCAGTACACAGGCAAAACTTAACTATATTAAATATTTATTCATCAAATATCAAAGCACCTAAGTACATCGAAGAAACACTGACTATACTCAAAAAAGAGTTAGATGACTCCACAATAATAGTGAGAGATTTCAACAATCCACTTTCAATACTGGACAGATCATGTAGAAAAAAGCTCAGTAAAGATACATAAGGCCCCATTGCCACAATTAACCAACTAAACCTCATCGATATATACAGAACTTTCCACCCATCAGCAGACAACTACACCTTCTTCTCCAGTGTACATGGAACATTCTCCAGAATTGACCATGTGATAGGCCATAATGCAATGCTCAACAAAATCCATACCATTAAATTACTGCAAAGCATCTTCTCAGATCATAAAGCCATCAAAGTTGAAATCAATAGCAGAAAAAACAGACAGAAAGTGGAACTCTTGGAAACTGAACAACGTCTTGCTCAAAAAAAATATGGGTTATAGAAGAAATCAAGGATGAAATAAAGAAATTCATGGATTCCAATGAGAATGAAAACACTTCCTTCCAGAACCTATGGGATACAGCCAAAGCAGTGCTCAGAGGTCTGTTTATCTACATAAATGCACACTTCTGGAAGGAAGAAAGAAACCAAATCAAAGAACTAACCCTACAGCTAAAACAAGTAGAGAGAGAAAAACAGAGGAACCCTTCAGGCACCAGAGGAAACCAGATCATAAAGATTAGAGCAGAGCTAAATGAATTAGAGAATAGAAAAACATTTGAAAAAATTGAAAAGACCAAAAGCAAGTTTTTTGAAAAGATCAACAAAATTGACAAACCAATGGCTAAACTTACTAAAGAAAAGTGAGAAAGGAAACAAATAACCCAAATTAGAAATGAGAGGGGAGTTGTCACAACACATCCAACAGAAATGAAAAATATCATAACAGAATACTATGAAAGACTGTACTCTATAACAAATTTGAAAACCTAGGGGAAATGGATCAATTCCTTGACTCATACTACCTACCCAAATTATCACAATGTGAAGCAGAACAACTTAACAAACCCATCAAAAAGGAAGAGATTGAAAAGGTCATGAAAACACTGCCAACCAAAAAACGCTCGGGCCCAGATGGCTTCACTGCAGAATTCTACCAAGCATTTAGAGAAGAGTTATCTCCAATACTACTGAGACTATTTCACTGTATAGAAAGGGATGGAGTACTCCCAAACTCATTCTATGAAGCCAGCATAACCCTGATACCAAAGCCAGGGAAAGACCCAACAAAGAAGGAGAACTACAGACCGATATCACTCATGACTCTAGATGCGAAAATCTTCAACAAAATTCTTGCCAATAGAATATAACAACATATCAAGAAAATAATCCATCATGACCAAGTGGGATTCATACCAGAGATGCAAGGAGGGTTCAACATCAGAAAAACAATTTAAGTGATTAACCACATAAATAACACAAAAGACAAGAATCACCTCATTTTGTCCATTGATGCAAAAAAGGCATTTGATAAAGTTCAACATGCATTCTTGCTAAAAACTCCTTGCAAAATAGGTATAGATGACAAATTCCTCAATGCAACAAGGGCCATTTATACAAAGCCAATTGCCCATGTCATACTGAATGTAGAGAGACTGAAAGACTTTCCCTAGACAACAGGAACTAGACAAGGATGCCCACTCTCACCTCTCCTATTCAACATTGTACTAGATGTTCTAGCCAGAGCAATTAGACAATACCAAGAAATAAACGGCATCTGCATCGGCAAAGAAGAAGTCAAAATCTCCCTGTTCACAGATGATATCACTGTATATGCAGAGAATCCCAAAGAATCTATAACTACTCATACTGATAGAAGATTTCAGCAGTCTCAGGATACAAGATAAACATAAGTAAATCAGTAGAAATCCTTTATACCAACAACGAGACTGTTAATGAAGAAATCATCAAGTCAATATCATTTACGATAGCCTCTAAGAAGATAAAGTACCTAGGAGTTAATCTAACCAGAGAACTAACAGACCTTTACAAAGAGAACTACAAGCCCTTACTACAAGAAACTAAGAGAGACTTAGATAAATGGAAAAACCTACCCTGCTCATGGATAGGAAGACTTAACATTGGGAAAATGTCTATTTTACCCAAAGCAATCTACTTATATAATACAATCCCAATACAAGTTCCAGCATCTTTTTTTAATGAGATGGAAAAACAAATCACCAATTTTGTTTGGAAAGGGAAAAAACCCCAGATAAGTAAGATCCTACTAAAGAAGATGAACACACTGGGAGGCCTCTCATTATCCTACCTTAGAACATATTACACTGCCACAGTGGTCAAAACAGTCTGGTACTGGTACAAAAAGAGACAGATCAATCAATGGAACAGAATTGAGACCCCAGAGATGACACTATCTGCCTATGAACATTTGATATTCAACAAAGGCCCTAAGACATTAAACTGGGATAAAAACAGTATCTTCAACAAATGGTGCTGGCAAAATTGGATATCCTTCTGCAACAAACTGAATCAAGATCCATATCTTACACCTTATACAAAAACCAACTCCAGCTGGATGAAAGACCTAAATATCAAACCTAAAACAATAAAGCTCATCCAAGAAAAGGTAGGAACAACAATGGAAGTTTTAATACACAATGTGGACAGACTCCAAAATCTGTCAAACAAACCACAATCATCAGAAGAGAAAATAGATAAATGGGAACTGTTAAGAATCAAACACTTTAGTTCATCCAAAGACTTTATTAATAGAATTAAAAGAACACCTAAGGAATGGGAAAAAATATTTGGCAACTCTGTGTTAACTGACGCCTGATCTCCATAATCTATAAGATACTGCAAAATATCAATAAGAAGAAGATAAACCATCCAATTAAGCGATAGGCAAAGGAGATGGACAGACATTTCTCTAAAGAGGAGATACAGGCAGCCAAAAAACACATGAGGACTTGTTCATGGTCTTTAGCTATTAAAGAAATTCAAATTAAGATGACAATGAGATAACATCTCACCCCAACAAGGTTGGCGATGATCCAAAAAACACAAAACAACAAATGCTGGAGAGGCTGTGGAGAAAGTGGAACCCTCCTACACTGTTGGTGGGGTTGCAAAATGGTCCAGCCTCTTTGGAAAGCAATCTGGTGCTTCCTTAAAAAACTGGATATCAATATACCATTTGATCCAGTATTTCCACTACTTGGAATATATCCTACAGAATCAAGGCCTTTCACACCAATGGACACATACACAAGAATGTTTATCACAGCACAGTTCATGATAGCAAAAAGATGGAATCAACCCAGATGCCCAACAACAGAAGAATGGGTAGGTAAACTATGATATATATACTCAATGGAACACTATGCAATGATAAAGAATAACGATGATTCCAGGAAACATCTCATGACCTGGTTTTAACTGGAAGACATGCTGAGTGAAAGTAGTGACAAAAGGACAAATGTTGTATGAGACCTCTACAATAAGATCTCAAAAACAGACTTGTGTATAGAAGAAAAGACTCTTTGACAGCTGCAAGGGAGGGGAGGGAGGGAGGGCGAGGGGGGTAAGGTTTAGATTAGATAGTTGCTAGAAATCTGGTTGGTGAAATTGGTGATAGCACACATTAGAAACAAGAACAATATTAAGTGGACTTCAGCATAACTTGAATACTCCTTCCGTCTTAACCCAATATTGCAAGGATAGAGTAGCTGGGGCAAGGGGCAGGGGATCATGCTCATAGGTGAAATCAAGGCCAATTGGCACAACTAGCATTTTGCTAAGAGAGCTCTCTGCACCCCACATTGGTGAATGACATCTGAGGTCTTAAAAGCTGCCAAGCTGCCATCCGAGGACACAGCAAATGGTCCCAACTCAGCAGGAACGAATACTCACCGAAGACTAAAATGACACAGGGTAAAGACAACCCAGAAAATAGGGAGACCCACATGATTCGGTGCCTACATCGACTTCAGACCAGAAGAACCGGATGATGCCCGGCCACCTCCATTGACAGCCGCGATGGAGCTCACTAAGTTGATTCTCACTGGAAACAAGAATAAATAGGGGTGCACCCAGAGATCTGCACTAAAGGACCGCAGTTGATGGTCCAGTGGTGTCGGGTTTCCCCTGAGAGCACGGCCCCTGGCCCTGATGCTGCCCTTGCCCATAAATCATAACGAAGTTTCACTCTTCAGACACAAATGGATTGGACTTGGCGATGCAGAGTGACCATACGTTGGATGCACTTTATGGTTCTATACATCTATAGGATGTCATCCTGCTGACCTCTGGCTGGAGGAAGGAGAGTGGGTGGAGACTAGGGGAAAGGAGACTGTTGGGAGGATGAGACATGTATGGACCAGAGAGGAATAGTGTGCTGTCACCGGACAGGGAGAGCAGCCGAAGCTGCATATAGGTGGGCATGTAAATTTATACGGGAATGTACATTTTCACTCAGTCATGTTAAATAAAAAATAAAAAAATGGTGGAGGTATGAGATATGGACACAGGAGCCAAATTGAATATACTCTGATTAACAAAGCTGGAACAATTTGAGAAATAAATAAATATTGGATTATATCACAAAGTACAAAATAAATACCCATGTGTCCACATCAATATAAATTGATGGCTGAAAAGATAAATAAATCAGGGAGAACAGATAATTCCCTCATGTAGAAAAATACCACATAATTTATATAGATACTATACTTTCAAGGAAATGGAACATAAATCCTGACCTCCAGTGTGGGTTGTGTCTAATGACTGCCGAAAGTACATATGGAAAAAATAATAAAAGAAGTACTTTATAGTGAGGAGTCCTGACAAACACTACCTCAGCCAGGTGATCAAGATCAACACCAACAGTGTTAAGCCATTTTCACAATATGTGCTCTTGCATGATGTGTTTAGAATGACTGTCTTTGTGGTATCCCTCTCTAAAGCCCGTAAGTCCAGTCTAATCATGAGAAAAAAATTGAGGAGCACTCTGCAAAATATCTCACCAAACACCTGAAAACTGTCAGGATCTTCAAACACAAAGAAAGTCTGAGAAATGTTCACAGCCAACAGGAGCCTAGGAAGACATGACTCATAGTGACCCTTATAGGACAGAATGGAACTGCCCCATAGAGTTCCCAAGAAGTGCTTGGCAGACTCAAATTGCCTATCTTTCAGTTATCAGCCTTAGCACTTAAGCATTATGCCACCAACATTTCCCTATGTTATATAATATGTTAATAGCAGTGTGGGTGTATGGGAATTGTCTGTACCACATTTGTAATTTTTCTGTAACTCTAAAATTATTTTAAAATTTAAAAAAATTATTTAAGGACAGAGTCAAGATGGGGGACTAAACACACATCTACCTAAATCCCTCTGGAAACCAGAAGCTGAATTGATAATTAAATGGAGCCTTCTGGACACCTAGGGAGTCCTAGGACATGGCATAGAACTGCTAAGTTGGACTTCATACTACTGAACAGAAAACCTCCTGTCTTTCACTGACCCTGCTCTCCATACTGAAGGTAACTCAATATTTTGACTTCTTTTTTCTCTGTCTTATCAGGCAGGCGGAGCTGGGACCTGACTAGCAGCTAACCTCAGACACACTGCTAGCGGGATTGGCAGGCGAAATTGCCATATTTTGAGAGCCTGGCTTTGACCTCTGTGAACCTCAGCACCTTTGGCTGCTCTTTCTGTGCAGCTTGTACGAAGGCATGTGCCAAGCTTCACTGGACGCCATCTTGTTTCATTGGGAGGCAGAAACACCTATACAGAGGCCCCACCTGGACCAGTTCCTAGGCTGACAGGCAGTACCTGGTCGGAGAGCATTTTATGGCAGAAAAGCGGTATTTTACACAGTGTTTCCTACGGCTGGGGCCCGGCAACAGAGGCTGTGGACTCTGCATTTTGGCGTTCTTGGCCTCTCTTTCCACCT
This sequence comes from Heterohyrax brucei, assembly GCA_028571685.1. Classification (NCBI taxonomy): domain Eukaryota; kingdom Metazoa; phylum Chordata; class Mammalia; order Hyracoidea; family Procaviidae; genus Heterohyrax; species Heterohyrax brucei. The sequence goes on from CM053166.1 coordinate 60,945,303, forward strand.
CTGACATAGAGTACTCTGGACCAAACCAGGCAGTGAGCTTCTGTAGGATACCATCTTGTTGCACTGGGACGCAGAGGTACCCTTACAGAGGCCTCAGCTGGACCCAATTCCTGGGCTGGGAGGCAGCACCTGCCTGGAGTAGAGTGCTTTTCCAGCCGAAAAGCAGGATTCTACACAGTGTCACCTACAGCTTGGGCCTGACAAGAGGCCAGCAGGGCAGTAGCCTTTCTGTATTTTGAGTTAGTTTATAACACCTGGGGGTTCGATATAGAGGTGCTTACTTTCTCAGCTGGGAGGAGGGACCTGTATTCCTGAAAGCCTGACTAACTTTGGAAGTTGTCAGATACCTTTTACCTTTCATTTTAAGATGGCCTAAAGAAACAATTGTAGTCCATCATCACAGCATCTCTACCAGCCACTACTGATTCACATGATGCCCCAAAAGCAACAAACTCTGGAGAAAACTGTAACCAAGAAATAACTCATGGCTTCAGAAAATCCCCAAAAGAAAGCATCACAAAACTTCCCAGACAAAGAAACCTTTCTGAAACTATCGGAAGGTGAATACAAAAGGATCATGTATACAGCCCTCCTAGATCTTATACAAAATGCAGCAGATCAAAATGAAAAATTAAGCAAGCTGTTCCATTTGATGGAGAACCAGTACTTTGAAATCCAACAGATCAAGAACAAAATCAAAGAGTTAGAAACTTCAATTCAAAGCAAAGAAAACAGAGTGGAACAAATGGAAAAGAAGCTTTCTGATTTGGAACATAGAGCTACTGACTCCAGCATCTATGAAGAGAAATCAGAAGAAAGAAACAAGAAAAATGAAGAAGCAGTAAGAACCATGTAGGACTCTATTAAGTGAACAACCTATGGTTAATTGGAGCTCCTGAACAGGGCAAGCCACTGGAGAACATAGAGAGTATTATTGCTGAGCTGCTGACAGAGAACTTCCCAGAAATTATGAAAGAAGAAAATCTAGATATCTAAGATGCATACTGAACACCACTCAATAAAGATCTCAAAAGAAAGATTCCAAGACATGTTACAATCAAGCTTAACAAAATGAAACATCAGAGAAACTCTTAAAGGCAGCAAGACTCAAAGAAACCTGACATTCACAGGGGAAACCCTGTAGGCATTTGTTAGATTCCTCAGAAAAAACAATGATGGCAAGAAAACAGTGCCAGGACACATTCAAAGCCTTGAAGGAGAAGAAATTCCAACCAAGAATTATGTATCCTGCAAAACTATCTTTCAAATATGAAAATGAAATTAAGACTTTCTGCAGATAAACAGAAACTCAGAGCCTTCTTAAAAACCAAACAAAATCTAAAAGAAATACTGAAAGAATTTCTTGGCTTTGGTTTAGAAGAACAAAACCACTAACTTTATACTTTGGAAGGACAAATCATCCAGAATCCTACCCAGTTAGGGAAGGCTCCAAACTCAAAGCTGTAATAGTGAAAGAAATAATATAGTGATCATAACATGAAAACTATGATGTCATTATATTAAAAAGAGGGAGGTACTACAGTCATTATAGTCCTTCCAGATGGAGAGGAAGTTTACAAGACTGGTATTAATTAAATTTGGGTTTATACATAATTTATTAAGCAGGATCATGTGGCAGACGTAAAGCACAATAAAGATGCAACATACCATATCAAGAAATATAATACAGGATTCTCAACAACCACAAAGCCAACCCTGAAAAAGGTGAAAAATCAACTCACAAAGAAGGTCCCAGAACAGATTAATGAGAACAATAGAGAAACATCGACACAAAAATAAACTTATCACAATGGCAGCACTGAACACATACTTGTCAGTAATTACACTGAATGTGAATGGACTGAAGGCTCCAGTAAAGAGACATCCAGTGACATCTTTGATCAAAAGACAGGACCCATCCATATGTTGCCTACAAGAAGCTCAGCTTAGACTTCAGGATAGGAACAAACAGAAAATCAAACAATGGAAGAATATATATCAAGCTAACAGTGAACACAGAAGAGCAGGTGTGGCAATTCTAATCTCAGATAAAATTGATTTTAATGTAAAATCCACCACCATGGACAAGGATGGACACTATTTATTGCTGAAAGTTTCAATATGCAAGCAGAACTTAACAATATCAAATGTTTATGCACCTAATATTAGAGTACCTAAATACATCGAAGAAACACTGACTACACTCAAAAAGGAGATAGATCACTCCACAATAATAGTAGGAGACTTTAACACTCCACTCTCAATATTGAACAGATCATCTAGAAAAAAGCTCAATGTCATGGAGTGAATTGTGTCCCCCAAAAAATATGTGTAGCCATGTGGCTGGGCCGTGATTCCCAGTATCTTGCGATTGTACTCCATTTTGTGGTTTGCCTGTGCTGTGTGTTAAAGGATTAGGGTGGGGCTGTAAATCCCTTCATAAGATTACCGCCCTGCTCCACTGTAAAGGGAATTTCCCTGGAGTATGGTTTGCCCATCCTTAATCTTTTGATCTTACAAGAGGTAAAAGGGCAGAGAAGCAGGCAGAGAATTGGCATCGTCGTACCATCAAGAAAGCAGCAGTGGGAGAAGAGCACATCCTTCAGACCTGAGGTTCCTGCGCCAAGATACTCCTTGGACAAAGACTGATGCAATACTGGACTTTCCTCCAGAGCCAACAAGAGGGAAAGACTTCCCCTGAAGTGGACACCCTGAATATTGACTTGTAGCCTACCGGATTGCATAAGAATAAACTTTCCTTTGTTAAAGCCATCCACACTGTGGGATTTCTATTAGAGCGGCACTAGCTGACTAAAACACTCAATAAAGACACAGAAGACCTGATTGCCGCAATTAACCAACTAGCCTTCATTGACATATACAGAACTCTCTGTCTATCAGCAGACAAGTACACCTTCTTCTCCAATGTACGTGGAACAGTCTCCAGAATACACCATGTGTTAGGACATAAAGCCATTCTCAACAAAATCCATACCATTGAATTACTGCAAAGCATCTTCTCAGATCATAAAGCCATAAAAGTCTAAATCAATAGCAGAAGAAACACAGAATGTGAAACTCATGGAAACTGAACAACACCTTCCTCAAAAAACCATGGCTTATATAAGAAATCAAGGATGAAATAAAGAAATTTATGGATTCCAGCGAGAACGAAAACACTTCCTACCAGAACCTATGGGATACAGCCAAAGCAGTGCTCAGAGGTCAGTTTATCCCCATACATGCACACATCTGGAAGGAAGAAGGAAATCAAGTCAAAGAACTAACTGTACAGCTAGAACAAGTAGAGAGAGAACAACAGAGGAAGTCCTCAGGCATCAGAAGAAAACAAATTATCAAGATTACAGCAGAATTAAATGGATTAGAGAATAGAAGACCAATTGAAAAGACCAAAAGCTGGTTTTTTGAAAAGATCAACAGAATTGACAAACCATTGGCTAAACTTACTAACAAAAAACAGGAAAGGAAACAAATAACCCAAATAAGAAACGAGAGGGGAGTTGTCACAAGAGATCCAACAGAAATAAAAAATATCGTAGCTGAATACTATGAAAGCCTGTACTCTAACAAATTTGAAAACCTAGAGGACATGGACAAATTCCTAGATCCATATCACTCACCGAAACTATCACAATGTGAAGAACAACTTAATAAACCCATTACAAAGGAAGAGATTGAAAAAGTCATCCAAAAAATTCCAACCAAAAAAAGACCAGACCCAGGTGGCTTCACCGCAGAATTCTACGAAGCTTTTAGAGAAGAGGTATCTCCAATATTACTGAGACTATTTCACAGTATGGAAAGGGATGGAATACTCCCATATACACATGCGGACATGCTCACGATCATTAGCTATTAAAGAAATTCAAATCAAAACTACGATGTCATCCCAACAAGGTTTGCCATAGTCCAAAAAACTCAAAACAACAAATGCCGGAGAGGCTGTGGAGAAATTGGAACTCTCCTACACTGTTGGTGGAATTGCAAAATGGTTCAACCTCTTTGGAAAGCAATCTAGTACTTCCTTAAAAAGCTGGATCTCGATATACCATTTGACACAGTCATTCCACTGCTCGGAATATATCCTACAGACTGAAGGCCATTCACACCAACTGATGCATGGACACGAATGTTTATTGCAGCACAGTCCACAATAGCAAAAACATGGAATCCATCTGGATGCCCAACAACAGAGGAATGGATAGGTAAACTATGGTATATATACTCAAATGGAACACTATGCAATGATAAAGAACAATGGTGATTTTAGGAAATATCTCATAACCTGGTTTCAATTGGAGGACATTATGTTGAGTGAAAGTAGTCAGCGACAAAAGGACAAATACTGTATGAGACCCCTATGATAAGAACTTAAAAACAGACTCATCCATAGAAGAAAAGACTCTTTGAAGGCTGCAAGGCTGGGAAGGAAGGGAGAGGGAGGGAGGGAGGGTCTAGATTAGATAGCTGATGGAAATTTGGTTGGGTGAAATCTGTGGCAGCACACGTTAGAAAGAAAATCAATATTAACTGGACTTCAACATAACATGAGTACTCCTCCTATCTTAACCCAATATTGCAAGGACAGAGTAGCTGGGATGGGGAGCCAGGGACCATGCCCTCAAGGGATATCGAGGCCAATTGGTACAACTAGCGTTTTCCTAAGAGAGCCCTCTGCACCCCACATTGCGGAGTGGCATCTGGGGTCTTAAAAGCTGCCAAGCTGCCATCTGAGGGTGCAGCAAATTGTCCCAACTCAGCAGGAATGGATGATCTCCAAGGACCAAAATGACACGGGAGATAGAGAATTCAGAAGCCAGAGAGACCCACGTGAGTCGGTGACTACATCGACTTGTGACCAAAGGAACCAGATGGTACCCAGCCACCACCAGTGATAGCCATGATGGAGCTCAGAAAGTTGAGTCTCACTGGCAACACAAAGATAAAAAGGGGTGCACCCTGAAATCTCCACTAAAAGACCACAATTGATGGTCCAGGGGCCTCAGCGTTCCCCTGGGAGCATGGCTCCTTGCCCTGATGGTGTCCCTGTCTGTACATCATAACAGAGGTCAACTCTTCGGACAGGAATGCATTGGACTTGGTAACACAGAGTGACCATATCATGTGTGTACTTTATGGTTTTATGCATCTACAAGATGTCCTGCTGACCTCTTACTGAAGGAAGGGAAGTGGGTGGAGAGGTGGGGTTAGGAGATTGTTGGGAGGATAGGACATGTATGGAGCAGAGAGGAAGGGTGTGCTGTCACCGGGCAGGGAGAGCAGTGGGAGCTGCATATATGTGGTCATGCAAATTAATACGGGAATGTACGTTTTCATTCAATCATAATAAAAAACAAACAAACATTAAACAAGGAAAAAAGATTAAGGAAATTCACTAAAACCGATTCAAATAATGCTGTACCAATTCTCTGGGTGTGGCGGAGGTAAAAACTACACAAGAAGACTAGATCTTTGCTTATATGAAAATAGCCATTAAAGTATCCTTTCTAAATCTACTTGATTGAGTTATTACCCAGTGTACATATTTTTCCATAACTGAAGTCGGCATGTGTGAAGTAATGGAGCTGGATAATGTGTCTTCTGCAGTATATTCCAGAACATCTCTGCTCCTCTTCCTACCTTAAACCACCCCTCTATTCCCTTCAGAATCAAGCAGTAGTGTTAACTCAAACATGTTAGTACCATGACATGTTAATTAACTTGATTTTTACCTCTGAAAACATGAATTTAATTCTTCTTCTTCTTCCTTTTTTTTTTTTTTAATTAACTTTATGATTCAGTTCCATTGTCTTTTCTAGGTCTGCTTTATCTACTATAGGTTCTAGGTCTGCTTTATCTACTATAGGTAAACTATCAAATCCAGTGAGCCTCATTGGCTCTGCTCCTAAGTTCTCCATTTCAGTGCCCTTTTGTTTGTGTCAGCCCTAAACATTGTATGGGTGACTTTAATGTAAGACAGAGTGGGATAGTTTGAGAAAAGTTTACATCTTAATGATGTTTGTCCTCTGCGTGTCTCTTATCCTTTTTAGATTCTCTGACTGGAGTCTACTCCAAAAACACAACTCTATTGTCATTCCACAGCAAGGACACCCTCCCAATCCACAGCTACTAAATTAAAGTCTAGTGATCTTTTTCCTCCTTTTTCAAATTCTCCTTTCTACAGTTCTTTGATTTTTATCACTGTCAAAAAGAAAGACGTTCATACACTTCTTTATATCACAGTAGGATCATAAAAGTAAGTGCCACTTTCTTTGAAGGTTGCGCGTATTAAAATGATTTCCGGAAGTAACACTCCTGTGGCAACCAGGATGTCAAACAAATGTGGGGACGTTTTGGAGTACAGAGGTCTTTCTGATATTCCCCAAATTCAGGGAGACCATGAATTCAAGTTTGCTCAGAACAATCACATTTTATGCCTGCTCTTCCGGAGTAATTATTAGTAGAATCTCTTTTCATTCCTAAAATTGTCCTATTTGGGTTAGTAAATTACATGATCATCTTAGCAAAATCATGCTGTACTGAGTCAGTTTTCTCCTATATGAATTGTAGAAGTTGGGGAGACAGCAGGTTAATGTTGCTTATCTTCTCCTACACTAAGTAAAGTATGGATTATTTTGATCCCCATCATTAACCATTAACCACACTCTATTAACAACAAGTGGAATTCTGTTGTTAATGGAATGTAACCAATTTACTCCTATCCCTATGTTATTTTTGTTTTGTCTATAAAGTTAATGCAGGATCCCAGATGGTCTTTACATTAAGTTTTACATTTTAAGAGAATTTTTTTTCAAAGTTCCCCCCTCACTATAGTGGGATAGAAACATAAACAAAATGCCACCTAACCATGCTCACTGAAATTTCCCTGTGAACAGCTAAACTCCTTTTAGATCCTTGTCAGAGTATAAGCAGAGATGCTGCTATCGTTTGAATGAAGGCGATCTATGAGATAATATTGTTTAAACCTATGAGATAATATTTAAACTTACTGCTCAGAAAATCAACATCAAGATATAAAGCTACCTTAGGGAAAGGAGAAAAAAACATTCAGTGTCTTTGAGTCGATTCTGACTCATAGTGACCCTACAGGACAGAGTAGAAATGTCCCATAGGATTTCCAAGGAGTGCTTGGTGAATTTGAACTGCCAACCTTTTGGTTAGCAGCCATAGCTAACAAGTACACCGCGAGGGTTTCCAAGGAAAGAATAGTAAGCCATAAACTGACCTTTGTCTGTTCAAGCTGGGTTGACCCAGGACCCATGACATTTATACAGTACATCTACTGAGGAAAGACTAATGTACTTCCAAAACTAGGGATGTTTTCAGGTCTTGAAAGACTTTGAGAAAGTGAACCTTGGATTTGTGGTTTTCATATATCTTATTAACAGAGGAACCCTAACATATGAAATATAAGAAGTGAACTCCTCTGCCTTCCCATTCCTGTATCTTCCAGAAATCTGGGACCTGTTGATAAATTTTGTCCTGTGGTGAATTAATCAGTTGCATTGACACTGTAAGCACTGGGCCTTCCTACAGAATTTGATGTAATTAGGAGTCCATCTTCATAGGCCATGTTGAATTTGGGGACAGACATGAACAGGCAAACAGAATAAGGACACTTGTCGAAAGCTACCAGTAGCTCATGGCTTAAAATCATCTCTCTGAGATCATCATTCTGAGAGAGAAGAAATATAAGGAATGTCCAGCATCTGGTGGTTACTCACCTGAGTGCTGGCTAATAATTGTAGTAATGAGATGGAGCAGGGCCAGTCTTCTCCCTGCTGTGCTCTTATTAGTGAAAAATGGCATCTACTTGTCAGTGTCCATTTTTACACAATGAGTAACTTAGTTAAGGAGAAGATAGACAAGGTGCAGTTTAGATAGTTGATAGCGAAGTAAAGAATACCCTGGAGAAAGCAAACAGTGATGGGGCAATTAGTAAGAGAGGAAAATCTTCCCAGGATGAGAAGAAATAGATTTGGAATGGAACAGCTTCTTGTTCCTCCTAGACTAGCTAGAAAAGTGCAAGAAGCCTAGGGAGTATACTAGTCACGCCCCTCTACTTTTTCCTTTATCTACTGCAATGTAACAAACAACTTCAAAACTTAATAACTTAAAACAATAATGATTTCTGCTTAGAGCTCAGCTACCACCTTCACAGCATGGTCCTGCCTTCAAAAAGGCTGTATTTCAAGAGGAAAATTTCCAAATTGTAAGGCTTGTTAGTAATCTATGAACAAAGAAATAATCTGAATGGCTGGATTCCAGTTCTGGCTTTGCCTCCTCAATTGTCTACTTGGGTAATTTGCTTCGCTTCCATAGATTCTTCTTCTCTGAAATCAAGAAGTTCACTGTATAATGCCTAAGCTTTTCGACAGCTTACTTACAAAGAATATGCTAATACCTCATATTTTTCAGGAACCTTAAATGGCATCTAAAAGTAGAGTAGAAAACAGCATATTGATTGTTGCTGCCCCCTGATCCAAATCATCCCACTCTCAACTTTTATGCTGAGTCAGGGTTCAATGTAAGTAACAAAAGACATAAATCACACACAGGCACTGCATGTGGTGATGTTTTGTTCACACAGAGAAGAGTCGGAACAAGGTCAGCTTTGCTAGCAGTTGCTGGTCCCCCAAGGCAGGTGAGTGGTTTCTTATGGCCAGCACAAGGCAGATTTTATGCGTATATCCTTCCAGTGCTACAACTTAAGGACTTTGTTGTCCCCCATTGAGAACAGATATCAAGATAAGGTATTCAGGTTCCATATGGTACCCATATATAAGCAGAACAAAGAAAGTTACTGTGTACCCAAAACAGTGAGGGAATCTTCCTCGATAAGAAGAAAATGGGACCGAGAAACACGGTTCTCAGTCTCTGCTAATAGAGAATGTTGCAGGCCCAAGGTCTCTGATTAGTAGTCCAGATGGGAGGTACAGAGGCCACAACAGATTGTCCATCTCAGCATCTTATCACTGTGTTACACAAATTCTCTGCTTCAATACAACTGATTTACCTTCAGTGTCCTCCCAATCTTTCTGCTTTCTCAACTTAGCTATTTTATAAATTGGCCTCAGGCAATTGATCAGAAGGAACTAATAGATGCAGAGTAGAAGATGAAAGGTAATGTAGCAGAAGTGGAGACCATGGGCAGTTGGGACAACTTCCTCATATAACTTACTTGAGCCTTCGGGTCCTGCTTAGGCAAAGTCTCATATGTACCACTTCCCCTTACAATGAAATGCTGCTGTGCATGTCCCTCTTTATGACTCTGTGTTCAGACAACACCCAATTCATGATGGGCAGCTCAGGCTGCATGGTGACTTTGTGGTCCATGGTTCAATCTCTGCTAATGTTCAATGTCAATGTCAAGCCAAAATCTGTTTCTCAAAAAGAAGAAGAATTACCTACAGAGGGTGGCAGGGCTTTGTTCCCAAATGCTAAGGGTCATTCCCATACGCCTCCCCAGGTTTCTGTTTGTTCATATAAGAAAAGTCAAACACTTCTCTTGGTGTATATTTATAACTCCTCCTGGGTTGCCCTTTGCATTTCACCTTCTGGCCAAAATTAGTGATGGGGAAGTGTTTTGAGAACATTCAGCATTATTTTGTAAAGCACCTGTATCAGGAAATGGCCCAAGCCATGGCCCAGGCAGTGACTCAGTTAAGGGTGGCATAGTGATTAAGTGATTAACCAAAAGGTCAGCAGTTCAAAGCCGCCAGGTACTCCTTGGAAATCCTATGAAGCAGTTTTACCCTGACATATAGCATCACTATGAGTTGGAATTGACTCCACGGCAGTGGGTTTCATTTGATAGAGGCAGCTGGGCTAGGGCTAATCTTATTAGTTGGGAGTGGGGAGTCTAATGATTTTTCTGGCCAGGGTGGTGTAGCAGACAAACAGGAAGTAATCTCTTCAGATGGGAGTGAAACAGCCTTGGAAAAGCCCTTTTCACTGTTTTCCAGATTCACATGCTTATCTGTTAATACAGCATTGCTTGAACATTTCCCCCTCTCTGAGTTTGGCTGCAGTGACAGGTGGAATGAACCGGCTTTGGTTCAGGAACCTTTGTACCCTTTCTACTATTAGAAGCAGAGTCATAATATCTTTAAGAGTAACCAGACCTCAAAACCAATTTAGAAAACATCCTTACAATTTTGTTTCTCTAGAACTACTCTCAGTATCAAATGTCTTACACTAGTCTATAAAGACTAGTTATTTCAGCCAGATTTTTGGTGAAATTTGTGAAGTAGGCTCTGATGGGAATATAAATATGAAAATAAGTGTCACGTGAGTGAGCTCTAGAAAAACTGGTTTAAATGAGGGAAAAGTCACTTTGCATTGGAAGCACATGGGGAAGCACAGCCAGTAAAGCATGTAAGTATATAGAGAGATTTATATCAAAGAAATGGTTCACAGAGATGGAGAGGTTGGAACATCACAAGTCCGTGAGTCTATTATAGAGGCTTCTCCTGATTTATAGCCATAGGGGCTGGCAAACGTAGGTTTATCAGATCACAAGGCAGGGCTTTTGGTTACAAATCCCAAGATAGGCAGGCAAGACAACAAGTAAGCTGCTAGCTTAAGTCCAAAGAAACAGAGTCAGATGCACAGAAGCCAGCTGAAGGATCCAGAGCAAGCAAAAGCCCATGATGCTTGCCAGACTGTCCACTTATGTTTGATGTGGGCCACATACACAAGGAAACTGATTGGCTACTCAAGTCAGATCTCATAACATAGGTGATCACCTTACATCAAATCTCATAATGGAAATGATCAAAACGTAACATGACTGCCGAACTACACCATAATTGCCAAACCACGGAGAATCATGGACAGGTCGAGTTGGCACACAACCTGAACCACCACATATTTCATAAACTATCAGCTTATTATCACCCAGGTATTTTATCTTCAAGTCTAATGTACTTTTCAGTACAGCTATCCCACTGCTAGGCATGACATCATTCACTCCTATTTACCCAAACTTCAACCCTTGAAAGCCTTCGTAATCATACTTCCTGTATAACACATGTCCCCTTTATTCCAATGCAAAGTAACTTTTCCCTCATTTAAACCAGTTTTTCTAGAACTCACTTACGTGACACTCATTTTCATATTTATATTCCCATCAGAGCCTACTTCACAAATTTCACCAAAAATCTGGCTGAAATAACTAGTCTTTATAGAAGACTATTGAAAGGACATTCAGGCCATCTATTCTGCTATGTAGCCTAGGACTTATCTCGGGATCAAGCTAGACAATTGAAGCTACACATTTGTACTGAATTGTCTTGTCCTGTACTATGGAGGTGCTTACTCTAAGCCAGTACCTTAATGTTATGTCCTCAGATGCTAATGAGTGATGTCACAAAAATCTCTTACTCCATGTGAAAGACATGTTGTTAAGATCTTATAGTGGCTCCAGGCTCAGAAATATATTTCTTCCCCTGAGGAACTGCTGGTTTTATCTTCTATTTATTAAGAATGGAATTATAAAACTAGTTTCATTGTTTTGTTGTTTACATTATCCTTGTGCTGGTTTTGTTTGGTTGGTTGCTTGGTTTGTTTTGGTCACAAGGATGCCAGAATCAAATGTTACAATTACGACTGTCTTATATTTTCACATTGTAAGTAGTCAAGTATTTTTGCTTCTCATGAGTTCATCATTCATCTTGATGACTACTTTTTTTTGTTCTGTTAATTTTTTTTACAGATACATGTTTGCAGAAATTATTTATTTTTCATTGTTCCACTTTGTTTACAGTTAATTTTTAATCCCTCAAGAATTTATTTCAGTATATCATGTGAAGAGATAATCTGTTAATTATTTAAAAATATTTAGCCAATATTCTCAACATTATCTATGGTTTTAATTTGTTGTTGTTGAAAATATACACAGCAGAAACATACACCAATTCTACAGCTTCTATGTGCACAGTTCAGTCACAGTGACTACATTTTTTGAGTTGTGCAACTTTGATCACTCTCCTTTTGAGTTGTTTCTTCCCCACTCACATATACTTACTGAGTCCTCAATTTCCTATCTAATCTTTAGGGTTGCTATTGTAAATTTGGTCTCATAAAGTAAGATCTCAAAAGAGCACAATGCTCAAGGCAGATACTCTTTATTAATTAAGCTTAACTATTGTTTGATTTTAAGGAGATTTAAGGGGAAATTTTTGGTTTAAGGTTTAAAAATCTTTAAACCTTACAGTAATAGTTTTGGGGATTCATCTAGCTTCCATAGCTCAAGAAAATCCAGAGTTCATAAGAATTTGAATTTTGTTCTGTATTTTCCCCCTTTTGAGTAGGATTGTTCTATAGAATCTTTGATTAAATTGTTAAGTAATCAATGCATTTACTTTTATTGTCATAAATCACATTTTCAGTTTCTAATAACTGATTTTTTATTTCTTATAGCAATCTGTTTACAGTTCCTAACTAGCACAAGAGTTTTATGGATGATTGGAAGTGGAAGATAGCCCATCTGACCAGTTGAATCATTAAAACTTTTTGTGGTTTGTAACTTTTGCTGTGGGCATTTTTAGGTGGATAAAATTTAAACTACTAGGAAACAGTAATACGCCTGGTTGAAGGAAGAGTAGTAACAGAAGCAGGACAGTGCAGGGTTTTCCATGAGCAGGAAACATTGTAATTTGGCTGAATAGCAGCATATATAGAAGAGGGGTAACTGGAAACCTGAAAATCTACTTTGAGACATAGTTTGGAGGGCCTGGAATGACAGAAACAGTAGTTTATATCTAGTCAGACACTGAGGAGATGCTGAAAGAACTTGAATCAGTGCCCTTGAGGACACTAAAATTTGTGACTGGGGTCTGAAGTCTTTTTCTTTTTTTAATTATGATTGAATGAAAATGTACATTCCCATATAAATTTGCATGCCCACCTATATGCAGTTCCACTGCTCTCCATGCCCGGTGACAGCACACTCTTCCTGTCTGCTTCATACATGTCCTATCCTCCCAACAGTCTCTTATCCCCTCCTCTCCACCCACACCCCTTCCTCCAGTAAGAGGTCAGCAGGATGATATACTACAGATCCATAGAACGATAAAGTGCCCACAAGATATGATCACTCTGTGTCTACAAGTCCAATCCACTGCTGTCCAAAGAGTTGGCGTTCATTATCGTTTATGGACAGAAGCAGCATCAGAGCAAGGGGCCATGCTCCCAGGGGAACCCTGAAGCCCCTGGACCATCAATTGCAGTCCTTTTAGTGGAGATCTCGGGTGCAACCCTATTTATTCTTGTCTTGCCAGTGAGACTCAATCTTACGAGCTCCATTGTGGCTATCACTGGCTGTGACCAGGAACCATCTGGTTCTGCCGGTGACAAGTCAATGTAGACATCGACTCCTGTAGGTCTCTCTGTCTTCTGGGTTCTCTTTCCCCCGTGTCATTTTGGTCCTCGGTGATCATCTGTTCCTTCTGAGTTGGGACAATTTGCTGTACCCTCAGATGGCAGCTTGGCAGCTTTTAAGACCCCTGACGTCACTCACCAATGTGGGGTACAGAGAGTCCTCATTGCAAAATGCTAGTTGTGTCTAGATCCAGTTTTTTAAGAGAGCACCAGATTGCTTTCCAAAGAGATTCCACCATATTGCAATCCCACCAACAGTGTAGGAGAGTTCCAGTGTCTCCACAGCCTCTCCAGCATTTGTTGTTGTGAGTATTTTGGATCATGGCCAACTTTGTGGGGGTGAGATGGTATTTCACTGAAGTTTTGATTTGAATTTCTTTAATAGCTAATAATCGTGAGCATGTCCGCATGTGTATTTTGACTGCCTGGATCTCTCCTTTAGAGAAGCGTCTGTCCATCCCCTTTGCCCCTCACTTAATTGGATGACTTTCTTTGTCGTATTGATATTTTGCAGTACCTTATAGATTATTGACATAAGGCATCAGTCTGACACATAGTTGCCAAATATTTTTTCCCATTCTGTAGATGGCCTTTTAGTTCTCTTAATAAACTCTTTGGATGAGCAAAAGTGTTTGATTCTTAATAGTTCCCATTTATCTATTTTCTCTTCTGATGGTTGTGGTTTGTTTGATAGATTTCTAAGTCTGTCTATGTTGTATATTAAAACCTCCACTGTTGTTTCTACTTTTTCTTGGATAAGCTTTATAGTTTTCCATTTAATATTTAGGTCTTTTATCCAGTTCAAGTTGGTATTCTATAAGGTGTAAGATACGGGTCTTGTTTCAACTTATTGCACATGGATACCCAATTTTGCCAGCACTATTTGTTGAAGAGATTCTTTTTAACCCAGTTTAATGTCTTAGGGTCTTTGTCAAATATCAACTGTTTCTAGGAAGAAGGTGCCATCTCTGGGGTCTCAATTCTGTTCCATTGATCTATCTGTCTCTTTTTGTACCAGTACCAGACTGTTTTGACTACTGTGGCAGTGTAATAGGTTCTAAAGTTGTGTAATGAGAGGCCTCCCAGTGTGGTGTTCTTTGTTTCTCCATCTCACTAAAAAATGTCACTAGAACTTGTATTGCGATTACATTATATAAGTAGATTGCTTTGGGTAAAAATAGACATTTTCACAATGTTAAGCCTTCCTATCCATGAGCAAGGTAGGTTTCTCCATTTATCTAAGTCTCTCTTAGTTTCTTGTAGTAAGGGCTTGTAGTTCTCTTTATAAAGGTCTGTTATTTCTCTGGTTAGATTGATTCCTAGGTACTTTATCTTCTTAGGGTCTATAGTAAATGGTATTGATTTCGTGATTTTTTCATTAACAGTCTCACTGTTGATATAAAGGGCTCCTACTGATTTACTTATGTTTATCTTGTATCCAGAGATTAGCTGAACTCTTCCATCAGTTTGAGTAGTTTCCTTAAGGATTCTTTGGGATTCTCTGCATATACAATCATATCATCTGCAAATAGGGAGATTTTTACTTCTTCTTTGCCAATGCAGATGCCGTTTATTTCTTGGTCTTGTCTAATTGCTCTGGCTAGAACCTCTAGTACAATGTTGAATAGGAGAGCAAGAGTGGGCATCTTTGTCTAGCTCCTGTTCTCAGACGAAACTCTTTCACACTCTCTCCATTCAGGATGATGTAAGCAGTTGGCTTTGTAGAAATGGCCCTTATTGTTTTGAGGAATTTGCCATCTATTGCTATTTTGCTGAGAGTTTTTAGCATGAATGGGTGTTGCAGTTTATCAAATGCCTTTTCTGCATCAATAGAGAGGATCAAGTGATTCTTGTCTTCTGTGGTATTTATGTGGTTGATCACATGTTTGTTTTTCTGATGTTGAATCAGCCTTGCATCCCTGGTAGGAATCCAATTTGGTCATGATGGATTATTTTTTTGATATGTTGTATTCTATTGGCAAGAATTTTGTTGAAGATTTTTGCATCTAGATTAATGAGTATTATAGTTCAGTAGTTCTCCTTTTTTGTTGGGTCTTTCCCTGGCTTTGGTATCAGGGTTATGCTGGCTCCATAGAATGAATTTGGGAGTATTCTATCCTTTTCTGTATTGTGAAATAGTCTCAGCAGTATTGGAGATAACTCTTCTCTAAAAGCTTAGTAGAATTCTTCAGTGAAGGTTTGTGGGCCTGGGGTTTTCTTGATTGGTAGTTTTTGGATGACTTTTTCAGTCTCTTCCTTTGTAATAAGTTTATTAAGTTGTTCTGCTTCACTTTGTGATAATTTTGTTAGGTGATACAAATCAAAGAATTTGTCCATGTCCTCTAGGTTTTCAAAGTTGTTAGAGTACAGGCTTTCATAGTATTCCATTAGGGTATTTTTAATTTCTGTTGGATCTCTTGTGACAACTCCCCTCTCATTTCTTATTTGGGTTATTTGTTTCCTTTCCTGTTTCCCTTTAGTAAGTTTAGCCAATAGTTTGCCAATTTTGTTGATCTTTTCCCAAAACCAGCTTTTGATCTTTATAATTTTTTCAGTTGTTCTTCTATTCTGTAATTCATTTAGTTCTGCTCTAATCTTTATGATCTGTTTTCTTCTCGTGCCTGAGAGATTCCTCTGTTATTCTCTCTCTACTTGTTCAAGCGGTACAGTTAGCTCTTTGACTTGTTTCTTTCTTCCTTCCACATGTGTGGATTTATGGAGATAAACTGAGCTCTGGCCTTTGGCTGTATCCCATAGGTTCTGGTTGGAAGTGTTTTCATTCTCACTGGAATCTGTAAATTTCTTTATTTCATCCTGATTTCTTCTGTAACCCATGGATTTTTTAGCAAGATCTTGTTCAGTTTGCATGGATTCCACTACCTATGTTTTTTCTGCTGTTGATTTCAACTTCTATGGCTTTATGATCTGAAAGGCCAAAGGTGCCAAGATGCACAGAGTCCACAGCCTCTGTTGCCGGCCCCCAGCCATAGGCTGTGTAAACTACTGCTTTCCTGCCAGAAAAGCACTGTCCTGCTGGAAGGCACTGCCTCCCAGGCTAAGAGTTAGGTCCAGCTGAGGCCTCTATATCCAAGATAACATCCCTCACAAGCTTGCCACTGCCTCCTTACAAACTGCAGTACAGCAGAGGCAGAAAGAGAGGCCAAAGGTGGTGAGATGCACAGAGTCCTAAGCCGGGCTCTCAAAGCATGGAAATTTCACCTGCTGATCCCACCAGCAGTGCGTCTGAGACCAGGCGCTAGTCAAGACCCAGCTCCCTCAGCTGGCCAAGACACAGGAAAAAAAATGTCAAAATGGTGAGTTACCTTCAGTCTGTCAAATCCAGGACTGGCCAAGAGCGAGAGCCAGCTAAAGAGAGGAGGTTTTCCACTGAGTGGTATGAAGTCCAAATTAACAGCCTTATGCCATGTCCTAGGGCTTACTAGGTGACCAGAAGCCTCCATTTAATTATCGATAAAGTTCAGGTCTTGGTTTCCAGAGGGATTTAGGGAGATGTGTGCTTAGTCTGCCATCTTGACTCCCAAACTTAGAAGTCTAGAGAACTGTGCCCTTTAGCTGGAGACCTAAAGTAAGTCTGGTACTTTGGTCAAAGAAAAAAATGCTGCATATACAGTTGAATTAGAATCAAGTTTCTTCAGTTTATTCACTGTAAGAAAAGTTGAGTAAATTTAGATTAATCAGCTACAGAGATCATGTACATTCTCATACAAACAAGATCCCTGCTTATCTTTATATCCAAGTTGAAACAAGTGCATATGTTTCTTATTTAGCCTTGTTGCTGTTGCTCCTACTCATAGCAACACTATGTATAACAGAATGAAACACTGTCTGGTCCTGTGCCATCCTCACAATTGTTGTTATGATTGAGCCCATTTTTGTAGCCACTGTGTCAGTCCTTCTTGATGAAGATCCTCTTTTTATCTGACCATCTATTTCTCCAGGGAAGATCTCTCCTGAGAGCATGTCCAAAGTATCTGAAATGAATTACCACTATCTCACTTCTAAGGAACATATTTAGATTTATTTAGTGCAAGAAAAGTCTTGAAACCTTTTCAATGATTCAGAAGGTACATATGAAGCAAGTGGAGGCAATTGTGAAGAAGACTTTGTTCTAAGTAGAGGTTGATTCATTCATTTAAAAGTGAGGGTAGATTTACACAACATTAGAGGACAAGTAAGAGTTGTCTGCAAAATGGATATTTATAGCCTGGAGTTTTCTGATATATACTGTACTGTAATTTATTTTTTTAATTCACTGACATCATGGAGATTGTTCTATATACAGACTTACTCTCTTTTAACAGCATAATAGTATCTTCCTGTATAGCTGAACAATAATTTATCACTTTCAATTTCTTAAAAAGGCTTTAATAAACTTATGCATCTTTATACCCCAGTGTAACTATTTATATAGAAATTACCATATAAACAGAAGTACTAGGTCCAAAGGTCAAATTATACATAAAAATATGTGTGTATACTTAAATGTATACTGTATATACAAATGTATTATAGGGCAAGCAGGACCCAGATGGCAGACTAGACACACGACTCCTCTGAAAATTAAGGCCTGGAATGATAGTGGAATAGAGCAGCATGGACATCCAGAGAGCCCTCGGATCTGGCATAGGGTTGTCAGACAGCACCAGGTGAACACCTCTGTCAAAGACCAGGCAGTGTCACGCTCGGTCTGGCTTCTGCTAACTCACCATTTGGGAAGACTGCAGGTACTGACACTCAACGCTGACTGAGGGCACCACTTTCACCCTCTCTTTCTGAGCTGCCCCATAGATTCTGCAGTTTCATTGTGGAAAGGGTAGCTCAAATAAGACACCATTTTGGTGAACTGGTAGATGGAGTCACCCAACCAGAGGTCTCAGCAGGGACTAAGTCACAAGCTGAGAAGCAGTGCCTGTCCAGAAAGTTCTTCTTCAGCAGAAAAGCTGTGTTTAGGTCAATGGTATCTTCAGGGTGTGGCCAATCAAAGGATTGAAGCAGGGTGTAACCTCTCCCTACTTTGAACTACAGCATAGCATCTGGGGGACAACCTATGAGGTGCTTTCATTGTCAGTCAGAAAGAGCAGTCTGCCACAAATGAGGGACTGACTGATTTCAGCAGCTGTTGGATAGCTCTTCCCTTAGCAGTAAGTACATTTTCAGAATAAGACCACCTGGAGAAATGACTGCTGAGGGCCCCAGAAGCATCTCCTCCACTCATCGCTGATCCACAGCATAGTGTCAGTTGACCAATACACTGAACTGCAGTGCGTGAGTAAACAATGTGTATCACAGCAGAGAGACTGTGTCAGTTGACTGGCCCTCAGTGATTCCATGAGTAGGGTTTCATCTTTGACAGTCAGGAGGCAGAGTCTGCCATCCACAAAGGTCCATCTGGGGCCAGTCACTAGAGTACACAGAGGCAGCCAGTGACCAACTCCCCTCTTAGAACTTCTCAGCTCCTATTGAGGTAACACCAAATAAACTGCAAAAAACATCTTCTAGGTGGTGGGTAGGCAACAATCAATTGCTAGCCATTTAAAGAAACAGTCCACCATGGCTCCAGAAAACTCCCAAAATAAAGAATAAAAAAAAACTTCCCAGATGAAGAACGTTCCTGAAACTATCAGAGGTCAAGTGCAAAAGAATTATATGTAGAGCCCTCCTAGAGATTAAAAAAACTGTATCAGCTGACCTCTAGCTGGAGGAAGGAGAGTGGGTGGAGAGGAGGGGAAGGGAGACTGTTGGGAGGATGAGACATGTGTGGAGTAGAGAGGAATAGTGTGCTGTCACCGGACAAGGAGAGCAGTGGAAGCTGCATATAGGTGGGCATGTCAATTTATATGGGAATGTAGATTGTCACTCAGCCATAGTAGTGAATAAAAACTATCAGAACAAAATGAAAAATTAAGCAAGCTATTTCAACTGATGGAACATCAATGAGCTGAAATCCAGTAGATCAGTAGCAAAATTACGATATCAGACAATTCAATCCAAAGCCAAAAGAACAGATTTGAGGAAATGGAAGCCAGAGTTAGTTAGCTTGAGGATAGAGCAACTGACACCAACATTTATGAGGAGAAATCATAGAAAAGAATTAAGAAAAATCAAGAAGCATTAAGGAACACGTGGGACACTATTAAGAGGAATAATCTACAAATAACTGGAGTACCTGAACAGGGAAGAATAGCTTAAAATACAGAGCATTGTTGTAGAGCTGCTGACAGAAAACATCCCTGAAATTATAAAAGAAGAGAACATAGATTTCCAAGATGTGTATTGAACACTACAAAAAATAGACCCCAAAAGAAAGACATCAAGACATATTATAATCAAGCTTAATAAGATGAAATAAACAGAGACTCTTAAAGTCAGTGAGGCTGTAAGCAAAGCTACCATTCTGAGGAAAGCCCTGTAGGCTTCTGTCTGATTTCTCAGCAGAAACGATGATGGCAAGGAGGCAGTGAGGTGACATATCCAAAGCCTTGAAGGAGAAAACATTCCAATCAAAAATTATATATCCTGAAAACTTGACTCTCAAATATGAAGGTGAAATTAAGACATAGATAAACAGAAGCTTGGAAACTTTGTAAAACCCGAACTAAAAATACAAGAAATATTGAAACAAGGTCTTGGCTTAGAAAAACAACAACCTTAAGGAAGCAATGTAGGACACAAGATTCAGAATCTGACTTGGTTATGAAAGTCACAAAGCTCAATCAAAGTTAAAATATTAGAAGAAGGGAATCAGTGATCATATCATGAAAAAAACTATGACACCATCACACTAAAAAGAAGGAGATATTACAGTGGTTACATTCCTTTTAAATGGTGAGGAAATTAAAATAATAGCTGGTGACTTCAACATTCCATTTTCAGTAATGGGCAAATTATCCAAAAAAAAGCTCAATAAAGACACAGAATGTTATTGCCACAATTAACCACATAGACCTCATTGACATATACAGAACTTTTTACATGTCAATAGATAAGGACACCTTCTTCTCCAATGCACATGGAACATTTTCCAGAATAGACCATATGTTAGAACATAAAGCAAGCCTCAACAAAATCCAAACCATTGAATTACTGCAAAGCATCTTCTTGGACCAAAAAGCCATAAAATCTGAAATAAATAGCAGAAGAAACATAGGCAGAAATTTGAACTCATGGAAACTGAACAACACCTTGCTCCATGGGCTATAGAGGAAATCAAGGATGAAATAAAGAAATTTATGGATTTCAATGGGAATGAAAACACTTCCTACCAGAACCTATGGGATACAGCCAAAGCGGTACTTAGGGGGCAATTTATCTCTATAAATGTACACATCTGGAATGAAGAAAGGACTCAAACCAAAGAACTAACCCTACAGCTTTAACAAGTGGAAAGAGAGCAACAGAGGAACACTTCAGGCACCAGAAAGTCACAGATCATAAAGATTAGAGCAGAGCTAAATGAATTAGACAACGTAACAAAAATTGCAAAAATTAACAAAAACCAAAAGCTGGTTCTTGGAAAGGATCAACAAAATTGATAAATCATTGTCTAAACTTACAAAAGAAAAACAGGAGGGGAAACAAATAACCCAAATATGAAATGTGATGGGAGATGTCAATAGATCCAAATGAAATCGAAAGTGTCATAACAGAATGCTATGAAAGACTGTACTCTAACAAATTTGAAAACCTATTCAACATCAGAAAAACTATTAATGTGATCGACCACATAAATAGAAGAATCTCCTGATTTTGTCAACTGATGCAGAAAAGACATTCGATAAAGTCTAACACACATTCATGCTAAAATCTCTCAGCAAAATAGGAATAGAGGTGATATTCTTGAATGTAATAAAGGGCATCTATGCAAAGCCAACAGCCTACATCATCCTGAATGGAGACTGAAAGAATTTCCCTTGAGAATGGCAACTAGACAAAGACGCACACTCTTATCACTTCTGTTCAACTTTTTACTAGAGTTTCTAGGCAGACAAATTAGACAAGACCAAGAAATAAAAGGTATTCACATTGGTAAAAAAGAAGTAACAATTGTCCTATTTACAGATGGTGTATGTGCAGAGAATCCCAAACAATCCATAGGTAAACTAACTAATAGAAGCATTCAGTGAAGTATCAGGAAATGAGATAAACATAAGTAAATCGGTAAGATTCCTTTACACCAACAAAAAGATCATCAAAGAAGAAATTACCAAAGCAATACCATTTACTATAGCCCCCAGGAAGATAAAATATCTGGGAATAAATCTAAGTAAAGAAATAAAAAATCTATACTGATAGAACTACGAGACCTCACTGCAAGAAACCAAAAGAGACTTAGGTACAGAAAAAGACTCTTTGATGGCTGCAAGGGTGATGAAATTGGGAGAGGGTTGGTCATAGGTTAGACGGTTTATAGAAATTGGTTTGGGCGAATGAAACGACAGCACACATCAGAAAGTAGATCAGATTAACCGGATTTCAGCATAAACTGAAAACTCTTCTAATATTAACCCAACATTTCAAGGATAGATTAGCAATGTGGGCTCTGGGGACCATGCTCTCAGAGGACACTGAGACCAATTGGCATAACTAGCCTATTGCTAAGAGAATCTTCTGCACGTGATGTTGATGAGTGGCATCTGGGTTCTTAAAAACCAGCAAGCTACCATCTGAGGTACACCAAATGGTTCCAACTCATCCAAAACTCACCAAGAATAACAAAGACATGAGGAAAAAAGAGACTAGGAGACAGAAGGACCCACATGAATAGATGACTGTATCAACGTGTGACCAGAAGAACCATATGATGCTTGGCCACCACCAAAGACAGCTGTGATGGAGCACACAATGTTGAGTCTCTGCGGCAGCTGAAGAACTCTACTAAAAGACCAGAATTGGTGATCCAACAGCCTGGGGTTCCCCTGGGAGTATGACCCCAAAACCTGCTGCTTCCCCTGTCCAGAAAACACTATTGAGTTCAACTCTTTGGACAAAAATGGAGTGGACTCGGGGACATAATGTAACCATACAGTGTGTGTACTTTATGGTTCTATGCATTTATAGGATGCTGTCCTACTGGTCTCTTTCTAGATGGGAGAGGAGAGGGTGGAGAAGAGGAGACAGAAGATTGTGCAGAGGATACGACATGTATAGAATACAAATGAGGTGTGTGCTGTCACAGAGCAAGGAGAGCAGAAGGAGCTGCAGACAGGCAGGCATGTAAATTTAATTTGGATTGTATACTTTCACTTAATCACAACATAATATGTTGTGTATATTTCTACATTAAACTTCAGAAAAGTTTTATCAATTTATGCCCTTATAGTATGTGATAATGAATACTCCTATATTTTAATAAAATGAAATATTTAATTTGTATGTTTTATATTCCCATCTGTATCAGGATCATATTTGAGTTTATATCTATCTTGTAATTACCTACTTTTTCAACTCAGACAATATATAGTATCCTTTGGCTCTTTCTACCCCAACTGCTATGTCTGTAAAATAAAAAATTTAAAACTATTTTCTTCACCATACCCTTCCTTCCATACTTCCTAGTTTTAGGAAAGGGAATATGGGATCTTAGATTTGAATCATTACTAAAGAAATATGTAGATTTGGTCTATTACTAAATACATATTTAACTTATATTTCATCTTTCTCAAAAATTATTTTTATACCTTCACTTTTTCTATAAGCTTACTTTCAATAATAGCTAGTTTCAGTACTTAAATCCAGAGTAGTATACCACTACTTTTTCTTTTTTGAGCTGTTTCTTTTCTCAGTTTGTATTGATGTAAAATTAGTCTTTTCCTTCAGGTTCTCTGGAAACAGACTCTGAGACAAAGACGTACATTCAGGAAGTTGACAGGGGAGTGATCGCAAGAACACCACTTGTAAGGGAGTGAGGGGAGCAAACGAGTAGAAAAAGAAATGTCATGCAGTTGTGACAAAGGCCTCACGGGATCCCATGGTGAGTTCTGAAGATGGGTTGGTATCTTAGTTATTCACTTTTGCTGTAGCAGAAATACCACAACTGGAAGGCTTTAACAAACAGAAAATTATTCCTTATAGCAGGGATCTCATACAATAATTGTCTTTGTGCCACTGACTGATTTCACTCACCATAATGTCTTTCAAGTGAAATCAGATTACAAGATGCTTCCTAAAATCATTATCATTCTTTATTATTGAATAGTGCTTATCCATTCCTCTGTTGAAGGGCATGTAGATTGACTGCATCGTTTTGCTATTGTGGACTGTGCTTCAGTAAACATTCATGTGCATGTATCTGTTCATGAGACAGCATTTGTTTCTGTGGGATATATTTCAAGTAGTGGGATTACTGGATCAAATGCTGTATCTATCTCAGGCTTTTTAAGGATACATCCAATTGCTTTCCAGAGTGGTTGCACCATTTTGCAATCCCACCAGCAGTGTAAGGAACTACTGATCTCTCCACAGTCTCATCAGCATTTGTCGTTTTGAGTTTTTTGGATTATGGCCAACCTTGTTGGGGTGAGATGGTATCTCATTGTATTTTTTATTTGGATTTCTCTAATAGCTAATGATCGTGAGCATTTCCTCATGTGTCTTTTGGCTGCCTAGATGTCCTCTTTGGTGAAGTGCCTGTTCATCTCCTTTCCCCATTGCTTAATTGGGTTATTTACCTGTTTCTTGTTGATATTTTGTAGTATCTTGTAGATTGTGTAGATCAGACTTCGGTCTGGCAGGTAATTGCCAAATATTTTTGTGCATTCTGTAGGTGGTCTTTTAATTCTTTTGATAAAACCTTTGGATGAGCAAAGGTGTCCGATTCTGAGCAGTTCCTATTTATCTGTTTTCTCTTCTGTTGGTTATGCTTTGATTATCGGATTTCGAGGTCTGTCTAAGTTGTGCATTGAAGCTTCCACTGTTCACCCTCTTTTTTCTTGCATTGTCTTTATTGTCTTCGATTTGATATTTAGGTCTTTTACTCAATTTAAGTTAGTCTTTATGTAAGGAGTAGTCTTGTTTCATTTTTTTACAGATGGATATCCAGTTTTGCCAGCATCATTTGTTAAAGAGATTGTTTTTACCCCAGGTTACAATCTTAGGGCCTTCGTCGAATATTGACTGTTCATAAAGGGATGGTGGCATCTCTGGGGTCTCTACTCTGTTCATTTGGTCTACATGTCTCTTTTTGTACCAGTACCAGGCTGTTTTGACTACTGTGGCAGTGTAATAGCTTCTAAGGTCGGGTAGTGTGAGGCCTCCCACTGTGTTCTTGTTCTTCAACAGTGTTTTGCTTATCTGGGGTTTCTTCTCTTTCCAAAGTTGGTGATTCGTTTCTCCATCTCATGAAAAAATATCAGTGGAGTTTGCATTGGGATTGCATTCTATATGTCGATCGCTTTGGGTAAAATATCCATTTTCACAATGTTACTTCTTCCTATCCATGAGCAGAGTAGTTTACTCCATTTATGTAAGTTTCTTTGTATAGGTCTCTTGTTTCTCTAATTAAATTTATTCCTAGGTATTTTATCTTCCTGGAGGCTATAGTAATTGGTATTGATTTGGTGAGTTCTTCTTTAACAATCTCATTGTTAGTAGAAAGGAATCCTACTGATTTACTTATGTTTATCTTTTATCCTGACACTTTGCTGAACTCTTCTATCAGATTGAGTAATTTACTTATGGACTCTTTAGGGATTTCTGCATATACAATCATATCATATGCGCGTAGGGAGATTTTTACTTCTTCTTTGGTAAAGTGGATGCCCTTTACTTCTTTGTCTTGTCCAATTTACCTGGCTAAAACTTCTAGTACAATGTTGAATAGGACAGATGAGAGTCGGCATTCTTGTCTATTTCCCGTTCTCAAGGGGAATTGTTTCAGTCTCTCTCCATTCAGGATGATACTGGTGACTGACTCTGTGTAGATACATCTTACTGCATTGAGATATTTCCCTTGTATGTCTATTTTGCTGAGGGTTTGTAGCATGAATGGGTGTTGGATTTTTTTTAACGCTTTTCTGCATCAATTGACAAAATCAAATGATTCTTATCTTTTGTGTTATTTATGTGGTTGATCTCATTAGTTCTTTTTCTGATGCTGAACCAACCTTGCATCCCCGGTATGAATCCACCTTGATCATGATGAATTATTTTTTTGATGTGTTGTTGAATTCTATTGGCAAGAATTTTGTATCTAGGTTCATGAGTGGTATTGGTCTGCAAGTTGAGTGAAAATGTACGTTCCCATGTAAATTTACATGCCCACCTATATGCAGCTTCCACTGCTCTCCCTTCCCGGTGACAGCACACTATACCTCTCTGCTCCGTACATTTCTCATCCTCCCAACAGTCTCCTTTCCCCTCCTTTCCACCCACTCTCCTTCCTCCAGCCAGAGGTCAGCAGGATGATATCCTATAGATGCATAGAGCCACAAGTGCATCCAATATATGGTCACTCTGCTTTGCCAAGTCCAAATCATTCGTGTCTGAAGAGTGGACCTTCGTTATGATTTATGGGCAAGGGCAGCATCAAGGCCAGGGCCATGCTCCCAGGGGAACCCCAAAACCGCTGGACCATCAATTGAAGTCACAAGGACTTGTACTGATAGGTAGTTTGTTGATGAGTTTTACAATCTCTTCCTTTGTGATAGGTTTATTAAGTTGTTCTGTTTCTCCTTGTGATAATTTTAGTAAGTGACGAATCTAAGAAGTTGCCTGTTTCCTCTCGGTTTTCAAATTTGTTAGAATACAGTCTTTGGCAGTATTCTGGTGTGATGCTTTTGATTTCATTTGGGTCTGCTGACATCTCCCACTACAATTCTTATTCAGGTTATTCATTTCCTCTCCTGTTTTTCTTTTGTGAGTGTAGTCAATTGTTTCTCAATTTTGTTGATATTTTCCAAGAGCCAGCTTTTGGTTTTATTAATCTTTTCAGTAGTTCTTCTATTCTCTAGTTCATTTAGTTCTGCTCTAATCTTTATTATCTGTGACCTTCTGGTGCCTGAGAGGTTCCCTCTTTGGTCTCTTTTTACACGTTCAAGCTACAGGGGTAATTCTTTGCTTTGGATCCTTTCTTCATTCTGCATGTGTACATTTATAGAGATAAATTGACCTCTGAGCACTGCTTTGGCTGTATCTCATAGGTTCTGATAGGATGTGTTTTCACTCTCAATTGAATCCACAGATTTCTTTATTTCATCCTTAATTACTTCTATAACTGATATATTTTTTGAGCAAGGTGTCCTTCAGTTTCCATGCATTCATATTTCTAACTATGTTTTTTCTGGTATCAATTTCAACTTTTTTTGGTTTTATGGATTGAGAAGATGCTTTGCAATAATTCAATGGTTTGGATTTTGTTGAGACTTGCTTCATGTCCTAACACATGGTCTATTCTGGAAAATGTTCCACATGCATTGGAGAAGGTGATGTACTTATCTGTTGATGGGTAAAAAGTTCTGTATATGCGCATGACGTCTAGTTGTTTAATTGTAGCAATAAGATCTGTGTCTTTACTAAGCTTTTTTGCTGGATGATTTGTGCATTATTGAAAGTGGAGTGCTAAAGTCTCCAGCTATTACTGTGGAGTGGTCTGTCTCAGTTTGCAGTGTTGTCAGTGTTTTTTGATGTATTTAGATGTTCTGGTATTGCATTCATAAATATTGAGTATTGTGAAGTCCTTCTTGTGTATTGAACCAGAGTGGACTGTCGAGGTCTCCCACCATTACTATGGAGTGATCTATCTCATTTTTCAATGTAGTCGGTGTTTGTTTGGTGTATTTAGATGCTCTGGTATTGCATTCATAAATATTGAGTATTGTGAAGTCCTTCTTGTGTATTGAACCTTTCAGCAATAAATAGTAACCATTCTTGTCCACAATAGTGGATTTTACATTAAAATCTATTTTTGTCTGAAATGAGTATTGCCACACCTTCCTTTCTTCGTGTATTGTTAGCTTGGTATATATTATTCTATTCTTTAATTTTCAGTTTGTTCTTATCTGTTTGTTCTTGTCTAAGATGTGTTTCTCATAAGCAACTTATAGACGGTTCCTGTCTTCTGATTTGGGATATCACTGGTTGTCTCTTTATCGGAGTGTTCAGCCCATTCACATTCAGTGTTAATTATTGATAGATGTGTGTTTAGTGCTGTCATTTTGATGTATTTATTTTTGTGTTGGTGCTTTCTATGTTGTTCTTAATATTCTATTCTGCGTCAATCTTTTTTATGGGTTTACTTTTCATCTTTTTCAGTGTTGCTTTTGTGGTGTTGGGACTGCTTTATTGTGTTTCTTGTTTTGATATGTTGCACTGTTATTGTGCTTTGTGGCTACCCTTATGATCCCCCTTAATATTCTAGGTTTAAACCCAATTTTAACTTCCTCTCCATCTCAAAGGACTGTAACTACTGTAGTATATCCCTCTTTTTAGTGTGATGGTGTCCTAGTTTTCATGATATCATCACCATCACTCATTGCCTTCTTTTAATATTGTAGCTTTGAATGGCTTTTGTGACTTCCTTAACTGAGTAGATTTGTGGGTGCGGTGTCTTGCATTGTCTCCTTAAGTATACACTTAATGGTTTTGGTTTTCTAAGCAAAGAGCTTCTTTCAATATTTCTTGTAATTTCGGTTTGGTGTTTACAAAGTCTCTAAGCTTCTGTTTATCTGTGAATGCCTTAATTTCATCTTCATATCTGAGAGATAGCTTTGCAGAATATACAATTCTTGGTTGGAATTTTTTCTCCTTCAAAGCTTTGAATGTGTCATCCAACTGTCTCCTTACCACCATCATTTCTGCTGAGAGGTCAGACCAATTCCTACAGTGTTTTTCCTCTAAACGTTAGCTTTGCTTTGAGCCTTACTGCCTTTAAGAGAGTCTGTTTATGTTTCATTTTATTAAGCTTGTTTATTACTTGTCCTGGTGTCTTTCTTTTGTTGTCTATTTTTTGTGGTATTTCATACACGTCTTAGATATCTATGTTCTCTTCATTTGTGATTTCAGGTAAGTTTTCTGTCAGTAACTCAACAGCAATACTTTCTGTGTTTTCAGCCATCCCTCCCTGTTCAGGAACTCCAATTAACAGTATATTATTCCTATTAATAGAGTCACACATTTTTTTTAATACTTCTTTTCTTCTTATTTCTTTTCCTTGATTTCTCCTCATAAATGCTAGTTTCTCTATCTTCAAGGTTGCTAAGTCTGTCTTCCATCTTTTCAATTATGCTCTTTTGTCTTTAATTCTCTGATTCTGTAATTATATTACTGATCCACTGGATTGCAGATCATTTTGGTTGCATCAATTCAAATAGCTTGCTTAATTTTTCATTTTGCTCTGCTGTGTTTTGTTTAATCTCTAGGAGGGTTCTATATATAATTCTTTTCTACTCAATCTCTGATAGTTTTAGAAAGACTTTTTCGTCTTAGAAGTTTTTTGATTCTTTGTTTTGGGAATTTTCCACAGCTATGATGTGCTGTTTCTTTAAATACTCAGAAATGGATCATTGCCTCCCGGCAATCCAGGGGCTGTTTAATTTCTTTGGTTTTACCTCAACAGTAGTTGAGGTGTAGTTCTGAGAGGGTATTTGATCACCAGCTACCTCTGTGTACTCTAGTGACTGGCCCCTGTGCACTCTCAGGGGTGGCAGGGTCCGCCTCCTAGCTGGCAAAGATGGTGCCATATTTATGGAATCAGAAGGGGGCTGTCAATTGAGCTTATCATGTGGGTCAGTAAAGGCTAGAAGAGATGCTGCCATGTAGTTCAGCATTTGTTTCTCCAGGCAGTCTTATTTTAAAAATTTGGGAGCTTACTGACAGCTGCCAAAATCAGTCAGGCCATCAGCTGTGGCAGGCCTCGCCTTCTGGCTAACAACAGAAGTACCTCTTAAGCCATCTTCAGATGCTATGACATAGTTCAAAGCAAGGAGGTATTGTGGCCTTGCTGCCATCCTCAGCTGGTCCCTACCTATAAGGTAACACTTTGCTAAACACAGCCTTTCTGCAAGAAAAGTACTTTCAGGAGTGGCACTGCTTCTCAGCTTGGGAATCAGCTCATGCTGAGGCCTCTGATTGGGTCGCTCTGCCTCCCAGCCAACTAAGATGGATTCTCAACTTAGCTGCCCTTCCTTCCATGAAACAGCAGAATCCATGGTGGAGCTCATAAAGGAGGGGGGTGCAGTGGTGCCCTCAGCCAGGAGCCAGTCGGCTATTCTGTGCACCATCTGTCTGCTGTGCTTTACACTGTTTACTTTAGCACTGCAGGTCAGAGTAGGTGCTGGCTCATGCCATCCCTTGCCTCCTTGATAACAAAAAAAAAAAAATAGAAAAAAGCATCAGTACCTGCAGTCCACTCAAGTGGTGAGTCATCAGGAGCAGGGCTCAGCATGTGCCGGCTCATGCCAGAGAGAGGAAGATTCCCATTTAGTGGAGTATAGTCTAATCTGACAACTTTATGCTGCATCCTAGGACTCCCTGGGTGTCCAGGGTATTCTGTTCAGTTATCAATCCAGGCCTTAGTTTTCAGAGGGAATTGAGGAGACATGTGTCTATTCCACCACCTTGGCTCATCAACAATGGAAGTTTTAGTAGACAGCTTAGACAGACTTCAACATCTGACCAACAATGCATAATCAACAGAAGATAAAATAGATAAATGGGAACTACTAAGAATCAAACATTTTTGCTCTTCCATAGACTTTATCAAAAGAATTAAAAGACCACCTACAGAACTGGAAAAGTATTTGGCACCTACATCTCAGACTGACATCTGATATCCAGTAGCAGTACCTAGTCTACAAGGTACTTCAAAATATCAACAATAAAAGGTAACTAAATCAATTAAGTGATGGGCAAAGGAAGTGGACAGATTCTTCAGCAAAGAGGACATCCAAGCAGCCAAAAGACACATGAAGAAATGTTCACAATCTTTAGCTATTAGAGAAATCCAAATCAACATTACAATGAGATGTCATCTCATCCAAACAAGGTTGGCCATGATCTAAAAAACACAAAGCAACAAATGCTAGAGAGCTTGTAGAGAAACTGGAACTCTCCTATGCTGCTGGTACTTCCTTAAAAAGCTGTACTATTTGACGGCACTTGGCTTGACTTGGCATTTGACCCAGTAATCCCACTGCTCAGAATATATTCTATAGTATCAAGAGCAGTCACATGAATGAATACATGTACACGAATGTTTATTGCAACACAGTCCACAATAGCAAAAAGATGGAATCAACCCAGATGCCCATCAACAAATGACTGGATAAACAAACCATGGTACATATACTTAATGGAACCCTACTCAATGATAAAGAACAGTGATGATTTCAGGAAACATCTCATAACCTGGTTTCAACTGGAAGACATTATGTGGAATGAAATCAGTCAGTGGCACAAGGACAAATATTGTATGAGACCACCTACTATAAGGACTTAAAAACAGACTCATGTACAGAAGAAAACACTCTTTGATGGCTACAGGGGAGGGGAGGGAGGTAGATTGCTGGTCATAAATTGGACAGTTGATAGAAATTTGGTTGGGTGAAGACGATGACAGCACACAGTAGAAAGAAGATCAACTTAACTGTACTTCAACATAAACTGAAAACTCTTCTAATCTTAACTCAGTATTGCAAGGATAGAGTAGCAGGGGTAGGAGTCTGGAGACTGTGCTCTGAAGGGACATTGAAGCCAACTGGCATAACTAGGCTATTGCTAAGAGAGTATTCTATACCTCAGTTTGGTGAGTGGTATCTGGGGTCTTAAAAGCTAACAAGCTGACATCTGAGGTACACCAAATGGTCCCAACTCATCTGGAACAGATGATCACCACAACAATGAAGACATGAGGAAAGAAGGGCCCAGGAGACAGAAGGACCCATGTGAATGGGTGACTGTATCAACATGTCACCAGAAGAACCAGATGGTGCCTGGCCACCACCAAAGACAACTGTGATGGGGCACACAATGTTAAGTCCCAGTGGCAACATGAGAAAAAGAGGGATGCACTTCAAGAACTCCACTAAAATGACCACAGCTGATGATCTGGAGGCCTGCGTGTTCCCATGGGAGCAGGGCCCCTAGACCTTCCACTACCTAAGACCAGAAAACATTACTAAGGTCAACTCTTCAGACAGGTATTGACTGGACTCAGGGACACAATGTGACCATATGGTGTGTGTAATTTATAGTTCTATGCATCTATGGGATGCTGTCCTACCGACCTCTTACTAGAATGGGGAGGAGAGGGTAGAGAGGAGAGAACAGAAGATTGTTAAGAGTGTATGACATGTATAGAATGGAAAGGAGGAGTGCATTGTCACCAGGCAAGAAGAGAAGAAGGAGCTGCAGATAGGCAGACATGCAAATTTAATTTGGATTGCGTACATAGCAAAAGCAATGTTCAGAAGTAAGTTTATCTCAGTACACAGATCCAAATAGAAGAAAACACCCAAATCGAAACAATAACCCTACAACCTGGGCAAGTGGAAAGAGAACAGTGAAAGAAATCTTTGGGCACCAGAATAAAGCCAAGCCAAGTGCCGTTGAGTCAGATCTGACTCATGGCGACCCTAGGGGCCAGGGTAAAGGAAATAATAAAAGTTGGAGCAGAACTAAATGAATTGGAGAAGACAAAAACGACTGAAACAGTTAACAAGACCAAAAGCTGGTTCTTTGAAAAGATCAACAAAATTGATAAGCCATTAGCAAAACTGGCAAAGAAAAGAGAGGAAGAAAATACCAGATGACATGATCTTATACACAGAAAGCCCTAAATAGTCCACACACCAAAAACAAAATAAAATGAAAACTTCTGTAACTAATAAGGTGCCTGGCTATCACCAGTGACTGGGAGTACAACAGAGATTTCCTGACAGAGCCAGAAAAAAGAGGAACACAGAAATCAAATTCTAGTAAAAAGATCAGATTTAACAGTCTGAATGAGACTGGCTCTCAGAACCGCTGTTAACCATTATCCCAGAACTAAAACTTTTTCCCAAAGCTGACACTTCTGTCACATAGACTGGAGTATAAAATATAAAAAAGATACTCACAAAGAGTATGCTTCATAGTTCAACTAGATATGTGAGATTAAAAGGACAACACTTGTCCAGAGGCAAGATGATAAGGACAAAAGCTAGACATGAGAAATTAGAGGTATTGCAAAGAGGGTCAAACTACAACGAATATACACATTTGTATATGAGAAACTAACTTGAGTTATAAAGTTAAAATAATGAACTGCAGTGGTGAGAGAAAAGTAGCTGTCTGAGGAAGAGGGCTATTTCAATAGCTCATAAATTTTCAACTGAAAAATATGTTCTTTTTTCAGATGTTGATATTTTTCCCCCAAAGTTGCAGAACCTTAATAAAATATCAATTTCTACTTACTTTCTGTAAAACTATGATTTAAGAAACAAAAATTAAAGTTGAATACATGCTGATTTCTTTAAGTCATTTTGACCTTGTAAGAGTCCAGAAATTACTAATTCTGTGATTTTTGCATTTTTCAGATAAATATAGCAAAAACCATACCTGAGCAAAGACATACCTCTTTAAGTTTTAAATCTTGGGTAAAGTCCACTGATAAGCACTTATTGTAGTATAACCAAATTGTACTCCATACTCTACCTATAAAATCAACATCAGCAAACTTGTTACGGAAACAATGACAGACCCATTCACAGTCATAAGAAATATTGCTGATACGTAAATTGGAACTTACTTTTGAACATTGTTTTTTGCACTTGTTATCCTTGCTAAACTCCCTCATTTTTTTACCAGACGTAGATTCTTTGAATATCACATGCATGTGCACAATGTTACATCCTTATGAAGTTTTATTAATTCCTTTTAAATTTATATACCACTTTTTGTCTTCCCTTTACTAGCTAGAACTTCAAATACAGTGTTAAATAGACATAGTATTAGTGAGCCTAGTTAACTCACTTCTAATTTCAGCAAAAAAGCTTTAAGTGTTTTACCATTAAGTATGTTTTGGGGGTACTAAAGTATCCCATTTCAGGTTAGCTTACTCATTTGGCCTGCAAGTTATTGCTGGCCAGTTGTTGATAGAGCAACTGGCTTGTGATCTGGGGCTTCAGTTTCCCTCTATGTGGGAATTCCTGTAGTGTGACTTGAGCTTTCTCATAGAATGACCCAATCTAAGAATGAGAACCTCAAAAATGAAAAAGTGGAACTCACCCAAAAGAATGGAGTATCTTGAAAGAGAGAAAGTGTCAGGGCCCGAAAACTAGTTCACTATTAATTCCACTGTACTCTACAGGTCTTTAGGAGCCCTGGTGGTGCAATGTTTTTTAAGTGCTAAGCTGTTAACTGAAAGGTTTGTAGTTCAGATCGACTCAGTGGCTCCCTGGGAGAAAGACCTGGTGATCTGTTTCTGTCAAGAGTCTTCTTGCTGCTGTTCAGTGCTGTTAAGTCACTTATATTCACAACAACCCTTTGTACAACTTAACAAAACTCCACGCAGCCCTGCTTTGTGCTCATAATCACCGTTATGCCTGAGCCCATTGTTGTAGCTACTCATTGAAAATCTTTTTAATTCCCCTTCTACTTTACCAAGCATGGTGTCCTTTTTCAGGGACTGATCTCTCCTGACAACATATCCAAAGTGTGTAAGACGTAGTCTCACCATCCTCACTTCTAAATAGTACTTGGTTGTACGTATTCTGAGACAGCTCTGTTCATTTTTTTGGCAGTCTGTAGTATAGACAGTATTCTGCTCCAGCATCACAATTTAAATGCATGAATTCTTCTGTCTTCCTTATTCATCATACAGCTTTCTCTTGCATGCGAGTGACGGAAACAACATAGCTTGGGTCAGAAGCCCTTTAGTCTTGAAGGTGATAAGTTTGCTTTTAAACACCTTAAACAGGTATTTTGTGGCATATTTGTCCAATGTAGTGCATCTTTTGATTTCTTGACTGTTGCCTCCATGGATGTTAATTATGGATCCAACTAAAATGAAACCCTTGACAACCTGAATCTTCTCCATTTATTGTGATGTTGCTCACTGGTCCAGTTGTAAGGATTTTCATTGTCTTGAGGTTGAGGTGTAATCCTTAGTGGTCTATGATCTTCATCAGTTACTGTTTCAAATTCTCTTCACTTTCAGCAAGCAAGGTTGTGTCATCTGCCTAATATAGGTTTTTTTTTTTTTTATTTAACATGACTCAGTGAAAATGTACATTCCCGTATAAATTTACATACCCATCTATGTGCAGCTGTGTCCACTGCTCTCCCTGTCTAGTGACAGCACACTATTCCTCTCTGCTCCGTACATGTCTAATCCTCCCAACAGCCTCCTTTCCCCTCCTCTCCACCCACTCTCCTTCCTCCAGCCAGAGGTCAGCAGCATGATATCCTATAGATGCATAGAGCCACGAGTGCATCCAATATATGGTCACTCTGCATTTCCAAGTTCAATCCATTCCTGTTCCAAGAGTGGACCTTTGTTATAATTTATGGGTAAGGGCAGCATCAGGGCTGGGGGCCATGCTCTCAGGGGAACCCCGAAACCACTGGACCATCAATTGAGGTCTTTTAGTGGAGATCTCAGGATGCACCCCTTTTTATTCTTGTGTTACCAGTGAGACTCCTCTCTGTGAGCTCCATCGTGGCTATCACTGGTGGTGGCCGGGCACCTTCCGGTTCTTCCGGTCCCAAGTTGATGTAGACACCCACTCATGTGGGTCTGTCTGTCTTCTAGGTTGTCTTTACCCCATGTCATTTTGGTCCTCGATGAGCATCCATTCCTGCTGAGTTGGGACCATTTGCTATGTCCTCGGATGGCAGCTTGGCAGCTTTTAAGACCCCAGACGCCACTCACCAATGTGGGGTGCAGAGAGCTCTCTTAGCAAAATGTTACTTGTACCAATTGGCCTTGATTTTGCCTAAGAGCATGGTCCCCTGCCCTCTGCTCCAGCTACTCTACCCTTGCAATATTGGGTTAAGATGGAAGGAGTACTCAAGTTATGCCGAAGTCCACTTACTGTTGTTCTTGTTTCTAATCTGTGCTATCACCGCTTTCTTCCAACCAGATTTCTAAAAACTATCTAAACTAAACCCTCCACCCCTCACCCTTCCCCCCTCCCCTCCTTTGCAGCTGTCAAAGAGTCTTTTCTTCTATACACAAGTCTGTTTTTGAGATCTTACCGTAGAGGTCTCATACAGTTTTGTCCTTTTGTCGCTGACTACTTTCACTCAACATAATGTCTTCCAGATGAAACCAAGTTAGGAGATGTTTCCTGGAATCATCGTTATTGTTTATCATTGCGTAATGCTCCATTGAATATATGTACCATAGTTTACGTATCCATTCTTCTGTTGTTGGGCATCTGGGTTGATTCCAATTTTTGGCTATTGTGGACTGTGCTGCGATAAACATTCTCGTGCATGTATCCGTTGGTGCAAAAGGCCTTGATTCTGTAGGATATATTCCAAGTAGTGGAATTACTGGGTCAAATGGTATATTGATATCCATTTTTTTAAGGAAGCGCCAGATTGCTTTCCAAAGAGGCTGGACCATTTCGCAATCCCACCAACAGTGTAGGAGGGTTCCACGTTCTCCACAGCCTCTCCAGCATTTGTTGTTTTGTGTTTTTTGGATCATGGCCAATCTTGTTGGAGTGAGATGGTGTCTCACTGTTGTCTTGATTTGAATTTCTTTAATAACTAAAGATCGTGAACATGTCCACATGTGTTTTTTGGCTGCCTGGATCTCCTCTTTAGCAAAATGTCTGTCCATCTCCTTTGCCCATCACTTAATTGGATGGTTTACCTTCTTCTTATTGGTATTTTGTAGTATCTTATAGATTATGGAGATCAAGCATGAGTCTGACACAGAGTTGCCAAACATTTTTTTCCCATTCTGTGGGTGTTCTTTTAATTCTATTAATAAAGTCTTTGGATGAGCAAAACTGTTTGATTCTTAATAGTTCCCATTTACCTATTTTGCCTTCTGTTCATTGTGGTTTCTTTGACAGATTTTGGAGTCTGTCCTCATTGTGTATTAAAACTTCCATTGTTGTTCCTACGTTTTCTTGGATGAGCTTTATCGTTTTAGGTTTGATGTTTATGTCTTTTTTCCAGTTGGAGTTGGTTTTTGTATATATATATATATGGTATATATTTATGTATATATATGTATATATATTTATGTGTATATATATGTATATATATTATGTATATATATATGGTATATATATATATATGGATCTTGATTCAGTTTATTGCAGATGGATAACCAATTTTGCCAGCACCATTTGTTGAAGGTACTGTTTTTAACCCAGTTTAATGTCTTACGGCCTTTGTCGAATATCAGCTGTTCATAGGCAGATGGTGTCATCTCTGGGGTCTCAGTTCTGTTCCATTGATCGATCTGTCTGTTCTTATACCAGTACCAGGCTGTTTTGACCACTGTGGCAGTGTAATATGTTCTAAGGTCGGGTAATGAGAGGCCTCCCAGTGTGTTCTTCTTCTTTAGTAGTACCTTACTTATCTGGGGCTTCTTCCCTTTCCAAACAAAATTGGTGATTTGTTTCTCCATCTCCTTAAAAAATGATGCTGGTACTTGTATTGGGATTGCATTATATAAGTAGATTGCTTTTAGGTAAAATAGACATTTTCACAATATTAAGTCTTCCTATCCATGAGCAGGGTAGGTTTTTCCATTTATCTAAGTCTCTCATAGTTTCTTGTACTAAAGGCTTGTAGTTCTCTTTGTAAAGGTCTGTTGTTTCTCTGGTTAGATTAATTCCCAGGTACTTAATCTTCTCAGGGGCTATTGTAGATGGTATTGATTTGATAATTTCTTCCTTAACAGTCTCGTAGTTGGTATAAAGGAATCCTACTGATTGACTTATGTTTATCTTGTATTCTGAGACTTTGCTGAACTCTTCCATCAGTTTGAGTAGCTTACTTATAGATTCCTTGGGGATCTCGGCATATACAATCTGCAAACAGGGAGATTTTAAATTCCTTTTTGCCTATGCAGATACCCTTTATTTCTTGGTCTTGTCTAATTGCTCTGGCTAAAATTTCTAGCACAATGTTTAATAGGAGAGGTCAGAGTGGGCATCCTTGTCTAGTTCCTAATCTCAAGGGAAAGTCTTTCAGTCTTTCTCCATTCAGGATGATGTGGGCAATTGGCTTTGTATAAATGGCCCTTATTGTGTTGAGGAATGTGTAATCTATGCCCATTTTGCTAAGAGTTTTTAGCATGAATGTTGTTGGAGTTTATCAAATGCCTCCTCGGCATCAATGGACAAAATCAGGTGATCCTTGTCTTTTGTGTTATTTATGTGATTAATCACATTAATTGTTTTTCTGATGTTGAACGAGCCTTGCATCCCTGCTATGAATTCCGCTTGGTCATGATGGATTATTTTCTTGCTATGTTGTTATATTCTATTGGCAAGAATTTTGTTGAAGATTTTTGAATCTAGATTCATGAGTGATATTGGTCTGTAGTTCTCTTTCTTTGTTGGGTCTTTCCCTGGCTTAGGTAACAGGGTTATGTTAGCTTTAGAGAATAAGTCTGGTGGTGCTCCATCCCTTTCTATACTGTGAAATAGTCTCAGTAGTATTGGAGATAACTCTTCTCTAAATGCTTGTTAGACTTCTGCCGTGAAGCCATCTGGGCCTGGACTTTTTTTGGTTGGCAGTATTTTGATGACGTTTTCAATCTCTTCCTTTGTGATGGGTTTATTAAGTTGTTCTGCTTCACGTTGGTAGGTGGTATGAGTCAAGGAATTGGTCCATTTCCTCTAAGTTTTCAAATTTATTACAGTACAGTCTTTCATAGTATTCTGTCACGATATTTTTTCTTTCTGTTGCATCTATGGTGGCAACTCCCCTCTCATTTCTAATTTAGGTTATTTCTTTCCTTTCCCACTTTTCTTTAGTAAGTTTAGCCATTGGTTTGTCAATTTTGTTGATGTTTTCAAAAAACCAGCTTTTGGTCTTTTCAATTTTTTCAGTTGTTTTTTCTATTCTCTAATTCATTTAGCTCTGCTCTAACCTTTATGATCTCCTTTCTTCCAGTGCCTGAGGGGTTCCTCTGTTGTTCTCTTTCTACTTGTTCAAGCTGTAGAGTTAGTTCCTTGATTTCGTTTCTTTCTTCCTTCCAGATGTGTGCATTTATGGAGATAAACAGACCTCTGAGCACTGCTTTGGCTGTATCCCATAGGTTCTGGTAGGAAGTGTTTTCGTTCTCATTGGAAGCCATGAATTTCTTTATTTCATCCTTGATTTCCTCTATAACCCATGTTTTTTTCAGCAAGATGTTCAGTTTCCAAGAGTTCCACTTTCTATCTATGTTTTTTCTGCTATTGATGTCAACTTTTATGGCTTTATGTTCTGAGAAGATGCTTTGCAGTAATTCAATGATATGGATTTTGTTGAGCATTGCATTATGGCCTATCACGTGGTCAATTCTGGAGAATGTTCCATGTGCACTCAAGAAGAAGGTGTAGTTGTCTCCTGATGGGTGGAAAGTTCTGTATGTATCAATGAGGTTTAGTTGGTTAATTGAATCAATGAGGTATTCTGTATCTTTACTCAGCTTTTTTCTAGATGATCTGTCTAGTAATGAGAGTGGAGTGTTAAAGTCTCCCACTATTATTGTGGAGTCATGTAACTCTCTTTTGAGCGTAGTCAGTGTTTCTTCGACGTATTTAGGTGCTCTGATATTAGGTGCATAAATATTTAATATAGTTAAGTCTTGCTTGTGTACTGAACCTTTCAGCAATAAATAGTGTCCATCTTTGTCCACGATGGTGGATTTGACACTAAAATTGATTTTGTCTGAGATTAGAATTGCCACCCCTGCTCTTCTTTGTTCATTGTTAGCTTGACATATATTCTTCCATCCTTTAATTTTCAGTTTGTTCCTATCTTTAGGTCTCAAGTGAGTTTCTTGCAGACAGCATATGGATGGTCATGTCTTTTGATCCAAGATGACACTCGGTGTCTCTTTACTGGAGCATTCAGTCCATTCACATTCAGTGTAATTATTGATAGGTATGTGTTCACTGCTGCCATTGTGATATGTTTATTTTTATGTTGATGATTTCTCTGTTGTTCTTATTAGTCTGTTCTGGGACATTCTTTTTTGTGAATTGACTTTTCACCTTTTTCAGAGCTGGTTTTGTAGTTGTTGAGACTCCTGTGTTAGATTTCTTGAAATGGTATGATACATCTTTTCTGTGCTTTACAGCTCCCGCATAATCCCCCTTAATAAACTGTATATAAACCCCGTTTTAATTACTACCAGTTTTATCATCTTCCTCTCCATCTGGAAGGACTATAACAACTGTAGTACATCCCTCTTTTTATTATGATGACACCATAGTTTTCATGATGATCACTGGATTGCTTCTTTCCATATCAAAGCTGTGATTGACTTTGGAGTCTTCCCTAAATGAGTAGAGTATTGAGTAGTGTGTCATTCTAAAATATAAAGTTACTGGTTTCGTTCTTCTAAGCCAGAGCCAAGAACTTCTTTCAGTATTTCTTGTAGTTTGGGTTTGGTTTTTACAAAGTCTCTGAGTTTCTGTTTAGCTGGGAATGTCTTAATTTCATTTTCGTATTTGAAAGGTAGTTTTGCAGGATATATAATTCTTGGTTGGAAGTTCTTCTCCTTCAAGGCTTTGAATGTGTCATGCCACTGTCTCTGTGCCAGCGTGGTTTCTGCTGAGAAATCTGACAAGAGCCTACAGGGTTTCCCTCTGAATGCTAGCTTTGCTTTGAGTCTTGCTGCCTTTAAGAGTTGCTGCTTATGTTTCATTTTGTTAAGCTTGATTATAATATGTCTTGGAGTCTTTCTTTTGAGATCTATATTGGGTGGCGTACGATATGCATCTGAGATGTCTATGTTCTCTTCCTTCATGATTTCTGGGAAGTTTTCTCTCAGCAGCTCAGCAACGATACTCTGTGTTCTCAGATGTCTCACTCTGTTCAGGGAGTCCAATTAATCGAAGGTTGTTCCTCTTAATAGAGTCCCACATGCTTCTTAATGTTTCTCCATTTTTCTTGTTTCTTTTTTCTGATTTCTGTTCATAGACACTGGCGTCAGTAGCTCTGTCTTCCAAATCAGAAATTCTTTTTTCTATTTGTTCCATTCTGTTTTCTTGGCTTTGCTTGGAAGTTTCTATGTCTTTGATTTTGTTCTTGATCTGTTGGATTTCATCGTACTGGTGTTCCATCAGATTGAACAGCTTGTTTGATGTCTCCTTTTGTTCTGCTGCATTTTGTATAAGGTCTAGAAGGGCTCTGTATATAATCATTTTGTATTCACTTCCTGATACTTTCATAAAAGTTTCTTCATCTGGAAAACTCCTTGGTTGCTTTGTTTGGGAGCCTTCTGAAGCCATGGGTGATTTCTTGTATGCCACAAGTGTCTGTTGCTTTTTAGATCCCATGTGAGTATATAGAGGCTAGAAGAGGTACTGTGAGGATGGATTGCAAATGTTTCTCTAGGCTGTCTTAAAATGTAAAGCAAAAGGTATCTGACCACTTCACAAGTCAGTTAGGTTTTCAGGTGTAGAGGTCCCTCTTCTCAACTGACAAAGTAAGTGTCACTATATCCAACCCCAGATTATAACAAACTAGTTCAGAATACAGCAATGCTACTGTTCTGTTGGCCTCTGCTCACAGGGCCCAGTCCTAGGTGACACTGCATCGAGTACTGCTTTTGTGATGGAAAAGCTCTCTCATGTGGGCAGGCTCTGGCTCCCAAGCTAAGAAGTAGGTCCAGCTGCATCCACCATATCCAAGATGACGTCCTCCACACAGGCAGCAGATAGAGGGACTAAAGTTTCCGAGAGGTAGCAATTCCTCTGCTTCTGTTGCAGGGCCTGCAACATAGGTGGCACTGTGTAATTTATTGCTTTTCTGTTGGAGAAGCCCTGTCCTGTTTGCAGGAGCTGGCTCCCAGGCTTAGAATTAGGTCCCACTAAAATCTTGGTGCCATTACGGCGTCCTGCACACTGACTGTGAAATTCCGTACAAACCCCGCTGAGGCAGATATAAAACAAAAGGCTCAAAGTGGCTGGATTAACAGAGTCCTAAGCCTGGCTCTCAAGATATGAGAATTTCGCCTGCCTATCCCCCCAGCAGCGCATCTGAATCTAGCCCGTAGACAAGACCCAGCTCCACCCGCCGGCCAAGACAGAGAAAAAAAAAGTCAAAATGGTGCATTTACCTTCTATCCGTGAGAGCCAGGGCTAGCCAGGAGTGGGAGTTAGCGAAAGAGAGAAGGTTTTTCGCTCAGTGGTATGAAGTCCAAAGTAACAGCCCTGTGCCGTGTCCTGGGGCTGATTAGGTGATCAGAAGGCTCCATTTGATTATCAATTCAGGTCTTGGTTTTCAGAGGGATATAAAGAGATGTGTGATTAGTCCGCCATCTTGACCCTAATATAGGTTGTTAATGAGTCTTCTTTCAATCATGATAGCCTGTGCTTCTTCATGTACCCCAAGTTCTCTGAGTATTTGCTTGGCATGAAATTGGATAGGTATGTTGAAAGGATACAACCTTGATGCACACCCCTTGTTCTGTTCAAACAGCTGCCTTTTGATCCATGTACAGGTTGCTCATAAGCATAGTTAAGTGTTCTGCAATTCCCATTCTCCGTAGTGTTATCCTTAATACGTTATGCTTCACACAGTTGAATGCCCTTGTGTAGTCAAGACAGCACAGGTAAACATGATTCTGGCAATCTCTGCTTTCAGCCAAGATCCATCAGATATCAACAGCGACATCCTTGGTTCCATGGCCTG
The DNA here is from genome assembly GCA_028571685.1 of Heterohyrax brucei. Taxonomy (NCBI): domain Eukaryota; kingdom Metazoa; phylum Chordata; class Mammalia; order Hyracoidea; family Procaviidae; genus Heterohyrax; species Heterohyrax brucei. The sequence continues at coordinate 60,987,543 of CM053166.1, forward strand.
AATTTCTCAAGTTCCTTGTCAGTATCTTGCTGCAGACGCTTTTTTAAAAAATGATCTTTAGCAAAATTTTACTTTTCTGTGATAGTAACAATAATGTTCAATAATTTCAGCATTCAGTTGGATCATCTGTCTTAGGAATAAGCATAAATATGTATCTCTTCCAGTCAATTGGGCAGGTAGTCTCTCCCAAATTTCTTGTCATAAGTGAGCACTTCCACAGTTGTGTATGTTTGTTAAAACATCTAATTGATATTCCATCAATTCCTGGAGACTTGTTTTTCACCAATGCCTTCAGTGTAGCTTGGACTTCTTCCTTCAGTACCATTGCTGATACTTCATCATATGTTACCTCTTGAAATGGTTGAACATTGACCAAATACTTTTAACTTCGAGACTCCATGTATTCCTTCCATCTTTGTCTTTTTATTGTGATTAAATGAAAGCATACAATTCAAATCAATTTTGCATGCCTGTTTATCTTCAGCTTTGTCTTCTCACCCAGTGACAACATAATCCTCCTTTTCACAACTGACCTCATTACTGGTTTGTAGTCAGGGGCAGCAGGTCTAGGCACCATATTCCCAAGTGACCCTCCAGGCTGCCAGACCATCAAATCTGGTCTTTTAGTAGAGTTCTTGAGTTGCACTCCTGTTTTTCTCATGTTACCTGAGGGACTCTACATTGTGTCACATGTCACAGCTACCTTTGTGGTGGATGAGCAGCATCTGGTTCTTCAGGTATCATGTTGTTACAGTCTCCCGTTCGTATGGGTCCTTCTGTCTCCTAGGCTCCTTTTTCCTCATGTCTTGGTTGTTCTTGGTCATCATCTGTTATAGATGAGTTGGGACCAGTTAGTACCTCAGATGGCAGCTTCCTAGCTTTTCAGACCCCAGATGCTGCTCACCAATCTGAGGTGCAGAAGACTCTCTAAGCAAAATTGTCCTCAATGTCCCTTGAAAACATGGTCCCCAGACACCTGTCCCTGCTACTCTATGCTTTCAAATATTGGGTTGAGTTTAGAAAACCTTTCAGTTTATGGTGTAATCCAGTTATGTAGATCTGTTCTGTACTGTGTGTTGTCAGTGCTTTTGCCTAACCGAATTCCTACTAAGTATCAAATCTATGACCAACCCTGTCCTTCCTTCCCCAAACTTGTAGCCATCAAAGAGTCTTTTCTTCTATATGTAAGTCTGTTTTTAAGACCTTATAGCAGAGATATTGTACAATATTTGTACTTTGCCACTGACTGATTTCACTCAGCATAATGTGTTCCAGTTGAAACCAGGTTATAAGATGTTTCTGAAAATCACCATTGTTCTTTATTATTGCACGGTGTTCCATTGAGTAGATGCATCATAGCTTGTTTATGCAGTCATCTGCTGATAGGCAACTAAGCTTATTCCATCTTTTTGCTATTGTTGAAAGTATTGCAATAAACATTTGTGTACCAGCATCTGTTCATGTGACTGCCTTTATTTCTGTAGGATATATTCCAAGCAGTAGGATTGCTGAATTATATGGTATTTTTATTTCTAACTTTTTAAGAAAGCATTCTTCTCCAACACCACAATTCAAAGGCATCAATTCTTCTTCTGTCTTCTTCATTCACTGTCCAGCTTTTGCATGCATATGACGCAACTGAAAATACCATGGCTTGGGTCAGGCGCACTTTAGTCTTCAAGATGACATCTTTACTTTTCAGTACTTTAAAGAGATCCTTTGCAGAATATATTCCCAGTGCAAGTGTTTTTTTAATTTCTTGACTGCTGCTTCCATGAGCATTGATTGTGGACCCCCAAGTAAAATTAAATCCTTGACAACCTCAATCCATTCTCCATTTATGACCATGTTGCTTACTGGTCTAGTTGTGAGGATTTTTCTTTTCCTGATGTTGAGGTGCAATCCATACTGAAGACTGTGGTCCTTGATCTCCACCAGTAGGTGGTTCAAATCTTCACTTCCAGCAAGTAAGGTGATGTCATCTACATAACACAGGTTGTAAATGAGTCATCCTCCAATCCTGATGCCTTGTTCTTCTTCATAGAATCCAGCTTCTCAGATCATTTGCTGACACACAAACTGAAAGAGTATGGAGAAAGGATACAACCTTGATGCACACCTTTCCTGACTTTAAACCATGCAGTGTCCCCTTGTTTTTTTCACATGACTGCCTCTTGATCCATATACAATTAAGTGTTTTGGTATTCCCATTCTCTGCAATGTTAACCATAATTTATTATGATCCGCACAGTTGAATGCCTTTGCATACTCAATGAAACACAGGTAATAGCATTAGGTAAGGAGGATAACAATATCAGGTAAGGAGGATAATAGCATCAGGTAAGAAAAACAGCATGAGGTATTTTTTGTTGTTAGGTGCCGTCAAGTCAGTTCTAACTCATAGCAATCCTATGAACAACAGAATATTCTGTTGTTCTTAGTAGAATCTTGTTCTTATTCTTCTTCGTAGACTCCAGCTTCTCAGATCATTTGCTGACAGATTGAAAAGATGTGGAGAAAAGTTATAACCTTGATGCACACCTTTCCTGTCTTTTGACCATGCAGCATCCCCTTGTTCTGTTCACATGACTGCCTCTTGATCTTGCACTTTGTCCGCAATCACCCTTATGCTTAAGCCCATTGTTGTTGTCACTGTGTCAGTCCATCTCATTGAGAGTCTTCCTCTTTTTTACTGACCGTCCATTCTACCTAGTATGATGTCCTTCTCCAGGGACTGATCCTTCCTGACAACATGTCCAAAGTATGTAAGATGCAGTCTTGCCATCTTTGCTTCCAAGGAGCACTCTGATTGTACCTCTTCCAGAACAGATCTGTTTGTTCTTTTGGTGATCTGTGGTGCTTTCATCCTTATTCTCCAACAATTCTTCTTCTGCCTGCTTTGTTCATTGTCCACGGCATCAGGTAAGGAGTTTAAAGATAGAGTGAGCAGCCCCCACTTGTCAGTGGAGGCTTGGTTGTTGCTGTGATGCTGGAAGCTATGACACTGGTATTTAGGTAGAAGCAGGGTCACCCATGCTAGAGAGGTTTCAGCTGAGCTTCCAAACTAAGACAGACTAGAAAGAAGGATCCAGCAGTCTACTTGTGAAAACAATTAGCAAGGGAAAATCTTATTGACAGCAGGAGAACATTGGCTTTCCAGAGATGCCCCTTATTGCATTGAGGAATTTGCTTTCTATTTCTGTTTTGCTGAGAGTTTTTAACATGAATGGGTGCTGGGCTTTGTCAAATACCTTTTCTGCATCAATTGACAAAATCAGATGATTCTTATCCTTTGTGCTATTTATGTGGTTGATCACATTAATTGTTTGTCTGATGTTGAACCAGCCTTGCATCCCTGGTGTGAATCTAACTTGGTCATCAGGAATTTTTTTTTTTTTTTTTGCTATGTTGTTGAATTCTATTGGCTGGGATATTGTTGAAAATTTTTCATCTAGGTTCATGAGTGATACCGGTCTGTTGTTCTGCTTCTTGGATCTTTTCCTAGTTTGGGCATCAGGGTCATGCTGGCTTCATAGAATGAGTTTGGGAGCATTCCATCCTTTTCTATGCTGTGAAATAGTGTCAGTAGTATTGGAATTAACTCCTCTCTAAAAGTTTGGTGGATTTCTCTGGTGAAGCCATCTGGGCCTGGACTGTTTTTGGTTGGTAGTTTTTTGATTACTTATTCAATCTCTTCTTTTGTGATGGATTTATTAAAGTTGTTCTAATTTCCTTGTGATCATTTTTGTAGGTGATATGAATCTGGAAACGTGTCCATTTCCTGTAGGTTTTCAAATCTGTTAGAGTACAGTCTTTCATAGTATTTTTTTATGATACTTTTGATTTAAGCTGGGTCTGTTGTGACATCTCACATTTAATTTCTTATTCAGGATAGTTGTTTCCTTTCTTGCTTTTCTTTTGTGAGTTTAGCCAATGATTTATTTAGCTTTCTCTGATCTTTTTTATCTGTTTTCCTCTGGTGCCCAAGGGATTCCTTTCTGGCTCTCTGTTTGTTCAAGTTGTAGGGTTATTTCTTTGATTTAGGCCTTTTCTTCATTATGGATGTGTGAATTTATAGAGATAAATACAACACTGTTTTTGCTGTATCCCGTAGATTCTGGTAGGATGTGTTTTCATTCTCATTTGATTCCATAAATTTCTTTATTGTGTCTTTGATTTCTTCTACAACATATGGATTTTTGAGCAAGGTGTCAGTGTTTGCTTGATGTATTTTAATGCTCTGGTGTTGGGTGCATAAATATTTAATATTGTTATGTCCTAGGATGGTCACTACTTATTGCTGAAAGATTCATTATGTAAGCAGGACATGAACCTTTCACCAATAAGTAGTGACCATCCTTGTCCGTGGTAGTGGATTTTAAATTGAAACCAATTTTGTCTGAGGGTAGTATTGTCACTCCTGCTTTCCTTTGTATGTTGCTATCTTGGTATATATTTTTCCATCCTTTGACTTTCAGTTTGGTCATATCTTTTAGTCTAATGTGTGTTTCTTGTAAGCAACATAATAGACAGATTGTGTTTTTTGCCTCTGCAATAGAGTGTTGAATCCATTTATATTCAGTGCAATTACTGACAGGTATGTGTTTAGTGCTGTCATTTTGGTGCCTTTATTTTTGTGTTGTTGATGTTTTCTTTGTTCCTCTTAATATTCTGCTCTGGGCCATTTTTCTTTATGGGTTTGCTTTTCATCTTTTTCCATGTTGGTTTTGTGTTTGCTGAGACTCCTGTTACATTTCTTGTTCTGAGATATCACCCTGTTAGTTTGCTTTGCTTTGATCTCCCTTAATGTTCTAAGTTTAAACCAATCTTTAAGTTCTGTATATATTCTTAATTTCCTCTTCATCTGAAAGGGTTTTATCTACTTTAATATATCCCTCTTTATAGTATGATGATGTCATAGTTTTCATGTTGAGATCACTGGTTCCCTTCTTTTAATATTTTAGCTTTGATTAAGTTTAGTGACTTCCCTAACTTAGTAACCCTCTGGCTGCTGTGTCCTACACTGCATCCTTAAATACACATTTGATGCTACTGTTTTTCTAAACATAGAGCTTCTTTCAGTATTTCTTGTAACTTAGGTTTGGGTTTGCAAAGTCTCTCCTCTTCTTTTTATCTCAAATGTCTCAATTTCACTGTCGTATGTGAGAGGCAATTTTGCAGGATATATAATTTTTGACAAAGTTTTTCTCCTTTGTATATGTCATCCTGCTGTCTTCTCTTCAACATGATTTCTGCTGAGAAGTCAGACAAAACCCTATCTTGAGTATATTCTCTTCTTGTATGATTTCAGGGAAGTTTCCTGTCAGCAACTCTGCAACAATTCTCTCTGTATTGTTTACAATCCTACCCTGTTTGGGAACCCCAGTTATTCATAGATTTTTCCCTTTGTTCTTAATCTTTTTTCATTTTTCTTGTTTCTTTTATCAGATTTCTCCTCATAACTGCTGGTGTCAGTTGCTTTATCTCTAAGCTTACTGATTCTGTATTCCATTTCCTCCATCCTGCTCTTTGGCTTTGGGTTGAATGTCTAATTCTATAAGTTTATTATAGTTTCCAACTACTGATATTACTTTGTTTCCAACTTTCTCATTCTAATCACCAGTAATCATCATTGCACCCTGACTGTATATTTGATCAATTTCAAACTGCATAAGCAGGTGAAAATCTTTGATTCCTTCAACTTCACCTTACTAATTGGTGCATAAATTTGAATAGTCCTGTTAGCTTGTCTTCCTTGTAGGCATGTGGATATTATCACTGACAGTGTAGATCTTGAAATGTTCTTTTTGTGTATTTGGCTTTGGTGCTATAGTGTTTTATCTATCTATCTGTCTATCATCTATTCATTCATTTAACATTTTATTCTGCTTTAAGTGAAAGTTTACAATTCAAGTCAATTTGTCATACAAAAACTTACATACACATTGCTATGTAACTCTAGCTGCTCACCCTACACTGTGGCAACACACTCCTCCTTTCAACCCTGGATTCCCTTTGCCCTTCGACCAGCTCCTGTCCCCCTCTGCCCTCTCATCTCACCTCAAGACAGGAGCAGCCCAGTTATCCTCATATATCTACTTAAGCCAAGAAGTGGACTCCTCTCCAGTATAATTTTCTGTGTTATAGTCCAATCCAAGTTTTGTCTGAAACTTTGGATTCAGAAATGGTTTAAGTACTGGGCCAACAGCATCCAGGGTCCATGTCTTCCAGGAACCCTCCAGACTGCTGGACCATGAGTCAGGTTTTTTAAATAGAGTTTGAGTTCTGTACTCCACTTTTTTCCTGCTGTTTCAAGGATTCCTTGTTATATTCCCTGTCAGGGTATTCATTGGTGCTGCATGAGAGCCATTTAATTCTTCTGTGCTCATGGTGATAAAGTTTCTGGATTAGGTGACACTTTCCACCTCTTGGGCTCTTATTTTCCTTATGTCTTTGACATCCTTCATTCCCCTCTGCTCCAAGTGGGTTGGAACCAATTGATGTTTCTTTGATGGACTCTCACTGGCCTTTAAGACCTAGATGCCACTCATCAAAGTGGGGTGCAGAACATTTTCTAAAAACCTTTTTTTCTGCCAATTGACCTAGATATTCTTGAAACTATGGTCTCCAGATTCCTACACCTGGTACTCTGTCCTTCAGAGTGGTTGGTTATATTTAGAAAAATTCTGAGCCTTTGGTCTAATTCTGTTGTCTTGACTTTTCCTCTACTCTGTGTTATCCCTCAACTTAATTCTTAGCTACTATCTAATTAACAAATTTCTGTCCTGTTTCCTCTCCACACTTGTAACCATTGCAAACTGTCTTCTTCTGTTTTTAAATCTCTTCTCAAGTCCTTGTAATAATGGTGTCCTACAATATTTGTCCTTACACAACTGACTAATTTCACTCAGTACCTTCCAGATTCCTCTAAGCTATGAGACATTTCAGAAATTTATCCTTGTTCTTTATCATCACATAGTATTCCACTGCGCAAATATACCACAATTTATTTTCCATTCGTCTGTTGGTGATCACCTAGGATGATTGCATCTTTTTGCTGTTATTAATAGTGCTGCAATAAATATTGATGTGCATGTATCTATTCCTGTGACAATTCCTGTATCTCTTGAATATATTCCAAGTAGTGAGACTGTTTGATAGTGTGGTATTTCTAATTCTAGCTTGTTAAGAAAGCATCAGATAGATTTCCAAAGTGGTTGTCTCATTTTGCAATGTCTCTTCAACAATTACTATTTTTTTTCATAAATAGCCAGCCTTGTTGGAGTGAGATAATATCTCATTGAAACTTTTATTTGGGTTTCTCTAATAACTAATGATTGTGACAGTTTTCTCATCTATCTTTTAGCTATCTGAATGTCTTATTTGGTGAACTATCTGTTCATATACTTAGACCATTTTTAAACTGAGTCTTTGATCTTTCTGTTGTTGATGTTATACAGTATCTTGAAAATTCTGGAGATCAGACCCTGATCAGATTTGTCATGTCTATTTTTCCCCCCAGTTTGTAGGTTGTCTTCTTAATCTTTTGGTGAAGTTTTGGAATGAGCTTAAGTGTTTTATTTTTAGGAGTTCTCAATTATCTATTTTCTATTCTGGTATTTGTGAATTGTTAGAAATGATTTGCATTCTGTTTGTGTCGTGTATTAGAGCTTCTTGCATTGTCCTTATTTTTTCTTCTATGATCTTTATTGTTTTAGACTTTATATTTAGATCTTTAGTTCATATTGAGTTAGATTTAGTGTATGGGGTGCAATATGGGTCTTGTTTCTTTAATTTTATCCAGTTATGCAAAATGAATTGTCAAAGAGACTGTTTTTTCCCTAATTTATTGATTTTGGACCCTTGTCAAACATGAGCTGCTCATAGATGGCTGATTTTATGTTTGAATTCTCAATTCTGTTCCATTGGTCTGCGTATCTACTGTTGTTACCCATCCCAGGTTGTTTTTGACTACTGTGGCAGAGCAATAGTTTCTGAAGTCAGGCAGTGAGAGGTTTCCCACTTTGTTCTTCCTTTTCAGCAATGCTTGCTGTTTTTTCCCCCATCTCATTAACAATGAAATTCAAATTTTGATCGTGATTCAATTGTATCTATAAATCACTTTGGGTAGGTTAGACATTTTAAAACATCCAGTCTTCTCGTTCATGAGCAAGGTAGGTTTCTCTACTTGTGCAGAGTTATTTTTTTTGGCAGTAGTGTGTTATAATTTTCTTTGCATAGGTCTTTTACATCTCTGGTTAGATTTATTCCTAGATATTTTATCTTCTTGGGAGCTATTCTAAATGTTACAGATTTGGTGATTTTCTCTTTGATGTTCTCTGTGTTGATGTAAATAAATCCAAATAAGTTTCATAGGTTTATCTTGTATCCTGATCCTTTGCTGAACTCTTTAGTTCATTCCACTAGTTTTTTCCTGGATTAATTTTTCTGTGCATAAAATCATATTATCTGATAATAGAAATACCTTTACTTCTTTCTTACCATTTTGGATGTGTTTCATTTCCTCTTCTTGTCTAATTGCTCTGGCTAGAACCTCAGGCACAATGTTGAATAAAAGTGGTGACAAAGGGCATCCTTGTTTGGTTCCCATTCTCAAAGGGAATGCTTTCAGACTGTCTCCATTTAGGACAATGTTGGCTGTTTGTTTTATAAACGTCCTTTATTATGTTGAGAAATTTTCATTCTATTCTTGTTTTGCTGAGAGTTTTTAACATAAATGGTGCTGGACTTTGTGAAGTGCCTCCTCTGTATCCATTAACATAATCAAGTGGTTTTATCCTTTGTTTTATTTATGTAGTTGGCTATGCTGATTGTTTTTCTAATGTTGAACCACCCCTGCATCACTGGTATACGAATCTCACTTGGTCATAGTGAATTATTTTTTGGTATGTTGTTGAATTCTATTGGGCAATATTTAGTTGAGGCTTTTTGCGTCTAAGTTTCTGAGAAGTACTGGTTTGTAAGGTCTGTAATTTTCCTTTTGTTTGGTGTCTTTACCTGGTTTTGGTATTAGGTTTATGTTGCCTTTATAGAATGAATTTGGGAGTATTCTATTCTTTTCTGCACTCTGAAATGCCTTTAGTAACAATGATATTAACTGTTCTCTAAAAGTTTGGTAGAATTTTTCGGTTAGGCCATCAGGGATCCAGGGCCTTTTTTAGTTGGGAGTTTTTAACTTGCCTTTTGAATCTCTCCTTTTGCTATAGGTTTATTCAGTTGCTATGCATTTATACTAGCTTAGGTAGTTCTTGTGTTTCTAGAAAGTAATCAATTTCCTCTAGGTTTTCAAATTTGTTGGAATACAAAGCTTCACAGTATTTTGTTATAATTTTTTAAATTTCAGTTGTGATATCACCCATCACATTTCTTATTCAGGCTATTTGCTTCCTTTCCTGTTTTTCTTTTGTCAGTTTGGCTAATGGTTTATCAATTTTGTTGATCTTTTCAAAGAATCACTATTTGGTCTTGGTAGCTGTTTCAATCGTTTTTCTATTCTCTAATTCATTTAGTTTCATTCTGTTTTTAATATTTGTCCTCTTCTGGTTTCCAAAGGCTTCTTTTGCTTGTCTCTTTCTACTGTTTGAGTTATACGGTTAATACTTTGATTCAGGCCCTTTTTAGTCTTTGGGTGTGTGCATTTATAAAAATAAACTGACCTCTGAAAACTGCTTTTGTTTTTTTTCAAAGGTTCTGGTAGGATGTGTTTTCATGCTCACCTGATTCTGTGTATTTCTTTATTCTGTCCTTCATTTCTTCTATAACCCAACAGTTTTTGAGCAATATGTTTTCAGTTTCCATGTTTATGATTTTTCCCTTGCTTTGTATGTTTTTGATTTCTACTTTTATGGCTTTATGCTCTGAAGAGATGCTTGCAATATTTTGATGATTTGGATTTGGTGAAGGCTTGTTTTATGGCTTAATATGTGATGTATTCTGGAGAGTGTTCTATGTACATTGGAAAAGAAAGCATACTTGTCTGCTATTGGGTGGAATGTTCTGTATATGTCTATGAGGTTAAGTTGGTTGATTAATTGGTTGCATTTAGATCTTCTATGTCTCTAGTGAGCTTCTTTCTGGATGTTCTGTCCTTCACTGAGAGTGGTATGTTGAAGTCTACTACTTCTCTTGTGGATTCACCTATTTATCTTTTCAGTGGAGTTAGAGTTTTTTTTTTTAATGTATTTTGGAGCTCTTTCATTCAGTGGAAAAACATTTAATATGGTTATTTTCCCTGAAGTACTGACCTTTATATACTTTATATACCATTATATACTGACCTTTATCAATGTGGTAAATTTTACTTTGAAGTCTAGTTTAGCAGAAACTACTACTACTACTCCACTTGCGTTTTGAATGTTTTCTTGATATATTTTTCCCCGTTCTTTGAGTTTAGGTTGTGTCTTCAGGTTTAGAGTGCTGTCTCCTGTAGGCAACATATAGATGGACAGTGTTTTTTAAATCCATTCTTCCACTCTCAATGTCTTTATTAGTGCATTTAATACATTTGCATTCAGCATAATTATCGATAGACTCTGTTTTCATTTTTGATGTTTTTGTTGTGCACTGTTGACAGTATCTTTTTGTCACTTAAATTTCTGTGCTGAGTCATTTTTCTGTATTAACTTCCCTTTCCATCTTTTTCGTTGTTATTGATCTTACATTTGCTGAGACTTCACATTTTTTTTTTATTTTGTTTAATGTGTAAGATTGTTATTTTCCTTTGTGGTTACCTTAATATTTACCCCTATTTGTCTAAATTTAAACCGTTCTTTTATTTCTTTATATCACCTTGTTTTCCACTCCATATGAGAGATCTATGACTACAGTTTTAGTCCATGTTTTTTGTTGTAATGATATCATTATAACAACTGGATCTACATTGTGTGGAGTTTGGTGACTGTCTTGGGTAGACATTTTCTCATCTTTTATCATATCAGGGACATTTTCTGTCAATTCTGTCTGTTTTTTTTCAGTCATCCCCCATTCTTGTATTCCAGTCACTTCCAGATTATTCCTCTTCATAGATTCCAGTGTAATTCTTAGTGTTTCTTGATTTTTTTTTTAATTTCTTTAAGCTGATTTTTCCTCAGATATGTTGGTGTCATATGCTTTATCTTGAATCTTAGTAATTAGGCCTTCCATTGCCTCTATTCTGCTACTTTGACTTTCTGTTGAGCTGTCTAATTCTGTAATTTTGTTATTAATCTTCTGAATTTCTAATTCTTATCTGTATATGCCTTCTTAAAGCCTGTTCGATTTGTCATTATACTCTGCTGCATTTTGCCTCATCTCTTTCTTGAGCTCTAGGTGAAATCTATATATTAATCTTTCATATTCTACCAGAGATAATTCCAAGAAGTTTACTTCCTTTGAAAAATTTATTGATTCTTGGTATTGGGAGCTTTCTGAAGCTATCATGGTCTGCCTTTTTAAGTGATTTGATATAGAGTGTTGTCCCTGAGCCATCTGTAAGTTGTTGTATTTATTTATGTTTGCTTACTGTGTTCTAATTTCTTATTTTGTTTTGTTTTTAAATGTCCAAGTAGTCTGGTCATGTGTGCTGGTTTGTTTAATGGGATCGCTGAGGCTCTAAAGTTCTGCCACCAGGTAATTAGATCTGCTACTAGACATGTGATCCTGGGAGCATTTTAACTTTTCTTACACGGATTCATCTCAGGTCTCTAGGTAGTCAGTCACCAAGTGATGCAAGCTCTCCCCTGCAGTGCTAGATAGTCAGGAGTGATTGGTATTGGTAGAGGTATCTGGCTGTGTATGCGGAGAAACAAGGGGCTGACCACCATCCCTGGGTGTCTGCAAGGAGGTCATATCTCCTCCTACCAGATCCTAGGTGAAGGAATACTTTCTGACAGAAATTCCCAGCTCAGAGGAGTAAGCAGTTTTTATTCTTCCCCCTGTTTTAAATTATCCTTTCTTCAAGTCTACAAGAATGGGTCAGGGCACATATAAGTAGTCCTACTTCTGGCCCAGGAATGGGTCAGTCTATGAAGCTCAGTGCAGTGCAGAGAAAGGAACCAGAAAAGCTGGGGAAAAGTTGAGAGCTTTATCCTAAAGGAGAGTTTTAGGCCTGTACACAGTAGGTTAGATGCAAGCCACTTAGCTTCTGATGATTTTGTGGCACTCTCCACTAATTCTGAATATGTCAGTGGGCTCTCAGCTGCTCAGTCTCTCCCACTTAGGAAAATGCACTCTGAAGCCACTACTCTGTTCACCAGGATGGTTGCAGCCAATTCCTGCCAGATCAGTTCTGGTCAGTCTTAGGTACTTCTGGACCTACTCTCCTTTTCCCATCTCTCAGTCCAATTTCTCAACTTTTCCTTTGATGTTCAGGACTCTTAGAATGTCATATATAATTGGTTCATTTGTTCTTTTGGGTCTTTGTTGTTAAAGGGATCACAGGAAGCTTCTGACTATGCCACCATCTTGGTTCCACCCTCCTGCATGTTTCTTTTCATGATGAGCACCATTCCTTTTCAAGTTGTCATACCTAGCATACTAGACCATTTGACTGTCTGATTCAAAGTGACCAACACCAATCTATTTCAAAATTCTGCAAGGCAGTTCTTGTCTGTCCTATAGGGTCACTATGAGTCAACATTGATTGAACTGCAAGGAGTTAATGCTTGGGATATCAATGTTTATGCATTCCATTTTTTGATGATTTTCAGTTTTCCTAGATCCGACTCTACGGCACTTGGCTTTTTTAGATTTATACTTCATAAGTTCCACATTGTGATTATTAATGGATATTTTCAGCTGTTTCTTCTCATTTTGAGTGTGCAACATCAGCAACTGATGGTACCCAAAAGTTGACTCCATCTACATCATTAAGGTAGACTCTAGGGAGGCGGCTCTTCCCAAGTTGTCTTTAGAGTGCCTTTAAACCTGGGAGGCTTATCTTCCAGCACTATATCAGACAATGTTCCACTGCTATTCATAAAGTTTTCGCTGTATAATCCTTTTTAAAAGTAGATCTCTGGGTCTCTCTTCCTAATCTGTCTTAGTCTGGAAGCTCAGCTGAAATCTGTCAGCCATACATGATGCTGCCTGTATGTGAATACCAATGGCATAGCTTCTAGCATCACAGCAACACACAAAACCCCACAAACAAACCTAACAGACAAGCAGGAGATTGCTCTTGTTAGTTGCCACCAAGTGAGTTCTGATTCATAGTGACCCTATGTACAACAGAATGAAACATTGCCTAGTCTCATGCCATTCTCACAATCACTGCTATTTTGTGTACCGTTTTTCCAGTTGCTGTGTCAGTCCATCTGGTTACCATCTCACCTTGATTACTAAGGTTCCTGACCCAAGCCGTGGTGTTTTCAACCACCTCTCATGCATGCAAAAGCTGGGAAATGAAGAATGAAGAAGGATTGATGCCTTTGAATTATGTATGGTGTTGGAGAAGAATGTTGAATATACTATGGACTGCCAGAAGAAAAAACAAATCTGTCTTGGAGGAAGCAAAACTAGAATGTTCCTTAGAATCAGGAATGGCAATACTTACTCTCGTATATTTTGGACATTTTATCAGGAAGAGCCAATCTATGGAGATGGATACCATGCTTTGTAAAGTAGAAGGTCAGATAAAAAGAGAAAGAACACAGAAATTAAAGCCTAGAAAACCCTATGGGGCAGTTCTACTCTGTCACATGGGGTCACTGTGAGTCTAAAATCACTAGACAGAACTTAACAGCAACAGCTGTTGGTCGAACAAAGCCCATGATTTGCACTATTGTGTAGTTGTCCTCCATTTTGTGATTTTCCGGTGTTATAAATCATGATGTCTCCCTTAATGGGGCAAGATTGGATTCTATTAGAGGACTAGAGTGGGATTGTAACACCTTTACCCAGATCACCTCACTGAGCCAATGTAAAAGTAGTTTCCCTGGGGTATGGTTTGCACCACCTTTTATCCTTTTATGCCACAAGAGGTGGAAAAGAGAGGAGAGGAGAGGAGAAGACCCAAGGTTCCTGTGCTGAGATGTTCCCAGACCAAGGAAATACTGCTGCACCACAAGCAACTTCCTCCTGAATAGAGAGAGAGAGAGAGAGAGAGAGAGAGAGAGAGAGAGAGAGAGTTAATTCCTCTGGAGCTAGCATTCTACAGCCAGACTTCTAGTCTACTGGACTATGAGAGAATAATGTTGTTGTTGTTAAAGCCATCCACTTATGGTATTTCTGTTATAGCAGCACTGGGTGACTAAGACATTCTAGTCTCTGTAGTTTCTACTGCTTTGCACTCACCATGTTTTACTCCTTTTGACTGTAAGTTTGAAATTCAGTATGTTCAGAGATCTGCATTCACTTCTGCCTTGTACCTGGGGTATTTTAAGCCTAGGACTAGTTTAAATATCTTTAGGTTTTCTTGGAGATTATGAGAATTCCAGTTACTATTCCGCATGAGTAACAACCTGTTATTATATATATTCTCAAGGGAGATATATTTTCCCCTTCAATCAATGCAAATGTTCTCTTGTTAGTCTCCTAAAGGGATACATTCTGAAGTTATAGCCCTTTGAGTCTCAGCAACACACAAGTGTGCAGGCATATGAGTGATCCCTTATTAGACTCTCTGTTTTGGGTGGCCTCAGAAGTTTGTATTCTATCTCTCATGTCTGTTAGGCAAGGGCATCTTAAGATTAAGTTTACCTGATGTGGCACATTCTCTCAAGACTGAAGCTAGATTAGCACTTCCTGCATGTCATAGATTGAATTGTGTCCTTCCCAAAAATGTGTCTAGCAATTTGGCTGGGCCATGACTCCCAGTATTGTGTGATTGTCCTCCATTTTGTGATTTTTCTATGCTGTAAATCCCTGTCTCTGCCTGTGGTTAATAGATTGGATTGTGTTAAAGAAGACTGGGGTGAGACTGTAACACCGTTCCTAAGGTCTCCACTCTGCTCCAATGTAAAAGGAGTTTTCCTGGAGTGTGGCTTGCAGCACTTTTTATCATTTTATCATACAAGGCCAAGGTGCTCTCAGACCAAAAAAAGGCTGATGCAATATAAGACCCTTCCTCCAGAGCTGGCAGAGAGAGTGCATTCACTATCATGGAGCCAACAACCTGAATTCAGACTTCTAGCCTACTGGACTGTGTGAGAATAATTTTTTCTTTGCTAATGTGGTTATTTCTGTCAGAGAAGTACCAGATAACCAAGACACTTCACCTCTTTGAGTTTCGGTTTTAATTTAATTTTTAGCTCTGAACTGTCATTACTAATTTGCAGACTCATTGACACATTCATGTAACTGATTTTTTTAGTTATATTTAGTGGAAGAGTTTTTTAAAGTACATAGAATCCATACTGTTGAACAAGAATAATTTTTGTACATTTTAATTCTCAAAAACCCTCAATTATAATGATTTTATTTTTTTCATGACAGCTTTGTAAAATGGTTGTTTCTGTTGCTTCAAAATGCAAAGCATTAAAAAGGATCCAAACCTATAATTTTATTTCTGCAAGTATAAAAATACATTTTGTCAAAATAAAGACATGTTCCCCACAGAATCTAAATTCAATGATTGTTAGGTTTAATAAAAAGTATGTGTATGAGTATGATAAACTACATTCGTTTTTCAAAATGTTTCCATTCCCTCTAAATGAACTATATAAATCCACTCATTGCCAAATGATTTACCATACCACCTTCAACTGTCTAATGCTGGATTCTCTAGAAAAGCATAAACATAAAGCATATGTGTGTGCATCTGTGTGTGTGTATATATGTATACACACACACACACATAGAGAGAGAGACAGAGAGATTTATATCAAGGAAACAACTCGTGTGTTTGTAACGACTGAAACATCCCAAGTTCGTGGATCAGGATAGAGACTTCTGCTTCATGCAGCCACAGGGGTGGTGAACCCAACATCTTCTGGTCAAAGATCTGGGGTCTTGTTCACAATCTGTGAGAATCAAAGAATGTCAAGCTTGGCAGGCAAGACCACAAGGCTTCTCTTTGTTCATGTAGCTGAAGGGCCTGGCAAACCCAACTGGCAGGCCAGAGAGCAGGGCTCTTGCTCACAGACTGTAAAGACCAACAAGTCCTCAGATAAGCTTCTACCTATCCGACTCGACAGCACTTGGCTTGGCTGGCCCAGGTTCCAACAACCAGAGGTCAGATGAACAGGAGGGAACTGCAGGATTCAGAGTAGGCAAAACTCAGAACGTCTGCTTATATTCATATGCAGGCCACACACGCAAGAAAACTCCCTTTCAACTGGCTGGCTACTCACAGCGGATCCCATCATGGGAGTGATTATGTATAAACACTGAGAATTATGACCCAATCAAGTTGACACACAATCTTAATCATCATATTCTGCTTCTTGTCAATTTGGCACCCGTACACATCTCCCCAAACCATGCATAATCTCTGAATAAAGACAAATACAAGGTCATGCTTGTGCCTAACAGAAAACGAACACGCATACAAGCTAAAATGCACTACTACATTTACATCTTATATTTTAAGTCTTTAGAGAAGGTTTATAATCCAAGTCAGTTTGGTATACAAAACGCTACACACTCAGAACTATGCACTTCTAGCTGTTCTCTCCACTCTGTGACAGCATACTCATCCCTTCCTCCCTGTGGTTTACATAATTCATTGAATCAGCTCCTGCTCCCCTCTACTCCACCCTCTCATCCTGTCTCTGGACAAGATGTGCTCATAAAGTCTCATGTATATATTTAAGCCAAGAAGCACACTCTTTGCCAGTGTCACTCTATGTTTCATAGTCCAGTCCAATCTTTGAAGAGTTGACCTCAGTACTGGTTTCAGCTCTGGGCTAACTGAGAGTCTGGGGGCCATGTCCTCGGGGATGCTTCTGTTTGTCAGACCAAGTCTGTTCTTATAATACAGTTCTAGTTCTGCACCTCCATTTTTGTCTCATCGTATCAGGAACTCTACTTTGTGATCACTGTCAGGGCAGTCATTAGTGGTGGCCAGGCACCATCCAGTTCTTCTGGTCTCATGCTGATGGTAGTCTCTGGATGCTATGGCCCTTTCTGTATCATACTTTCCTCATGTCTTTGATATCCTTCATTCTCCTCTGTTCCAGGTGTATTGGGACAAATTGATGCTACTTAGATGACAGCTTGCTACCTCTTAAGACTCCAGATGTCACTCACCAAAGTGGGATGCAGAATATATTCTTTACAAAAAAATGAGTTAATGCCAATTGAGCTAGAAGTCCCCTGAAACTGTTTCTGAGACCCCTGCCCCTGCTACTTTGTCCTTCGAAATGTTGGTTTGTATTTGAGAAATCTCTTACCCTTTGGTATAGTCCAGCCATGTTCATCTCCCTTCTAATGCATGCTGTCACTCCTTTCACCCAACACAGCTCCTATCTGAAAGTTCCAAATCGTTTTTAAAGTTTTTGTGACATTTTACATTCCCATCAGCAGTGTAGAAGAGTTCCAGTCTCTTGAAAACCTCTCCAATGTTTATTATTTTGTGTTTTTTGGATTAATGATAACCTTGTTGGGGTGAGATGGTATCTCACTGTAGTTTTTGATTTGGGCATTCTAATGCTTAATGATTGTGAACATCTCATGTATCTCTTAGTTGCCAGGATGTCTTCTTTGTGAAGTGCTAATTCATCTTTTTTGCCCATTTTTTAATTGAGTGATTTGTCTTTTTCTTGTTGAGGTTTTGCACTATCCTGTAGATTAAAGACATTAGACACCTATTGGATATGTGGTTGCCAATTTTTCCCCCAGTCTTTAGAAAGTCTTTCTACTTTTTTGGTGAAGTCTTTGGATGAGCATAAGTGTTTGATTTTTAGGAGTTCTCAGTTGTCTGTTTTCTCTTCTGGTGTTCATGTATTGTTAGTAATATTTTTAGTCCATTTATAATGTGTATTATGGCTCTGCATTGTCCGTATTTTTTTCTGTCATGATTTTTATTGTTTTACATTTTATATTTAAGTCTCCATTTTGATTCAGTTTTTGTGCACATAGTGTCAAATGTGAATCTTGTTTCTTTTTTTCTTTCCCTTTCTTTGCAAATGGATATCCAGTTATGCCACCACCATTTGTTGAAGAGACTATCTTTTCCCTATTGTATAGGCTTTGGGCCTTTGTCAAATATCAGCTACTCATAGGTGGATGATGTTGCATCTTGATTCTCAATTTTGTTTCATTGGTCTGTGTATCTAGTTATCATGGATTGAATTGCATCCCCCGAAAAATATGTGTAGCCATGTGGCTGGGCCATGATTTCCAATATTTTGTGACTGTCCTCCATTTTGTGATTTTTCTGTGCTGTATGTTAAAGGATTAGGGTGGAACTGTAAATCCGTTCATAGTATTACCTCCCTGTTTCACTGTAAAGGGAGTTTCCCTGGAGTATGGCTTGCCTCACCCTTAATCCTTTCACCTACAAGAATGTGTCCTTCAGACCTGAGTTTCCTGGGCCAAGACTCTCCCTGTACAAAGACTGATGCAACACAAGGACTTTCCTCCAGAGCCAACAAGTGGGAAAGCCTTCTTCCTCTGGAGAGGATATCCTGAATTTGGACTTGTAGTCTACCAGACTGTGTAAGAATAAACGTTCCTTTGTTAAAGCCATCCACTCTGTGGTATTTCTGTTAGAGCAGCTCTAGCTGACTAAAACACTATTTTTCTACCAGTACCACGCTGTTTTGACTACTGTGGCAGTATAATAGGTTTTAAAGTCAGGCAATGTGAGACTTCCTACTATATTCATCTTCAGTAATGTTTCATTTATCCAGAGCTTCTTCTCTTTCCATATGAACTTGGTGATTTGCTTCTACATCTCATTAAAAATGTCATTGGCAACCCAGAAGATAGAGAGACCCACATCAGTGGGTGCCTACATCGACTTGGGACCAGAAGAACCGGATGGTGCCTGGCCACCACCAGTGATAGCCGCGATGGCGCTCACTAAGTTGAGTCTCACTGGCAACACAAGAAGAAAAAGGAGTGCACCCTGAGATCCCCACTAAAAGACCTCAATTGACGGTCCAGCGGTTTCAGGGTTCCCCTGGGAGCATGGCCCCTGGCCCTGATGCTGCCTTTGCCCATAAATCATAACGAAGATTCACTCTTCGGACACAAATGGATTGGACTTGGCAATGCAGAGTGACCATACACTGGATGCACTTTATGGTTCTATACATTTATAGGATATCATCCTGTTGACCTCTGGCTGGAGGAAGGAGAGTGGGTGGAGAGGAGGGGAAAGGAGATTGTTGGGAGAACGAGACATGTATGGAGCAGAGAGGAATAGTGTGCTGTCACAGGGCAAGGAGAGCAGTGGAAGCTGCATGTAGGTGGGCATGTAAATTTATACGAGAATGTACATTTTCACTCAGTCATATTGAATAAAAAGAAAAAAGGAAAAAATGTCACTGGGATTTATATTGGGATTTCATTGTATCTATAGCTTGCTTTGGGTGAAATAGACATTTTCACAATGTTAAGTCTTACTATCTATGAGCACAGTTGTTCTTTCCATTTGCATAGGTCTCTTGCAATACATTCTTGTAATTTTATTTGCATAGGTCTTTTATATCTCTGGTTAGATTTAGTCCTTATTATTTTATCTTCTTGAAGGTTACTGACTTGGTGATTTCTTATTTAATGGTCTCTTTGTTAGTCTGAAGGAATCCAACTGATTTATGCATGTTTATATCCTGATGCTTTTCTGAACTCTATTATTTCCAGTATCGTTTTTTGTGGCTTCATTAGGGTTTTCTGTGTATAAGATCATATCATCTGCAAATAGATATACTTTCATTTCTTCCTTACCAATTTGGATGCCCATTATTTCTTTATCTTCTCTGATTGTTCTGGCTAGAACCTCTAGCACAGCATTGAATAAGAGTGGTGACAATGGAAGTCCTTGCCTGGTTCCCACTGCCAAGGGCAATGCTTTTAGATTCTCTACATTTAGGATTATATTAGTTGTTGGTTTTCCCTAGATGCCCCATATTATGTTGAGGAATGTCATTTCTATCGCTATTTCCCTGAGAGTTTTTAACATAAATGAATGTCAGAGTTTGTCAAACATCTTTTCTGCATCAATTGATAAAATCAAGAGATTCTTGTCTTTTATTGATGATGACAACATTCATTTACTTCTGCTCTAATCTTTTTTATCTATTTTCTTCTGGTGCCTGAGGGGTTCTTCTGTTGCACTCGACTTGTTCAAGCTGCAGGGTTAATACTTTGGTTTGGGTCCTTTCTTCATTATAGATGTGTGCATTTTTGGAGTTAAATTGACCTCTGAGCACTGCTTTTGCTTTATCCCATAGGTTCTGATAGGATGCATTTTCATTGTCATTTGATTCCATAAATTTTATTGTGTCTTTGATTTCTTCTGTAATCCGTGTTTTTTTTTGGCAAACTGTTGTTCAGTGTCCTTAATTTCAAATTTCTACCTACGTTTCTCTGTTATTGATTTCAACATCCAATAAGACACTTTGCAATAATTCAGTGATTTGGGTTTTGCTGAGACTTGCTTTATGTCCTAACCACATGGTCTATTCTGTAAAATGTTCCTTGTTCATTGAAGAAGAAGGTGTACTCAGGTGTTGATGGGTTAAAAGTTCTGTATATTTCAATAAGTTCTAGCTGGTTAATCACTGAAAGTGGAGTGTTGAAGTCTCCACTTCACTTGGATACATCACTTGGAGTGATGTATCTCATTTTTCATTGTTGTCCGTGTTTGTTCGATGTGTTCAGATTCTCTGCTACTGGGTGCATAAATATTTAATATTGTTATGCTCTGCTTATGTATTGAACTTTTCGGCAATATATAGTGACCATCCTTGTCCACGATGGTGGGTCTTACATTAAAGTCTATTTTATCTGAGATTCATATTGCCACTCCTGCTCTTCTTTGTATGTTGCTCCCTTGGTGTATATTCTTCCATCCTTTAATTTTTAGTTTGTTCATATCTTTGAGTCTTATGCATGTTTCTTGTAAACAACATATAAACAGGCTGTTTCTTTTGATTCACAATGTCATTCACTGTCTCTCCATTGGAGAGTTCAGTTCATTTACCTTCAGTGTAATTATTAATAAGTATGTGTTTAGTACTGTCATTTCCATGCACTGATTTTTATGCTGTTGATGATTTCTATGTTTTTCTTAATATTCTGTAGGTCATTCTTCTTTACAGTTGACTTTTCAACCTTTTCATTGTTGGTTTTGTATTTCTTGAGACTTTTGTATTATACTACTTGTTTTGATATGTTGCATTGTTATTTGGGTTTGCGTCTACCACTGTGATACATATCTTTTAAATTACCTCTCCATCTGAAAGGGTTATAACTAATGTAATATATCCCTCTTTTTAGTGTGGTGACATCATAGGTTTTGTGTTATGATCACTGGTTCATTTATTTTATTAATGATTGAACTTACTGACTTCCCTAAGTGAGTATGATTAAGGATGCTGTGTCCTGCACTGCATCTTTAAGTATACACTAAATGTTTTTGTTTTTCTAAGCAAAGAGCTACTTATAGTATTTCTTGTAGTTTTGGTTTGGTTTTTACAAAGTGTCTAAGCTTCTATTTATCTGCAAATAATTTCACCATCATATTTGAGAAACACTTTTGCAGGATATATAATTGTTGGCTGGAAGTTTTTCTCCTTTAGGGCTTTGAATATGTCATCCCACTGCTTACTTGCCAACATTGTTTCTGCCAAGAAGTCAAACAAAAGCCTACAGGGTTTCTCTCTGAACGTTAACTTTTCTTTGAGCCTTACTGCCTTTAAGAGACTCTGTTTATGTTTCATTTTATTAAGCTTGAGTGCAATATATCTTGGTGTCTTTCTTTTGGATTGAGTCTTTGTGATTCGATACACATCTTGGATATCTATGCTCTCCTCTTTCATAATTTGAGGGAAGTTTTCTGTCAGCAACTCTACACTGATGCTCTCTGTATTTTCATCTATCCCTCTTCAGGAACTCCAATTATTTGTAGATTATTCTTCTTAATAG
Organism: Heterohyrax brucei; assembly: GCA_028571685.1. Classification (NCBI taxonomy): domain Eukaryota; kingdom Metazoa; phylum Chordata; class Mammalia; order Hyracoidea; family Procaviidae; genus Heterohyrax; species Heterohyrax brucei. The sequence goes on from CM053166.1 coordinate 61,009,575, forward strand.
AGTCCCACATGTTTCTTCATTTTTCTTATTTCTTTTCTCTGATTTTTCCTCATAAATGTTGGTGTCAGTTGCTCTGTCCTCAAAGTCACTAAGTCTGACTTCTGTCACCTCAGTTCTGCTCTTTTGCCTTTGGATTGAGTTATCCAATTCTGTAATTTTGTTATTGATCTGCTATATTTCACTTCATTGATATTCCATCAGTTCAAATAGCTCACTTAATTTTTCATTTTGTTTTGCCGCATTTTTGTTTAATCTCTAGGAGGGCTCTATATATAATTCTTTTGTACTTGACCTCTGATAGTTTCAGAAAGCCTTCTTCATCTGGGAAGTTCTTTGATTCTTTATTTTGGGACTTTTTGGAGCCACAATGTACTGCTTCAAGTGATTATCAACTGACTGTTGTCAGTGCACCATTTAGAAGCTGTTTGATTTCTCTGGTGTTACTTCAACAGGAGCTGAGCTGTGGTGTTAAGAAGGGAGTTGATCACCAGCCATCTTTATGTACTTTAGTGACTGGCACCAGATGCACTCTCTAGGCTGTCTTCTAGCTGGCGAAGATGGAGTCCTATTTATGGAGTAACTGGTTGTCCATCCACACCTATGATGTGGATTAGTGAAGGGTGGTAGAAATGCTGCCAAGCCTCTCAGCAGTTAGTTTTCCAGGTCATCTTATTCAAAAAGAGTACTTTACTGCTGAGTGAGGGGCTGTCCAACAGCTGCGAAAAACAGCCAGGCCCTCAGGCATGGCAGGCCTTGCCTTCCAGCTGACAATGAAAGTACTTCATAGGCTGTCTTCTGATGCTATGACATGTTTCAAGGTAGAGAGTGGTTAGGGCCTTCCTGCCAACCTGTGCAAGGCCCCACTCATAAATCTAGACACGAATTTGCAGATTTTAGCAAAAGATTCAGGAAGCTAAGTGAACCTCAAATTTGACAAACTCAAAGAAACTCATGCCCAGACGTATCACAATAAAAGTGTTGACAAATGAAGTCAATGACAAATATCTTCAAAGTATTTTAGGGAAAAAAAGATATGTTACCTATAGGAGAAGCATGATACACACAACTATGGACATCTCCTGGGAAATCATGGAAATCAGAAGTGCTAACAGAAAAGAACTTCTAACCTAAATTCGACTTTCAGGGAAATTAGTTTACAGGAATGAAAATGAAATTAAAGAAGCTCATTGAAAATCTAGAAAACTTTGGGTAGGTAAGTATAAATAGTAAAACTACAGAATACTTGTGAAAAAGGCTGGAGGCCATTTACCAGCTACACTAACTTTGGGCAAGTTACAAAAAAACCTCAATGTAAATTCCTGAAGAATACATAATAAATGTGAAAGGTCTTTGAAAAGACTGAAAAGGAAGAGTGGGTTCTTTTGAAAGTTTAGAACTGCAAGGGTCAAGTCTTTCTTCTTTTCCTGTATGCCAGGCTCTGGGCTTTGTTCACTTCCCATCTCACCCCATCTGGGCCCCAGCCTCAAAATATAGGCTGCGGCAGCCAAACTGCCATACTTGGGTAAGTGAACACAAAGTGGGAAAGGAGTAGTTTCTTTCATTTGCCATCACCTCTTCTGCCCTGTCTTTCTTTTAATCCTCAAAGCAAAGAATTGTAGGCAAAAATTAAAAGCCATATTTTTAGCTATGATATTATTTTATTCTTGGGTTTCTACCACTATACTACCTATATACATTTTTAAACAACAAAACATGATGCAAAAATTGCTTCGAATTCACTGAAGTGACAATTTAGATTATATTGTAGATAGTGTTAGCTCATTTGTTTTTTAAAAGGTAGTAGAATAGACAAAGAGGTTTATACACACATACTCTTGACCAAAAAAAGTTTGATGTTTGAGTACACTTAATTTTCCAAAAATCCTCTCATGAATCAAATTTTCCTGTGCATCACAGCATTTTTTTCATTGGCCAGTGCATCCTGGAAAACATTCCAAACATTCAAGTGTGTTCTGCATCTCAGTTCCCTGTCTGCTTATTCAAGATGAGAGTCCAAGGACAGAAATAACTCAGGAAAATAACAGGGCAAAAGTATTTATCAGCAGAAAGCTAAGAAAGCACATTCATGGATCAATTTCATTTAAGTCAGCAAAAACTGGATTTCTCTCCCCATTGTCATAGTCCACATATAGAGCACTGGAGAAAATATTAAACTTTTAAAGAGAAATCAAAATGTTAGTCATCGATGTTAGACACACTACGAATATTGAAATAGAAGTTATAGTTCTTTCAAGAGACTGTCTCAAAAAGCTGAATAATTAGTGTCATTTCCAGGGATTGACATTGCCATAAACACAATCAAAATATAAGATTTAGTAATCCTTAGAGATTATCTACCTCAGCGGCTTCCAAAGACCTCTTAAAGACCTCATATTTCGAAGAAATCTACTTTCAAGTTTTTCTTTATTATGCCCATCAATTGAAGATTACCAGGAACACTTTTAGACAACAAAGACATATCTATTATTTACCATAACAAGGAGAGCTGCACATTATGGAAAAACTGGAGATTCTTTGAAAGAGGGAAGGCATGGGGCAGGGTGGGTACTTCTTATAGGATCGAGGTTTGTAAAAGTTGCTTGGAATTCTCTAAAGTGACAATGTAGATTGCCTTTTGATAAGAAGATTTGAGGCAATAAGGGTCTATTGTGAATTAGCTACTGTCAGGAGGCTGGGGCAATTTGATGATTGGGTAAAATAATATTTTTTATCTAAGAAGTAGAAGGAATAAAGCAAGGCATCCACCAGGGACTCCTTGGAAACCCTATGGGGCAGTTATCTTCCATTCTGTAGGGTCACTATGAGTTGAAATTGAGTTAACAGCAGTGTTTTATTTTTAATGTCATTGGAGAAGAAGCGATAGTCACTTGTGTTAGCTACGAGGGTTATTGTGTAGTTGCATAGTATTCCTGTTTATATCTGTTCAAGCATGATCAGAGTGTGGTCTTACTGCTATATACTGTCTTGCTCCATCACAATTATGGCGACTCCTCATTTGATGTTGATATTCAATGAAATTTTTTATGTCCAGCAAAGGAGAACTGTGCCATAGTTGGAGGCAACTAGGCCAGCTACCAATTATTGGCTGTCAGGTCTGTTTTTTAAGGCAGCTTTATTGGGACAATAAACAGAAAACATTTAATGTGTACAATTTGAAAAACCTTGACGTATGTGCTCATAAAACTATCACCTGAATCAAAATAGTAGATATATTCATTACCATCAATATTTCCTCATACTCCTTTGTATCTTCACCTGTCGCCAAGCAACTACTGATTGTGTATCTGTCACTGTAGAAAAGTTCACATTTTCTATAGTTTATATATAACACGTACCCTTTTGTCTGACTTCTTTCACCATGCGTATTATGCAAGTCACCATGTTGCGTGTATTGACAGAAAATGCTTTTTTATTGTTGAGAAGTATTCTGTTGTATGAGCATATCTAAATTTATTTATCATGAGTCGGATCCAACTCGACGGCACTTGGCTGGCTTTTATCTATTCGTCTGTTGATGGACATTTTGTTTGTCTCCAGTTTCTGGTTCTTACACATAAAACTGCTATAAACATTCCTGGACATATGCTTTCATTCATTTTGCATAAATTACATAGAAGAGTGAAATGATTGGGTTATTTGGTAGGTATGTGCAGAACTTCTTATGAAACTGCTAGGCTGCTTTTTTCTTCCTCAAATTTTTGAGGTATCTTTGAATGAAGGGTTTCAGTGCTGGGGTGAGAAATAGTGTCTGAAGATTGCCCTTCCAGTTTAACCTTTTTGTTTATAGTGAAAGTGGGTGAGATCACAAAGCCTATATGAACATCAATGCATTGGTATGGGATCCAGCACTGACCATGGTCGCCTGTTTTTTGGTACTGAGGTCTTCCTGTGGCCCCAAGACTACTGTCCCTTCCGCTGTGGAAAAGAAAAAATGCAAAGATCAAATCAGGGTAACTGTGTTTATATTCCAGCTGGCTTTGTTGTATACTACATGTGTTATGTTTTATTTTATTTAAAACATCTCTTTCTTCATTATCTTTGTCATTAATCTAGGTCAAAGCACCATCATTTCATGTCCAAATTTTAGTAACATTATTTTTCCTTGGCTCTCTGCTTTCCTCATCCCATTTCTTTCTGTATCCTGATGATGGGTTAAGTTCCTGCCACTGGGTTCCTATTTTTTACTCTCTTGAACTTGTCCTTTCCTTATGAATAGCATCATAAACAATCTTGGTTCCTGGAACTCTAAGGCAGTTAAGAAGCAGTCATTCAGGTAATTAATATTAAATATGTGTATATAATTTTAGATCATAACTGAACAGAAAATTTTACCTTTTAAAAAATACTAACCTCCAAAAATGTGTCTCAATAGTAATTCAAGTCTGGAAACTATAAGTTGAAATATGGTTACCAGGTATACTGTTCAGTAACAAAGAGAAGCTTTTTTTTTTTCATTATGACTGAGTGAAAACGTACATTCCTGTATAAATTTACATGCCCACCTACATGCAGCTTCCACTGCTCTCCCTGCCCAGTGACAGCGCACTATTCCTTTCTGCTCCGTACATGTCTCATCCTCCCAACAGTCTCCTTTCCCCTCCTCTCCACCCACTCTCCTTCCTCCAGCCAGAGGTCAGCAGGATGACATCCTATAGATGTATAGAACCATAAAGTGCATCCAATATATGGTTATTCTGCATGACCAAGTCCAATCCATTCATGTCCGAAGAGTGGACCTAAGTCATGGTTTATGGGCAGGGCAGCATCAGGGCCAGGGGCCATGCTCCCAGGGGAACCCCGAAACCACTGGGCCATCAATTGAGGTCTTCTAGTGGAGCTCTCAGAGTGCACCACTTTTTATTCTTGTGTTGCCAGTGAGACTCAACTTAGTGAGCTCCATCGCGGCTATCACTGGTGGTGGCTGGGCACCGTCTGGTTCTTCTGGTCCCAAGTCAATGTAGGCACCCACTCATGTGGGTCTCTCTATCTTCTGGGTTGTCTTTACCACATGTCATTTTGGTCCTCGGTGAGCATCCATTCCTGCTGAGTTGGGACCATTTTCTGTGCCCTCAGATGGCAGCTTGGCAGCTTTTAAGACCCCAGACGCCACTCACCAATGTAGGGTGCAGAGAGCCCTCTTAGCAAAATGCTAGTTGTGCCAATTGGCCTCGATTTCGCCTAAGAGCATGGTTCCCTGCCCCCTGCCCCAGATACTCTGTCCTTGCAATATTGAGTTCAGATGGAAGGAGTGTTCAAGTTATGCTGAAGTCCACTTAATATTGTTCTTGTTTCTAATGTGTGCTATCACCAATTTCACCCAACCAGATTTCTAGCAACTATCTAATCTAAACCATCCCCCCTCGCCCTCCCTTCCTCCCCTCCTTTGCAGCTGTCAAAGCATCTTTTCTTCTATACATAAGTCTGGTTTTAAGATCTTATTGTAGGGGTCTCATACAATGTTTGTCCTTTACAAAGAGAAGTTTTATCAAAATCACCTCACTGTTTATTTCATAGGAGAGAAAAACAAAGAAGGAAAGGTAACAGCAGACAAGTCATGTAGGAGAGAGCTCTTCCTCCACTGTTTGACCTTTCTATCTAGTTTCTCTACCAGATGATTAACAAATAAATTTAAACTTGTGACACATTTACTTTTCCATTTATCAAACAACCATTCATATTCTTTGTAAGTGTTTGAAATCTAAAAAAGTATGGCTATATAATTTTAAAGATTCTCTTTGCTGGCTTTTGCTTTCTGTGCAGATAATAGTAGTTCATGTGCTCACCAATCCCTGATAATGTGATTCTGGGTTCACAGCAACAAATAGGAGTTTGGAAAATCTTTGATGATTACATTATTTACATAATTCTAGAGGCAGTCACACATCTAATAAAAAAAAAATATAAAATAAGGTTTTAAGGCATAGTAAAGTGTTCAAGGGAGCAAAAACAGCAGGAAATAGAGAAAAAATGTGGTACATGAAAAGAAAATAGGAAACACGCCAGAGAGCGAGAAAATGAGAAACAGAGATAAGACAGCAACCTGGGGGAAAGGTGAATATTCTCTTTTGGAGCCAGTCGAAATGTTCCATTAGTACAAACAATATAAATGGTAGTGTTTTTTAGTGGTGTCCTTTTTTCTTACAGGATTCAGTGCAGGATACTACATCCTACTTAATCGTCACTTTTTTAGTCTTTTCTGCGACTAAATTAAAAGTCAATTTTTATTTCTTATGAGCTTGAGTGTTTTAAGGTTTGGTAGTCGACTACTTTATAGAATGTTCGAGATTCTGGGTTTGTCTGGTGTTCTCCCAGTGATTGGACTGTGGTTGTGGATATAAGGAAATAATATCACAGACATGAAGTGTTCGTCTCATCACGTTTTATCAGTGAGTGTATGATATTGATCAGGACTAATAACTTGTCATGTTAACTGAGATTACTTTCTTAAGATAGTGTTGCTACAAAGTTAGTCTGTTTTAATTTCCAACCTCTACTTTTCAGAAGCAATCCAGTAAGGCCAGACCATTCTCAGTGGGGAGGAGGGGAAGAGTGAGATAGAAGAAAAATTAAGTTCTACTTGTTGCAGGGGGCAGCATTTAAGAATAATATTTTGAATTCTTCTCTAAGGAATATTTTTCCTTCTTCCCCATTTATTTATTTATTCAATCACTGATTTATATTACTATGATGTACTCTTCACTTTCATCAAGCAAAGTTGTGCCATCTGCATAATGAAGGTTGTTAATAAGTCTTCCTCCAATCCTGATGCCCCATTCTTCATATAGTTCACCTTCTTGGATTATTTTATTAGCACTCTGATTAAGTATGTAAAAAAGATACAACCATGACACACATCTTTTCTCACTTAAAATCATGCAACATCCTCTTGTTCCATTGGAACAACTGCCTCTTGCTCTATGTACTGGATCTGCATGAGCACAATCAGGTGTTTGGTAATACTCATTCTTCTCTGTGTTGTCCATAATTTATTCTGATCCACACAGTCAAAGGCCTTTGCACAGTCAATGTAACACAGGTAAACCTCTTTCTGGTATTTTCTACTTTGAGCAAGATTTTACCTGATATCAGCAGTGTCATCCTTTGTTCCATGTCTTCTTACAAAACTGGCTTGAATATCTGGCAGTTCCCTGTCGATGTAATGCTGCAGCCACTTTTAAATAATGTTCAGCAAAATTCACTAGCATGTGATACTAATGATCTTATTTGATAATTTCCACTTGATTAAAGTATCCTTCTTTGGAATAGGCATCAATATGAATCTCTTCCAGTTGGTTGGCGAGGGAGCTGTCTTCCAAAATTCTTGGCGTAGATGGATGAGCACTTCCAGCGCTGCATCACTGTCTTGAAACCTATCAATTGATATTCCATTAATTCCTGAAGGCTTATTTTTCACCATTGCCTTCAGTGCAGCTTCAACCTCTTTCTTCAGTACCATCAGTTCCTGATCATATGCTAACTCCTGAAAGTGGTGAATATCAACCAATTTGCTTGCTGAAAGTGAAGGGGACTTGAAGCACTTCTGATGAACATCAAAGACTAAAGCTTTCTATGTGACTTACACCTCAACATAAAGAAAACAAAAATCCTCACAGCTGGACCAATAAGCATCATGATAAACAGAACAAAGATTGAAGCTGTCAAGGATTTCATTTTATTTTCGCTCAACATAATGTCCTCCAACTGAAACCAGGTTATGAAATGTTTCCTAAAATCATCATTGTTCTTTATCATTGCATAGTGTTTCATTGAGTCTATATACCATAGTTTGTGTATCCATTCCTCTGCTGTTGGGCATCTGGGTTCATTCCATCCTTTTGCTGTTGTGGACTATGCTGCAATATACATTCATGTGCATGCATCAGTCGGTGTGAATGGCCTTGATTCTGTAGGATATATTCTGAGCAGTGGAAATTCTGGGTCAAATGGTACATATGTATTGAGCTTTTTAAGGAAGCACCAGATTGCTTTCAAAGAGGTTACACCATTTTGCAATCCCACCAAAAGTGAAAAAGTGTTCCAATTTCTCCACATCCTCTCCAGTATTTGTTGTTTTGTGTTTTTTGGATCATGACCAACCTTGTTGGGGTGAGATGGTATCTCACTGTAGTTTTGATTTGAATTTCTTTAATAGATGCTGATTGTGAGCATGTGTGTATGTGTTTTTTGGCTGCCTGGATCTCCTCTTTACCGAAGTGTTTGTCCATCTCTTTTGCCCATCTCTAATTGGATGATTTATCTTTTTCTTGTTGATATTTTTGTACTATCTTATAGATAACAAAGATCAGGCATCAGTTTGACATATAGTTGCCAAATATTTTCTCCCATTCTGTATGTGGCCTTTTAATTCTATTAATAAAGTCTTTGGATGAGTAAAAGTGTTTGATTCTTAGTAGTTCCCATTTATCTATTTTCTGTTGTCTATGGTTTGTTTCACAGATTTTGAAGTCTGTCTACATTGTGTATTATAACTTCCATTGTTGTTCCTACTTTTTCTTGGATGAACTTTACTATTTGCTGGCTTATCGTTTTAGATTTGATATTTAGGTCTTTTATCCAGTTTGAGTTGCTTTTTGTATTTGGTGTGAGGTAAGAGTGTGGTTTCAATTTATTGCAGATGGATATCTATTCTTGCCAGCACCATTTGTTAAAGAGATTTTTTTTACCTCAGTTTAATGTCTTATGGCCTTTATCGAATATCAACTGTTCATAGGAAGATGGTGTCATCTCTGGCGTCTCAATTCTGTTCCATTGATCTATCTGTCTGTTCTTGTACCAGTACCAGGCAGTTTTGACTACTGTGGCAGTGTAATGGGTTCTAAAGGCAGGTAGTGAGAGGCCTTCCAGTGTGTTCCTCTTATTATGTAGTGCTTTATTTATCCGGGCCTTCTTCCCTTTCCAGACAAAGTTGGTAATTTGTTTCTCCATCTCATTAAAAAATCTCACTGTAATTTGTGTTGGGATTGCACTATACAAGTAGATTGCTTTTGTCAAAATAGACATTTTCACACTGTTAAGTCTTCCTATCCATGAGCAGGGTAGGTTTCTCCATTTATATAAGTCTCTCTTAGTTTCTTGCAGTAAGGTCTTGTAGTTCTCTTTGTAAAGGTCTGTTATTTATCCAGTGAGGTTTAGTCATAGGTATTTTACCTTCTTGGGGGCTACAGTAAATTGTATTGGTTTGGTAATTTCTTCATTAGTAATCTCATTGTTGGTATAAAGGAATCCTACTGATTTGCTTATGTTTATCATGTATCCTGTAAATTTGCTGAACTCTTCTATCAGTGTGAGTAGTTTACTCGTGGATTCTTTAGGATTCTCTGCATGTGGAATCATATCATCTGCAAATAGGGAGATTTCTACTTCTTCTTTGCTTATGCAGATGCCCTTTATTTCTTGTTCTTATCCAATCACTCTGGCTAGAACCTCTAGTACAATGTTGAATGGGAGAGTTGAGAGTGGGTATCCTTGTCTAGTTCCTGTTCTCAAGGGAAAGTGTTTCAGTCTGTCTCCATTCAGGGTGGTGTAGGCAGTTGGCTTTGTATAAATGGCCCTTATTTCACTGAGGAATTTACCATCTATTCCTATTTTGCTGAGAGTTTTTAGCATGAGTGTGTGCTGGACTTTATCAAATGCCTTTTCTGCATCCACAGACAAAATCAATTGATTCTTGTCTTTTGTGTTATTTATGTGGTTGATCACATTATTTGTTTTTCTGATGTAGAACCAGCCTTGCACCCCTGATATGAACCCAATTTGGTCATGATGGATATTTTTTGACATGTTGTATTCTCTTGGCAAGAATTTTGTTGAAGATTTTTGCATTTGGATTAATAAGTAATATCGATCTGTAGTTCTCCGTCTTTGTTGGGTCTTTCCCTGGCTTTGGTACTAGGGTTATTCTGGCTTCATAGAATGAATTTGGGAGTATTTCATCCTTTTCTATACTGTGAAATAGTCTCAGTAGTATTGGCGATAATTCTTCTCTAAAAGCTTGGTAGAATTCTAGATGAAGCCATCTGGGCCATGGCTTTTTTTCGTTGGTAGTTTTTGGATGACATTTTCAATCTCCTCCGTTGTGATGGGTTTACTAAGTTGTTTTGCTTGGCCTTGTGATAATTTTGGTAGGTGATATGAGTCAAGGAATTTGTCAATTTCCTCTAGGCTTTCAAATTTGTTAGAGTGCAGTCTTTTATAGTATTCTCTCATTTTGTATTTGGGTTATTTGTTTCCTTTTCTGTTTTTTTTTAGTAAGTTTAGCCAATGATTTGTCAATTTTGTTGATCTTTTCAAAAAATCGGCTTTTGGTTTTTACAATTTTTTAAATTGTTCTTCTGTTCTCTAATTCATTTAGTTCTGCTCTAATCTTTATGATCTGTTTTCTGTGGGTGCCTGAGGAGTTCCTTTGTTTTTCTCTCTCTACTTGTTCAAGCCTAGGGTTAGTACATTGGTTTGGTTTCTTTCTTCCTTTGAGATGTATGCATTTATGGAGATAAACTGACCTCTGAGCACTGCTTCATGGTCACCATGAGTCAGATCCCACTCGACGGCACTTGGCTGGCTGAGCACTGCTTTGGCTGTATTCCATAAGTTCTGGTAGGATGTGTTTTCCTTCTCATTGGAATCCATAAATTTCCTTATTTCATCCTTGATTTCTTGTATAACTGATGGGCTTTTGAGCAAGATGTTGTTCAGTTTCCATGAGTTCTGCTTTCTATCTGTGGTTTTCCTTCTATTCATTTCAACTTTTCTGGCTTTGTGATCAGAGACGATGTTTTGCATTAATTCAATAGTATGGATTTTGTTGAGAATCACTTTATGTCCTAACACATAGTGTATTCTGGAGAATATTCCACGTACAATGCAGAAGAAATTGTAGTTGTCTGCTGATGGATAGAAAGTTCTGTATATTTTTATGAGGTCTAGTTGGGTAATTGTGGCAATAAGATCTTCTGTGTCTTTATTGACCTTTTTTCTAAACGATCTGTCCATTATTGAGAGTGGAGTGTTGACGTCTTCCACTATTATTGTGGAGTGATGTATCTCCTTTTTGAGGGCAGTCAGTGTTTCCTCAATGTATTTAGGTGCTCTAACATTAGATGCATAAATATTTAATGTTGTTAAGTCCTGCAGGTGTATTGAACATTTCAGTAATAGTGTCCCTACTTGTCCACGATGGTGAATTTTACATTAAAATCTATTTTATCTGAGATTAGAATTGCCACACCTGCTCTTCTTTGTTGATTGTTAGCTTGATATATATTCTTCCATTCTTCAATTTTCAGTTTGTTCCTATCTCAAAGTCTGAGGGGAGTTTCTTGTAGGCAACATATGGATGGGTCATGTCTTTTGATCCATGATGGCACTTGATGTCTCTTTATTGGAGCATTCAGTTGATTCACATTCAATGTAATTCTTGATAGGTATGTGTTCACTGCTGCCATTGTGATATATTTATTTTCTGTGTTGATGTTTTCTCTGTTGTTCTTATTAATCTGTTATACTACTTTCTTCTTTGTAAGTTGATTGTTCACCTTTCTCAGGGTTGTTTTGTGGTTGTTGAGACTCTTATATTACGTTTCTTGATTTGATATGTTGCCTCTTTATTGTGCTTTATGGCTGCCCCTATGATCCCCCTTAATAAACTATATATAAGCCCAATTTCGATTACTACCATTCTTATCAATTTCATCTCCATCTGGAAGGACTATAACCACTGTAGTACGTCTCTCTTTTTAATGTGATGGCATCATAGTTTTCATGACATTATCACTGAATTATTTCTTTCACTATTACAGCTTTGAGTTTGGAGCCTTCCCTACGTGAGTAGGATTCTAGGAGATGTGTCCTGTGTTTGCCTCTAAAATATAAAGTAAGTGGTTTTGCTCTTCTAAGCCACCTTTGTCAGCCAGGATGTGGGGCTTGCCACCCCTGAGGGCCCAGCTGGAGCCAGCCACCAAGCTGAGCAGCATTGCTGGGCTGGACAGCATCTCTCACATCACAGAAGCTATAGTCAACACAGCTGCACCTAGAGAGCACAGCAGTGGCTGGCAGTCAAGTCTAGCACTGCTCTTACTTCTTAGAGCTACACCATAACTTCTGGTGGTCTAACACTGGAGAAGGTGAACAGCTTTCTGATGACACAAACACAATAATCAATATCTAAACAGTTAAAGATGCAGAAAACGCTGCTAAAAAAATAGAAACCAAAAAAGTCTGAGGAGGTGGAGCCCAGATGGCAGACTAGACACATGTCTCCTCAATTCCCTCTGAAAACTAAGGCTTGGAATGATAATTCGATGGAACACTCTGGGAAGCCAGGGAGCCCTAGGATACATCATAGTGTTGTCAGATTGGAAAACATGCTACTAAACAAGAAACTACCTCTCTCTGATGAGGCAGAGTGCTCTGATCCCCACTCCTGATGACTCATCACTTGGGTGGGCTGCATGTACAGACACTTTTTTCTTTTTCTTCTTTTTTTCCATCCTTATCTGGGAGGTGGGGAATGGAATAAAGTAGCAAATACCCTGGACTGCAGTGCTAAACTAAACAGTGTATAGCACACCAGAGAAAGTGCACGGGATAGCCAAATTTTGAGAGCCCAGCTCTTGAATGAGGGCACCACTGCCCCCCCAATCTTTTCCGAGATCTGCCATAGAGTCTGCTGTTTTGCAGCAGGAAGGGCCACTCAGCCAGGATGCCATCTTGGTTGTCTGGAAGCAGCATCACCCAGCCAGAGGCCTAAGCAGGGGATAATTCCAAAGCCAAGAAGTAGTGCCAGTCTGGAAATTGCTTTTCCAGCAGAAATGCTGTATAGCGTCTGGGGTCTTAAAAGCTAGCAAGCTGCCATCTGAGGTACCCCAAATGGCCCCAACTCATCCAGAACAGATGATCACAAAGAACAACAAAGACACGAGGGAAAAAGAGCCAAGGAGACAGAAGTACCCATATGAATGGATGACTGTATCAACATGTGACCAGAAGAACCACATGGTCCCCAGCCACCACCAAGGACACAGCCATGATGCAATCCCAATTCAAACTGCACACAATGTCAAGTCCCAGTGGCAACATGAGAAAAAGAGGAGTGCAGCTCAAGAACTACTAAAAGACGGCAGTTAATAATCTGGTAGCCTGGGGTGCCCCTGGGAGTATGACCTCTAGACTTGCTGCCACCCCTGACCAGAAAACATTGCTGAAGTCAACCTTTGGACTGGAATGGACTGGACTTGGTGACAAAATTTCACCATATGGTGTGTGTACTTTATGGTTCTATGCATCTATAGGATGCTGTCATTCTGGCCTCTTCCTAGGAGAGGAGAAGGCGAAGAGGAGGGGACAACAGAGTGTCAAAAAGGATATAACATATAGAACAAAAAGGAAGAGTGTGCTGTCACCAGGTGTTTTAGTCAGCTAGTGCTGCTCTAACAGAAGTACCATAGAGTAGATGGCTTTAACAAAGGAAGGTTTATTCTTACACAAAGTCCAGTAGGCTACAAGTCCATAGTCAGGGTGTCTGCTCCAGGGGAAGGCATTCCCCCTTGTCGGCTCTGGCGGACAGTCCGGCATTGCATCAGTCTTTGTCCAGGGAGCATCTTGGCATAGGAACCTCAGGTCTGAAGGACACTTTCTTCTCCCAGTGCTGCTTTCTTGATGGTACGAGGTACCCGATTCTCAACCTGCTTCCCTTTCCTTTTACCTCTTGCAGGATGAAAGGATTAAGGGTGAGGCAAGCCATACTCCAGGGAAACTCCCTTTACAGAGGAGCAGAGAGGTGATCCTATGAAGGGGTTTACAGTCCAACCATAATCCTTTAACATACAGCATAGGAAAATCACAAAATGGAGGACAGTCACAAGATACTGGGAATCATGGCCCAATCACATGGCTACGCCTGTTTTTAAGGGGACACAGTTCAATCCATGACACCAGGCAAGGACAGCAGAAAGAGCTGCAGATAAGCAGGCATGCAAACTTAATTTAGATTGTATATTTTCACTTAATCACAATAAAAAATAAAAAAGCAAAACAAAACCATAAATAAATAAATAATTCGCCATGAACAAGTAGGGATGCAGGTTGGTTCAATGTCAGAAAAATAATCAATGCAATCAGCCACATAAATAAAACAAAAGAACCACTTGATTTTTATCAATTGATGTGTAAAAGACTTTTGACAAAGTCCAATATCTATTCATGCTTAACAACTGAGGAAATCAGGAACAGAAGTGAAATTCCTTTCTTTCAAATTATGATTAAATGAAAATGTACATTCCCATATGAATTGCATGCCCACCTATATGCAGCTCCCACTGCTCTCCCTGCCCGGTGACAGCACACTCTTCCTCTCTACTCCACAAATGTCTTATCCTCCCAACAATCTCTTATCCCCTCCTCTCCACTCACTCCCTTTCCTCCAGCAAGAGGTCAAAGCAGGACAACCTTCTACAGATGCATAGAACCATAAAATGGTTACTCTGTGTCACCAAATCCAATCCATTCCTGTCCAAGAGTTGATCTACATTACGATTTATGGACAGGGGCAGCATCAGGGCCAGGGACCATGCTCCCAGGGGAACTCCAAGGCCCATAGACCATCAATTGAGGTCTTTTAATGGAGCTCTCAGAGTGCACCCCTTTTTATTCTTGTGTTGCCAGTGAGACTCAACTTTGTGAGCTCCATCACTGTTATCATTGGTGGTGGCCAGGCACCATCTGGTTCTTCTGGTCAGAAGTCAATGCAGTCACCCACTCACGTGGGTCTCTGTCTTCTGGGTTGTTCTTCCCCCATGTCGTTTTGGTCATTGGTTATCACCCATTCCTGCTGAGTTGGGACCATTTGCTGTACCCTCAAGTGGCAGCTTGGCAGCTTTTAAGACCCAAGACACCACTCACAATGTGGGGTGCAGAGGGCTCTCTTAGCAAAATGCTAGTTGTGCCAACCGGTCTTGGTTTCTCCTAAGAGCATAGCCTCCGGCCCCCCCACCCCAGCTACTCTGTCCTTGTAATATTTTATTAAGATGGGAGGAACAATCATGTTATGTTGAAGCCCACTTAATATTGATCTTCTTTCTACTGTTGCAGTTCCGTATTTCACCCAATCAAGTTACTATTAACTATCTAATCTAAACTCTGCCCCCACCCTCCCTCCCTCCGCAGCCTTGCAGCCATCAAAGAGTCTTTTCTTCTACACGAGTTTGTGTTTAAGTTCTTATCGTAGGGGTCTCATACAATATTTGTCTTTTTGTCACTGACTACTTTCACTCAATGTAATGCCCTCCAATTGAAACCAGGTTATGTTTCCTAAAATCATCGTTGTTCTTTGTCATTGCATAGTGTTCCATTGAGTATATATACCATAGTTTACCTATCCATTTGTCTGTTGTTGGGCATTTGGGTTGATGCCATTGTTTGGGTATTGTAAAATGTGATGCAATAAACATTCGTGTGCATGTAGAAGGGAAACTATTCAACATAATAAGTGGTATCTATGCAAAGTCAGTGGCTAACACCATCCTAAATGAAGAGGCACTGAAAGTGTTCCCTTTGAGAATGGGAACCAGGCAGGGATATCCATTATCACCACTTTTATTCAACATTGTGCTGGAAGTCCTAGCCAGAACAATCAGGAAAGATAAAGAAATAAACGGCATCCACATTGGCAAGGCAAAGGTAAAAATATCTCTATTTGCAGATGATATGATCTCATACCCAGAAAATTCTAAAGAATCCACAACAAAACTACTGGAACTAATAAGAAGAGTTCATTAAAGTACCAGGACAAAAAATAAACATAATAAATCAGTTGGGCTTCTTTATACTAACAAAAAAGATCATCAGAGAGGAAATCACGAAATCAATGCCATTCATAATTGCCACCAGGAAGATAAAATGTTTAGAAATAAAACTAACCAGAGATGTAAAAGACCTATACAAAGATAATTACAAGACTCTACTCCGAGAAACCAAAAGAGACCTATGTAAATGGAGAAACCTACTCTGCTCATGGATAGGAAGACTTAACATTACAAAAATGTCTATTTTACCCAAGCCAAGCCAGCCAAAGCAATCTATAAATACAATGCAATCCCAACTGAAACTGCAATGGCATTTTTTATTGAGGTGGACAAACAAATCACAAACTCAATCTGGAAAAGGAAGAAACCCCAGAGAAAGAAAGCATTATTGAAAAAGAACAAGGTGGGAGGCTGCATACTACCTAACTTTAGAACATATTACACTGCCATGGTAGTAAAAGCAGCCTGGTCCTGGAAAAAAATTAGATACATACATCAATAGAACAGGGTAGAGAACTCAAATGTGACTCTTTCCACCTATGAACAGCTGATATTTGACAAAGGCTGAAAGTCCGTGAACTGGGGGGAAAAACAGCCTTTTCAGCAAATGGTGTTGCCAAAACTGGATATTCATCTGCAAAACAATGAAACAAGACCCATATCTCACACCAGCCACAGAAATTAAATCAAAATGGATCATAGATGTAAATATAAATATAAAATCTAAAACAATAAGATAGGGACAATGTTGGGAGCCCTAATGCACAACATAAACAAACTACAAAATACTGCAATCACTACACAAACAGAAGAAGACAAAATAGATGAATGGGAACTCCTAAAAATTAAGCACATATGATGATCCCCAAACTTCATCAACAGAGTAAAAAGACCACCTACACATTGGGAAAAAACATTTGCAACCAAGAATATGATCAGCATCTAATCTCCATAATCTACAGTATACTTCAAAACTTCAAGAAGACAAAAATAAATAACCCAAACAAAAAATGAGCAAAGGGTATGAACAGACATTTCACTAAAGAAGACATCCAAGCAGGTAAATGACGGTGGGAATTAAAAATGGTACAACCAATCTGGAAAATGGTTTGATGATTTCTTAAAAAGCTAGAGATAGAAATACCATATGATCCAGCAATTCAACTTCTTGAAGTATTTCCCAGAGGAAAAAGGGCTTGTCACATGAACAGATACATGAACACCAATGCTCACTGCAGCACTCTCCACAACAACAAAAAGATGGAATCAACCTAGGTGCCCATTAACAGAAGAATGGATAAACAAACTATGGTATATTCACAAATTAAATACTATGCAATTATAAGGAACAATGACCACCTTTGGAAACACTTGATAACATAGAGTCAACTGGAAGAAATTATTCTAAGTGAAGGACAAATACTGTATGAGATCATTTTAATGAGGCCTCAAAAATGGACAAAGCACAGAAAGAAAAATCTTTGTTGGTTATGGGGGGTGGAGAGGGAAACAGGTATTCATAGATTAGAAATTAGATATGAACTAGGTTAAGTGAAGGAAATGTTTCCTAAATACAACCTAAAACTTCGTAGGTCAGAGTCAAGGGGGAGGGATCTGAAGGCCATGCTTTAAGGAGACATCTAGATCATTAGCATAGCTAAGATTTTTTAAAAAACATTTTGTTTATTTAATGTGATTGGGTGAAAGCTGTACAATCCAGTTTAAATTTGCATGCCTGCCTAAGTGTAGCTCCTACTGCTCTCCTTGCCCGATGATAACACACTCCTCCTTTCTGTTCTATACATGCTATATCCTCTTAATAATCTCCTGTCCCCTCTTCTCCACCCTCTCCACTCCCCTCTAGTAAGAGGCCAGTAGGACGACATCCTATAGATGCATAGAACCATAAAGTGCACACACAATATGGTCACTGTGTTGCTAGATTTTCTAATGTGTGCTGTCATTGATTTCACCCAACCAAATTTCCGTCAACCATCTAATCTACAGACAACCCTCTCCCTCCTTCCCTCTGCTTCCTGGTAGCCATCAAAGAGTCTTTTCTTCTGTATACGAGTCCATTTTTAAGTTCTTATGGTAGAGGTCTCATACAATATTGGTCCTTGTGCTGCTGACTAATTTCACTCAACATAATGTCTTCCAGTTGGAAACAAGTTATGAGATGCTTCCTAAAGTCATCATTGTTCTGTATCATTGCATAGTGTTCCACTGAATATATATACCACAATTTATCCATTCATTCGTTGTTGGGCATCTGAGTTGATTCTATCATTTGGTTATTGTGGACAGTGCTGCAATAAACATTTGTGTTCATGTATCTGTTCATGTGATTGCCCTTGCTTCTGTAGGATGTGTTCCAAGGAGTGGGATTACTGGGTCAAGTGGTGTATCTATTTCCAGCTTTTTAAGGAAGAGCCAGATTGCTTTCCAAAGAGGTTGTACCACTTTGCAATCACGCCTTCAGTGTAAGAAAGTCCCAATTTCTCCACAGCGTCTCCAGCATTTGTTGTTTTGTGTTTTTTGGATCGTGGCCAACTTTGCTGGGGTGAGATGATATCTCATCATAGTTTTGATCTGAATTCTTTTGATAGCTAATGATCACGAGCAATTCCGCATGTGTCATTTGGCTGCCTTGATATCCTCTTTAGAGAAGTTACTGTTCATCTCCTTCGCCCATCATTTAATTGGATTATTTATCCTATTCTTGATATTTTGTAGTACCTGAAAGATTATAGAGATCAAACGTTGGTCTGTCATATAGTTGACAAATGTTTTTTCTCATTCTGTAGGTGCTCTTTTAATTCTTTCAATAAAGTCTTTGGATGAGCAAAAGTGTTTGATTCTTAGTAGTTCCCACTTACCTATTTTCTCTTCTGTTGATCGTGCTTTGTCAGATTTTGATGTCTGTCTACATTGTGTATTAAAACTACCAATGTTGATCCTATTTTTCTTGGATGAACTTACCATTTCAGATTTTATATTTAGGCCTTTTATCCAATTTGAGTTCATTTTTGTATAAAGAGTGAGATAATAGTCTTGCTTCAATTTTTGGCAGATGGCTATCCAATTGTGCCAGTGCCATTTGTTAAATAGAGTGTTTTTACCCCAATTTACAATCTTGGAGTGTTTGTTGAATATCAACTGTTCATAGGAGGATGGTGACATCTCTGGGTCTCAACTCTGTTCCATTGCTCTATTTGTCTCTTTTTGAACCAGTATCAGGCTGTTTTCACTTCTGTGGCAGTGTAATAGGTTCTAAAGTTGGGTAGTGAGAGTCCTCTCAGGGTGTTCTTCTACAGTAGTGGTTTACTTATCTGGGGTTTCTTCCCTTTCCAAACAAAGTTGGTATTTTTTTTCTCCATCTCATTAAAAAATGTCACTGGAATTTGTATTAGGGTTGCATTATATAGGTAGATTGCTTTGGGTAAAATAGACATTTTCACAATGTTAAGTCTTCCTATCCATAAGCAGGGTAGGTTTCTCCGTTTACACAAGTCTCTCTTGTAAAGTCTTGTAGTTCTCTTTGTAAAGGTCTCTTATTTCTCTAGTTAGATTTATTCCTAGGTATTTTATTTTCTTGGGGGCTATAGTAAATGGTATTGAATTGGTGATTTCTTCTTTCATTATCTCTTTGTTGGTATAAAGAAATCCTCCTGATTTACTTATGATTATCTTGTATCCTGAGACTTTGCCGAACTCTTCTATCAATTTGAGTAGTTTCCTTATGGATTCCTTGGGATTCTCTGCATATGGAATCATATCACCTGCAAATAGGGAGATTTTTACTTTTATGCCGATGCAGATGCCCTTTATTTCTTTGTCTTGTCTAATTGCTCTGGCTAGAACTTCTAGTATGTTAAAAGGAGAGGTGAGAGTGGGCATCCTTGTCTAGTTCCCATTCTCTCTCCGTTTGGAATGATGTAGGCAGTTGGCTTTGTGTAAATGACCCTTATTGCTTTGAGGAATTTGTCGGCTATTCCTATTTTGCTGACAGTTCTTAGGATGAATGGGTGTTGGACTTTATCAATTGCCTTTTCTGCATCAATTGACAGAATCAGGTGATTCTTATTATACTTGTATTATATATATCGATATCCATAGAAGAGATGCCAGAGGACATTGAGACCAATTATATATATACTTGTATATATATTTGTACTTTCATCCCTGGTATGAATCTAACTTGATCATGATAAATTATTTTTTTGATATGTTGTTAAATTGTGTTGGCAAGTATTTTGTTGAAGCGTTTTGCTTCTAGGTTCATGACTGATATTGGTCTGTAGTTCTCCTTTTCTGTGAGATCTTTCCCTGCTTTGGTATCAGGGGTATGCTGACTTCGCACAATGAATTTGGGAGTACTCCATCCCTTTCTATGCTGTAAAATAGTCTCAGTAGTATTGGAGTTAACACTTCTCTAAAAGCTTGGTAAAATTCTGCCATGAAGCTATCTAGGCCAGGGCTATTTTCCATTGGTAGGTTTTGGATGACTTTTTCAATCTCTGCCTTTGTGATGGGTTTATTAAGTTGTTCTACTTCATCTTATGATAATTTTGGTAGGCGATATGAATCTGGGAATTCATCCATTTCCTCTAGGTTTTCAAATGTGTTAGAGCACAGTTTTTTATAGTATTCTTTTATGATATTTTGGATTTCTGCTGTGACATCTCCCACCTCATTTCTTATTTGCGTTATTTGTTTCCTTTCCTGTTTTACTTTAGTAAGTTTAGCCAATAGTTTGTCAGTTTTGTTGATCTTTTCAACAAACCAGCTTTTGATCTTATCAGTTCTTTCAATTGTTCTTCTATTCTCTAATTTGTTTCGTTCTGCACTAATCTTTATGATCTGTTTTCTTCTGGTGGCTGAGGGGTTCCTCTGTTGCTCTTTTTCTACTTGTTCAAGCTGTAAGTTTAATTCTTTGATTTTCATTTTTTCTTCCTTCCAGACATGTGCATTTATAGAGATAAACTGACCCCTGAACACTGCTTTGGCTGTATCCTGTAGGTTCTGGTAGGAAGTGTTCTCATTCTCATTTGAATCCATAAATTTCTTTATTTCATCCTTGATTTCTTCTATATCCCATGGCTTCTTGAACAAGATGTTCGGTTTCCATGAGCTCCACTTTCTATCTATGTTTATTCTGCTATTGATTTTGACTTTTACGTCTTTATGATCTGAGAAGATGCTTTGCAATAATTCAGTGGTTTGGATTTTGTTGAGATCTGCTTTATGTCCTAACACATGGTCTATTCTGGAAAATGTTCCATGTGTACTGAAGAAGTTGTAGTTATCTGCTGATGGATAGAAAGTTCTGTATATGTCAAGGAGGTCTACTTGGTTAATTGTGGCAATGAGATCTGCGTCTTTCTTGAGCTTTTTTCTATATGTCCGATACTCAAAGTGGAGTGTTGAAGTCTCCTACTATTATTGTTGAGTGCTCTATCTCATTTTTGAATGTAGTCAGCATGTCTTTGACGTATATAGATGCTCTAGTATTGGGTGCATAAATATTTAATATTGTTAAGTTCTGCTTGTGTGTTGAACCTTTCAGCAATAGTGTCCATCCTTCTGCATGATGGTGGATTTTACATTAAAGTCTATTTTATCTGAGATTAGTATTGCTACTCCTGCTCTTCTTTGTATATTGTTAGCTTGGTGTATATTTTTCCATCCTTAATCTTCAGTTTGTTCATAGTTTTAAGTCTAAGTTGAGTTTGTTGTAAGCAACATATAGACGTGTCATGTGTTTTGATCCAAAATGTCATCTGTTTTCTTTTACTGAAGAATTCATTCCATTTATATTCAATGTAATTATTGATAGGTATGTGTTTAGTGCTGTCATTTTGATGTCTTTATTTTTGTGTTGATATTTTCTGTGTTGCTCTTAATATTCTTTTCTGGGGCGTTCTTTATAGGTTGATGTTTCCTCCTTTCCAATGTTGGTTTTGTGTTTGTTGACGTAATGTAATACTCCTGTATTACATTTCTTGATTTGATATGCTGCATCTTTATTGTGCTTTACAGCTACCTGTATGATCCCTCTTAATAATCTATGTTTAAACCCAATTTTAACTTCTACATATCTTTTTAACTTCCTCTCCATCTGGAAGGACTGTGACTTCTGTAGTCCATCCCTCTTTTTAGTGTGATGATATCATAGTGTGAGATCCAACTCGACAGCACTTGGCTATCATAGTTTTCATGATATGATCCCTGGATCACTTCTCTTAATATTATAGCTTTGGTTGAGTTTTGTGTCTTCCCTACCTGAGTAAGTTTCCCAATGATGTGTCCTTTATTGCCTCCTACAATATAGAGTTAATGGTTTGGTTCTTCTAAGCCAAGAGCTTCTTTCAACATTCCTTGTAGCTTGATTTGGTTTTTACAAAGTCTCTGAGTTTCTGTTTATCTGCGAATGTCTTATTTCATTCTCATGTTTGAAAGACAGTTTTGCCGCATATATAGTTCTTGGTTGAAAGTTTTTCTCCTTCAAGGCTTTGAATGTGCCATCCCACTGCCTCCATGCCAGCACCGTTTCTGCTGAGAAGTCAGACAAAAGCCTACAGGATTTCCCTCTGTATGTGAGCTTTGCTTTGAGTCTCGCTGCCTTTAAGAGTTTCTGCTTATGTTTCATTTTGTTAAGCTTGATTATAATATGTCTTAGTGTCTTTCTTTTATGGTCTACATTGTGTGGCATTCAATATGCATCTTGGGTATCTATGTTTTCATAATTTCAGGGAATTTTTCTGTCAGCAACTCAGTGACAATACTCTCTGGGTTTTCAGGTGTCCCTTCCTGTTCAGGAACTCCAAATAGTCATAGATTGTTTTTCTTGATAGAGTCCCACATGTGTCTTAATGCTTCTTCATTTTTCTTGTTTCTTTTCTCTGATTTCTTCTCATAAATGCTGGTGTCAGTAGCTCTATCTTCCATGTCAGAAAGTCTATTTTCCAGTTGTTCAATTCTGTTTTCTTGGCTTTGAATTGAATTGTCTAATTCTTTAATTTTGTTATTGATCTGTCAGATTTCAGAATGCTGGTGTTTCTTCATTTGAACAGCTTGCTTAACTTTTCATTTTGCTCTGCTGCATTTTGTATTATGTCTAGGAGGCCTCTGTACATAATCCTTTTGTACTAGACCTCTGAAAGTTTCAGAAAGGCTTCTTCATCTGGGAAGTTCTTTGGTTCTTTCTTTTGGGAGCCTTCTGGAGCCATGGGTGATTTTTTTCTTTGTCTGGCCAAAGTTTATTGCTTTTGGGGCATCTAGAAGTTGTTTAGTTTCTCTGGTGTTGCCTTGACAGAAGCTGAAGCACAGTCTGAGAAGGAAGGTGATTACTAGTCACCTCTACATACTCCTATAGCTAGGCCCAGTGGAATCTCTGGGATAGCAGGCTCCACCTCCTGGTTGACAAAGATGTGGCCCTACTTATGGGGTCACTGGGGGGCCATCAACTGACCTATGATGTGGGTCAGTAAAGGCTAGAAGAGATGCCACCAGTATACACTGCAGTTATTTCTCTAGGTAGTCTTATTTTGAAAGGTGAAAGCTATCTGACAGCTTCCCAAATCATTCAGGCTGTCAGATGTGCAAGACCCTCTTTCCAGCTGTCAATGAAGGCACCTCTATATCCATCCATAAATGCTTTGATCTAATTCAAAGTATGGACAGGCTACTGCCCTGCTGTCATCCACTGCCTGGCTGCTCTTATAAGGCTACACTGTGCTAAACACATCTTTTCAGCTGGAAAGCAATTCTTGGGCTGGCACTGTCTCCAAGCCTGGGAATTAGCCCATGCTGAGGCCTCTGTTTTGGTAACTCCACCTCCCAGTTGAACAAGATGGTGTCCCGCACAAGCTCTCCCACTCACTGTGAATTCACCAAATCAATAGTGGTGGTTTGGAAAGAAAGGTTGGAGGTGCCAAGGTGCTCAAAGTTCAGAGCCAGGCTCTCAATATGTCACTATTCTGCCTCCTGATCCCACCAGTAGTGTGGCTGAATTTACTGCCAGTTAAGCCCAAACCCCGCCTGCCAGCTAAGACAGAAAAAAAGTTAAAAATGCCACTTGCCTTCAGTCAGTGAGAGCTGGCCTTTCAACAAGGGCGAGGGTCAGTGAAAGAGAAGTTTCTCATTTAGTGGCACATAGTCCAAATTGAGAGCCTTATGCAGTGTCCTAGAGCTCACTGTGTGTCCAGAAGGCTCTGTTCAATTGTCAATCCAGGCCTTAGTTTTCAGGGGAATTAAGGAGATGTATCTCTAGTCTGCCACTTGACTCTCCTAAGATTTCTTAGGATCCCAGTTGTATGAGTGGCATCTGGGGTCTTAAATGCTAGCAGGCTGCCATCTAAGAAGGATAAATTTATCCCAATCCAACTAAAACAGAGAAGAATGAAGGACATCAAAGACAGGAGGAAAATGTGAACCCAGGAGGCAGAGGAGGCTGAATGATCCAGAGACTACACCAGCATGAGACCAGAATAACTAGTGCTTGGACACCCCCAATGTCTGCCTTGATAGGCAATACAATGTAGACACTCTGATGTAGTGGGATAAAAATGTGGGTACAGATCTAGAATTCTGTTAAAAGACCAGACCTCATGGTCTGACATCCTGGAAGCTCACTCAAGAGTATTGCCCCTGGTCTCACTCTTAGCCCAGAGTTGAAACGCACACTGAAGACAATTCTTCAGAGAATAATTGGATTGTACTGTAAGACACGAGGCTGTTGGAGCAGCTCCTCTGTAGTAATGAGAGAGGAGGGTGGGGAGGAGGGAACAGGAGTTGGTTGAATAAATATGGGAAGTACAGAGTGGAAAGGAGGTTTGTACTGTCAAATGGTTGGGATAGCAGATGGAGTTGCATAGCGATCTCTGTTATGACAAATTGACTTTGTAAACTTTCATTTGATCACAACAAATATTATAATAATAATTTTTTAAAAGCCCTTTTTATAATGATATTCTACACTTGCAATTATGAGGTCATGTGTTCCTTTCAAAAACAAACAAATATGATTCTCTTCTAACAGCCTCTAAACATACCCCCAACTAACAGTGATTGAAGACTTTCAAGTTAATGTGTCTTTCCTGTGAAGCACTTTATAATTCAATGTAAAGTAATTCATAGAGCTACCTTATTTTGATTACTATCACTATGCAAGAACTTACTCTAGAACTTAGTGGTATAAAACAACCATTTGTTGTTCTTACAAATTGTGTGGATCAGCAATTTCCACAGAGCATAGCAGAATGACTTGTCTGTGTGTGCTTTACCACATCTGGCACCTCCTCTGGAAAACTGAAGGGCTGGGAATTAAACCAACTAAAGATTCCTTTACTCCTGTATCTAGAAGTTGATGCTCACTGTTAGCTGCCTCAGTTGCTCTCCACATAGCCCTTTCTGTGTGATCTGTCTACACAGACTAGTTCGGACTTCTTCACAGGATAGCAACTGCTTACAAAACCAAGTATTGCAAGCAAGAGAGAAAGTCAGGAAGAAAAAATATCACCTTTTGTGACATAACGTTAGAAGTCACGTAACATCACTTCAACTGCATTTTATCGCTAAGACAATCATGGAGTCCTGCCCAGGTTCATAGTGGTTGCTGTTGAGTTGACTATGACACATGGTTACCCACCCTCATGTATGTCAGAGTGGAACTGTGTTTGATGGCTAATTTTTGGAAGCAGATTGCCAGGACGTTTTTCTGTGGTACCTCTGGGTGAACACTTCTGGATAGCAGGTGAGCATTAACTGTTTGCACCACCCAGAGACTCTAGCAGGGTTCAAGGGGAAGGGAAATAGACTCCACCTCAGATGAGGGCTGACAAGATTCTAGAAGATTCTGTGGGACCAGAAATACAGTTGTGAACACATTGGAATATCAGCCACACACGTTATGACAGATTTTGTAAGGGCTTGACTTTCAAAAAGGAGGCCTAGTAGAATGTTGGTTTTAACATTCAGCTGCTAACCAACAAGTCAACAGTTCAAACCCATCAGCTGCTCTATGAGAGAAAGGCGTGGCGGTCTGCTTCTACGAAGATCAAATCCTTCAAAACCTTATAAGGCAGTTTTAATCTATCATATAAGGTCACTATGAGTAGTCATAAACTCGATTGAAATGGATAATTTTTTTCTTTAGTTTTTTAACTTCAAGTGGGGGACAGAATTCACATACATTAAAATCAAAATTAGACTACTTGCCATTGAGTCAGTTCTGATTCGCGGTGATGCTACACGTATCAGGATAGAACTGTGCTCCAAAGGCTTTCAGTGTTTGATTTTTCTGAAGCAGATTTCTCAATCTTTCTTCCAAGGTGCCTCTGGGTGAACTGAAACCCCTAACTTTTCCATTAGCAGCAAGCATAGAAATGGTTTGTACCACCCAGGAACTCCGCAATATCTAGAATCTTTCTATAAATGACTGCCTTCACTCAATACCCACTGCTTACAACTCTAGAATTGCCTTAAGACCTGTTTCTGATTCCTTTTTTAAAAAAATAATGTTTTCTTGTGTTTTTGTGAGGATTTCACAGGAGTTATGTTTCCATTTAAAAATTATTACAGAGTGTTCAGTGACATTGGTTACAATGAGTCAACATTCACATTAATTCTATTCTGGCTATTTCATTTGCAGTAATCTGGTTTCTCTGTGTCTTTGCCCCTCCATTTTTTGCTTTCAAGTAGTTGTTGATCATTTGGTTTCATATAGATGATTTTTAAAAGGTATGTGGGACTTACTGAAAATATTGCTTGTTTTATTAACCAATCTATTACTTATCTAAGAGATGGCCTCAAGTTGGAATCCAAGACCTCAGAACAGCCATATGCTAAGTCTTCCCACTGCAACAGAGAACCCCCCCCCAAAAAAAGTAAATCTTGAAACCCTGAACCTCAGATAAGGGGATAAAGTATTAGATTGGAAGTCACTGAGGGAAATAAGACACTGACAGAAAATCGGAAAGGAAGAGAGATGTAGAATAGAGGTTCACATCCAAGCAGCATGACTCAAAGTAGCTGTCTTGGAGTAAAGCCAACAACCCTGAACACAGAAAGCACCTCCAAGGATTCTTAATAGGAGATAGATGAGGTGCAGCACAGAAACCCTCAGGACTAAATAAGACCTTATTTGCTGCCTGCAACTCAAGGAGAAGCCCAGACTGTCTCAGCCAATAACCACAGGAGCTTATTCCCACAACTCCCATATCTCTGGTGAACAGCACTGTAACTGCCCAATAACCGCAACCCCGACTACCAGGAGTCACAGTGACAACTCATCCTACCACCCTTCTCCACATAGCTTCCTCTTTCATTGCTTTTGCCCACCCCTCCTCTCTGCTTCACCTTAAAACAGCCTTGGCTTCAAGCAGACTAGGCCTGGATCCCAGGCCTCTTCTTGCTGGCTCCAGACCCCTCTTAGTACATACTGTAGTCCTGAGGAAAACTGGTCTGGACCTGAGTCCCCTTCCCACTAACTCCAGATACCTCTTGCCACAGTCCAACGCCTCAAGGTGAACTGGCCCAGACCCCAAGCCCCTCCTGACAAGTTCTAGATCCTCCCCTTACTGCAAGCCATAGCACAGCCCCAAAGCAACGCAGCCCAGACTCCAGACCCCTCCCTGCTGGCTCAGAAAGCCCAAGACCAACTGGTGCAGACCTGCTCCAGTGCTTGCCATGGTTTATGCCACAAATCACCAGTCTTTGCCCTGCCTTGCTTTACTACAGCTGAGTGACCAGTCTTGCATAACTAAATGGACAGAGTGATGAATATGACTGTGCCCACAGATGAGCAAGCAAGAAAGCACACCCAGACCACTTACCCAGATATAACAAATAAAATAAAAAATCACTACAAAACAAACAAACCTACAATCAACAAAGAAAATAGTACCTGAATGTCTTGTAGACAGCAGACAATACCAGAAGATAATTAATAATAATAAAAAGTGTCCAGATGGTTACAATGAGAGACCATAACAGTTGATCTGCCAGTACAAGAAAACCCACTGGAACTACGTAACAGGAAGTTTGATGGTCTAATATTCAGAGATCTTCAAAAGATTAGGAAAGTGGTGAAGGAATATGCAGAAAAAATCTTGGAAAACACAGATAAAACAAGCCAAATTGTAGTCAGAATAAAGGAAAACACAAGTAATACAAGATTTCTGGAAAAAAATGTCTGTTAGTCACCTGGCACTGCTCTAATAAAAAATACCATGAGTAGAAAGTTTCATGAGGAGAAACTTTTATTGTCACAGTCCAGTAAGCCACAAATCCATTCATAAGCTACAAGTCCATTCAGTATGAAGAATCATCACATTGAGTCGATTCTGACTCATAACGATTGTATAGACAGAGTAGAATTGCCCCATAGAGTTTCCAATGAGTTCCCAATGGATTTGGACAGGGAGCCTCTTGGTTAGTATCCATAGCACTTAAGCACTATGCCACCAGAAAAGCACATAGCATAAAACAAATGCTAATAGAAAATTGTTTTCTTCCAATGAAGGATGTCCTTTGGCCCTATTGGCCTTCTGGTACACTAGAACACCACAGTAGGTAATATTGATATTGAGCATCAGGATAGGAGGCTTCAGCATAAAGTGAGATGAACCCCAATCTCCTACTTTTTATCTAATAATAAAATCTGTTTTACATGGGAGAAATAAGGACTAAAGGCTATATATCTTTAAAAAAAAACTCTTAAGTTGAATTGTAGCATTACATAGTGTATTCAAGCCATTCCAAAATTAATCAGGAATCTGACTTGACAGTCTGGGTATTGACTTAGTGCACTGTTTCTTCCCTGTAAGAGGTAGAACTGATTCCCAAGAAAACTTTATTTTTTTCTTTTGTCTAATACAGTATTCCGTAAGACAGATCTTCACAGGCTGAAAGGAGACTCATTACTGCACTGCAATGGGGTGGGGAAAGGGATAGAAAGGAGGGACGTTCTTTGTCATTAACTGCCTGACTGATGCCAAACAACCATCATGTACCACTGTTAGGATTCAAGGGTATGTTCATTAAGAAGATTATTATGTTTTTTGTTTTGTTTTGTTTAGCTTTGTTTTTTATGACAAAGATAATTTTACCATAAATCATTTGTGCAATTTTATCTCCCATAGACACCACCCTAGCTTAGAAGTCTTACCGTGTTAAGAACTGCAAGATTGCTGAATAAACAAGTCCTTAATATTTAATGATAGGCAAGATGTAGCTTTGAAGCTACATGTTGTCACCCTCTCTGAGGACAGGTTCTATAACCCTGGAACCGAATAACATGCAACTGTTAGTTTCTTTGGAGACTGTTTCTGTAAAAGTGTCCCCATCATAGGACTCTAGGACCCTGTCCAGCAATAAGGTGGAATAGAAGGAGCATAAACTAGGAGTCATAGGAGTAATCTTTAGTCTAGCAATGCCTGAACCTTGCAATTTGGGTAAATTAATTTTCTTTATATGATTCCTTAATTGCCCAAGGGCTGTAAACCGAAACCAAACCACTGTCATTGAATCTATTCGGACTCAAGAAAAACCTGTAAGACACAGTATAACTGCCTATAGGATTTCCAAAGAATGGAGTGTTAGTGGCCTAACATAACCACTATGTCACCAAAGCTCCTGAAAGGATATAATCAGGTTTAAAAAAAACAAACTAGTAACTAGTGACCATAAATCCACTGCTCTTTTCAATATATCACCATATTCATATTTTGAAATTATTTCAATTTCTAGCTCATTCTTACTTCACTTTTTTTCTCTGTTATATGGCTCTAGACATACAAAAGTAGCATAGTTATTTACATAGGACAGAAATATTCTTTACTTGCCTTAATATTCCTACCATGTTGCATTGTTGTTGTTAGATGACATCAAGTCAATTTTCACTCATAGTGAGTCTGTGTACAACGGAATGAAATGCTAACTGGTCCTGTACCATTCTCACAATTGTTGCTATATTTGAGCCATTTCTTACAGCTGCTTTTGTCAGTCTGTCTCATCAAGCATCTTTCTCTTTTTTGCTGAATTTCTACTTTACCAATCATGATGACCTTCTCCATAACTGGTCTCTCCCGATAACATGTCCAAAGTATGAGAGACAAAGTCATTCCATCTTTGTTTCTGGCTGTACTTCCAAGACAGATTGTTTCATTTTTCTTGCAGTCTATGGTATATTCAGTATTTTTTCCCAGCACCATAAATCAAATGCATCCAGCTTGCACATGCATATGAGGTGATTGAAAATGCCCTGGTTTGGATTAGGCACCCTTGGACCTTAAAGTGACACCTTTGCTTTTTAACACTTTAAATCTGTCTTCTGCAGCAGATTTCCCCCAAGGCTCTGTGTCATTTGATTTCATGACAGCTGCTTCCATGACTGTTGATAGTGGATCCATGTAAAATAAAATCCTTGTGAACTTTAGTCTTTTCTCCATTTATCATGATGTTGTTTTTTGGTATTAGATGCAATCTGAGATGTCAAAACTTCTTCCATGCTTCTAAAAAATACTCTTGGGGGAAAGAGTCAAGATGGAAGATTAGACACACTTCTCCCTGATTCCCTCCGAAAACTAGGCCTAGATTGATAATTGAATGGAGCTTTCTGGACACCCAGTGAGCCCTTTGTTGTGGCACAGGGCTGTCAGTTTGGACTGCATGCCACTAAATGGAAAACTTCCTCTCTCTCACTGAGCACCGCTTCCGCCAACTAGCTGCTCACATGGACTGAAAGTACTGGAGCTTCTAAATTTTTTCTTTTGTTGGCAGGTACGTGGAGGATGGGCATAAACTGGCAGCTATGCTGAGCCATAATACTGAAATGGATAGTGTGTGCTTCAGCAGATAGACAGTGTGTGGAACAGTCAAGTTTCGAGAGCCTGGCAATGGACTGAGAGTACTACAGCCCCTCCATCCTCTCTTTTTGGAGCTCCATCAAGATTCAACTGTCTTGAAGTAGGAGGGATAGCTTGACTGGGACACCATCTTCTTCAGCTGGGAGGTGGAGTTACCCAACACAGCAGGAGCTAATTGCCAGGCTGGGAGGCAGTACCAGCCTGGAGAGTGCTTTTCCAGTAGACAAGTTTTGTTGAGCACAGTGTTGCCCTACGGGTAGTGCTGGGCAGGTGATGGCATCAGTGCAGTAGCAACGGCCAAAGAGGTGCCTCTGTTGTCAGCTGAAAGGACAGGCCTGCCACATCTGATGGCCTGACCGATTTTGGAAGCTGTCAGATAGCATTTAGCTTTTTAAAATAAGATTGCCTAGAGAAATAACTGGTGTGCAGCCCAACAGTATCTCTTCCAGTCTTTATTGACCCAAATCACAGGGTCAGTTGATGGCACCCTAGTGACTCCATAAGTAGGATAGTGTCTTTGACATTCAGGAGGCAGAGCTTGCCACCCCAGAGAGTCCACTGGGGCCAGTCACTAAAGTGGCTGGTGACCAACTCCCCTCTCAACTACACCTGAGCTCCTGTTGAGGCAGCACCACAGAAACTAAACAGACTCTGCCAAGCCAAGAAGGCCCCAAACCAACAAACTATACCCAGGCATTTAAAAGAAAAAAAAAAAAACCACCATGGCTCCAGAAAACTCCCAAAACAAAGAATCAAAAAACTTCCCAGATGAAGAAGCCTTTGTGAAAATATCAGAAGTCGAGAACAAAAGAATTATATATAAAGCCTTCCTAGAGACTAAACAAAATGCAGCAGAGGAAAGTGAAAAATTAAACAAGCTATTCAAATGGATGGAACATCAACATTCTGAATTCAAAGTCAAAAGAACAGAACTGATGAATTGGAAGTCAGACTTAGTGACCTACAAGATAGAGCAACTGATGCTAGCATTTAGGGCAGAAATTAGAGAAAATAAATAATGAATAAGCATTAAAAAACATGTGGGACTCTATCAAGAGGGATAATCTATGATTAATATAGTTCCTGAACAGGGCAGGATAGCTGAAAACACAGAATATTGTTGTTGAGTTGCTAACAGAAAACTTCCCTGAAATAATGAGAGAAGGGAACCTAGATATCCAATACATGTATCAAACACCAATAAAATGGACCCCAAAAGAAAGACACCAAGAAGCTTAATAAAATGAAACATAAGAAGGAACTCTTAAAGGCAGTAAGATGTTTACGTTAGCAAAACTAACTTTCAGAGGAAAGCCCCATAAGCTTTTGTCTGACTTCTTGGGATATTGGCGTGGAGGCAGTGGGATGGCACATTCAAAGCCCTGAAGGAGAAAAATTTCCAACCAAGAATTATATATCCTGCAAAACTGGCTTTCAAATATGAAGATGAAATCAAGATATTTGAAAATAAACAGAAGCTTAGAAACTTTGTAAAAACCAAACAAAAACTATGAGAAATCTGAAAGAAGCTCTTTCCTTAGAAGAACAAAACCATTAAGCGTATATTTAAGCAGGCACTGCAGGACACAGCATCCAGAAACCTCACTTAGGGAAGGCACAAAACACAATCAAAACAATGATATTAAAAAACCATATTATGAAAACTAAGATGTCATCACATTAAAAAGAGGGATATACCCTACAAGGTTGGCCGTGATCCAACAAATGCAAAACAACAAATGCTGGAGAGGCTGTGGAGAAATAGGAACTCTCCTACACTGTTTTTGGGGTTGCAAAATGGTATAACCTCTTTGGAAAGCTATCTGGCACTTCCTTAAAAAGCTGGTTATAGTTATATCATTTGACCCAGTAATTCCACTGCTTGGAATATATCCTTCAGAATCAAGGCCATTCACACCAACTGATACATGCACATGAATGTTTATCGCAGCACAGTCCACAATATCTTAAAGATGGAATCAGCCCAGATGCCCAACAACAGAGGAATGGATAAACTATGGTATATATATGCAATAATAAAGAACAACGCCCTATACAAGACCTATACAAAGGGAACTACAAGACTTTACTTAACAAACTAAAAAAAACTTACAATAAATGGAGAAACTTACCCTGCTCATGGATAGGAAGACTTAACATTGTGAAAAGGTTTATTTCACCCAGAACAGTCTACATATACAATGCAATCTCAACACAAATTCCAATGACATTATTCAATGAGATGGAGAAACAAATCACCAACTTTATTTGGAAGGGGAAGAAACCCCAGATAAGCAAAGCATTACTGAAATAGAAGAACACAGTGGGACACCTTTCACTACCTGACTTAAGAATGTATTACACTGTCACAGCAGTCAAGACAGCCTGGTAGTGGTACAAAAAGAGACATATAGATCAATGGAGCAGAGTTGAGACCCGAGAGATCCAACATTCTCCTATGAACAGTTGATACTCGACCAAAGCCCTAAGATGGTACACTGGGGTAAAAAGAGTCTCTTTAATAAATGATGTTGGCAAAATTGGATATCCATCTTCAAAAATTGAAATAAGACCCATATCTCACACCTTACACAAAAACCAACACAAATTGGACAAAAGACCTAAATATCAAACCTAAAAGGATAAAGATCATGCAAGAAAAAAATAGGTTCAACAATGGAAGTTTTAATACACAGCTTAGACAGGCTTCAAAATCTGAGAAACGAGCACAATCCGTGGAAGAGAAAAATAGACAAATGGGAACTACCAAGAATAAAACACTTTTTCTCATGCAAAGACTTTATCAAAAGAATTAAAAAACCACTTATGGAACGGGAAAAATATTTGGCAACTATATGTCAGATCTACGTACTACAAAATATCAAGAAGAAAAGGGTAAATAACCCAACTAAGCATTGGGCAAAGGAGATAGACAGACACTTCACTAAAGAGGACATCCAGGTAGCCAAATACACGTTAGGAAATGCTCACGATTATTAGCTATTAAAGAAATCCGTATCAAAACTACAATGAGATACCATCTCACCTCAACAAGGTTGGCCATGATCCCAAAAACAAAGCAACAAATGCCAGAGAGTCTGTGGAGAAATTGGAACTGTCCTACACTGCTGGTAGGATTGCAAAAATGGTACAGCCTCTTTGGAAAGCAATCTGGTGCTTCCTTAAAAAGCTGGAAATAGATATGCCATTTGATCCAATAATTCCACTGCTTGAGATATATCCTACAATAGCAAGGGCAGTCACATGAATAGACACATGCACATGAATGTTTATTGCAGCACAGTCCACAATAGCTAAAAGATGGAATCAACCCAATACCCAACAACAGATGAACAGATAAACAAATTATGGTCCATATACTCAATGGTATACTGTGCAATGATAAAGGACAAGTATTATAAGAGGCACCTACCATAAGGACTTAATAGACACGTACAGAAGAAAAGACTCTTTGGTGGTTGCAAGGGTGGTGAGGGAGAGAGAGGGTTGGTCATGGATTAGACAGTTGTTAGAAATTTGGTGGAGTGAAAAGTAGTAACAGCACACAGTACAAAGAAGATTAACTTAACTGGACTTCAACATAAACTGAAAACTTTTCTGACCTTAACTGGATATTGCAGAGAGAGTAGCAGGGGCAGGGGTCTTGGAACCGTGTTCCCAGGGGACACTAAAGCCAACTGGCATAACTAGCCCATTGCTAAGAGGGTCTTCTGCATCCACCCCGTATTGGTGAGTATCATCTCAGATCTTAAAAGTTAGCAAGCTGCCATCTAAGGTACACCAAATACTCCCAACTGTTCTGGAACAGACGATCACCAAGAACAATAGACATGTGGAAAAAAAGAACCCAGGAGACAAAAGGATCCATGTGAATGGGTGACTATCAACACGTGACCAGAAGGACCAGATGGTGCCTGGCCACCACCTAAGACAACCGTGATGGGACACACAATGTTGAGCCTCAGTGACAACACGGCAGAAAGAGGGGTGTACCTCAAGAACTCCACTAAAAGACCACAGCTGATGGTCTGGCAGCCTGGGGCTTCCCATGGGAGCGTGTCCTCCAGATCTTCTGCTGCCCCTGACCAGAAAACATTATTGAGACCAACTCTTCAGATACAAATCTGCTAGACAAGGGGATACAACATGACCATAAGGTGTGTGTTTTAGTCAGCTAGGGCTGCTCTAACAGAAATACCACAGAGTGGATGGCTTTAACAAAGAAAGATTTATTCTTACACAGTCCGGTACGTTGCAAGTCCATATTCAGGGTGTCCGCTCCAGGGAAAGACTTTCCCCTTGACGGCTCTGGAGGAAAGTCCGGTATTGCATCAGTCTTTGTCCAGGGAGTGTCCTAACGCAAGAACCTCTGGTCTGAACGACGCGCTCTGCTCCCGGAGCTGCTTGCTTGATGGTAGCGAGGTTCTCAAATTGTCCTTGGTTCTTTTTCCTTTTATTCCTTTCAAGCTACAAGCATTAAGGGTGGGGCAAGCCATACTCCAGGGAAACTTCCCCCACAGCAGGAATTTACAGCCCCACCCTAATCCTTTAACATACAGGTTAGCAAAACCACACAATGGAGGACAGTCCCAAGATACTGGGAACCATATCCCAGCCACGTGGCTGCACACATTTTTGGGGGAACACAATTCAAACCATGACATCCCACCCTTTGACAGCCCAAAAATCACATCACAAAAACATTTAACACATTCATCTCACCATAGCAAAATTATGTCCATCCATATAACAGAAGTCTTAAATCAGCTCCAAGTCCAAAATACAAAAACTCTTCTACATCTGTGAAACTTAGAAGGCATTAATAGGCAACAGGCAAGTCAACAGAACACATTACATTAGCCCTCAAAGCTTTGGAAATACTCTTACATTTTCTGAGACATTCTACACAACAGCAATGCTCTCCAGACTCTAGGTATGGGCCACACTCTCAGGTTTCTGAGTGGAGACCTCCAGCCCCGTGCTACAACTTTGCCTTCAAGGCCCACTTGGACAGAAACTCTGTCCCATCGGCTTTAGGAGCACCCAAGCCCAACTGAGTGGCAATTCCACCCTTACAAACACAGCACGCCATGGTTCCACCCTTTCAAACCCCTGAGGTCATGGCCATACCTCTTGAGACTGAGGCAACTCAGCTTCTCACGCTATCTGCCTCTTCAGCTTCAGCTTCCTATGGCCACATGGCCCAGGCCTCAGGCCCACATCTGCCCTGCC
This sequence comes from Heterohyrax brucei, assembly GCA_028571685.1. Lineage (NCBI taxonomy): Eukaryota > Metazoa > Chordata > Mammalia > Hyracoidea > Procaviidae > Heterohyrax > Heterohyrax brucei. The sequence continues at coordinate 61,045,537 of CM053166.1, forward strand.
GGGCAAGTGTTCCAAAGCTCTGTAGCTCCACTGGTTTAAGTGCCCGGAGGCACCCCACTCTTGCTGGAAAGCGTCCTGCCCAAAGGCACTCAACTCTCTCACTCCGTGGGTCAGCAAGTCCAGCTCCACCGATTCAAGTGCCCAGAGGCACCCCGTTCCGCGAGAAAAACTCTGCGCAGGCACTGACCTCTCTCGCTCCACGGGTCGGCTCCAGTGCTGCCTCTGGTTCTGCTGTTGCCGCTGCCGCTGCTGCCGGTCCTCTGTTGTTTCTCACCATCTGTGCCTTCTTCGTTCCTTCTGAATCTTCTATCCATTCGCAGTTTCAAAGTGGCTTCCACATTTTAGGTATTTGCTAGAGCAGCACCCCACTCCTGGTACCAATTCTGTTTTAGTCAGCTAGACCTGCTCTAACAGAAATACCACAGATTGGATGGCTTTAACAAAGAAAGATTTATTCTTACACAGTCCAGTAGGTTGCAAGTCCATATTCAGGGTGTCCGCTCCAGGGAAAGACTTTCCCCTTGTCGGCTCTGGAGGAAAGTCCGGTATTGCATCAGTCTTTGTCCAGGGAGTGTCCTAACGCAAGAACCTCTGGTCTGAACGACACGCTCTGCTCCCGGTGCTGCTTGCTTGATGGTAGCGAGGTTCTCAAATTCTCCTTGGTTCTTTTTCCTTTTATTCCTTGCAAGCTAAAAGCATTAAGGGTGGGGCAAGCCATACTCCAGGGAAACTTCCCCCATAGCAGGAATTCACAGCCCCACCCTAATCCTTTAACATACAGGTTAGCAAAACCACACAATGGAGGACATTTCCAAGATACTGGGAACCATATCCCAGCCACCTGGCTGCACAGATTTTTGGGGGGACACAATTCAAACCATGACATCGTGTGTACCTACGGTTCCATGAATCTATAGAAGGCTGTGCTACTGGACTCTTACTAGAAGGGAGAGGAAAGAGAGGAGAGGAGGGGACAGGACATTGTTAAGAGGATATGACATATATAGAACAAAAAGGAGGAGTGTGCTGCCACCAGCTAAGGAGAACAGAAGGAGCTGCAGATAGGTGGGCATGCAAATTTAATTTGAATCATATACTTTCACTCAATCACAATAAAATATTTTAAAAAATAGTATTTGTTGTTGATTACTACTGTTTTTGCTTTCCTTCATTGTCTTTGTTTTGAATTCATGGTAATTCTGGGATCATAGAACGAGTTGGGATATGTGCCCTCTTATTAAATATTCTGAAGGATTTGTTTTATTTCTTCATTAAACACTCCACAGAGTCCATCAGTGAAGACATCTGGTCCTTAAGTTTTCTTTGTGGTAATATTTGGGCAACAAATACAATTTATTTATTACATATAGGTTTATTCAGGGTGTGTATGTGTATTAGATAGACAGATAGATAGAAGATAGATTCTCAAATGATTGTCCTAGTCATCTAGTGCAGCTGTAACAGAAATACCACAAGTAGATGGCTTTAAAAAAAGAAATTGTCATAATGTCACAGTCCAGTAGGCTACAATCCAAATTCAAGGCATCATTTCCAGGGGAAGGATTTCTTTGTTAGTTCTGGATGAAGGTCCTTGTCATCCGTGTTCTTCTGGACCAGGAGCTTCTGAGGTGCAGGGACCCCTAGTCCAAAAGATGTGTTCTGTTTCCAGTGCTGCTTCTTTCGTGATGGAATGAGGTCTCAAACTCCCTGCTTGCTTTCCTCTCCTTTTTTTATTCTAAGAGATTGCCTCAAGGTACAATATAATCTTACAAATTGATTTCTGCCTCACTAGCACAACTATTGCCCATCTTTTCTCATTAACATCATAGAGGCAGTATTTACAACATATAGGAACATCACACAATACCAGAAATCACATCTAGCCAAATTGCAACACACATTTTGGTGGGCAGGGGGGCGACACAATTCAATCCATGACAATAATCTTCTATAGTTTATCTCTTTCAAGGAATTTGTCCATTTTATCTAAATTGTCAAAATTATGGACATATAGTTGTTCACAATTTCTTTTATCATTCTTTTAGTATATATAGTTTTCATAGTGATGCAACCTCTCTCATATCTTATATAAATCGTGTGTCTTCAGTCTTATATTCCTGACTCGTGGTTTGCCAGTTTTACCGACCTTTAAAAAAAAACAAAACTTTTGATTTCATTCATGTTTCTCTGTTGTTCCTCAGCTCACTATTTCACTGACTTCTGTTCCAATTTATTTATTTATTTTTTTCTATTCACTTTGAGTATTTTCTTTTTTCCTACTATTTTAAGATGGGAGCTGAAATTATTGATTGAAAAAAATCTAGCTTTTCTCCTGTAAGGATTTAATACTGTAAATTTACCCCTCATTACTTTGGTGATGTACAACAATTTGTGTATGCTTTGTTTTTATTTCTTCAATTACATATACTTTTTATCTTTTGATGTGTTCTTTGAATAATAGATTGTTTAGAAGTGTGCTATTTTGTTTTGAAATAGTTGGGTTATTTTTGAGATGTTTCTGATATTTATTTCCAATGTAATTTACTTGTGGTTAGAGAATATACTTTAAATGACTTGAAACTTTCTAAATATATTGAAGCTTGTTTTATTTGACTCAGAATGTGGTTTATCATTGTGAATGTTTTGTGAATACGTGAAAATATTACTTAAAAACAGTTGGATTTGGAGGAGGTCTTGTTTTCACGATTTATAAGACAGCTTCAGAACAGTGATCAATATAAGGTTAATAATTCTCCATTTCTGAATCAAAAGCTTCCTGAGTATTCTACCTAATGCCTCATTAATGATAAGTTTTCTAATCCAGCTGATAGTAACAAGTACTGTTCTTGGCCCTGTGTGAACCAAGCTGTGTTACCTCTAATTCTCTTGCAGATACCTTTTGCCAGCCTTGGATAGTTTCCTAACATGTGTTTATTAGCATTCTGCTAAATAATAAAGATTGTTCTCTGCAGGTCTTTTGAATTCTTTCTACCCATTTATCTCTTTTATGATATTTTGCCTAGCAAGCTATGTTGACTTCCATGACCCTAGACACTCAGATTCATCTCTGAAAATCATTCTGCAGATGGTACCTCAGTTAATCCTCTCTTCACTGCATCCTGGAAGCTCTCCCAGGCAGTAAACTGGGGGAAACTTAGGACTCATCTCATTTATTTCCATTTCTCACTGTTCTTCCTTACCTGTTGCCCAGTGTCTTGAAAAGCATTGTTTAATAGATTTTTTATTGTTTCAAATGAGAATAAATATAGTACTTGTAACTCAATCTTCACTACAGTCAGAAGTTCTCCTTCTTAAGTACAAGAGATATGACAATAAAGTCCGTGAACCTAATTGCTCTAAGTGCTACATACCTCATTGATGAACATCACTATGGTTACCTTCAAAGTACTCCCTTTTGGAAGCAATGCACTGAAACCAGAGCCTAGTCCACACTTGCAAGCAATTTTGGAACTCTTTCTGGAATAGCACAGTGGAATGGTGGCAAGATCATGAACTTAGCAGTATAATTGTTTGTGATGGAGAATTTAGCCAGTAAACAGATGACTGTATTGGAACATGCTCCCTACTCACCTAATGTGGCCCCCAATGACTTTTTTTTGTTACCTGAAGATTGGCTAAGGAAATATTGAAAGGAAGCTTTTTTTTATTGTGAGAATTCTAATTGCAGATATGCTCAGAATTCTGATGCGCTAATTACATATTCATTCTGTAACTCAGTATTTTGTCAGCAGTATTGGATTGAACAGCCATAACGTTGTATAATCTATGAAATGCTTGCATAAAACAAGTATTAGCAAGAGTGCTTTAAAATTGGGTTACTGATACTTTCAAAAAGGTTTTAAATAAATGCTTACAACAAATATTTACAAAGTTATTGGTGTAGAGCTGACCAAAATGTTTTGTTTATAGATAGGACCCTGTTAGCAAGTTGTCTAAGAACCAGGTAATATATTAGATTCACTTCAGTGTCCAAGTTGAATAAGAATAACATATTCTTCACCTTTCAACATTAATAATTTGGGCCAGATGTTTTACGTGTAAGATATTCATCAGAATCAAAACTACTCTGGTCTTAACCTGACAAAATGAGACAAAGAATATCTAGAAGGCAATTATTCACCTGGAGGGTTATGATGGAATTCAGAGACCTATAACTGAAAATAATAGATTCTGGGTTTTGAAATATTTGCCTCTTTCACAGTCTTTTAAATTTCCCATCTGAGGTTTGATATGTCTGCTAGTAATGCCAAGTAGAAATTTGAGGGAATTGTCAGAATGATTCCTGGGGAAAATGCATGAAGCCAAAACACATCACATGAAAGGCAAATGCAGCCAAGCATCTCAAGGGAAAAGAGTGAAATATGGATTTGCTTTGACCTGAATTAGTTAGAAATTTCCTTCATTTTTTTCTTTTATTTACCAGTAAAGACTCGCAAAAGAATATTTAACAATGACTCCTGCATCAAATAGGAATATAACTAGTGTGAAATCAATCATTTATAACAAGAAAATATAATAATTTGAGAAGTATTTTTAAAGAGCATCGGTCAAGTATGTTTTAAGTTGCCTTGAAATAACATTACTGATTAATTCAGAATTTTAATTATAAAATTAAAAGTAACTCAGCTTTACCTATTTTCATGCCAACATTTCGAGTTTGCTCATCATTATGATTATAAATGTTTGCCAGTAATAATAATCAAGACATCTGTATTAGCTATGTCCAAATGTGTGTAATAACTGGTGGTTGACAGAGGTGGAAATTGATGATAGGTAATGTTAAAATAACTAGTTAGATAACTCTAAGGTTTATAAATGAATTAGTTTTGTTCCACTCATGAAAATGGAAATAGAATAAAGGAAGAAATGAAATAGTAGACGAGCTAGCAGGAATTGATGAAATGAAAAAGCGAAATAGTCAAGGCTTAAAGAGACAAAATAAAATGAAAAACCCTGCTTTTGGAAAAGATTAACAGGATAGACATACTTCTGGCAAGACTGATCAGGGAAATACAGGGAAAAACAAAATAAATAGTGTTTATTATAAAATAGAGTCACTGCGAAAAACATAAATACAAATGTGGATACTAAAAGTACAAATTTTCTACATGGCAAAAAGTAACAAAAAGCAGAAGAGAACAACCAAAAAAATTATAAACAAAGGAAATACAGCATAATGAAAACAAATTTTAACACAGATCAATATGGCAGAGTTGAAACATATCAGTCATATTAATAAATGTGAATGAGCTAAATTTATCTGTTAGAGGAAAAAAGATTTTCAAATTGGCACGCAAACCTAACTCTATTTTCTTTTTTTATCTTTATATGTTTTATTCATTATTATTTACCAAATAAAAACACATATGTAAAGTTTAAAATCATCTTCTTGAGTTTAACATATGAAATGTCTAAATCTCATTTCTTTTTTTGTTTTTTACTTGTATTTGTTTATTATGACTGAGTGAAAATGTACATTCCCATGTAATTTATATGGGAATGTACATTTTAACTTTATTTTCTATATGGAGAAATATCTAAAATACCAGGATCCTAAAGGTTTACAAGTAAAAAGGCTAAAAAGAAACTTCAAATGGAAACAATAAATTGGAGAGTTGTATTGCTGTGGTAAGAATTCAGATCTTGTCATGGATTGAATTGTGTCCTGTGTAAATATGTGTATTAATCTGGCTGGGCCATGATTCCAGTATTGTATGATTGCCTTCGAGTTTGTGATTTTCTAATGCTGTGAATTGTAATCACTGGTTAATACACTGGATTATGTTAGAGATGATTTGGGTAGAAGTGTAACTCCTTTCCTAAAGTCACCTCCCTGGTACAGTGTAAAGGGAGTTTCCCTGGAATGTGGCTTGCACCACCTTTTATCCTACAAAAAGATGAAACGGATGCAAGAAGAGAGTGGGGGAACTTATGCCATCAAGAAAGTAGCACCAGGGCAGAACGCATCCTTCAGACCTGAGATTACTGTACCAAGATGTTCTCAGACCAAAGTAAGACTAATGCAACACAAGGACCTTCCTCTAGAACCCGTAGAGAGAGGGCATTCCCCAGAGTCAGCACCCTATGTTCAGACTTCTAGCCTACTGGACTGTGTATGAATGATTTTCTTGTTAAAGCCATCCACTCATGGTATTTTTGTTAGAGCAGTACCAGATGGCTAAAACAGACCTCAGACCAATAAATGAAAGATTTTATGATCCTAAAAGCCAAAATTCAAATAGAAATTACAGCAGTTGTGAACAGCTATGTACCAAATAATATAGCTGCCATCCATATAAAGCAGAAAGTATAGAAAGTGCAAGGAGCAATAGCACAAATAATAGGAAACTTGAACACATCACTCTTAGTACACGGAAAAGTGGACCAAAACCAAACAAACACACAAAAGATTTAAACAACAAAAGTAGTGAGGTGTATTAAACAGTATGCACCAATAACAGAAAATGTAATTTTTTCTCAAGCATATATGGAGCATTCTCAAGAACCAAAAATATATCAGGGCACCCTCCACAGGTCATTTTGTTTCATGAAGTAGAAACACTACAAATAGTACTTTGTTGTGTACTCTCAAGCTGATTTGCACTCGCAGTGACCCTATGGGGCAAAGTACAACTGCACCATAGAGTTTCCTGGCTGTAAACTCTATGAGAGCATATCACCAGGTCTTTTCCTCCCACAGACTGAGTGGTGAGTTTGAATCTACAACTTTTCAGTTAGCAGCAAAGGGTTCAACCATTGTGCCACCAGAGTTCTTTAAACAGCACTGTGTAATCACAATGCAATAAAACTAGAAACTGAAACACAAATCACAGAAAACACACAGCAAAGCAGAAACACCTTCTCACCTGGAAATTTAAAAGCCTTTGACTAAACAGAACTTAGTCAGGTGTAAACACAAAATAATTACAGAATTTCTGGAGGGAAAATTGTGATGAAAGCAATACACATCAGAATTTATGGGGTATGCTAGAAACAGAGAAAAATTTATAGAACTGAACACTTACATCAATAAAAATAGAAGAACGGATTAAATTTTCTACTCAGGTAAGAAGAATAAACCAAAAGAAAGCTAAGAAGAAACTATTATAGATTAAATTTGAAGTCATTGAGATAGGGAACAAGAAAACTGTAGGTCAAATTAGTAAATCAAAATTCTGTACACTTGAAAAATGCCAAAAATTAGACAAATGATCAACAAATTTATTTTTTTTTAAAGGTGGGAAAGCATACAAAATAAAAAATGACAAAGGGGAAGCGACTGTAGAGAAAAAAGAACATTTAAGAATCTAGACACACCTTGGCACATAAATTATAAAATCTAGAATAAATGAATAGTATCTTAAGAAAGTATAGTTTACAGAAATTAGCTCCACTATGAACAGGAAGTTTACAAAGAAGTATCAACTTATAAAAGCACCAAGCACAGATGATTTCACGAAACAATTTTACTAAACAATAAGAGAATATATAATCCTACTGAGATATTCATTTAAAATGAATGAAAATTTCCAAATTATTCTTATGAAGCAAATATAATATTGGTCTCATAAAAAGTTATTGGACCAATATCACTTATAAATGTTGATGCAAAAATTCTAAATAAAATATTAGCAGAGTCCAATGCTACCCCATATTAAAAAAACACCATAGCCAGGTGGGCTTTATACTAGGAATGAAAAGAAGCTTCCACGTTAGGTAATCTATTGTATGATCCTCTGTACTAAGCAAACAAACAAACATGATTTTATCTCCACAGATGTTGAAGAAGCCTTTGACAAAATTCAATACAACCCTTAGGTTGGCAAAATTTTTACATATGAACTGTAGAAGAACATGTAGAGAAAAGGATAATTCTCAATGTGTTATTTGCTGTTTTGGAAAAGAAAAAGTATGTTGTAAAATTAAAATTTTGTCCACTTAACAATTTAGTAATCGCATTTGCAGTTCTGTAGTCAAGCAAATGTCATTAATGTGCTTAAGTAGATAAGAATATCAGTTAAAGCGTTGTTTGATTTAGCAGAAAATTGGAAATCATATCAGTGTTCACTATTAAGGGGGTGAGTAAATAAAATGATACATTTGTATAAGAGAAAACTATTCAGCTTAAAATAAATGAGTTACCTATCTATTCATCTGACGTCTATCTACCTACCTACTTAGCTACCTACCCACCCACCCATCCATCCACCCATCCATCCACCCACCCATCCACCCATCAATCCATCCATCCATCTATCCATAGTGCAATGGGTTTCCTTTTTCGTGGTCTTTCTGGCCTTGGTTTTTACTTCTCCCAACACGACTGATTGGGCTACATTGGTCAGTTTGTGATTTGCAGAAGCCACCTCTAGAAGATTTGTCAGTTTACTATCCATCTTTACTCAGATTGTCTGCAGAGAACTCACCCATTATTACTTTAACCTGTGTTCCCTAAAGAGGTCCCATCCAGTCTGATCTTTACCAGGATTGGCTGGAGGGAGGTGGGAACTTCCTGATAAAACCCTATGACACGGAGATTCAGACGGGGCTTTCTAACTGGTGAAGGCCAAGAGGAGTGTAAGCCATTTGGTCATGTGGCCCTACACTGAAAACTTCCTAAAGCACTGAATGAATTGGCAGCAAGTACAGCAGTCTAGGAGCAGCCATGAGAGTGGCAGGAATAGTGTGACTAGAAGGTGGCCATAGTGAGCAGAAGAGGCCCACAGAGCTGACAACAGTGGTGGTCAGAGTTAGCCCATGGAGCAGAGCTGGGCACCTATGAGCAGGAGGTCACTAATGAAGCAGAGGCTTGGGTGTACACTGTACAGGGCTTGCCTTTAAAACAGTTTTGCCTCAAGAGCTGTTATAATGCTGGCCAAACTCTAGCACTGGTCCAGGGTTGATTCAAAGTTGCTGGTTGAGAGCTGGACCAGCAAGCCCAGTGACAGACCCAGACAGGAAAAGCTGCAGAAGCAGAAAGAGAGAACAAAAACAGCCAAGCCACACTTAATCTGACCTGATGATACAGCATCGAAAAAAGAAAGAGACACATGTTGACACCTGGCCCGTGGCATGCTTGTACACAGAATGGAGATGGGTAATTTGGGAAGAGTAAATTGGTCCCCTTTTAGACATAAATAGGTTCCTCTCCTGTGATGCCTATTGGGGTACTTTAAGAGTAGGGGAGGCAGTTTATCTCAAATATGTTATTGTTGTTTACTGTTTACATTCTATAAATAGTAACAATGGCTTTAATTGCCAGCACTGTACAAATGTTAAAGGGTCACTATGAGTTGGAATTCACTAGATGGCCGTGGGTTCATATTTTGTTTTGTTACAAGTGTTTTGTATGTACAACTCAATCAGATCAGAGAGCAAAGTCCTCATTCCAGCAGTCTTATTATACACTACTTGTAATTTTGAGGCAACAGTTCACCTTCAAAGCATCTACATGTTAAAATGAAACGTTTTAAGAACAAATCTGATAGGAAAAAGTGTGTTACAAGATGATGTATATACCACACTAGACTGTACAAAATAAAAAACATAGAAAGAGTAATACACATATATATTTTTTATTCTGATTAAGCGAAAGCATACAATCCAAATTAATTCTGCATGCTCACCTATTTGCATCTCCTTCTGCTCTCCTTGGGCAGTGACAGCACACTGCTCCTTTTCTCTCTATATTTGTCGTATCCTCTGAACAAGCTCCTGTCCCCTCCTCCGCACCCTCCTCTCTCGCATCTAGAAAGAGACCAGTAAAACAGCATCCTACAAATGTATAGAACATACACCATATTGTCACACTGTGTCCCCAAGTCCAGTCCATTTTTGTCCAGAGAGTTGGCTTCAGTAGTGTCTGATCAGGGGAAACCATAGGTCTGGAGCCCACACTCCCAAGGGATACCCCTGGCTGTCAGACCATCAGTTATCGTCTTTTAGCAGAGTTCTTGAGATGCACTCCCTTTTTCTCATGTTGCCACAGGGACTCTACATTTCAAGCACCATCATTGCTGTCTTTGGTGGTGACTGGGCACCATCTTGTTCTTCTGGTCACATGCTGATACAGTCTCCCATTCACATGGGTCCTTTTGTCTCCTGAGCTCTTTTTTTCCTCATGTCTTTGTTGTTCTTGGTGATCATTTGTTCCAGATGAGCTGGGACCATTTGGTGTACCTAACACGGCAGCTTGCTAGCCTTTAAGACCCCAGATGCCACTCACCAATATGGGGTGCAGAAGACTCTCTTAGCAATAGGCTAGTTATGCCAACTGGTCTCTATGTCCCCCCAAAGCATGGTCCCCAGACCTTACCCCTGCTACTCTATCCTTGCAATATTGAGTTGAGATTACCAGAGTTTTCATTTTATGGTGAAGTCCAATTAAGTTGATCTACTTTCTACCATGTGTTGTCACTGCTTTTACCTAATCAAATTTCTATCAACTAATCTATGACCAACCCTCTCCCTCCCTATACACCCTTGTAGCCATCAAAGAATCTGTTCTTCTATATATAAGTCTATTTGTAAGTCCTTGTATCAGGGGTCTCATACAGTATTTATCCTCTTGCGGTTGACTGATTTCACTCAGCATAATGTCTTTCAATCAAAACCAGTTTATGAGATGCTTCCTTAAATCACCATTGTTCTTTTTCATTGCATAGTGTTCCATATGTACCATAGTTTGTTTATCCATTCATCTGTTGTTGGCCATCTGGGTGGATTCCATCTTTTTGCTATTGTGGACTGTGATGCAATAAACATTTGTGCGCATATATCTGTTTGTGTGACAGCCTTTGTTTCTGTAACATATATTCCAAGCATTGGGATTACTGGATCAAAGTTTAAATCAGACTTTAATTTATACATATCATTTTAATTTCCTCTCCATCAGAAAGGGTTATATCTAGTGTAAGATATTCCTCTTTTTAGCTTGATGATATCATAGTTCTTGTGTTCAGATCACTGGTCCTCTTCTTTTAATACTGTAGCTTTGATTGAGCTTTATGACTTCCCTAACTGAATAGGATTCTGGGTGCTGTGTCCTGCATTGCTTCCTTAAGTATACACTTGATATTTTTGTTTTTCTAAGAGAAGAGTTTCAGTATTTCTGTAGTTTGGGTCTAGTTTTTACAAAGCCTCTGAGCTTCTGTTTATCTGCGAATGTCTTAATTTCATCATCATAACTGACAGACAATTTTGTAAGATGTATAATTCTTGGTTGAAAGTTTTTCTCTTTCAAGTCTCTGAATGGGTCATCCCTGCTGTCCTCTTGCCAATATCACTTCTGCCAAGAATCAAACACCCACAAGCTTCCCTCTGTATGTTAGCTTTGCTTTAAGCGTCACTGCCTTTAAGAGCCTCTCTTTATATTTCATTTTATTAAGCTTGATTATAATATATTTTGGTGTCTTTCTTTTGGTGTCTGGTTTTTGTGGCATTCGATAAGCATCTCAGATGTTTATGTTCTCTTCTTTCGTAATTTCAGGGAAGTTGTCTGTCAGCAACTCTACAACAATACTCTCCGCATTTTCAGCTATCCTTCCCTGTTTAGGAACTCCAATCATTCATAAATTATTCCTGTTAATAGAGTCCCAAATATTTCTTAATGTTTTTCATTCTTGTTTCTTTTCTCTGCTTTCTCCTCATAAATGCTGATGTCAGTTTCTGTATCCTCAAGCTCACTAACTCTGGCTTCTATCTCCTCAATTCTGCTCTTTTGGCTTTGGACTGAATTGCCTAATTCTGCAATTTTATTAATGATCTGCTGGATTTTAGATCATTGACGTTCCATCAGTTTACATAGCTTATTTGATTAGTCATTTTGTTCTGCTGCATTTTGTTTAATCTCTGGGAGGGTTCCATACATAATTCTTTTATACCGGACCTCTGATAGTTTCTGAAAAGCTTCTTCATCTGGGAAGTGTTTTGATTCTTTATTTTGGGAGTTTTCTGGAGTCATGCTGGACTGCTTCTTTAAGTAGCTAGCTAAAGATTGTTGCCTTTGCACTATCTAGAAGTTGTTAAGTTTTTCTGGTGTTACCTCAACAGGAGCTGAGGTGTAGTTCTAAGAAGGGAGTTGGTCACCAGCCACCACTGTGTATTCTAGTGACTGAACCTAGGTGGACTCTCTAGGGTGGCAGGCACTGATCCTGGCTGACAAAGATAGTGTCCTACTTTTGGAGTCACTTGGGGGCCATCAACCAACACTATGATACGGATCAGTGAAGGGTAGAGGAAGTGGTGCCTGGCCACTCAGCAGTCAGTTCTCCAGGTGATCTTATTTTGAAAAGGTACTTTACCACTAAGCAAGGAGTTGTCCAAACAGCTGCCAAAATCAATTAGGCTCTCTGGTGTGGCAGTCTCTGCCTATTGGCTGACAATGAAAGCACCTTATAGACTGTCCACAGATTCTACGACATGGTTCAAAGTAGGGAGGGGTTATGGCCTTGCTGCCATTCTCTTCCAGGCCCCACTGATAACTCTAGGCACCACTGTCCTAAACACAGCTTTTCTACTGGAGAAGCATTTACCAGACAGGCACTGCTTCTCAGTGTGGGAATTAGCCCCAGATAAGACCTCCAGATGGATCACTCTGGCTTCCAGATAACCAAGGGGCATCCTACCTGAGCTTCCCTTCTTGCTATTGAACAGCAGAACCCATGGTGCAGCTTAGAAACAAGAGGACAAAGGGGAAGTGGTGCCTTCGGTCAGCAGCTGAGCTCTCAAAACGTGGCTATCCGAAGCACAGTCTCTGTTGCAGTATACACTGTTTACTTAAGCACTGTAGTGTGACATATTTGCTGGCTTGTGCCCAGTTCCCACCTTGCAGAAAATAAAGAATGTGTTAGTACCTGTAGTCCTGCCAAACAATGATTCTGCAGAGGCAGGACTCAGCATTCTGTTGCTTTGTGTTAGAGAGAGGTAGTTTCCCCTTCACTGGTGTCTGCCAGATCCTAGGGCTCCCCAGATGTCCACACTACTCCGTTCAATTATCATTCCAGGCCTTAGTTCCCAGAACGAATCGAGAAGTCCTGTGTCTAGTCTGCCATCTTGGCCCTGCCTCCCAAATATGCATATATATTTATAAATGTATTAAGAAATTTAGTTGATGAATACACATCAAACATTATTGTTTTATTTACTTATTTATTTTAAGAGAAATGTTTCTATATAACAGAGCCCCGGTGATGCAGTGGTTAAGAGCTCAGCTGCTAAACAAAATGTGGCTGTCCAAACCCACCTGCCACTCCTTGGATACTCTATGGGGCAATTTTACTGTCTTTTGGAATCACTGTGTATCAGAATTGACTTGCATGGTAACAGGTTGGCAACTATTTTTACCTCTTATTTCTTCTGTTGTTCTATTTTATTGGCTACCCAGAAAAACCCAGTGCCATCAAAATGCCCATAATACTGTTAAAATAGTAACATTTATCTTTTTTTGATTGCTAGGGTAATGATTCTAAGGTTTTACTCCTAACTGCATAAAGGTTTGTGATATACTTCATCATATTAAAGAAGTTGTTTTTATGATTTACTGAGATTTTAAAACGAGAAACGTTAAATTTTAACAGATTCATTTTCAGCACTTTAAAAATTGTATTTACGGGGTGGAGTCAAGATGGCAGACTATATCCCTCTGGAAACCAAGACCTGAACTGATAATCAAACGGAGCCTTCTGGTCACCAAGTGAGCCCCCAGGACATGGCACAGGGCTCACAGGATGAGACACCTGAGAACACGGAGAGTATTGTTGCTGAGCTGCTGACAAAATAACTTCCCAGAAATCATGAAGGAAGAGAATATAGACATCTCAGATGCATATCCTACACCACCCAATATAGATCTCAAAAGAAAGACTCCAAGACACATTATAATCAAGCTTAACAAAATGAAACAAGCAGCAACTCTTAAAGGTAGCAACACTCAAAGCAAAGCTAACATTCAGAGGGAAACCCTGTAGGCTTTCATGAGATTTCTCAGCAGAAACCATGCTGGCACAGAGACAGTGGCATGACACATTCAAAGCCTTGAAGGAGAAGAACTTCCAACCAAGAATTATATATCCTGCAAAACTATCTTTCAAATACAAAAATGAAATTAAGACATTCCCAGATAAACAGAAACTCAGAGACTTTGTAAAAAACAAATCCAAACTACAAGAAATACTGAAAGAAGTTCTTGGCTTTGGCTTAGAAGAACAAGACCACTAACTTTACCTTTTAGAATGACACATTACTCAGAACTCTACTCAGTTAGGGAAGGCTCCAAAGTCAATCACAGCTTTAATACGGAAAGAGGCAATCCAGTGATTATCATGAAAACTATGGTACCATCATATTAAAAAGAGGGATGCACTACAGTCATTATAGTCCTTCCAGATGGAGAGAAAGATGACAAGACTGGTAGTAATTAAAATAGGGTTTACATATAGTTTATTAAGAGGGATCATAGGGGCAGCTGTAAAGCACAACAAAGATGTAACATACCACATCAAGAAATGTAACACAGGAGTCTCCAAGCCAAGCACCATCAGGAGTCTCAACAACTACAAAAACAGCTTTGAAAAACGTGAAAAATCAACACAAAAAAAGAATGTCCCAGAACAGACTAATAAGAACAACAGAGAAAACATCAACACAAAAACAAACATATCACAATGGCAGCAGTGAACACATACCTATCGATAATTACATTGAATGTGAATGGACTGAATGCTCTAGTGAAGAGACATCGAGTGACATCTTGGATCAAAAGACATGACCCATCCATATGTTGTCTACAAGAAACTCACTTGAGACCTAAAGATAGGAACAAACTGAAAATTAAAGGATGGAAGAATATATATCAAGCTAACAATGAACAAAGAAGAGCAGGGGTGGCAATTCTAATCTCAGACAAAATCAATTTTAATGTAAAATCCACCATCGTGGACAAAGATGGACACTATTTATTGCTGAAAGGTTCAGTACACAAGCAAGACTTAACCATATTAAATATTTATGCACCTAATAACAGAACACCTAATTACGTTCAAGAAACACTGACTACGCTCAAAAAAGTTAGATGATTCCACAATAATAGTGGGAGACTTCAACACTCCACTCTCAATACTGGACAGATCATCTAGAAAAAAGCTTGGTAAAGATACAGAAGCCCTCACTGCCACAATTAACCAACTAAACCTCATTGATATATGCACAACTTTTCACTCATCAGCAGACAACTACACCTTCTTCTCCAGTGCACATGGAACATTCTCCGGAACTGACTGTGTTAGGACATAATGCAATTCTAAACAAAATCTATACCACTGAATTACTGCAAAGCATCTTCTCAGATCATAAAGCCATAAAAGTTGAAATCAACAGCTGAAAAAAAGATAGAAAGTGGAACTCTTGGAAACTGAACAACAGCTTGCTCAAAAAACCATGGGTTATAGAAGAAATCAAGGATGAAATAAAGAAATTCATGGATTCCAATGGAGAATGAAAACACTGCCTACCAGAACCTATGGGGTACAGCCAAAGCAGTGCTTAGAGGTCTGTTTATTTCCATAAATGCACACATCTGGAAGGAAGTAACCAAATCAAGGAACTAACACTACAGCTTGAACAAGTAGATAGAGAACAACAGAGGAACCCCTCAGGCACCAGAAGAAACCAGATCAGGCCCCAAGAAAATAAAATGATTAATGACAAATCTAACCACAGATGTAAAAGAACTATGCTTTAAAAAAATTCTTCTACACTGCTGGTGGGAATGAAAAATGGTACAAACTCTTTGCAAAGCAATTTGGTGCTTCATTAAAAAGCTAGAAACAGAAATATCATATGATCCAGCAATCTTAGTGCTTGGAATAATACTGCAGAAATAAGGGCTGTCACATGAACAGACACATGGACATGAATGTTCCCTACAACACTGTCCATAATAGCAACAAGATGGACTCAACCTAGGTTCCTATCAACACAGTGGAACACTATGCAATGATAAAGAGCAATGATGATTTTAGGAAACATATCATAACCTGGAATCAACTGGAAGACATTATGCTGAGTGAAATCAGTCAGCTGCAAAATCACAAATATTGTATGAGATCACTATTATAAAGACTTAAGAAAAAGCTTGTTCACAGAAGAAAATACTTTTTGATAGCTATAAAGGTGGGAGGGAGGGCAAGTGTTATTCATATATTAGTCATTAAGAATCTGGTTAGGTGAAAGAAGTGACAACAGGAAGTAGCAGGCAAGTTAGTGTAAGTGACTATACTATAAGCTAAAAGTTTTCTAAATTCAACCCAACATTTCAAAGGACAGAGTAGCAGGAACAGGGGGTAATGGGGAGATAATGTTTTCAGGGGACATTGTGGTCAACTGGCATAGGTAGTCGTCTTCCTAAGAGAGTCTTCTGTACCCCATATTGGTGAGTGGCACCTGGGGTCTCAAAAGCCAGCAAGCTGCCGTCTGAGGAACATCAATTGGTCTCAACCCAGCTGGAACAGATGACAACAGAGAACATCAAAAACAAGGGAAAATGAGCCCAGGAGACAGAAGGACCTTTATCATTGGGAGACTACATCGGCACGGGACCAGAAGAACTAGACGGTGTCCAGCCACCACCAAAGACAGCCCTGACAGGGGACACAACATAGAATCCGTGATGTAACACGACATACAGAGGTGTGCAGATCAAAAACTCTGCTGATAGACCAGAATAGATGGTCTAACTACTTGGAGGGTAGCTGCTAGCTCAGAGCTGAAACTCAAACTGAAGCCAACACTTCAGACAAAGAATGGACTGGAGATGAGGACAAAGTGACGCATGTGTTGTATGTACTTTATGGTTTAATACATATATGAGGTTGTCCTGATAGTTTCTTTTTAGAGGGGAGAGGAGAAGGTGGGTGGGTGGACAGTGTTAGTTACATGCATACTGGAAGCAGAGAGTGAAAAATAAGAGTGTGCTGTTACTGCATGAGGAGAGCAGAGTTGCAGAGAGATGGGTACTCAGGGTTTTATATGGAAAATTGACTTGGGTTGTAAACATTCACTCAATCACAATAAAAAAAATTGCAAGACTGTACTGTAAGAAACCAAAAGAGACCTATAGAAGTGGACAAACCTACCTTGGTCATGGATAAGAAGACTCAACATTGTAAAAATGTCTATTTTACTCAAAGTTATGTACAAATACAATACAAATTCTAATGACTTTTTTTTAATAAGATGGAGAAACAAACTACCAACTTCATATGGAAAGGGTAAGTAAAGCATTACTGAAGAAGAACAAAGTGGGAGACCTCATACTACCTAACTTTAGAAACTATTATACTGTTACGGTAGTCAAAACAGCCTGATAATGGCATAAAAACAGATACATAGCCCAGTGGAACAGAATTGAGAATCCATACATAAAATCATCTACCTATAAGCAGCTGTTATTTGATGAAGACCCAAAGTCTATAAACTGGGGAAAAGACAGTCTCTTTAATAAATGGTGTTTCCATAAGTGTATATCCATCTGCAAAAAATAAGATTTATATCTCACACTATGCATAAAAACTAACTCAGAATGGATCAAAGATTTTAATATCAAATCTAAAACAATAAAGATCATGGGAGAAAAATAGAGACAATATTGAGAGCCATAATGCACAGCATAAACAGACTACAAAACTTTACTGAAGATGTGCAAACACCAGAAGAGAAAGCAGATAACTGAGAACACCTAACAAATACTTATGCCCACCAAAAGACTTCATCAAAACAGTAAAAAGATAACCTAGGGTCTAGAAAAAGATTTTAGCACCACACATCTGATCAATGTCTAATCTTTACAGTCTACAAGATTCTTTAAAACCTCAACATGAAAATGATAAATAATCCAATGAGAAATTCAAATAAAAACTATGAGATACCATTTCACCCCAACAAGGCTGGCATTAATTCCCCCCTCAAAAAACCACAAAACGATAAATGTTGGAGAGGTTGTTGGGAAACTGGAACACTTCTACACTGCTGGTGGGAATGTAAAATGGTATAACCCCTTTGGAATTGATTTGGCACTTTCTTAAAAAGCTTGAAGTAGAAATACCATATGATCCAGCAATCCCACCTCTTGAAATATATCTTAAAGAAATCAGGGCTGTTACATGAATAAATAAGTGCACAGCAATGTTTATTGCAGCAGTGCCCACAATAGTAAAAAGGCGGAATTAACTTGTGTGTCTTACAATAGACGAACTGATAAACAAACTGTGGTATATTCGCAAAATGGAGTACTATACAGTAATAAAGAACAACAGTGATCTTGGGAAACATAACATGGATTAAATTGGAGGACATTATGTGGTGTGAAATTAGTCAACTGGAAGAAGGATAAATATTGTATGAGACCACTAATATAAGTACTCAAGAAATGGTTTAGCCAGCCAAGTGCCGTCGAGTCGGATCCGACCAAGTCTTTGATGGTTAAGGGGTGTGGAGGGAGGGAGATGGGTATTCATTAATTGTATAGTAGATAGGAATTGGGTTGGATGACGGGACTGACAGCACGAAGTAGAAAGGTGGTCAGCACAGCTGGACTAAACAAAAAATAAAGAAGTTTCCTAAATAAAATACAACATTTCGAGGGACAGAGTGGTAGGAACAAGAGTGTGGAGTATGGTTTCAGGGGGCATCTAGGTTATGTGGTGTAATAGAGCTTTTTTAGAGAAACTGTTCTGCATCCCATTTTGATAAGGGTAAACTGGGGTTTTAAAAACTAGCAAGCAGAGGGAGGCAGGGCCAAGATGACAGACTAGGCACATAGCTCCTCAATTCCCTCTGAAAACTGAGGCCTGGATTAATAATTGAATGGAACACTCTGGATACCCAGGAAGCCTTAGGATACACCATAGTGTTGTCAGATTGGACTACACACAACTAAACGGGAAACTACCTCTCTCTGATGAGGTAGAGTGGGCTGAGCCCCACTCCTGCTGACTTGCTGCTTGGGTGGACTGCAGGTCCTGATGCTTTTCTCCTGGCTTTTTTTTTTTCTTCATGAACCAGCAAATAAGCTGAACTGCAGTGCCAAAGAAAACAGTGTATAGCATGGCAGAAAGACGGTGCATGGGATAGCCACATTTTCAGAGCCGAACACCTGACTGAGAACACCACTGGCCTGTCACCCTCTCTTTTCTGAGCTCCCTCATAGATTCTGCTATTTCTCAGCCAGAAGGGTAGCTCTGCTGGGATTCCATATTGGTAGGCTGGGAAGCAGAGTCACCCAAGCGGAGGCCTCACTAGGGTATAATTCCCAAGCTGAGAAGCAGTGCCAGTCCAGAAAGTGCCTTTCCAGCAGAAAGGCTGTGTTTAGCAGTGTTACCTTATGGGTAGGGCCCAGCTGAGGATGGCAGCAAGGTCATAACCACTCCTTACTTTGAACTATGTCATCATATCTGGGGGAGGGCCAAAGAGCTACTTACATTGTCAGCCAGAAGGCAGGGCCTGCCACATCTGATGGCCTCAATGATTTTGCCAGCTGTTGGATAGCTCCTAAATTTTTAAAATAAAACTACCTGGAGAAAAAATTGCTGAGCAGCCCAGCAGAATCTCTTCCAGCCTTTACTGACCCACATCATAAGATCGATTGACAGCCTTCCAGAGACTCCATAAGTAGGCCACCATATTTGTCAGATAGAAGGCAAAGCATGCCATCCCTGGAGAGTTCACTGAGACCAAGTACTAGAGTACACAGAGGCAACTGGTGACCAAATCCCCTCTTAGAACTACACTTTGTCTCTTGTTGAGGTAACACCAGAGAAAATAAACAGCCTCTCAACAATCAATCTCTAACCATTTAAAAAAACAGCTGACCATGGCTCTGGAAAACTCCCAAAATAAAGAATCGAAACACTTTCCAGATGATGAAGACTTTCTGAAGCTATCAGAGGTCGAGTACAAAAAAAATTATATATAGAACCCTCCTAGAGAATAAACAAAATGCAGCAGAGCAGAATGAAAAATTAAGCAAGCTATTTGAACTGATGGAACATCAATGAACTGAAATTCATCAGATCAATAACAAAATTACAGAATTAGGCAATTCAATCCAAAGCCAAAAGAGCGGAATTGAAGAGACGGAAATTAAACTTAGTGAACTTGAACATAGAGCAACTGACACCAGCGTTTATGAGGAGATATCAGAGAAAACAGATAAGAAAAATGAAGAAGTTAGAAACTTGTGGGACTCTGTTAAGAGGAATAATTATGATTAACTGGAGTTCCTGAACAGGGAGAGATAGCTGAAAATACAGAGTATCAACTGACAAACTAAGGTGATTCTTACTTTTTGTGTTATTTATGTGGTTGACTACATTGTCTTTCTGATGCTGAACTAACCTTGCATCCCTGGAATGAAAACGAATTGATTATGATGAATTTATATGCTGTTGAATTCTACTGTTTGAATTTTGTTGCAAGGGTCAGGGGCTATGCTCGTAGGGGAACCCTGAAGTCGCTGGACAATCTATTGTGGTCTTTTAGTGGAGATCTCAGGGTGCACCCCTTTTTATTCTTGTGTTGCCAGTGCAACTCAACTTTGTGAGCTCCATCGTGGCTGTCACAGGTGGTGGCCGGGCACTATCTGGTTTTTCCGGTCCCAAGTCGATGTAGGCACCCACTCATGTGGGTCTCTCTGTCTTCTGGGTTGTCTGTCTTTCCCCCATGTCGTTTTAGTCCTTGATCATCATCCGTTCCTGCTGAGTTGGGACCATTTGCTGTGCCCTCGGATGGCAGCTTGGCAGCTTTTAAGACCCCAGATGCCACGCACCAATGTGGGGCACAGAGAGCCCTCTTAGCAATACGCTAGTTGTGCCAATTGGTCTCGATTTTGCCTAAGAGCATGGTCCCCTGCCCCCTGCCCCAGCTACTCTGACCTTGCAATATTGGGTTAAGATGGAAGGAGCATTCAAGTTATGTTGAAGTCCACTTAATATTATTCTTGTTTCTAATGTGTGCTGTCACCGATTTCACCCAACCAAATTTCTACCAGCTGTCTAATCTAAACCCTCCCCACCTCACCCACTCTCCCTCCCCTCCCTTGCAGCCGTCAAAGAGTCTTTTCTTCTATGCATGTCTGCTTTTGAGTTTTATCGTTGAGGTCTCATACAATATCTGTCCTTTTGTCTCTGACTACTTTCACTCATCATAATATCTTCCAGTTGAAACCAGGTTATGAGACATCTTCTGGAATCATCATTGTTCTTTATCATTGCATAGTGCTCCATTGAGTACATATACCTCTGTTGTTGGGCATCTGGGTTGATTCCATCTCTTTGCTATTGAGGACTGTGCTGCGATAAACATTCTTGTGCATGTATCCGTTGGTGTGAATGGCCTTGATTCTGTAGGATATATTCCAAGTAGTGGAATTACTGGGTCAAGTGGTATATCTGAATCAATTTTTTTTAAGGAAGCGCCAAGTTGCTTTCCAAAGAGGCTAGACCATTTTGCAACCCCACCAACAGTGTAAAAGAGTTCTGCTTTCTCCACAGCCTCTCCAGCATTTGTTGTTTTGTGTTTTTTGGATCATGACCAAACTTGTTGGGGTGAGATGGTATCTTATTGTAGTTTTGATCTGAATTTCTTTAATAACTAAAGATCATCAACATGTCCTCAGGTGCTTTTTGGTTGCCTGCATCTCCTCTTTAGAGAAATGTCTGTCCATCTCCTTTACCCATCGCTTAATTGGATGATTTATCTTCTTCTTATTGATATTTTGTAGTACCTTGTAGATTATGGAGATCAGGCGTCGGTCTGATATAGAGTTGCCAAATATTTTTTCCCATTCTGTAGGTGGCCTTTTAACTCTTGTGATAGTCTTTGGATGAGCAAAAGTGTTTGATTCTTAGTAGTTCCCATTTATCTATTTTCTCTTCTGTTGATTGTGGTTTGTTTGACAGATTTTGAAGTCTGTCTCCATTGTGTATTAAAACTTCTATTGTTGTTCCTACTTTTTCTTGGATGAGCTTTATTGTTTTAGATTTGATATTTAGGTCTTTTATCAAATTTGAGTTGGTTTTTCTATAAGGTGTAAGATCTGGATCTTGTTTCAACTTATTGCAGATAGATATCTGTCAGGAGCCATCCCTAGCTGGGTTTCGGGAACACGAAGGGGTCGGGTGGCATCGGGAGGAGGAAAATGACAAGAATGAGACAGGAAAGAGTTTTGGAGAAAAATGGCAGCCCCTGAGGTCTGTCTTCCTTTATTTTTTATAGTTGAGGTGATGTGATTTTCACCCTGCCCCCTGACCACACAAGCTACTGGCTAACTTGAGGTCACGTGATTTTCACCCTGCCCCCTGACCACACAAGCTATTGGCTAACTTGAAGCCTATACTTGTGCTCTCTTTTTTTCATGTTAATTATTAGGGCCTTCTGGATAATGGCCCAAGACAAGTGGTCTTTTTACACATTAATCATTAGGGCCTTCCAGATAATGGCCCAGGACAAGTGGTCTCTTTATATGCTAATCATTAGGGCCTTCTAGGTAATGGCCCGACCTTGAGCTCAACTAGCTCTGTGCTTAAAGTCAGAAGGTGCAGGAGGAAGGGGCATGTGCAGTTAGGGCAAAATATTGTCAAGGACAATATGGCCAGAAATATGTCACAGGTGAAATGCCTCCACCAGCTGTCACATAGACCTGTAACTTTGTTCACAAAGGACTTTGTGGGTGACGGGCCTCAGTGTCTTTCCCTTTTTTATTTTTTAGCTTTAGCATTTGTAATTCCACTTGTATGGTCCTTACGGTCTGTTCAAGTTGTCGGAGGATTACTGGAAGGCAAAATAACACTATTAAGATTATCCCAGCACAGACGCCTAGATTTACCAAAAGAGAGCTCCAAGATTCTGTGGATAAGGCCTTCTTAAACATATTTATAAAATTAGACACAATTTCCTCGTCTGATGTTGTTTCCAAGGCAGAGTGACTGATGGCTTGTATCTGAGCATGTAACTGTGTTACGTTAAATGCAGAAGGCGAGTCATTCCAGACTCCTTGTAGATGAGCCTGTACCTGTGGCCATGTAAAATCTGTTTCATTGTAGTGTGATGGGGTCACACAGACTTATTTGTATTTGGTACGACAGGAAACAGACAGGCGTACTTTCAGATTGTGTAGCTGGTTGCCAACGTAGATGACAGTTTCTTCTAGTGCATTAGCCTTATTTTCTAATTTTTTATCTATAATTTCTTGTGTGACCAATGCTAGTGAGACATTTCTAGCCAGATTATTAACATAGAGAGCTGAATGGACCTCCTTTGTAAGGGTTATAGAGGAGGCAGTCACTGAGGATATAGCTCCAATCAAAGCAGTTATCCCTAATATCAAAGCTGTAATACAGTGTCGAGGATGGCTAAGATAATCAGTTGTTATCTTCAAAGCATGCAAACCTGAATCTTCATATCATTCTCCTGTGAGATTCACAGGCAGCAGAGCATAAGGGGGTTATCTCACTATAATCAAGGTAGAGGGTGACACAGAAAAATTTAAGCAATTAATCAGCATGCAATTCTTGCAAGTTATCAGTACAGTGCCTTTTTCAGGCATAATGGAGAGAAAACCATTGGGACCTGTGGATATTACAGCATAAGGAGAGGAACACAGGCACGGATGCTGAACATCTCAGAAGCCATTTTGTGAGGGCGTAGGAAGACGATGGGACCAGTAGCTGCAAACAACCTATATAGGCCAGTCTGGAGAACATTGGTATTTTTTGGTTTATATATAGGGGCCACCCATCCAGGCGAATACCAGCAGTGTATAGGCCCTGTGTTTGAGAGGGTAGAGGCAGTCCAATTAAATAGTTTAGAGCCATTAGCTTTTAGGTATGTTAAGTAATCATATGAGGGGTTGGAGACAGACCAGTCAAGAATATTTGTGGAATTATTGGCCTGTTTGTATTTAACTCCAAATTCAGGAAAGGTACAAGAAAACCAGGTGGGAAATCCACCTCTATTTTCCACTGGTTCCCAATGATATTTCTGTCCCAGGGCATTCTTGCAAGGCTTAAGATGACCTGGAAGGAGAGATTGTGAGGAAACAGTGGACTTAGAAAGGTCTCCTAGCATTCTTAAATATATGGACCATAGGAGACGAGAGACATTTTTTTTTTTGTAGATTCACGATTAGGGAAATCAGCTAGTAATTCACCATAGTACAGGGAGAAACACCCCGTTATGGTTATGTTGGGATGAGTACTAGCACAAATAAGGGGAGCATGGCTACGTCCTGCATAGTTAAAAGAGGAGGCATATCTGGCCGTTATATAGCTGTCCTCTTCTCCCCCCAGAAGGGCTGTATGATTAGTAAAGACCGGAATGTCAGCGAAGTCCCACGGGACCGGGTGCAGTAAGGGAGGGTCAGGAATGAAAGTCCAATAAGGGATCGCAGCTACAGGGACAAGAAATACCTCGACAGTGAGAAAAGCGGCCATTGCAATAAAAAGATGTTCTGGTGACAGAGGAGCACCCTGCGACTGCAACAGCTCTTTTGCCTTGTCAGCAAGCCATTTGATTTGTCCCCATGTCGGCGGACGTGCTTCTCGAGTACGGCCGAGCTTGTGGGCGATTGTACTGTGATGACATAGCTAGACGAGAGAAATCTCAGGAGGGAGGAGTTATAGTATCTGAAGAGGGTTGATAAGGGGGAAAAAAAGGATGGAGGAGCTGGTGGGCACCAATCACAGGGAGTTTCCGCGGTGGCTTCCTCGTTGCTAGGGGAATTTCCCAGGGGGAGTGGCATCGGGTTGCGTCTGCGGTATGACAGTGGGCTGGCCATGTGGTGGAATTAACCTACCAGGAATCCAGATAGGGGAATCAGCGTCCTGTAGAAAAACACAAGCATAACCTCTACTGCAGGTTAGTAATAGATCTGGGCCTTTCCACTGGCCTGTTAAAAGGTCCTTCGATTTTACCCAAATGCATGGGGTTTTATTGAGGCTCTCCCAGTGTCTCTGCATGGCTGACAGTCCATTAGAGTCTAGATTCAAGTGACTGATAACAAAAAGGGCATGGTTTAACAGATGATATGGTGAACTGTGTTTATACTCTCCTTCCTGTAATTTGGTAATTTGAATCTTTAAGGCTTGGTGTGCTCTTTCAACTATGGCTTGTCCTTGGGGGCTATATGGGATGCCAGTAGTGTGTTTGATTCCAAAGTTGTTGCAAAATTCCTGAAAGCCTTTAGAGGTATAAGCTGGGGCATTATCTGTTTTAAGATGGGAGGGAATCTGGCAATATGTAAAACAGTAAAAGAGATATTGAATTACATCCTTACAAGCTTCTCCCGTGTGGGCTGAGGCCAAAATCAAGCGAGAATAAGTGTCAATACATACATGGACGTAACAAAGTTTTCCAAAGGAGGGTACGTGAGTAACATCCATTTGCCATAGTTGTCCAGCCTTCAAATCCCATGGGTTAATTCCCATCGGTAAGGAGGACTGTTCAGTGGGGCAAATATTACAACTTCTTACAATAGAACGAGCCTGTTCTTTAGTCAACTGAAACTGGAGGCGGAGGGCTGTGGCATTCTGATGGTGTAAGGCATGGCTCTGGGATGCTCTAGTAAAGGCTGGGAGGACCTGAATTTGAGTATGAACGTCAGCCAAATGGTTTCCCTCTGTAAGAGGTCTGGGTAAAGCTGTGTGTGCTCGGATGTGTCCTACAAAGAATGGGAGAGTTCTCTTATGAATTAAATCCTGCAAAGACTGTAAGAGAACTATGACAGTACCCTTTGTGGGATATAATGTGGCAGTTTAGATGTGAGAAAATAGCCTAACGATGTATTGGGAGTCAGTATACAGGTTAAGTTTTTTGTCATGCAGCTTTGAGAAAACCGCACACACTGGAAGAAGCTCAGTCCTTTGTGCAGATGTTTCCGAAGTGAGAATTCTGTTGACGGTGTGATTAATAACAGTAACAGCAGTTCCGTTAGAGGAACCATCAGTAAAAGCCAATTCTGCATCATCTAGAGGGGTGAGGCTGGTTAGTTGAGGAGAAATAAAGGGACGTGTGTGAGCAAACTGTAGAAGACGGCTTGAGGGTAGATGATACTGTATTTCTCCTATATATTCACAAACCGCTATTCCCCAATCTGTGTGGCTCTCTACAAGCCATTGTAGCTGTTCTTTATGATAAAGTACCACAAGGCAGGGAGCTTCTCAAGCTCTTTGCCTTCCTTTCATTAAGAGGGTGGCCATTAAGGCCGGATAATCAGCAACTACTTTACAAAATAATGAAGGCAAATGCAACCACTCCAGGGGTCCATTTTGCCAAAGACAGCCGATAGGGGAGTGTGGTGTATGCAGTAAAATTAACAACCAGGAAAACAGAGACTCGTATCAATTCTGATTTTGTTTTCTAGTTTTGCTTGGTCTTCTAATCTTTTAAGGTCTGTCTCTTCTCTTATACCCTCATTTCTTAGAACTCTCCACAGTCTTATTTTCTGTCTTTTTCAGTTTCTATCTTATCTCTGTATCACTTTCTTGCCCATTCTTTCTGTTTCTCTCTCCCTCAGTCTCCCTTCCTTTTTTCCTGCATTTTCTTTTTCTCTAGCTATCTAGCCTTTGATCTTTTCTCTCTTTCTACATCCTCTTTACCTTTTTTTTTTCACTTGCTTATTCTTTCTTTCGGATCCGACTCGACGGCACTTGGCTTGGCTTATTCTTTCTTTATGTTCTCTTCATATTTGTCACACTTGGGGTTCCACAGATAATTGTGTGTATCATAAAATAGTCACAGGAAACTCTAGTCAGGTTGTTTGCATCAGGCAAAGTTAAAACTTAACAGAAAGTTTCTGTTAATGAAACTAGTCTGTCAAGTTCACTCTCACTGAGATAAGGAGCAAGAAAGCAAGTTGTGAATATATAAAATGTCAAGTAGTCTTCTTAGTTTCTGTTCTCTAGTCTGAAGGCCATCTCCTTGGAGATTAAAGGAGAAGGAACAAAGGAATCTGTAACTGGTTGTGACCAATTAGTTGTAAGCCCCACGCTGCACTTGGACCAGCCCTGCAGTAGTTAATTTCAGTAAGAGCCGCAGCCAATTGATATCACCAAACAGTTTTTGAAAGTCGTTTAAAGTTTTTAGGTGGGAGGTTTCTGACGGCAGACTAAAAGTGAAACTAAGAGCAAAACGCTGTCTATCCTGGGGGTGTAAGCGATAGTAAAGAAGAAATCTTGTAAATCAATTACAATAACAGCATAGTTCAATGAGACAGCACTTAGAGAAGGGAGCTCAGGTTGTAAGGCTCCCATGGATTCCATTGTTGCATTGACTGCCCTTAGATCCTGTAACAAATACCATTTACCTGACTTTTTCTTAATAACAAAAATAGGAGTATTCCAAGGACTAGTGGAAGGCTCAATATGACCTGCTTGTAGCTGCTGCTGTACCAGCTCAGAAGCGGCACAAATTTTTTCACTGGACAAGGGCCACTGTTCCACCCATACAGGAGAGTTATTTTTCCATATTATGGGATCAGCAGTGGTTCCAGTGACCCTCAGGATAAATTTTGAGAGAACCCAAGTCCCTCTCGGGCTTCGTGTGGCTTAGGGTTAACGGATGTTATGATTCCTTGATCTTGTTTTCCTAAGCCCTTAAAAGGATGATATCCCATTTGGATCATTTGAGCAGCAACCTTATCATCAAGACATATCAATAATAAACCCATCTGTGAGAGAATATCACGCCCCCAGAGTGTAATAGGCAGAGAAGTGACTATGTAAGGTTGAAAACATCCCGTGCTGTTCTCGGCTTCCCATTTAAGTATGGCTGAACTTTGAGCCACATTACTGGTCTGTCCTATACCTGACAAGGTGAGATTGGCAGCAGAGGCCGGCCAGCTCGAAGGCCAGTCCTTTCCTGCTATACAGGTTATGTCAGTCCCTGTATCAAGTAGACCTTCAATTTGTTTTCCCTGTACAGTGATCACCTTCATTGGACGGTGATCACAGATTTGTTGGACCCAAAAGCCCCAGTCACTAGATCCAAGCCCCTTTTGTTGTCGAGATTTGGAAGACACAGTTTGGCCCACAGTGTAATAAGGGAGAATCATCAATTGGGCGATTCACTGTGCTGGATACACCTGAATGGTTTTTGTGGGAGTCTGTATCATAACCTTAATTTCTCCAGTGTAGTCAGAATCAATCTACCCCAGGTAGAACAGTAATTCCTGACAAGAATGTAGAGCTACGCCCAAGGATCAGCCTCATTGTGCCAGAAGGCAAAGGACTCCAAGTACCGGTTGACAGGGCAATAGGCAGACTGTGAGGAGTTAATATTGTTCTGGTGGTGGAACGGAGGTCCAGTCCTGCGCTGCCTGGGGTGGCACGGCACAGGGAGTCAATCCCTTGGGGAGGAAGGGGTTGGTGAGTGCCCCCATTGTTTGTGGGGTCTGGGGCTGGCCCCACATCCAGTTTCCCGAATTAGGGGAAGGTGTGGGTGCAGTCTTAAGGGGGAAGCTGCTGTGCATGGCAGCTGGTGCTGGCAAGGGGAGCAGTGGATGCCCATTTTTGTGAAACCTGGAATGACAATTTTTCTGCAAGTGAAACCCTTTTTCACAATGGGGACACATAGTTTTAGGAAGAGAGAGGGAGCCAGGCATAGGAGTGGCATTGGACATAGCCGCAGGTGAAGAGGCCACCCAGAGCGGGCATGTCCGACTAAAATGTCCTGCCTGTCCACAATTGAAGCATCCCTCATTTCCACAAGAGCTTGGAGAGGGCTGTTGTAGTTGGGCCATACCTGTTTGATGGACTGACCTTTTAGGGCAGCCGCTAGAGTAAGCCCCTGCAGATAAGAGGGTGTAACCTCTGCACAAAGGCGAATGAAATCATTTAGTGTCTCAGTCTTACAAACTGGGTGAAGCAGGGTCTTGTAAGCTGAAGAAGCATTTTCGTAAGCCAATTGTTTTATTAAAATCCCTGCAGCTTCATCATTAGGAATAACTTTTTCTACGGCATCCACAAGCCTAGCAAGGAATTTTTCATAAGGTTCCTCAGGTGACTGGCAGATGTTTACAATGCCAGGCGCTTTTGTTCCCGTCGTGGGCAGACGGCGCCACACTTGCAAGGCACAGGAGGTTACCACAGCTAATGCCTCTTGGGGAATCTGAAGCTGATTAACAGCAGAGATATAGTCACCCTGTCCTAAAACCATATCTAAAGTAACCCGCTGGATTTTTTTGCGGCAGCTTCCTTTTTGGCCAGCTCCTCAAACTCAACTCTCTGTAACAAATAGTCTCCCCCAGACAGGCAAGCTCTAGCAGTTTGATGCCAATCATAAGGAGTCATCCATTTACCACTAAGACCCTCCATCAGTGTTAGGGTGTAAGGGGAGGTGGGGCCATAGTCCTTAACTGCTTGTTTGATTTCCTTAAGAAGTTTAAAAGGAAGGGGTTCCCAAGCGGGTTCATTATCCCACTCAGGCGTGTCAAATAACACCGGACAGCACAGAAAAGAGGTATCCCCCTGGAGAGATGCCTGATGGAGGGCACCACGAAAACCCACCACTGTAGCAGACGGGGGACAAGGGCGACGCTGTTGCGGTCTTGGGGAGGCAAGGCTGAGCACAGAGAGAGAATGGGTAGCCTGTTCCTTTAAGTCCTCTGCGCCTGCCGGCAACAGTGGCTGGGCAGATTTTTCAAGTTCTGACTCTGAGTCAGAGGCTTGCTGCATAGCATAAACTTGCTGCAAGACCTTAGAAGGTGCCACCTCTTTTAAAGGAGCTTTAAATGTTAGGAGAGAAGGCTCGAAAGGGGAATCTCCCACACCAGTCAGAGAGTGATAAATTCCAATAAGAAAAGGCACTTATAGGGATGTTATTAGGCCCCTTGTCATGATAAAATTTCTGTATACTGTGACCAGTAAGTTCCCAAATTTATTTTTCTAGCATGCCTTCAGCGGGGAACCAGGGGCAACATTTTTGAACAAAATCCATGAAAGCTGTTAAATCTTTGGTGGAAACCTTAACCTTTCGTTGGCATAATAAATTCTTAATTACCTCAATAAAGAGCCTTCTCTCCTTTGACTGTTTACGGCCCATAATCTTCACTTGTCAGTATCTACAAAGAATCCTCTTTTTAGAATTCTTTATGGCTCATAAACTTCTCAAAAGTTCTGACTATTCGCCCCTTCACTTATTCCTATTATGGATCTGCAGCACCCCAGGGTGAAGTCCTAGCTACCCCGCTTATTCTAATTTTTTGTCCCTTCAGTTATACGACAAAGTGCTATCCACTCCGTTAAGTGGCATCGGGGGAAAACTTATCCTTCATTCCTGATGAGGGATGGGTAGCATCGGCGGGTTCTTACTTTCTGCCCCTTCACTTATAGGACAGAGTCCTAGCCGTCCTGGTCTGATTATCCACCCCTTCAGTTACGAGGCGGAATCCTATCCACTCCATTAAGTGGGGTGGCGTCGGCGAGATTACCCTTCGTGCTCCACGTTCAGGTGCCAGATGCTAGGAGCCTGCCCCAGCTGGGTTTCGGGAACACGAAGGGGTCGGGTGGCATCAGGAGGAGGAAAATGACGAGACGGAGACAGGAAAGAGTTTTGGAGAAAAATGGCAGCCCCTGAGGTCTGTCTTCCTTTATTTTTTATAGTTGAGGTGATGTGATTTTCACCCTGCCCCCTGACCACACAAGCTACTGGCTAACTTGAGGTCACGTGATTTTTACCTTGCCCCCTGACCACACAGGCTATTGGCTAACTTGAAGCCTATACCTCATGGTCTCTTTTTTTTCATGTTAATTATTAGGGCCTTCTGGATAATGGCCCAAGAAAAGTGGTCTTTTTACATATTAATCACTAGGGCCTTCCAGATAATGGCCCAGGACAAGTAGTCTCTTTACATATTAATCATTAGGGCCTTCTAGGTAATGGCCCGACCTTGAGCTCAACTAGCTCTGTGCTTCAAGGTCAGGAGGTGCAGGAGGAAGGAGGATGGGCAGTTAGGGCAAAATATTATCAAGGACAATATGGCCAGAAATATGTCACAGGTGAAACGCCTCCGCCTGCTGTCACATAGACCTGTAACTTTGTTCACAAAGGCCTTTGTGGGTGACGGGCCTCAGCAGATATCCAATTTTGCCAGCACCATTTGTTGAAGATTGTTAAATTCTATTCTTTTTAGAGAATTTATACATATATATATATATATATATATAAGGACTGCAAATTAAGTTCACAAACTCACCCTAGAAAAAGGGAGAGCAGTGGACACCACATATAGGTGGGCATGTGAATTTATACAGGAATGTACATTTTCCCTCAGTCATATTAAATAAAATAATAATAATTTAAAAAAAAAGAAAAAGTGGAACATACCTCACTGCTGAATATCACTATAATCACCTTCAAAGTACTCTCCTTGGGAAGTTATGCTCTGATGACAGCACCTAGCCCACCCTTCAAAGCAGTTTTGAAAGTCTTTCTGGAATGGTCATCAGAGCTGTTCTCATATTACCCTTGATGTCCTGAATGATATCAAAATGTCTTCTTTTCAATATTTCCTCTATCTTCAGCTAAAGAACAAGATCATTGGGGCCAAATTAGGTGAGTAGGGAGGGTGTTCCAATACCATTATTTGTTTACTGGCTAAAAACTCCCTCACAGACAACTATTTGATTAAGTTCACAAACTTGCTACTTTGCCAGCATGTACAACGACCACTCCAGAAAGAGTTCCAAAATTTATCTGAAGGGTGGACTAGGTGCTGGTGTTAGTACATAGCTTCCCAAGGGGAGTAATTTGAAGGTGACCATAATGATATTCAGCAATGAAATATGTAGAACTTTCACTTCTATTCTATTCTAGCTGCCCTGTTCCCCTTCCCCCACATGACAGTATGCTTCCCCTTTTGGTGCTATATAGATGGCAGCTTACTAGCTTTTCAGACAGATCCCAGTCGTCACTCACCCAGGTGGTATGTGGAGCAATATCTTGAGAGAGAGAGAGAGAGAGAGAGAGAAACCTTAGGCATGCCAGTTAGTGTGGATGTCCCCTGAGAGTGTGGTTTCCAGATCCCAGACCCTGTTTCCCTGTTCTTTCAAAGAAGTGGTGCATGTTAAGGGGACAATTTGGTTTTGAAGTTGAGTAGTTGTGGGTACCCCACTTCTAGTGTGTGATGACACATCCTATACCCCTCCCTAATCCTAACCACTATCTAATTTGTAAAAAATCCCTCTCCCTCGATGCCCCCACCCTTGTAACCATCAAATATCGACTTCTTCTGTGCTTAAATGATCAGTTGCGTACTTATTATAGTAATCTTGCACAAAATTTATCCTTTTGTGTCTAACTAATTTTGCTCAGCATGATTTCCTCTAGATGGTATCACATCGACAGATATTTTTCTAAGCCATAGTTGTTTCTTATCATAGTGTAGTATTCCATTGTGTGAATATACCACAGTTTGTTTAACCATTCGTCTGTTGATGGGCGTCTAGGTTGTTTCCAACTTTTTGCCATTGCAGAGTAAACATTGGTGTGCAAGTATCTGTTCCATTTTTAATTAGTTTTTGTACATCATGTGAAATAAGGGTCTTGTTTCACATTTTTGCAGGTGGGTTTCCAGTTATGTCAACAGTGTTTTTTGGAGAGACTGTCTTTACCTCAATTCACTGTCTTTGGGCTTTTATCAAATATCAACTGTTCATAGGTGGATGAAGTCATATTTGGATTTTTGATTCAGTTCCATTGGTCTATGTGTCTGTTTTTGTGCCAGTACGGGGCTGTCTTGACTACTGTGGCAGTGTAATACATTTTAAGGTCAGGAAGGGTGAGGCCTCCCATTTTGTTCCTCTTCTTTAGTAATAATTTACTTATCATTGGCTTCCTCTCTTTCCATATGAAGTCTGAGATTTTTTTCTCCATCTCTTTAAAAAAAAAAGTCGTTGGAAGTTGAATTGGGATAACATTGTATGTATAGATTGCTTTGGTAAGTATAGGTATTTTCACAATGCTAAGACTTCCTATCCAGGAGCAAGGTAGGTGAATGTGCTACGTGTTTCAAAGATATGATTTTTGGGGTGCCAAAGGGTGGCATGTCATAGACTGAATTATGTCCTCCCCACCCCAGATTTGTGTAGCCATGTGGCTGGGCCAGGATTCCCAATATTTTGTGATTGTCCTCCATTTTGTGATTTTCCTATGCTGTATGTTAAAGGATTAGGGTAGGACTGTAAATCCCTTCATAGGATCACCTCCCCGCTCCGCTGTACAGGGAGTTTCCCTGGAGTGTGGCTTGCACCACTCTTAATCCTTCATCCTACAAGAGATAAAAGGAAAGTGAAACAAGCAGAAAATGGGGAACCTCATATCATCAAGAAAGCAGCACTGGGAGAATACCATGTCTTTCAGACCTGAGGTTTCTGTGCCAAGATGCTCTCTGGACAAAGACCAATGCAACACAAGGAGTTTCCTCCAGAGCCGACAAGAGGGAAAATCTTCTCCCGGAGAGGAAATCCTGAATTTCGACTTGTAGCCTACAGGACTGTGTAAGAATGAACTCTTTTTAAAGCCATCCACTCTGTGGTATTTCTGTTAGAGCAGCACTAGCTGACTAAAACAGTAGGTTTCTCCAACTTGTGAAAGTCATTTTTCATTTTTTGCTGTAGGGACTTGTATTTTTTTTTGTGTGTGTAGGTCTTTTATATCTCTGGTTAGATTTATCCCAAGGTATTTTATTGTCTTGCGTGGCTGATTTCCTCTCTGATTGTTTCTTTGTTGGTGTAAAGAAATCATACTAATTTATATACGTTTATCTTGTATCCTGATACTTTATTGAAGACTCGTATTAAATCCAGTAGTTTATTTGAGGATTCTTTAGGGTTTTCTGTGTATGACATCATGTCATCTGCAAATAGTGATACTTTGACTTCTTTTTTGCCAATCTGGGTGCCCCTTATTTCTTTATCATACCTGATTGCTCCGGCTAGGACCTTCAGAATGACATTGATTAGAAAGTTTTGACAATGGACATGCTTGTCTAGTACCCATTCTTAAGGGGAATGTTTTCAACTTCTCTCCATTAAGTACGATGTTAGCTGTTGATTTAGTGCAGATGACCTTTATTATGTTGAAGAATTTCCCTTCTATTCTTATTTCGCTGAAAGTTTTTAGCATGAAGCAGTGTTGGACTTTATCAAATGCCTTTTCTGTGTCAATTGATAGACTCACATGGTTCTTGTCTTTTATTTTATGTGGTTGGTTACATTAATTGTTTTCCTTATGCTGAACCATTCCTGCATCCCTGGTATGAATCCTACTGGGTTGTGATGAACTAGTCTTTTGATGTGTTGTTGAATTCTGTTAGCTAGGATTTTGTTAAGGAGTTTTGTGTCTAAGTTCATGAGAGATACTGGCCTGTAGTTTTTCTTTTTGTGTGCTGTCTTTATCTGGATTTGGTACCACAGTTTCACTACTAAAACCTGAAATTTTCCCAGTGATTGAAATGTCTTTGACAGGGGCCTCTTAGACCACACCTAAGCATGCTAATAAGTAGCCTAAGGTGGGGGTTGGCCAGGCCAGGAAGACCACCTTGCGATAGCAGCTGTCTTACCAGATAATTCAATCAATCATACCATCTTAATCATGTAGAAATACCACAAAGAGAAATTCTATTCTGTCACTGTCCACTAGGCTTTAAGTCCAAATATAGGGCATCACCTCTAGGGAAATCTTTATCTGGTGGCTCTGGAGGAAGGTCCTTTACATCATTCTTCCCCTGGACTAGAGGAGAAAATGATGATTTCCAGTGTGTTCATTAGAAGGAAAATTTTGCTCTTTTTATGGAATTTATTTTGGGGAAAGAAAATTTTATATAAAGACAAAGGATGTGTCCCAAAGGACACACTCTCCTCCTGACACCACTTCTTTCCTGATGGTGTAAGGTCCCCAACTCTCTACTTGCTTCCCTTTCCTTTATATCCTAAAAAGCTGCCTCAAGGCACAACATAGTCTTACACATTGAGTCCCGCCTCACTAACACACCACCACCCATCCTTCCTCATTAACATCATAGAGGTAGGATTTACAACATACAGGAACGTCACACAGTAGCAGTTAGCATGGCCTAGCTGAATTGCTACACACGTTTTTGGGGGCACACATTCAATCCATTATACATACTTACATAATGATGCCATATAATGACAAATTCTAGTGAAATATTAAAAACAAGAGAGTAATAGGATACAGCAAGCCAGAAGTGAGGTGGATCGAAGACCCCTGAGCTTATTGCTGTTGTCTTGAGCAGGATTAAGAAAACCTAAAATATTGAACTAACAAGTCAGAAGTGAGTATGTCACAAGGACTCCCAAGTTTGCAGCTTTTGTCTGAAATCTTGGACATATTTGGCAGTCTGGTTGACCTCTAACTTGTGAGCTCTGATCTAGCTCCAGGTGTTAGGGTCAGAGGAAGAAGCCTCACATAGGTAGCTGGGGTCAGAACAGAAGTAAAACAGAGGAGAACAGAAATGGGATAATAACTTGATTTGGATTGATCAGCACTGTCTGGTGTCAGAGAAATTGGGATAGATTTGATGTTTTCAGCAGCGTGTCATTTGTGTTTGCTACAAAAAAAGATATGGAAGACATTTTTTGAATAATACTGATCAAAACATCATAATCTTTTACTTTCTAAATGATAAATTGCCTGTATTTTAAGTCTGTTAATTCCTATAGTCCTTCATTATCAGCTACTGTTCTTCCTCCTGCTCATACCTGTTTCCCATGATAGACCCGGAACCCAACCATGTCTTTAAGTGCTTTTATACTTGTAGCCCTTGTGAAACATCATGAGTAATTAGTCTTTAGGTAATAAGGCAAACCTTCTCTTCCCCAACATCTGCTCCATGTCTTATGGGCATCTGCTTTATTCAGATGTACAAAATACAACAGTTTTTGCAACACCTCATTCTATATTCCAGTATAGTCTGATTTTGGATGACAGCTGAGAGTAGCTGGATGCATGACAAAGCACTGCCATATGGAAGTATTTCTATCTATGTGGACATTTTTGGTGAGTTGAATCACTATGCAGCCTAAAGGACAATAACAAAACAACAGCATGAGTGCTGTGGAAGTTATATCATCTTCAGCTGTTTCATTTCTGCCACATTCTTGCCACTTACTCAAACTTCTGGCAGAATTCCTTGCCTTACTAACTGAGTGATTTGAGACAAGTTCCTTGACTACTCTAAACATTACATTTTTTTTTCTTCTGCAAAATGAACACTATAACAGGGCTTTCCTCAATTAATTTATTTTTTAATGGTCTTGAAATAAATTTAAAATTACAGAAAAGTTACCAGAATAGTACAAATAACTACTGTATTCTCCTTATGCAGGTTTCTTATTATTAATATTTTACCACATTTTATTTCTTCTCCATTCCTTCTCCCTTTCTTTTTTTCTTTTCTAAATGCCATAACTTCAGTGTAGACTATACCTGAGAATAAAGAAAACAAAAATCACTACAACTGGACCAATAGACAACAACACAGTAAATGTTGAAGAAATTGAAGTAGTCAAGAATTTTGTTTTCTTGTCTCCGCAATCAATGCCCATGGAAGCAGCACTCAAGAATCAGACAACACGCTGCATTGGGAAAATCCTCTACAGAAGATCTCTTCAAAGTGTTAAAAAGCAAAAATGAATTCTCATTTTCAAGAATTTATGATGTCATGTTTTTCCTTGACAGATTATCATACCGATTTCTTTAACGTGAATTGTATTGGGTAATACCTCCCCAGTAACCTCACTGATGTTTGGAAGTTACTAAATCTCTTTAGGTAGTTCAATATATTTTTGGTAATAAAAAAGTCAAGACATTTCAAAGGACCATCAGATAAGTGTTTATTTGATGTCATAACTAATGTTAAGGAGCACTAGCAAAACTATGAAATTTCTGGAACTGAAGAAGATCTTGTGTACCACTGTGGTAGACAGAACCTAGAGTGACCCCCATGACCTTTACCCCAGCTATTCACATCTTTGTGTCATCCTATCCTCTTGAATGTGAGTAGGATATGTGATTTGTCCTAACCACTGGAAAAAGCAAAAGCAATGGGATGTACATGATTATGCTACATAAATTGTAACTTCAGTTTGATGAAAAACTCTCCACTGCTGGCTTGGAAGAAGCAAACTGTTGTGGTGTGTGAGCTGGCCCAAGTGGAAAGCCACACGCTGGGAAGCTGAGGGACGACTTATTACCAGTAGTCAATAAGAGACTGAGAATCTCAGTCTAACAGCCTTCAAGGAACTGAATGTTGTCAATACCATCAGAGTTTGGAAGTGAATCCTTTCTCAGTTGAGTCTCAGAGCTGTAAGTGGAGGATCCAGCTAAGCCATGCCTGGACCCCTCACTCACAGAAACAGTGGGAAAATGAAAAAGTGCTGTTTTAAACCACTAAGCTTGTAGTAGTTTGTTACAAAGCTGTAGAAAATCTAGTATATTAACATACCTCTCTCTTTTTGATGCAGCATGATTTTTCTCAAATCGTGTCTCCCTGCCTTCACAGAAAATCTTTCCAGCACATGATCTACTATCTGATATCCAGTTTGTGGAATAATGCTAAAGAGTGCTAGGGAGAGAGTATATGTGTTTGTGACTCAAGGAGATAATTCAATGGCAAGTTGCCTCCTCTTTCCCCTCTGAGTGCTGCCTTTTATTTGCAGATAACATCTGCTGTTGTCATCTTTGTTTCCTTCTTTCATCAGCCATTTTCTCATTACATCTTTATCTCAACCAAAAAATGAAACAAAACAGTACAAAATATGAGGTCAGACAATTAAGTTCTCAAACTTAATTGTTCTAACTGCTACGTACCTCATTGCTGAATATCACTATGGTCACCGTTGAAGTACTCTCCTTGGGCAGCTATGCATCAATGCCAGCACTTAGTCCATCTTTCAAAGAAATTTTGGAACTCTATCTGGAATGGCTGGCTGGCTTGGCTGGCCATCTGGAATGGCCGTTGCACATGGTGGCAAGGTGGCAAGTTTGTGAACTTAATTGAATAGTTGTTTGTGAGGGATTTTTTAGCCAGTAAATAAATAGCTCAGTAAATAAATTAGCTCAGCTAATCTGGCCCCACAATGACTTTTGTTTATCCAAAGACTGAAAGACATTTGGATGACATTTAGGACATCAAGGATAATATGATGAAAGCTCTGATGGTCATTCCAGAAAAAGAGTTCCAAAATTGCCTTGAAGGGTGGACTAGGTGCTGACATCAGTGCATAACTTCCCAAGGGGAGTACTTTGAAGGTGATCATAATGATATTCAGCAATGTGGTATGTAGAACTTTTTCTAGGATGAGTTCAAAAACTTAATTGGCAGTCCTCATATTTATATCTATAGATGATTAATCCTGCTCCTTTTGAGTTGAGTCAACCTGATAATGTCACCTTATTCTAGGGTCTACTGTCAAAATAGGCAACTAAATGTTCAACCAAATACAGATAAAGAGGGAAAATGATACAGAAACAAGTTCGGAGTGTATAAACTCCCCGTGACGGGAGAGGGCAGGATGATTTCAAGGAATTTAATGAAGGCCACTTTGGATTGAAATGTGCCCCCTAAAAAAATGTGTATCAACTTGAGGATAATAACAGTAGTCCCCATCAAAGGTGGTGAGCATTGGTAGGATTAGTGAGGTATCTCAGGAATATACTGGTCATCAGGAAGAAAGAGTTCATCTCTTTAGGCTTAGGAAATCCCTAAACTCTGCTGGCCATTCTCCCAGAGAGATCTGGCATCAGTGCTCCTCACTCCAGGCACTTGGGCAAACATTGTCTCCTCCCTCCTGGTGATTTACATAATGCTGCAGACAAGATACTTTGTCTTCCCAGCATGATTTCTGCAGGTTGTATGAGAAACTTGAGGATCTCACATGTACAGTCCCCACCAGGCTTCCACAATGAAGCACACTCGTCTCTATACAATTCCCATTGCCAAATACACACTTAAAATATTGTTGTTGTTGTTAGGTGCTGTTGAGTTGGTTCCAACTCATAGCAACCCTGTGCACAACAGAACAAAACACTGTCTGGTCTTGTGCCATGTTCGCAATCATTTTTATGCTTAAGCCCATTGTTGTATCCATCTATCAGTCCATCTCATTGAGGGTCTTCCTCTTTTTCTTTGATTCTCCACTCTACCATGCATAATGTCCTTCTCCAGGGACTGATCTTTCCTGACAACATGTCTGTCATGGATTGAATTGTGTCCCCACCAAAATGTATGTATTAATTTGACTTGGCTATGAGCCCAAATATGGTGCCATTCTTCCCATGTGTTGTGAATCCTGCCTCCGTGATATTCATGAAGGAGAATGGGCTGCAGTTGTGTTAGTGAGGCAGGATTCAAGCTACAAGCTTGTAAGATATAATGGAGAGAAGTGAGCAGAGGAACTTGGGAACCTCACACCACTGAGAAAGTATGACTGAGAGCACAGCAGATCCTTTGGACCTGAGGTTCCTGTACCAAGATGCTCTCCTTGAATTTGGATTCAGCCCAAAGGACTGTGATAACTTCTCTTACTGAGTGGACTTGTAACTTGTAAATGGATTTGTGGCTTACCAGACTGTAACAATAAAGGTTTCTCTTCATGAAGCCTTCCACTCATTGTATTTCCTGTTGGAGTACTATCAGGTGAATAAGACAATGTCTAAAGTATGTAAGATGCAGTCTTGCCATCTTTGTGCTCCTTGGGAGCACTCTGGTTGTACTTCTTCCAGAACAGACATGTTTGTTCTTTCAGTGGCCCATGGTATGCTCAACATTATTCTCCAAAAACACAATTCAAAGGCATCAATTCTTTTAAAATATTAGAGATTTAATTTATAGCTTGATTCACTCCACAAGGAATTTGTAGGAAACAGAAATGAAACACCTGTGCTCAGGGTGCCATTTTCCCAGAGTCCTTCCTCTGAGGGGTTATTTTTGTTGTAGTTTTCTCTTTTATCTACACTAAAATTTCACTAAAGATAGAAAGAAGCCAAGCTGGCACAGTATTAAGAGCTCACGCTGCTAACTGAATGTCAACAGTTCAAATTTACCAGTTACTCCTTGAAAACCCTATGGGGTGGTTTTACTCTGCCCCATAGGGTCTACTGTGAGTCAGAAACAACGCAAGGTCAATGGATTAATGAAAGATAGGAATGCTAGGTGTTTTTTGTTGTTGTTTTGTTTTAAGTAACACTGTGTCATGAGGATAGTGTAATCCAGTTCCGGTAGACACTCCACTGATGGAATTCTAAACATGGTTCATAAGTGCTAAGTGAATGAGCCAAGCAAAAACACATACACTGGAACTAACAACTAAGAAACGTGGTCATATTAGCACCAGAAATTGATTTTTTTTTCCCTCAAGCTGTTTGCCAATTATGTATTGATTAGTTGCTGTCTTTGTGAATCAAGATATATTGATCTATACCAAGTACTTAAAGAGTTCTCAAGAAATATTTGTGGATTTTGATGAATTGCAAGGTAGGATAAGACCCTGGTAGACAAATCTATGCAGTTTGTATGTTTACATTTCTTAAATAACTCAGCATATATTTCTTTCCTCATGAAATGACATCATCTAGGTGAAGAAACCTCTTTGATTCCCAAACTACTTCTAAGGCTTTGTAAATGGTTTTGAATAGTTTCATGATAAGCCGTTTTAGGAGATGCTTGAACTTCCTTAAGGTCTTGAGTGTCCTACTTTCTAAGCTGATCAATAAAAACACTTTTGGAGATGCATAACTGAAAGCATAAAATACTTAAGGCCATAATTTTCTTCTGCTGTGAATGTAATTAGCTCTCCTTTTAAGCAAAAGCATTTTTATAAAGTAAGAAAATTGAACATTGCCTCTCTGGATACAGAAATAAAAGAGCAGATACTCTAAATGAAGTCAGAAAAAAGGGCTGGAAGACAGCAATGAAATGAGGACAAGAGGTATATTTTTAAGTTTGTCTGACTATTACTATTACTGAAAGCATATAGAATAACATTAAATGTTAAGAAAAATACTGAACCATCTAAAGAAGCATTCTATGGAGCAATAAAAATTTCATAAAATTTACCAGAAAGAGGGGGTGAAGTCAAGATGGCGGACTAAGCACGCATCTCCTTATATCCCTCTGGAAACCAAGACCTGCATTGATAATCAAATGGAGCCTTCTGATCACCTAATCAGCCCCAGGACACGGCACAGGGCTGTTACTTTGGACTTCATATCACTGAGTGAAAAACCTCCTCTTTTTCACTGACTCCCACTCTTGGCTAGCCCTGGCTCTCATGGACAGAAGGTAAACGCACCATTTTGACTTTTTTTTTCTCTGTCTTGGCCGGCGGGCGGAGCTGGGTCTTGCCTAGCCGCTAGACTCAGAGGCGCTGCTGGGGGGATAGGCAGGCAAAATTCCCATATTTTGAGAGCCAGGCTTAGGACTCTGTTAACTTAGCCACTTTGGGCCCGGCCTCTTATCTCTGCCTCAGCAGGGTTTGTACAGAATTACACAGTCAGTGTGCAGGACGCAATGTTGGTACCGAGACTTTAGCGGGACCTAATTCTTAGCCTGGGAACCAGCGCCGGCAAACAGGACAGCGCTTCTCCAACAGAAAAGCAGTAAATTACACAGTGCCACCTATGTTGTGGGCCCTGCAACAGAAGCAGAGGAATCACTACCTCTCGGCACCTTTAGCCCCTCTAGCTGCTGCCTGTGTGGAGGATGCCATCTTGGATACGGTGGCCGCAGCTGGACCTAATTCTGGCTTGGGAGTCAGAGCTTACCAACAGGAGAGCGTTTTTCTACCAGAAAAGCAGTACTCCACACAGTGTCGCCTAAGACCAAGCCCTGTCAGCAGAAGCCAACAGGGCAGTAGCACTGCTGTATTATGAACTAGTTTGTGTCATCTGTGGTTGGATATAGTGGTGCTTACTTTGCCAGTTGAGAACAGGAACCTCTACACCTGAAAACGTGACTGACTTGGGAAGTGGTCAGATACCTTTTGCTTTAGATTTTAAGACAACCTAGAGAAGCATCTGCAGTCCATCCTCACAGTATCTCTTTCAGCCTCTACTTACTCACATGGGACCCAAAAAGCAACAGACACTTGCGACATACAAGAAATCACCCATGGCTTCAGAAGGATTCCAAAGCAACCAAGGAGTTTTCCAGATGAAGAAACTTTTATGAAAGCATCAGAAAGTGAATACAAAAGGATTATATACAGAGACCTTCTAGACCTTATACAAAATGCAGCAGAACAAAAGGAGACATTAAACAAGCTGTTCGATCTGATGGAACACCAGTACTCTGAAATCCAGCAGATCAAGAACAAAATCAAAGACATAGAAACTTCAATGCAAAGCCAAGAAAACAGAATGGAACAAATAGAAAAAAATAATTTCTGACTTGGAATACAGAGCTACTGACGGCAGCGTCTATGAGCAGAAATCAGAAAAAAGAAACAAGAAAAATGAAGAAGAATTAAGAAGCATATGGGAGTCTATTAAGAGGAACAACCTTCGATTAATTGGAGTCCCTGAACAGGGTGAGACATCTGAGAACAATGAGAGTATTGTTGCTGAGCTGCTGACAGAAAACTTCCCAGAAATCATGAAGGAAGAGAATATAGACATCTCAGATGCATATCGTATGCCACCCAATATAGATCTCAAAAGAAAGACTCCAAGACATAGTATAATCAAGTTTAACAAAATGAAACATAAGTATCAACTCTTAAAGGCAGCAAGACTCAAGGCAAAGCTAACATTCAGGGGGAAACCCTGTAGGTTTTTGTCAGATTTCTCAGCAGAACCCATACTGGCACGGAGACAGTGGCATGACACATTCAAAGCCTTGAAGGAGAAGAACTTCCAACCAAGAATTATATATCCTGCAAAACTATCTTTCAAATACAAAAATGAAATTAAGACATTCCCAGATAAACAGAAAATCAGAGACTTTGTAAAAATCAAACCAAAACTACAAGAAATACTGAAAGAAGTTCTTGGTGTGGGCTTAGAAGAACGAAACCACTAACTTTATATTTTAGAACGACACACTACTCAAAACTCTACTCAGGAAAGGCTCCAAAGTCAATCACAGCTTTAATACAGAAAGAAGCAATCCAGGGATCATCATGAAAACTATGGTGCCATCATATTAAAAAGAGGCATGTACTACAGTTGTTATAGTCCTTCCAGATGGAGAGGAAGATGACAAGACTGGTAATAATTAAAATGGGATTTATATGTAGTTTATTAAGGGGGTTCATAGGGGCAGCTGTAAAGCACAACAAAGATGTATCATACGAAAAAGGTGAAAAATCAACTCACAAAAAACAATGTCCCAGAACAGGCTAATAAGAACAACAGAGAAAACATCAACATAAAAATAAACATATCACAATGGCAGCAGTGAACACATACCTATCAGTAATTACAGTGAATGTGAATGGACTGAATGCTCCAGTAAAGAGACATCGAGTGACATCTTGGATCAAAAGACATGATCGATCCATATCTTGTCTACAAGAAACTCACTTGAGACTTAAAGATAGGAACAAACTGAAAATTAAAGGATGGAAGAATGTATGTCAAGCTAACAATGAACAAAGAAGAGCAGGGGTGGTAATTCTAATCTCAGACAAAATCAATTTTAATGTCAAATCCACCATCGTGGACAAAGATGGACACCGTTTATTACTCAAAGGTTCAGTACACAAGCAAGACTTAACTATATTAAATATTTATGCACCTAATTTGGGCAAGGTCGGCAGTTCAAATCCACCAGGCACTCCTTGAATACTCTGGGGGTCAGTTCTACCCTGGCCCCTAGGGTCGCCATGAGTCGGATCCGACTCGACGGCACTTGGCTGGCAATTTTGGCAATATGAGAGCACCCAAATACGTCGAAGAAACACTGACTACACTCAAAAGAGAGTTAGATGACTCTACAATAATAGTGGGAGACTTTAACACTCCACTCTGAACACTGGACAGATCATCTAAAAAAAGCCCAGTAAAGATACAGAAGACCTCATTGACACAATTAACCAACTAAACCTCATTGATATACACAGAACTTTTCATCCATAAGCAGACAACTACACCTTCTTCTCCAGTGCACATGGAACATTCTCCAGAATTGACCATGTGTTAGGCTATAATGCAGTGCTCAACAAAATCTATAACATTGAATTACTGCAAAGCATCTTCTATGACCATAACGCCATGAAAGTTGAAATCAATAGCAGAAAAAACATAGATAGAAAGAGGAACTCTTGGAAACTGAACAACATCTTGCTCAAAAAAACACGGATTATAGAGGAAACCAAGGATGAAATAAAGAAATTCATGGATTGCGATGAGAACGAAAACACTTCCTACTAGAACCTATGGGATACAGCCAAAGCAGTGCTCAGAGGTCTGTTTATTTCCATAAATACACACATCTGGAAGGAAGAAGGAAACCAAATCAAGGAACTAACCCTACAGCTTGAACAAGTAGAAAGAGAACAACAGAGGAACCCCTCGGGCACCAGAAGAAATGACATCATAAAGATTAGAGGAGAGGTAAATGAATTAGAGAATAGAAAAACAATTGAAAAAATTGAAAAGACCAAAAGCTCATTTTTTTAAAAGATCAACAAAACTGACAAACCACTGGCTAAACTTACTAAAGAAACGCAAGAAAGGAAACAAATAACCCAAATTAGAAATGAGAGGGGAG
The DNA here is from genome assembly GCA_028571685.1 of Heterohyrax brucei. Lineage (NCBI taxonomy): Eukaryota > Metazoa > Chordata > Mammalia > Hyracoidea > Procaviidae > Heterohyrax > Heterohyrax brucei. The sequence continues at coordinate 61,090,340 of CM053166.1, forward strand.
TTGTCAACACAGATGCAACAGAAATCAAAAATATCACAACAGAATACTATGAAAGACTGTACTCTAACAAATTTGAAAACCTAGAGGAAATGGACAAATTCCTTGACTCATACCACCTACCCAAATCATCACAACATGAAGCAGAACAGCTTAATAAACCCATCACAAAGGAAGAGATTGAAAAGGTCATCAAAACACTGCTGACCAAAAAAAGTCCAAGCCCAGATGGCTTCACTGCAAAACTCTACCAAGTTTTTAGAGAAGAGTTACCTCCAATACTACTGAGACTATCTCACAGTATAGAAAGGGATGGAATACTCCCAAACTCATTCTATGAAGCCAGCATAACCCTGATACCTAAGCCAGGGAAAGACCCAACAAAGAAGGAGAACTACAGACCTATATCACTCATGAATCTAGATGCAAAAATCTTCAACAAAATTGTTGCCAATAGAATGCAACAACATATCGAGAAAATAATCCATCATGACCAAGTGTGATTCATACTGCGGATGCAAGGCTAGTTCAACATCAGAAAACCAATTAATGTGATTAACCACATAAATAACACAAAAGACAAGAATCACCTGATTTTGTCCATTGATGCTGAAAGGGCATTTGATAAAGTCCAACACCCATTCATGCTAAAAACTCTTAGCAAAATGGGCATAGACGGCAAATTTCTCAACACAATAAAGGCCATTTATACAAAGCCAATTGCCCACATCATCCTAAATGGAGAGAGACTGAAAGACTTTCCCTTGAGATCAGGAACTAGACAAGGATGTCCACTCTCACCTCCTCTATTCAACATTGTACTAGAAGTTCTAGCCAGAGCAATTAGACAAGACCAAGAAATAAAGGGCATCTGCATTGGCAAAGAGGAAGTTAAAATCTCCCTGTTTGCAGATGATATGATTGTATATGCAGAGAATCCCAAGGAATCTATAAGTAAACTACTCAAACTGATAGAAGAGTTCGGCAGTCTCGGGATACAAGATAAACATAAGTAAATCAGTAGGATTACTTTATACCAACAACGAGACTGTTAAGGAAGAAATTGTCAAATCAATTCCATTTACGATAGCCCCTAAGAAGATAAAGTACCTAGGAATTAACCTAACCAGAGAAATAACAGACCTTTACAAAGAGAACTACGAGCCCTTACTACAACAAACTAAGAGAGACTTAGATAAATGGAAAAACCTACCTTGCTCATGAATAGGAAGACTTAACATTGTGAAAATGTCTATTTTACCCAAAGCAATCTATTTATATAATGCAATTCCAATACAAGTTCCAGCATCATTTTTTAATAAGATGGAGAAACAAATCATCAGTTTTGTTTGGAAAGGTAAGAAGCCCCGGATAAGTAAGTTACTACTAAAGGGAGGCCTCTCATTACCTGACCTTAGAACATACTACACTGCCACAGTGTTCCAAACAGCCTCGTACTGGTACAAGAACAGACAGATGGATCAGTGGAACAGAATTGAGACCCCAGAGATGACACCATCTGCCTATGAACAGTTGATATTCGACAAAGGCCCTAAGACATTAAACTGGGGTAAAAACAGTACCTTCAACAAATGGTGCTGGCAAAATTGGTTATCCATCTGCAATAAACTGAATCAAGATCCATATCTTACACCTTATATAAAAACCAACTGTAACTGTTTATCCAGTCCGGGCCCAGATGGCTTCACTGCAGAATTCTACCAAGCATTTAGAGAAGAGTTATCTCCAATACTACTGAGACTATTTCACAGTATAGAAAGGGATCGAATGCTCCCATACTCATTCTAAATATAAATATCAAACCTAAAACGATAAAGCTCATCCAAGAAAAGGTACGAGCAACAATGGAAGTTTTAATACACAGTGTGGACAGACTCCAAAATCTGTCAAAGAAACCACAATCAACAGAAGAGAAAACAGATAAATGGGAACTATTAAGAATCAAACACTTTTACTCATCCAAAGACTTTATTAATAGAATTAAAAGAACACCCACAGAATGAGAAAAAATATTTGGCAACTCTATGTCAGACCAATGCCTGATCTCCATAATCTATAAGATACTACAAAATATCAATAAGAAGAAGATAAATCATCCAATTAAGCGATGGGCAAGGGAGATGGATAGACATTTCACTAAAGAGGAGATCCAGGCAGCCAAAAAACACATGCAGACATGTTCACGATCTTTCGTTATTGAAGAAATTCAAATCAATATGACAATGAGACACCATCTCACCCTAACAAGGTTGGCCATGATCCAAAAACACAAAACAACAAATGTTGGAGAGGCTGTGGAGAAAGTGGAACCCTCCTACACTGTTGGTGGGTTGCAAAATGGTCCGGCCTCTTTGGAAAGCAATCTGGTGCTTCCTTAAAAGAATGGATATTGATACATCATTTGACCCAGTAATTCCACTACTTGGAATATATCCTACAGAATCAACGCCTTTCACACAGATGGACGCATGCACAAGAATGTTTATCGCAGCACAGTCCACGATAGCAAAAAGATGGAATCAACCCAGATACCCAACAACAGAAGAATGGATAGGTAAACTATGGTACACATACTCAGTGGAGCACTATGCAATGATAAAGAATAACAATGATTCCAAGAAACATGTCGTAACCTGGTTTCAGCTGGAAGACATTATGTTGAGTGAAAGTAGTCAGTGACAATAGGACAAATGTTGTATGAGACCTGTACGATAAGATCTCAGAAACAGACTTGTGTATAGAAGAAAAGACTCTTTGACAGCTGCAAGGGAGGAGAGGGAGGGAGCACGAGGGGGGGAGGGTTTAGATTAGATAGTTGCTAGAAATCTGGTTGGGAGAAATAGGTGATAATATATATTAGAAACAAGAACATTAAGTGGACTTCAGCATAACCTGAGCACTCCTTCCATCTTAACCTAATGTTGCAAGGATAGAGTAGCTGGGGCTGGAGGCAGGGGACCATGCTCTTAGGTGAAATTGAGGCCAATTGGCACAATTAGCATTTTGCTAAGAGGGCTCTCTGCACCCCACATTGGTGAGTGGTGTCTGGGGTATTAAAAGCTGCCAGGCTGCCATCCGAGGACACAGGAAATGGTCCCAATTCAGCAGATACAGATTCTCACCGAGGACCAAAATGACATGGGGTAAAGACAACCCAGAAGATAGAGAGACCCACATCAGTGGGTGCCTACATCGACTTGGGACCGGAAGAACCTGATGGTGCCCAGCCACCATCAGTGATAGCTACGATGGAGCTCACAGAGATGAGTCTCAGAGGCAACACAAGAATAAAAAGGAGTGCACCCTGAGATCTCCACTAAAGGACCACAATTAATGGTCCAGTGGTTTCGGGGTTCCTCTGGGAGCATGGCCCCCAGCCCTGATGCTGCCCTTACCCATAAATCATAATGAATGTCCACTCTTTGGACAGGAATGGATTGGACTTGGCAATGCAGAGTGACCATATATTGGATGCACTTTATGGTTCTATACATCTATAGGATATCATCCTGCTGACCTCTGGCTGAAGGAAGGAGAGTGGGTGGAGAGGAGGGGAAAGGAGGCTGTTGGGAGGATAAGACATACATGGAGCAGAGAGGAATAGTGTGCTGTCACCGGACAGGGAGAGCAGTGGAAGCTGCATATAGGTGGGCATGTAAATTCATACGGGAATGTACATTTTCACTCAGTCATGTTAAATAAATAAATAAATAAATAATTTACCAGAAAGAATCTACTTTTCCCTTCTTCTTGGACAAATAAAAGGAAGATTTTTCTTTTACTTTTATGAGTTTGAATGAGACTAAGGAGGCTCAGGTAGCCTTGGAGAATCCAGGAATTGAGATTATTATGTAGAGAAGACAGTTATAGAAGTCTCAACCTGGTGTTCAACTTCATTTCTGTCTATAAGACCCTGTATTATTTATCCTAATATGTTTCCAAAATTCTCTGCTCCCTTGTAAAGTGGATGTTCCCTGAGATTGACTCCTGATCATCAACCTAAGCTTCTATTTTTTGACAGGTTTTGTAGTAGTTCCTGCATCTATTTTAGCTTAACTGAACTCAAGAAGGGAAGAGGGGTAGCGTGGATAGTTTCAGGGAACATGGAGCTATATCTCACTGACATGTACTTTGGGAAATGGCTTTGTATGGTTTCCATTTGTCCTGATTATATATATGAGCCACTCAACTGGGCATGAGTGCTCTGCTGAGAACTGGCAAGAGAACTCCTTGATCTAGAGCTCTAGTTTTAATGGGTCTTGTTCTGCCCGTCCTTAAAATATACCCTTCTCCAAAAATGAGTTCATGGGGCCAAGGGATCTCAGAATTTTCATGTCAACCAGTGAATCCTTAATTTGTTCAAAGTGTAAGATCTTGGCAGCTAACTAAAAGGATAGGAGTTCAAATCCATCAGTTCTTCTTTGAAAAGCCTACGAGACAGTTCTACTCCATCTTATAGGGTCTCTGTGAGTCAGAATTGACTTGATAGAAACAGGTTTGGTGTTTTATTTTTTGGTACTTGTCCAGACAGAATGATAGCTTGATTTATAACATTTCTACACTTAACCAAATAGTGTATGAGATTTCATTTGTACTCTTGACCTAGGCTCTACAAATAGCAGAGGTATGCATACTTGGCACTACTCCCTTTGGCCAGAACAAGACCTCACCTGCTCAGTTCCTGAAAAGGTCCACTGTTCTTATTCTCCTGTCTCAAATGCACCAATTCTTCTTCAGTCTTCCTTAGTCATTGTCCAGTTTTCTTATGCATATGTGGTAGTCAAAAATACCATGGCTTGGGTCAGACACACATTTTTCCTTTCTTTGCTTTTGAACAATCTAAAAAAATCTTTTAAAGCAGATTTGCCCAGTGCAATGCATTGTTTGATTTCTTGACTGCTGCTTCCATGGGTGGTAATTATGGATAATGAAATCCACAGTAAGATGAAATCTTTGACTACTACATTTTTCCACTTTTCGTAGTATTTCTTACTGATCCAGTTTCAAGGATTTTTATTTTCTTTACATTAACATGTAATCCATACTGCAGGCTGCAGTCTTTGTTTTTCATCAATAAGTGTTTCAAGTCCTCTTCACTTTAAGCAAACAAGGTTGTTTTGTCTACATATTGCAAGTTGTTTATGAGTATTCCTACAATCCTGATGCCACACTCTTCTTCACAGAGCCCAGTTTCTCAGATTATAGCTCGGCATACAGATTGAATAAGTATGGTGAAAGGACACAACCCTGACACACACCTTTCCTGATTTGAAACTATACAGTATCCTTGTGTTCTGTTCAAATGACTGCCTCTTGGTTTATGTACAGATTCCTCATGGACACAATTAAAAGTTCTGAAATTCCTATTCTTCATCATGTTATTCATAATTTGTTATGATCCACAGAGACAAATGCCTTTGCATAGTCAGTAAAACACTAGTAAACATCTTTTTGGTATTCTTTGCTTCAGCCAAGATCTGACGCCAATACTGATATCCTTAGTTCCATATCCTCTTAATCTAGCTTCAATGTCTGACGTTCCCTGTCAATGTAGAGCTGCAACTACTTTTGAATTATCCTCAGCAAAATTTTACTTAAGTGTGATATTAATGATACAGTTAGATAATTTTTGCCTTCTGTTTGACCTCCTGTCTTTATAATAGGCACGAATATGAGTCCTTCTGCACTAACACATCTGTTAGTGTCTGCTGGTTGGTTAATACCTTATCCCTTGATTCTCTACACTTAAGCTGTATATCCTGTAAGTGACAAATGGGATGGATAGTGGTGCCAAGGCCTCTCCTGAGGTGCCCCAAGGGTACAGTTTTGCAGAAGGAACTGATGCCATCTACTACATAGATGGTGAAGGACTATCCCTCTTTTTCCTCTTCATTTTATTACCTATGTCATTTCTGGGCTTCCAAAGCAGAGGTAAAAATCCTCTCCTCTCCTGATAAGTCTCATGCGAAAGCAGCGTTTCTCTCCAGATGATTCATATATAGACGCAAAGGCCTGAGAACAAACTCTGACACTGGCTTCAGCATCCCTGCCTCTTTCCCAGGTGAAGAATGTCCTTGGTCCCCTTCCATACTTAAGTATCAATTAGTTGGATGCCCACATATTGCTGGCTTAATAACCTATCATATATGCCACACATGTGGAAAAATCTGGGATGCAACACATATGCCAGTGAATGTACAAATGAATGAGGTAGCTAATACCAGGAAGATGATAGAGTATGGTAGAACTAGACTGACTTTCCAAACATCTCAGAAATTCTTTCAGATACACATTGTTTATGGATACCAGTTCTTAGTGAATGGAAAAGATCCATATTTATGCCCATCCCAACAAAGCTGATCCAATAGAAAGCAGAAAATATTTTTAAAAATGACATTAATATCACAAGGAAGTAAAATTTCATTGAAGATCATTCAAAAGCAACTGCAGCAGTATATCAACAGGGAACAGCCAGAAATTCAAATGAGATTCAGAAGAGGACATAGAACTGGGGTTACCATTGCTGATGTCAGACATATCCTAGCTGCAAGCACAGAACACCATAAAGATGTTTACCTGTGTTTTATTAGCTATGCAAAGACATTCAACTATGTGGATCATAACAAAGTATGAGTAACTTTGTGAAAAATGGAAATTTTAGAATGCTTAATTGTGCTCATGAGAAACCTGAATATAGAGCAAGAGGAAGTTATTCGAACTGAACAAGGAAATAGTGTGTAGTTTAAAGTCAAGAAAGGTGCGCATCAGGTTTTTAGCCTTTCACTATACTTAGACAATCTGTGTGCTGAGCAAATAATCCAAGAAGCTGTAGTATATGAAGAAGTACAGAACATCAGGATTGGAGAAAGACTCATTAACAATCTGTGTTATGCAGATGGAACAAACCTCCTAGCTAAAAGTGAAGAGGATTTGAAGCACTTATTGATGAAGAATGGATCACACCTCAATGTAAAGAAAAACTAGACCAATATGCAACATCATGATGAACAGATTGAAGTTGTCAAGGATTTCACTTTACTTGGATTCAAAATCAACATGCATGGAAGCAGTGGTTCAGAAATAAAAAGATGCACTGCACTGAGCAAATCTGCTGCACAAGATCTCTTTAAAGTGTTGAAAAGTAAAGATGCCCTTTCGAAAACTAAGTTCTGCATGATCCAAGCCATGGTATCTTCAGTTACCTCAGATACATGCAAAGCTAGACAATGAATAAGAAAGACCAAAGAAAGATTGACACCTTTAAATTATGGTACTGGTGAAGAATATTGAATATACCATAAATTTCCAAAGAAACAAAAAATATCTGTTTTGGAAGAAGTACAACCAGAATTCCCCTTGGAATCAAGGTTGGCAAGACTATGTCTCACATACTTTGGAGATGTTGTCAGGATGGATCAGTCCTTTGAGTAGGACATCATGCTTGGTAAAGTAGGAGACCAGGGAAAAAGAGGCAGACCCTCCACAACATGAATTGACATGTTGGCTGTGGACGACACAAGACCAGGCAATGTTTCCTTGTATTGTACCTAGGGTTATTCTAAGTGAGAGCCCATTGGATAGTACCTAAAAACATAACAAGACACATTGTTTACGGATGTTAGCTGTACATTTTAGTTCTTAGTGAATTGTCCTTCCAATTTTGGCAATAGAGAAAGCTAATCCTGAATATCCACCGAGTACTTGTGATAGACCAGGAACTGGTCTACACATTTATATGTATTATCTTATTTAGTCCTTTAGGACAGGGGTCAGTAAAATTTTTCTATAAAGGGTCAGAAAGTAAATTGTTTTCATCTTTGTAAACATAGTTCTCTGTTACCCTACTCATCTCAGACTGCAAGATTGTAAATAAATGAATGGTCCCATAAAATTTATTTACAAAAATAGACTATGTGTCAAATCTGGCTCACAAGCCATGGTTTACTGACCCTTGGCTTTATAGAAATTATGAGGCAATTGCTCTTTGCACTTCATATAACAAAGAGACTGAAGCATTCCAACTTATAGTGACCCTAAAGGACAGTGACCCTATTGAACCTACTAGTTGCCACTAAGTCAGTTCAAACTCATAAAGACCCTCTGTGTGTCAGTCTAGAACTGTGCTCCGTAAGGTTTTCAGCAGCTGATTTTTAAGAAGTATATCACTGGGCATTTCTTCAGGGGACCTTCTTGATGGACTTGAACTCAGAACCTTTCAATTAGCAGCCAAGTGTGTTAAGTATTTGCACCACTCGGGACTCCAGAATTTGAACCTAAGCAGTCGGATTCCAGAGCTCACACTCACAGTATTAAATCATTTTCAGTGCTTGAAAGAAGATACTGACCACTCTCAAGTGGAAAACTTAAGAGCTGGGATTTGGCTGTAAGCCTGCACTGTGCATGAACTTTTATTTTCTTCCTTAGTCTTCATTATTGACAACATAGAGGTGAATATATACTGATAATCTCTTAAAATAAGATAAAAATAAAATTATCTTGCTTGGTTTTTGACCATCAACTCATGCTTTGAAATATCATCAGGAAAGGGTGGTGTATCTTCCATGGTATCAACCCTTAATTAAAGCATTGTAGCATGTGTGACTTCTTAAACATTCTAGTGATGTGATCTCATTGACTGGTCATTAATTTCCTTTCCAACTTGGCACCTCAAGCTAGTTCTACCTTTCATAGTGAGGCCATGAACCAGTAATAATAATAATAATAATTCTATTAACATTAACACAAGTACTACTCCAAGCCACTCACTATTTTAAGCACTTTGAATATATTAATTCACTTAATCTTCACAGCAACCATTTAACGTATGAAGAAACTAAGACACAGAGGTGTTAAGTAGCTTGGCCAAAGGCAAAACACTGGTAAGTGGCAGAGCTGGGATTTGATCCAGGCAGTGTGACTCCAGAGCACATGTTCTTAAGTACTTTGCGCTACAGCCTTTCAAGGGGAATTTAAAAATACAGAAAAAGACTAAAGTTCATCATTTTGGTCAATCACCCTGTATAGATAGAATGTAAATTGCATTTGGTTGTTTTTCATGGGATTGTTGACTACATTCTTCATTAGGGAGATAGTAACATTCCTTGAGTGAAGGGATACGAAGTCCCTACCACAAGTCTCACTCACTCTTGACACTGGTAATTTGTGCAGATGCCAGTACCCATACCCATAGCAATTTAGAGAAGTGATCATTTAAGAGAATGTGTGGGACAGTGGTAGAAGAGAGGCTTTGGGGCAAGGGAGATGGGGCTTGACAATGCCTGGAAACATGAATGGGGGCAAAGTAACATTTTAAAGTAGAAACATTTTCCTTTATCATCTTTACAGTTTTCTACCTCAAATTTTCTTTCTTGGCTCTTTAACTCCTTTCAGATATGCAGGAGGTTGATGGCTCAACCACAAACCCAAACCCATTGCCACTGAGTTGATTCCAATGCATAGAGACCCTACAAGATAGAGTAGAACTGCCGACAGAATTTCCAAGGAGCTCCCAGTAGATTAAAACTGATGACCTTTTGGTTAGCAGGGTAGCACTTAACCACTATACTGCCAGAGTTTTGAGAGGAAACCCTATCTACATTTCCCCAAATGAAGCCCAACCTCTTACTATCACCACCTGTGACTCTTTGCCTTCAAGGTCTCTCTGGCATTCAGAGCCATCTATCTCTACACAGTTGGCTGGATGGAAGTTCCAGGGAACTAAGATTCTGTGAGAGAGGCTAAAACCAATGATAAATGGGAATTGGTATATAAAAATCCCATAACCATTACCTCCTTAGGTGGAATAATTCTGAGGCATGTCCTGGCTCTCAGAATTCTTCAAAGGGTTAAGTTTTAGTTCTCCACAGTGGAAACTGGCTTGTTACTTCTGTCAGTGTTCCACCAGAAAAACAGAAATAGTAGCATATATACCAGGAGTATATATAGTACATGTAATAGTATATATAGTAGTAATATATAGTATATTTAATAAATCAAGGGATTTATTTCAAAGAATTAAATTACACCATTGGTAATGGCTAGGCAAGCCTGAAATCCATAGGACATGCTATCAGGAAGGGGAGGCTGAAACTCTCAGGCAGAAGCTGAAGCTGCGGTTCACAGGGGGAATTTCTTCTTCAAGGAAACCTTAGTTCTGTTCATAGAGTCTCTAAACTGATTGGATCTGCCCCGCTCACATTATACATAACAACCTTTACATAAAGTCAGTTAATTATAGAATGTGGCATACTGGTTAAGTGCCACAGCAGCTAACCATAAAGTAGGCAGTTCAGATCTATCAGGCACTCCTTGGAAACTCTATAGGGTAGTTGTACTATATCCTATAGGGTCATTGTAAGTTGGAATAGACTCGATGGTAATGGGTTTAATTTCATTTTTGTATCATAACTGGAGCCCTAGTGGCACAGTATTAAAGTGCTTGGCTGCTAACTGATAGATCAGCAGTTTAAACTTACCAGCTGCTCCATGGGACCAAAAAGCGATCTGCTTCTGTAAATATTTATAGCCTTGAAAACACCTATCAGGCAGTTCTGCTCTGTCCTATAAGGTTGCTATGAGTCAAAATAGGCTTGACAGCAATGAATTTCAGTTTTGTTTTTCTTTTTGGTTTATTGCCTAGCTGAGTCCTAGGATGGTACAAAGAGTTGACAACACTCAGATGCTAACTGAACTGTTAAGGGCACCTTGGAAAAAAGAGTTGATGATCTACTTCCCAAAAAATCAGCCGTTGAACTCTTTGTGGAGCACAGTTTTACTTGGGTAACCATGGGCTCACCATGAATCAGAATCAGCTTGATAGCAACTACTTTTTGTTTTCTTTTTTAACATGGATAGCTTATGCCGTAGATTGATATGAAGTGATAGATATTTTAAAAATGACTCTGTGTGGTCAAACTTTGAAGTACAGTCCATTAAAAGCATTGGCTCTGTATTGAAAAAGCTCAAGATTCCATGCTAACAGTGAATGAGTGCTGAAATTCAGGTGAAATGTGAATTGAACTCTACTCAGCATAATCGAGTACACAATGAATGGTCAAGGAGAAATTCATTGATATGTCCATTATAGTACTGATCTATTTTACCTGAGTCATTTATGTGGAATGAAAGGAAACTCTGCCACTTTATCTGTGAAGTTAACCATATACAGCCATCTGCCACATGCTGACAACACTGCCAGTTTTCTATCAATTATAAATAAAAAAATGGTCCTCACTGCTACCATACCCATAATTGGGCTTATTTTCCTAATTATAATCACCTGAAGTCTTTGTAATTTAAAGGCCTAATTTTCTGCCCTTGTTTTTATAAAAGACTTTTATAACAGACAGAATACACTCCAGTGGGTAAGTAAAGTTTTACACCCTTGGAACATGCAAAGATTACTTTATTGTTTACAAATAAAAATTACAAAAGAGATTATTTTTCACAAGCTCTTCACAGAAATGCCATCAGTGGACATTTAAATTATTTGGGTGTACAAAGAATGATATTAAACACTTGTATGAATTTTTATATGTGCAGAGTTTAAAAGACAAACATTTCTATAAAGCGTATAAAGAAAATAGCAAATTTATTCTTATTCCTCACAAGGTGAGTGCTACTCTTAGGAGGCAACTACTTCTGACTTCGTTGGCCCTTCCTATTTAGATATGTGAAAACCCTAGTGACATAGTGGTTAAGTGCTGTCTGCTAACAAAACGTTGTCAGTTCAGATCTACCACGCTCTCCTTGGAAACTCTAAGAAGCAGTTCTACTCTACCCTATAGGGTGGCTATGAGTCAGGATCAACTGACTCAATGATATTGGGTTTTTGTTTCTTATTTAGATATAAAACATCCATATTGCTATTTCTTGATTTTTTTCCCCCTGTTTTCAATATTATCTACTGACTCTCTCCTGTAGAAGATGAGGATTTGGGTGCCTTTGATGTTGTTAGTTTCCATTGAGTCAGCTCCTGGACTCATGATAACCCCATGTACAACAGAATGAAATGTTGCCTTGTTCTGTGCCATTGTCATGATCATTGGTATGCTTGAATCCATCATTGTAGCTACTGTATATTTTTAGTGCCTTCCAAACTAGGGGGCTCATCTGTCAGCACTACCTTGGACAATATGCAACTGTAGTCCACAGGATTTTCACTGGCTAATTTTCATAAGTAGAAACCAGGCTGTTATTCCTGATATGTCCACTGAAACCTGTCCACCATAGGTGACCCTGCTGTCATCTGAAATACTGTGGCATAGCTTTCAGCATCATAACAACATGCAAACCACTACAGTAGGACAAATTAACAGATGGTGTTGGTTAGCTTTCTTAGACATCTCGCTCCCATCTCAACTTTCAAACATACACTTCTCAGTTGGTGCTTCTCCCTCCCCATTCTTTGGCAACATGAGGGTCACTGGTGCCATCGATGAGGAAGCTTTGGTAAACTGTTGTGGATGAAATTTTGATCAGAGTAGTCTCAAAAGAAAATAACAGAAGTGGAAATAGTAAATAAGAAAAAAAGTACTGAGAAAATCTGTTATGAATGGTAAGTGAGAAGTAGTTCAGTAGCTAGAGCTAAGTATGAGATTAAGGGATAGAAATGTTACTGTATATTTGCCTGCTGAGATGATTGATCCAATGGAGAGGGGAAAAAAATGATCATGCAGGAGACAGAGAAGGAAATAGTTGGAACAATTTCATCAAATAAATATTCAAGAATGAGATTTCAGGCATAAGTAGCAGGTTTGGTCTTATTGAGGAAGATGTATAGCCCATTTGTTGTGACACTATGGAAGGTGCAGAAAATGTACAGATACAGAAAGTTGAAGATGGGTTTAGTAGGAAGATATGGACATTCCTTTATGAAAGCTCATATTTTCTCAGTGAAATAAGAAGCAGGACCACCACTTGAGATGAGAAGAGGAAAGTGATATTGTTGGTTTGTAGAAAAAGTCATGAAATAATGGTTTAAGAGAATGATAGAATGCCTTGAGGAAAAAAAAGTAAAATTTTCCAGCAGTTCTAAGGGTTCATTTGAAATCAGTACATATGTTGATGGTACCTGGTAAGCTGGCTACCACACAGCTGGTCTCCAGAATGGCAAGCAGGATGGCGGTTCTAGGACACTGTACATCTCTCTGAGTGTACAGCTGTGTTATCTGCTGATTCTTGTAACCATTTTATAAATTTATATGACCTTTTACATTGACGGAAGTTGACGTCCTCTAGCAAGTACTGTTTGTGTGTTTGCATCAGTCGCGGTTCTGTTCAATGCAACAAGCAAACAAGGAGACAATAGCAGGGTAATTGTCTTTGGAGAAAGATCCCCTGTAGCACAACAGTTAAGCGCTTGGCTGCTAACTGAAAAGTTAGTAGTTGTAACTCACTTAGCAGTTCTATGGGACGATAACCTGGTAATCTGATCACCTAGAAACCCTTATAGAGCCATTTTACTTGTCACATGAGGTCTCTATGAGTTTAAAATCTACTCAGAGGCATCCAATTACACAACCGTCTTCAGGAACCCTTCCAATACAATGAAGGCAGAGATCTCTTTATTTTTGTACATTTCTCCTCATTCTGCCTTTGCTTTTCTTCTCTGCCTGGTTATCTTTTACTCATTCTTTGAAAATTAGTCAAATAACACTTTTTATGAGGTATTACATACCACAACTCCTTTTATATCCCTATAGATTTTAGTAATACTTCCAATAAAACATTCGTAATATGTTAGTAAGTTGTTTGTATGTATCTGCTGTGCTATATGTGAAAACTCCTTCAAAAAAAAGTTTTCTTTGGTGTCTCTAACTCCGTGGATCTTAAACTGTACACCCAGCTGTCATGTGTTCCCTCGGTGAGCTCATAGTGGGTACCACAGGATACTTCAGATTTCTGAGGAAAGCAGAGTATCATCTGCTGGCCACAGCTTAAATTGCAACTCTTAAGTTGGTTGTACCTAACTACTTAACAAGTAGAACTGATAGGCATTTCTTCTGAACTAAGTTTTCTGAAAAAAATTTATTTGGGAAATTCTACCCTAAAGTCTAATGAATACAGTACATGGCATATAACATCTGTTTGGCAAATGAGTCAGCTATTGTTTTTAGATATCTTAAATCATTTATAAACATTGATTCACCATACACTCTCTGCTAGAAATTGTACTAAGTGCATTATATGTATTTTGTCATGCATCCTTGCAACAGCTCTGTGAGGTAAATCAGTGTTGTTATCTCCTTTTCAAAGGCTTCGAAAATGAGATTTTGATTAATAGAGTAACTTTTGAAAGGACACACACAAAATGTTACAGAGTCGAGATTCCAAAGTGCATGCATTCTCAACAGATTTTAAAAATCACAAAAGATGAAGCTATTGGAGGAAACTCATGTTCATCTTCGCAATATATGCAAAACGGTCTTTTGAGATTTAAGCAAATATATTATGCAATACTTGATCACCAATGTTTACTGTGTGTCTAACCAAAAAAAAAAACTCCCACAAACCCATTGCTGTCAAGATTATTTGGACCCATAGTGACCCTATAGAACACAGTAGAACTGCCTGATCAAGTTTCCATGGAGAACCTAGTGAGTTTAAACTGCTGAACTTTTTTTTAAAATTTTTTATTTAATATAACTGAGTGAAAATGTACATTCCCGTATAAATTTACATACCCACCTATATGCAGCTTTCACTGCTCTCCCTGCCCAGTGACAGCACACTATTCCTCTCTGCTCCATACATGTCTTATTCTCCCAACAGTCTCTTTTTTCCCTCCTCTCCACCCACTCTCTTTCCTCCAGCCAGAGGTCAGCAGGATGACATCCTATAGATGTATAGAACCATAAAGTGCATCCAATATATGGTTACTGCATCGCCAAGTCCAATCCATCCCTGTCCGAAGCGTGGACCTTCGTTATGATTTATGGTCAAGGGCAGCATCAGGGTGAGGGGCCATGCTCCCAGGGGAACCCTGAAACCACTGGACCATCAATTGAGGTCTTTTAGTGGGGATCTCAGGGTGCACCCCTTTTTATTCTTGTGTTGCCAGTGAGACTCAACTTAGTGAGCTCCATCGCGGCTATCACTGGTGGTGGCAGGGCACCATCCGGTTCTTCCAG
The DNA here is from genome assembly GCA_028571685.1 of Heterohyrax brucei. Lineage (NCBI taxonomy): Eukaryota > Metazoa > Chordata > Mammalia > Hyracoidea > Procaviidae > Heterohyrax > Heterohyrax brucei. The sequence goes on from CM053166.1 coordinate 61,105,489, forward strand.
TCCCAAGTCGATGTAGGCACCCACTGATGTGGGTCTCTTTGTCTTCTGGGTTGTCTTTCCCCCATGTCATTTTGGTCCTCGGTGAGCATCCATTCCTGCTGATTTGGGACCATTTGCTGTGCCCTCGGATGGCAGCTTGGCAGCTTTTAAGACCCCAGACGCCACTCACCAACGTGGAGTGCAGAGAGCCCTCTTAGAAAAACACTAGTTGTGCCAATTAGCCTTGTTTTCACCTAGGAGCATGGTCCCCCGCCCCCTGCCCCACCTACTCTATCCTTGCAATATTGGGTTAAGATGGAAGGAGTAATCATGTTATGTTTAAGTCCACTTAATATTGTTCTTGTTTCTAATGTGTGCTATCACCGATTTCACCCAACCAGATACCTAGCAACTATCTAATCTAAACCCTCCCCCCTCTTTCCCTCCTCCCCTCCCTTGCAGCTTTCAAAGAGTCTTCTTCTATACATAAGTCTCTTTTTGAGATCTTATCGTAGAGGTCTCATACAACATTTGTCCTATTGTAGCTGACTACTTTCACTCAACATGTCTTCCAGCTGAAACCAGGTTATGAGATGTTTCCTGAAGTCATCGTTGTTCTTTATCATTGCGTAGTACTTCATTGAGTATATATACCATAGTTTACCTATCCATTCTTCTGTTGTTGGGCATCTGGGTTGATTCCATCTTTTTGCTATCATGGACTGTGCTGCAATAAACATTCTGGTGCATGTTTCCATTGGTGTGAAAGGCCTTGATTCTGTAGGATATAATCCAAGTAGTGGAATTACTGGGTCAAATGGTATATTGATATCCATTTTTTTTAAGGAAGCACCAGATTGCTTTCCAAAGAGGCTGGACCATTTTGCAACCCCACCAACAGTGTAGGAGGGTTCCACTTTCTCCACAGCCTCTCCAGCATTTGTTGTTTTGTGTTTTTTGGATCATGGCCAACCTTGGTGGGGTGAGATGGTATCTCATTGTCGTCTTGATTTGAATTTATTTAATAACTAAAGATCGTGAACATGTCCAAATGTGGTTTTTGGCTGCCTGGATCTCCTCTTTAGTGAAGTATCTGTCCGTCTCCTTTGCCCATCACTTAATTGGATGATTTATCTTCTTCTTGTTGATATTTTGTAGTATCTTACAGATTATGGAGATCAGGCGTCAGTCTGACATAGAGTTGCCAAATATTTTTTCCCATTCTGTAGGTGTTCTTTTAATTCTATTAACAAAGTCTTCAGATGAGCAAAAGTGTTTAATTATTAATAGATCCTATTTATCTATTTTCTCTTCTGATGATTGTGGTTTGTTTGGCAGATTTTGGAGTCTGTCCATATTGTGTATTAAAACTTCCATTGTTGTTCCTACCTTTTCTTGGATGAGCTTTATCGTTTTAGGTTTGGTATTTAGGTCTTTTATCCAGTTGGAGTTGGTTTTTGTATAAGGTGTAAGATATGGGTCTTGTGTCAGTTTCTTGCAGATGGATATCCAATTTTGCCAGCACCATTTGTTGAAGATACTGTTTTTACACCAGTTTAATGTCTTAGGGCCTTAAACTGCTGAACTTTTGATTAGCAGCTATAACATTTAATCACTGTGTCATCAGAGATTTTTGTGTGTCTACTGGGTGCAAAATGTTATGAAGGATGGAAATAAGAATAAGAAACAGTTCTGGGGGGCAGAGTTGAGATGGTGGACTAAGCACACATCTCCCTATATCCCTCTGGAAACCAAGAACTGAACTGATAATCACACGGAGACTTCCGGTCACTTATTGAGCCCCAAGACATGGCACAAGGCTGTTAATTTCGACATCATATCACTGAACAAAAAGCCTCCTCTCTCACTGACTCCCACTTCTGGCTAGCCTTGGCTGTCACAGACTGAAGGTAACACACCATTTTGACTTTTTTTTCTCTGTCTTGACCAGCGGGAAGATCTGGGTCTTACCTAGCAGCTGGTCTCAGATGCACTGCTGGTGGGATAGGCAGGCGAAATTGCCATATTTTGAGAGCCATGTTGGGTATGGAGATTTTAACAGGACCTAACTCTTAGCCTGGGAGACAGTGCCTGCCCATAGAACAGTGCTTTTTCAACACAAAAACAGTAGTTTACACAGTGTCGCTTACAGTGGGGGCCCAGCAACAGGGGCTGAGGACTCACTGCATCTCAGCACTTTTAACCTCTCTTTTTGCCTCTGCCACAGGGCAGTTTGTATGGAAGAGGCAGTGACTGTTCTTCGATTAATTGGACTCCCTGAACAGGATGAGACACTCGAGAACACACAGAGTATTGTTGCTGAGCTGCTGACAGAAAACTTCCCAGAAATCACAAAGAAAGAGAATATAGATATCCCAGATGCATATCTTACACCACCCAACATGGATCTCAAAAGAAAGACTCCAAGACATATTATAATCAAGCTTAATAAAAATGTAACATAAGCAGAAACTCTTAATGGCAGCAAGACTCTAAGCAAAGCTAAAATTCAGAGGGAAACCCTGTAGGCTTTCATCAGATTTCTCAGCAGAAACCATGCTGGCACAGGTGGCATGACACATTCAAAGCCTTGAAGGAAAAGAACTTCCAACCAAGAATTATATATCCTGCAAAATTATCTTTCACAGATGAAAATGAAATTAAGACATTTCAGATAAACAGAAACTCAGCGACTGTAAAAACCAAACCAAAACTACAAGAAATACTGAAAGAAGCCCTTGGCTTTGGCTTAGAAGAACAGAACCACTAACTTTATATTTTAGAATAACACATTATCCAGAATCCTACTTGGTTAGGGAAGGCTCCAAACTCAATCAAAGCTTTAATACTGAAAGAAATAATCCAGTGATTATTATGAAAACTATAGCACCATCATATTAAAAACAGGGATGTACTACAGTCGTTTTAGTCCTTCCAGATTGAGAGGAAGTTGACAAGACTGGTAGTAATTAAAATTGGGTTTATATATAGTTTATTCAGCAGGATCATAAGGGCAGCTGTAAAGCACAACAATGATGCATCATGAAGAAATCTAACACAGGAGGCTCAACAACTACAAAACCAGAAGAACCAGATGGTGCCCAGCCACCATCAGTGATAGCTACGATGGAGCTCAAAAATCACAAAGTTGAGTTTCACTGTCAACACAAGAATAAAAAGGGGTGCACCCTGAGATCTCCACTCAGAGACAGCGATTGATGATCCAGCTGCTTCAGGGTTCCCCTGGGAGCATGGCCCCTGGCCCTGATGCTGCCCTTGCATATAAATCATAATGAAGGTCTACTCTTTGGACAAGAATGAATTGGACTTAGTCACGCAGAGTTACCATATATTGGGTACACTTTATGGTTCTATGCATCTATAGGATATCATCCTGCTGACCTCTGGCTGGAGGAAGGGGAGTGGGTGTAGAGAAAGGGAAGGAGACTGTTTGGAGGATGGGACATGTATGGTGCAGAGAGGAAGAGTGTGCTGTCATCAGGCAGGGAGAGCAGTGGAAGCTGCATATAGGTAGGCATGCAAATGTATATGGGAATGTACATTTTCAATCTATCTTAATAAACAAAAAGAAAATAAATAATAAAAAAAACACCAAAAAAGTAGAAACACTTCTGAAACTTACAGTTCTGAAGCAGAGACAAAGTCATTTTTACAAGTTTCTTATTTTCAAGATATTTCACTACCTTGATGTCAGTTAGCCAGTGTGTCTCTCCAATTATATGCATATTTTTAGAGATGTTCCTGTTGTCACTGGATTCCAACTTGTAAAGACCTTATAGAATGTTGTAGAAATGATTCATAAGGTTTCCAAGGCTGTAACCTTCATGGAAGCAGACTGTCACATCTTTTTCCCACAGAGCAAATGGTGGATTCAAACCACTGAACTTTCATTTAGCAGCTGATTGCTTAACCACTACTCTACCAGGGATCCTTTTTACATGCACCTGGGAACTTAGTTTTGCATATTCAATTAGCTTCTTCAAACCATGGTTGACATTTTTACTACCGGTTATACCAGAAACTGAACTCACCATACCCAGGTTTTAACAGCTGTAGACCACTAACAGCAAATCTCCTATTTTTTCCTTCCCCTCCTTTCTAGTTTAAAAGAGACTCCTAGTTAATAAATTAACAGCAGCATGGGCCACAGGGCTTCTAGAATATTGCCAGTTGGTTCATCAGCAGATAGAGGTAAGAGTTTTGCTACCTTTCATTTGGCAGGGACAGAGAATACCAGAAGAAAAAGAGAACACTGAGTAAGTAATTCCTTAGGTAAGGAGGGTAACAGCATCAGGTAAGGAGGATAACAGCATTGGGTAAGGAGCGTTAAGATAGAGTGAGCAGCACTCACTTGTCTGTCAGTGGAGGCTTGCTTGCTGCTATGATGCTGGTAGCTATGTCACTGGTAGTTAGGTACCAGCAGGTTCACCCACTGTAGACAGCTTTCAGCTGAGCTTCCACACTAAGACAGACTAGGAAGAAGGACCTAGCAGTCTGTTTCTGAAAAGAATTAGCCAGGGAAAACCTTATGAATAACAGTGAAAAACTGCTGGATACGGTGCTGAAAAGCGAGCCCCCGGGTTGGAAGATACTCCGAAGGTAACTGGGGAAGAGCTGCATCCTCAAAGCAGAGTAGACCTTAATGACATGGAGGGAGTAAGGCCTTTGGAATCGCTGATTTGGCACAACTCAAAATGAGAAGATATAGCTGTAAACATCCATTAATAATCAGGAAATGGGGTGGATGAAGTATGAATCTAGGAAAATTGGAAATCATCAAAAATGACATGGTAATCATTTACATTGATATGTGAGGCATCAGTGAGCTGAGATGGACTGGTTTTGGACATTCTAAATTCAAGAGACATAAGGTCTACTATGCTGGGAATGAAAATTTGAAGAGAAACAGCTTGCATTCATCATCAAAAAGAACATTTCAAGATCTGTCCTGAAGTACAATGCTGTCAGTGATAGGATAATATACGTACACCTACAAGGAAAGCCAGTTAATACGACTATTATTCAGATTTACACACCAATCACTAAGGCCAAAGATGAAGAGGTTGAAGATTTTTACCAGCTTCTGCAGTCTGAAACTGATGAAGGATGCAATCAGGATACATTGATAATTACTGGTGACTGGAATGCAAAAGCTGGAAACAAAGAAGGATCGATAGTTGGAAAATACAGCCTTGGTGACAGAAATAATGCTGGATAACTGATGACTGATGAATTTTGCAAAACTAATGACTTTTTCATTGCAAAATAGGTTTTTTTTAACCAACGCAAATAGTGACTGTACACAGGGACCTCACCAGATGGAATACACAGGAATTAAATTGACTATATCTGTGGAAGAAGATGATGGAAAAGCTCGATGTCAGCAGTCAGAACAAGACAAGCTGCAGACTGTGGCACAGATCATCAATTCCTCATATGCAAATTCAAATTGAAACTGAAGAAAATTAAAACAAGTCCACAAGAGCCAAAGTATGACCTCGAGTATATCCCTCCTGAGTTTAAAGACCATCTCAAGAACAGATTTCATTTGTTGATCACTGATGACCAAAGACCAGACAAATTGTGGGCTGACATCAAAGACATCATCCATGAAGAAAGCAAGATGTCATTAAAAAGACTAGAAAGAAAGAAAAGACCAAACTGGATGTCAAAAGAGACTTGGAAACTTGATCTGGAATGTCAAGCAGCTAAAACAAAAGAAAGGAGTGGCAAAGTAAAAGATCTATACAGAAGATTTCAAAATGCAGTTCGAGAAGACAAAAGAAAGCATTATAATGGTATGTGCAAAGAGCTGGAAATGGAAAACCAGAAGGGAAGAACATGTTCTGCATTTCTCAAGCTGAAAGAACTGAAGAAAAAATTCAAGCCTCGAGTTGCAATAGTGAAGGATTCTGCAGGGAAACTATTAAACTACTCAGTGCGCATCAAAAGAAGATGGAGGGAATGCACAGTCTTTACACCAGAAAGAACTGGTCAATGTTCAGTCATTTGAAGAGGTAGTGTATGATCTTGAATCGATGGTACGGAAGGAAGAAGTTGAAGCTGTACTAAAGGCATTGGCAAAGAACAAGGCTCCAGGAACTGATGGAATACCATTTGAGATATCAACAAACAGATGCAATGCTGGAAGTGCTCACTCATCTATGCCAAGAAATTTGGAGGACAGCTACCTGGCCAACTGACTGGAAGAGATCTGTATTTATGCCCATTCCAAAGAAAGGTGATTCAACTGAATGCAGATATTACTGAACAATATCACACACAAGTAAGATTTTGCTCAAGATCATTCAAAAGTGATTTCAACAGTGTATTGACAAGGAACTATGAGAAATTCAAGCTGGATTCAGAAGAGGATGTGGGGGCAGAGTCCAGATGGCGGACTAAGGACACGTCTCTTTCTATCCCTCTGGAAACCAAGACCTGAATTGACAATCAAACAGAGCCTTCTGAGCACCTAATCAGCCTCAGGACACGGCACAGAGCTGTTAATTGGGACTTTATACCATTCAGTGAAAAATCTACTCTCTGTCGCTAACTCCCGCTCCTGGCTAGCCCGGCTCTCACGGACGGAAGGTAACGCACCATTTTGACTTTTTTTTTCCTCGGTCTCGGCTGGCGGGCGGAGCTGGGCCTTGCCCGGTGGCTGGACTCGGACACGCTGCTGGGGGGATAGGCAGGCGAAATTTCCATGTTCTGAGAGCCAGGCTCGGGACTCTGTTAATCTAGACACTTTGAGCCTTTTGTTTTGTCGCTGCCTCAGTGGGGTTTGTGCGGAACTCCGCGGTCAGGGTGCGGGACACCATGTTGGTACCGAGATTTTAGCGGGACCTCGTTCTTAGCCTGGGAGCCAGCGCCTGCAAACAGGACAGCGCTTCTCCATCAGAAAAGTAGTGATTTTGCATAGTGCTGCCTACATTGGGGGCCCTGCAACAGAAGCAGAGGAATCGCTGCCTCTGGGCATCTTTAGCCCCCCTGTCTGCTGCCTGTGTGGAGGACGCCATCTTAGGTACGGTGGCCACAGCTGGACCTAATTCTTAGCGTGGGAGCCAGACCCTGCCCACAAGAGAGCGCTTTTCTATCACAAAACCAGTACTCGACGCAGTGTTGGATAAGGCTAGGCCCTGTCAGCAGAGGCCACCAGGGCACTAGCAGTGCTGTATTCTGAACTAGTTTGTTATCATCTGGGGTTGGATACAGTGGCGCTTACTTTGTTAGATGGGAAGAGGGACCTCTACACCTGAAAACCTAACTGACTTGTGAACTGGTCAGATACCTTTTGCTTTACGTTTGAAGACAGCCTAGAGAAACATTTGCAATCCATCCTCACAGTACCTCTTCCAGCCTCTATGTACTCACATGGGACCCAAAAAGCAACAGACAATTGTGGCTTACAAGCAATCACTCATGGCTTCAGAAGGCTCCCAAACAAAGCAACCAAGGAGTTTTCCAGATGAAGAAACTTTTATGAAAGCATCAGGAAGTGAATACAAATTGATTATATACAGGGCCCTTCTAGACCTTATACAAAATGCAGCAGAACAAAATTAAAAATTAAGCAAGTTGTTTGATCTGATGGAACACCAGTACTCTGAAATCCAACAGATCAAGAAGAAAATCAAAGACATAGAAGCTTCCATGCAAACCCAAGAAAAGAGAATGGAACAAATGGAAAAAAGAATTTCTGACTTGGAAGATAGAGCTACTGATGCCAGCGTTTATGAGCAGAAATCAGAAAAAAGAAACAAGAAAAATGAAGAAACATTAAGAAGCATGTGGGACTCTATTAAGAGGAACAACCTTTGATTAATTGGAGTCCCTGAACAGGGTGAGACATCTGAGAACACAGAGAATATTGTTGCTGAGCTGCTGAAAGAAAACTTCCCAGAAATCATGAAGGAAGAGAAGATAGACATCTCAGATGCATATCGTATGCCACCCAATATAGATCTCAAAAGAAAGACTCCAAGACATATTATAATCAAGCTTAACAAAATGAAACATAAGCAGCAACTCTTAAAGGCAGCAAGAATCAAGGCAAAGCTAACATTCAGGGGGAAACCCTGTAGGTTTTTGTCAGATTTCTGAGCAGAAACCATGCTGGCACGGAGACAGCGGCACGACACATTCAAAGTCTTGAAGGAGAAGAACTTCCAACCAAGAATTATATATCCTGCAAAACTGTCTTTCAAACACGAAAATGAAATTAAGACATTTCCAGATAAACAGAAACTCAGAGACTTTGTAAAAACCAAACCCAAACTACAAGAAATACTGAAAGAAGTTCTTGGCTTTGGCTTAGAAGAACGAAACCACTAACTTTATATTTTAGAACGACACACTACTCAATACTCATTTAGGGAAGGCTCCAAAGTAAATCACAGCTTTGATTTGGAAAGAAGCAATCCAGTGATCATCATGAAAACTATGGTGTCATCACAATAAAAGAGGGATGTACCACAGTCATTATAGTCCTTCCAGATGGAGAGGAAGATGACCAGACTGGCAGTAATTAAAATTGGGTTTATAAATAGTTTATTAAGGGGGTTCATAGGGGCAGCTGTAAAGCACAACAAAGATGTATCATACCATTTCAAGAAATCTAACACACGAGTCTCAACAACTATAAAACCAGCTCTGAAAAAGGTGAAAAATCAACTCACAAAAAAGAGTGTCTCAGAACACACTAATAAGAACAACAGAGAAAACGTCAACATAAAAATAAACATATCACAATGGCAGCAGTGAACACATACCTATCAATAATTACATTGAATGTGAATGGACTGAATGCTCCAGTAAAGAGACACCGAGTGTCATCTTGGATCAAAAGACACGACCCATCCATATGTTGTCTACAAGAAACTCACTTGAGACCTAAAGACAGGAACAAACTGAAAATTAAAGTTTGGAAGAATATATATCAAGCTAACAATGAACAAAGAAGAGCAGGGGTGGCAATTCTAATCTCAGACAAAATCAACTTTAATGTCAAATCCACGATCGTGGACAAAGATGCACACTATTTACTGCTGAAAGGTTCAGTACACAAGCAAGACTTAACTATATTAAACATTTATGCACCTAATGTCAGAGCACCTAAATATGTCCAAGAAACACTGACTATGCTCAAAAGAGAGTTAGATGACTCCACAATAATAGTGGGAGACTTTAACACTCCACTCTCATTGCTAGACAGATCATCTAGAAAAAAGCTCAGTAAAGATACAGAAGACCTCATTGACACAATTAACCAACTAAACCTCATTGATATATACAGAACTTTCCACCCCTCAGCAGACAACTACACCTTCTTCTCGAGTGCACATGGAACATTCTCCAGAATTGACCACGTGATAGGCCATAATGCAATGCTCAACAAAATCCATACCATTGAATTATTGCAAAGCATCTTCTCAGATCATAAAGCCATCAATGTTGAAATCAATAGCAGAAAAAACAGAGATAGAAAGTGGAACTCTTGGAAACTGAACAACATCTTGCTCAAAAAAACATGGGTTATAGAGGAAATCAGGGATCAATTAAAGAAATTCATGGATTCCAACGAGAACGAAAACACTTCCTACCAAAACCTATGGGATACCGCCAAAGCAGTGCTCAGAGGTCTGTTTATCTCCATAAATGCACACATCTGGAAGGAAGAAAGAAACCAAATCAAGGAACTAACTCTACAGCTTGAACAAGTAGAAAGAGAACAACAGAGGAACCCCTTGGGCACTGGAAGAAAGGAGATCATAAAGATTAGAGCAGAGGTAAATGAATTAGAGAATAGAAAAACAATTGAAAAAATCGAAAAGACCAAAAGCTGGTTTTTTGGAAAGATCAACAAAATGGACAAACCACTGGCTAAACTTACTAAAGAAAAGCAGGAAAGGAAACAAATAACCCAAATTAGAAATGAGAAGGGAGTTGTCACCACAGATGCAACAGAAATCAAAAACATCATAACAGAATACTATGAAAGACTGTACTCTAACAAATTTGAAAACCTAGGGGAAATGGACCAATTCCTTGACTCATACCACCTACCCAAATTATCACAACGTGAAGCAGAACAACTTAACAAACCCATCACAAAGGAAGAGATTGAAAAGGTCATCAAAACACTGCCAACCCAAAAAAGTCCGGGCCCAGATGGCTTCACGGCAGAATTCTACCAAGCATTTAGAGAAGAGTTATCCCCAATACTATTGAAACTATTTCACAGTATAGAAAGGGACGAAGTACTCCCAAACTCATTCTATGAAGCCAGCATAACCCTGATACCTAAGCCCGGAAAAGATCCAACAAAGACAGAGAACTACAGACCGATATCACTCATGAACTTAGATGCAAAAATCTTCAACAAAATTCTTGCCAACAGAATACAACAACGTATCAAGAAAATAATCCATCATGACCAAGTGGGATTCATACCAGGGATGCAAGGCTGGTTCAACATCAGGAAAACAATTAATGTGATTAACCACATGAATAACACAAAAGACAAAGATCACCTGATTTTGTCCATTGATGCCGAAAAGGCATTTGATAAAGTCCAACACCCATTCATGCTAAAAACTCTTAGCAAAATGGACATAGAAGGCAAATTCCTAAACACAATAAGGGCCATTTATACAAAGCCAATTGCCCACATCATCCTGAATGGAGAGAGACTGAAAGACTTTCCCCTGAGATCAGGAACTAGACAAGGATGCCCACTGTCACCTCTTCTATTCAACATTGTGCTAGAAGTTCTAGCCAGAGCAATTAGACAAGACAAACAAATAAAGGGCATCTGCATCGGCAAAGAGGAAGTTAAAATCTCCCTGTTCCCAGATGATATGATTGTATATGCAGAGAACCCCAAGGAATCTATAAGTAAGTTACTCAAAGTGATAGAAGAGTTCAGCAAAGTCTCAGGATACAAGATAAACATAAGTAAATGAGTAGGATTCCTTTATACCAACAACGAGACTGTTAAGGAGGAAATTATCAAATCTATACCATTTCTGATAGCCCCTAAGAAGGTAAAGTACCTAGGAATTAATCTAACCAGAGAAACAACAGACCTTTACAAAGAGAACTACAAGCCCTTACTACAAGACACTAACAGAGACGTAGATAAATGGGAAAACCTACCCTGCTCATGGATAGGAAGACTTAACATTGTGAAAATGTCTATTTTACCCAAAGCAATTTATTTATATAATGCAATCCCAATACAAGTTCCAGCATCATTTTTTAATGAGATGGAGAAACAAATCACCAATTTTGTTTGGAAAGGGAAGTAGCCCCGGATAAGTAAGGTACTACTAAAGAAGAAGAACACACTGGGAGGCCTCTCATTACCCGACCTTAGAACATACTACACTGCCACAGTGGTCAGAACAGCCTGGTACTGGTACAAGAACAGACAGACTGATCAATGGAACAGAATTGAGACCCCAGAGATGACACCATCTGCCTATGAACAGTTGATATTCGACAAAGGCCCTAAGACATTAAACTGGGGTAAAAACAGCATCTTCAACAAATGGTGCTGGCAAAATTGGTTATCCATCTGCAATAAACTGAATCAAGATCCATATCTTACACCTTATACAAAAACCAACTCCAACTGGATAAAAGACCTAAATATCAAACCTAAAACGATAAAGCTCATCGAAGAAAAGGTAGGAACAACAATGGAAGTTTTAATACACAATGAGGACAGACTCCAAAATCTGTCAAAGAAACCTCAATCAACAGAAGAGAAAGTAGATAAATGAGAACTATTAAGAATCAAACACTTTTGCTCATCCAAAGACTTTATTAATAGAATTAAAGGAACACCCACAGAGTGGGAAAAAATATTTGGCAACTCTATGTCAGATCGACGCCTGATCTCCATAATCTATAAGATACTACAAAATATCAAGAAGAAGAAGATAAACCATCCAATTAAGCGATGGGCAAAGGAGATGGACAGATGCTTCACTAAAGAGGAGATCCAGGCAGCCAAAAAACACATGCGGACATGTTCACGATCTTTAGCTATTAAAGAAATTCAAATCAAGACAACAATGAGATACCATCTCACCCCAACAAGACTGGCCATGATCCAGAAAGCACAAAACAACAAATGCTGGAGAGGCTGTGGAGAAAGTGGAACCCTCCTACACTGATGGTGGGGTTGCAAAATGGTCCAGCCTCTTTGGAAGGCAATCTGGCACTTCCTTAAAAAAATGGATATTGATATACCATTTGACCCAGTAATTCCACTACTTGGAACATATCCTACAGATTCAAGGCCTTTCACACCAACGGACACATGCACCAGAATGTTTATCGCAGCACAGTCCACAATAGCAAAAAGGTGGAATCAACCCAGATGCCCAACAATAGAAGAATGGATAGGTAAACTGTGTTACATATACTCAACGGAGCACTATGCAATGATAAAGAATAACGATGATTCCAGGAAACATCTCCTAACCTGGTTTCAACTGGAAGACATTATGTTGAGTGAGAGTAGTCAGCGACAGAAGGACAAATACTATATGAGACCTCTACGATAAGATCTCAAAAACAGACTTGTGTATAGAAGAAAAGACTCTTTGACAGCTGCAAGGGAGGGGAGGGAGGAAGTTGTTAGAAATCTGGTTGGAAGAAAGCGATGATAGCACAGATTAGAAACAAGAACAACAGTAAGTGGACTTCGGCATAACTTGAGTACTCCTTCCATCTTAACTCAATATTGCAAGGATAGAGTAGCTGGGGCGGGGGGCGGGGGACCATGCTCTTAGGCGAATTCCAGGCCAATTGGCACAACTAGCGTTTTGCTAAGAGAGCTCTCTGCACCCCACATTGGTGAGTGGCGTCTGGGGTCTTAAAAGCTGCCAAGCTGCCACCCGAGGACACAGCAAATGGTCCCAACTCAGCAGGAACGGATGCTCACCGAGGGCCAAAATGGCATGCGGTAAAGACAACCAAGAAGACAGAGAGACCCACAAGAGTGGATGCCTACATCGACCTGGGACCGGAAGAACCGGATGGTGCCCGGCCACCACCAGTGATAGCCATGACGGAGTTCACAGAGAGGAGCCTCACTGGCAACACAAGAATAAAAAGAGGTGCATCATGAGATCTCCACTAAAAGACCTCAATTGATGGTCCAGCGGTTTTGGGGTTCCTCTGAGAGCATGGCCCCCGGCCCTGATGCTGCCCATTCCCATAAATTATAACAAAGTTCCACTCTTTGGACAGGAATGGAATGGACTTGGCAATGCAGAGTAACCATATGTTGGAAGCACTTTATGGTTCTATACATCTATAGGATATCATCCTGCTGACCTCTGGCTGGAGGAAGGAGAGTGGGTGGAGAGGAGGGGAAAGGAGGCTGTTGGGAGGATGAGACATGTATGGAGCAGAGAGGAATAGTGTGCAGTCACCGGACAGGGAGAGCAGTGGAAGCTGCATATAGGGGGGCATGTAAATTTACATGTGAATGTACATTTTCACTCAGTTATGTTAAATAATAAAATAAAATAAAATAAAATAAAGAAGAGGATGTGGAACCAGGGATATCGTTGTTCATGTCAGATGGATCTTAGCTGAAAGCAGATAACACTAGAAAGATGTTTTCCTGTGTTTCATTGACTATGCAAAGACATTCCACTGTGTGGATCATAATAAATTATGGCTAACATTGCAGAGAATGGGAATTCCAGAACACCAATTGTGTTCTTAAGGAATCTGTATATGGATCAACAGACAGTCGTGTGAACAGATCAAGGGGACACTGAGTGGTTTAAAGTCAGGAAAGATGTGTGTCAGGATTGTATCATTTCATCAGACCTTTTCAATTTGTATGTGAAGCAAATAATCCAAGAAACTGGATTCTACCAAGAACGAGGCATCAGGATTGGAGGATGACTCATTAACAACCTGTGTTTCGCAGATGGCACCACCTTACTTGCCGGAAGTGAAGAAGATTCAAAACACTGATGAAGATCAAGGACCACAGCCTTCAGTGTGGATTGCTCCTCAACATCAAGGAAACAAAAATCCTCACAACTGGACCAGTAAGAAGCATTTTGATAAATGGAGAAAGGAATGAGGTTGTCAAGAATTTCACTTTACTTGGATCCACAATCAACACCCATGGAAGCAGCAGCCAAGAAATCAAAAGACGCGTGGTATTGGGAAAATCTGCTGCCAAGGACCTCTTTAAGGTACTGAAAAGTAAAGATGTTGTCTCGACTAAGGTGCCATCGACGCAATCCATGGTATTTTCAATCATATGCATAGGAAAGCCGGACAATGAACAAACAAGACAGAAGAAGAATTGATGTCTTTGAACTGACGTGTTGTAGAAGGATGTTGAATGTACCATGGACCACCAAAAGAACCAACAGATCTGTTCTGGAAAAGGTACAACCGGAGTGTTCCTTGGAAGCAAAGATGGCAAGACTGTGTCTTACATAATTTGGGCATGTTATCAGGAGGGATCAGTCCCCAGAGAAAAACATAATGCTTAGTAGAGTGGAGGGTCAGTGAAAAAGAAGAAGACCCTTGACAAGATGTATTGACATAGTAGCCACACAATGGGCTTAAGCATAAAAATGATTGTGGACACAGTGCAAGATCGGGCAGTGTTTCATTCTGTTGTTCATAGGGTTGCTATGAGTTAGAACTGACTCAATAGCACCTAACAACAAGGTACAGCCCTCAGGCAAGCAGTGTCAGAATCACCAGAAGTCTTTTGAAATGGATTCTGGGACTCCACTCTAACACCTAAAATCTGGGTCTTGTGGAATCTGCACTCCATGTGAGTCTCACATTCTTTAAAATTAAATTAGGCCAAACCCAGAATATCTGTACATAAAATCCATGTTGAGTCATAGTTTCAATCTGTAATTGGTTAAAGTAAAATTGTGGGTTCTAAGTTTTGCACTGTTCTGACAGATGTAAGATCTGGGATCCAGTTAGGATTCTGACGCAAACTCTGTTTATAACCTTTAGTGAGTCACTTTACAAGCCTGAGTCTGAGTTTTTAATTCAGTCAAATGGAACCAAAACCCTGAAAAACTTTAGAAGGCACTTTCAGCCCTGCATAGCAGGCATCCAAAGCCCTCTGGAATTCTCTGTGAATAAGTGTAAAATAAAGGATTGGATTTTATCTTGTTGAGGAAAATACCAGCAAAAAGAAGGCAGGGGGAACTAAACTGAATCAATATCTACCTGGAGAAATCAATGAACTTACTTTGTATTATGTGATAGATACAGATATGATATTATTAATGTCAGTGAAGATGTAAGATAAACTGAGGAACACAGAAAATAATATTACCATCGGGTAATCATATTACTTGATTGTATTTTAAATTCATTTAATTTTTAAATGTAACCATGTACATTTACCTTGTTACCACAAATATAAAAGCAATACTGGTGGTGAATTTAAAAAAGGCAGATGTGGCTTTTCAAGTCTGTAATCCCTTTTAACTGAACAGCAAACAACCTGGAAAAGTAAAGATTTAGCTAGACAAGGGTAATGTATACATCTGGCTGAGATGTCCAAGTGGAAACTAAGCTTTATAATTTTCTTATTGTCTTGATGGTGATGTGGAAGGTTATAATGGAATTTAAGAGTTTGGTTAAATTATTTTGTAATCTACATTCTTAAAAGAGACCAGTATCTTAGGGATATGGCTGTGAACTCACCTCTGACCATTTCTTAACGTTTTAAAAATGTGTTAATTGTTAAATGCAGTCAAGTCAGCTCCAACTCATAGTGATCCCTTGTACAACAGAATAAAACACTTTCGGGTCCTGTGCCATAATCACAATTATTGCTGTGTTGGAGCCCATTGCTGCAGAATATCATGCTTGGTACATTAGAGGGCCAGGGAAGAAGAGGAAGACCCTCAATGAGATGGACCCACGTAGCAGCCTTAAAAATAGATATACAAAGCTACAGACAAAAATCTCTCATGAGCTTAGAAGTAAAACTTTATTACAAGTTCAGAAGCAAAAACCCTCAATAAAATATTTACAAATTGATCTAGCAATATATAAAAATAATTACACACCATAAATTTGTTTCTGGAAGCAACACTGGTTCAGTATTTGAAAATAAAAAGTGCAATTCACCACATCAACAGGCTAAAGAAGAAAACCCACATGCTCATGTCCATCAATACAGTGGAAGCATTTGACAAAGCACAACAACCATTAATGATGTAAAAAAAACAAACAAAAAAAAACTCAGAAAATTAGAAATAGAAGAGAATGCCTTCAGCTTGGTAAAGAAAATTTACATAAATAAATAAATAGAAGCCCACAGCTAAAATTTTACTTAAAAGTGAAAGACCGAATGCCTCCTTGCTAAGATCAGAAACCAAGCAAAGATGTCCACTCTCACTGTTCTTATTCAACGTAGTCCTAGAAGATCTAACCACTGAAATAAGGCATGAGAAGCAAAGAAAGGCATAAAGATTGAAAAGGAAGGAATAAAATTATATCTGTTTTCATATGATGTAATTGTACACAGGTAGAAAAATCCAAAGATTCTACAACAGAAAGCTAATAAGTGAATTTAGCAAAGTCACAGAATATAGGATCCAAGCATAAAAAACAATTTTATTGATATATACTAGCAACTCTGGAAACATTGGTGGCATAATAGTTAAATAGCTATGGCTGCTAACTAAAAGGTCAGAAGTTCAAGTCCTCAGGTGTTCTTTGGAAACCTATAGAGATTTCTACTCTATTCTATATGATTGCTATGAGTTGGAATTGACTCAGTGGCAGTGGATGATTTTTTTTTCCAAGGCTACCTTACACAACAGAGTAAAATTGCCCCACAGGATTTCCAAGGCTGTAAATCTTCACAGAAACAGGCTGCCACATCTTTTTCCTGAGCAAAGTCCATTGTGTTCAAACCATCAGTCTTCCAGTTAGCAGCCAAGAGCTTTAACTAATGCTCTACCAACTGTAAAATCAACTCGATGTCTCTTTACTGGAATGTTCAGTCCATTCACATTCAAAATAATTATTGATAGGTATGTGTTTAGTGCTGTCATTGTGATATGTTTATTTTTGTGCTGATGTTTTCTCTGTTGTTCTTATTAATCTGTTCTGGGACATTCTTCTTTGTGAGTTGGTTTTTCACCTTTTTCAGGGTTGGTTTTGTGGTTGTTGAGACTCCTGGATTACGTTTCTTGATTTGATATGTTGCATCTTTATTGGACTTTATGGTTGCCCATAAGATCCTCCTTCATAAACTGTGTATAAACCCAATTTTAATTACTACCAGTCTCATTAACTTCTTTTCCATTTGGAAGGACTCTAACAACTATAGTGCATCCCTCTTTTTAGTATGATGACATCATAGTTTTCATGATATGATCACTGGATCATTTCTTTTACTATTGCAGCTTTGGTTGAGTTTGGAGCCTTCCCTAAATGAGTAGGTTTCTTGGTGATGTGTCCTGTATTTGCTTCTAAACTATGAAGTTAGTGGTTTTCTTCTTCTAAACCAAGAGGTTCTTTCAGTATTACTTGTAGCTTTGGTTTGATTTTTACAAAGTCTCTGAGTTTCTGTTTATCTGTGAATGTCTTAATTTCATTTTCATATTTGAAAGATAGTTTTGCAGGACACGTAATTCTTGGTTGGATATTCTCCCTTAAGGCTTTGAATGTGTCATGCCACTGTCTCCATGCCAGCATTGTTTCTGCTGAGGAATGTGATGATTCCCTCTGAATGTTAGCTTTGGTTTGAGTCTTGCTGCCTTTGAGTTCTTGTTTATGTTTCATTTTGTTAAGCTTGATTATAATATATCTTCGAGTCTTTCTTTTGAGATCCATATTGAGTGGTGTTCGATATGTGTCTTGGATATCTATATTCTCTTCTCTCATAATTTCTGGGAAATTTTCTGTCAGCAGCTCAGCAACAATACTGTCTGTGTTCTCAGGTGTCTCACTCTGTTGAGGAACTCCAATTAATCATAGATTGTTTCTCTTAATTGAGTTGCACATGCTTCTCAATGCTTCTTCATTTTTCTTGTTTCTTTTTTCTGATTTTTCCTCATAGATTCTGGAATCAGTAGCTCTGTCTTCTAAATCCAAAAGTCTATTTTCCATTTGTTCCATTCTGTTTTCTTGGCTTTGAATTGAAGTTTCTATCTCTTTGATTCTGTTCTTGATCTGTTGGATTTCAGAGTACTGGTGTTCCATCAGATTGAACAGCTTGCTTAATTTTTCATTTTGCACTGCTGCATTTTGTATAAGGTCTAGGAGGGATCTCTATATAATCCTTTTGTATTCACTTCTGATAGTTTTAGAAAGATTTCTTCATCTGGAAAGTTCTTTGGTGCTTTCTGTTGGAGGCCTTCTGAAGCCATGGATGATTTCTTAGTTATGCTTTTACCCAGAGTTTGTTGCTTTTGGGGCCTCATGTGAGTCCATAAAGGCTGAGAGAGATGCTGTGAGGATGGACTGCAGTTGTTTCTCTAGGCCTCCTTAAAATGAAAGGTAAAGGGTAGCTCACAACTTTCAAAGTCAGTCAGGTTTTCAGGTGTACAGGTCCCTCTTACCAGCTGTCAAAGTAAGCACTACTATATCCAACCTCAGATGTTATAAACTAGGTCAAAATACAGAAAGGCTACAGCGCTGCTGGCCTCTGCTGCCAGGCCCCAGCCATAGGCAACACTGTGCAAAATAGTGTTTTTCTGCCAGAAAAGCATTTTTTCCAGGGAGGCACTGCCTTCTGACCTAGAAATTAGGTCCACCTGAGACCTCCGTATGGGTATATCCGCCTCTGAGTGGAATAAGATGGCGTTCCGCACAAGCTCCCCACCTGCCTTGGTACAGGCTAGTCAATGGTGGAGGCAGAAAGGGAGGCCAAAGGTACCAAGATGAACAGAATCCAAAGCCGGGCTCCCAAACTGTGGCAATTTTTCCCACCCATCCCACCAGCTGTATGTCTGAGATTAGCTGCTAGTCAAGTCCCAGCTCCACCTGCTGGCTAAGATAGAGAAAACAGAAGTGGTGAGTTACCTCCGGTCCATGAAAGCCAGCACTCACCAAAAGTAGGGGACAGCAAAAGGGAGGAGGTTTTCCTTCCAGTGGTATGAAGTCCAAATTAAGGGACCTATACCATGTCCTAGGGCTAACTAGGTGTCCAGAAGCCTCTGTTTAATTATCAGCTTAGGTCTTAGTTTTCAGAGGGATTAAGGAGACTCTGCCTTTCCAAAATAGGTTATAATATAAAATCCACCACTGTGGACAAAGATGGTCACTGTTTATTGCTGAAAGTTTCAGTACACAAGTAGGACTTAAAAATGTTAAATATTTATGCACCCATACCACAGTATCTGAATACATCAACTAAACATGACAACACTGAAAAATGAAATAGATCTCCACAATGATAGTTGGAGACTTCCACACTCTGCTTTCATTAATGGACAGATCATCCGTTAAAAAGCTCTATAAAGACACAGCAGAACTTATTGTGATGATTAAACAACTAGAACTCATCCACATATACAGAACTTTTATCCATCAACAGAGAAGTACACCTTCTTCCCTAATGCACATGGAACATTTTCCAGATTATACCGTATTTTAGGACATGAAGCAAGTCTCAACAAAATTCAAACCATTGAATTACTGTGAAGCATCTTCTTGGACCATAAAGTCATAAAAGTCAAAATCAGTAGCAGAAAAAGCATAGATAGAAATTGGAACTCATGGAAACTTAACATCTTGTTCAAGAAGCCATGGGATATAGAAAAATCAAGGATGGAATAAATTTATGGATTCAGATGAGAATGAAAACACTTTCTACCAGAGCCAATGGGATACAGCCAAAGCAATACACAGGGGTCAGTTTATCTCTATAAATGCACACATCCAGAAGCAATAAAGGTCCCAAACCAAAGAATTAACTGTACAACTGAACAAGTAGAAAGAGAGCAACAGAGGAATTCCTCAGGCACCAAAAGTGAACAGATGATAAAGATTAGAGGAGAACTAAATGAATCAGAGAATTGAAGAACAATTGAAAAAATTAGCAAATCCAAAAGCTGTTCTTTTCGAAAGATCAACAACATATATAAATTATTGGTGAAATAATTTCCTGAAAACAGGAAAGGAAACAAATAACCTGAATAAGAAATTAGATGGGAGATGCCCATCAGACCCAACTGAAATCAAAAGTATCATAACAGACTACTGTGAAAGATTGTACTGTAACAGATTAGAAAACCTAGAAGAAATGGACAAATTTCCAGATTCATATCACCTACCAAAATTATCACCAGGAGAAGCAGAACAACTTAATAAACTCATCACAAAGGAAGAGATTGATAAAATCATCAAAAAACTACCAACCAAAAAAGTCCTGGCCCAGATGGTTTTACTGGAAATTTCTACCAAACATTTAGGGAAGAGTTAACTCCGTTACTACTGAGACTGTTTCTCATCAAAGACAGGGATGGAATACTCCAAAATTAATTTTATGACACCAATATTATCCTGATACCAAACCAAAAGGAAAATCACAGACCAATATCATTCATGAACCTAGATGCAAGAATCTTCAATAAAATCCTTGAAAATAGAATTCAGCAACATATCAAAAAACTAACGCATCATGACCAAGTTGGATTCATACCAGGGATGCAAGGCTGGTTCAGCATCAGAAAAACAATTAATGTGATCAACCACATAAATAACACAAACGATAAAAATCACCTGATTTTGTCAATTGGTGCAGGAAAGGCATTTGACAAAGTCCAATACCGATTCATGCTAAATACTCTCGGCAAGACAGAAATAGAAGGCAAATTCCTCAGTGCAATAAGGGGTATCTACGCGAAGCTAACTGCCTACATCATCCTGAGTAGAGAGAGAGTGAAAGAATTCCCCTTCAGAATGGGAACTAAACAAGGGTGCCCATTTTCACCTCTTCTATTCAGCATTGTACTAGAAGTTCAAGCCAGAGCAATTAGACAAGACAATGAGATAAAGGGCATCCGCAATAGCAAAGAAGAAGTAAAAATCTCCCTATTTGCAGATGACATGATTGTATACACAGAGGATCCTAAAGAATCCATAAGTAAACTACTGGAACTAATAGAAGAGTTGAGCAAAGTGCAAGGATATAAGATAAACATAAGTAAATCAGTAGGATTTCTTTATACCAACAAAGAGATCATTAATGAAGAAATCACCAAATGAATATCATTTACTATAGTTCTCAAGAAGATAAAATACCTAAGAATAAATCTAACTAGAGAAATAAGAGACCTATACAAAGAGAATTACAAGACTTTACTGTAAGAAACTAAGAGAGACTTAAACAAATGGAGAAATCTACCCTGCTCATGGATAGGAGGACTTAACATTGTGAAAATGTCTATCTTACCCAAAGCGATCTACGTACACAATACAATCCCAGTACAAATTCCAGTGACTTTTTTAACTAGATGGAGAAACCAATCACCAGCTTTGTTTGGAAAGAGAAGAAATCCCAGATAAGCAAAGCACTACTGAAAAACAGGAACATAGTTGGAGGCCTCACGCTATCCAACCTGAGAGACTATTACACTGCTGCAGTAGTCAAAACAGCTTGGTAATGGTAGAAAAAGAGATATATAGACCAAAGGAACAGAATAGAGACCTCAGAGTTGCCACCATCCTCTTATGAACAGGTAACATGCAACAAAGCCCCTAAGATTGTAAACTGGGGTAAAGGCAGTCTCTTTAACAAATGGAGTTTGCAAAATCGTATATGCATCTGCAAAAAACTGAAACAAGACCCATATCTCACACCTTACACAAAAACTAACTCAAACTGGATCTAACACATATATATCAAACCTAAAATGATAAAGATCATGCAAGATAAAAGAGGGTCAGCAATGGAAGCTTTAACATACACCCTACACAGACTTCAAAGAATGTGAAAAAATATTTGGCAACTACATGTCAGACCGATGTCTGATCATCATAATCTACAAGGCATTACAAAATATCAGCAAGAAAAAGGTAAATAACCCAGTTAAGCAAAGGGCAAAGGAGATGGACTGACACTTCACTAAAGAGGACATCCAGACAGCCAAAATACACATGAGGAAATGTTAATGATCATTACCTATTAAAGAAACCCAAATCAAAACTACAATGAGATACCGTCTCACCCCAACAAGGTTTCCGTGATCCAAAAAACACAAAACATATGTTGGAGCATTTATGAAGAGGCTGGAACTCTCCTACTGATGGGGAGCAATCTGGAAAGCTGCTGATGGGGAGCAATCTGGAAAGCAATCTGGGACTTCCTTGAAAAGCTGGAAATAGGTATACCATTTGATCCAGTAATCACACTGCTCGAAATATATCCTAAAGAATGAAGAGCAGTCACATGAACAGATACATGCCCACAAATGTTTATTGCAGCAATCCAAAGTAGCTAAAAGATGGAAAGAAACTAGAGGCCCCAAAACAGATGAACACATAAACAGTCTATGGTACATATACTGAATGGAACACTACGCAATGACAAAGAACAATGATTTTAGGAAGCATCTCACCACCGTTTCATTTGGAAGACATTATGTTGAGTGAAATCAGACAGTGGCAAAAGGATGAATATTGTATAAGACCCCTACTGTAATGACTTAAAAATGGACTCATGTGCAGGAGACAAGACTCTGTGACGACAGTAAGGGAGGGAAGGAATGGATAGGTGAGAAGAATGTTGGTCATAAATTTGATAGTTGACAGAAATTCGGTTAGGTGAAAGCAGTGAGAGCACATGGTAGAAAGAAGATCAACTTAACTGTACTTCAACATAGACTGAAAACTCTTCTAATCTTAACCCAGTATTGCAATGATAGAAAAGTAGGGGCGGAAGTCTGGGGACCATGCTTTCAGAGGACATTGAAGCCAATTGGCATAACTAGCTTATTGCTAAGAGAGTCTTCTGCACCTTGTATTTGTGAGTTGTGTCTTGGGTCTTAAAAGCTAGCAAACTACCATCTGAGGTACACCAAATGGTCCCACCTCATCTGAAACAATCACCAAGAACAAAAAAGACACAAGGGAAAAAGCATCCAGGAGACAGAAGAATCCACGTGAATGGCTGAGTGTATGAACATGTGACCAGAAGAACCAGATGGTGCCCAGCCACCAGCAAAGACAGCCATGATGGGACACACAGTGTCAAGTCCCAGTGGCAACATGAGAAAATGAGGAGTGCACAACAAGAACTCCATTGAAAGACTGCAGTTGATGGTCTGGAGACCTGGGGGTTCCCCTGGGAGCAAGGCCCCTAGACCTACTGCTTCCCCTGACCAGAAAACATTACTGAGTTCAACTCTTAAGACAGGATTACACTGGACTTGGGGACACAAAGTGACCACATGGTGTGTGTATTTTGTGGTTCTGTGCATCTATGGGATGCTGTCTAACTGGCCTTTTACTAGAAGGGAGAAGAGATGGTGGAGATAATGAGAGAAGAGATTATTAAGAGGATATGGCATATATAGAACAAAAAGGAGGAGTGTGCTGTCACTGGGCAAGGAGAGCAGAAGAAGCTGCAGATAGGCGGGCATGCAAATTCAATTTGAATTGTATACTTTCACTTAATCACAATAAAAAATATCCATGTATTGTTTTATGACAATGGTTGCAGTCCCATAATGTGACAACACACTCGTCCTATCCACTCCAGGTTCCCTGTGTCTGTTTGTTCAGTTTCTGTCCCACCTGCCTTTTTGTCTTGCTTTTGGGCTGGTGTTCCCCTTTTGTTCTTGTGTACTTGATTGAACTAAGAAGTGTGTTCCTTATGTGTGCTAGTATTTGTTGTATAGGCCTGTCTAATCTTCAGCTAAAAAGTGAGCTTCAGGAGTGGTTTCAGTTCTGAGTTAGCAGGGTGTCTCAGGGTCATCATCTCTGATTTCCTTTATTCTTTGTCAGGCCAGTAAGTCTGGCCTCTGTTGATGAATTCAAATTTTCTTCTATATTTTTCACTCCATCTGTCCACAACTCTCTTTTGAGTTCTGTCAGGTTGGTCAGTGGTGTTGGCTGGACACCATCTAGCTCTTCTAGGCTTAGGCTTGTGGTGGCTCTGCTTTTTTGTGGTCGTTTAGTCCTTTGGGCTAATATTTTCCTTGTTTCTTTGGTTTTCTTTATTTTTTGCTCCAGAGAGTATGGGACAAATACATGTATCTTGGTTGGCTACTCACAAGTTATTAAGACCCCTGACACTACTCATCAAAGTAGAATGTAGAACATTTTCTTTATGAATTATGTTATTCCAGTTGATGTAGATGTCCCCCTAGACTATGTTCCCTACCCCTCTGTCCCAGAAACTCTGTCACTCAAGATTTGGGGATATAACTACAAAACATCTTTGCCTTTGTTTTGGTCAGTTTTTGTTGACTTCCTAAGGACTTAAAAAAGGACTTATGCACAGAAGAAAAGACTTTCGATAGCTACAAGGGTGGAGAGGGAGGGAGACAGTTGGTCATGGATTAGAGAGTCAACAGGAATTCAGTTAGGTGAAGGGTGTGACAGCACTCAGTAGAAGGCGGGTCAGCATAAATGGACTACACCATAAACTAAGAGGTTTTCTGATTTCAACCCAACATTTCAAAGAATAGATTAGCAGGTACAAGGATCGGGGGGACCGTGTTTTCAGGTGACTTGGAGGTCAGTTGGCATAATTAGCTTTATACTGAGAGAGTCTTCTGCACCTCATATTTGTGAGTGACATCTGGGGTCTTGAAAGCCAGCAAACTGCCATCTGAGGAACATCAATTGGTTCCAATCAACCTGGAACAGATGATGACTGAGAACATCAAAAGACACAAGGAAAAAATGATCCCAGGAGACAGAAGGACCCATATGATTTAGAGACTACATCAGCATTACACCAGAAAAACCAGATGGTACCTGGCCATCATCAAAGATAGACTCAATAGGGGACACAGTGTAGAGTTTCAGACGTAATAGGAGAAAAAGAGGTGTGAAGATCAAGAACTCTACTAAAAGACCAGAATTGATGTTCCAACAACCTGGAAGGTTTCCTGGGAACATGGCCCCTAGACTCGCTGCTGCCCTAGACTTGAAACTAGTACAGTGGTCAACACTTCAGACTAAGAACGGACTGGTCTTGGGGACACAGAGTAAGCGTGTGGTGTGTGTACTTTATGGTTTTATACATTTATAGATGGGTATCCTACTGGTTTCTTTCTAGAGGGGAGAGGAGAGGATGAAGAGGACAGGACAGGTTTTCTTTGGGAGGATACTAGTAGTAAAGAGTGAAAAGGAGTGTGCTATCACAGGTTGGGGACAGTAGTAAAGAGGCAGTCATGCAAAACTGACTTGGACTGTGTACTTTCACTTAATCATAATTTTAAAAAAATAAGTATTTTGTCGGCTTCCCCTTAACTGCATGTTGTCTTTCCCTTCACCAAAGTTAACACTTGTCTACTACCTCATTAGTGATGTCCCTTTGCCTTCCCTTCCCACACTCATAACCACTAAAGTTTTTTTTTCAGTGTGTAAATCTTTTCTTGTTAACAGTGGTCTTACACAGTATTTGTTCTTTAGTGACTTACTTATTTCCTTCAGCACAATGAAACGCAGATTCTTCCGTGTTGTGAGGTGTTTCAGATTCATCATTGTTCACTATCTTTGCATAGTATTCCACTGTATGTACCATAATTTGTTTATCCATTAGTTGGCTGATGGGCATTTAAGTTGCTTCCATCTTTTTGCTATTGTGAATGGTGCTACAATGAACACGGCTGTGCGTATGTCTATTCTGGTGATGACTCTTACTTCTGTGTACTCCTAGGAATGGTATTGTTGGATTTCATGGCACTTCTATTTCTAGTTTTTATGGAAGTCCCATATGATTTTCCAAGTGGTTGTACCATTTTACATTTCCATAAGCAGTGCTTAAGAGTTCCAATCTCCCCACGATCTCTCCAACATTTATTTTCTGTTTGTTTGTTCTTTGAATTAGTGTCAGTGTTGTCAGGGTGAGATGGTATCTCATCATAGTTTTAATTTCCATTTTTCTGATGGCTAATGATCTAGAGCATTTCATCACATGTCTATTAGCTGTCTGAATGTCTTCTCTGGTGAAGTGTCTGTTCACATCTTTTGCACATTCTCTAATTGGATTGTTTATCTTTTTGTTATTGAAGAGTTGAAGCCTGTTGTAGATTTTAGAGATTAGACCCTTGTCAGATGTCACAGCCAATTTTTCCCCAAGTCTGTAGTTTCTTTTTAAGTCATTTGATGATGCTGATAGGTGCTGTCAGTAATTTTATTTCTTTTCTGGTGTCTGTGCATTGTGAGCTGTTGTTTCACATATTTATGACATGTATTGGGGCTCCTAGCATTACTCCTATTTTTTCTTCTAGAATCCTTATCATTTTAGATTTCATATGTATTTCTTTGATCCATTTTGAGTTATTTTTTTGTGTATGACATGAGGTATGGAACTTGTTTCTTTTTGTTTTTACAGATAGACACTAGCTATGACAGCACCAGTTGTTAAAGAGACTTTTCCTCCGTTTAACAGACTCTGAACCTTTGTCAAATATCAGCTGTACATTGATGGATGGATTTACTTCTAGTTTCTTTATTTGGTTCCATTGATCTACATGTTTGTTGTAACAGTACCGTACTGTTTTCACTACAGTGGCTGTATAATAGGTTCTGAGATCAGGTAGTGTGAGGGCTCCCATCTTGTTCTTCTTTAGTAATATTTTACTTATCCTCTTCCCTTTATTATTTTTTTTCCTCCCTTTCCACATAAAGTTGGTGATTTGTTTCTCCATCTCCTTAAAGAATGCTACCGGAATTTGGATTGAGATTGCCCTGTATCTGTGGATCGCTTTGGGTGGTATCAACATTTTCGCAATGTTGAGTGTTTCTATCTATAAGCATGGTGTGCTTCTCTATTTGTGTAGACAGTCTGTTTTGGTTTCTTGTGGTAGTGTTACTAGTTTTGTTTGTAGAGGCCTTGTATGTCCCCAGGGTAGATTTATTCCTAAGTATTTTGTCTCCCTGTGGGCTATTGTGAATGGTGTTGATTTACTGATTTCCTTTTTGATGTTCTCTTTTTTTAGCATAGAGAGATCCAACTTATTTTTTGTGTGTCAATCAAAAATCCTGATAATTTGCTGAATCTTCTGTTAGCTCCAGTGGCTTTCTTGTGGATTCTTTGTTGTTTTCTGTGCATAAGATTACATTATCTGTGACTTCATCTCTTACTTCCAGTTTCGATGCCTTTTGTTTCTTTTGTTTGCCTTATTACTTTAACTAAGAATTGCATCACGATGTTGAACAAGAGCAGTGATAAAGAGCATCTTTATTTGGTTCTTGTTCTTAAGGGGAATGCTTTCAGCTGCTTTTCGTTTAGAATGATGTTGCCTATTGGTTTTGTATAAATATCCTCTATTATATCAAGGAATTTCCCTTCTATTCGTATTTGGCTGAGAGTTTTTTATTAGGATCAAGGGTTGAACTTTGTCTTTTCTGCATCAATTCATAAGATCATACGATTCTTTTGTTTTATTTATAAAGTGCATTATGTTGATTGATTTTCTAGTGTTGAACCATCTCTGCACACCTGAAATGAATCCGGCTTGGTCAGGATATATTATATTTTTGATACGCTACTGGATTCCATTGCCTATAATTTTGCTGAGAATTTTTGTATCTATGTTCATGGAGGGTATTTGTTGTTTTCTTTTTCTGTGGTGCCTTTGCCTGGCTTTGATATTAATGTTATGCTGGCTTCATAACATGAGTTCAGGAATATTCCTTACTTTTCTACGGTCTGAGGTAATTTTACTAGTATTGCTGTTAGCTCTCCTCTGAAAGTTTGGTAGAATTCTCTGTGAATCTGTGTGGACCAGGGTTTTTATTAGTTAAAAGTTTTTTCACTATCTCTTTATTCTCTTCTTTTGGTATGAGTCTGTTTAGTTTTTGTACTTCTGTTTGGATTAGTTTAGGTAGGTAGTGTGTTTCTAGAAATTTATCCATTTCCTCTAGGTTTTCAAATATGTTACAGTACAATTTTTCATAGTATTCTGGTATAATCCTTTTTAATGAAGTTAAGTCACCTGGAATTACAAAACTGAGCCTTCAAATTTATGAAAATGAATTTTAGATCTAGCCAAAATGGTTCAAAATAATTACAGAATTTCTTCAGAACAGTAACACTCACTAAAACTTATGAGGCTCTTTGACAGAAGAGACATCAAATCTCACATCCAAAAGTGCTCTACCTAGATTAATCTGGAAAATTTATCCAAGAAATAATGTTATTTATCAAAACATACATAATTCAGTGTATTACATATTTCTATAAAAAAGCAACAATTTCCTATAGAAGAAGCGCATTTGCAGTACATATTTTGCTGTCATTACATTTAATAAACCAAACCCACTGTTGAGTGAATTCTGACACATAGTGACCATATAGGACAGAGTAGAACTGCTCCATAGAGTTTACAAGAAGCACCTGGTGGATTTGAATTGCTAACCTTTTGGTTAGCAGAGGTAGCACTTAACCTCTACTCCACCAGGGTTTCCATTTAATAGCAATTTGGAGACTACAAAACTATGTTTCTTTGTAGTTAAAACAAAATCTAGAAAAGTTCATTCACCACTTATTCATTCAGAGTATTTATTTAGCAGACATGTAAGGCATTGCACTAAATCTTCAATGATCAGCTCCATTTAAGCTTCTTTGAAGAATGACTCTATGTATATGTATTGTTGTTAGCTGGTGTACAGTTGCCCCTACTTCCCTGCTCATGGCAACCTCATGAACAACAGAATGAAGTGCCTCCCAGTCCTGTGCCACCCCTATGATTGGTTATGGATCAGATCATTGTGAGCCACAGGATTTTCACTGGCTGATTTTTGGAAGTAGATAACCAGGCCTTTCTTCCTAGTCAGTCTTAGTCTGGAAGCTTTGATGAAACCTATTCAGAATTGCAGCAACACGCTAACCTCCACTACAGATGGGTGGTGGCTGTATTTGAATTGCATTGGGCACAAAGTCAGGTCTTCCTCATGGAAGGCAAGAATTCTACCACTCCTCAAATCAGTCAACATAGTGACTCAGCAATATTCCAACTCATAATGACCCTATAGGACAGAGTAGGACTGCCCCACAAAGTTTCTAGGGAGTACTTGGTGGATTCAAACCACCAACCTGTTGGTTAGCAACTGTAGCTTTTAACAATTATGTCACCAAGGTTTCCTGGGTCTACATAAGGAGGATATTATTAGGAAGATATTATTGGATGTTATTGAAAAGCCAACTCCCTAGGGTCACCTGAGTTGGATCCGACTCGACGGCACTTGGCTTGGCATTGAAAAGCCAAAGCCATTGTTTCCCCTTTACCTTAAGTGGCTCATTTTAGAAATTGTGTCATTACAGGCACCAGTAAATTCTGGGTTTTGGTGTTGTGGGGCCTAGAAGCAGGAATTTTGAGGTAAAGAGGGAAGTCATTACTCTGAATTGCTGTGAATTGAGAGGGAGTCATTGACAAACCTTTTTGCTACTACTGTGTGTGCTTGAAAGAGGAGGTATCATTAGGAAAAGCCACACAAAGTTGTTGCAGCTGCGTTATATAAAAAGTGGGTGCAATTTAATAGAAAGCATCATCCTTTGCAGAATGTTGATTGCCTTTTTTTTCATAAAGACTTCTCATTAGAGGGGCTGTAGCAACTGTGAGAAGGCATCCCATCACCGATGTTCCCAGACATCCTGGCATACAAAATTCAACACATGCTGCTTGGCATCCAAAATATTCTGGTTTCTTTCCCCCCCCCTTTTTTTTTCCATTTTCTGCTATGGAATATTGATTATTTTATTCTTACTAAGCTGGAGCAAAAGCTGGTTTCTTGACACTGGAATTTGAATGTAAATAGGAAAAACATCTGCTGGTGTCATGGGGTGCTATTTTTCAGATTTGGAATCAAGGAACCCTAAAGCTATAATATTCTATAATTCTATAATGGTATGGATTGCTTCTTAACAGATGTCAGTCATTACAAGTTACTGCAGGACATAACTCCTCAGAGGCTAAGATGAAAATTTATCCCATGCAAAAAAGAAACTTGATGAAGAAGAGGCACGGTCAAGTGCATTTTTAATCATGCTAGAATTCTCCTACTTGAAACTTCTATTTTCCCATAATACACTCAACAAAGATGACTTGGTCATAAGTTTTACATCATAAAAATCATTGAGTATCAGAAATGCAATAGATACATGTCTTCACTAAAATAATCTCATAACTCTTGTCAAATACTTTATATTCAACAATTTAGAGTTTCTTATCACTAAGGATAACGGCTTATGCTATTTGGATATGCAAAATAGAGCAAACCAAATATATCATGTGCTGACACAGTCTAAAACCATAGAGGGTGTTCACTTGTTCATTAAGTCATTCATTTCACAGGTGTCTATGGAGCATCTCCTGTGTTCCAGGTACTGCTCTACTTGCTGAAAATACAATAAGGACAAAAACCTCTTTCCTCCAGGACTCTACCACCTCCTCAATACACACATGCACAGATGATTGTGTTAAATGAAGGAATGAAATATTTTAGGGGTTGAACAGTATGTTGAACAGACTTTACGGTGACTTTCATGATCCCCACCTCTTGGCATCACACATTTGTGTAATCCCTATCCTTGAGTGTAGGCAGAACCAGTGGTTTGATTTTAACCACTCTTAGTGGTTAAAGTGCTATAGCTGCTAACCAAAATGTCCACAGTTCAAACCCACCAGGTACCCTTTGGAAATTCTATGGAGCAGTTCTACTCTGTCTATAGGATCTCTATGAGTCAGAATAGTCTCGACAGAACTAGGTTTTCTTTTCTTTTCCTTTTTTTTTGTTTGTTTTTTGGTATTTGGTAATGTGATAATGGTGATAGAATGTAGTCGATTATGTGTACGTCATTACATGAGAGTGTAGCACTAGTCTTGCTAGAGTCTTTTTCTACCTTCTTAATTACCAACTTGAAAGAAGGAAACAGCCATAAATTGTATAACCAGTTGCTGTCTACTTGATTCAGATTCACGGTGATTGACTTAGTCATTTAGTGCTACTATAATAGAAATAGAAGTACATGGCTTTAACAAAAAGAAATTTATGTTATCAGTCTAGTAGGATAGAAGTCCAAGTTAAAGACATCAGTTCCAGGAGAAGGCTTTCACTGTTTGCTAGCTCTGGAGAAGGTCCTTCTTGTCAATATTCCCCTGGACTAGGAGCTTCTCTGTGCAGGAACCCAGGCTCCAAAGGACATGGTCTGCTCCTGATGATGCTTTCTTGGTGGGTGAGGTCCCTCTTTCTCTGTTTACTTCCTCTTTTTTTTAATCTACTGTAAGATAAAAGTTGGTGCAGGCCACACTCCAGGGAAACTCCCTTTTCATTGGATCAGGGATGCAATCTTAGTAAGGGTGGTACAATCTCACCCTAATCCTCTCTAACATAAAATTACAATCACACTATATTGGGAACCATGGGCTAAACAAGTTGACACATATTTTGGGGGGACACAATTAAATTCATGACAGTGAACACATGTGTATCACAGTAGAAGTCTGCTCCACGGGGTTTGCAAAGCTGATTTTACAGAAGAAGATCACCAGGCCTTTCTTCTAAGGCACCTCTGAGTACAGTCTCAAGGAAAAGATTTTTGCTGACAACCTGAGGGAGCTTGGAAGTGAATTCTTCTTACCTCAGATGAACCTTTGATTGACAGCCAGGCATAGCTGACACCTTGAACGCAGCCTTCTGAGACCCTGGTCTGAAGATCCTGCTAAGCCATGGTGAACTCCTGACCCACCAAAACTATATGCTGTTTTAACTTAATAATTTAAACGCATTTTTATGAAGAAAAAATACTAATACAACAGGATGGCAATCTCTCTTTGGGTCATAGAAATACCTACAGTCTTAAAAATAAAAGAGCTTTGTGGGGTGGAGTCAAGGTGACAGCTTAAACGCACATCTCCCTAAATCCCCCTAGAAACCAAGACCTCAACTGATAATTAAACAGAGCCTTCTGGACACCTAGTGAGCCCTATGATGTGGCATAGGGCTGTTAATTTGGACTTCATACCACTGAATGCAAAACTTCCTCTCTTTCGCTGACCCTACTCTTGGAGCGTGTGGGCTTCATGGACCAAAGGTAATTCACCATTTTAACATTTTTTTTCTCTGTCTTAGCTGGTGAGCAGAGCTGGGACTTGACTATCAACTAATCTCAGATGCACTGCTGGTGGAATCGGCAGGCGAAGTTGCCATATTTTGAGAGCCTGGCTTTGGACTCTGTGCATCTCAGCACCTTTGGCCTCTTTTTCTGTCTCCGCCATAGAATAGCTGGTACTGAGACAGACAGCGAGCTTGTGCGGGATGCCACCTTGATCCACTGAGAGACAGAGACACCCACACGCAGACCCCAGGTGGACTTAGTTCCTAGTCTGGGAGGCAGCGCCTGCCAGGATGAGAATACTTTTCCAACAGAAAAGCAGTATTTTACACAGTGTCGCCTACAGCTGGGGACTGGCAACAGTGGCTGCTGGATTCTGTGCAGCTTGGTACCTTTAGCCTCTCTTTCTGCCTCCTCCATACAGTAGCCAGTTCCCAGGCAGGCAGAAAGCTTGTGTGGGACACCATCTTGTTCCACTTGGAGGCAGAGATGCCCTTATGGAGGTCAAAGCTGGACCTAATTCCTGGGCTGGCAGGTAGCACCTGCCTGGAGGAGAGCACTTTTTCAGCAGAAAGGCAGTATCCTACACAGTGACACCTATAGCTTGGCCTGACAGCAGAGGCCATCAGGGCAGTAGCCTTTTTGTATTTTGAGCTACTTTATAATATCTGGGATTCTATATAGAAGTGCTTACTTTGCTAGCTGGGAAGAGGAGCCTATACACCTGAAAACCTGACTGACTTTGGAAGTTGTCAGATACCTTTCACCTTTCATTTTAACATGGCCTAGAGAAACAACTGTGGACCATCCTCACAGCATTTCTCCAAGCCTCTATTGACTCACATGATGCCCCCAAAGCAGCAAATTCTGGAGCAAAAGGTAACCAAGAAATCACCCATGGCTTCAGAAGGCCACCAAAAGAAATCACGACAAAACTTCCCAGATGAAGAAGCTTTTATGAAACTATCGGAACGTGAATATGAAAGGATTATATAGAGAGCCCTCCTAGACCTTATACAAAATGCAGCTGAGCTAAATGAAAATTAAGCAAGCTGTTAGATCTGATGAAACAACAGTACTCTGAAATCCAACAAGTCAAGAAAAAATCAAAAAGGTAGAAACTTCAATTCAAAGCCAAGAAAACAGAATGGAACAAATGGAAAAGAGACTTTCTGACTTGGAAGACAGAGCTACTGACTCCAGCATCTAAGAAGAGAAATCAGAAAAAATAAACAAGAAAAATGAAGAAGCATTAAAAAGCACATGGGACGCCACTAAGAGGAACAATCTATGATTAATTGGAGTTCCTAAATAGGGTGAAACTGAGAACACAGAGAGTATTGTTGCTGAGCTGCTGACAGAAAACTTCCTAGAAATCATGAAAGAAAAGAATATAGCTATCCAAGACACATATCAAATGCCACACAATACAGATCTCAAAAGAAAGACTCCAAGACATATTATAATCAAGCTAAACAAAATGAAAAATAAACAGAAACTCTTAAAGGCAGCAAAACTCAAAGCAAAGCTTACATTCAGAGCTTCCAACCTGCAAAACTGTCTTTCAAAGATGAAAATGAAATTAAGACATTCACAGATAAACAGAAACTCAGAGACTTTGTAAAAACCAAATCAAAGCTACAAGAAATACTGAAAGAATCTCTTTACTCAGAAGAACAAAACCACTAACTTTATATTTTAGAATCAAATACAGGACACATCACCTAGCATACTACTCAGTTAGAGAAGTCTCCAAACTCAAAGCTATAATAGTTGTCATGGGTTGAATTGTGTCCCCCCAAAAACATGTGTAGCCATGTGGCTGGGACATGATTCCCAGTATCTTGTGACTGTCCTCCATTTTGTGGTTTTACTAAAGTGTACATTAAAGGATTAGGGTGGGACTGTAAATCCCTTTATAAGATCACTCCCCTGTTCCACTGTAAAGGGAGTTTCCCTGGAGTATGGCTTGTACCACCCTTAATCGTTTCAGCCTCCAAGAGATAAAAGGAAAGAGAAGCAAGCAGAGAAGAGTGCATCCTTCAGACATGAGGTTCCTGCACCAAGATGCTCCCTGGACAAAGACTGATGCAATACCGGACTTTCCTCCAGGGCCGACAAGGGGTAAAGGCTTCCCCTGGAGCACACACCCTGAATATAGACTTGCAACCTACTGGACTGTGTAAGAATAAACTTTCCTTTGTTAAAGCCATCCACTCTGTAGTATTTCTGTTAGAGCAGCCCTAGCTGACTAAAACGATAGTGAAAGAAATGACCCTCTGATCATATCACAAAAACTATGATGCCATCATATTAAAAAGATGGATGTACTGCAGTCATTATAGTCTTTCCAGATGGAGAGAAAGTTGATAACAGTGGTAGTAATTTATCTGAGATTAAAATTTTTACACCTGCTCCGGGGCTTCTTGAATACTCTGGGGGTCGGTTCTACTCTGACCCCTAGGGTTGCCATGAGTCGGATCCGACTCAACGGCACTTGGCTTGGCTTCTTCGTGTATTGTGTGTTGTGTTTATATATATTTTATTAAGGGGGATCATAACGATAGCTGTAAAGCACAATAAAGAGGCAACATATCAAATCAAAAAATGTAATACAGGAGTCTCAACAACCACAAAACCAACCCGGAAGAAGGTGAAAAACCAACTCACAAAGAAGAATGTCCCAGAATAGATTAATAAGAACAACAGAGAAAACATCTAAACAAAAATAAACATATCACAATCGCAGCACTGAAAACATACCTATCAATAATTACAATGAATGTGAATGGACTGAACGCTCCAGTAAAGACACATCAAGTAACATCTTGGATCAATAGACATGACCCCTCCATATGTTGCCTACAAGAAACTCATGTTAGACTTAAAGACATGAACAAGCTGAAAATTAAAAATGGAAGAATATATATCAAGCTAACAATACACGAAGAAGCTAAGCCAAGTGCCATCAAGTTGGATCCGACTCATGGCAACCCTAGGGGCCAGGGTAGAACTGACCTCCAGAGTATTCAAGAAATGCCAGAGTAGGTGTAAAAATTTTAATCTCAGGTAAATTAGATTTTAAAGTAAAATCCACCATCATGGAGAAGGAGGGACACTATTGCTGAACGGTTCAATACACAAAGAGAACTTAACAATATTAAATATTTATGCACCTAATATTAGAGCGCCATGAGTCGGATCCGACTCGACGGCACTTGGCTGGCTTCAATATTAGAGCACCTAAATATGTCAAAGAAACAGTGACTACACTCGAAAATGAGATAGATTACTAGACAGAAATAGTGGGGGACTTCAACACTCCACTCTCAATATTCAGCAGATTGTCTAGAAAAAAACTCAATAAAGACACAAAAAACCTTATTGCCACAATTAACCAACTAGACCTCCTCAACATATACAGAACTTTCAATCCATCAGCAGACAACTACACCTTCTTCTCCAGTGCACATGGAATATTCTCCAGAATAGACCATGTGTTGGACATAAAGCCATTCTCAACAAAATGCATACCACTGAATTACTGCAAAGCATCTCCTCAGATCATAAAGCCATAAGAGTCAAAATCAGTAGCAGAAAAAAACAAAGACAGAAAGTGGAACTCTTGAAAACTGAACAACATTTTGCTGAAAAAGCCATGCATTATAGAAGAAATCAAGGGTGAAATAAAGAAATTTGTGGAAGACTACAATGAGATACCATCTCACCTCAACAAGGTTGGCCAGGATCCAAAAACTACAAAACAACAAATGCTGGAGAGGCTGTGGAGAAAGGGCAACTCTCCTACATTGTTGGTCGGGTTGCAAATGGTCCAGCCTCTTTGGAAAGCAATCTGGCGCTTCCTTAAAAAACTGAATATAGATATACCATTTGACCCAGTAATTCCACTACTTGGAATATATCCTACAGAATCAAGGCCTTTCACACCAACGGACACATGCATAAGAATGTTTATCACAGCACAGTCCATGATAGCAAAAAGATGGAATCAACCCAGATGCCTAACAACAGAGGAATGGATAGGTAAACTATGGTATATATACTCAATGGAGCACTATGCAACGATAAAGAACAATGATGATTCCAGGAAACATCTCATAACCTGGTTTCAACTGGAAGACATTATGTTGAGTGAAAGTAGTCAGTGACAAAAGGACAAATATTGTATTCGATCTCTACGATAAGATCTCAAAAACAGACTTATGTATAGAAGAAAAGACTCTTTGACGGCTGCAATGGAGGGGAGGGAGGGAGGGCAAGTGGGGGAGGGTTTAGATTAGATAGTTGGTAGAAATTTGGTTGGGTGAAATCAGTGATAGCACACATTAGAAATAAGAATAATATTAAGTGGACTTCAACATAACTTGAATACTCCTTCTGTCTTAACCCAGTATTGCAAGGACAGAGTAGCTGGGGCAGGGTGCAGGAGACCATGCTCTTAGGCAAAATTGAGACCAATTGGCACAACTAGCGTTTTGCTAAGAGGGCTCTCTGAACCCCACATTGGTGAGTGGTGTCTGGGGTCTTAAAATCTGCCAAGCTGCCATCTGAAGGCACAGCAAATGGTCCGAACTCAGCAGGAACGATGCTCACCGAGGACCAAAATGACATGGGGGAAAGACAACCCAGAAGATAGAGAGACCCACATGAGTGGGTGCCTGCATGGACTTGGATCTGGAAGAACCAGATGGTGCCTGGCCACCACCAGTGATAGCCACGATGGAGCTCACTAAGTTGAGTCCCACTGGTGATACAAGAATAAAAAGGGGTGCACCCTGAGATCTCCACTAAAAGACCACAATTGATGGTCCAGCAGCTTCGGGGTTCCCTGGGGAGCATGGTCCCTGGCCCTGACGCTGCCCTTGCCCATAAATCATAACAAAGATCCACTCTTCGGACACGAATGGATTGCACTTGGCAACACAGGGTGACCATATATGGATGCACTTTATGGTTCTATGTATCTACAGGATATCATCCTGATGACCTCTGGCTGGAGTAAGGAGAGTGGGTGGAGAGTATGGGTAAGGAGACTGTTGGGAGAATGAGACATGTATGGACCAGAGAGTGATAGTGTGCTGTCACTGGGCAGGTAGAGCAGTGAAAGCTGCATATAGGTGGGCATGTAAATTTATATGGGAATGTGCATTTCCGCTCAGTCATTATAAAATAAATAAAAAAATTTTTTAAAAGAAATTTACGGATTATAATGAGAACAAAAACACTTCCTACCAGAACCTATGAGATACAGCCAAAGCAGTGCTCAG
Source organism: Heterohyrax brucei (assembly GCA_028571685.1). NCBI lineage: Eukaryota > Metazoa > Chordata > Mammalia > Hyracoidea > Procaviidae > Heterohyrax > Heterohyrax brucei. The sequence continues at coordinate 61,143,052 of CM053166.1, forward strand.
AGGTCAGTTTGTCTCCATAAACGCACACATCTGGAAGGAAGAAATAAAACAAATCAAAGAACCAACCCTACAGCTTGAACAGGCAGAAAGAGAGCAAGAGAGGCACGCCTCAGGCACCAGAAAAAACAGATTATAAAGATTAGAGCAGAACTAAACAAATTAGAAAATAGAAGAATAGTTGAAAAAATTGAAAAGATCAAAAGCTGGTTTTTTTTGAAGATTAACAAAATTGACAAACCAATGGTTAAACTTACTAAAGAAAAACAGGAAACAAATAACCCAAATAAGAAATGAGAGGGGAGTTGTCATAACAGATCCAACAGAAATAAAAAATATCATAACAGAATACTGTGAAAAACTGCTCTCAAATAAATTTGATAACCTAGAGGAAATAGACAAATTCCTTCGTTCATATCACCTACCCAAATTACCACAAGGTGAAGCAGAACAACTTAATAAACCCATCACAAAGGAAGAGATTGAAAAAGCCATCCAAAAACTACGAACAAAAAAAAGCCCAGGCCCGGATGGTTTCACTGCAGAATTCTACCAAGCTTTTAGGAAACAGTTATCTCCAATGCTACTGAGACTACTTCACAGTATAGAAAGGGATAGAACACTCCCAAATTCATTTTATGAAGCCAGCAAATTCATTCTATGAAGGCAGCATAACCCTAGTACCAAAGCCAGGGAAAGACCCAACAAAAAAGGAGAACTACAGACTGATTATCACTCATGAATCTAGATGCAAAAATCTTGAATGAAATTCTTGCCAATAGAACACAACAACATATCAAAAAAATAATCTATCATGACCAAATTGGATTCACAGCAGGGATGCAAGACTGGTTCAACATCACTAAAACAATTAATGTGATCAACTACATAAATAACACAAAGACAAGAATCACCTGATTTTGTCTATTGATGCAGAAATGCATCCAACACCCATTCATGCTAGAGACTGTCAGCAAAATAGGAATAGATGGCAAATTCCTCAGTGCATTAAGGGCCATTTTTACAAAGCCAACTGTCTACATCATCCTGAGTGGAGAGAAACTGAAAGTTTTCCTTGAGAACAGGAACTAGACAGTATGCCCACTTTCACCACTCCTATTCAACATTGTACTAGAAGTTCTAGCCAGAGCAATTAGACAAGACCAAGCAATAAAGGGCATCTGCATCGGCAAAGAGGAAGTAAAAATTTCCCTATTTGCAGATGATATAATTGTATACACAGAGAATCCTCAGGAATCCATAAGTAAACTTCTGAAGCTGATGGAAGAGTTCAGGAAAGTCTCAGGATACAAGATAAACATAAGTAAATCACTAGGATTCCTTTATACCAACAATGAGATTATTAATGAAAAAGTCACCAAATCAGTGCCATTGACTATAGTCCATAAGAAGGTAAAGCACCTAGGAATAAATTTAACCAGAGAAATAACAGACCTTTACAGAGAGAACTACAAGTTCTTACTACAAGAAGCTTAGAAAGACTTACATAAATGGAGAAACCTACCCTGCTCATGGATAGGAAGACTGAAGCCAGGCCAGCCAAAACTGTGAAAATGTCTATTTTGCCCAAAGCAATCTACTTACATAATGCAATCCCAATACAAATTCCAGTGACATTTTTTAATGAGATGGAGAAACAAATTACCAGGTTTGTTTGGAAAGGGAAGAAGTCCCAGATAAGTAAAACACTACTGAAGAAGAACACACTGGGAGGCCTCTCACTATCTGACCTGAGAAGCTATTACATTGACACAGTAGTCAAAACAGCCTGGTACTGGTACAAAAAGAGACAGATCAATGGAACAGAACTGAGACCCTAGAGATGACACCATCTTCCTATAAACAGCTGATATTGGATAAAAGCCCTAAGACATTAAACTGGGGCAAAACCAATTTCTTCAACAAATGATACTGGTAGAATTGGATATTCATCTGCAATAAATTGAACAAGACCCATATCTTACATCTTATACAAAAACCAACTCATAAAGACCTAAATATCAAATCTAAAAAGATATAGCTAATCCAAAAAAAGTAGGAACAACAATGGAAGTTTTAATACACAATGGAGATAGACTTCAAAATCTGTCAAACAAACCACAAACAACAGAAGAGAAAATAGATAAATGGGAACTATTAAGAATCAAACACTTTTGCTCATCCAAAGACTTTATTAATAGAATTAAAAGGCCACATACAGAATGGGAAAAAATATTTGGCAGCTATATATCAGACTGATGCCTGATCTCCATAATCTATAAGGTACTACAAAATATCAATAAGACTAAGATAAATCATCCAATTAAGTGATGGGCAAAGGAGATGGACGGACACTTCTCTAAAGAGGAGATCTCCTCTAAAGAGGAGATCCAGGCAGCCAAAAAACACATGCAGTCACGCTCACAATCATTAGCTCTTAAAGAAATTCAAATCAAAACTACAATGAGATACCATCTCACCCCAACAAGGTTGGCCATGATCCAAAAAATGCAAAACACTAAATGCTGGAGAGGCTATGGAGAGATTGGAACTCTCCTACACTGTTGGTGGGATTGCAAAATGGTGCAACCTCTTTAGAAAGCAATCTGGCATTTCCTTAAAAAGTTGGATCTAGATACACCATTTGACCCAGTAATTCCACTACTTGGAACACATCCTACAGAATCATGGCCATTCATACCAACTGATGAATGCACACAAATGTTTATCACAGCACAGTCCACAATAGCAAAAAGATGGAACCAACCCAGATGCCCAACAACAGAAGAAGAATGGATAAATAAACTATGGTATATATACTCAATGGAACACTAGGCAATGATAGCATCTCATAACCTGGTTTCAATTGGAGGATTTTACAGTGAGTGAAAGTAGTCAGCAACAAAAGGACAAATATTGTATGAGACCCCTATGATAAGAATTTAAAAACAAACTCATGCATAGAACAAAAGACCCTTTGATTGTTGCAAGGTTAAGGAGAGAGGGAAGGTGAGGGGGGAAGATTTAGATTAGACAGTTGATAGAAATTTCTTTGGCTGAAATCTGTGACAGCACACATTAGAAAGAAGATCAATATTAACTGGACTACAACATAACATGAGTACTCCTCCCATCTTAACCCAACGTTGCAAGGACAGAGTAGCTGGGTAGGGGGGCCGGGGACCTTGCTCTTAGGGGAAATAGAGGCCAATTGGCACAACTAGTTTTGCTAAGAGAGCCCTCTGCATCCCACATTGGTGAGTGGTGTCTGGGGTCTTAAAAGCTTCCAAGCTGCCATCTGAGGGCACAGCAAATGGCCCCAAGTCAGTAGGAACGGATGATCATCAAGGACCAAAACGACATGGGGGAAAGAGAACCCAGAAAATAGAGAGATCCATGTGAGTGGGTGACTACATCTACTTGTAACCAGAACAATCAGATGGTGCCCGGCCACCACCAGTGATAGCCATAATGAAGCTCCCAAAGTTGAGTCTCACTGGCAACACAGGAATAAAAAGGGGTGTACCCTGAGATCCCCACTAAAAGACCACAATTGATGGTCCAGGGGCTTCGGGGTTCCTCTGGGAGCATGGTCCCTGGTCCTGATGTTGCCCCTGTCCATAAATCATAATGGAGGTCAGCAGTTTGGACAGGAATGGATTGGACTTGGCAACGCACAGTGACCATATCATGTGTGCACATTATGGCTCTGTGCATCTATAGGATGTTGTCCCGTTGACTTCTTACTGGAGAAAGGGTATGGGTGGAGAGTAGGGGATAGGAGATTGCTGGGAGGATAAGACATGTATGGAGCAGAGAGGAAGAGTGTGCTGTCACTGGGCAGGGAGAGCAGTGGGAGCTGATTATAGGTGAGCATGCAAATTTATATGGCAATGCACACTTTCATTCAATCATAATAAAAAATAAAAATAGAAAAATAGTAAAAGACCTTCTTATAGGCATGTTATTTTTTGATGATTAGCTTCTACCTCCTATGGAGGAATATTTTCAAAAGTATTGTTAAATTGATTGTTTTGCACTAATACGGAGACACTTGATGGTGCAGTGGTCAAGAGCTTGGTTGTTAATTAAAGGTTCAGCAGTTCAAATCTATAGTTTCTCCCTGGAAACCCTTTGGGGAAGTTCCACTCTTTTCAGAATTGACGTGAGGGCACCTAGAAACATTTAGTGTGCAATTTCTTATGGTCTACAGCAATCTGATGTCTGATGGAATGAACTAACCACACAGGCCAACATTCTTTAATGAATGAACTAGTTTATGAACAAACCCATGTTGATCCTACTTCTGCTTCTCATTCAACAAGTCAAGACAATGAGCTCATTTAATGGCATACAAGTATGATTGTTTTTAATGAATGTACACTAATTTACCAAGAGGTTTCACTAATCTCATCTTTTGTAACCTTGATGCTAAATTACTGAGAGTATTTTCTTCCAGTTTACAATAAAGAAACTGAGCCTGAGAGAAATGACAAAGTAAAATCATCTGGTTATTAAGTAGCAGAGGTGAGAAACAAGTCTTAAATGCCATTAGAAAGGTAATGTACTGCTCATTTCACTCTACTGTAGTCATCTCTGTAGGAAATTGGATGTTATGCTCCTACATTCAGCCCTAAACTGACAGATCCTTTCAGAGTAGACTCTGAACCAAGGCAACTCCTTCCTCACTCTTTACAGGAAGCTTAAGCCAGCACCAGTGTTCCACTTTCAATCAAAAACAGCTAAAAGTGTCATGTGCTCAAAAAGTGAACAAAAGGAATATTTCCTCAGAGCAACAGATGTAGTTAAAACTATATAGCTGTGTTTCAGGCACTGTAGTGCATACTTGGAAAAGAAAAAATTAGTCAGAAACAGTCTAGACTTTTTAAAATGTATATTTTTATTTTTTTTCATTTCATTTTAAATGAAAGTTTACAATTCCAGACAATTTCTCATACAAAAACTTATTCTCTTTGCCATGTGATCCTAGCTGCTCTCCCCACACTTGACAGCGCACTCTTCCACTTCTGGACAGAAGCTGCCCAGTTAATCTCCAGTATCTACCCAAGCCAAGAATCACTCTCTTCACCAGTATCATTTTATGTCTTATAGGCCAGTTTCAGTTCTGTGCTAACAGAAAGTCTGGGGACCATATCTTCCAGGGATCCTCCAGTCTGTCAGATCATCAAGTTTGGTCTTTTTACTCGAGTTTGAGTTCTGCACCCCACGTTTCTCCCACAGTGCTCTTCTTTCTCCTTTGTTTCAGGTGGGTTGAAACTGTTTCGTGATTCTTAGATGGCCACTTGCTAGGTTTTAAGATCCCAGATGCCACTCCACAAAATGTGATCTACAACATTTCAATAAACTTTTTTATGCCAATTCATTTAGATGTCCTCTGAAATCATGATTCCCAGACCCATGATCCTGCTACTGTCCCTCGAAGTATTTGGTTTTATTCAGAATACTTCTAAGCTTTGGGTTTAGTCCATTTGTCCTGAGGAATAATCCAGTCTTATCTGCAGGCTACCCATTGTTGAAAAGCAGAAACAGCATTTCAAGTTGGAGTGGTGGGCCCTGAGGGAAGGGACTATGAAGGCATTCTAAGACTACATCGGACCAATGAATCTACCCATAGTTTTCAGGTAAAGGTTCTCAGGGGAGAAAGAACCTCATTGGGGGTCTAGAAAGGCAAGAAAAGTTTCAATTATGTGTTTCAGGCAAAGGAAATTGGTATCCCAGTTATAGATGGAGGAAGCAAATTGCAGTATACATAATCACCCAGAAGCTTAGTGTTAATAATTGATAAAGCACAGAACATGAAATAGCTTCAGAGTATGCAATAAAAATTTAGCTCAAATTGCATGTGTGCCTGTCACACACCAGGTTCTGTGATAAGAATCTTACTATCAATAACTTAATGCTAACAACTGAGGTAAATATCATTTTTATCCCTTTTTTCCAGGTGAGAAAACTAGGTTCAGAAAAGTTCAGTAACCCACACAAGTTCCCACAGTTAATAGTTGACAGAATTGACATTTGATCCTGTGTGATTCCAAACTCTTAAACAAAACTCACACTGTTCTTCTAGATAGCAGAGAGATCTCAGAAAAAAAATTACATTATGCTAAGGAGCTCCAACTTCATCTCAGTCAATACCAGCAGCCAGCACACTTCTTTTCTTTCTTTCTTTTTTTGTAAAGCATCAGATTATAAATATTTTAGGCTTTATGGACCACATGGACTCTACTGTGATTACTAAAATCTACCATTGTAACAGGAAAAGAGGAATGGGCAATATGCAAACAAATGAACAAAACTGTGTTCCAATAAAAATTTATTTACGAAAAACAGGCGTTGATCAAGATTTGGCCCCCGGGCCATAGCTTGCCAACACTAGGTCAGTAGGAAACTATTATAGGGTCTTAGTCTTAACCAAGGAATGCACTTAAGCAGTTTTGCAAAGTGCTGCTCTAAAGTTTGATTCATGCCGGAAACATCTTCAGGGCATCTCAGTCTAGGTTAAATGGCAGCTTTAAGCAAGTATGAGGAGTATTTGGCTGACATAAGGACAAAGTGCACAGCTACCAACTGAAAGATTTGTGGGTTTAACCTGTCCAGAGGAGATTTGAAAGAAAGGCCTGGTAATTTGCTTCTGAGAGGTCACAACCATGAAAACTCTATGGAGCAGTTCTACTCTGCACACATAAAGTTGCCATGAATTGGAATTGATTTGACGACAACTGGTTTGATTTTTTGTTTTGTTTGTTTTAACAAACAAGAGCTACAGAAACTCTGTTGTGTTTCCTGATATCTTCACTTCTCACTCATGTTTTCCCTCTATTTCATAAACATTTATTGACTTCTACCATGTTTTAGGCATTGTATAGGCACTAGTATTGTAACAACAAAAAAGAAAGAAAATGCTTCTCTCAGTCTAGTGGGAGGAAGGAAAAAAGGATAGAAAACATATACAATATGTCAGGTTACAACATCTGCTATGGAGGAAAGCAAATCAGGTGTAAACATTACTTGGAAGATTAATTTTATATGAAGTGATAGGAAAAATTACTCTAATAAAGAAGCACTTGAACCTAGACTTTAAGGAGATGATGCAATGAGTCACATAGATATATGAATGGAGTGACAAATTTAAATGCTGTGATGGGGGTATGCTTGAAACTTCTGAGACACAACACATTGCCAGTATGTTTGGAGTAGAGTGAATGAATGGAGTTGTAATAAGACATGAGGTCAGACAGGTAACCAGAGGCCAGATTAGAATAAACCAAATTTAAAAAAAAAAAAAAAACCCATCGTCGTCAAGTTGATTCAGACGTGCTCTATAGAGTTTTCTTGATTGTAATCTTTACAGAGGCATATTACCAAACCTTTTTCCTATGGCACTGCTGGGTAGGTGGCATTGGTAGTTGGGTTCCAACTGCCTACCTTTAATAGTCAAGCACAGACCATTTGAGTCAACCATGAACATTATGGAGGTCAAAATGGGATATTTATTAAGTTTAGGGGTCTGGTTTGAGAAACCTTTTAATTCTCCTGGAGTTAAGATTTTTGATTCCATGGAGTTGGAGTGATCCACTCAGGCCATTTGCCCTTAGGTATTCTTTTCAATCTTCAGCCTTTAAGGAACTGTTTTCCTGAAGTCACCTTCAAGTCAAACAATCACATAGCAGGCGGTTTAGCAGCAATCATTTTACCTGAAGCATTGGACTCTTTCGGAGAATTACAATGACCTTCAGGAGATGACCCTTTCGGGATCCCGCTATATAACCTGCTTTCACTGTTCCCTCTTCCAAGTGCCCTCTGGGCACTTTTGAGTTGACACTGTCTGATTGGAATCAAATCATATCTACTCACAATAAGCATTCTATTAAGCTAATTTTTGGTGTTTCTCTCCACATTCAAGTTTTTTAATAAGTGTAAGGTATGGGTTTGAATGTGGTGGCTGATTGGGACAAACTTTGTAAATTAATTTTTTGGATTGTCGGACATAAGTTCTCAAAGCAAGACTCTATAAGTAAACTGCTATTTGATAAATAAGTTGTTTCCCAGGAAAGAAAACTGTTGGCTCAGATAAACTGACTTGAAAGGGTTTCCAGAAGCAAACAGTGAAGGTATTTATTGGTTTGTGATCTTATATCTCATGGCCAAGTGTTCTGGAACAAATAACTAAGTCACATTGACACTAATTCTTAGGAACAGTTGCTACGTCATGTTAATGTAGATGGTCATATATAGTGTGTGTTTAAAAACATATTGAATCATGATGTGTGTGAATCACACTTCAAAGTACAAAGATTTCAGTGTCATTAAACTGAGCATGTATACTTGCTATTTTTCACTTATCATCTAACTGAGTCTTCATGACAACCATATGTGATGGGTAATGCTTTCCAATACAATATATGAGAAACTCAAGATTCAGAGAATTAGCATGGCCAACATCACGTAACTAGAAAGTGACAGAGTGAAGATTAAAATTCAGGTATTTTTGTCTTCTTCCAAAGGCACTATGTGTAATCACTGCAAAACTCTCCTTACAAAACAAAACAAGTAGCAATACGTTTCTGATCTTAAGAGAAATTAATCTGTGGTGATGTGGAACTTCTTAGTCGTGGGTCTAGAAATGCAAATTATCTGTTAGAAACAGAACAAAGTATAAGAGAAGCCTGTTAAAAACAGCTGGTCCTCCTCGTAAAAAGTAATAAGTTGTTGTTATGTGGGAAGATACTGCCAAGAGGATAAACCAAAACTGAGGAAGAAAAAAACACTTGTTTTCTTTCTGAAAATGATATAGGTATAGCAGGTAAGAAGAAAAACATCACAAAGTAGATGTTCTCTTTGGAGCTTGTGCAAGAGAACAGAAAATTAGAACTCAGCATTAGATACCTGTAATAACAATAAGATAACAATAACAATAACAATAAATGATAATACATAATAAAATAATAGCATATAATAAAATAATACAACATTAATAATGTTTTATATCCTGCAAATGAACTAAAAAAAATCTTATATATTTATCTTGTGATCTCATGTAACACATTTAACCTGTGAAGTAGGTGCTACTATTATTTCTATTTCCCACATGGAAAAGTTGTAGGCTTAACTTTTAAGTACTTCACCCTGGTCACAACCAAGTAAACAAACAAAAAAATTCCTCAGATGGAATGAGGTCTGCTTAGCATCAAGGTCACACTTTCCAACTGTTATGACTGTTGTCTGCTGTTTCTAGACATGAGATCTTAATAAAATAGAAGGAGAGGCTCTTCTTGCCAACAGTCAATACCTTAAAATATACAGTCAGTGGTAATGATACATTCAGTTGAATGTTAAATGGGAACCTAATTTGCTGTGTAAACTTTCACCAAAAACACAATAAAATGCTCTACAAAAAAAATGAAAGCATCACTCACCACAATGAGTGTGGGAACAGTCCGAAACCTTCATTTTTGGAGTAAGTACCATGAGTCTGTTGGTGTGTCGTACTGTGGTGGCTTGTGTGTTGCTGTTATACAGTACAAAGCTGTCAGTAATAAGATAAAATCCATACACCTACAAAGAATAACTGCTAGTATGACTGTTATTGAAATTTATGCACCAACCACTAATGCCAAAGATGAGAAGTTTGAAGATTTTTACCTACTTCTGAAGTCCGAAATTGATTAAATGTGCACTCAAGATGAACGTGCAATGAAGATGATTTGATAATTGCTGGTGATTTGACTATGAAAGTTGGAAACAAAAAAAATCAACAGTTGGAAAATATGGCATTAGTGATAGAAATGACATCATAGATCACATGATAGAATTTTGCAAGACCAAGACCTTATTCACTGCAAATACCTTTTCAGCAACATAACCCACTACCATAGAGTCGAGTCTGACTCATAGCTTCAACAACGTAAGTGGCAACAATATATGGGGGCTTCCCCGGATGGAAAACACAGGTATTCAATTGACTAAATATGTGTAAAGAGAATAGACCATAAATTGCTGTTATGTAAGCTGAAGTTCAAGCTGAAGAAAATTAAAACAAGTCTCTGAGAGCCAAAATACAACCTTAAGAATATTCCACCTAAATTTGGAAACCATCTCAAGAATAAATTTGACTAATTTGGCCAAATACCAGATGAGTTGTCCAAGACATTAAGGACATTGTACAAGAAGAAAGCAAATGGCCTTTAAAAACACAGGGAAGAAAATAACAAAACGGATGTCAAAAGAGACTCTGAAACTTGCTGTTGAACACTGAGTAGCTAAAGCAAATGGAAGAAATGATTAAGAGAGGTGAACAGAAGATTTCAAAGGGCAGTTCAAGAAGACAAAGTAAAATATTACAATGCAATGTGCAAAAGCCTGGAGTTAGTTCTTCCCAAAAGGGAAGAACACTCTCAAGTTGAAAGAACTAAAGAAGATATTCAAGCCTTGAGTTGTAGTTTGGAAGGATACTATGAGGAAAATAATGAATGATGTAGGAAACATCAAAAGCCAATGGAAGGAATACACAGAATCGCTCTACCAAAAACAGCTGGTCAGCATTAAGCCATTTCAAGATGCAACACATGATCAAGAACCAATGTTATTGAAAGAAAAAGTTCAAGCTGAACTGAGGGCATTGGTGAAAAACAAGACTCCAGGAATTGACAGAATACCAATTAAGAAAGATGATTCAACAGAGTGTTATCAACATCACACACAACTAAAATTTTGCTGGAGATTATTTAAAGTGGTTGCAGCAGTACAGCACCAGGGAACTGCCAGAAACTCAAGTCAAATTCAGAAGGGGATGAGTAACAAAGGATATCATTGCTAATGTTAGGTGGATATTGGCAGAAAGCATAAAATATTGGAAAGATATTCACTTGTGTTTTACTGACTATGCAAAAGCATTCCATTGTGTGGATCATAATAAATTATGGATGACACTGCAAAGAATGGGAATTCTGTAATACTTAATCACACTCATGAGGAACCTGCACATAGGTAAAGAGACAGTCATTGAAGCAGAACGAGGAGGTATTGTATGGTTTAAAATGAAGAAAGGTGTGCATTAGGGTTGTATCCTTTCACCATACTCATTCATTCTGGATGCTGAGCAAATAATCCTAGAGAGTGGTCTATATGGAGAACACAGCATCAAGATTGGTAGAAGACTCGTCCCAACAAGGCTGGCATTAATCCAAAAAACACAAAATAATAAATGCTGGAGAGATAGCGGAAAGACTGAACCTCTTCTATGTTGTTAGTAGGAATTTAAAATGGTACCACAACTTTGGAAATCGATTTGGTGCTTTCTTGAAAAGCTAGAAGTAGAAATACCATTAGATCCAGCAATCCCACTGCTTGGAATATATCCTAGAGAAATAAGGGTTGTCACATGAACAGATACATGAACACCAATGTTTATTGCAGCACAGTCCACAATAGCAAAAGAATGGAGTCAACCTAGGTGCCCATCAACAGGTAAATGGATAAACCAGCTGAGATATATTACTGCAGTGGAATACTACACAATGATAAAGAACAATGATGATTTTAGGAAATATCTCATAATGTAGAATCATCTGGAAGACAAGCTGAGTGAAATTACTCAGGTGCAAAATGGCAACTGTTGTATGAGATCATTATTATAAGGATTTAAGAAAAGAGTTAGCACAGAAGAAAATTACCTTTGATAGTTACAAGGATGGGGATGGGGGAAAAGTGTATTCATAGATTAGATAGTAGACAGGAATTGGGTTAGGTGAAAAGTGTGACAGCATGCAGTAGAAGGGAAGTCAGCACAACTGGACTACACCACAAGCTAAAAGGTTTCCTAAATACAATCTGACATTTTGAAGGACAGGATAAAGTAGCAGGGACAGGGGACTTGGGACCACAGTTTCAGGGGCCATCTAGGCTAATTGGCACAGTTAATACTTTTTTAAAGAAAATATTTCACATACCAATTTGTTGAGTGGTGTTTGGGGTCTTAAAGCTAGCAAGTGGCCATCTAAGTAGCATCAACTTGTCGCAATCTACTTAGAGCAGAGGAGAATGAAGGACATCAAATACAAGAGGAAAACATGAGCCCAGCAAACAGAAGGTGCCATGTGATCCAGAGACTACTTTAGTATGAGACCAAAAGAACTAGATGGTGCCTGGCCACCGCGAATGTGCACTCTGGAAGGGAACACAGTGCAAAGTCTTGATTTACTCAGAGAAAAATGTGTGTGCAGAACTAGAACTTTATTAAAAGACCGTATTGATGGTCCATCAGACTGGAGGGTCCCCTGAGGGCACGGCCCCCAGTCTCTGTAGCCCAGAGCTCTAACCAGTACTGAAGCCAACTCTTCAGAGAAAGACTGGACTGGGCTAGAAGACACGCTGGCAAAGAGTATGCTTCTCGGCTTACCCATAAACATGAGGGTACCTGAGCAGCTACTCTCTAGAGATGAGATGAGAGAGTAGGGGGGCACAGGAGTTGGTTGAATGGATACAGGAAGTACAAGATGTTGAAAGGAGGAGTGTGCTGTCACTGGGTAGAGGGGAAAGCAGTTAGAGTAGCATACAGGTGGGTGTTTGTGGTTTTATATGGCAAATTGATTTGGACTATAAACTTACTTAAAGCACAATAAAATGTATTTTAAAAAGATTAGTGGAAGATTCCTTGAAGACTTGGTATTTGCAAGTGACACAGCCTTGCTTGATGGTGAAGAGGACTTGAAGTACTTACTTATGAAGATCAAAGACTACAGTCCTCTGTATAAATTATACCTCAACATAAAGAAAAAAAGAATCTTCACAACTAGATCAATAAGAGTACTATGATAAGTGGAGAAAAGATTGATATTGCCAAGGGCTTCAGTTTACTTGGATCCACAATTAATGACAATGGAAGCAGGAGTCAGGAAATCAAATGATGTATTGCACTGGGCAAATCTGTTGCCAAAGGTGTATTTAAAGTGTTAACAAGCAAAGACATCCTGCTGAGAACTAAGGTGCACCTGTCTCAAGCCGTGGTATTTTCAATTGCTTCAAATGCATGCAAAAGCTCGACAGTGAATAAGGAAGACCAAAGAAGAATTGATGCCTTTGAATTATGGTAGTGGTGAATAATATTGAAAACATCGTAGACTACCAGAAGACTGAACAAGTCTGTCTTGGAAGAAATAAAGCCAGAATGCTCCTTGGAAGCAAAGATAGTGAGGCTTGGTCCAACATCATTTTGGTCATATTATCAGGAGGGACTAGTCCCTGGAGAAGGACGTCATACTTGATAAAGTAGAAGTCCAGTAAAAAAAGAAGACATTCAGTGAGATGGATTGACACAGTGGCTGCAACAATGAGCTCAAATATAACAATGATTTGCAGGGTGGTACAGGACTGGACAGTGTTTAGTTCTGTTGTATATACACTTGCTATGAGTTGGAATCAACGTCACAGCATTTAGCAACAACACAGTTTGAAGCACATTTGTCTACTAACCAAACGATTGTATGTTCAAGTCTACCCAGAAGTACCTTCTAAGACAGGCCTGAAAATCCACTTCCAAAAAATCAGTCATCAAAGACTCTATGGAGCAAAATTCTACTCACACAGGGAATCTCCATGAATTGGAGTCTATACCAAAGCAACTGACAGAAACAGTTGAAAGTGGCTTCACCAAGGTTTTTTTTTGTTGTTGTTATTTGTCATGGATTGAATCATGTCCCCCCAAAAATATGTGTAGTAACTTGACTGGGTCACTCCTGTATTCTGTGATTGCCCTCCATTTTATTATTTTCTTATGCTGTAAATCCTAATCTCTGCCTGTGGTTAACAGAGTGAATTATGTTAAAGAGGATTAGGGTGGGACTGTAAATCTTTTCCTAAGGTCACCTCCCTGCTCTCCTGTAAAGGGAGTTTCCCTGAAGTGTGGCTTGGACCATCTTTTATCCTTTTATCCTACAAGAGATAAAAGGAAAGGGAAGCAAACAGAGTTGGGAACTTCATACCATCAAGAAAGCAGCACTGGGAGAAGAGTACATCCTTCAGACCTGAGGTTCTTGTACCAAAATGTTCTCTGACTGAAGACTGATGCAACACAAGGATCTTCTCCAGAACTGACAAAGAGGAAAAGCCTTCCATGGAGTGGACACCCTTAATTCAGACTTGTAGCCTACTGGACTGTGTAAGAATGCAAAGCCATCCACTTTGTGGTATTTCTGTTAGAGCAGTATTAGCTAACTAAAACACTGTTGTTGTTTAATTAATTATTTTTCGTTGTGTTTTAAGTGTTTGTAATTCCAGTCAGTTTCTCACACACAAACTGAAGCATGTTTCATTATGTGACACTAGCTGATCTTCTCACACTATGACAGTACCCTTTTCCCTTCCACCTTCTATTTCCTATGTCCTTTCAACCAGCTTCTGTCCCCTTCCGTAAAATCTCATCTTGTCTCTCCATAGGAGCTTCCTGGTTTCCTGTATCTACTTAAGCCGAAGCACGTACTTCACCAGTATCATTTTATGTCTTACAGACAAGTTCAGTCTTTGAAGAGTTGGCTTCCTTAATGATTTCAGTTCTGGGCTAAGAGAAAGTCCAGGGACCATATCTTCCAGGGACGCTCCAGTAAGTCAGACCATCAAGTCTGGTCTTTTTACTAGAGTTCAAGTTCTATATCCCACATTTCTCCCAGTCTATAAGGGACTCTTTGTTGAGTTTCCTGTTGGGGCAGTCTTTGGTGGTAGCTGGGCACCACCTAGTTCTTCTTGCCTCATGCTGATGTAGTCTCTAGTTTATGTGGCCCTTTCCGCCTCTTGGGCTCATATTTTCCTTATATCTTTGATGATCTTCACTCCAGGAGAGTTGAAATCAATTGATGCTTCCCAGGTGGCTGCTTACTAGCTTTTAGGACCACAGACAACACTCACCAAAGTAGGATGCAGAACGTTTTCTTAATAACCTTTGTTATGCCAGTTGATTTAGATGCCTCCTAAAATTATGGTCCCCAGACCTACGCCCTTGCTACTCTGTCCCTCAAAGTGTTGCGTTGCACTTGGAAAACTTTTTAACTTTTGGATAAGTCCAGTTGCATGGGCTTCTCCTGTACTGCGTGTTGTGTCTCCCTTCACCTTCACAAATAATTGTTGTCTATTATCTAAGTAGTGAATACTCCTCTCACTCCTTCCCTACTCCTGCCACCATCAAAGGATGCTTTCTTCTGTGTTTAAACCTTTCCTCAAGTCCCTATAATAGTGATATCATACAATATTTATCCTTTGGCAACTAACTAATTTCACTCAGCATAATGCCTTCCAGATTCCTCCGTGTTATGTTTCCCAAATCTATCATTGCTTGTCATTAAGTAGTATTCCATTGTGTGAATACTCCATATTTTGTTTATACATTCATCCACTGATGGTCACCTAGGTTGACTCCATCTCTTTGTTATTGTGGACAGTGCTCTGATGAATATTGGTGTACATGTGCCTATTTGTGTGACATCCCTTATTTTTTTAGGATATATTCCAAGAAATGAGATTGCTGGATTGTATCGTATTTCTATTTCTAGCTTTTTAAGAAAGGGTCACATTGATTTTCAAAATGGTTGTACAATTTTACCTTCCCACCAGCAGTGTAAAAGTGTTCCAGTCTCTTCACAGTCTCTCCAAAATTTATTATTTTGTATTTTCTGGATCAATGCCAGCTTTGTTGGGGTGAGATGGTATCTTATTTCAGTTTCGATTTAGGTTTCTCTAATTGCTAATTATCATGAGCATTTCCCCATGTATCTGTTAGCTGCCTGAGTATCTTCTTTGATGAAGTGTCTGTTCATATTCTTTGTCCATTTTTAGTTGTGTTGTTTGTGTTTTCATTACTGAGGTTTTGCTGTACCTTGTACATTTTAGAGATTAGACACTGATAAGACTTGTCACTTCCAAATATTTTTTCCAAGACTGTAGGCTGTCTTTTCACTCTTTTGGAGTTCCCAGTTACCTGTTTCCTTTTCTGCTGTTTGTGCATTGTTAGTAATGTTTCATATTCTTTTATGCCATGTACTAGGGTTCCCAGCATTGTCTCTATTTTTTCTTACATATTCTTTATCGTTCTAGGTTTTATATTCAGGTCTTTGATCAATTTTCAGTTAGTTTTTGTGCATGGTGTGAGTTACGGGTCTTGTTTCACTGTTTTGCAGATGGACATCCAGTTATCCCAACATCATTTGTTAAAGAGACTGTGTGTTTCTCAGTTTACAGACTTTGGGCCCTTGTCAAATATCAGAAGCTCATAGGTGGATGATGTTGTGCCTGGAACTTCAGTTCTGTTCCATTGTTCTATATATCTGTTTTTGCTCCAGGACCAGGCTGTTTTACTACCATAGCAGTGTAGTAGATTCTAAAGTCAGGTATGGTGAGGCCTTCCACTTTGTTCTTTTTAAGTAATACTTTACTTATCTGGGGCTTCTTCCCTTTCCATATGAAGTTGGTGATTTGTTTCTCCATCTCCTTAAAAAGTGTCACTGGAATTTGCATCAGGATTGCATTGTATCTATAGATCAATGTGGGTAGAATAGACATTTTCACAAGTTTGAGTTTTCCTATTCATAAGCAGGGTAGATTTCTTCAATTACGTAGGTCTCTTTCTCTCTCTTTTTTTTCCCTTGCAATAGCGTCCTGCAGTTTTCTTCATATAGGAGTTTTATTTCTCCGATTGTATTTACTCCTAAGTATTTTGTCTTCATGGAAGCTACTGCAAAGGTATTGATTCAATTATTTCCTCTTTGTCAGTGCAGAGGAACTCAACTGATTTTTGTTTATCTTTTATCCTGATACTTTTCTGAACCCTTCTATAAGTTACAGCAGTGTGTTTTTGTTTTTGTTTTTTGTTTTTTTGTAAATTCTCTATGGTTTTCCATGTATAAGATCACATCATTGGCAAATAGAGCTACTTTTACTACTTCTTTATCAATTCGTAGTTGCTCTGACTAGAACTTCCAGCACAATGTTCAATAAAGTTGGTAACAAAGGGCTTCCTTGTCTGGTTCCCATTCTCGAGGAGAACGTTTTAAGAGTCTTTCCATTTAAGATGATGTTCCTTGTTGGCTTTGTAAAATGCCCTTATTTTATTAAGGAATGTCCACAAAGTAATTCTTAATCTGAATAAAGAAAATCAAGGAAACATGGATGAGCCATATAGTGTAAATTTAGGAAAAATAAAAAAAGAACTAAACAAGGCCTTTGTAATCCTGTGGGTTTCTCATGTGAGTGTATGTGTATCATGTGTGTTAAACATGGAGGAAGGAAAAAGGGAAGGAAAATAGTTGCACAGTGTAAGCAATCACAGCTCAATACTTAGGAAGACTACTTAATGGTATGAATTTTCTGCTCTGGAGACAAAGGGGATGAAGACAATAACAAACATTTATTATTTATCATCGATATCCTGTAAATAAGACTTGTGACTTGACACTGAGTGACTTGGTTTGGGTTCCGGAGGTGGAACTAGCATGTCCAGTCTCCCAGCAGGCAGCAAACTGGGCTCTTCCTCCCCCAGAGGACACAAGAATGCAACCTTTTTGGGATCAAATGTTGGAAAAGTCTTGTTAAGCAACAACACATTTCAAAGAGGGGATGAGTCTGTATCCCTGCCTGCAGAAAGATCTAGTATAGATTTTGTGGTCCATTTTATTGGCAAAAGTAGGGGTGACCTCATAGATGAGAGGAGGAGGCAGTGACATATTTCTTGGTTCCAGATTTGAGGCTACTGAGGCCACTTCACAGCTGTCAGGAAGAATTGTTACACACGCATCAAAAACTGCCAGGAAAAACTGTTGGTATATGCAGGCAGCAATCAGGTTCCCAGGTAACTTTGTCATTAATGCGGACTAGACAGACTTCTACGTGTTCTATATAGATATTTTACTTAATTCTGACAATTACTCTGTGACGCATATGTTAAGAAACCAGCAGTCTTCAGAGAGTCAGTGAAGAAACACAAGGTAATTTGAAAGAGAAATTCACTGAGAAGAGCACCTACTTTCTTTACATAAAGTAAAATATTTACCAAATAAGAGATAAATATTTGTGGACAATGTGTTTCTATATATTTGTTTAACTGCTGGAGAAAGAGAAAGAGACTTTAAAATCAGTTTTTTTCAAACCAAATAGTACCTGCTGTTTTTCAGTTATTTTTTGAAAATGAGAGACAATTGTATCCTCTCCCCTAATTAGATCATAGTTGCCTTTCATTTTAAGACGACCTAGAGAAACAACTGTGCTGCATCCTCACAGCATCTCTCCCAGCCTCTATTGACTCACATGATGCCCCCAAAGCAACAAACTCTGGAGAAAACCGCAACCAAGAAATCATCCATAGCTTCAGAAGGCCACAAAAGAAAGCACCACAAAACATCAGAAGTATGTTTAGAGCCCTCCTAGATCTTATACAAAATGCAGCAGAGGAAAATGAAAAGTTAAGAAAGCTTTACGATCTGATGGAGTGCCAATACTCGGAAATCTAATAAATCAAGAACAAAATCAGAGACATAGAAACTTCAATTCAAAGCCAAGAAAACGGAATGGAATAAATGGAAAATAGACTTTCTGATTTGGAAGACAGAGCTACATACACCAGCGTCTATGAGGAGAAATCAGGAAAAAAAAAACCATAAAAATGAAAAAGCATTAAGAAGCGTGTGGGACTCTATTAAGAGGAACAATCTAAGATTAATTTGAGTTCCTGAGCAGGGCAAGACACCTGGGAACACAGAGTATTGTTGCTCAGCTGCTGGCAGAAAACTTCCCAGAAATAATGAAAGAAGAGAATATAGACATCCAAGATACCTATTGAACACCACCCAATATAGATCTCAAAAGAAAGACTCCAAGACAAATTATATCAAGCTTAACAAAATGAAACGTAAGCAGAAATTCTTAAAAGCAGCAAGACTCAAAGCAAAGCTAACATTCAGAGGAAAACCCTGTATGCTTTCATCAGATTTATCAGCAGGAACAATGCTGGCCTGTAGACGCTGACATGACACATTCAAAGCCTTGAAGGAGAAGAACTTCCAACCAAGAATTGTATATCCTGCAAAACCATCTTTCAAAGATGAAAGTAAAATTAAGACATTCACAGATAAATAGAAACACAGAGACTTTGTAAAAACCAAACCAAAGCTACAACAGATACTAAAAGAATCTCTTGACTTAGAAGAACAAAACCACTAACTTTATATTTTAGAAGCAAATACAGGGCACATTACCCAGAATCCTACTTAGTTAGGGAAGGCTTCAAAATCAATCAAAGCTATAACACTGAAAGAAATAATCCAGTGATCATATCACAAAAACTATGATGCCATCGTATTAAAAAGAGGGATGTACTAAAGTTGTTACAGCACTTCCAGATGGAGAGGAAGTTGACAAGACTGGTAGTAATCAAAATTAGGTTTATACATAGTTTATTAAGGGGGGGTCATAGGGGCAGCTGTAAAGCACAATAAAAATGCAACATATCAAATTAAGAAATGTACTACAGGAATCTCAACAACCACAAAACCAACCCTGAAAAAGGTGAAAAATCAACACACAAAGAAGAATGTCTTAGAACAGGTTAATAAGAACAACAGAGAAAACATCAGGACATAAAAAATATCATAATGGCAGCACTGAACACATACCTACCAATAATTACATTGAATGTGAATGGACTGAATGGTCCAGTAAAGAGACATCGAGTGATATCTTGGATCAAAAGACATGACCCATCCGTATGTTGCCTACAAGAAGCTCACCTTAGACTTAAAGACAGGAACAAACTGAAAATTAAAGGATGGAAGAATATTTATCAAGCTAACAATGAACAAAGAAGAGCAGGTGTGGCAATTCCAATCTCAGACAAAATAGATTTTAGTGTAAAATCTACCATCGTGGACAAGGATGGACACTATTGCTGAAAGGTTCAATACACAAACGGAACTTAACAGTACTAATATTAGAGCACCTAAATACATCGAACAAACACTGAATGCATTAAAAATGAGATACATCACTCACAATAATAGTGGGACAGTTCAACATTCCATTCTCAATATTGGACAGCTCACCTAGAAAAAAGCTCAATAAAAACACAGAAGACATTAATGCTACAATTAACCAACTAGACCTCATCAACATATAAGGAATGTTCTATCCATCAGCAAACAACTACATCTACTTCTCCAGTGTGCACGGAACATTCTCCAGAATAAACCATGTGTTAGGACTTAAAGCAGTTCTCAACAAAATCCGTAACATTGAATTAATGCAAAGCATCTTCTCAGAATGTAAAGCCATAAAAGTCAAAATCAATAGCAGAAAAAACATAGATAGAAAGTGGAACTCATGGAAACTGAACAAGGTCTTGCTCAAAAAGCCGTGGGTTATAGAAGAAATAAAGGATGAATTAAAGAAGTTTATGGATTCCAATGAAAATGAAAACACTTGCTACCAGAATCTATGAGATACAGCCAAAGCAGTGCTCAGGGATCAGTTTGTCTCTATAAATACACACACCTGGAAGGAAGAAAAAAAACAAATCAAAGAACTATCCCTACAGCCTGAACAAGTAGAGAGAGAACAACAGAGGGACCCCTCAGGCACCAGAAGAAAACAGATCATAAAGATTAGAGCAGAACTAAACAAACTAGAGAATAGAAGAACAATTGAAAAAATTAAAAAGACCAAAAGCCTGATTTTTGAAAAGATCAACCAAATTGACAAACCATTGGCTAAACTTGCTAGAGAAAACCAGGCAAGGAAACAAACAACTCAAATAAGAAATGAGAGGGGAGTTGCCACAACACATCCAACAGAAATAAAAAATATCTTCACAGAACACTACAAAGGACTCTAACGGATTCGAAAACTTAGAGGAAATGGACAAAATCCTTGATTCATATCACCTACCAAAATTATCACAAGGTGAAGTAGAACAACTTAATAAACCCCTCACAAAGGAAGAAATTGAAAAAGTCATCCGAAAAATACCGACGAAAAAAAACCTGGGCCCAGATGGCTTCACCACAGAATTCTACCAAGCTTTTAGAAAAGAGTTATCTCCAATACTACTGAGACTATTTCACAGTATAGAAAGGGATGGAATTCTCCCAAATTCATTCTATGAAGCCAGCATAACCCTGGTACCAAAGCCAGGGAAAGACTCAACAAAAAAGGAGATTTACAGACTGATATCACTCATGAATGTAGATGCAAAAATTTTCGATGAAATTCTTGCCAATAGAGTACAACAGCATATCCAAAAATTAATCCATCATGACCAAGACAGATTGATACCAGGTATGAAGGCTCATTCATAATCAGAAAAACAATTAATGTGATTGACCACATAAATAACATAAAGGAATCACTTGATTTTGTCTATTGATGCAGAAAAGGCATTTGATAAAGTCAAACACCCAGTCATGCTAAAAACTCTCAGCAAAATAGGAATAGATGTCAAATTCCTCAGTGCAATAAGGGCCATTTATACAAAGCCAACTGCCTACGTCATCCTGCATGGAGACAGACTGAAACAGTTTCCCTTGAGAACAGGCACTGGACAAGGATGCCCACTCTCAGCTCTCCTATTCAACATTTGTCATGGATTGAATTGTGTCCCCCCCAAAAAATATGTGTAACCGACTGTCCTCCATTTTGTGGTTTTCCTAGGCTGTATGTTAAACGATTAGTGTGCGGCTGTAAATCCCTTCATAGGTTTACCTCCCTGTTCTACTGTAAAGGGAGTTTCCCTGGAGCATGGCTTGCCCCACCCTCAGTCCTTTCATCCTAGGAGAGATCAAAGGACAGAGAAGCTGGCAGAGAGTTGGGAACCTCGCACTATCAAGAAAGCTGCACCAGGAGAAGAGCGCATCCTTCAGACCTGAGGTTCCTGCACCAGAAGATCTTAGCAAAAGGCTACTTATACCAATTGATCTCAATGTCCCCTAAAAATACAGACACCTGTCCCTCCTACTCTACCCTTTGAAATGCTGCTTTCAATTTAGCAAACCTTTTAGATTATGGTATAGTCCAGTTATGTGGACCTGCCTTCTAGTGAGTGCTGTCGCATGCTTCACCTAACCGAATTCTTGTAAACTATCCAGTCTAAGAACAACCCTCTCCCTCCTTCATCACCATTATAGCCCTCAAAGAGTCTTTTGATCTGTGCATAAGTCCTTATTTAAGTCTTTATAATAGTGGTCTCATACAGTGCTTGTCCTTTTGCAGCTGACTGATTTGACTCAGTATGATGTCTTCAGGTTGGTACCAGGTTACTAAATGTTTCCTAAAATAATCAATGTTTTTTTTATCATTGCATAGTGTTCTATTATGTATATATATACCATAGTTTTATTTAACCATTCATCTGTTGATGGTAATCTTGGTTGATTCCATCTTTTTGCTCTTGTGAACGGTGCTGCAGCAGACATTCACGTGAGTGTATCTGCTCATGTGACAGCCCTTGTTTCTGTAGGATATATTCCAAGCAGTGGGATTGCTGGATCATATGGTACTTCTATTTCTAGCTTTTAGAGAAAGTGCCATATTGCTTTCCAAAGAGGTTGTACCATTTCACAATGCCACCAACAGTGTAGGAGAGTCCCAATCTCTCCAAAGCCTTTTCAGCATTTGTTGTTTTGTGTTTTGGAGATTATTGCCAACCTCACTGGGGTCAGATGGTATCTCATTGCAGTTTTGATTTGGATTTCTGTAATAGCTAATGATCGTGAGCATTTCCTCATGTATCTTTTGGTTATCTGGATGTCTTCTTTGGTCTCCTTTGCACATTGTTTAATTGATAGAATTTTTCAGGACTAATGGCTTCTTCATAGCAAATATCTTTTTTAACCAACACAAATGGAGACTGTACACATGGACCTCACCAGATGGAATACACAGGAACCAAATTGACTACATCTATGGAAAAAGATGATGGAAAAGTTCCATATCAGCAGTGAGAACAATACCAGGTGTGGACTGTGGCATAGATCATCAATTGCTCATTTGCAAATTCAAGTTGAAACTGAAGAAAATTAGAACAAGTCCACAAGAGCCAAAGTATGACCTTGAGTATATCCCTCCTGAGTTTAAAGACCATCTCAAGAACAGATTTGGTGTGTTGATCACTAATGACTGAGGACCAGACAAATTGTGGAATGACATTAAAGATACCATCCACGAAGAGAGCAAGAGGTCAAAAAAGATAAGAAAGAAAGAAAAAAAACAAATTGGACATCGGAAGAGACTCTGAAACTTGCTCTCAAATGCTGAGCAGCTAAAGCAAAAGGAAGGAATGGCAAAGTAAAAGACTTAAACAGAAGATTTCAAAGAGCAACTGGAGAAGACAAAAGAATGTATTACAATGATATGTGCAAAGAGCTGAAAATGGAGAACCAGAAGAAAAGAACACATTCTGTGTTTCTCAAGCTGAAAGAATTGAAGAAAAATTTCAAGCCTCGAGTTGCAATAGTGAAGGATTCTGCAGAGAAAATATTGAATGACTGAGGGACCATCAAAAGAAAATGGAAGCAATACACAGAGATATTATACCAGAAAGAACTGGTTGATGTTAAGCCAGTTGAAGAGATAGCATATGATATGGAATCAGTGGTACTGAAGGAAGAAGTTGAAGCTACATTAAAGGCATTGGCCAAAAAGAAGGCTTCAGGAATTGATGAAATATCAGTTGAGATATTTCAACAAACAGATGCAGCGCTGGAAGTGCTCACTCATCTATGCCAAGAAATTTGGAGGACAGCTACCTGGAGGAGCTGACTGGAGGAGATCCATATTTATGCCCTTTCCAAAGGAAGGTAATCCAATCAAATGTGGAAATTACAGAGCAATACTATTAATAATACACACAAGTAAAATTTTGCTCAAGATCATTCAAAAGCGACTTCAACAGTATATTGACAAGGAACTGCCAGAAAGTCAAGCTGGATTCAGAAGATGTGGAACCAAAGATATCGTTGCTGATGTCAGATGAGTTTAGATCATTTGGTATCCATCAGATGGCAGCTTACTAGCTTTTAAAACCTCAGAAGTCATTCACCAATACGGGGTGCAGAAGACTCTCTTAGCAACTAAGTATGTCAATTGACCTCGATGTTCCCAGAGAGCATGGTCCCCAGAACCCACCCCCGCTTATGATCCTCCTTACTATTCCAAGTTCAAACCAGAATTTAACTTCTGTATATCTTTTTAAATTCCTCTTCCTCTGAAAGGGTTGTAACAATTGTAATTTATCACTCTTTTTAGTGTGATGATGTCATAGTTTTTATGTTCTAATCAATGGTTCCCTTCTTTTAATATTTTTGCTTTGATTGAGCTTTGTGACTTCCCTAACTGAGTGTGATTCTGGGTGCTGTGTCTTGCATTTCCTCAAGTATGCACTTAATGTTTTTTGTTTTTCTAAGCAAAGAACTTCTTTCGTTATTTCTGGTAGTTTTGGTTTGGTTTTTACAAAGTCTCTAAGTTTCTGTTTATCTGTGAGTGTTTTAATTCCACCATCATATTTGAAAGACAATTTTGTAGAATATATAATTCTTGGTTGGAAATTTTTCTTCTTCAAAGCTTTGAATGTGTCATCATACTGCCTCCTCGCCAATGTTGTTTCTGCTGAGAAATCAGATGTAAGCCTACAGGGTTTCCCTCACTACCTTTAAGTGTCTCTCTTTATGTTTCATTTTGTTAAGCTGAATTATAATACTTCTTCGTGTCTTTCTTTTGGGCTCCAGTTTTTGTGGCATTCTATACACGTCTTAGATATCTATGTTATCTTCTTTCATACTTTCAGGGAAGTTTTCTGTCAGCAATTCTACAACAATACTGTCTGTATTTTCAGCTATCCCTCCCTCCTCAGGAACTCCAGTTATTCATAGGTTATTCTTTTTAATAGAGTCCCACATGTTTCTTAATGCTTCTTCATTTTTCTTATTTCTTTTCTCTGGTTTCTCCTCATAAATGCTGGTGTCAGCTGCTCTGTCCTCAAGATCAGTAACTTTGCTTCCATCTCCTCAATTCTGCTCTTTTGGCTTTGGATTGAATTGTCTAACTCTCTAATTTTATTATTGATCTGTTGGATTTCAGATCATTGATGTTCCATCAGTTCAGATAGTTTACTTAACTTTTCATTTTGCTCTGCTGCATTTTGTTTCATCTCTAGGAGGGCTCTATACATAATTCTTTTGTACTTGACCTGCAATAGCTTCAGAAAGGTTTCTTTATCTGTGATTTTTTTTTTTATTCTTTGAGAATTTTCTGGAGTCACAGCAGACTTCTTTAAATGGTTAGCTGTGGATTATTGCCTTTATGCTATCTACAAGGTGTTCAGTTTCTCTGGTGTTACCTCAACAGGAGCTGAGGCATAGTTCTAGGAAGGGAGTTGGTTACTGGCTGCCTCTGTGTATTCTAGTGACTGGCCCCAAGTGAACTCTATGGGATGCCAGGGTGAGTCACTGAGGGGCTGTCTGCTGATGCTATGATGTGGACTGGTGAAGGGAGGAGATGCTGCCAGACAGCTCAGAAGTCAGTTATCCAGGTGGTCTTATTTTAAAAAGATACTTTACTGCTAAGCAAGGACCTGTCCATCAGCTGCCCAAATCATTCAGGCCCTCAGGTGTGGCAGGTCCTGCCTTCCAGCTAACAATGAAAGCACCTCATAGGCTGTCCTCTGGTGCTGTGATGTGGTTCAAAGTAGGGAGGTGTTATAGTCTTACTGCTATCATCTGCCAGGCTCCACCCATAACTCTCAGCACCACTGTCCTAAGCCAGATTTTCTGCTGAAGAAGCACTTTCCAGACTGGGTCTGCTGCTCCATGTAAGAATTAGGCCAGCCAAGACTTCTGGGTGGGTTAATAAGCCTCCCAGCTGACTAAGATGGTGTTCCACCTAAGCTACATTTCCTGCGTGAAACAGCAAAATGTATGACACAGCTCAGAAAACAGGGGGTGGAGGGTCAGTGTTGCTCTCAGTCTGGCAACTGGGCTTTCAAAATGTGACTATCCCAATCACAGTCTCTCTGTTGCAGTATAAGCTGTTTGCTTAAGCACTGCAGTTCAGCACATTTGCCAGCTCAGGCCCAGTCTCTGCCTCCCAGATAACAAATGAGGCAACACTACCTGCAGTCCTCCCAAACAGTGAGGCAGCAGAAGCAGGACTCAGCATGTCCCTGCCTCGTCTTTGAGAGAGGTAGTTACCTCATTACTTGTGCCTAGTCCTATCTGACAACACCATGCCAGATCCTAGGTCTCCTCAGATGTGAACACTGCCATGTTCAATTATCATTCCAGACCTTAGTTCTCAGAGCTAATTGAGGAGACATGTGTCTAGTTAGGCATCTTGGCCCTGACCCTCTCTGTTTTTCTTCTTTGGTTTTTAGATTATTGTCTCATTTTTCCAGAGTTCTAAAGAGAACATATATTAGTCTCTGCTTTTACAGAAACTAAGGAAAACAATGAATCTATGCTTGGGAATATGTGCCTGGCAATGGAATTAAGAAACAAAATGGTGGACAGTATGCTCAAGATGTGGTCAATTATTTTATTCTCCCTGTTCCAAAGTACCTCTTGAAACAAAATTGAAATATTTATTTTTAATATAAATTTGATTTTGCAGAACAAATTAGGAAACAACCTTAACAACAAACTATAACTAAAAAGAATATTGGACAAATGTAATTTAATTCGAATCTGAAAAGCAGTTGATTAATCTAAATTTGTACATGTGCACTATGTCAGTAAATGTTCTAAGTGTTAACTAACTTAATCCTAAAAACTTTATGAGGTAGGTACTGTTATTTTCACAATTGACATGCAATAAAACAAAGGCATAGAGGAAGTAAGTACTTGTCCAGGGTCACACAACTACGAATTACTCTAACTTGAGTTTGAACCCTGGAATTTGAGTATTGCATAAAACTTTTCAAAAACAGTGTTTTGTTCTATGCCATTGAGTCAATTTTCACTCACAGTGACCCTATATGTCAGAGTAGAACTGCCATGTAGGATTTTCTAGGCTGTAATCTTTACAGGAACAAATCTCCAGATGAGTTTAAATCATCCACCTTTTCATTAACAACCACGTGCTTAATGATTAAGTTGTACATTTAACAGCAAAAAGATAAGTAGTTCAATCAAAAAATAGGCAAAGGATGTAAATAGACACTACATCGAAGAGGATATTTAATCAACTAACAAACATATGAAAAGATGCTCATTGTCATTAACCATTAAATAACAAAATAAATAAACCAAATCTACTACAGTGCTGTTGATTTTTATCAGCTATTAACTACAACTCAAAACTACAATGAGATACCACCTAACTCTTGGTAAGAAGGTAATGGTACAAAAAAATATAAAATTAAAAAATTAAAAGAAAAAGAAAAAAGGAAATACTGGGGAGGATGCGAGAGACTGAAATTCTTTCTTAAATTTATTTACTGTGATTGAGTGAAATTGTACAATCAAGTTTAAATTAGTATGCCTGCCGATCTGCAGCTCCTACTGCTCTCTTTAGCTGGTGACAGCACACTCCTCCTTTCTGTTCTATACATGTCATATCCTCTTAACAATCTCCTGTCCCCTCTTCTCCACCCTCTCCACTTCCCTCTAGTAAGAGGCCAGTAGGACGATATCCTGTAGATGCATAGAACTATAAAGTGCACACATGATGTGGTCACTTTGTCACTGAGTCCAATCTATTCCTGTCCAAGGTGTTGACCTCAGTAATGATTTATGGACAGGGGCAGCATCAGGTCTAGGGGCCATGCCCTCAGGGGAACCCCGAGGCTTTCGGACCATCAATTGCGGTCTTTTAGTCGAATTCTCAGGGTACAACCTTAGACTAAAATTCTTATCCACAGCTGGTGGAAATGTAAAATGGTACAAACATTATGGAAAATATTGTGGCGATTCTTCAAAAATAAGACATAGAGCTACCACTTTGTTGTTATGCGTGGTCACATCAGTGTTAACTCACAGTAGTATGGAGTAGAATTGACCCATAGGATTTCCTAGGCCAAAATCTTTCAGGGAGCAGATGGTCATTTTTTTTCTCTCTCAGTTGCTGGTTCAGTTGGAATCATCGAACTTTTGGCTAGCAGGTGAGCATTTAAACATTGTGCCACCAAGTCTCTTTGGAATTACCACATGATCCAGCATTTCCACTCCTAGGTATATACCCTAGAGATCTAAATGTAATCATATAAATGGACATATGTACAACAGTGTTCACAGAAGTATTATTCTCAATAGTAAAAAGGTGAAAACAACCCAAATGCCCCCAAACAGATGCATGGATAAACAAAATTTGTGACAAACATACAATAGACTACTACTCAGCCTGAAGTAAAAATGAAGTCTTGATACATGCCACAGCATGGATGAATCTCAAAGACATCATGCTAAATGAAATAAGCCAATTACAAAAGTATAAATATTCACAATGTTGAGTCTTCCTATCCATGAGCAAGGTAGATTACTCAACATTGTGAAAATGTCTATTTTACCCAAAGCAATCTACTTATATAATGCAATCCCAATACAAATTCCAGCAACATTTTTTAATGAGATGGAGAAACAAATCACCAACTTTGGAAATGGAAGAAACCTCGGATGAGCAAAGCACTACAGAAGAAGAACACACTGACAGGCCTCCCACTACCCAACTTTAGAAACTGTTACACTGCCACAGTAGTCAAAACAGCCTGGTACTGGTACAAAAAGAGACGCATAGACCAATGGAACAGAGTAGAGACCCCAGAGATGCCACCATCCTCCTATGAACAGTTAATATGTGACAAAAGCCCTAAGATTTTAAACTGGGGTAAAAACAGTCTCTTTAACAAATGGTGCCGGCAAAATTGTATATCCATCTGCAAAAAAAAATGAAACAAGACCCATATCTCACACCTTATGCAAAAACCAATGCAAGTTGGATGAAAGAGCTAAATATTAGATCTAAAACAATACACTCATCCAAGATAAAATGGAATCAACAAAGGAAGTTTTAATACACAATGTAGACAGACTTGAAATCTGACATGATCAACAGAAAATAGAAAAATGGGAACTACTAAGAATCAAACACTTTTGCTCACACAAACTTTATCAAAAGAGTTAAAACACCACCTACAGAATGGGAAAAAATATTTGGCAGCTATATATCAGATCGACGTCTGATCACCATAATCTACAAGACATTACAAAATATCAACAAGAAAAGGATAAATCATCCAATTAAGCTATGGGTGAAGGAGATGGACAGACATCTCTAAAGAGGATATCCAGGAAGCCAAAAGACACATGCAGAATTGCTCGCAATCATTAGTTATTAAAGAAATTCAAATCAAAACTATGATGAGGCATCATGTCACCCCAACAAGGTTGGTCATGATTCAAAAAACACAAAACAACAAATGCTGGAGAGCCTGTGGAGAAATTAGAACTCTCCTACACTGATGGTGGGATTGCAAAATGGTGCAACCTCTTTGGAAAGCAATATGGCACTTCCTTAAAAAGCTGGAAATAGATATACCATTTGATCCTGTAATTCCACTGCTTGGAATTTATCCTTCGGAAACAAAGGTTGTCACATGAACAGACACATGTACATGAATGTTTGTTGCAACACAGTCCACAATAGCAAAAAGATGGCATCAACCCTGATGCCCATCAACAGATGAATAGATAAACAAACTATGGTACATATACTCAGTGGAACACTATGCTATAATAAAAAACAATGACGATTTTAGAAAACATTTCATAACATTGTTTCATTTGGGAGAAATCATGCTGAGCAAAATCAATCAGTGTCAAAAGGACAAATTTTATATGAGACCCCTGCTAGAGAATTATCTACAGAAGAAAATGACTGTGTTGACTACATGGGTGGGGGGAGCTGAGGGTTTATCATAGATGAGATAATTGATAGATGCCAGAAATTTTATTCTTTTACTGTAATTAATACAAAAATAAAATTAAGGAAAAAAATGAAATGCAAAAATAGAAAAAAAATTATAAATATTGTATTATATAAAATGACTAGAATGGGTAATTACATAGAAACTGATGTTTACAAGTGGTTACCAGGGGCAAGAAGAATAAAGGAGAGGAAATCACTCTCTAGGGAGTAGTGAAGTTTGTCTAGTGATGAGAAAATTGGCATAGACTAAGGGCAATGGTTATACAACCAGATCAAGGTAGCTCTTATCACTCAGCTGTACTTCAAGAGGGAAAAAAAAGGGATGAAATAACAAGTACTACAAGTGCATCAGCAACCAAATAATATACCATGCCTGTTGATACTACTTAGGTACAACTGAACATTTCATGGATTTGTTCTCTTGTTTCAAAGGTTTAGGGTTAATGCATTCTTGATTCTATCCAGTCAATTGGCCTCAAGTTTTCTTGTAGCATTTCTGCTCTACGTTCCTGTTCTACAAGCAATGCCTGGAGTCTTAAAAGTTTGTAAGCAGTCACCCAAGATACAATTCATCTATATTTGCCTGGAACAGCAGAGGAAGAAGGAAACCCAGGAGTCAGAGAAGGAAATGCCTCCATGACTACTACCTCTTCTCCTGTAAGATCAGAAGAAATGGATGGTTCCTGGCTACCATTACTGAACCTTTCGATCAAGGACCAAATAGATGGATTCTTATCAAAAGGAGAAAAATCAGAAAATAAAACTTCAAACTCATGTGGAAACTAGATTTAGTGGGTCTGTTAAGACTAGGAGTGCTCTTGTATTGCCTGGAAGTAATCTTTAAACCTTCAGCCAAAACTATACCCTGAGGCCATAATTAAACTAAACAACAGGTCATGCTAATAAAGAATATTTACCTTTAGCATCTCACTCTTATAATTATCTACATTTGTTCAAACTTTGTAACAATTAATGTAAAGCATAGATGACAATTTTAAAGGACAGAGGGTCTAAATTAATGGTGATATAACAATGAAAATAGTCACACATTGCAAAGTATGTAACCAATGTCAATGTATAAATTGTTAACCGATGTATGTTTGGTTGAGAATATTGCCACCAAAAATACATTTTTTAAAAGTAAAATGTAAGAGAGAAGGGAAAAAAAGCCAAGCCACAGGAAAAGAGAAATTATTTGCAACACACAGAACAAAAAGCTTGCATTCAGAGTACATGAAGAACTCATTTTAATAAGTGAAAATTGCGACTAATACATGATAAACAAAGGACTTCAAGAAGCATTTTACAAATTAGGTTATCAGAGTACTTAATAAATATATGAAAACACTCTTTCATTTTTGTTTCAGGTAGACAATAGCTAAAAGTTAAAATGTTTAGCCTTATAAAGTTTACTATGATTAGGTAAAAGTATACAATCCAAATCAATTTTGTATGCCCACCTATCTGCAACTCCATCTGCTCTCCTCACCCTGTGACAGCACACTCTTCCTTTTCACTCATTACTTCCAGTATTCTCTTAAACACCTGTCCCCTCATCTTCAACCTCTCCTCCCCCGTTAGAAAGAAATCAGTAGGACAGCTTCCTATAAACACATAAAACCATAAAGTACACACAACATATGGTCACACTGTGATCCCCAGTCCAGTCCATTCTTGTCTGAAGAGTTGACCTCAATACTGGTTTCAGGTCTGGGCCAGCAGCAAGTCTAGGGACCATGTTCCCAGAGGACACTCCAGGCTGTCAGACCATCGGTTCTGGTCTTTCAGTAGAGTTCTTAAAGTGCACACCTCTTTTTCTTATGTTGCCGCAGGGACTGTACACTTTGTCCCCCATCACAGCCGCCTTTGGTGGTGGCTGGGCACCATCTGGTCTCACGCTGATGCAGTCTCCCATTCATATGGATCCTTCTGTCTCCTGGGCTCCTTTTTCCTTGTGTCTTTGATGTTCTCAGTTGTCATCTGTTCCAGATGAATTGGGATCAGTTGGTGTTCCTCAGATGGCAGCTTGCTAGCTTTTAAGACCCAAGACGCCACTCACCAATATGGGATGCAGAAGACTCTCTTAGCAAAAGACTAGTTATGACAATTGATCTCGATGTACCCTGAAAACATGGTTCCCAGACCTCTGTCCCTTCTATTGTATCCTTTGAAATGTTGGGTTTCGAAACCTTTCAGTTTATGGTGTAGTCCAGTTATGCTGTACTGCCCTCTACTGTGTGCTGTCGCTCCCTTCACCTCACCAAATTCCTATAGACTAATCTATGAACAGCACTCTCCCTCCCTCTGCACCCTTTTTATTCTGAACATAAACCTGTTTTAAGTCCTTACAGCAGAGGTCTCATAAAGTACTTGTCCTTCTACAGCTAGCTGATTTCACTAAGCATAAGGTCCTCTGGTTGAAATCAGGTTATGAGATGGTTCCTGAGATCATCATCGTTCTTTATCATTGCATAGTGTTCCACTGTGTATAAGTGCCATAACTTGTTTATCCATTCATCTGCTGATGTGCACCTAGGTTGATTCCATCTTTTTGCTGTTGTGGACAGTGCTGTCATAAACATTCACGTGTGTGTATCTGTTCATGTGATAGCCTTTATTTCTGTAGCAGTGGGATTGCTGGATCGTATGTTATTTCTATTTCTAGCTTTTCAAGAAAGCACCAAATTGCTTTCCTATTCTTATTGTTTTTTAATGAAAGACTCAAAATGGCATATTTTGGCAAGGATACAGAGCAACGGGGGCTCTCATACATCGTTGTTGATGACAAGCACTTTGGAAAATGGTTTGCCAAGTTCTCCTGTAGTTTTGCTTTTGTATAACCTATGACCCAGCTATTTCAGCTCTATATAAATATGCCCAGTTGAAATGTGCACACATACTCATAGCAGTATATTATTGTAATAGTTTCAAATTAAAAAACACCCATATGGCCTTGGAGAATAGAACAGAAAATGAATTATTTTAATAAATAAATAGAATCCCATATAGAAAGTAGACTGCTAGTATAGGCAAAGATGTAGGTTAATTTCACTTTGAGGGACTTAGAAGTAAAAACAAGCAAAAATACTTACTATACGATTGATTCATTTATAAAAGTTCAACCTCCCTCCCTCAAAAAAGTTGTGAAATAACCCTTGCTTAAAAGAGCATGTTTTGGTGCAAGACTGGACCTGGAAGCTAATCTCTGACATAGAGTGTCAGGGAACTCAGCCCTAACAAAAATATCCCAGAAAAAAGCAGGTGGTCAGCATGCCAGCAAGTAGGTGGAGCAATGAACTTGCAGCTGTTAATTTTCCTCAGGAGAAGAGGAGCAAATGCCAAGTCATCATTCAAGAAGCATTTGGTGTGCAGGTCTTTTTTGCAAGCCTGTCAGGTCAATCTTGTCAGTGTGCACTGCTCAATTTCTGTAAACCCTTTCTGAGATTCTTGATTTAAATTCAAACAGGCTGCAGACTCATGTGCCTTTTCTCACACAATTTCTCAGCAAACAAATAGTCTATAAAAAATATCCTGCAGTATATTCTAAAGAGAGTTTTTATATTGTTGGGCTAAAGATGGATTATTCACAATATACGATGTTTGGTGATCATTAGAAAATAAAGGAAATAAAGAGCAGAGGGAGCCCTCCTGCACTCCTTCAGTTAACATAAATCCCCAAAAGCCTGAAATAAAACTTTGTAAATGTTAGACAAAAGCATGAGATATTTTAAACGATAAATTTGGGGCATTTGATCAAAAAAAGAACCCTGGCACCCAGTGGTTACAATGCTCAGCTGCTAACTGAAAGGTAGGGAGTTTGAATCTACCAGCTACTCCACAGGAAAAAGATGATGCAGTCTCCTTCTGTAAAGATTTACAACCATGGAAACCCTGTGAGGGAAGAACACGCCTAGCGCTTCTCAAGCTGAAAGAACTGAAAGCAGAGTTCTAGTCTTTAGTTGCAATACTGAAGGATTCTATAGGGAAAGTATTCAGCAATGCAGGAAACATCAAAAGAATATAGAAGGAATACTCATGGTCACTATGGCAAAAAGTACTGGTCTGTGTTCAACCATTTCAGGAGGTAGTATACCTTCAGAAACTGGTGGTACTGAAGAAATAAGTCTGGGCTTCCTCACTGAGGTGTTAGTGAAAAACAAGCCTCCAGGAACTGACAGGATACCAACTGAAATATCTCAACAAATGGATACATGAATGGAAGTACTCATTTGCCTATGTCAAGAAATTTGGAAGACAGCTATCTGGTCAACTGACTGGAAGAGATCCGTATTTATGGCTATACCCAAGAATCTTAGCCTGGGTTCTGTAAAGAAGAAAAACCAGTAAAGCATGTAAATAGAGAGAGAGATTTATACCAAGGAAATGGCTCATGTGACTGTAGAAGTTTCCCCTTATTCACATAGCTACAGAGGCTGCTGAGCCCAAGAGTGGCTGGTCGGAAAGCAATGCTGTTGTTCACAGGCTGTGAAGATTGATGAATCCTGAGACTGATAGGCAAGCTGCTACATTCAAGTCCCAAGAATGAGAGGTCAGATAAACAGGAGACAGCTAGAGGATGCAGAGCAAGCAAAAGCAAGACTATCCATTTACATTCAGATAGAGGCCACATGTCTAAGGAAATTCCTTTTCAGTTGAGTGGCTACTCAGAGCAGATCCCAGGGGTGATCACATATAGACACTGAAAATTATGGTCCAGCCAAGTTGATACACAATCTTATTTGTCACACCAAGAAAGGTGATCCAACTGAGTGCAAAAACTATCAAACAGTATCAATATCACACACAAGCAAAATTTTGCTGAAGATCATTCAAAAGGGATGACAACAATACTCATATATTGATGGAGAACTTCCAGAAATTCAAGCTAGATTCAGAAGAGGACATGGAACCAGGTATATTATTGCTAATGTCAGATGGATCCAGCCTGAAAGCCCAGAAAATCAGAAAGGTGTTTACCTGTGTTTTATTGACTATGCAAAAGTATTCAGCTGTGTGGACTATAGCAAATTATGGATAACACTTCAAAGAACAGAAATTTCAGAATACCTAATTGTTCTCCTAAGTAACCTGTACGTACCCGAGGAGGCAATAATTCAAACAGAACAAGGTGGATAGCGAATGGCTTAAAGTCAGAAAAGGTGTGCATCAGGGCTTTATCCTTTCACCATACTTATTCTATCAGTATGCTGAGCAAGTAGTCTGGAGTATATGAAGAACAGGGCGTCAGGATTGGAGGAAGACTCGTTAACAAGCTGTGTTATGCAGATGATAAAACCTTGAGCAACCTTTCTTGCTGAAAGTGAAGAGCCCTTGAAGCACTTACTGATGGAAATCGAAGACCACAGCCTTCAGTATTGCTCACGCCTTAACACGCACAAAAAAATCCTCACAACTAGAGCAATAATAACATCAAGACTAATGAAGAAAGAATGAAGTTGTCAAGGATTTCATTTTAGTCTTGTCTGCATAATCAACACCTATGGAAGCAGCACTCAAGAAATTAAAAGATGCGTTGCACTGGAGAAATCTACTGTAAGAGACCGCTTTAAAGTGTTGAAAAACAAAGATATCATGTTGAGCATTAAGGTGTGCCTCATCCAAGCCATGTTATTTTCAGTCACCTCAGATACATTCAAAGCTGAACAAGGAATAACAAAGACCAAAGAAGAATTGATGCCTTTGTACTGTGGTGTTTTTGAAGAATATTGAATATACCATGGACTGGCAAAAGAGCAAACAATTATATCTTGAATGAAGTACAACCAGAATATTCCTTAGAAGCAAAGATGGTGAGACTGTGTCTCATATACCTTGGACATCTTATCAGGAGAGATCTGTCCCTGGAGAAGGACGTTCTGCTTGGCAAAATAGAGAACCAGCAAAAAAGAGGTGAACCCTCAATAGCGTGGACTGACACAGTGGCTGCAACAAGGAGCTCAACATAACAATAATTGTAAGGATCATACAGGACTGAGTAGTGTTTCGTTGTGTTGTACATAGTGTCACTATGAGTAGAACCAATTCAGTGGCACCTAAAAACAACAACAGCACAGGGTCACTATGCATTGGAATTGACTCAGAAACAATGGGTTTGGTTTTTGGTTTTGATCAAAAGAACTTGGAGACCACTGCTATGTCAATTTTTAAAAAGATCATATATCTCCCACTGTATTTGCATCTGTGTCTCTATCTAGCATACAGATACCACAAAGAGTCCACCCTCATTAATTGCAGTAGCTGTCCACTATGAAGTTATCTTGAGCACTGAATTAGTGAGTATCCATCCAACCTTGTTTGATCTTAGCTGGGAACATATGTGTCAGGTGATTTAAGTATTTCACTGCCTTGAGTACCTGCATGTCCATGAATGACTGAAAAGTGCAACTAGTATTGATATGGGGCTTACAAATAAATTAGGGTGAGAAAATGAATTTACAAGTATAGAATTTGCAAATATTAGAATAAACTGTGTATATATGTTTGTGCTTCATGAGTTAAAAAAAAGTTTTATTGGGCTTTGGTGACAGCTTATAATCCAAGTCAATTAGCCATATAAAACCTTGCACACACACCACTATGCAACTCCAGCTGCTGTCCCCATCCTGTGACAGCACGCTCATACATTTCATCCTGTACTTCCTTTAAGTATTCACCCAACTCCTGTTCCCCCTCATCTGACCTCTGGGCAAGAGCTGCTCAGACATCCTCATGTATGTATTTAAGCTAAGAAGTACATTCTTTGCCAGCTTCACTATGTTCTATAGTCCAGTCCAATCTTTGTCTAAAGAGTTGGCTTCCACACAGTTTCAGCTCTGGGCTGACAGACATTCCGAGGGCCATGTCCCCAGGGGACTGACAAACCATCAAGTGTGGTCTTTTAACAGAGTTCTAGTTGTGCACATACGTTTTGGTCTCGCTACATCAGGGATTTTACATTGTGTTCCCTATCCAGTCACTCAATGGTGGTGGCCCAGCACCGTCTTCTAGCTCTTCTGGTCCTATGCTGATGTTGTCTTAGATCATAAAGCACCTTCTGTCTCCTGGACTCATGTTTTCTTCACATCTCTGATGTCCTTAATCTGTCTCTGCTCCAGGTGGATTGAGATCAATTGATGCTACTTAGATGTCTGCTTGCTACCTGTTAAGACCCCTGACGTCACTCAACAAAATGCTATGGAGAACATTTTCTTTAAAAACCTTTGCTATACCCATTAGCCTAGACGTTCCCTGAAACCATGGTCCCCAGATCTCCTGTCCCTGTTACTCTATCTTTCAAAATATTGGATTGTATTTAGAAAACCTTTTAGCTTTTGGTATAGCTCAGCTCTGCTAACTACCTTTCTACTTGATGCTGTCATTCCCTTCACCTAACCAAATTCCAATCTACTATCTAATCTATGATTATCCATCTCTCCCCCTCCTGTAGCCATCAAAGATTATTTTTTTCTATGCTTAAACCTTTTCCTCAAGTCCTTACAATAGTGGTCTCATACAACATTTGTCCTTTTGCAACTGACTAATTTCAGTCAGCATGTCTTCCAGTGTACTCCGTATTATGTTTCCTGAGATCATTATTGTTCCTTATCATTGCATAGTATTTTACTGTGTAAATATACCATAGTTTGCTTATCCATTCATCTGCTGATGGACACCTAGTTTGATTCCATCTTTTTGCTACTGTGAATAGTACTGCAATAAACATTGGTGTGCATGTATCTCTCCGTATGACAGCCCTTACTTCTCTAGGGTATATTCCAAGAAGTGGTATTGCTGGATCGTATGGTATTTTATTTATAGCTTTCTTAGAAAGCACCACATGAATTTTCAAGGAGGTTGTACCATTTTACATTCACATCACCAGTGCAGAAGAGTTCCAGTCTCTCCATAATTTCTGCAACATTTATTATTTTGTGTTTTCTCGATTAATGCCAGCCTTGTTGTGGTGAGATGGTATCTCATTGTAGTTTTGATTTGGATTTCTCTGACAGCTAATGATTGTGAGCATTTCATCATGTATATGTTAGCTGCCAGGAT
This sequence comes from Heterohyrax brucei, assembly GCA_028571685.1. Taxonomy (NCBI): domain Eukaryota; kingdom Metazoa; phylum Chordata; class Mammalia; order Hyracoidea; family Procaviidae; genus Heterohyrax; species Heterohyrax brucei. The sequence goes on from CM053166.1 coordinate 61,181,065, forward strand.
GTCTTCTTTGGTGAAGTGTCTGTTCATATTTTTTGTCCATTGTTTAACTGGGTTATTTGACTTTTTCTTGTTGAAGTTTTGCAGTACCTTATAGATTATGGAGAATAGATGGTGATTGGTTTCATGGTAGCCAAAACTTCTTTTCTGGTCTGTAGGCAGTCTTTTTACTCTTTTGGTGAAGTCTTTGAGTGAGCAAAAGTGTTTGATTTTTAGGAGTTTCCAGTTATCTATTTTCTCTTTCTGGTGTTTGTGCACTGTTAATAATATATTGTAGTCTGTTTATACCATGTATTAAGGTTTTCAGTGTTAGCCTTATTTTTCCTTCTAGGTATTTTATTGTTTCAGATTTTTATATTTAGGTCTTTGATACATTTCGTGTTTAGTTTTGCTCATGGTGTAAGATGTGCATCTTGTTTCTTTTTCTTTTTTTTTGCAGATGGAAAGAGACTGTCTTTAAACCAGTTTGTGGACAATGGACCTTGGTCAAATGTAAGCTGCCAATAGGTGGATAATGTTATAAACAGATTCTCAATTCTGTTCCATTGGTTTACATATCTTTTTTTTTTTTCACCAGTACAAGAGTGACTTGACTACTGTAGCAGTGTAACAGGTTCTAAAATCAGGCTGTGTGAGGTTGCCCACTCTGTTCTTCTTCAGTGATGCTTTACTTATCTGAGGGTTCTTCCCTTTCCTTATGAAGTCGGTGATTTGTTTTTTGTCTCACTAAACAATGCCATTGGAGTTTGTATTGGGATTGAATTTTAACTACAGATCACTCTGGGTAGAATACAGATTTTCACGATGTTAATTCTTCCCATCCAGTAACAAGGTAGGTGTCTTGCAGTAGAGTCTTGTAATGTTCCTTGCACAGGTCTCTTATAGCCTCTGGTTATGTTTGTTTCTAGATATCTTCTTCGTGGCTATTGTGTACGGCACTGATCTGGTGATTTCCTCTTGGATGATCTCTTTGTTGGTGTAAAGGAATCTGACTGACTTAGGTAGTTTATTTTAGATCCTGACACTCTGCTGAATTCTTCTTTTAGTTCCAATAGATTTTTTTGTGTGTGTGCATGTGTGTGTGTTTTCTTCAGGGTTTTCTGTGTATAAGATCATGTCATCTGCAAAAAGAGCTACGTTAACTTCTTCGTTATCAATTTGGATGCCGTTTATTTCTTTATCTTGCTTGATTGCTCTGTCTAGAACCTCCAGGACAATGTTGAATAAAAGTAATGACAATGGGCATCCTTGTCTGGTTCCTGTTCTTAAAGGGAATGCTTTCAGATTTGTGATTTTGTTTGTCAGCTTTTCTTAGATGCCCCATTTGTGTTGAAGAATTTCCCTTCTATTCCTACTTTGCTAAGAGTTTTTAACATGAATTGGTGTTGGACCTTGTCAAATGCCTTTTCTGCATGATTTGATAAAATCAAGTGGTTCCTGTCTTATTTATTTTTGTGGTTGATTGCATTAATTGTTTTTCTAATGTAGAACCATCCTTGCATGCCTGGTATCAATCCCACTTGGTCATGGTGAATTATTACTTTTTTTGATACGTTGTTGAATTCTATTGGCTAGAATTTTGTTGAGTTTTGCATTTAAGTTACAAGATATATTGGTCTATAATTTTCCTTTTTTGTGCTGTATTCACCTGGTGTTAGTATCAGCGTTATGCTGGCTTCATAGAATAAGTTTGGAAGTATTCAACCCTTTTCTGTCCTCTGGAATATCTTTAGTAATAGTGGTGTTAACTCTTTAAAAGTTTGGTACCGCTCTCCAGTGAAGCAGTTAGGGCCGGGTCTTTTTTTTAGTTGAAAGTTTCTTTTTTGTTTTTATTATGACTGAGTGAAAATGTACATTCCCATACAAATTTACAAGCTCACCTATGCAGTTTCCGCTGCTCTCCCTGTTCAGTGACAGCTTACTATTCCTCTTGTCTCCATACATGTCTCATCCTCCCAACAGTTTCCTTTCCCCTCCTCTCAACTCACTCTCCTTACTCCAGCCAGAGGTCAGCAGGATGATATCCTATAGATGCACAGAACCATAAAGTGTACCCAATATGTGGTCACCCTGCGTTGCCAAGTGCAATCCATTCGTGTCCGAAGAGTGGACCTTCGTTATGATTTATTTGCAAGGGCAGCATCAGGGCCAGGGATCATGTTCCCAGGGGAATCCCGAAGCTGCTGGACCATCAATTCAGTCTTTTAGTGGAGATCTCAGGGTGCACCCCTTTTTATTCTTGTGTTGCCAGTGAGACTTTCTTAATTAGCTTTTTAATCTCTTCTTTTGTTATAAGTTTGCTTAGTTGTTTTACTTCTATTTGTGCTAGTTTTGATAAGTAGTCTGTTTCTAGAAACTTGTCCATTTCCTCTAGGTTTTTTAATTTATTGGGGTATAAATTTTCATAATATTCTGTTATGATTTTTTTATTTTTAATTGGTTCTGCTGTAATGTGACCCATCTCATTTCTTATTTGAGTTATTTCTTCCTCTCCTGTTTTTCTTTTGTCAGTTTGGCCTATGGTTTATTGATTCTGCTGATCTTTTTTAAAAAACAGCTTTCTGTCTTGTTAACTCATTTTTCTATTCTCTTTCATTGAATTCTGCTCTAATTTTTATTATTTCCTTTCTTCTGATGCCTTCTTTGGGGGCTCTTTTTCCACTTGCTAAAGTTGTAGGGTTAATTCTTTGGTTTGGGCCCTTTTCTCTCTTTGGATCTGTGTATTTTTTGAGATAAATTTACCTCTGAGCACTGCTTTTACTGTGTCCTATGGGTTCTGGTAGGATGTGTTTTCATTCTCATTTGATTCTATGAATTTCTTTGTTACATCTTTGATTTCTTCTATAACCCAGTAATTTTTTAGATAGGTGTTGTTCAGTTTCCATGTGTTTAATTTTTTTCCTTCTTTTTTTCTGTTATTGATTTCTATTGTTATGACTTTATGGCCTGAAAAGATGTTTTGCATTATTTCAATATTTTGAATTTTGTTAAGGTTTGCTTTATGATCTAATATGTGTCAATTCTGGGGAATGTTCTGTGTGCATTGGAAAAGATAGTATGTTTGGCTGCTGTTTGGTGGAGTGTTCTGCTTATGTCTTTGAGGTCAAGTTGTTTGTGGCATTTAGATCTCCCATGTCTTTACTGAGTTTTTTCTAGATATTCTGTTCTTCCCTGAGAATGCTATACTGAAGTCTGTTATTGTGGAGAAGTCTATTTCTCTTTTCAGTGTAGTAGTCCTTGCTTTATGTATTCTGGAACTCTGTCATTGGGTGCCTAGATATTTAATATAATGTTCCCTTGAATTATTGAAACTTTAATCATTATATACTATCCTTCCTTATCCACTGTGGTGGATTTTACTTTAAAATCTATTTTATCAGAGATTAATATTGCCATTCCTACTCTTTTGTAAATAATGTTAGCTTGATACATATGTATTTTTCTATCCTTAGGGGATTTGTAGTTTGTTCATGTCTTTAAATCTCAAGTATGTCTCTTGTAGGCAGCATATATATGAGTCATATTTTTTTAATTCTATCTATCACTCTCTGTCTCTTTATTGTGGCATGTGGTTCATTTACATTGATAGGTATGTGATTAATGTTATCATTTTGGTATCTTTTGGTGTATGTTGTAGACAGTTCCTCTGTTCCCTTTAACTTTCTTTGCTGAGTATTTTTTCCTTATGTGTTTTCTTTTCATCTTTTTCAGTGTTGGTGGCTTTGCATTTGCTGAGAGTTCATGTTTTTCTTGTATTTTTTATTTTGATGCATAGGATTGATAGCTTCCTTAGTATCTATACCTGTTTTTTTCTAAATTTAAACCAGTCTTTAATTTCTTTATATCACACTGACTTTCTCTCCATATGAAAGATCCATGACTACATTTTCTTTTGAGTCCCTCTGTTTTGTTATAATGTTTATATGACATGACATATCTGTTTCCTTATTTTCAGTGTTTTGCCTGTGATTATTTTTGTGGTTCACCTAATTGGTTTGATATCCAAATGCTCTTTTCTATGTTCTCATCTTGGGTTGTTACCTAGTGTTATTGATTTTCTAATTGAAGGACACTCTTTACTATTTCTTATAATTTTGGTTCGGTTTTTGCAAATTCCTTATATTTGTTTATCTGGAAATATCCTAATTTTGCCATCATACTTGAGACAATTTTGTTAGATACAAAATTCTTGGCTATTAATTACTTTGTTTTGAGGCTTTGTATATGTCATCCCATTGCCTTGTTGACATGGCCTATGCTAAGTAATCTGAACTTAGTTTACTAGTCTCCTTCTTATGTTATTTTTGGTTTATCCATAGCCACTTTTAGAGGTGTCTCTTTATTTTTAATTTTTTCAAGTTGGACTATAACATGTCATGATATCTTTCTTGTGGGACTTTCCCTGTGTGGATTTCACTGAGTGTCCTGGATAGATATCTTTTTATCTTTGATGATATCAGTAAAGTTTTCTGTCAGAAAATCTTCAACAATTCTTCCTGTATTCTCAATTATCCTGTCTCCAATCACTTGTAGATTATTCCTCTTCATAATTTTTTAGTGTCTCTTGATAGTTTTTAAATTACTTTATCTGATTTTTCCTCAAATATGTTGATATCACATGCTTTGTCTTCAGTGTCACTAATTTGGCCTTACATTGCCTCAATTTCACTCCTTTGACTTTCCGCTGAGTTGTCTAATTCTGTAATTTTATTTTTAATTTTCCGAATTTCTAATTCTTGCTTCGATATGCTTTTTTGCAGCTTGTTCAATTTGTCATTATGCTGTGCTGTATTTTGCCTCATCTCTTTTGTCATCTCTGGAAGAGCTACAAGTTTTAATTTATTGTATTCTACCTCTGATAATTTCAAGAAAACACACAGGTACAAGTTTGAACTCATTAAAACTGAACAACACCTTGTTCAAAAAGCCATGAGTTATAGAAGAAATCAAGGACAAAATAAAGAAATTTATGGACTCAAATGAGAATGGAAACACATCCTACCAGAACCTATGAAATACAGACAAAGCAGTCCTCAGAGATCAATTTATTTCTATAAATGCACACATATGGAAGGAAAAAAGAACCCAAATCAAATAATTACCCCTAAAGCTTGAACAAACAGAAAGAGAGCAACAGAGGAACACCTCAGGCACCAGAAGAAAACATATAATAAAGATTAGAGAAAAACTAAATGAATCAGAGAATAGAAGAACAATTGAAAACATTAACAAAACCAAAAACCGATTCTTTGTAAAGATTAACAAAAATGATAAACCATTGGTTAAACTTACAAAATAAAAACAGGAGAGGAAACAAATATCCCAAATAAGAAATGAGATGGGAGATGTCACAACAGTCTCAACTGAAATCAAAAGTATCAAAACAGGATACTAGGAAAGATGTATTCTAACAGATATGGAAACTTCGAGGAAATAGACAAATTTCTAGATTCATAGCATCTACGAAAATTATCACAAGGAGATGTTGAACTACTTGATAAACCCATCACAAAGGAAGAGATTGAAAAAGTCATCAAAAAACTACCAGCCAAAAAAAGTCTTGTCCCAGACAGCTTCACCAGATAACGCCACCAAATTTTTAGAGAAGAGTTAACTCCAATACTACTGAGACTATTTCACAGCATAGAAAGGGATAAAATACTCACAGATTGATTCTATGAAGCCAGCATAACACTGATACCAAAGCCAGGGAAAGATCCCACAAAAAAAAAAAAAAAGAGGAAAATTACAGACCAGTACAACTCATGAATCCAGATGCAAAAATCTTCAAAAAAATCCTTGCCAATAGAATTCAACAACGTATCCAAAAAAAGATTCATCATGACAAAATTGGATTCATGCCAGGGATGCAAGATTGGTTCAGCATCAGAAAGGTAATTAATGTGATCAACCATGTAACTAACACAAAAGATAAGAATCATCTGATTTTGTCAATTGAAGTAGAAAAGGTATTTGACAAAGTCCAATGCTGTTCATGCTAAAAACTCTCAGAAAAATAGGAATACAAGGCAAATTCCTTAATGCAATAAGGGGCATCTATGCAAAGCCAATTGCCTACAACATCCTGAATGGAGAGAGATTGAAAGAATTTCCCTTGAAACTGGGAATTAGACAAGGATACCCACTCTCACCATTTATATTCAACATTGTACTAGAAATTCTAGTCAAAGCAATTACACAAGGCAAAGAAACAAAGGACATGTCCATTGGCAAAGAAAATCTCCCTATTTGAAGATGATATGATTGTATATGCATAGAATCCTAAAGAATCCATAAGTAAACTACTGGAACTAACAGAATAATTCAGCAAACTATCAGGATATTAGATAAACATAAGTAAATCAGTAGGATTCCTTTATACCAACAGAGAGATCATCAAAGAAGAAATCACAAAATCAATTCCATTTAATATATCCCCCAAGAAGATAAGATACCTAGGAATAAATCTAACCAGAGAAATAAGAGACCTATACGAAGAGAACTACAAGACCTTACTGTACGAAATCAAGAGACTTACATAAGTGGAGAAACCTACCCTACTTGTGGATATGAACACTTAACATTGTGAAAATGGCTATTTTACAGAAAGTGATCTAGATATGCAATGCAATCCCAATGCAAATTCCAGTGACATTTTTCAACGAGATGGAGAAACAAATCAACTTTGGAATGGGAATAAACACGACATAAGCAAAGCACTCCTGAAGAAGAACACAGTAAAGTGCCTTTCCCTACCTGATTTTAGAGCCTATTAGACTCTCATGGTAGTCAAAACAACATGGTACTGGTACAAAAATAGACAAATAGATCAATGGAACAGAAATGAGATCCCAGAGATGTCACTATCATCTTATGAACAGTTGATATTTGACAAAAGCCCTAAGATTTTGCACTGGGGTAAAAACAGTCTATTTAACAAATGGTGCTGGCGAGATTGGATATCTGTCTGCAAAAAATTGAAACAAGACCCATATCTCACTCTTTAGACAAAAACTAACTCAAACTGGATAAAAGACCTAAGTATCAAACCTACAGTGATAAAGATCATGCAAAAAAAAAAAAAAAGGGTCAACAGTAGTTTTAATACACAGCTTAGCTACACCTCAAAATCTGACAAAGTCTGATCAACAGAAAATAGATAAATGGGAACTACTAAGAATCAAATAATTTTGCTCATTCAATGGCTTTCTCAAAAGAATTAAAAGACCACCTACAGAATGGGAAAAAATACTTGGCAACTAAGTGATCTCCATAATCTACAAGGTACTGCAAAATATCAACAAGAAAAGGTAAATAAACCAATTAAGCAATGGACAAAGGAGACAGACAGACACCACACTGTAGAGGACATCCAGGAAGCCAAAGGACACATGAGGAAATACTTATGATCATTAGGTATCAGATAAATTCAAATCAAAATTAGAATGAGATACCATCTCACCCCAACAAGGTTGACCATGATCCCAAAAACACAAAACAAGAAATGCTGGAGAGGCTGTGGAGAGATTGGCACTCTCCTACACTGCTGGTAGGATTGCAAAATGATACATCTTTGGAAAGCAATTTGGTGCTTCCTTTAAAAGCTGGAAATAGTTACACCATTTGATCCAGTAATCCCACTGTTTGGAATACATCCTACGGAATCAAAGGCAGTTACACGAACAGATACATGCACACAAATGTTTATTGCAGCACAATCCACAAAAGCAGAATGATGGAATCAACCCAGGTCTCCAACAACAGATGAGTGGATAAACAAACTAAGGTACATGTACTCAGTGGAACACTATGCAATCATAAAGAACAATGACAATTTTAGGAAGCATCTCATAACCTGGTTTCAATTGGAAGACATTATGCTGAGTGAAATCAGTCAGTGGCAAAAAGACAAATATTGTATGAAACCCCTAGTATAAGGACTTAAAAACAGACTCAGGTGCAGAAGAAAAGACTTTTTGACGGCTGCAAGTGTGGGGAGGGAGGAAGAGGGCCAGTCTTAGATTAGACAGTTGATAGAAATTTGGTTGGGTGAAATTAGGGACAGCATGTAATATAAAGAAGATTAACTTAAATGGATTTCAATATAAACCGAAAACTCTTCCAATTTTTTTTTTTTTTTGAAGTTTTTTTACTTACTGTGATTGAGGGAAGGTGTGCAATCTGATTTAAATTCTCATGCTCCCCTATGTGCAGCTCCTACTGTTCTCCTTGCCTGGTAACAACACATTCCTCCTTTCTGTTATATACAAGTCATATCCTCTTAACAATCCCCTGCCCCCTTTTCTCCATCCTCTCCACTCCCCTCTAGTAAGAGGCCAGCTGGGTGACGTCCTATAGATACATAGAACCATAAACTGCACACACGATATGGTTGCACTATGCCTCTGAGTCCAATCCGTTCCTGTCTAAGGAGTTGACCTCAGTAATGATTTACGATCAGAGGCATACAGATCTAGGGGCAATGCTCCCACGGGAACCTCTAGGCCTTTGGACCATCAATTGTGGTCTTTTAGTGTTCTCAGGGTGCACTCCTTCTTATTCTTGTATTGCCACTGGGATTCAACTTTGTGAGCCCCATCACGGTTGTCACTAGAGGTGGCTAGGCACCATCTGGTTCTTCTGGTCACATGTTGATGTAGTCGCCCATTTACGTGGGTCTTTCTGTCATCTGGGTTCTCTTTCCTCTGTGTCGTTTTTGTTCCTGGTGATCATCTGTTCCCGCTGAGTTGGGACAACTCAGATGTGTACCTCAGATGGCAGATTGCTACCTTTTAAGACCCCAGGTGTCACTCACCAATATGGATGTTTAGCAATAGGCTAGTTATACCAACTGGCCTAGATGTCCTCTGAGAGCATGGTCCCTGGACCCTTGCCCCTGCTACTCTATACAGAGTATCTATTGAGTTAAGATTGGAAGAGTTTGCAGGTTATGTTGAAGTCCAATTAAATTGATCTTCTTTCTAATGTGTGCTGTCACTGATTTCACCCAAACAAATTTCTATCAGCTATCTAGTCTATAACCAGCCCTCACCCTCCTTCCCCTCCCTAGTAGCTGTGAAACAATCTTTTCTTCTTTACGTGAGTCAGTTTTCAAGTCCTTAAAGTAGAGATCTCATATCATATTTGTCCTTGTGCTACTGACTAATTTCACTCAACATGATAGATAGAAAGTTCTGTATATGTCAGTGAGGTCTAGTCGGTTAATTGTTGCAATAAGGCCTTCTGTGTCTTTATTGAGCTTTTTTTTTTTTTACAGTATAATCTGTTTACGGCACTTGGCTTGGCCTTGGCTATAATCTGTTTTATCTGAGATTGGTATTGCCACACCTGCTCTTCTTTGTATATTGTTAGCTTGGTATATATTCTTCCATTTTCTAATTTTCAGTTTATTCATGTCATTAAGTGTAAGGTAAGTTTCTTGCAAGCAACATATAGACAGGTCATGTCTTTTGATCCAAGATGTCACTCATTGTCTCTTTACTGGAGCGTTCAGTCCATTTACCCTCAATATAATTATTGATAGGTATGTGTTTAGTGCTGTCATTTTGCTGTATTTATTTTTGTGTTGATATCTTCTTTGTTGCTCTTACTATTCTGTTCTGGGACATTCTTCTTTATGGGTTGTTTTTTCACCCTTTTCAGTGTTGGTTTTGTGTTTGTTGAGACTCCTGTATTACATTTGTTTTGATATGTCACTTCTTTGTTGTGTTTTGCAGCTACCCCTATATCCCCCCTTAATAATGTATGTTTAAACCCAATTTCAACTTTTAAATATCTTGTTAACTTCCTCTCTATCTGTACGGATTGCAACTATTATAATATGTCCCTCTTTTTAATGTGATGATATCATAGTTTTCATGATATGATCACTGGATCAGTTCTTTTAGTATTATAGCTTTGGTTGGGGTTTTGTAAGTTTAAGTAGGTTTCTGGATGATGTGTCCTGTATTGTCTCCTAAAATATAGAGTTAATGGTTTTGTTCTTCTAAGCCAAGAGTTTTTTTCAGTATTTCTTGCAGCTTTGATTTGGTTTTTACAAAGTCTCTGAGTTTCTGTTTATCTGTGAAAGTCTTAATTTCATTTTTGTATTTGAAAGTCAGTTTTTCAGGATATATAATTCTGGGTTGGAAGTTTTTCTCCTTCAAGGCTTTGAGTGTGCTACCCCACTGCCTCTTTGCCAATGTCGTTTCTGCCGAGAAGTCAGACAAAATCCTACAGGGCTTCTCTCTGAATCTTAGCTTTGCTTTGAGTCTCACTGCCTTTAAGAGTTTCTGATTATGTTTCATTTTGTTAAGCTTGATTATAGTATGTCTTGGAGTCTTTCTATTGGGGTTTATATTGTACGGCGATCAATACACATCTTGGATATCTATGTTCTCTTTTTTCACAATTTCAGGGATGTTTTCTGTCAGCAAGTCAACAACAATCCTGTCTGTGTTTTCAGGTGCCCCTTCTTGTTCAGGAACTCCAGTTAATCATAGATTGTTCCTCTTGATAGAGTCCCATATGTTTCTTAATGTTTCTTCATTTTTCTTGAGTCCTTTCTCTGATTTCTCCTCATAAATGCTGATGTCAATAGTTCTGTCTGCCAAGTCAGAAAGTCTATTTTCCATTTGTTCAATTCTGTTCTATTGGCTTTGAATTGAGCTTTCTGATTCTTTAATTTTGTTATTGATCTGTTGGATTTCAGAATGCTGGAGTTCCATCAGTTCAAACAGCTTGCTTAATTTTTCCTTTTTGTATGATAAATTTTGTAGAATGTCTAAGAGGGTTCTCTATTCTTTTGTACTCAACCTACTATAGTTTCAGAAAAGCATCTTCATCTGGGAAGTTCTTTGGTTCTTTCTTTTTGGAGCTTTCTGGAGCCATGCATGGATTTTTTCCTTAAGTGTTGGGCCAAAGTCTGTTGCTTTTTGAGCATCTAGAGGTTGTTCAGTTTCTCTGTCATTGTCTTAATAGGAGCTGAAGTAGAAGCTGATCACCAGTTACCTCTATGTACTCCAGCGACTAGGCCCAGTGGAATCTCTGTGATAGCAGGCTCCACCTCCTGGCTCGCATAGACACGGCCCTCCTGGGAGGCCAGCAACTGACTCTACGTTGTGGGTTAGTCAAGATTGGAAGAGATGCCATCAGGCTGCACCACAGTTACTTCTCTAGGTAGTCTTATTTTGAAAGGTAAAAGCTATCTGACAGCTTCCAAAAATGGTCAGGCTGTCAGGTGTCCAAGCCCCTCTTTCCAGCTGACAATGGAGGCACCTCTATATGTGTCCCTAGATGCTGTGATCTAGTATGGACAGGTTACTGCCCTGCTGTCATCAGGGCTGGGCCCTACCCAAAAGATAAACTGTGCTAAACACAACTTTTCTTTTGGGAAGTGCTCCCCAGGCTGGCACTGCCTCCTAGCCTGGGAATTAGCCCCCTCTGAGGCCTCCGTTTGGGTAGCTCTGTCTCCCAGTTGGACAACATGACATCCCGCAGAGGCTCTCCCACCCGCTGAGAAATAGCTGAATCAACGGCAGAGGTTAGAAAAGAAGGGTGGAGGGGCTGTGGTGCTCAGAGTCCAGAGGGAGGCTTTCAAAGTGTGGCTATTCCACCTGCTGGTCACATCAGCAGTGTGGCAGACCTTGCTGCCAGTTAAGCCCAATCACTGCCACAGGCTAACAAAAAGGAAAAAAGTTAAAGCCAGTAGTTACCTTCAGTCAGCAAGAGCCAACCATTCAAAAACGGTAGGGGTCAGTGAAAGTGAAGAAGTTTCCCATTCAGTGGCATGCAGTCCAAAATGACAGCCCTATGACATGTCCTAAGGCTCCCTGAGTGTCCAGAAGGCTCTGTTTAATTATCAATCCTAGCCTTAGTTTTCAGAGGGAGTTAAGGGGACATGTGTTTAGTTCGACATCTTGACTCCACCCCCAAAAACTCTTCTAATCTTAACCCAGTGCTGCAAGGATACAGTAGCAGGGGCGGGAGTCTGGGACCATGCTGTCAAGAGACATCGAGGCCAGTTAGTGTAACTAACCCATCGCTAGGAGAGTTTTCTCTACCCCGTATTGATGAATGGCATCTGGGGTCTTAAAATCTAACAAGCTGTCTTCTAAATGGTCCCAACTCATCCAGAACAGATGATCACCAAGAACAACAAAGACATGAAGAAGAAAGAACCGAGGAAACAGAAGGACCCGTTTGAATGGGTGACTTATCAACATGTAATGAGAAGAACCAGATGGTGTCTGGCCATGACCAAAGGCAGCCATGATGGGACACACAATGTTGAGTCCCAGTGGCAACATGGGAATACAAGGGGTGCACCAACTCCAATGAAAGACCACTATTGAATCTGGCAGCATGGCGGTTTCCCCTGGGATCATAGTTCCTAGATCTGCCACTACTCCTGACCAGAAGACATTACTGAGTTCAACTGTTTGGAGAGGAATACGCTGGACTCAGGGACACAATGTGACAATATCGTGTGTGTTCTTGATGGTTCTATGCACCTATAGGATGTTGTCCTACTGGTCTCTTACTGCAAAGGAGAGGAGAAGGTAGAGAAGAGCAGACGTGAAATTTTTAAGAGGATATCACATATGTAGAATGAAAAGGAGGAGTGTACTGTCACCAAGCAAGGAGAGCAGAAGGAGCTGCAGATACGCCTACATGCAAATTTAATTTGGACTATATGCTTTTACTTAATCATTAAAAAAAAGAAACACAAAGTTAAAAAATATATAAACTAAGAGAGACTTAGATACATGGAGAAACCTATCCTGCTCATGGATAGGAAGACACAAAATTGTGAAAATGTCTATTTTACCCAAAGCAATCTACTTATATAATGCAATCCCAATACAAGTTACAGTGTCACTTTTTAATCAGATGGAGAAACAAATCATCAATTTTGTTTTGAAAGGGGAGAAGTCCTGGATAAGTCAAGTAGTACTAAAAAAGAAGAACACACTGGGAGGCCTCTGACTACCCGACTTCAGAACTATTACACTGCCACAGTGGTCAAAACAGCCTGGTACTGGCACAAGAACAGATAGATCAATCAATGGAACAGAATTTAGACCCCAGAGATGACACCATCTGCCTATGAACAGTTTATATTCAACAAAGGCCCTAAGACATTAAACTGGGGTAAAAACAATCTCTTCAACAAATGGTGCTGGCAAAATTGGAGATCGATCTGCAATAAACTTAAACAAGATCCATATGTTACACCTTATACAAAAACCAACTCCAACTGGATAAAAGACTAAAATATCAAATCTAAAATGATAAAGCTCATCCAAGAAAACATAAGAACAACAATGGAAGTTTTAATATACAATGCAGACAGACTTCAAAATCTGTCAAACAAACCACAATCCACAGAAGAGAAAATAGATAAATGGAAACTACTAAGAATCAAACACTTTTGCTCACCCAAAGACTTTATTAATAGAATCAAAAGGCCACCTACAGAATGGGAAAAAATATTTGAGAACTCTATGTCAGACCGACACCTGATCTCCATAATCTATAAGGTACTACAAAATGTCAATAAGAAGATGAATCATCCAATTAAGTGATGGGCAAAGGAGATGGACAAACATTTCTCTAAAGAGGAGATCAACACAGCCAAAAAACACATGCAGACATGTTCACAATCTTTAATTATTAAAGAAATTCAAATCAAAATGACAATGAGATACCATCTCACCCCAAGGTTGGCCAGGATCCAAAAAACACAAAACATCAAAGGCTCGAGAGGCTGTGGAGAAAGTGGAACTCTCCTACACTGTTGGTGGGGTTGCAAAATGGTCCAGCCTCTTTGGAAAGCAATCTGGCGCTTCCTTAAAAAAACGGATACAGATATACCATCTGACCCAGTAATTCCACTACTTGGAATATATCCTACAGAATCAAGGCCTTTCACACCAACGGACACATGCACAAGAATGTTTATCGCAGCACAGTCCAAGATAGCAAAAAGATAGAGTCAACCCAGATGCCCAACAACAGAGAAACTGATAGGTAAATTATGGTATATATACTCAATGGAACACTATGCAATGGTAAAGAACAATGATGATTCCAGGAAACATCTCATAACCTGGTTTCAACTGCAAGACATTATGTTGAGTGAAAGTAGTCAGAGACAAAAGGACAAATACTGTATGAGATCCCTACGATAAGAACTCAAAAACAGACTTATGCATAGAAGAAAAGACTCTTTGACAGCTGCAAGGGAGAGAAGGGAGGGAGGGTGGGAGGGTGGAAGGTTGGGAGGGAGGGTTTAGATCAGATGTCAAGCCAAGTGCCATCGAGTCGAATCTGACTCATGGCGACCCTAGGGGCCAGGGTAGAAATGACCCCCAGAGTATTCAAGGAGAGCCTAGTGGATTTGAACTGCCGACCTTGTGGTTATCAGTGGTAGCACGTAACCCACTACACCACCAGGATTTCCCTAGATTAGATAGTTGGTAGAAATTTGGTTGGGTGAAATCGGTGATAGCACACATTAGAAACAAGAACAATATTAAGTGGATTTCAACATAACTTGAATACTTCTTCCATCTTAACCCAATATTGCAAGGACAGAGTAGCTGGGGCAGGGGGCAGGGGACCATGCTCTTAGGTGAAATATAGGCCAATTGGCACAACTAGTGTTTTTCTAAGAGGGCTCTCTGCACCCCACATTGGTGAGTGTCATCTGGGGCCTTAAAAGCTGCCAAGCTGCCATCCGAGGGCACAGCAAATGGTCCCAACTCAGCAGGAACGAAGCTCACCGAGGACCAAAATGACATGGGTAAAGACAACCCAGAAGACAGAGAGACCCACATGAGTGGATGCCTGCATCGACTTGGGACGGGAAGAACTGGATGGTGCCCAGCCACCACCAGGGATAGCCATGATGGAGCTCACAAAGTTGAGTCTCACTGGCAACACAAGAATAAAAAGGGGTGCACCCTGAGATCTCCACTAAAGGACCACAATTGATGGTCCAGCTGCTTCAGGGTTCCCCTGGGAGCATGGCCCCTGGGCCTGATGCTGCCCTCACCCGTAAATCATAACACAGGTCCACTCTTTGGACAGAGAAGGATTGGACTTAGCAATGCAGAGTGACCATATATTGTATGCACTTTATGGTTCTATGCATCTATAGGATATCATCCTGCTGACCTCTGGCTTGAGGAAAGGGAGTGGGTGGAAAGGAGGGAAAAGGAGACTGTTGGGAGGATGAGACATGTATGGAGCAGAGAGGAATAGTGTGCTATCGCCAGGCAGGGAAAGCAGTAGAAGCTGCATATAGGTGGGCATGCAAATTTATATGGGAATGTACATTTTCACTCAGTCATAATTAAAAAAAAACTGAAAAAATAGATTAAATCTGGGTTCTAACTTTCTTCATATAGATTCTATTCAACTTTAGGGAAATAATTGATAAATAATATGTATATCTTTGAATATAAAATGTACATTGATATTCAACTAATTTGTTTTATTTTACATAGAAAATTATAAAGCACACTGAGACAAAGAAGATCTAAATAAACAGATAAGTAACAAAGAAAAAGAAAGGAAGAAAATTATATGAATCTAAGATGCTTACTAAAGGACTTTGTAGCCATCTCCTTTCAATTGTAATCATCAAGCAATGTCACAGCCTACCTTCTAATTTCCTAGAAAAATGTTAGCATAACTTTGGCCATAATGATACTACGAATTCAACATTTCTTCTTAAAGATGAATATAATGAGCTGTATCCACTCAGCTATGGAAAGACACAGATTCCTTTGTCTTTGCAATCTCTTAAACAGGTTTTTTGTGATGACGCATCATGTTTCGCTTTAACGCTTGTTCAACAATAAAACTTATCTTTCTCTTCTATTTTTGTGGACAGATTTTTCTAGATTGAGAGAAGATATTGGTTTTAATAACCTATCCACAACTACCATGGAGCAGAAATAGAGGGAGAAAAATTTCGACTACCCTGTGAGGCAGGGCTCTACATGAACTGTGAGTTTCCCCGTGATAAGAAAGTGGTTGGATGTCAGACGGACTACTGGGACAGTAAGTACTGCACACTGCATTAGAGTCAACAGACTGAGACTAAAAGCTGGATCTAGCACTCGCCAGCTATGTGACTGATAGGGGTTCTCAATGGGAATGCCACTAAATAATTAAACCCTAAAACAAAGCAAACATTATATTTAATGTATTAATTTCTCTCCAGTGTGCCTAAAATGGGGCTAGCTATGTATCCTTCTTGGGATAATTTAGAATAAATTTCCTTAAATATTTTTCTGTGAGACATAATTCTCTCACAGCACGCCTATGAGAGAGGTTGCAGGCTTAAATCCATCATTTACTCTTTATGTACTTTTTAAAATTTTAAATTGTGTACAATAAAAATAATTGTGCCTTTGTAATTTTTAAAGAGAATTTAATGAACTGTGAAATAAATTAAAAATAGATATCTTACTCTAATTTTGAGGGGTTCTTTTACTCATAAACCCCAGAAAACCTGACCCCAAACTGCTAATCTTCCCTGCAGTTTTGTTAACTGTTTTTCTCATCACAAACTGCTAATATGTTGTTAACTTGTTTTGGGGGGCTAAAAGAGTGTAGTCATATGAGTCTGTTGTACTGGCTTCTTTTTACAGGGGAGAGGAAAGGGTGGAGAGGAGGGGACAAGTGTCAGTGGAAGTAAGGAGAGGAAAAGAAGAGTGTGCTGTCACAGGGTGAGGACAATAGATAGAGTTCCAAAGAGGTGAGCACTTGGGGTTTTATATGCAAAATTGACTTGGATTTTAAATTTCACTTAATCACAATAAACATTTTTAGAAAAGAGTGTAGTGATGATTTAATGAAAAAAACTGTGCTCCCTTAAACTTAACTGATAGTTACAAATATGTAAACTTAACTTCAAGATGGTTCATAGTTATAAATATGTAAATAGTCAAGCTTTCCAGAGTAATTTTTAAAGCTAAATCTATAACAGTTAAGTACCTTGTCACCATAGAAACCTGAATTCATTAAGGAGAAAAACAAACAAACTATACCTAAAGACATGTGTAATTGAATGAGAGGTCACTTTATAAAAACCTGATGCCAGCTTATCTCAGTAAGAAAAGGGGGCATGGTTCAATTAAGATTAGCCAGTGGTTGATTTTCTATCCTACTCCCTCATCTTCTCTTTAAAAGTGTCATTACAATTAGCCTACATCTATCCATCTGTTTTTCAGAAACAGAATGTTCTCCTTATATGCATATAGAATAACTGTTTGAGTAAACTCCATGTTTTAGTTTCTTTGCTTTTGTTTATTTTATTTTAATTTTCATCATGATTGACAGTTTACAATACAATTCAAATTTGCATGTCTGCTTATCTGCAGCTCCCTCTGCTCTCCTTGCTCAGTTACAGCACACTCCTCCTTTCCATTCCATACATGTCATATCCTCTTAACAATCTCCTGTCCCCTCCTCTCCACCCTCTCCACTGCCCTCTAGTAAGAGGCCAGTAGAATGACATCCTATAGATGCACAGAATCATAAAGTGCATACATAATATGATCACTATGTGTCCCAGAGTCCAATCTACTCCTATTCGAAGAGTTGACCTCAGTAATGATCTAAGATCCAAGGCAGCATCAGGTCTAGGGGCTTCTAATTAGTCTTAACAGAGATCATACGTGTAAATCACTCACAGGACTGTGTAACAATATATCACCTTCACATTTTTGTTCTCTGCTTCTACTAGTAACATTATTTCTCAGTAAATGGTTGCAGAAGTATTGGGTATATGAATGCATGAAGGTGAAAAGCAGTGGTATGCAGAGCAAACTAGGAGACATAAGAGGCAGAAAAGGGTTTCAGAACCTACTAATATAGTAACAGAAAAAGGTAAAGAAGTTTTGAAATGTGGATAGTAGTAGAAATGGGGATGGCACAGGTTTCAGAGATGTTGCAAGAAAGGTTTCATAAGACTTGGAATCTTGTAGTGTTTAGAGAGTAGAGATAACTCTGAGTTATGAGCCTGGGTAACTGGAGTGAAAGAAAGCTGGTACCATTCACAGAAAGTGAAAAGTATTCCGGGGAGATACAATGAGTTGAGCGTTGGGGCATTTGGGTAATTAGTGTTATAAGGAGTCTGAAGCCCCACTTGTCTGTGAGTTTTTTGTTCTTTTGGGGTTTGCGTGTTGCTGTGATGCTGGAGACTATGCCACTGGTATTTAGATACCAACAGGGTCACCCATGGTGGACAGATTTTAGCTGAGCTTTCAGACTAAGACAGACTAGGAAGAAGGACCCATCAGTCTACTTCAGAAAAGAATTAGTCAGTGAAAACCTTATGAATAGCAGTGAGACACTGTCAGATACAGTGCCAGAAAATGAGCCCCCCAGATCAGAAAGCACTCAGAAGACTACACTAGGCAAGTGTTGCCTCTTCAAAGTAGAGTCGACATGAATGACATGAATGGAGTAAAGCCTTTGGAATCTTCGTTTATGGATGTGGCATGACTTGAAATGAGAAGAAACAGCTGAAAACATGCATTAATAATCGAAACATGGAATGTACAAAGTGTGAATCTAGGAAAACTGGAAATCCTCAAAAATGAAATGAAACACGTAAACATCGATATCCTGAGCTGAAATGGACTGGTATTCGCCATTTTGAATCAGACAATCAAATAGTCCTCTGTGCTGGGAATGAAAACTTAAAGAGAAAAGGTGTGGCATTCATCATCAAAAAGAACATTTCAAAATCTGTCCTGAAGTACAATGCTGTCAGTAATAGGAAAATATGCATACACCTACAGGGAAGGCCAGTTAATACAAGCATTATTCAAATATTTGCATCAACCACTATGGCCAAAGATGAAGAAACTAAAACACTTTACCAGCTTCTGCAGTCCAAAATTGACTGAACATGCAATCAGGATGCACTGATAATTACTGGTACATGGAATGCAAACATTGGAAACAAAGAAAGATCAGTAGTTGGAAAACATGATCTTCAAGTAGTGCTGGACCAACAACAGAGGAATGGATAGGTAAACTATGGTATGTATACTCAATGGAGCACTATGCAATAATAAAGAATAATGATGATTCCAAGAAACATCTCATAACCTGGTTTCAACTGGAAGACATTATGTTGAATGAAAGTAGTCAGCGACAAAAGGACAAATATTATATAAGGCCCTTATGATAAGATCTCAAAAACAGACTTACGTATAGAAGAAAAGACTCTTTGCTGTGAGGATGAGGAAAGAGGGAGGGCGAGGGGGGAGGGTTTATATTAGATAGTTGATAGAAATTTGGTTGGGTGAAATTGGTGATAGCATACATTAGAAACAAGAACAATATTAAGTGGACTTCAGCATAACTTGAATACACCTTCCATCTTAACCCAATATCACAAGGACAGAGTAGCTGGGGCAGGGGGCAGGAGACCATGCTCTTAGGCGAAATTGAGGCCAATTGACACAACTAGTGTTTTGCTAAGAGAGCTCTCTGCACCCCACATTGGTGAGTGGCGTCTGGATTCTTAAAAGCTGCCAAGCTGCCATCCGAGGGCACAGCAAATGGTCCCAAATCAGCAGGAACGGATGCTCACTGAGGACCAAAATGACATGTGATAAAGACAACCTAGAAGACAGAGAGACCCACAAGAGTGGGTGCCTACATCAACTTGGGACCGGAAGAACTGAATGGTGCCTGGCCACCATCAATGATAGCCACGATGGAGCTCACAGAGAGGAGTCTCACTGGCAACACAAGAATAAGAAGGGGTTCATCCTGAGATCTCCACTAAAAGATCTCAATTGATGGTCCAGCTGTTTTGGGGTTCCCCTGAGAGCATGGCCCCCGGCCCTGATGCTGCCCTTACCTATAAACTATAGCAAAGGTCCACTCTTTGGACAGGAATGGATTGGACTTGGCAATGCAGAGTGACCATATATTGGATGCACTTTATGGTTCTATACATCTATAGGATATCATCCTGCTGACCTCTGGCTTGAGGAAGGAGAGTGGGTGGAGAGGAGGGGAAAGGAGGCTGTTGGGAGGATGAGACATGTATGGAGCAGAGAGGAATAGTGTGCTGTCACCGGGCAGGGAGAACAGTGGAGGCTGCATGTAGGTGGGCATGTAAATTTATACGGGAATGTACATTTTCACTCAGTCATGTTAAATAAAAAAAGAAAAGGAAATGAAAAAAAAAAGTGACCATAATAGTATATTGACATTCAAGCTAGATTCAGAGGGGAATGTGAAACCAGGGATGTTATTGCTGATGTCAGATGGATCTTGGCTGAAAGCAGAGAGTACCAGAAAGATGTCTACCTGTGTTTCATTGACTATGCAAAGGCATTCAACCATGTGGATAATAAAAAATTATGGCTGACATTGCAGAGAATGGGAATTCCAGAACCCTTGTGTGTGCTCTTAAGGAATCTGTATATGGATCAAGAGATAGTCCTGCAAACAGAACAAGGGGACACTGAATGATTTAAAGTCAAGAAAGACGTGTGTCAGGTTGTGTCCACTCACCATAGCTTTTCAATCTGTATGCCTAGCAAACATTCTGAGAAGCTGGATTATATGAAGAAGAATGAGGTACCAGAATTGGAGGACGACTCAATAACAACCTGCAATACCCAGATGATACCACCTTATTTCCTGGAAGTGAGGACAATTTGAAACACTGATGAAGATCAAAGACCACAACTTTCAGTATTGATTGCACCTCAATATCAAGAAAGCAAAAATCATCACAACTGGACCAGTAAACAACATCATTATAAATGGAGAAAGGATTCAGGTTGTCAAGGGTTTCGTTTTACTTGGGTCCACAATCAATGCCCATGGAAACAGCAGTCAAGAAATCAAGAGACACATGGCATTGGGAAAATCTGCTGCAAAGGACCTCTTTAAAGTATTCGAAAGCAAAGATGTCACATTGAAGACTAAGGTGCACCTAATCCAAGCCATTGCATTTTCAATCGTGTCATACACATGTGAAAGCTGGACAGTGAACAAGGAATACAGAAGAATTGATGTCTTTAAATTGTGGCGTTGGAGAAGAATGTTGAATGTACCATGGACTGCCAATAGAACAAACAGATCTGAGTTGGCACAATTCACATGGGACACCAGCCGCTGGTGTGATTAACACGGCACACCACTTGCAGGTGTGACACAAGACACCACAGACTGGTGTGAAACAGGACACCATCTACTGGTGTGATGTGTGTGAGAAGCTGAGGTTGAAAAAATCACACTGACAATAAACTTTTTGTTTGCTGTGGGCAGAAAAAGGACAGTCTCCTGCCAGTAGAGACTGACACCAGTTTGTTTAACCCACCATCTTTTATTGAACAAAGCAAACAAGTTTTCTGCCAGGAAAGTGAGAAAAGACATCTCATCAATGTTCCTTACTTCAAAAGAAGAGCGGCATTCCCAGGAAGGGGGATTAGAAAGTCCTTGAACTATTCTCAATGAGTGCTGTTTTCAGCATGTACTGTTTTTCAGTGCACTGAGACAAACTTGTCTCAAGGGCTTTCACTGTTCTCAAGACAAGTCCTCATCTTAAAAAAAACAGGGTTAGAGTAAGCAGGACTTTACATTCTTTCCAAACATGTACACCCCCATAGATCCGTCCTGGAAGAAGTATAACCAGAGTGCTCCTTGGAAGCAAAGACGGCAAGACTGCATCTTACATACTTTGGACATGGTGTCAGTAGGGATCAGTTCCTGAAGAACGACAACGTGTTTGGTAGAGTGTAGGATCAGTGAAAAAGAGGTAAACCTTCGAAGAGATTGGTTGACACAGTGGCCGCCACAATGGGCTTAAGCATAAAAACAATTGTGGACATAAAGCAGGATCAAGCAGTGATATGTGCTCTTGTGCATAGGGTCACTATGAGTTGGAACCAACTCAACAGCACCTAACAACAACAACAACAACAAGTCTGAAAGAGTAGATATTTATTCAAAAAGATCTCTCATTAAATCTAAAGGCTTCTCCAACCAGGATCGTATCAGAACCATTCCGTGAAGTGTATCAGGCTTAGTGACTTGGTGTACGGTTTTAAGTCATAGGAACAACTGCAACTTACTTAAGAAAAAGTGGAATGTACAGGAATATATTGTAAGAATATAGGCAAATACTCTGGAATTAACTGGAAAGAATAAAACAGCACCTCAGAGAGAGATGCTGGGTTGCAAAGGAAAGTCAGCAGGTACCTAGGAAGAACTCTGTCTCGGGTTCTCCTGTGTTTGGTTGGCTTTCTTGTTCTCTTTAGGCAGACCAGTCTTCTGCTACTTGGTTTGCATGCTGGGAGTTGGTCATGATACCTGTAGCAGATGTCAGTATTCTATCCATATCCCCTCTGTCTAAGCCATCTAGTGCTGCTATAAGAGAAATACCGTAAGTGGATGGCTATAACAAAAAGAAATTCATTTTCTCACAGTCCATTAGGCTAGAATTTCAAATTAAGGGTGTCATCTTCAGGGGAAGGTTTTCTCTCTGTATCATCTTTGGAGTAAGTTCCTTGTTATCCAATCTTCCCTGGATTACCACTTTCTCTGTGCAGGAACCCTGGGTCCAAAGGACGTGTTTCGCTCCTGGCACTGCTTTCTTGGTAGAATGAGGTCCCCAACTCTCTCCTTGCTTCCCTTTCTTTATATCTCTTGTAAGATAAAAAGTGGTGCGGGCCATACTCCAGGTAAACTCCTTTTACATTGTATCAAGCATGTGACCTTGGTAAGGGTGTTACAATCCCACCCTAATACATGACACAAAATTACAATCACAAATGGAAGGACAACCATACTATACCAGTAACCATGGCCTAGCCAAGTTCACATACATTTTGGGGGTACACAGCTCAATCTATGACAACTTCTGATCCCTTTTATACCATTTTTGTGGATCCCTCTGTTTTGGGCTACTTTCTCTTCCAACGACTATTAGCCATGACTTTTTAGATGAATGTCAAAATTATTTCAGAGTTCTGTTTACTTAGATGTAGACATTTTCTAGCTATAATTGTCTTCAAAACAGCTTTTCTGCTGGGAAAAGCACTGTCCAGTCAGGTGCTGTTACTCAGTGTGTCATCCAGCCCCAATCTGGCCCTCAGACATGGATGACTCTGCCTCTCATCTAAGATGGTGTCCTGCCTGAGCCACTTCCACTGTGCTGAGCCAGCAGAATCTATGGCATGGATCATAGAAGTAGGGAAGTGATCTGGTATCCTCAGCTGTTGGGTTCTCTAGATAGGACTGTCTTATGCACAGCCTCTCTGCTGTGAAAGACGCTGTCTACTTAGGAGCTGTAGCTCAGCATGGCAGCCTGCCCATGCAGGCTGGTGATGACTGAGAACTTACATCCCACTTGGAAATCTTGGTGGTGTAGTGGTTAAATTCTATGGCTGCTAACCAAAAGTTTGGCAGTTCAAATCTACCAGGCACTCTCTGGAAACTCTATGGAGCAGTTATACTCCATCCTACAGGGTTGCTATGGGTCAGAATCAACTTGAGCAGTGGGTTTTGTTTGGTTTTCAGGTTACCTCTAGGGAAGCCATTAGACAGTAATCATAGCTGAGGAGATACAAATACTCTATTTCCTTGATGCTAGTCAACGAAACCCCAAGGTGTATTTTACACTCCAGAGGTTCTCAGTGAAATAAGATTGATTTCCCCTAGTCCACTGTTAACTCAGTGATTGAATTCCCACCTTTCATTGGGGAGATCCAGGTTTGATTCCTGGTACCACCTGTCTGTCACTAAAGGCACACCTATTGCTACGATGCTGAACAGGTTTCAGGGATGCTTCCAGATTACGATAGACTAGAAAGAAAAGCCTGATCCTCTACTTCCAGAAAGCAACCAATGACAACCCTATAGGTCACAATGATTGGACCTGCAACTGACCATGGTGATGGTAGCATTTTTTTCTGTTCCGCATGGGATTCCCACGAGTTGGGAGCTGCCTTAGGCTGGGTTCTCTAGAGAAGCAAAACCAGTGCAATTTGGGGGCAGGGCCAAGATGGCAGACTAGTCATACATCTCCTCACTTTGTTCTGAGAAACAAGGCCTAGAAAAACAATTGAACAGAGCAGATTGGACATTCTGGGAGCCCCAAGATCAGTCATAGGGTTGTGAGATCAGACTGGGCAACAGGAAGGGGAAAATTAACTTGGTCAGAGGTTAGATGGCAGTGCAAAGAGTCCTGCTTCTGCTGGTGTATCAGCTGAGAGGCTTCCAGGTAAGGATGCCATCTTTGTTAATCAGGAGACTGGGAATGGGAGTGCTGAACCTGAGAGCCTGCATGGACAGACTGCCATGCTGAGCTACAGTGCCTAAGTAGACAGCGTCTTTTGCAGCAGAGAGGCTCTGCATAAGACAGTCCTATCTAGAGAACCCTGAAGCACGTGGTGACTGAGGATACCAGTGCCCTACCCACCTTCTATGATCCATGCCATAGATTCTGCTGGCTCAGCACAGCAGAGGTGGCTCAGGCAGGACACCATCTTAGTCAGCTGAGAGGCAAAGTCAGCCATGTCTGAGGGCCTGTCTGGGACTGGATGACACACTGAGTAACAGCACCTGACTGGACAGTGCTTTTCCCAGCAGAAAAGCTGTTTTTAAGACAATTGTACCCAGAGAACATAGTGGTGGCTGGTAGCCAAGTGTGGCAATGCCCTCACCCCTCCCTTCTTTGAGCCACATCATAGCATCTGTGGACACAGAACCTGAGAGTCTCTATGCGTGAGTTACCATCTTTGTCATCCAGAAGGTGGCGCTTGCCACCCCAATGGCTCAATTTCTACTGGCTGCCTCTGGACAGCACCTCTCTCTGTAGAAAAGTAGTTTTTATGATACTTGCATCTAGAAAATGCAGCAGTGGATAGCAGCCTAGTGTGATGACACCCTTCTCCCTCCTCTGAGCTATGTCATAGAGTCTGCTGGTGTGACTCCAGAGAGCTGGCACAAGTAGGACTCCATCTTTGTGAGCCAAGAGGTGGGCTCTGCCACCCCTGAGGGCCCACATAGGGCCAGCCACCAAGCTGAGCAGCATCAAAGGGCTGGAGAGCATCTCTCTCACCAGACAAGCTGTACTTAAGCCAGTTTCACCTAGAGAATATAGTGGCAGCTGGCAGCCAAGACCAGCAGTGCCCTTACTCACTTCCTTCTTAGAGCTGTACCATAGCTTCTGTTGGTGTAACAATGAAGAAGTTGAACAGTTTTTGATGGTGCAAAGACAACAATCAATATGTAACCATTTAAGGAAGCAAACCACAATATTCTGGAAAACTCCAAAATGAAGAGTCAAAAAAACTTCCCAGATGAAGAAGCCTTCCTGAAATTATCAGAGGTAGAATACAAAAGAATTATGTATAGAGCTCTTGTAGAGATTAAACAAAGTGCAGCAGAATAACATGAAAAACTAAACAAGGTATACGAACTGCTAGAACATCAACGATCCTAAATTCAGCCAATCAATGATAAAATTACAGTTAGACAGTTTAAGACAAAGCCAAAAGAGCAGGACTGAGGGAGTGGAATGCAGAATTAGCGAGACTGAAGATAAGCAACTGAGAACAGCACTTATGAAGAGAAATCAGAAAAAAGACTAATGAGAAAGGAAGCATATGGTACACTATCAAGAAGAACAATCCACAACTAAGGAGAGTTCCACAACAGGGAGGGATAGCAGAAAATATGGAGAGAAGTTTTACAGAGTTGCTGACATTATGAAAGAACATAAGTATTCAATATACTCATGAAACTCTATAAAAGGTAGACCCCAAAGAAAGAAACCAAGACATATTATAATCAAGCATAATAAAATGAAACACAAGGAGAGGCTCTTAAAGGTAACTAGGCTTAAATTAAAAGTAATGTACAGAGAGAAGCCTTGTAGGCTGTCTTCTGACTTCTTGGCAGAAACCACATTGGCAGGAAGGTAGTGGGATGACACATACAAAGCCTCAAAGGAGAAAAATTTCCAACCAAGAATTATATTTCCTGGAAAACTGTCTCTCAAGTATGATGGTGAAATTAAGAAATTCTCAGATAAACAAAAGCTTACAGACTTTGCAAAAAACAAATGAAAAATTACAGGAAATCCTGAAAGAAGCTTTTTGATTAGAAAATCAGTAACATCAAATGTATACTCAAGGATGTGATGCAAGACACAGCATCCAGAGTCCTGAGTAGGACTCTGAGTAGTTAGAGACATAACAAAGCTCAATCAAACTTAAAATATTAAAATTAGAGAAACAGAGATCTTAACATGGAAACTATAACATGATCACACTATAAAGAGGGATATACTACAATAGTTATAGCCCTTTCAGATGGAGAGGAAGTTAAGGAGATACATAGAATTTAAAGGTTCATTTAAACCTAGAACATTAAGGGGGAACAATGGGGTAGGTGCAAAGCAAACTAACAATACTACTTACCAAAACAATAAATGTGATACAGGAGTCTCAACAGACACAAAAAAACACTGAAAAGAATGAAAAGGAAATCCATAGAGAAAAATGACCCAGAACAGAATATCAAGTGGAACAAAGAAACGTCAACAACACAAAAATGAAGGCACCAAAATAACAGCACTAAATAGACTTCTATCAATAATTACGCTGAATATCAATGGATGAGTCCTCCAATGAAAAGACAGAAGGTAACAAGTTGAATCAAAAAGCATGATCTGTCTACTTAGTGCTTACAAGAAAAACACCTTAGACTCAAAGATATAAACAAACTGAAAATCCAAGGATGCAAAAATATGTACCAAGCTAACAACATACCAAGAAGAGTAGGGGTGGCAATGTTAATCTCAGATTTTAAAGTAAAATCCACATTCATGAACAAGAATGGTCACTATTTATTGCTTAAAGGTTCAATACACAAGGAGGATGCAACAGTATTAAATATTTTTCTACCCAATATGAGAACATCTGAATAATCTAAATCCATCAAATGCTGACAATGCTGAAAAATGAAATAAATCATTCGAAAACAATAGTAGGAGACTTCAACACTCCACTTTCAGTAATGGGCAGATCATCCAGAAAAAAACTCTATAAAGATGTAGATATTATTGCAACAATCAACCAACTTGACCTCACTGACATATACAGAAATTTTTACCCAACGACAGATAAGTACAACTTCTTTTCCAATGCACATGGAACATTCTCCAGAATAGATCGCATATTAGGCCATAAAGCAAGTCTTAACAAAATCTACCCCATTAAATTATTGCAAAGCATTGTCTTGGACAATAAAGCCATAAAAGTTGAAATCAGTAGCAGAAAAAACATGGGTAGAAATCTGAACTCATGGAAACTGAACAACACCTTGCTCAAAAATTCATGGGTTATAGAAGAAATCAAAGACGCAGTAAAGAATTTCATGGAGGGGGCGGAGTCAAGATGGCAGACTAAACACACGTTTCCATAAATCCCTCTGGAAACCAAGACCTGAATTGGTAACTAAACGGAACCTTCTGGACATCTAGTGAGGCCTAGGGCATGGCATAGGGCTGTTGATTTGGACGTCATACCACGGAACGGAAAACTCCCTCCCTTTAGCTGACTCCCCACTTGAAGTGAGTGCTGGCTTTCACAGATTGAGGGTAACTCACCATTTTAATTTTTTTTTCTTTATCCTGTCTGGTGGGTGGAGCTGGGGCTTGACTGGCAGCTTGTCTCAGGCGTACTGCTGGTAGGATCCGCAGGCGAAATGGCCACAATTTGAGACCCTGGCTTTGGACTCTGTGCATCTTGGCACCTTTGGCCTCTCTTTCCAACTTTGCCATTGAGTGCTCTGTGCTGTGGCAGGAGAGGATCTTGTCTGGGATGCCATCTTGTTCCACTGGGAAGAGGATTACTCATAAGGAGGCCTCAG
This sequence comes from Heterohyrax brucei, assembly GCA_028571685.1. Classification (NCBI taxonomy): domain Eukaryota; kingdom Metazoa; phylum Chordata; class Mammalia; order Hyracoidea; family Procaviidae; genus Heterohyrax; species Heterohyrax brucei. The sequence goes on from CM053166.1 coordinate 61,208,992, forward strand.
GGGAACCTAATTCCTAGGCTGAGAGGCAGCGCCTGCACCGAGGAGAGTGTTTTTCCAGCAGAAAAGCAGTATTGAACACAGTACTGCCTATGGCTGGGGCTGGGCAGCAGAGGCCAGCAGGGCAGTAAGGTTTAAACTAGGGTTGGATATAGAGGTGCTTACTTTGCCAGCTGGGAAGACGGGCCTGTACACCTGAAAACCTAACAGACTTTGGATGTTCTCAGATACCTTTTGCCTTTCATTTTAAAATGGCCTAGAGAAACAACTGTGGTCCATCCTCACAGCATCTCTCCTAGCCTTTATTGACTCACATGATGCCCCCAAAGCAAAAAATTCTCAATAAAAGCGTAATGCAGAAATCATCCATGGCTTCAGAAGGCCCCCAAAAGAATAAACCAAAGAACTTCCCAGATGTAGAAACCTTTCTGAAACTATCAAAAGGTGAATGCCAAAGCCAAGTGTCGTAAAAAGATTATATAGAGAGTCTTCCTAGACCTTATACAAAATGCAGCAGAGCAAGATGGAAAATTAGGCATGCCATTCAATCTGATGGAACACCAGTACTCTGAAATCCAACAGATCAAGAACAAAATCAAAGAGACAGAAGCTTTGAAGCCAAGAAAACAGAATGGAACAAATGAAAAATAAACTTTCTGAGTTGGAAGATAGAGCTACCGACTCCAGCATCTATCAGAAGAAATCAGAAAAAAGAAACAAGAGAAATGAAGAAGCATCAAGATGCATGTGGGACTCTATCAAGAGGAACAACCTTCGATTAATTGGAGTTCCTAAACAGGGCGAGACACCGGAGAACACAGAGAGTATTGTTGCTGAGCTGCTGACAGAAAACTTTCCAGAAATTATGAAAGAAGAGAATATACATATACAAGATGCATATCGAACACCACTCAATATAGATCTCAAAAGAAAGACTCCAAGACATATTAAAATCAAGCTTAACAAAACGAAATGTAAGCAGAAAGTCTTAAATGCAGCAAGACTCAAACCAAAGCTAACATTCAGAGGGAAATCCTGTAAGATTTCATCAGATTTCTCAGCAGAAACAATGCTGGCATGGAGATAGCAGCATGACATTCAAAGCCTTGAAGGAGAAGAACTTCCAGCTAAGAATTATATATCCCACAAAACTATCTTTCAAATACGAAAATGAAATTAAGACCTTCACAGATAAACAGAAACTCAGAGACTGTAAAAACCAGACCAAAGCCACAAGAAACACTGAAAGAATCACTTGGCTTAGAAGAACAAAGCCACTAACTTTATATTTTAGAAGCAAATACAGGACACATCACACAAGAACCCACTCAGTTAGGGAAGGCTCCAAACTCAATCAAAGCCATAAAAGTAAAAGAAATGACCCAGTGATCACATCATGAAAACTATGATGTGATAATATTAAAAAGAGGGATGTACTACAGTCGTTAGAGTTCTTCCAGATGGAGAGGAAGTTAATAAAACTGGTAGTAATTAAAATTGAGTTTATACAAAGTTTATGAAGAGGGATAACAGGGGTAGCCATAAAGCACAATAAGGATGCAACATATCAAATCAAGAAAAGTAATGCAGGAGTCTCAACAACCACAAAACCAACCTTGAAAAAGGTGAAAAATCAGTACACAAAGAAGAATGTCCTGGAACAGATTAATAAGAATGACAGAAAAAAAATCAACACAAATAAACATATCACAATGACAGCACTAAACACATATCTATCAGTAATTACATTGAATGTGAGTTGACTGAGTGCTGCAGTAAAGAGACATTGAGTGACATCTTGGATCAAAAGACATGACTCATCCATATGTTGCCTACAATAAACTCATCTCAGACTTAAAGATATCAACAAACTGAAAATTAAACGATGGAAGAATATATATCAAGCTAACAATACACAAAGAAGAGCAGATGTGGCAATTCTAATCTCAGATAAAATACATTTTAATGCAAAATCTACCATAGTGGATGAGGATGGGCACTATTGCTGAAAGGTTCAATACACAAGCAGGACTTAACAATATTAAATATTTATTAACCTAATATTAGAGCACCGAAATATATTGAAGAAACACTACACTAAAAAATGAGATAGATCACTCCACAGTAATAGTGGGAGACTTCAACACTCCACTCTCAGTGTTGGACAGATCATCTAGAAAAAAGCTCAATAAAGACACAGATGACCTTATTGCCACAATTAACCAAGTAGACCTCATAGACATATACAGAACTTTCTATCCTTCAGCAGAAAACTACACCTTCTTCTCCAATGATAAAGAACAGTGATGATTTTAAGAAACATTTCGTAACCTGGTTTCAATTGGAGGACATTAAATGCTTAGTGACAGTGGTCAGCGACAAAAGGATAAATATTGTATAAAACTCCTATGATAAGAACTTAAAAACAGACTCACGTGTGGATAAAAAGACTCTTTGATGGCTGCAAGGGTTGGGATGGAGGGAGGGCTTGGGGGAAGGTTTAGATTAGATAGTCTATAGAAAATTGGTTGGGTGAACCCTGTAACAGCAAACTTTAGAAAGAAGATCAATATTAAATGGACTTCAACATAACATGATTACTACTCCCGTCTTAACCCAATATTACAAGGACAGAGTAGCTGGGGTGTGGGGTCAAGGACCATGCCCAGTGGAAATTGAGGCCAATTGGCATGACTAGAGTTTTGCTAAGAGAGCCCTCTACACCCAACATTGGTGAGTGGTGTCTAGGGTCTTAAAAGCTGCCAAGCTGCTATCTAAGGGTACAGCAAATGGTCCCAACTCACCAGGGACAGATGACTACTAAGGACCAAAATGACATGGGGGAAAGAGAACCCGAAAGACAGAGAGACCGACGTGAGTGGGTCTCTACATCGACTTGTGACTAGAAGAACTGGACAGTGCCCAACCACCATCAGTGATAGCTGTGATAGAGCTCACAAAGTCGAGTCTCACTGGCAACACAAGAATAAAAAGGGGTACACCCTGAGATCTCCACTAAAAGACCACAATTGACAGTCCGGGGGCCTCAGAGTTCCCCTGGGAGGATGGCCTCTGGCCCCGATGTTGCCCCTGTTCATAAATCATAATGGAGGTCAACTCTTCAGACAGGAATGGATTGGCCTTGGTGACACAGAGTGACCATATCATGTGTGCACTTTATGGTTCTATGCATCTACAGAATGTCATCCTGTGGACCTCTTACTTAATGTGGGGGAGCGGGTGGAGACGAGGGGATAGAAGATGGTTGGGAGGATAAGTTGTGTATGGAGCAGAGAGAAAGACTGTGCTGTCACTGGGCAGGGAGAGTAGTGGGAGCTGCATATAGATGGGCTTGCAAATTGTTGGGAATGTATGTTTTCACTCAATCATAATAAAAAATGTATTTAGTATCTACAAACAAACAAAAAGAATCTCACAGAATCAAATGAGAATGAAAACATATCCTACCAGAACCTAAGGGATAAAGCAAAAGTAGTGCACAGAGGTCAATTTATCTCAATAAATGCAAACATCTGGTATGAAGAAAGGGCTGAAACCAAAGAATTAGCCCTATAACTTGAACAAGTAGAAAGAGAGCAACAAAAGAACTTAGGCACCAGAAGGAAGCAGACAATAAAAAATAGAATTGCAGAATAGAAAACCCATTGAAAGAATTAAGAAAACCAAAAGCTGTCTTTTTCAAAGATTAACAAAATCAATAAACTAGTGGCTAAACTCACAAAAGAAAAACAGAAGAGGAAGTAAATAACCTGAATAAGAAATGAGATAGGAGATATCACAGCAGACCCAACCAAAATCAAAAGTTTCTTAACAGAATACTACAAAAACCTGTACTCTAACAGATTTGAAAACCTAGAGGAAAAGGACAAATTTATAGATTGACATCACCTATGAAAATGATGACAAGGAGAAGTAGAACAACTTAATAAACACATCGCAAAAGAAGAGATTCGAAAAGTAATCAAAACATTACCTAGCAAACAAACATCCTGGCTCAGATGGCTACACCAGGGAATTCTACTAAACTGTTAGAGAACAGTTAATTCCAGTACTACTGAAGCTATTCCATAATGCAGGAAAAGACAGAATATTTCTAAATTCATTCTACGAAGCCAGCATAGCCCTGATACCAAAGCCAGGGAAAGATCCCACAAAAAAATAAAATTACAGACCAATATCACTCACAAACCCAGATGCAAAAATCTTCAACAAGGAGGCGGAGTCAAGATGGAGGACTAGATACGTGTCTCCTTATTTCCTTCTGAAAACTAAGGCCCGGACTGATAATTAAACAGAATCTTCTGGACACCCAGTATGCCCTAGGACATGGCATAGGGCTGTCAATTTGGACAACATGTCACCAAAAAGCACATTTCTGTTTCTCTGAACCCCACCCTTGTTAAGTGGTCTGATCTCACAGACTGAAGGTAACTGAAGGTAACTATGATGTGTGGGGGTCAGTAAAGGCTGGAAGAGATGCCATTAGGATGCACTGCAGTTATTTCTGAAGGTAGTCTTATTTTGAAAAGTAAAAGCTATCTGACATCTTCCAAAATCAGTCAGGCTGTCAGGTGTGCAAGCCCCTCTTTCCAGCTGGCAACAGAGGCACCTCTATATCCATCCCCAGATGCCATACTCTAGTTCAAAGTATGGACAGATTTTTAACTTTTTTCTTAGTCTTAACTGGCAAAGCTGGGCTTAACTGGCTGCAAAGCTCAGCTACACTGCTAATATGATCAGCAGGTGGAATAGCCACATTCTGAAAACCCAACTCTGGACCCTGAGAAATTCAGCCCCTCCACTCTCTCTTTCTGAACCTCCACGATTGACTTGGCTATTTTGCAGCAGGTGGGAGAGCTTGTGCAGGAGGCCATGTTGTTCACCTGGGAGGTTGAGTTGCCCAAATGGAGGACTCAGCAGGGCTAATTCCCAGGCTGGGAGGCAGTGCCATCCAGGGAGCACTTTCCCATCAGAAAAGCTGTGTTTAGCACAGGATAGTCTTATGGGTGGGGCCCAGCAGCCAACGACAGCAGAGGAGTAGCCTGTCCATACTTTGAACTAGAGTATGGCATCTGGGGATGGATATAGAGGTGCCTCTGTTGCCAGCTGGAAAGAGGGGCTTGCACACCTGACAGCCTGACTGATTTTGGAAGATGTCAGATAGCTTTTACTTTTCAAAATAAGACTACCTTCAGAAATAACTGCAGTGCATCCTAATGGCATCTCTTCCAGCCTTTACTGACCCCCACACATCATAGGATAAGTTGATGGCCACCCAGTGACTAAATAAGTAGAGCCATGTCTTTGTCAACCAGGAGGTGGAGACTGCTACCCTAGAGATTCCACTGGGATCAGTCACTGGAGTACATAGAGGTGAATGGTGATCATCTTCCTTCTCAGACTGGGCCACAGAGCCTGCTAAGGCAACACCAGAGAAATGAAACAACCTGTAGATGCTCAAAAAGCAACAGACCTTGGCCCGACACTTAAGGAAAAATCCACCCAGGGCTCCAGAAAGTTCCCAAAAGAAAGAACCAAAGAACTTCCCAGATGAAGAAGGTTTTTCTGAAACTATTGGAGGTCGAGTACAATAACATTATATATAAAGCCCTCCTAGTCGTTCTACAAAATACAGCAGAGCAAAATGAAAAATTAAGCATGATACTCAAACTGATGAAACACCAACACTCTGAAATCTGACAGATCAGTAACAAAATTAAAGAATTAGACAATTCAATTCAAAGCCAAGAAAACAGATTGAACAAATGGAAAATAGGCTTTCTGACTTTGTAGTCAGAGCTACTGACACCAAAATTTATGAGGAGAAATCAGAGAAAAGAAACAGGAAAAATGAAGAAGCATTAAGAAACATGTTGGACTCTATCACGAGGAGCAATGTACGATTAATTGGCGTTCCTGAATGGGGAGGGACGCGTGAAAACACAGAGAGTATTGTTGTTGATTAGTTGAGAGAAAACTTCCCTAAAATTATAAAGGAAGAGAATATAGATATCCAAGATATGTATTGAACACCACACAACCTAGACCTCAAAAGAGACACAAACACATATTATAATCAAGCTTAACAAAATGAAACATAAGTAGAAACTCCTAAAGGCAGTCAGACTCAAAGCAAAGCTAACATTCAGAGGGAAGCCCTGTAGGCTTTCACCTGACTTCTCGGCAGAAACGAAGCTGGCACAGAGGCAGTGGAATGACACATTCAAAGTCTTGGAGGAAAAAAACTTCCAACCAAGAACTATATATCCTGCAAAACTGTCTTTCAAATATGAAAATGAAATTAAGACGTTCATAGATAAGCAGAAACTCAAAGACTTTGTAAAAACCAAAGCAAAGCTATAAGAAATACTGAAAGAAAAACAAAACCATTAACTCTATATTTTAGGAGGCAATACAGGATGCATCATCCAGAAACTTAGTTAGGGAAGGCAGAAAACCCAATCAAAGCTATAATATCAAAATAAGTGATGCAGTGATCATATCATGAAAAGTATGGTATCATCACATTAAAAAGATGGATATAATAGAGTAGTTATAGTTCTTCTAGATGGAGAGGAAGTCAATAAGATATATAGAAAGTAAAACTGGGTTTAAACATAGACTATTAAGGAGGATCATATGGGTAGCCACAGTGCATAACAAAGATGCAACATCAAATCAAGAAACGTAATACAGGAGTCTCAACAAACACAAAACCAATGCTGAAAAGGGTGAAAAATCAACCCATAAAAAATAATGTCCCATATCAGAATATTAAGAACAACACAGAAAATATCGACACAAAAATAAACACATCAAAATGACAGCACTAAACACATACCTATCAATAATTATGTTGAATGCAAATGGACTGAACGCTGCAGTAAAGAGACAATCAGTGACATCTTGGATCAAAAGACACGACCCATCTATGTGTTGATTACAGGAACCTCATGTTAGACTTGAAGACATGGCAAACTGAAAATTAAAGGATGGACTAATATATACCAAGCTAACAATATACAAAGAAGAGCAGATGTGGCAATACTAACCTCATAGAAAATATATTTTAATGCAAAATCCACCCTCGTGGACACTATTGCTGAAAGTTTCAACACACAAGCAAGACTTAACAATATTAAATATTTATGGGCCCAATAATAGAGCATCTAAATACATTAAAGAAGCACTGACTACATTAAAAAAGGAGATAGATCACTCCACAATAATAAGGCGAGACTTCAACACTCCACTTCCAGTATTGGACAGATCTTCTAGAAAAGAGCTCAATAAAGACACAGAAGATCTTACTGCAACAATTAACCAACTAGAACTCATGAACATATACAGAACTTTTTACCCATCACTAGACAACTACACCTTCTCCTGTGTACATGGAACATTTTCCAGAATAGATAATGTGTTAGGACATAAAGGAAATCTCAACAAAATTCATACCACTGAATTATTGCAAAGCATCTTCTCAGACCATAAAGCCAAAAATGTTAAAATCAATAGCAGAAAAAACATACATAGAAATTGGAAATCATGTAAACTGAACAACATCTTGCTCAAAAAGTCATGGATTATAGAATAAATCAAGGATGAAATAAAGAAATTTATGGATTCAAATGAGAATGAAAGCACTTCCTACTGGAACCTATGGCACATAGCCAAAGCAGTGCTCAAAGGTCAGTTTATCTCCATAAATGCACACATCTGGAAGAAGAAATTACCCAAACCAAAGAATTACTCCTACAGCTTGAACAAGTAGAAAGAGAGCAACAGAGGAACTCAGGCATCAGAAGAAAATAGATCATAAAGATTAGAGCAGAACTAAACGAATTAGAGAACAGAAGAACAATTGAACAAAGTGATAAGACGAAAAGCTAATTTTTTGAAAAGATCAACAAAAATGGAAAACCATTGGCTAAGCTTACTAAAGAAAAACAGGAAAGAAAACAAATAACCCAAATAAGAAATGAGATGGAAGATGTCACAACAGACCCAACAAAAACCAAAAGTATCATAACAGAATGCTATGAAAGACTGTACTCTAACAGATTTGAAAACTTAGAGGAAATGGACAGATTCCTATATTCAGATCACATACCAAAACCATCACAAAGTGAAGCAAAACAACTTTATAAACCCATTAGAAAGACAGAGATTGAAAAGGTCATCAAAAAGATATGAACCAATAAAAGCCCTGGTCCAGATGGCTTCACCACAGAATTCTACCAAGCTTTTAGACAACAGTTAGCTTCAATGCTACCAAGACTATTTCACAGCATATAAACGGATGGAATACTCCCAAATTCATTCTATGAAGCTAGCAGAACCCTGATCTCAAAGCCAGGGAAAGACCCAACAAAAAAGGAGAACTACAGACCAATATTACTCATGAAGTAGATGCAAAAATCTTCAACGAAACCCTTGCCAATAGAATTCAACAACATATCAAAAATATAATTCATCATGACCAAGTTGGATACATACCAGGGATGCAAGGCTGGTTCAACATCATAAAAACAACTAATGTGATCAACCACATAAGTAACACAAAAGACAAGAACCACCTCATCTTGTCTATTGATGCAGAAAAGGCATTCGATAAAGTCTAACACCCATTCATGCTAAAAACTCTCAGCAAAATAAGAATAGCTCACAAATTCCTCAGTGCAATAAGGGCCATCTATGCAAAGCCAACCACCTACGTCATCCTGAGTGGACAGAGACTGAAACAATTGCCCTTGAAAACAGGAACTAGACAAGGATGCCCACTCTCACCTCTGCTATTCAACATTGTACTAGAAGTCCTAGCCAGAACAGTTAGACAAAGAAATAAAGGGCATCCACATCAACAAAGAAGAAGTAAAAAATCTCCCTATTTGTAGGTGATGTGATTGTATATGCAGAGAATCCTACAGAATCCATAAGTAAACTACTCAAACTAATAGAACAGTTCAGCAAAGTATCAGGATACAAGATGAACATAAGTAAATCAGTAGAATTCCTTTATACCAACAATGAGATCATTAATGAAGAAATCACCAAATTAATACCATTACCCATAGCCCTCAATAAGATAAAATACCTAGGAATAAACCTAACCAGGGAAATAAGAGACCTATACAAAGAGAACTACAAGACCTTACAGCAAGAAACTAAGAGAGACTTACATAAATGGAGAAACCTACCCCACTCATGGATAGGAAGACTTAACATTGTGAAAATGTCTATTTTACCCAAAGCAATCTACATATACAATGCAATCTGAATACAAATTCCAGTGACATTTTTGAGTAAGATGAAGAAACAAATCACCAACTTTGGAAAGGGAAGAAACCCTGGATCAGCAAAGCACTCCTGAAGAAGAACACACTAGGAGGCCTCTCACTACCTGACTTCAGAAGCTATTACACTGTCACAGTAGTCTAAACAGCCTGGTACTGGTACAAAGAGAGACATATAGACTAATGGAATAGAGTTGAGACCACAGATATGCCAACATCCTTTTATGAACAGTTGATATTCAACAAAGACCTTAAGATTTTAAACTGGGGTAAAAACAGTCTCTTTAACAAATGGTGCTGACAAAATTGGATATCCATGTACAAAAATTGAAACAAGAGCCATATCTCACACTTTATACAAAAACCAACTCAAATTGGATAAAAGAGCAAAACATCAAATCTAGAAGGATAAAGCTCATCCATGAAAAAATAGGATCAATAATGGCAATGGAAGTCTATTAAGACTACACAATGTAGGCAGACTTCAAAATCTGACAAGCAAAGCATGACCAACAGAAGAGAAAACAGATAAATGGTAATTACTAAGAATCAAACACTTTGCTCAACCAAAGACTTTATCAAAAGAATTAAAAGACCACCTAAAGAATGGAAAAAAATATTTGGCAACTATATGTCAGACCAACGTCTGAGCTCCATAATCTACAAGACACTACAAACATCACGAGGTAAAGGACTAATAATCTATTTAAGTGATGGGCGAAGGAGATGGACAGGCACTTTTCTGAAGAGGATATCCGGGCAGCCAAAGGAAAAATGCAGAATTGCTCATGATCATTAGCTATTAAAGAAATTCAAATAAAAACTATGATGAGATATCATCTCACCCCAACATGGTTGCCTATGATCCAAAAACCACAAAACAACAAATGCTGGAGAGGCTGTGGAGAAATAGGAGCTCTCCTACACTGCTAGTGGGGTTGCCAAATGGTACAACCTCTTTGGAAAGCAATCTGACACTTTCTTAAAAAGCTGGAAATTGCTGTTCCATTTGACCCAGTAATCTCACCACTTGGCATATATGCTACAGAAGCAAGGGTAGTCACACAAACAGATACATGCACACGAATGTTTATTGCAGCACAGTCCACAATAGCACAAAGATGGATTCAACCCAGGTGCCCAACAACAGATGAATGGATAAATAAACTATGGTGTATACACTCAATGGAACACTATGCAGTGATGAAGTATGATTATTTTAGGAAGCATCTCATAACTTGGTTTCAATTGGAAGACATTATGTTGAGGGAAATTAGTCAGCAGCACAAGGACAAATATTGTATGAGACTCCTACTATAAGGGCTTGAAAACAGACTCGTGTACAGAAGAAAAGACTCCTTGATAGCTGCAAGGGAGGGGAGGGAGGGAGGGAAAGAGTTGGTTGTAGATTAGATAGTTGATATAAATTTGGTTGGGTGATATCAGTGACTGTACACGTTAGAAAGGAGATCAATTGAACTGAACTTCAACATAACTTTAAAACTTTTCCAATCTTAACCCATTATTGCAAGGACAGAATAGCAGAGACAGGGGTCCAGGGACAACAATTTTAGGGGACATTGAGGCCAGTTGGCATAACTAGCCTATTGCTAACAGAGTCTTCTCCAACCTATCTTGGTGAGCAGCTTCTGGGGTCTTAAAACTAGCAAGCTTGCATCTGAGGTATACCAAATTGTCCAGACTCAACAAGAACAGACAATCAGCAAGGGCCAAAACGACTGGGGGAAAGAGAACCCAGAAGACAGAAAGACTCACATGAATGGCTGACTACATCAACATGTGTCCAGAAGAACCAGATAGTGCCCTGCCACCGCCAGTGACAGCCGTGATTGGGCTCACAAAGTTGAGTCTCAGTGGAAACATGAGAATAAAAAGTAGTGCACCCTGAGAACTCCACTAAAAGACTACATTTGATAGTCCAAAGGCCTTTGGGTTCCTCTGGGAGCATGGCCCCTAGACCTGAAGCTGGCCCTGTCCATAAATCATGACTGAGGCCAACTCTTCAGACAGGAATAGACTGGAGTCGGTGACCCAGAGTGACCATATCATGTGTGCACTTTATGGTTCTATGCATCTATAGGATGTTGTCCTGCTGGCCTCCTATTAGAGGGGGGTGGGGAGGGCGGAGAGGAGGGGACAGGAGATCGTTATGAGGATATGATATGTATAACACAGAAAGGAGGAGTACACTGTCATCAGGCAAGGAGAGCAGTAGGAGCTGCAAATAGGCAGTCATGGAAATTTAAACTGGATTGTACACTTTCACTCAATCACAATAAATAAATAAAATATAACAAAAATCTTCAACAATATCCTCACTAATAGAATTCAACAATATATCAAAACAAAACAAAAAAATTTATCCTGACCAAGTTGGATTCCTACCAGGGAGGCTAAGCTGGTTCAACATCAGAAAAACAACTAATGTGATCAACTACATAACTGACACAAAAGATAAGAATCACTTGATTTTTTCAATTGATGCAGAAAAGGCTAAAGCATTTGACAAAGTCCAACACTCATTCATGTTGAAAACTTTCAGTAAAATAGGAATAGAAGAGAAATTCCACAATGCAGTAAGGGGCATCTACACAAGGCCAACTGCCAACATCATCCTGAATGGAGAGAGACTGAAAGAATTCCCTCTGAGAACAGTAACCAGACAAGGATGTTCACTGTCACCAGTTTTATCCAACATTGTGCTAGAGGTTCTAGCCAGAGCAATCAGATAAGACAAAGAAATAAAGGGCATCCACATACATAAAGAAGAAGTAAAAATATCCCTATTTGCAGTGATATGATCACATGCGCAGAGAACCCCTAAAGAAACCATAAGTAAATTTTTGGAACTAATAGAAGAGTTCAGCAAAGTATTAGGGTATAAATAAGCGTAAATAATCAGTAGGATTTCTTTACAAGAACAGAGATTGTCGAAGAGGAAAAGACCAAATCAATACCAACTACTATAGTCCCCAAGAAGATAAAATATCTAGGAATAAATCTAAACAGAGAAGTAAGAGAACTGTTCAGGGGGAATTAAAAGACTCTACTACAAGAAACCAAAAGAGACTTAAATAAGTGGAGAAACCTACCTTACTAGTGGATAAGAAGACTTAACATTGTGAAAACATCTTTTACCCGAAGTGATCTACATACACAATGCAATCCCAATACAAACTCCAGTGTCACTTTTTAATGTGATGGAGAAACAAGTCACCAACTTTTTTTGGAAAGGGAAGAAATCCTGGATCAGCAAAGCACTACTGAAGAAGAACACAGTGGGAGGCCTCTCACTACCCAACGTTAGAACCTATTACACTGCCAGAGTAGTCAAAACAGGCTGGTAAGAGTACAAAAAGAGGCACACAGATCAATGGAACAGAGTTGAGACCCCAGAGATACCACCATCCTCCTATGAACAGCTGATATTTGACAAAGGTCCAAAGGTTGCAAATTGGGATAAAAACAGTCTCTTTAACAAATGATGTTGGCAAAATTGAATAGCCATCTGCAAAAACTGAAACAAGACCCATATCTCATACCTTACACAAAAAACTAACTGAAAATGGATCAAAGACCTAAATATCAAACCCAAAATGATAGATCGTTCAAGAAAAAATATGGACAAGAATGGAATTTCTAATACACAGGTTAATCAGACTACAAAATCTTACCAACAATTCACAATCAAGAGGAAATAGATAAATGGGAAGGCTTTATCAAAAGAGTTAAAAGACTACCTACATAATGGGAAAAATATTTGGCAACTACATATCGGATCGATGTCTGATTTCCATAATCTACAAGGTGCTGCAAAATATCAACAAGAAAAGGGTAAATAACCCAATTAAACCATAGGCAAAGGACATGGACAGACACTTCATCAAAGAGGACATCCAGGCAAGCAAAGGACACATGAGGAAATGTTCATGAGTATTAGCTATTAGAGAAATCCAAATCAAAACTGCAATGAGGTACCATCTCACCCCAACGAGGTGGGCAATTAAAAAAAAAAACAAAAAAACAGAAAACAACAAATGCTGGAGAGACTGTGGAGAGTTTGGAATTCTGCTACACTGTTGGTGGGAATGCAAAATGGTACAATCTCTTTGGAAAGCAATTTGGTGCTTTCTTAAAAAGCTAGAAGTAGAAATATCATGTGATCCAGCAACCTCACTGCTTGGAATATATCCTACAGAAATAATGGCAGCCACACAGACTGATACATGCATAAGAATGTTTACTGCAGCACAGTCCACAATAGCAAAAAGATGGAATCAACCTAGATGGCTGTCAACAGATGAATGGATAAACGAACTATGGTACATATAAAGAATGGAACACTATGCAATGATGAAGAATAGCGATGATTTTAAGAAGCATCTCATAACCTGGCTTCAACTAGAAGACATTATGCTGAGTGAAATCAGTCATCTTCAAAAGGACAAGTATTGTATGAGACCTCTGCTATAAGGACTTAAAAACAGACTTATGTACAGAAGACTGACAGCTGTAAGTGTGCGGAGGGAGAAAGAGGGCTGTTCATTGATTAGACAGCTACTTGATAGGAATTCAGTTAGGTGAAAGGAGTGACAGCATGTAGTAGAGAGCAGATCAGCATAACTGGACTACACCATAAGCTGAAAGGTTTTTTGAACCTAGGAGGCTGTCCTGGTTTCTCTCTAGATAGGAGAGGAGAAGACAGGGTGGAGAAGGGGCAGGTGTTCATTAAGAGGATACTAGAAGCAAAGAGTGAAAAAGAAGAGTGTACTGTCACAGGGTGAGGAGAGCAGATGGAGTTGCAGACACGCAGGCATGCAAAATTGATTTGGATTGTATACTTTCAATTACTCATCATAATAAAAATACTAAAAACAGTGAAGCATATATACACATATATACTTATGTACACACACACACACATTTAAAGAGAGAGATTTATGTGAAAGAAATGGCTCACACAGTTATAGAGACTGCATAGTCTGTGGATCAGGCATCAGGCTGGAGGCTTCTCCTCACTCATACAGCTGCAAAGTCTCACAAACCCAAAATTCCAGGTCAGATGGCAAGCTGCTGGCTCATTGCTTATCAAATCCAAGATCAGCAGGTAAGATGACAAGGTGCTGGTTCAAGTCTCATAAAGCAGAGCTCAGATGATGATGAGCTAAAAGAAGCATCCAGAGCAGAGCAAAAGTCAGTGAGCTTTGACAAAAGTCCATATATGCAGGATGCAGGCCATATACACCCAAGGAAACTCACTTTCAACTGATTGTCTGTTCACAGCCAATCTCATCCCGAAGACGATTATATCATTACATAATTACCAAACTACATCATACCTGCCAAACCACTGAGAATCACAGTCTGGCCAAGTTAATACACAAACTTAACTGTCACAGGGAACAACTCAGCAACAACTAACAGTATCAAGAATAACCCTGTGAGACTTCTGCTTTCTCACTTTTCCTATTGTTTCCACTAGCACTGTCATGGTTTGAATTGTGTACCCCCAAAAATGTGTGCAGCCACGTGGCTGGGATACGGTTCCCAGGATCTTGGGACTGTCCTCCATTGTGTGGTTTTGCTAAACTGTCTGTTAAAGGATTAGGATGGGGCTACAAATTCCTGCATAGAATTGCTTCCCTGGTCTGCTGTAGGGGGAGTTTCCCCGGAGTGTGGCTTGCCCCACCCTTAATGTTTTCAGCCTGCAGGAGATAAAAAGGAGAGAAGAAACAAAGGACAATGGGAGCCTCGTTACCATCAAGAGAGCAGCACCAGGAGTAGAGCACGTCTTTCAGACCTGAGGTTCCTGTGCCGGGACGCTCCCTGGACAAAGACTGATGCAATACCGGACTTTCCTCCAGAGCCGACAAGGGGAAAGCCTTCCCCTGGAGCGGTCACCCTTAATATGGACTTGCAACCTACTGGACTGTGTAAGAATAAATCTTTCTTTGTTAAAGCCATCCACTCTGTGGTATTTCTGTTAGAGCAGCCCTAGCTGACTAAAACAAGTACCTTCCTGAATTTTCCTGCAAGCAGTTAATTAATGAATCATTTGCATGTGTATCCTCATTTGGGGGTTTGCTGTAGCCGAATCCAGCCAACAACTCTGCTTCCAATTTTTTACATCCCCTCTCTATGAGACACTGATACAAACTAAGACTAGCTTCTCTTAGCAGAATTCTATTCCAAGTTCTCAGGGTATAGATTGTGATCGTGCCCTTGAAGTACATCTGCTGAGTGAAGTAACACTGTACAAGTCTTCAGGTTAATTTTCCCGTAGGAAAGAGATACAGTGTTTGTCCCATTGGCTGGATAGACACACCCAAAGTGATCACCACGAAGAGATCTCTCACAACGGAATTTTCTGGTGCCTTGTACAGTCCTAATGCCAAGCTGACACATATCCAACAAGAACTGATGAAACAGTTTGGTTACCTTTCCCAATTCAGAAGATGCTCCAAATTTACAGGGTTTCCAAAGCATGAGATTTGAAAGAGCCTCAAAATTGATTAGTGTTGCCATTTTGATTTCCTATTTAGCTTCTCAGTGGCAACAATGCATGGTACAGAATAATGCTAATTCAAAATGAACAACAAATCCTGCTGTGCACTGAAATATAAAGTTAATTTGTGTTGAATGTTGTTACACAGAGTTTGAAACATAACAAACAGAAATCTTACAAGTATGTCTATGAATTTACTTAGCAGAACTGTATTTTATCTTTTACATCAATACAAAAAAGGAAAAATTAAAAATGTAGTTAGGGAAAGTTTTCATTTTTCCACCTTGTGACTCAAACTGGAAGCAGGACATTTTGCACACTAGCTCAGAGAGTGTATTTCCTTTCCACCATCTCAGCAGCAGCTAATTTGAATGTGATTGCGCAATTACTAGTATGCTTTTATTTATTAAAGGACAGGCACTGAGTCTAATTTTTCTTCTACTTCCTCTACTAATCTAATTATGAAATGTGATTTTAGTAAACTCTGAACATACGTGCATGAATGAAATGTAATTTGCTTGTTTCAATATTCATCCAATGTTTCTTTCTGAATAACATTTGTTTTCTACTTTAGAACATAAATTTCAAAGAAGGAAACATGGCTATGTGTTTCTGTTGAGAAGAGATGATGGTTTCCCATACGTGCTGAACTCATGGCAAACACAGAAGCAGACCCTGAGATAAGGATTCAGGTTTAAGTGATCTATTAAGGATGGAATACCAGGGGAACCTGGTAAAAGAGTGGGAGAAACAGGTCAGGGGAAAGGAAGAAGACAAGCAAGAATGTGATTTTTAGCCAAGTCCCAACCTCAGCTTGATCCTACATAATTTACACCTCGGAATTTGTCCTGATTCAAGACAAATAGATGGGTTTTCTTACTCCAGCATCAGTCAGTCATGGGCTAACACTCACTCCGGGGACATGTGGGAACTTTCAGGCACTTTCAGCTTCTCTGTGAAATTGTTCTGTGTATTAGGACTTCTAGCACTGATCCTATTTTTGCTTCTGTGGCTGTACACTGTTATGACTTTATATTTAGGTCATGGATACATTTTGAGTCAGTCTTTGTAAATGATGTGAGGCGTGGGTCCTGTTTTATTAAAAGGCAAACATCCAGTCTTCCAGCATAATTTGTGAAAATGACTGTCTTTTCCCTGTTTGGTGGACTTCGGGCCCTTGTTGAATGAGATGACTGTAACCCTTTGCCATCAAGTCGATTCTGACTTATAGAGACCCTGAAGGACAGAGTAGAACTGTCCTATACAGTTTTCAACGAACGCCTAGTGGGTTGGTACTGCCGACCTTATGGTTAGCAGTCGTAGCTCTTAACCACTATACCACCAGAGTTTCCATCAATGTTGTATCAGTCGATAGGATCATGTTGTTACTGTCTTTTGTTTTAGTTACGTGATGGATTATATTGATTGTTTTTCTAATGCTAAACCATCGAAGCTTACATGGTATGAATCCCATTTGGTCCTGTTGAATTATTTATTTCATATGTGGTTGACTTCTATTAGTTAGAATTGTGTTTAGGATTTTTTGTGACTAAATTCATGAGAGTTATTGGTCTGTAATTTTCTTTTTACGGTGTCTTTACCTGGTTTGAGTATCAAAGTTATACTGGATTCGTAGAATGCATTTGAGAGCATTTCATCCTTTTGTATGCTCTGAAATTCCCTTAGTAGTAATAGTAGTGTTAAGTCTTCTCTGAAAGTTTAAGATAATTGCATAGTGAAGCTGTCAGGGTGAGGGCTTTTTGTTGTTGTTGGAAGCTTTTTAATTACCTCTTCAATCTCTTTTTCTTTTTTTATTGTGATTGAGTGAAAGTTTACAATACAATTCAAATTTGCATGCCCGCCTATCTGCAGTTCCCTCTGCTGTCCTTCCTCAGTGATGCCACACTCCTCTTTACCATTCTATACATGTCATATCCTCTTAACAATCTCCTGTCCCCTCCTCTCCACCCTCTCACTCCCCTCTAGTAAGAGGCCAGTAGGACGACATCCTATAGATGAACAGAATCATAAAGTTCACATACAACATAGTCATTCTGTGTCCACAAGTCCAATCCATTTCAATCTGAAGAGCTGACTTCATTAATGATCTACGATAATGGGCAGCCTCAGGTCTAGAGGCCAAGCTCCCAGGGGAGCTCCCAGACCTTTGGATCATCAGCAGTGGTCTTTTAGTGGAGTTCCTAGGGTGCACTCCTTTTCATCTCATATTGCCACTGGCACTCAACATTGTGAGCCCCATTCTGGCTGTGACTGGTGGTGCCTGGGCACTACCTGGTTCTTCTGGTCACATGTTGATATAATCACCCATTTATGTGGGTCTTTCTGTCTTCTGGGCTCTTTTTCACTCTTGTCATTGTCCTTGGTGATCATCAGTTCTAGCTGAGTTGGGACCATTTTGTGTACCTCAGATGCAAGCTTGCTAGCTTTTAAGACCCCAGACACCAAAACTAGGTGCAGAAGACTCTCTTAGCAATAGTCTGTCGTCCCCAGAATCCTACCCCTGCTACTCTATCCTTGCAATATTGGGTTAAGATTAGAAGAGTTTTCAGGTTATGTTGAAGTTTGATTCAACTGATCTTTCTAACGTGTGCTGTCACTGCTTTCACCCTACCAAGTTTCTATCAACTATCTGGTCTATGTCTAGCACTCTTCTTCCCTCTCTGCCTCCCTTGCAAAGAGTCTTCTTCTGTACATGAGTTTGTTTTCAAGTCGTTATAGTAGGGGGTCTCATATAATATTTGTCCTTGTGCTGCTGACTGGTTTCACTCAACATAGTGTTTTCCAATTGAAACCAGGTTAGGAGATGCTTCCTAAAATCATCATTGTTCTTCATCATTGCATAGTGTTTCATTGAGTATATATACCATAGTTTGTTTATCCATTCATCTGTTGTTGGACATCTGGGTTGATTCCATCTTTTGTGCTATTGTGCACTGTGCTGCAATAAACATTCGTGTGCATGTATCTGTTTGTGTGACCGCCCTTGCTTCTGTAGGATATATTCCAAGCAGTGGGATTACTGGGTCAAATGGTATATCAATTTCCAGCTTTTTAAGGAAGTACCAGATTGCTTTCCAAAGAAGTTGTACCATTTTGCAATCCCACCAGCAGTGGAGGAGAGTTCCAATTTCTCCACAGCCTCTCCAGCATTTGTTTTGTGTTTTCTGGATCACGGCCAACCTTGTTGGGGTGAAATGATATCTCATAGTTTTAATTTGGATTACTTTAATAGTTAATGATCATGAGCATTTGTTTCCACGTGTGTCTTTTGGCTGCCTGGATCTCGTCTTTAGTGAAGTGTCTGCCCATCTCCTTTGCCCAACACTTAATTGGGTTATTTAACTTTTTCAAGTTGATATTTTGCTGTACCTTGTAGATTATAGAGATCAGATGTCAATCTGACATATAATTGCCAAATTTCTTTTCCTGTTCTGTGGACGGTGTTTTAGTTCTTTTAATAAAGTCTTTGAATGAGCAAAAGTGTTTGATTCTCAGTAGTTCCCATGTATCTGTTTTCTCCTCTGTTGATCTTACTTTGTGTGTCAGACTTTGAAGTCTGTCTAAATTGTGTATTAAAATTTCCATTGCTGATCCTACTTTTTCTTGCCTGTTGTTTATCCTTTTAGGTTTACTATTTAGGCCTTTGATCCAATTTGAGTTGGTCTTTGTGTAAGGTGTGACATATGGGTCTTGTTTCAATTATTTGCAGATGGATATCCAATTTTGCCAGCACCATTTGTTGAAGCAACTGCTTTTATCCCATTTTAAAATCTTGGGGCTTTTGATGAATAGCAACTGTTCATCTCTGGAGACGCTACTCTGTTACATTGGACTATATATCTTTTTGTACCAATACCAGACTGTTGTGACTACTGTGGCAGTGTAATACATTCTAAAGTTGGATAGTGAGAGGCTTCCTAGTGTGATCTTCTTCAGTAGTCTTTCGCTTATACAAGGTTTCTTCCGTTTCCGTATAAAGTTGGTGATTTGTTTCTCCATCTCATTGAAAAATGTCACTGGGATTGCATTTTATAAGTAGATTGCTTTGGGTAAAATACAGATTTTCACAATGTTAAGCCTTCCTATCTATGAGCAGAGTAGGTTTCTCTATTTGTGTAAGTCTCTCTTAGTTTCTTGTAGTAAGGGCTTGTAGTTCTCTTTGTAAAGATATGTTATTTCTCTAGTTAGATTTATACCTATGTATTTTATGTTCTTGGGGGCTATAGTAAATGGTATTGATTTGGTGATTTCTTCTTTACTGATCTCTTTGTTGGTATAAAGTAATCATACCAATTTACTTATGTTTCTCTTGTATCCTGATACTTTGCTGAACTCTTCTACTAGTTCCAGCAGTTTACTTATGCATTCTTTAGGATTCTCTGCATATACAATCATATCATCTGCAGATAGGGAAATTTTACTCTTTTGTTGATGGGGATGCCCTTTTTTTCTTCGCCTTGTCTAATTGCTCTGGCCAGAACTTCTAGTACAACGTTGAATAGGAGAGGTGAGAGTGGGCATAATTGTCTAGTTTCTGCTCTCAAGGTGAGTTCTTTCAGTCTCTCTCCATTCAGGATGATGTAGGCAGTTGGCTTTGCATATATGGCCCTTATTGCTTTGAAGAATTTGCCTTCTATTCCGATTTTTTCAAGAGTTTTTAGCATGAATGGGTGTTGGACTTTGTCAAATGCTTTTTCTGCATCAATTGAATCAATTCAGAAGATCAGGTGATTCTTACCTTTTGTGTTATTTATGTGGTTGATCACATTGTTTTTCTGATGTTAAACTAGCCTTGCACCTCTGGTATGAAACCAACCTGGTTGTGATGAATTATTTTTTGATATTTTGGTGAATTTTACTGGCAAGGATTCTGTTGAAGAGTTTGGCATCTAGATTCATGAGTGATGTTGGTCTGTAGTTCTCGTTCTCTTTTTTTTTTTTTTCCTTTTTCTTTCTTTTTTTTTTTTGGATATTTCCCTTGCTTTCGTATCAGGGTCATGCTTGCTTCATAGAATGAAATTGGGAGTATTCCATTCTTTTCTTTTTTCTTTTTCTTTTTATTATGACTGAGTGAAAATGTACATTCCCGTATAAATTTAAATGCACACCTATATGCAGCTTCCACTGCTCTCCCTGCCTGGTGACAACACACTATTCCTCTCTCCTCTGTACATGTCTCACCCTCCCAACAGTCTCCTTTCCCCTCCTGTCCACCCACTCCACTTACTCCAGCCAGAGGTCAGCAGGATGATATCCTATATATGCATAGAACCATAAAGTGCGTCCAATATATGGTCATTCTACATCGTCAAATCCAATCCATTCGAGTCCAAAGAGTGGACCTCGTTATGATTTATGGGCAAGGGCAGCATCAGGGCCAGGGGCCATGCTCCCAGGGGTACCTCGAAGCCGCTGGACCATCAATTGCGGTCTTTTAGTGGAGATCTCAGGGTGCACCTCTTTTTATTCTTGTGTTGCCAGTGAGACTCAACTTAGTGAGCTCCATCGCGGCTGCCGCTGGTGGTGGCCAGGCTATTCCATTCTTTTCTATGCTGCAAAATTGTCTCAGTAGTTTTGGAGTTAACTCTTGTTTAAAAGTTTGGTAGAATTCTGAGGTGAAGCCATCTCAGCCAGGGCATTTTTGGTTGGTAGTTTTTTCATGACTGTTCTGTCTCTTATTTTGTGATAGGTTTATCAAGTTGCTCTGCTTCTCCTTGTGATAATTTTGGTAGGTGATCTGAAATTAGGCATTTGTCTATTTCCTCCAGATTTTCAAATCTGTTAGAGTACAGTCTTTTGTAGCATTCTATTATGATATTTTTGATTTCTGATGTATCTGTTGTGACATCTCCAATCTCCTTTCCTGTTTTTCTTTAGTAAGCTTAGCCAATGGTCTGTCAATTTTGTTGATCTTCTCAGAAAAGCAGCTTTTGGTCTTAGCAATTTTTTCAGTTGTTCTTCTATTCTCTAATTCATTTAATTCTGCACTAATCTTTATAATTTGTTTTCTTCTGGTCCTTGTGATGTTCCTCTGTTGCTCCCTTTCTACTTGTTCAAGCTATAGGATTAATTCTTTGGTTTGGGTTCTTTCTTCCTTCCGGATGTGTGCATTTATAGAGGTAAATGGACCCCTAAACCCTGCTTTGGCTGTATCCCATAAGTTCTGGTAGGAAGTGTTTTCGTTCTCATTTAAATCCATAAATTTCTTTATTTCATCCTTCATTTCTTCTACAACCCATGGTTTTTGAGGAAGATGTTGTTCAGTTTCCATGAGTTCCAATTTCTAGGTATGCTTTTTCTGCTATCGATTTTGACTTTTATGGTTTTATGGTCTGAGAAGATGCTTTGCAATAATTCAATCATTTGGATTTTGTTGAGATTTGTTTTACTTCCTAACACATGATCTGTTCTGGAATTGTTCTATGTGCACTGTAGAAGAAGGTGTATTTATCTGTTGGTGGATTAAAAGTTCTGTATATGTTAGTGAGATCTAATTGGTTAATTGTAGCAATGATCTGCTGTATCTTCACGGATCTTTTGTCTGGAAGACCAATCCAATACTCAAAGTAGAGTGTTGAAGTCTCCCACTATAGCTGTGGAGTGGTCTATCTCATTTTTCGATGCAGTTAGTGTTTCTTGGATGTATTTAGCTGCCCTAGTATTCATTGCATAAATACTTAATATTGTTAAGTCCTGCTTGTGTGTTGAACCTTTCAGCAGCATGTAGTAACCATCCTTGTCCACAGTGGTGGATTTTACATTACAATCTATTTTATCTGAGATCAGTATTGCCACATCTGCTCTTCTTTGCATATTGTTACCTTGGCATATGTTACTGCATCCTTTAATTTTAAGTTTGTTCATATCTTTAAGACAAAGGTGAGTTTCATGTAAGCAACATATAGACCACTCATGTCATTTGATCCAAGATGCCACTTGTTGTCTCTTTACTGGAGAGTTCAGCCCATTTACATGCAGTGTAATTATTAATAAGTATGTGTTCAGTGCTGTCATTTTGATGTATTTATTTTTGTGTAAGTGCTTTCACTGTTGGTCTTAATACTCTGTTCTGGGTCATTCTGATTGATGGGTTTATTTTTCACCATTTTCAGTGTTGGTTTTGTGTTTGTTGAGACTCCTGTGTTATGTTTCTTGTTTTGATACACTGCATCTTTATTGTACTTTTTGGCTACCCTATGATCCTCCTTAATAATCTAAGTTTAAAACCAATTTTAACTTCTACGTATCTTATTAACTTCCTCTCCATCTGGAAGGTCTACAACTACTGTAGTATATCCCTCTTTTTAATGTGATGGTATCACAGTTTTCACGATATCATCACTGGATCCCTTCTTTTAATATTATAGCTTTGATTGAGTTTTCTGCCTTCCCTAACTAAGTTTCTGTATGTTGTGCCCTGCATTGCCTCCTTAAATATAGAGTTAATGTTTTTTTTATTATGACTGAGTGAAAAATGTACATTCCCGTATAAACTTACACACCCACCTATATGCAGCTTCCACTGCTCTCTCTGCCTGCTGACAGCACACTATTCCTCTCTGCTCCATACATGTCTCATCCTCCCAACAGTCTCCTTTCCCCTCCTCTCTACCCACTCTCCTTCCTCCAGCCAGAGGTCAGCAGGATGATATCCTGTAGATGCATAGAACCATAAAGTGCATCCAATATATGGTCACTCTGCATCGCCAAATAGAGTTAATGGTTTTGTTTTTCAAAGCAAACAGCTTCTTTCAGTATTTCTTGTAGCTTTGGTTTGCTTTTTACAAAGTCTGTAAGTTTCTGTTTATTTGTGAATGTTTTAATTTTATCTTCAAGTTTGAAAGACAGTTTTGCAGGATATATAATTCTTTGTTGGAAGTTTTTCTCCTTCAAGGTTTTGAATATGTTATTCCACTGCCTCTGTGCCAACATCATTTCTGCTGAGAAGTCTCTTTGTATAAGTCTTTTATTTCTCTAGTTAGATTTATTCCTAGGTATTTTATCTTCTAGAGGGCTATAAATAATGGTATTGATTTGGTGATGTC
The DNA here is from genome assembly GCA_028571685.1 of Heterohyrax brucei. Lineage (NCBI taxonomy): Eukaryota > Metazoa > Chordata > Mammalia > Hyracoidea > Procaviidae > Heterohyrax > Heterohyrax brucei. The sequence goes on from CM053166.1 coordinate 61,232,898, forward strand.
TTCATTAATGATCTCATTGCTGGTATACAGGAATCCTACTGATTTACTTATGTTCATCTTGTATCCTGATACTTTGCTGAACTCTTCTGTTAGTTTGAATAGTTTACTTATGGATTATTTTTAATTCTCTGCATATGCAATCATATCTTCTGCAAATAGGGAGATTTTTACTTCTTTATTGCTGATGAGGATGCCCTTTATTTGTCTTGTCTAATTGCTCTGGCTAGAACTTCTAGTAGAATGTTGAATAGGAGAGGTGAGTGGGCATCCTTGTCTAGTTCTCATTCTCAAGGGCAATTCTTTCAGTCTCTCTCTATTTATGATGATGTAGGCAGTTGGCTTTGCATACATGGCCCTTATTGCATTGAGGAATTTGCCGCCCATTCTTATTTTGCTGAGAGTTTTTAGCATGAATGGGTGTTGGACTTTGTCAAATGCCTTTTCTGCATCAATTGAGAAGACCAGGTGATTCTTATCTTTTGTGTTACTTAGATGGTTGATCACATTAATTGTTTTTCTGATGTTGTACCAGCCTTGCATGCCAGGTATGAATCCTACTTGGTCATGATGAACTATTTTTTTGAATGTGCTGTTGAATTCCATAGTGGTGGATTTTACATTAAAATCTATTTTATCTGAGATTAGTATTGTCACACCTGCTCTTCTTTATATATTGTTAGCTTGGTATGTCTTATTCCATCCTTTAATTTTTAGTTTGATTGCAGATGTCACTCATTGTCTCTTTACTGGAGCCTTCAGTCTATTTACACTCAGTGTAGTTATTGATCAGTATGTGTTTAGTGATATTGTTTTGATGTATTTATTTTTGTGTTGGTGTATTGTCTGTTGCTCTTAATTTTCTGTTCTCAGTCATCCTTTATGGTTTCATTTTTCACCTTTTTCAGTGTTGGCTTTGTATTTATTGAGACTCCTGCGTTACATTTTTTGTTTTGATATACTGCGTCTTTATTGTGCTTTGTGGCTTCCTCTATGGTCCCCCTTAATAATCTAAATTTAAACCCCATTTTAACTTCTACATATCTTATTAACTTTCTCTCCATTTGAAAGGACTATAACTACTGTGGTACATCCTGCTTTTTAGTGTGATGGTATCTTAGTATGCAAGATATGATCACTGGATCCTTTCTCTTAATATTATGGCTTTGATTGAGTTTTGTGTCTTCTCTGAATATGTTTCTGGATGTTGTGTCCCGCATTGCCTCCTTAAATATAGACACAAAGGTTTTGTTTTTCTAAGCCAAGAGGTTCTTTCAATATTTCTTGTAGCTTTGGGTTGGTTTTTACAAAGTCTCTAAGTTTCTGTTTATCTGCAAATGTCTTAATTTCATCTTCATTTTGAAAGACAATTTTGCGGGATATGTAATGCTTGATTGGAAGTTTCTCTCCTTCAAGGCTTTGAATGTGTCATCGCACTGCCTCCATGCCAAAACTGTTTCTGCAGAGAAGTCAGACAAAATCCCACAGGCCTTCCCTCTGAATGTTAGCTGTACTTTGAGTCTCACTACCTTTAAGAATTTCTGCTTATGTTTCATTTTGTTAAGCTTGATTACATCATGTTGTCTTTCTTTTGGTGTCAATTTTATGTGGCATTCAATGTGTATCTTGGATATCTATGTTCTCTTCTTTCATAACTTCAGGGAAGTTTTCTGTCAGCAACTCAACTTTCACTGTGTTTTCATCTATCCCTCCCTGTTCAGGAACTCCAATTAATCGTAGATTATTCCTCTTGATAGAGTCCCACATATTTCTTAATGCTTCTTCATTTTTCTTTTCTCTGATTTCTTCTCATATATGCTGGTGTCAGTAGCTCTATCTTCACAGTCATAAAGTCCAGTTTCCAGTTGTTCATGTCTGCTCTTTTGGCTTTCAATTCAATTGTCTAATTCTATAAATCTGTTATTTATCTGTCGGATTTCAGAATGCTGATGTTCCATCCGATCAAACAGCTTGCTTAATTTTTCATTTTGCTCTGCTGCATTTTGTATAATTTCTAGGACGGCTCTATTAATCATCCTTTTGTACTCAACCTCCAATAATTTCAGAAAGATTTCTTCATCTAGGAAGTTCTTTGATTCTTTGTTTGGAGAGTTTTCTGGAGCCATGGATGAACGTTCTTTTACATGTTTCTTTTGGATGTGTTCCTTTGTGGACATCTAGAGGTTGTTAATTTTCTCTGATGTTTCTGTAACAGGAGCTGAGGTGTAGACACGAGAAGGTAGTTGATCACCAGCCACCTCTATCTACTCCAGTGAGTGTGCTCAGCAGAATCTCTGGGAGTAGCAGGCTCCACATCCTAGCTGGCAAAGACACGGCCCTACTTATGGAGTCACTGGGGGCTGTCAGTCGACCCTCTAATATGGGTCAGTAAAGACTGGAAGAGATGTTGTTAGGCTGTACCACAGTTAATTTTCTAGGCAGGCTTATTTTAAAAAGGTAAAATCTATCTGACTGCATCCAAAATCAGTCAGGCTGTCAGGTGTGGTAAGCCCCTTCTTCTGTCTGACAATGTAGGGGCCTCATCAGCTCTTCCCTGATTCTGTGATATAGTTCAAAGTAGGACAGGCTACTGGTCTACTGTCATCCCCTTCTGGGCCTCTCCTATAAGACTACACTGTGCTGAACACAGCTTTTCTGCTGCCCAGTGCTCCCCAGACTGTGACTACTTCCCAGCCTGGAAATTAGTCCCTGCTGATGCCTCCAGTTGGGTATTTCTGCCTCCCAGTCAAACAAGATGGCAACCCCATCAAGCTGTCCCAACCCTGCAAAACAGCAGAATCTATGGAGAAGGTCTGAAAAGAGAGTATGGAGGGGTCGTGGTGCTCTGAGTCTAGAGCTGGGCTCTCAAAATGTGGCTACTCCACCCATTGATCACTTTAGCACTGTGGGTCTGCGTAGCTGCTGTTTGAGTGGCTCCCCTGCCTGCTGGCCAACAAAAAGAAAAAAGAAGTTAAAAATGTCAGTTACTTTCAGTCTGCAGTAGCTGGCCAATTCAACAAGAGAGGGACTCAGCCAAAGACAAGGAGTATCCTGTTCAGTGGCATGCAGTCCAAACCGACAGCCCTATGCCCTGTCCTAGGGCTCACTGGGTGTCCAGAAATCTCCATTCAGCTATCAATCCAGGCTTACTTTCCAGAGAGAATTAAGGAGACATATGTCTAGTCTGCCCGACTCGATGGCACTTGGCTTGGCTATGTCTAGTCTGCGATCTTGACTCCACCCCAACAATTTTGTAATGATGTAATTTTCCTCCATTTTGTGGAGGAAGTCACTTCCACATGTGATTAGCCAATCATTTATAAGGAGAGTTTCCTCAGGAGTGTGTATTGCATCCAATATATATAATGTTCTGGAAAAGCTCAGTATCTTTGCTTACTTTCTATCCCACATCTGGCTCATCATGTGGCCTCTTGTTCTTGGGATTTGAGATAGAGGCCTGCCATACTGCCTGCAGATCCTGGATTTATCAGCCTCTGCAGCCCCTGAGCCAGTGGACTGTTATCTAATCTGTTGATTTTAGATTTGTCATTCTCTGCAGCTAAGTAAGTTAACCAGGAGATCCCTCCAGCCTTACATCTGACCTACAGACTTGGGATTTGCCAGCTTATACAACAGAATGGGCTATTTCCCTATGACAAATCTCTCTATATATACATATATGCTTCACTCACTTGTCTATGCCAAGAAATTTGGAAGACAGCTACATGGTCAACTGACTGAAAGAGATCCATATTTGTGCCCATTCTAAGGAAAAGTGATCCAACTGAATGCAGAAATTACCAAATAATATCAATATTATACACAAGTAAAATTTTTCTCAAGATCATTCAAAAGTGAATGCAACAAGATATTGGCAAGGAACTTACAGAAATTCAAGCTGGATTCAGGAGAGGATGTGGAACCACAGACATTGCTGATGTCAGATGGATCTTGGCTGAAAGCAGAGAATAACAGAAAGATGTTTACCTGTGTTTCACTGACCGTGCAAAGGCATTTGACTGTGTGGATCATAATAAATTACAGTGAATGCTGTGTGAAATAGGAATTCCAGAACACTTAATTTTCCTCTTAAGAAATCTATATGGATCAAGAGGCAGTTGTGCAAACAGAACAAGGAGGGACACTGCATGGTTTAAAGTCAAGAAAGGTATGCATCAGGATTGTATCCTTTCACCACATCTTTTTAATCTGTATGCTGAGCAAATAATTCAAGAAGCTGGATCATACAAAGAAGAATGAGGCATCAGGATTGGAGGAGGACTCATGAACAACCTGCATTACACAGACGATACCACCTTACTTTCTGGAAGTGAAAAAGATTTGAAACTCTTACTGACAATGATCAAGGACCACAGCCTTAAGTATAGATTGCATCTCAACATCAAGAAAACAAAAACCCTCACAACTGGACCAGTAAGCAACATCGTCATAAATGGAGAAAGGATCGAGGTTGTCAAGGATTTCATTTTACTTGGGTCCACAATCAACACCAATGGAAGCAGCAGTCAAGAAACCAAAAGATGCATTGCATTGGGAAAATCTGCTGCAAAGGATCACTCTAAAGTGTTGAAAAGTAAAGATGTCATCCTGAAGACTGAAGTGCACCTGACCCAAGCCATAGTATTTTTCAATTATATCATATGCATGCGAAAACTGGACAAAGAGCAAAGAAGACAGAAGAAAAATTGATGCTTTGAATTGTGGTATTGGAGAAGAATGTTGAATGCACCACAGACCACCAAAAGAACAAACAGATCTGTTCTGGAAGAAGTTCAACAAGAGCGTTCCTTGGAAGCAAAGATGGCAAGACTGCATCTTACATACTTTGGGCATGTTATCAAGAGTGATCAGTTCTCGGAGAAGGATATCACCTTTGATGAGACTGACACAGTGGCCACAACAATGGGTTTAAGCATAGAAATGATTATGGACATGGCACAAGACCGGGCAGTGTTTCGTTCTGTTTTTCATAGGGTCTCTATGAGTCAGAACCGACTTGACGGCACCTAACAACATGCTTCACTGGTTTTGCTTCTCTAGAGAACCCAGCCTAAGATGTTCAGTGCTTAGAGTGGTTCCAGAGAGACAAAATTGTAAGGATGAGTTTTCCAAACTGATTCTCAAGTCTGGTTACACTTAAGGCTGTTGATGACTCTTCCTTCCACAATAAAGAGGACACTCTTACTCCATGGTGTGACACTGCAATAGAAAAAAGCAAAACATCACCACTAATGGATCAAGTATTGATGAGAAGCAAAGCTCTAACTGTTCATATGTTGGGCACTTTTGCAATTTGGTCAGAAAGAATAACATAAGAAAACTGGTTGATTAGTCCTACTTTTGCTAAACAAGGTAGCAAAAGAAAGAGATGAGGTCGGAAGTTCAGAGTCACAGCCCAGGCAATTCCTTAATGACTTCAAAGTTGCTACTTGTACCCCTGAAAAAAGCAGTATTATTTTTATAGTAACAGAACTGATACTGCTGAAACATAAACTCAGAGCATTATAAGAGTGGCTGAATTTCAATGCCAATTGAATTCCTAGCACTGAATGGTGTCTGAAGTCAAAGTGAGAATATTTATTGGGAAAAAAACGGGATCCTGGAACTTGAGATGGGTATATATGGACAGGATAATAAAAAATCTCGGCACCCTGAGCCCCTAAGTTACAATGAATCACTCCTGCCAACAGAACAAGGCTTCTTACTCTCATCTGAAGAAATTACTCCTCTGTCTGCTAAGTCACCCTCCCCAGAAATAACATTAGTCCCTCCACCCCCTTCTGATATCTGAAAAGCCTCTGCTTGAGATATTCCTGGGAACGCATCTAAGACATTGCCTGGGCCATTGCCAGAGGCAAAGATCTTATAAGGCAATGCTGAATACTCTCAGAATACTTTCCCATCACCCCTTTTGGCTTCCACGTATATAGCTAAACTTTAAATCCAGTGACCCCCCCAAAAAAAAATGAAGTAAAAAGTTCAGGGAGGGAGGTTATGCATGGTCTCAGCTACATGGACTTACAGTCACCAAGGATGAGTTTACTACATCCATTGCTGATTGACCAGTCTGCCAGCAGTAGACACCAACAATGAGTCCTCAATATGACACTATTTCTCAAGGTCATCAACCAGCAACCTGATGGCAGGCTGATTATACTGGACCACTTCCATAAAGGAAAAGACAATTTTTGTTCTTACTGGAATAGGTACTTACTCTGGATATGGATTTGCTTTGCCTGTATGCAATACTTCTACCAAAAATACCGTCTACAAACTTACAGAATACCTTATTCACCGTTAGGACATCCTACACAGCATTGTCTAAGATCAAGAGATTCACTTCACAGCAAATGAAGTGACACAATCGGCCCATGTTCATGAAATTCATTGTTCTAACAATGTCCTCCATCATCCTGAAGGAGCTACTTAATAGAATGATGAGATAGCCTTCTAAAGGCACAATTATGGAGCTAATTAGGTGGTAATACTTGTAGGATTGGTGCAATGTTGTCCAGGAGGCTGCATGTGCTCTAAACTAGGGTCCAATATATGGTGCTGTTTCTCTCCTAACTAGGATTCATGGGCCCAGGAATCAAGGAGTGAGAATGGGAGTGACATCACTCACTATTACCCCTAATGACTCACTTGCAAAATGTTTGCTTCCTGTCCCTGCAAACCTCTGTGGGTCTAGAGGTCTTAGGTCCAAAAGGAGGAACTCTTCCACTGGGAGATGCAACACTCATTCCATTGAACTAAGAAGTTAAGAATACCACCTGGCCACTTTGGCCTCCTCGTGTCTCTGGATCAACAGGCAAAGAAGAAAATTATTGCATTTGCTGATGTTTTTGACTGTGATTACCAAAGGGAAATCAGATTGGTATTACATAACAGAGATAAAGGGAAGAGTATGTCTAGAATTCAGGAGATCCGTTAGGACGCCTCTTAGTGCTACCATGCTCTGTGATTAAAATTAAGGACCAGTATAATAACTCAATTCCGACAAAACTTCTAATGGCGTAGATCCTTCAGGAATGAAGGGTTGAGTCATCCATCAGGCAAAGTACCATGACCAGCTGAGGTACTTGCTGAGGACAAAGGAAATTCAGACTTCGTGGTGGAACAAGGTAGTTCTAAATATCAATTGTGACCACACGACCAGGTGCATAAATGACGACTGTAATTGTTGTGAGCATTCCTTCCTTGTATGTATATGTCAAATATTTTTTGTTTTCTTATAAAATGTAAGGTATAAACAGGGCTAGTACACTTTTGGCTGTGTATATGTTAGTTGCATCATGCTAGGCACAAGTAAGCCTTTGTACCTGTTTTTATTTAGAGACTGTTTATGGTTTAAAGAGATGTAGAGAGGTGCCAAGTTGATGAGGACAGGACTAAGAGGGATGACAATTAAGTCTTCGAACTTAATTGTTCTAAGTGCTACATACTTCATTGCTGAATATTACTACAGTCACCTTCAAAGCACTCCCCTTGGGAAGCTATATATGGATGACAGCAACTGGCCCACCTTTCAAAGCAATTTTGGAACTCTTTCTGCAATGAGCATTGTGCATAGCAGCAAGTTCATGAACCTAGTTGTTGTTACAGATTGAAGAGTGTCCCCAAAAAAATATGTGTAGAAATTTGGCTGGGCTGTGATTACCAATATTGTGTGATTGTCATCCATTATGTAATTTTCCTATGCTTTGTGTTAAAGAAGATTAGGATGCGACTGTAAATTCCTTCCTAAGGTCCCTGCTTCACTGTAAATAGAGTTACCCTGCACCACCTTTTATCCTCTGAAAGATAAAAGGAAAGGGAAGAAAGCAGAGAGTTGGGAACCTTATGTCATCAAGAAAGCAGCACTGGGAGTACAGCGCATCCTTCAGACCTGAGGTTTCTGTGCCAAGATGCTTGTCGACCAAAGACAGATACAACAGAAGGACTTTCCTCCAGAGCTGACAGAGGGAAAGCCTTCCCTTAGACTGGACACCCTGAATTCACACCTGTAGCCCACGAAACTGTGTAAGAATAAACTTTCCTTTGTTAAAGCTATCCACTCGTGGTATCTCTGTTAGAGCAGCATTAACTGCCTAATTGAATAGTTTCATGTGACGGAATTTTTAGACAGTAAACAAATAACTGTATTGGAACATCCTACCTGGTCACCTGATGTGGCCCCAATAACCTTCTCTTTACCCAAAAATAAAGGAAACATTGAAAGGAAGATATTCTGATGACATTCAGGACATCACGGGTAATAAAATGACAGCTGTGATGGCCATTTCAGAGAAAGAGTTCCAAAATTGCTTTGAAGGGTGGCCTAGGCACTGACATCAGTTCATAGTTTGCCAAGGAGAATACTTTGAAGGTGACCACAGTGATATTCAGCAAGGATGAGGTACGTAACACATATTCTAGGGTGAGTTCACAAACTTGTCAGACTTCATGTGTATATGTATATATACACACATATATATGTATCTATATACATAAATGTATATTTATATACATTTTGACTTTATTTTCATATAGATCATATATATATATACTTCACTGATTTTGCTGGTCTAGAAGACACCCTTTAATCATGGTTTTTAAACTACAATTTAAACTACAGTGTGAGCAATTATAGACTGTTAAATTGCGAGTTACAGATAAAGGAAAAAACAAAGAAATAAGTTTTATTATACAATTATTTAAAAATGGAGTCCCTGGGTGGTACAAACAGAAAACATATACCACTGTTAACCAAAAGTTCTGAAGTTTGAGTCCACATATAGGTACCTTGGAAGAAAGTCCTGGTGATTTATTTCCAAAAAAATCAGCCACTAAAAACACTATGAAATACAGTTCTGCTCTGACACACCTAGGTTTGCCATGTATTGAGAGTCGGTTCAACAACTGTTCTTCTTTTTGCTTTTAATTAATGAATAGATTACCAAAGATAGAAACTGACAAGATATCAAGAAAACAACCACTATTCAATTTTGTAATATAATTATATTCAATACAACATAAATATGTTCCACTGATATTCATTAACATTCCAGTTTCAAAAGCATCTAGTTCTGGATAAGAAAAATATCCCTGAGAATTCTGAGTCTGAAGTTCTTTATAAGTTGGAATTTCCTGACGGCATGCAACCAGGAGTCTAGTCCCTCAAACTTAACTACATTAAAATAGTCAATAGTATTTTCTAAGAGCGTTGCTATCAAATTTCTTAGACTATCTTTGATTTTTCTTTAAGAACAATTTGCCAATATGAAACTTTCGATTTTTGTTTCAAGTGGACATGAACTGAAAAAAGAAACCCTCTGTCAATGAGAAGACTATAATTTTATTCTAGGAATTATATTGGAATGAAGAGAAGTAAAATCTCTTATTGATACGTGGTTATGAAGCATATGGGTATACACAGGGTTTCCTAGACTGAGATTGTTAAGGGAGCAAGTCACCATGTCTTTCCTCTCTTGGAATATCTGGTGGGTTTAAACCACAAACTTTCAGTTACCAGTATAGGGCTTTAACCATTATACCACCAGGGCTCATTTTTTTTAAGTCTTTCCTTTATGTCTCTTTTGAACTGTTCCAAATTTATAATTGTCTCAAATATTTCCTTTAATGCTTTATAACTTTTAAATATTTAAATATTTGATTAATCTAAAAGTAAAAATTTATACATATTACAGAGAGCAAAGGAATCTCACAATCTTAGTATCTTTCCTATAAGTTGTATGTCATGATCATTAACATCTGACAAGGGATTTTTTTTTTAACCTGAGAATACATTTTTTCAAGGAGTCAACTTGTTCTCAATATGTTACTCTTTGCAATCTATACATATTGAAACGTTTGTTGTTAGGCGCTGTCAAGTTAATGCCAACTCATACTGACCCTATATACAACTGAGCAAAACTCTGCCTGGTCCCGCCCCATCCTGACAATTGTGTTTGTGTCCATTGTTGCAGCTGCTGTGTCTTTTTTTTTTTGCTGACCCTCTACTTTACCAGGCATGATGTATTTGTCCAGAGACTGGTTCCACCTAATGATAACATGTCGAAAGTATGTAAGACAATGTCTTAATAGTCTTGCTTCCAATGAGCATTCAGACTCTCTTTCTTTCAAGACAGATTTGTTTGTTCTTCTGGCACTCCATGGTATATTCAGTATTCTTTGCCAAGATCATAATTCAGAGGCACAAATTCTTCTTTGATCTTATTAACAGTCCAGCTCTCACATGCATATGAGGAAGTTCAGCTTTCACATGCATATGAGGTAAGTGAAAATATTATGACTTGGGTCAGGCATATGTTAGTCCTCGAGGTGATATCTTTGCTTCTTAACATTTTAAAAAGGTCTTTTGCTGCAAATTTCTTGAAAGGACTACATCATTTCATTTCCTGACTGCTGCTTCCATGAACATTGATTGTGAATCCAAGTAAAGTTAAATCCTTGACAACCTCAATCCTTTCTCCATTTATTGTGATGTTGCGTATTGGTCCAGTTGCAAGGATTTTGCTTTCTTTATGTTGAGGTGTAACTCATACTGAAGGCTGTGGTCTTTGACCTTCATCAATAAGAACTTACGGTGCCCTTCACTTTCAGCAAGCAGGGTTGTATTATCTGCATAAGGCACGTTGTTAATGAATCCTTCATCAATCCAGATGCTACATTCTTCTACAGTCCAGCTTCTTAGATTATTTGCCCAACATACAGATTGAATAAGCATGATGAAAGGATGTAACCCTGATTCACGTGTTTCTTGATTTTAAACCATGCCAATATTTCCTTGCTCTGTATAAACAACTGTCTCATGGTCTATGTAATTCAGTGTTCTGGAATTCCCATATTGTGCGATGCTATCCATAGTTTATTACGAGCCAAACAGTCAAATGTCTTTGTAAAGTCAATAAAATGTATGTAAACATCTTTCTGATAGTCTCTGCTTTCAGCCAAGACTCATTCATTCCATATCCTCTAATGAAACTTCTGGCAGTTTCCTGTTGATATACTGCTGCAGTCTTTTATGAATGATCTTCAGCAAGATTTTTACTTGAATGTGATGCTAATGATATTGATTAACAATTTCTGCATTCTGTTGGATCACTTTTCTTTAGAATGGGTACAAATATGGATCTTTTCCAGTTGGCTGACCAGATAGCTGTCTTCCAAATTTCTTGGCACAGAAGAGTGAGCACTTCCAAAGTTTCAACTCTTTGTTAAAACATTTGACTTGGTGTCCTATCAAGTCCGGGAGCTTTATTTTCTGCCATTGCCCTCAGTGCAGCTTGGACTTCTTCCTACATTGCCATTGGTTCTTGATGTGTACTGCTTTCTAAAATGGTTGGACATGGACCAATTCTTTTTGTTAGACTGACTCTGTATTCCTTCCATCTTCTTTTGGTGCTCTCTGTGTCATTCAATATTTTGCCCATAGAATCCTTCAAAATTGCAACGAGAGGCTTGATTTTTTTCTTTCAGTTCATTTGGCTTGAAACTACCCAGAGTATTCATCCTTTTTGGTTTTTGAACTCCAAGTTTATGCACATATCATTATAATATTTTACTTTGTCTTCTTGAGCCGCCTTTGAAATCTTCTGTTCTGTTGTTTTAATTCATTATTTCCTCCTATTGCTTTAGTTACTCTATACTCAAGAACAAGTTTCAGAGTCTCTTCTGGCATCTATTTATGTCTTTCTTTTCTCTCTTGTTTTTAATGGCTTTTGCCTTTTTTTTCATATGTGATGTCCTTGATATCTTCCCACAGCTCATCTGATCTTCAGTATTAGTGTTAAGTGCATTAAATGTGTTCTTGTGATGGTCTCAAAATTCAGCTATGATATACTCAATGTGTTTTGTTTTGTTTTATTTTTAGCTCCAGTGGACTTCTTTTAATTTTCTTCAGCTTCAGATTTAACTTGCATATGAACAGATGACAGTCTGTTCTGCAGTTGGCCTCTGGCCTTATTCTGACTAATGACATTGAGCTTTTCCATTGTCTTTTCCAACAGGTGTAGTATATTTGATTTCTCTTTTTCCCACTCAGTGAGGTCTATAAGTATTGTTGCTGTTTTTGTTGTGGAAAAATACTTGAAGAATTCGTTGGTCTTACAAAACTGTATCATGCAATCTCTCATGTTGTTTCTATCATCAAGGACGTAGTTTTCAATGACCAATCCTTCTTCACTTCCAACTTTCACATTCCAATCGCCAGTAATTATTGATGCATCTTGATTACACATTTGGTAAATTTGATGCAAAAGTTGGTAAAAATCTTCAACCTCCTCATTTTTGGCATTAGTAGTTGGTGCATAAAACTTGAATAATAGTCATATTAACTGGTCTTCCTCATAGCTATATGTATATTATCCTATAACTGGCAGTACTGTACTTCAGGATAGACTTGGCATGTTCTTTTTGACAATGAATATGACGCCATTCCTCTTCAATTTGTTATTCTCGATGTAGCAGACAATATGATTGTCTGAGTTAAAATGGCCAATACCAGTCTATTTGGGTTCCCTAATGCCTAGAATACCAGTCTTTATGTGTTCTGTTTCATTTTTGACCACCTACAATTTTCCTACAGTTATATCTTGTACATTCCACATTCTGAGTATTAGGAGATATTTGTAGCTGTTTTTTTTCTCATTTTGAGTCATGTCATATCAGCAAATGAAGGCCCTAAAAGCTTGACTCCATTACTGTCAATAAGATTAATTACTTTGAGGAGTCAGCTCTATCAGTTATATTTTGGAGTGCCTGCCAGTTTGAGGGGCTCATTTTCAGGCACTGTATCAGAAAAAATTCTGTTATTTATTCATGAGGTTTTCACTAACCAATTTTCTAGAAGTAGACGTCCAGGTCCTTCCTTCTAGTCTATCTTATTCTGGAAGCTCAGCAGATCTGTCCACTCAAAGCGACCCTGCTCATATTTGAAATGCTAGTGGCACAGCTTCAGTATCACAGCAACACACAAGCCACCCCAATGACAAATTGACAGACTTGTGGTGGATTAAAATGATTAATCACAATTAAATCATATTTATATTGTGATATTTTCTTGCACAAACTTAACCTAAGATATGTCGAACTTATTGATTTGACAGTTTATTACATTTTGTGCCCTAGTAAAGGACAACTCTTACCATTCAGTTGAGCTTTAATAGAACATAACGATCATATCAAGCAAACCTAGTTATTCCTAAAATCCCTTTTTGCTCATGAGTGCTATTTTATGGGTTAGACAATGAGGAACTGTCCTTTGGTGATATCTAGTAGCTTTCTCAGGAAGCATAACAATGGTTAAAGAGAAAAAGATACATTTTTAGTTCTATTATTCTGAATTTGGGCCCTGATCTCAAAGGAAAACAATGTTATAGTAGTTTCAGAAGAGAGGGCAATTGTCTAAACATAAGAAAAGTCCAAGAAATAAAAATACTGTTTAACAATCATAATAGAATGGTTCCATATTAAACATTAGGAATTTATGGGGTTTTTTCATGTCAATTTGCTTAAAGTTGTTTACAACCACAAATTCCCAAAAGCAGACAAAGGCACAAAAATTAACAGACTCTTTTGAGAACCCACAGTTTGGTTTAGTTAGGCAAAAACCATTTGCCATCTAGGTAGTGTATACCAAAAGCAAATAATTTCTGTGCCTCATACTAAGAACAGACAGTACTCTAAAGACATGTTTTTATTTTGACTTCTGAGTTATCATTATTATCTTTTCTCAAGTAAACATAAAAATCCTTAATAAATAAGTAAATTAAATAAACATACACAATCATACTAAAAAAAGACAGAATAACATTACTTGAAAAGTTAAAATCTTATTTCTTTTACCTTTACAAACATATTAAAAATATGTTCTATATTGATTATACTCTCATGCTTTGAATTTAATTAAGGACAAATATTTACATATAGATAAGGGGACGTAAAACTACTGTGTGGTGAATAATTATGTTTGTTCTTTTTATTTCTATTCCCTTCAATTTCATTAAAATTCATCCAGGTAACCGAATATTACTTATTAATTATACAAATATAATATTTATAGAAAGCCTTAAATTGTAATTGCAATATCCTTAATTAGCTGTAAATTAATATTACATAACACATAGTCCTGTTGATATTTTCATTAAATCTCAGAAAAATATAACACATAAAATTTATTCAGATAGTGCCAGCAGAGGAATTCTGAAACCCACACAACCTGAAACATTACCTAGATTTCAAAACACCAAAAAAAAAAAAAAAAATCAGGTTACTAGTTATTACAATTCAATTTAGTTAAACACCTGCGTGTGGACGTCTTACTGTTGTTGTTAGGTGCTGTCAAGTCAGCATGTGTAACAGAAAGAAACACTATCTCGTTCTGTGCCATGCTCACAATCATTGCTATGTTTGAGCCCCCATAGTTGCAGCCACTGTGCTGTCCCATCACTTTGAGAGTCTTCTTTTTTGTTGACCTTGTACGTTACTAAACCTAATGCCCTTCTTCAGGATCCCATCCCTCCTGACAAGTGTGTGAGACATAATCTTACCATCCTTGCTTCTAAGGAACATTCTGGTTGTACTTCTTCCAAGACAATTTTTCTTTTTTTGCCAGTCCATGGTGTATTCAATATTCTTTTCCAACACCACAATTCAAATGCCTAAATTTATATATCCGTGACTTCTGTATCAGTAATGGTCACTTACCTATCAGACAAGTATAGAAAATTCCCATTTAAGTAGACAGTAAGAAAATAAAATCAAGTATTTTATATGTATAATATTTATATGATATCTTACACTGCAAATCAAAGAGAAAACCTTATCTTTGAAGACAAATTTAACAAATCAGTTTAATTTGTACAAGACTTAGTGTTACTAAGAGTAAAACTGAAGTTTTATAATTCTCTCATATTTATCACATATTATTAAATCCATTTTGATTATGATTAAAAAATCTTAACTCAGAACAATTTCTTGAAGTTGGCCTGATACCAATTTCATTTTTTTTTTTTTGCCTCTTTTCATAGTAACTGTAGGTCACCCATTACCTAAAACTCAATTGTGCTCTTTTGAAAATGTTTTTCTCTTTTTTATTTCTCACTTTTCCCCCTATGAGTTCTTGAGACTATTTCTTCTCTATGCATATAAGATTACTTCTTACACCAGTTAAAATATGGACTTTATTAAATATGACAAATTAATAACCTTGTTAATTTCTTGCCAGATTAGACAAATTAGTTTGAAAATAAGTAAGTTTATGCTCCAAGATTTCCTTTTAAGAAAGGATTTGAGGCAGAGTCAAGATGGTGGACTAAGCACACGTCTCCTTATATCCCTCTGGAAACCAAGACCTGAACTGATAATCAAACAGAGTCTTCTGGTCACCTAGTGAGCCCCCAGGACACAGCACAGGGCTGTTAATTTGGACTTGATACCACTGAATGAAAAACATCCTCTCTTTTGCTCTCGCCCGCTCCTGGCTAGCCCTGGCTCTCACGGACTAAAGGTAAACGCACCATTTTGACTTTTTTTTCTTTCTCTGTCTTGGCCGGCTGGTGGAGCTGGGTCTTGCCTAGTGGCGAGACTCAGACGCACTGCTGGGAGGATAGGCAGGCGAAATTGCCATATTTTGGGAGCCAGGCTTAGGATTCTGTTAATCTAGCCACCTTGGGCCTGTCTTTTTATCTCTGCCACAGCATGGTTTGTATGGAACCACACTGCCAGTGTGCGGGACACCATGTTGGTTACAGAGACTTTAGAGGGACCTAATTTTTAGCCTGGGAGCCAGTGCCTGCAAACAGGACAGCACTTCTCCGACAGAAAAATGGTAGTTTACACAGTGTCACCTACAGTGGGGACCCAGCAACAGAGGCAGAGGAATCACTACCTCTCAGTACGTTTAACCCCTCTATCTGCTGACCATGTGGAGGGCGCCATCTTAGATACGGTGGCCACAGCTGGACGTAATTCTTAGCTTTGGAGCCAGAGCCTGCTCACAGGAGAGCACTTTTCTACCAGAAAAGCAGTAGTTTAAACAGTGTCACCTAAGGCTGGGCATTGTCAGCAGAGGCCAACAGGGAAGTAGCATTGCTTTTGAACCAGTTTGTATCATCTGGGGTTGCATATAGAGGTGCTTACTTTGCCAATTGGGAAGAGGGACCTCTACACCTGAAAACCTGACTAACTTGGAAGTGGTCAGATACCTTTTGTTTCACATTTTAAGACAGCCTAGAGAAACATCTGCAGTCGATCCTCACAAACATTCCCAGATAAACAGAAACTTAGAGACTTTGTAAAAAGCAAACCAAAACTACAAGAAATACTAAAAGAAGTTCTTGGCTTTGCCTTAGAAGAACAAAACCACTAACTTTATATTTTAGAACAACACATCACTGAGAATTCTACTCAGTTAGGGAAGGCTTCTAACTCAATCACAGCGTTAATACTGAAAGAAACACTTTAGTGATTATCACAAAAACTATGGTGCCATCCATCATGTTAAAAACAGTCTCAACAACTACAAAAACAGCACTGAAAAAGGTGAAAAATCAAATCACTAAAAGAATGTCCCAGAACACACTAAGAAGAACAACAGCGAAAACACCAACACAAAAATAAACATATCACAATGGCAGCACTAGAGGGACATGACCCATCCATATTTGTCTACAAGAAACTCATTTGAGACCTAAAGATAGGAACAAACTGAAAATTAAAGGATGGAAGAATATGTATCAAGCTAACAATGAACAAAGAAGAGCAGGTGTGGCAATTCTAATCTCACACAAAATCAATTTTATAGAAAAAACCACCATCGTGGACAAAGATGGACACTATTTATTGCTGAAAGGTTCAGTACACAAGCAAGACTTAACTATATTAAATATTTATGCATCTAATATCACAGCACCTAAACACGTCAAAGAAACACTGACTACACTCAAGAAAGAGTTAGATGACTCCACAATAATAGTGGGAAACTTCAACACTCCACTCTCAATACTGGATGATCATCTAGAAAAAAGCTCAGTAAAGATACAGAAGACCTCATTGCCACACTTAACCAACTAAACCTCATTGATATATACAGAACTTTCCACCCATCAGCAGACAACCACATCTTCTTCTCCAGTGCACATGGAACATTCTCCAGAATAGACCATGTGTTAGGACATAATGCAATTCCCAACAAAATCCATACCATTGAATTACTGCAAAGCATCTTCTCAGATCATAAAGCCATAAAAGTTGAAATCAATAGCAGAAAAAATGTAGATAGAAAGTGAAACTCTTGGAAACTGAACAGCATCTTGCTCAAAAAAACACAGGTTATAGGAGAAATCTAGGATGAAATAAAGAAATTCATGGATTCCAATGAGAATGAAAACACTTCCTACCAGAACCTATGGGATACAGCCAAAGCAGTGCTCAGAGGTCTGTTTGTCTCCATAAATGCACACATCTGGAAGGAAGAAAGAAACCAAATCAAGGAACTAACTCTACACCTTCAAGAAGTAGAGAAAGAACAACAGAGGAACCCCTCAGGCACCAGAAGAAAATAGATCATAAAGATTAGAGCGGAGATAAATGAATTAGAGAATAGAAAAACAATTGAAAAAATTGTAAAGACCAAAAGCTAGTTTTTTGAAAAGATCAACCAAATTGACAAACCACTGCCTAAACTTACCAAAGAAAAGCAAGAAAGGAAACAAATAACCCAAATTAGAAATAAGAGGGGAGTTGTCACCACAGATCGAACAGAAATAAAAAATATCACAACAGAATGCTATGAAAGACTGTACTCTGTAACAAATTTGAAAATCTAGAGGAAATGGACAAATTCCTTGACTCATACCACCTACCCAAATTATCACAACGTGAAGCAGAACAGCTTAATAAACCCATCACAAAGGAAGAGATTGAAAAGATCTTCAAAACACTGCCAACCAAAAAAAGCCAGGCCCAGGTGGCTTCACTGCAGAATTCTACCAAGCTTTTAGAGAAGAGTTATCGCCAATACCACTGAGACTATTTCACAGTATAGAAAGGGATGGAATACTCCCCAACTCATTCTATGAAGCCAGCATCACCCTGATACCAAAGCCAGGGAAAGACCCAACAAAGAAGGAAAACTACAGACCAATATCACTCGTGATTCTAGATGCACAAATCTTCAACAAAATCCTTGCCAATAGAATACAACAACATATCAAGAAAATAATCCAGCATGACCAAGTGGGATTCATACTAGGGATACAAGACTGATTCAACATCAGAAAAACAATTAATGTGATTAACCACATAAATAACACAAAAGACAAGAATCACCTGATTTTGTCCATTGATGCCGAAAAGGCATTTGATAAAGTCCAACACCCACTCATGCTAAAAACTCTTAGCAAAATGGGCATAGACAGCAAATTCCTCAACACAATAAAGGCCATTTATACAAAGCCAATTGCCCACATCATCCTGAATGGGGAGAGACTGAAATACTTTCCCTTGAGATCAGAAACTAGACAAGGATGCACACTCTCACCTCTCCTATTCAACATTGTACTAGAAGTTCTAGCCAGAGCAATTAGACAAGACCAAGAAATAAAGGGCATCTGCATTGGCAAAGAGTAAGTTAAAATCTCCCTGTTTGCAGATGATATGATTGTATACGCAGAGGATCCCAAAGAATCTATAAGTAAACTACTCAAACTGCTAGAAGAGTTCAGCAAAGTCTCAGGATACAAGATAAACATAAGTAAATCAGTAGGATTACTTTATACCAACAACGAGACTGTTAAGGAAGAAATTATCAAATCAATACCATTTATGATAGCCCCTAAGAAGATAAACTACCTAGGAATTAATCTAACCAGAGAAATAACAGACCTTTACAAAGAGAACTACAAGCCCTTCCTACAAGAAACTAAGAGAGACTTAGATAAATGGAAAAACCTACGCTTCTCATGGATAGGAAGACTTAACATTGTGAAAATGTCTATTTTACCCAAAGCAGTCTGCTTATATAATGCAATCCCAATACTAGTTCTAGCATCATTTTTTAAGGAGATGGAGAAACAAATCACCAATTTTGTTTGGAAAAGAAAGAACCAAAGTACTACTAAAGAAGAAGAACACACTGCCACAGTAGTCAAAACAGCCTGGTACTGATACAAGAACAGACAGATGAATCAATGGAACAGAATTGAGACCCCACAGATGACACCATCTGCCTATGAACAGTTGATATTCCACAAAGGCCCTAAGACACTAAACTGGGGTCAAAACAATCTCCTCAACAAATGGTGCTGACAAATTGGATCTCCATCTGCAATAATTTGAAACAAGATCCGTATCTTACACCTTATACAAAAACCAACTCCAACTGGATAAAAGACCTAAATATCAAATCTAAAACAATAAAGCTCATTCAGGAAAAAGTAGGAACAACAATGGAAGTTTTAATACACAACGTAGACAGACTTCAAAATCTGTCAAGCAAACCACAATCATGAGAAGAGAAAGTAGATAAATGGGAACTATTAAGAATCAAACACTTTTACTCATACAAAAACTTTACTAATAGAATTAAAAGACCACCTACAGAGTAGGAAAAAATATTTGGCAACTCTATGTCAGACTGACACCTGATCTCCATAATCTACAAGGTACTACAAAATACCAATAAGAAGAAGATAAATCATCCAATTAAGTGATAGGCAAAGGAGATGGGCAGATATTTCTCTAAAGAGGAGATCCAGGCAGCCAAAAAACACATGTGGACATGTTTGTGATCTTTAGTTATTAAAGAAATTCAAATCAAAATGACAATGAGATACCATCTCACCCCAGCAGGTTTGGCCATGATCCAAAAAATACCAAACAACAAATGCTGGAGAGGCTGTGGAGAAAGTGGAACTCTCCTGCACTGTTGGTAGGGTTGCAAAATGGTCCAGCCTCTTTGGAAAGCAATCTGGCACTTCCTTAAAAAAATCGATATAGGTATACCATTTGACCCAGTAATTCCACTACTTGGACTATATCCTACAGAATCAAGGCCACTCACACCAACGGATACATCCACACGAATGTTTATCGCAGCACAGTCCACGATAGCCGAAAAATGGAATCAACCCAGATGCCCAACAACAGAGGAATGGATAGGTAAACTATGGTATATATACTCAGTGGAGTACTATGCAATGATAAAGAACAATGATGATTACAGGAGACATCTCCTAACCTGGTTTCAACTGGAAGACATTGTGTTGAGTGAGAGCAGTCAGCAACAAACGGACAAATATTGAATGAGACTCCTACGATAAGGACTCAAAAACAGGCTTATGCGTAGAAGAAAAGATTCTTTGATGGCTGCAAGGGAGGGGAGGGAGGGAGGGAGAGGAGGGGAGGGTTTAGATTAGATAGTTGATAGAAATTTGGTTGGGTCAAATAGGTGACAGCACACATTAGAAAGAAGAACAATATTAAGTGGACTTCAACGTAACTTGAATACTCCTTCCATCTTAACTCAGTGTTGCAAGGACAGAGTAGCTGGTGAGAGGGGCCAGGGGCCGTGCTGTCAGGCGAAATAGAGGCCAATTGGCACAACTAGCATTTTGTTAAGAGGGCTCTCTGCACCCCACATTGGTGAGTGGCGTCTGGGGTCTTAAAAGCTGCCAAGGTGTCATCTGAGGTCACAGCAAATAGTAACAACTCAGCAGAAACAGATGATCACCGAGGACCAAAATGACATGGGGGAAAAACAAACCGGAAGACAGAGAGACCCACATGAGTGGGTAGTCTACATCAACTCGTGACCGGAAGAACCAGATTGTGCCTGGCCACCACCAGTAATAGCGGCGATGGAGCTCACAAAGTTGAGTCTCACTGGCAACACAAGAATAAAAAGCAGTGTGCCCTGAGATCTCCACTAAATGACCGCAACTGATGGTCCAGCAGCTTCGGGGTTCCCCTGCGAGCATGGCCCCTGGCCCTGATACTGCCCTTGTCCATAAATCAGAAAGAAGTTCCACTCTTCAGACAGGAATGGATTGGACTTGGTGACACAGAGTGACCATATATTGGGTGCACTTTATGGTTCTATGCTTCTATAGGGTATCATCCTGCTGACCCCTGGCTGGAGGAAGGGAAGTGGGTGGAGAGGAGAAGAAAGGCGACTGTTGGGAAGATGAGACATGTATGAAGCAGAGAGGAATAGTGTGCTGTCACTGGACAGGGAGAGCAGTGGAAGCTGCATATAGGTGGGCATGCAAATTTATATGGGAATGTACATTTTCACTCAGTCATGGTAAAAAAAAAAAAAGAATAAGAATCTCTTGATTTTATCAACTGATGCAAAAAAGGCACTTGACAAAGTCAAATGTTAAAAACTCTCAGGAAAAATAAGAATAGCAGGGAAATTCCTCAACATAATGAGGGACATCTATGCAAAGCCAACAGCAAATATCATCCTGAATGAAGAGAGACTGAAAAAAATTCCCCCTGAGAACAGGAAGTAGACAAGGATGCCCACTATCACCACTTCTCTTCAACATTGTGCTACAGGTTCTGGCTAGAGCAGACAAGACAAAGAAATAAAGGGCATCCACACTGGTAAAGAAGAAGGAAAAGTATCCCTATATGCAGGTGATATGACTGTATACACATAAAATGCTAAAGATTTCATAAACGAGCTACCAGAACTAATAGATTTCAGCAAAGTATTAGGATATAAGATAAACGTAAATAAATCAGTAGGATTCCTTTACAGTAACAAAGAGATTATCAAAGAGGAAATCACCAAATCAACACCATTTACAATAGGTTCCCGAGAATATAAAATACCTAGGAATAAATGTAACTGGAGACGTAAAAGACCTGTATAGGGATAATTACAAGAGCCTTAGCAAGAAACTATTATTCAAACTTACGCATCAACCGCTGAGGGGAAAATGAAGAGACTGAAGGTTTTTATCAGTTGCTACAGGCTGAAATTGATTGAACATGCAATCAGGGTACATTGATAATTACTGGTGACTGAAACACAAAAGTTGAAAACAAAGAAGAAGGATCAGTGATTGGAAAATATGGTCTTGGCTGGAGGACAGAATTCTGCAAGACCAATGACTCCTTTATTGCAAATATCCTTTTTAACCAACACAAACCACAACTGTACACACGGACCTCACCAAATGGAATACACAGGAGCTAACGAGTATATCTGTGGCAAAAGAGAATGGAAAAGCTCCTTGTCAGCAGTCGGAATAAGACCAAGCGCTGACTGTGGCACAGATCATCAATTGCTCATATGCAAATTCAAATTGAAGCTGAAGAAAATTAGAACAACAGCCCAACTATGACCTTGAGTATATCCCTCCTGAGTTTAAAGACCATCTCAAGAACAGATTTGATGTGCTGACCACTAGTGACCAAAGACCAGATGAATTGTGGAATGACATGAAAGACATCATCCGTGAAGAGAGCAAGAGGTCATTAAAAAGACAGGAAAGAAAGAAAAGAACAAATTGGGAGCCAGAAGACTGAAACTTGCTCAGTGTTGAGCAGCTAAAGCGAAAGGAAGGAATGGCAAGATAAAAGACCTCAATAGAAGATTTCAAAGGGTATTTCAAAAAGACAAAAGAAAGTATTATAATGATATATGCAAAGAACTGGAAAAGGAAAACCAGAAGGGAAGAACACATTCTGCATTTCTCTATCTAAAATAACCGAAGCAGAAATTAAAGCCTTGAGTTGCAATAACGAACGATTCTACAGGGAAAATATAGAATCACTCAGGAGGTATCAAAACAAGATGGAAGGAATACACAGAGTCATACCAGAAAGAACTGGTTAGTGTTCAGCCATTTGAAGAGGTAGCATCTAATCAGGAAACAATGGTACTGAAGGAAGAAATTGAAGGTGCATTGAAGGCATTGGCAAAAAGCAAGGCCAGAGGAATTGATGGAACATCAGTTGAGATAGTTCAACAAACAGATGCAGTACTGGAAGTGTTCACTCCTCTGTGACAAGAAATTTGGAGGACAGCTACCTTGCTACTGACTGGAGGAGACCTATACTTATGCCCATTCCAAAGAAAGGTGATACAACCAAATGTGGAGATTACTAAACAATATCATTAATATCACACGCAAGTACAGTTTTGCTTAAGATCATTCAAAAGCAAATGCAACAGTATATTGACAAGGAACTGCCAGAAATTCAAGCTGCATTCAGAAGAGGACGTGGAACCATGCATATCATTGCTGATGTCAGATCGATCTTGGCTGAAAACAGAGAATACCAGAAAGATGTTTACTTGTGTTTCACTGATTAAGCAAGGCATCAACTGTGTAGATCATACCAAATTATGGCTAACAATGAGGAAAATGGGAATTCCAGAACACTTAATTGTGCTCTTAAAGAATCTGTATATGGATCAAGAGACAGTTGTGCAACAAAACAAGGGGACATTGCATGGTTTAAAGTCAGAAGAGGTGTGCATCAGGGCTGGATCCTTTTACCACACCTTTTCAATCTGTATGCTGAGCAAATAATCTGAGAAGCTGGATTATACAAAGAAGAACAACACTAAAAGACCTCAATTGATGGTCCAGTGGTTTCGGGGTTCCCCTGAGAGCATGGACCCTGGCCCTGATGCTGCCCTTGCCCATAAATCATAGCGAAGGTCCACTCTTTGGACACAAATGGATTGGATTTGGCAATGCAGAGTGACCATACATTGGATGCACTTTATGGTTCTATACATCTATAGGATATCATACTGCTGACCTCTGGCTGGAGGAAGGAGAGTGGGTGGAGAGGAGAGGAAAGGAGGCTGTTGGGAGGATGAGACATGTATGGAGCAGAGAGGAATAGTGTGCTGTCACCGGACAGGGAGAGCAGTGGAAGCTGCATATAGGTGGGCATGTAAATTTATACGGGAATGTACATTTTCACTCAGTCATATTAAATAAAAAAGAAGAAGAAGAACAAGGCATCAGGATTGGAGGACGACTCATTAACTCATTAACAACTTGCATTACGGAGACAACATCACCTGACTTACTGGAAGTGAAGAAGATTTGAAACACTGATGAAAATCAAGGACCACAGCCTTCAGTATGGATTGCATTCAACATCAAGAAAACAAAAATCCTAACAACTGGACCAGTAAGCAACATCATGGTAAGTGGAGAAAGGATTGAGGTTGTTAAGGAATTCATTTTACTTGGGTCCACAGTCAACGTTCATGGAAGCAACAGTCAAGAAATCAAAAGACACTTTGCATTGGGAAAATCTGCTGCAAAGGATCTCTTTCAAGTACTGAAAAGTAAAGATGTCAGCTTGAAGACTACAGTGTGCCTTACCCAAGCCATCATACACATGCGAAAGTTGGTCAATGAACAAAGGAGACAGAAGAGTTGATACTACTGAATTGTGGTGTCGGCAAACAATGTTAAATATGCCATGGACTGTCGAAAAGCAAACAGATCTGTTCTAGAAGAAGTACAGCCAGAGTGCTCTTTGGAAGCAAAGATGGCAAGACTGTGTCTTACATACTTTGGGCATATTATCAAAAGAGATTAGTCCCTGAAGAAGGACATCATGCTTGGTGGAGTGGAGGGTCAGTGAAAAAGAGGAAGAGCCTCAACAAGATGCATTGACACAGTGGCCACTACAATGGGCTTAAGCATAAAAATGATTGTGGACATGGCACAGGAGCAGGTAGTGTTTCCACTGGGAATATGATTTGGAACCGACTCAACAGCACCTAACAACATCAGATGAAGTCTCATGTTCCCAGATACGGTGTTCTTTCCCCTTTACTGCACATCTACACTGTTATGTATGCACTCCCAAGGAGGAAATCTTGTGCTTTATTTCCTACTCCCATTTGGAATACAGCTTCCAAAGACAACTCTGACTAGGAGCTGCCTCACAAATCATGTCTGAATGATTTGGAATGTGTTAATGCAACTTCATATTTAAGGTTTATCTGTAAAGTTCACACTTTTTACTCAGGAGTGTTTCGTAAGGAAAAATATTCCTCACTAATAAATTAAACCAACAAAATAAACTCCAGGTTATCAAACTCCAGCTCCTCCAAACTGAAGTCACATGGGATTTAATTTAGATAAATGTTATCCTCTTAATTGCCCCTTAGGTTTAGAAATTCTGGTAGTGTAGTGATTAAGTGCTACCTCTGCTAACCAAAATAGCAGCTCAAATCTGCCAGGTGATCCCTGGAAACTTTATGAGACAGTTCTACTCGCTATGAGTCAGCATCAACTCAATGGCAGTGGATTTTGTTTTGGTTTTAGTGTCCCTGAAATGCATCTAAACACTTACAGAAAAAAATAGTAACTTAAGTTTTCACTTAAATCCAGGAAAATGAGTGCTGCTTGCAAAACAGTTTATGATGAAAAGTTATTTTCTATTTTATCAAATATGATTTGCAACTATGTATAATTAAACTTTACAGTTGCTATAGAAAATGTAAGTCATCCATTTCTTTTAATAAAATTCATACTGTACATAGAAAATACCTAAAAGAAGATATATTTAAAAGATGCAATTTTCTACTCTGTTCCTACAATACTTTTCTGAAAATGCAGCAAATTATGTCAAACACAAAAATTAGCACAAACTTTAACAAGGCATGGTTTTCACAGCTGAGTGGTAAAGCAGTGTTCTAGAAAGACATAAAGTTGTTTTATAAGCAGAATGAATGCAAATTAAAATTAGCCTGTGAAAAAATGTAGAAATACTCCTATATCTGGTAGAAAGGTTTTCTTGTTTATATTTGCTTCTGTTGTTTTGACTTAAACAGGGAAATAGTTTCTGTTATTAAAAGTCATTTAAGTAAGAATCACACATCTTCTGAAGTAATATTTCAATTCAAAGCATGACTGAAGTGACTAACTTTGATGCTTGTTGTTGCTGTGTTGTTAGGTGCCATTGAGTCAGCTCTGACTCATAGCAACCCTATGTGCAACAGAAGGAAACACTGCCTAGTCCTGTGCCATCCTCACAATCATGGTTATACATAAGCCCGCTGTTGCAGCCACTGTGTCAGTCTGTCTTGTTCAGGGTCTTCCTCCTTTTTGATGACCTTCTACTTTAACAACCATGATGTCCTCTTCCAAAGCCTAATCTATTCTGATAATATGCTCAAAGTATGTGAGACGTAGTCTCCCCATTCTTGCTTCTAGGAGTATTCTGGTTGTACTTCTTCCAAGGCAGATTTGTTTGTTATTTTAACAGTCCATGGTATATTCAACATTCTTCATGAACACCACAATCAAAAGGCATCAATTCTACTTCAGTCTTCCTTATTCATCATTCAGTGTTTTAATGTCATTTCACAACTTGCCTGGTCTTTGATCCTTAAAGTTCAGTATGTGAAAACCATTTTTGACACGGTATCTAAATTCATCTGGGATATATTCAAAGTCACACTTTGGCTCTTACAGACTTTTTCTAGTTTTCTTCAGTTTCAGGTTGAATTTACATAGGAGCAACTGGTGATTTGTTTTTCCGTGGTCGCTGACCTTGTTCTGACCGATGGTACTGAGCATCATGTCTTTCCACAGACATAGTCAATTTAACTGCTGTGTATATCTGGTTAGGTCACACGTGTAGTTGCTGTTTATGTTGCTTAAAAAGGTATTTGTAATGAAGAAGTCATTCATCTTGTAAAATTCTGTTAAGAGATCTCTGGTATCCTTTCTATTTACCAAAGCCATATTTTCCAAATACCTATGTTTATATGTGTCTAATTGGCTATGCCAAAAAGATTCAACTATTTGGCTTGTAACAAATTGTAAAGAATGGGAATTCCAGAATACTTAATTGTGCTCATGAGGAAACTGTATGTAGATCAAGAGGCAGTCGTTGGAAGAGAACAAGAGGATACAGCTTGGTTAAAAGTCAACAAAGTGTGTCAGTGTTGTATACTTTCAACTATTCTTATTCAATCTGTATGACGAACAAATAACCAGAAAAGCTGGACTGTATGAAGATGAATGTGGCATCAGGATTAGAAGAAGACACATTAACAACTTGCAATATGTAGATGACATAACCTTGCTTGCTAAAAGTGAAGAGAACTTGGAACATTTGCCAATGAAGATTGAAAACCACCATCTTCAGTATGAATTTCAAATCAACATAAAGTAAACAAAAATCCTCACAACTGGACTAATAAATAACATCACAATAAATGGAGAAAATATTGAAGTTGTCAAGGATTTCATTTTGTTTGGATTGACAATGAATACCCACTAAAGCAACAGTCAAGAAATCAGATGGTGCATTGCATTGGGAAAATCTGCTGCAAAAGACATTTTTAAAGTGTTAAAAAACAAAGATGTCATCTTCCAGACTAAGGTGCACTTGACCTAAGCCATGGTGTTTTCAATCTCCTCATACACCTAGGAAAGCTAAGACAGTGAATAAGGAAGAGTAATGAAGAACTGATGTCTTCGAATTATGGTATTGGCAAAGAATATTGAATATACCACAGACCATAGTGGTATATGTTCAAAAAGGTTCAAAAGATTTCCTCTATGTTTTCAATTTTGTTGGAGTATAGCTATTTTTTTCTTGTTGTTATGATACCTTTTATTTCATTTGAGTCTGTAGTAATGTCTACTGTTTTTTGTGTGTGTGTGTTTGTGTTTGTGTGTGTGTGTGTGAGAGAGAGAGAGAGAGAGAGATTCCTTATTTTTCTTGTTAATTTGGCCAATGGTTTATTGATTTTGTTGATTTTTGTTGCTGTTATCTACTACTTCTTCATTTTTATCTGAATAGGTCAGGAAGCTCACCATGCTGCCTCCTGCTGGTCTCCTAGTTCTGCTACAACTGCTTTTCTGCTACTGCTTCTTGTTGTCTTGCCATCTTCTGTGTTACAGTTCTCTCTGTCTCCTGGATCTGGGAGGGTATTAGTGCAAGGAACCCAAGTCCAAAGGAAAAACTCTATTTCTGTCTCTTCTTTGGTAGTAGTTAGTTTCCCTCTGTTCTGGAAATGCTTCTCTTTTAAGTCCAACAGGATGGCAAAATTGACCAATCCCTTTGTTAGAGTGCTGTACGACTTATTTGCATGGTCCCACCTCTGCAAGTGTGCCATGTACATTATTTGTATTAAGGGCTAGTTGTACAATCCCCTGAATATGTCACAAATGCTTTATTTGCATAACCTTTTCCAGTCATTTGGACTGGGATTGCATTGTATCTGCAGATTGTTTTGGGTAGAATTGTCACTTTCTAAAAGTTATATCTGTCTACCCACAAGCTTGACATGTTTTCCCGTTTATGTAGATCTCTTTTGGTTTCTTATAGTAGTATTTAGTGGTTTTCTTTGTACAGGCCTTTTAGATAACTGGTTAGATTCATTCCTAAGTACTGTATTTTTTTTTTAAGAAGCTATAATGTTGGAGTAGACAAGATGTCAGTGAGTTTGATTTTTGAAGTTTTATTATAAATGGGATTGCTTTATAGATTTCCTTTTTGCAGTTCCCTTAATTGGTGTATATGAATCAAATTGATTTTTGTATGTTTACCTTATTCTTGTTACTCTGCTCACTCTTTCTATTAGTTCCATTTTTCATGTGGAGTCTTTTGTATCTTTCTCTATATAGATCATCATATCTGAAAATATGGATAGTTTTACTTCTTCATTACCAGTTTGGATGTGCTTTATTTCTTTTTCTTACCTTATCGCTTTAGCTTGGACTACCAGCACAATGTTAAATAGGAGTGGTAATAAATGGCATCCTTGTGTTGTGGCCATTCTCAAGGGGAACGTTTTCAGCCTCTTTCTGTCGAGAATGATGTTAGCTGTTGGTTTAGTATAATAGGTGGCCTTTATTGTATTGAGGAATTTCCCTTCTATACATATTTTATTTAGAGTTTTTATCAGGAATGGGTGTTGGACTTCAACAAAATCCTTTTTGTATATCAATTGAGTGGATTGTGTGATTTTTTTTTAAATTTATGTGGCAGATTTCATTGACTGATTTTCTAATGTTGAACCATCATTGCATATCTGGTAAGATTCACACTTGTTTGTGACATACATACATATATACATATATATATAATGCTGAATTCTATTCATTAGAATTTTGTTGAGAATTTTTGTGTCTGTATTCATGAGAGCTAGTGGTCTGTAACTTTCTTTTTGTGATGTCTGTACTTGGTTTTGGTGTTAAGGTTATACTGGCTTCAGAGACTGAATTTGAAGTATTCTATTCCTTTTCTATGTTCTGAAATAGTTTGAATAATACTGGTGTAAGATCTTTTCTGAATGTTTGGAAAAATTATTCAGTGAAACCACCTGGGACAAGACTTTCATCTGTTGAGAGTTTTTTTTTGCTGTTATTGTTATTACCTCTTCTATGTCTTCTTTTGTTATAGATCTGTTCAGATTGTCTAACTCAGCTTGCATTACTTTAGACAGATAGTGTGCTTCTAGAAATTAATTGATTTCCTCTAGGTTTTCAAATTTACTGGAGTATAGGTATTTCCTTTTCTTGTTGTTATGATACATTTTCTTTCACTTGAATCTGTAGTAATATTTACTATTTTGTTTCTGTTTGTGTATGTGGGGGGGTGGGGGGGTGTAGGGGGATGTGTCATCCCTTGTTTTTCTTTTGTTAGTTTGGCCAGTGGTTTATTGATTTGTTGATCCTTTCAAAGAACCAACTTCTGGTTTTGTTGATTCTATTTTTCTATTCTCTATTTCTTTTATTTCTGCTTTTGTCTTTATTATTTCTTTCTTGGGTCTGTGGCTTTCTTTTGCTCTTCTCTATTTGCTCACATTGTAAAGCTAACATTTTTTGTCTCTTTCTTCGTGTTGATATGTGTATCTGTTGTTATAAATTTGACTTCTGAGAACTGCCTTTGATGTGTCCCAAAGACTTTGCTGTGATATGTTTTTATTCTCATTTGATTCTAGGAATTTTTGTTGTTATTGTTGTTCCATCTTTGGTTTCTTCTAGTACCCAGGGGTTTCTAAAGCAAGATATATTCAGTTTCCATGTTTTTAAGTTTTTCTCCTGCTCTTCCTATTACTAATTTCTACCTTTGTGGTGTTGTGATCAGAGAAGATGCTTTGTATTATTTCAATTTTTGGATTTTCTTGAGGGTTGTGTTGTGGCCTAAAATTTGGTTTAGTTTCGAGAATTTTACATGTGTGTTTGAAAAGAATGTATACTTTGCTGCTGTCGGTTGGAGTGTACTACATATGTCTATGAGATCAGTTTGATTGATTAAGGCCTATAGACCTGTATCTTGGTTGAGTTGCTTTCTAGATATTCTGTCCTTTATCAAGAGTGGTGTGTTGAAATCTCCTATTATTGTTGTGGAACTGTTAATTTCTCTTTTAAGCATTGTTTATTTTGGAACCCTGTCCTTGAGCATGTACATATTTAGTGAGGCTAAGTCATCATAGTAGATTGTCCATTTAGCCATTATACAATGTCCTTGTCTTTTTGCCTTAGCCCTTAAAAGCTCTGGCTGCTAAGCAAAAGATTGACAGTTTGAATCCACCAGGTACTCCTTGTAAACTTCATGGAGCAGTTCTAATCTGTGCTATAGAGTCACTATGAGTTGGAATTGACTTGAGAACAATGGAATTTTGGAACCAAAAGATTGGCAGCTTGAATCTACCAGCCATTCTTTTGAAACTCTGTGGGGACATTCTATTCTGTCCTATAGGGTTACTGAGAAAGTTCTGCTGACGTAGTAGTTAGGTGCCTATGGCTGTTAACCAAAAGGTTGATAGTTCAAATCCACCAGGGGATCCTTGGATATCTTAGAGTGCAGTTCTATTCTGTTCTGTGAGTTGGAATTGACTCAACAGTAATAGGGTTTTTTTATGGTGGATTCTGTATTAGAGTACATTTTATCTGAGATTAGTATTTCTATTTCTACTTTTTTATTTCTGTTTGCTTGATATATTTTTTCTATCCTTCGATTTTTTTTTTAATGTATTTATGTCTTTGTTTCTAAGGTGTGCCTTTTGTATATAACGTATTGGTTGAATGTGTATTTTATCCATTTTACCACTTTCTATCTTTTTATGGTGCATTTCAGCCATTTAGGCTTGGTGTGATTGTCAATAGGTATGAGTTTATTACTGTCATTTTGTAGATTTCTGTTTATTTGTGTTTGTCGTGCTGATACTTTCTTTTTTCTTCCTCTTCTCCTGTACTGAGTATCTTTTGTTTTGAATTTATTTTTTATTTTTGTAGATTTTATATTTACTGAGACTTCATGTTTTTCTTCTCTATTTTGATGAGTGGACTTATCAACTTCCTTTGTGGTTACCTTGACATTTACCCCTATCTTCCTAAGTTTGAAACAGTCTTCTACTACTTGATGTCGCCTTTAGATTCTCTCTGTTTGAAAGTTCTGTACTTGCACCATTTATTCGTTTTTTCATTCTTCTTATACTATTGCCATTTACAGATTGACATCCCAGGTTCCCTGTTGCAATTTTTTTAGTTCTGTTTTATCTTTCAGTTTATAGCCTATGATGGTATCTGTCTGACGCTGTCCTGTATCCTAGATTCTAGTGTTTGTCTGATGCTGTTGCTTGTTCGTCTGAAGGATTCTCCTTCTTAATTCTCATAAATTTGCTTTAGTGTTTGCATATCCCCTTAATTTCTGTTTATCAGGAAATATCTTAATTTTGCCATCATATTTAAGCAAGTGTTTTGCAGGATATGTTATTCATGGCAGGCTTTTTTTTTTTTCAATTTCAAGGTGTTATGTAGGTCATCCCAGTACCTTCTTGTCTACATGGTTTCTGCTGAGTAATCAGAGCTTAGTCTTATTTTTTGCCCCTTTGTGACTTTTATTTTTTAGCTGCTCTTAAGTGTCTTTCTTTGGCTTTGGTTTTGGTGGCTGTTCTTGTGATACATATTGGTGACTTTCTTTTGGGGTCTCTCTTATCTGGGGTTTGTTGAGCTTCTTGGATGGTCAGTTTTCATCTTCCGTGATATTAGGGAAGTTTTTCTGTCAACAAATCTTCAATGATCCTCTCTGTGTTTTCTGCATTCTCTCTCTTCTGAAACTCTCATAGTGTGCAAAATTTTGTTCTCTATTTTACCACCCATAGTTCCTGGGTTTTTTCCCATTGTTTTCTGATTTTTCCTCAAGTAGTATCCACATATTTGTCTTCAATTTCACTGATCCTGTCTTATTTTGTTTTGCATTTGCTCCACAAACCTTCTATTTTGTTGTCCATTTCTGAAATCTTGTTTACGTTTTGATTTCTAATTACTCTTTTTAAATGATTTTTTATTGTTTATTTTGACTATTTTTTGTATTATTTTTTCTAAATTGTTCCTGATTTTTGTCTGCAATTTCTATGATTTTATCTATTTTTTTACTCATCTGTGTTTCCTTCATCTCTTTCCTAAGATGTTGGAGCTCTCTGGATATTAAACTTTTGAATTCCCTATTAGGTAATTCCAGTGCCTTTTCTTCTTTCCAAAGGTCATTGGTCTTAATTTGAGAGTTTTCTGGATCCACCCTGTAGGGGTTTTTTTGTTTTGTTTTATTGATGTGCATGCGTGTGTGTGTGTATGTGTGTGTGCACACGTGTGTGTGTGTTTTAAGTATGTTCTGATATTGTCTGTAGTCTCTGAAACATTCAGGAGATTTTTTTCTTCATTCATTGGCTGTATCTTTGTTTCATCCTGCTTTTTTGTTTTATTTAGTTATTTATTGGTGGAAAGACTGGGAAATTTTTGTTGCTTGTTTGACTTTGGACATGATAGCTCTCACTACTGTGGCCAGGTAGGCAGGACCAGTTGTAGCAGGGCAGAACCAGCAGGAAACAGAGGTGCAGGGATAGTGTTTTAGTCACCTGGTACCACTCTAACACAAATACCACAAACCAGAAGGCTTTAGCAAAGAAAAGTTTATTCTTATGCCCTAAGGTAGGCTATAAGCCTGAATCAGGGGAAGGCTTTTCCACTTTTTCGGCTGTGAAGGAAAGCCCTTGTGTTGCATCGGTCTTTGACTGGAGAGTATCTTGGCACAGGAACCTCAGGTCTGAAGGACGTGATCTTCTCCCAGTGCTTCTTTTTTGATGGCATGATGTTCCCAACTCTCCAATTGCTTCTCTTTCCTTTAATATCTTATAGGATGAAAGGATAAAGGGTGGTGCAAGCCAACTCCAGGGAAAATCCCTTTACAGCAGAGCAGGGAGGTGACCTTAGGAAGGGGTTTACAATCTCACCCTAGTCCTCTCTAACATAATCCACTCTGTTAACCACAGGCAGAGATATAGATTTATGGCATCTGAAAATCACAAAATGGAGGGCAATCACAGAATACAGGGAATCATGGCCCAGCCAAATTACTACACACGTTTTCTGGGAGACAGAATTCAATCCATGACAGATAGGTTATTTGTGACAGGCACCAGAGCCAGTAGAGTGAGTCTAAGAGTGCCACTTAGAGCTCTGTGCCTAGAGATAGCAAACAGCAGAATCTTCAGGTCTAGAAGTCCACACTAGCCACCCTCAGAGTTGCAACTCTTGGCTGGGTGGGGCCAAGATGAGGCACTTGGTGCAGTCTATAGGTCCACACCAATCTCATACAAGGACTTGGTGCTGGAGGTGTTATGTGGTGGGGCTGAGGGCTCTGGTGTTCTTCAGTGGCTCCATTCAGGGGCATGGCACTTGGCAGGGCAGGTCTAGGGGATGGCACAGGGTGGGGTCTTCTCTTGTGCTTCAGTGTCACTCAGAGGCATGGTACTTAGTGGAGCTGGGCTGAGGGGCAGTAAGGGATAGAGTCTGAGGCTCCAGAGGTCTGTGTTGGTGCCTGTTGTGGATGTAGCAATTACTGAGCAATGTAGAAATGTGGAAAGCAAGAGAGAGGATGTGATGTGCAGAGCTAGGTGGAAGGAAGAAAGAAAAGAGAGAGTAGAAACAAAAGCAAAAATAAATGAGATGCAGTGAGAGCAAATGGGGGCATGGCAGACCATGGGAGGCTATGTGCCAGTAGCTCTTTAGCTGAATGGTGCATCATGGCCCATTGGGAAGGGATGGAAGAATCCTGTGGGGCTAGGCAAGTGGGAGAAAGAAAAAGAGATAAAAGAAACAAGTATACAATGCTGAGGGAACTAGCCATTGGGGATGGGACCAAATTGGGCTGGTAGAAAGCTGATCTCTCTCTTGCAGACAGTGTGACACAGAGTATCAAGAAGGGATGGAGGTAATGCAAGTGGCTAGGTGGGAGAGAGAAGAGAAAGGATTAAAGAGAAAGAAAAATAAATAAATAAATAAAATTATGGCTCTGTGAAAGCTGGCCAGTGGGGCAGGGTGAACCCACAGTGACAGTGAGTCTGTGTCTCTCTCTGGTCAAGAAACTATGGCCTGTTGGAAAGTGGTAGAGTGTACAGTACAGAAGGGTGAGGGTTGAATGTACATCTAGTTATCAGAGGGTCTGTCTCATGTTGGGAATCTATGAAATTACCAAACTGTACTCCTGTCTGGGATCATTCCTGACTGTGTTCCAAGGTAGAAAGCTGTACGACAGCAGACAGTAGTATACCTCCACTCTGTAGCCCTCCGTGTTCTGTGTTCTCTGTTAGTTTCTCTTCCCATTCAGTTTTTGATCTAGTTCTTTATCTCTTCATTTGCAGCTTAGGATCCCAGGATACAAATTTCTATCATTTTGCTTAGTTTTTCTTGTCCTTGCTATAGAGAGATGTCATAGTGCCTCATGTTTGCACTGCCCCCTTCTAAGACCTGTCCACATGAGGTCAAGTTGACAAAAGCAACATAAAAGATTAAACAGGAAACTTGCCTGTTACTGTTTTCTGTCAAGCTGATTCTGACTAGAGATTACAAGGAGTGGGTAGTAGGTTCCAACTACCAAAATTTTTGTTAGAGGCCAAATTTTTAACTTAGAGTGCAACAAGTCTAACTTAATGGGGGAAGAGCAACTTGGAAAAGGAGATTGGGAATGGTTGTACACTCCAAAAAAAAAAAGATGTCACTGATTTGTACATGTAAAAAGTGATAAATTGTTCTGTGGATATTCTCAGCAATAACAAAAATAAATTAAAACAAATTTAAAAAACAGTGTTATTTACAATAGTTCCAAAATACAAAACAAAGACCCCCAAAAACCAATTGCCACCAAGCTGATTCTAACACACAGTGACCCTACAGAACAGAGTAAAACTGCTTCATAGGGTTTCTAAGGAGCTGATGATGGATTTCAACTTCTGGCCTTTTGGTTAGCAGTTCAGCTCTTTAGCACTCTGCCATGAGGACTCCAAAATATATAATACTTAGATAAAATTCTAATAAATTATGTGCAAAATATGTATTCTTAAATCCACAAAATGCAGATGAATGAAGTAAAAAGACACAACTAAGAAAAAAGATTAAGTCTATTATTTATTGAATATCTGGTAAGTGATTTACATATGCTATCTCATTTAATAATTAAAATAAATATGTGAAGTGGGTGATGTTATCCCACATTTCACAGTTGAGAAAAACTGGGCCCATTTACAAGAATAAGGAGACAAATCTATGAAAATCACAACCCTAGGAAGAGGCACTAGAATTGCAAACAAGGTCCGTACATCTCAGAGTGTTCCTTTCACCATTATGTTGAAATAGAAGCATTGGTACTAGAACTTTTCTGATATTGAAAAACAAAGTCTCAAGAAACTAAGATCATTCATGGGATAATAGAATAAATAGAGCAAATATGCTGCAAAAGACCTTTTTAGAGCATTTAAAAAGCAAAGATGTCACTTTTAAGACTAAGGTACAGCCATGGTATTTTCAAGTGACTCATATGCATATGAGAGCTAGACAATGAATAAGGAAGACAGAATAATTGATGCCTTTGAATTACGATATTGGCAAAAAGTACTGAATGTACCATGGACAACCAGAAAAATGAACAAATCTGTCTTGGAAGAATAGCCAGACAGGTTCTTAGAAGCAAGGATGGCAAGACCCCATTTCGCATACTGTGGACATGTTATCAGGAGAGACCAGCTCTGCAAGAAAGACATAATGCTTTGCAAAGCAGAAGATCATCAAAAAAGAGGAAGACCTTCAGTGAGATAGATTAAAACAGTGGCTGCAACAATAGGATCAAGCATAATAACAATTGTGAGGATGGTGTTAGGCAATGTTTCATTCTGTTCTACTTAGGGTTACCATGAGTGGAACCAACTCAACAGCACCTAACAACAACAAGGTAAAGTAGCATAATGTGATAAGATCCTGGATTATAGCAATATTGCCACATGCAGCAAGTATGAGTGTTAACACGAATCATGGGTTAGAGCCACTCCTGCAGAAAGCCAGTTCTTGAGAGAGGGGTGAAACGAGTAGTAAGAGTTGTCTTGTGTATCAGTATATAAGGAGACAAGACGAAATGAAGTCCTCCAGAAACCTATCTCCCTGAACAAAGAGCCGTGAGAAATTTTACAGTACGTAGGAAAAGAGAAGTTATACATATTCCTTATATTTCTGGGAAATATCATGCAGATTAAAAAGGGGTGGGACTGAGAGCCGGCACGAAAACTCACTCCCAAACTGGGTCTAATAATGACCCAGTGACATGTATCTGATGCTTTTTGGTTCCTTGACAGAAATTTCTTCATTCCTAGGCAGGACTCACTATGAAATGGAGTCACTTGGCAGTCATCCAAGCTTCTTGTTGGCACAGTTCTGGGCAGCTAATCTGAAAAGAAACTACAAACAAGGAGACAAGAAGGGAGTAGGATGAGGGTTCCAAGTCTGTTTTCCTTTTGTGTTCTCACAGAGGTTGCATTTCAGGCATGATGACCACTTATCACCACTGTGGACTCAAATTGACATTATTTGTTCTCTGCAGTTCGAAAGGACAGTAATCATTAGTAAAGGTTTAATGTGAAGGAGGAACTAAATAATAGAATCATATTTACAGCCATAAATAAGTTTAGAAGGAAATAATATAGTACATCATTTTACTTTTTTATCAATGTTAGCATATTGTTAGAACCTGTTACATAAGGCCCACCATCATAGATTCAGGTATAGATTCATACTTATATACTCATACTTACATAGATGCACACTTATATAGGAAGTTTGAGAAAGAATGTAAACTGAGAGAAAAATTTATACTTATGATCCTTATTGGTGGTCTTTTGTGTTAAAGAATTGTGAAAGTTAAGTATTTATAATGCAATAAGATTATTGAGAATGTTTCCAATTCATAGCCACTGTAAGCCAACTCTCTTTTTGTGTGTGTGATTAAGTGAAAGCATACAATCCAAGTGAATTTTGTATGCCCATCTCTCTGCAACTCTGTGATAGCACATTCTTCCTTTTCACTATTTACTTTAGTATCCTCTTAACGAATACCTGTCCCCTCCTCTCCACTTTAACCTCTACCTTCTAGAAAGAAACTAGTAGGACTGCCTCCCATAAATGTATAAAACCATAAAGTGTACACACCACATGCTCACACTGTGTCCCTGAGTCCAGTCCATTTGTCTGAAGTGTTGACCTCAGCACTGGTTTCAGGTCTTGGGCAGCAGCAAGTCTAGGAGCCATGTTCCTAAGGGACACTCCCAGTTGTTGGACCATCAGTTCTGGTCTTTTAGTAGAGTTCTTGATCTGCACACATCTTTTGCTCGTGCTGTGTCAGGGACTCTACATTGTGTCCCCTGTCAACAACTGTCTGGTGATAGCTAGGCACCATGTGGTTCTTCTGGTCTCATGCTGATGTAGTCTTTCAGTCGTATGGGTCCTTCTATATCCTGGGTTCATTATTCCTTGTGTCTTTGATGTTTTCAATCATCGTCTGTTCCAGATGGGTTGAGATCAGCTGGTGCTCCTCCGATGGCAGCTTGCTGGCTTTTAAGGCCTCGGGCCCCGCTCACCAATATGCAGTGCAGAAGACTATCTTAGCAAAAGACTAGCTGTGCCAATTGACCTTGATGTTCCCTGAAAAATGGCCTCCAGACCCTTGGCCCTGTTATTCTGTCTTTTGAAATGTTGGGTTGAATTTAGAAAACATTTTGATTTATGGTGCAGTCCAGTTATGCTGACCTGCCTTCTACTGCATGCTGCCACTTCCTTCAACTAACCAAGTTCCTGCTATCTAATCTATGAATAAGCCTCTCCCTTCCTCCCCACCCTTGTAGCCATTGAAGAGTCTTTTCTTCTGCACAAGTCCTTTTATAAGTCCTTGTAACAGTGTTCTCATACAATACTTGTTCTTCTGTTCTAAGCATATTTGCTTTATTTGTAACACAAAACATTCTTTGTTAAAATAGAAAATAAACTTTATTCAGTTTTTGTAATTAAAAGAGCTTGACTGTCATATAGGTGTTAGACTGAAACCCAAGCCCCCCTCCCCCAGCTGGCCGAGTCCCTAGTTGTTTCTCTCTCATTCAAATGAGACTGACTGCCTCTTCCTCCCCATAGGCTTTACTAGTCCTCTCCTCAACTCACCCCACTGAAATGACACTCCTTATGCTAACTGAACACTCCTAATCATCCACAGTCCCACTGGTTACTTGTCAACAGTAACGATCCTCAACAAGGTCCATCTCCACTCTTTGTAAATCCGCGACTCCCCAGCCATCATGCAGTTTTGCAGACTCCCTCCCCCGCCTTGGACACAAATAAACCTTTTCTCTCTCTTTCTCTCTTTTCCTGGTCTCCTTTTATGGCATAACTTAAGCTAAATAAAACCTTTTACATTTAAAACCTCTAATAACAGGTATCTTTTTCTTTTTTGTAACTTTCTTCTTTCTGGTCTCCCCCTTACATTTTCAAATTTGGCATTTTTCAGGTATACTATATATGTTTCCTTTGGTCCTAACCATTCTTTCTTATGCCTTGAATAATTTTTTTAAAACTTCAAAACATCTTTGCATTTTCTGCTGTTTTTCTTCTGTAAGTTTGGTTATCAGAGAAATCCAAATCAAAACTACAATGAGACACCATCTCACCCCAGCAAGGGTGGCTATGATCCAAAAAACACAAAACAAAAAATGCTGGAGAGGCTGTGGAGAGATTGTAACTCTCCTACACTGCTGGTGGGCTTGCAAATTGGTACAACCTCTTTGAAAAGCAATCTGGTGCTTCCTTAAAAAGCTGGAAATAGATATACCATTTGATCCAGTAATTCCATTGCTTGAAATATATCTTTCAGAAACACAGGCTGTCACATGAACAAATGTACACGAATGTTTATTGCAGCACAGTCCGCAATAGCTAACAGGTGGAATCTACCCAGATGCCCATCAACAGATGAATGGATAAACAAACTATAGTACATATACTCAATGGAACACTATGCTATGATATAAAACAATGACAATTTTAGAAAACATCTCATAACATGGTTTCAATTTGGAGATATTACGCTGAGTGAAATCAGTCAGCATCAAAAGGACAAATATCATGTGAGACCCTGTTACAAGGACTTAAAAACAGAATTATCTACAGAAGAAAAAACCTTGACAGCTATAAGGGTGGGGTGGTGAAGATTTATCGTAGATGAGATAATTGATAGATGTTAGAAACTTTACTGATTTACTGTAATAAATGAAAAAAGTCTGTATTTTGTAGTATTGTGTCATTACATCAACTGTAAAATTTTTTTTTTGCAGGTTGTGTGTGTGTGCACTTTAGATGAAATTTTACAGAAAAATTAGTTTCTCATTAAACAGTTAACACACAAATCATTTTGTGGCATTGGCTGCTGTTATGGATTAAATTGTGCCCCCTCACCAAAATGCATATAGCAATTGGCTAGGCCAAGATTCTCAGTATTGTGTGATGTTCCTACGTGTTGTAAATCCTGCCTCTTTTACGTTAATTAAGGAGGATGTGCGGCAATTGTGTTGATGGTACAGAACTCAATGTGTAAGACTTTATTGTATTTTGAGGCAATCTCTTGGAATATAAAGGAAAATAAAGCAGGTAGAGAGTTGATCATCTCACACCACTGTTTAGCAGTGAAGGGAGCAGTCATTTGGAAAGGACCAGGGGTCCCTGCATTTCAAAAGCATCCAGTCCAGGGGATCACTGACAACAAGTGTCTTCCTCCAGAGCTAACATAGAAAAACTTCCCCTGAAACTGATGCCCTGATTTTCGACTTGTGTCTACTTTTCTATGATAAAACAAATTTCTCTCTTTAAAGCCATTCACTTGTGGTATTCCTGTTACAGCGGCACTTCTCTAAGACAGTTGCCAATCCCGTGATGTATCAGCACTCTCCACCTCTCCACACTGGGTTCTCTGTTTCCATCAGTCCAATTTTCACATTCTTTTCTACCTTATCATCTTTGCTTTTGGTTGGTGTGCCCATTAGTCTTGTATGAGGGATGACAAGTTTGGGAACTCATCCTAGTAAAAGTGCTAAATACCTCATTGCTACATATCACTGCAATCACCTTCAAAGTATTCCCCTTGGGAAGCTATGCACTAATGCCAGTAGGATTCCTTTATACCAACAAAGAGGTCATTGAAGAAGAAATCACCAAATCAATACCATTTACTACAGCCCCCAAGAAGATCAGATGCATCGTCCTGCAAACCAATTTTAGAACTCTTCCTGGAATGGCATTCAGAGCCATTAGGCCATCATTATACTATCCTTGATGTCCTCAATGTCATCAACTGTCTTCCTTTCAATATTTTCTTTATCTTCGGATAAAGAAAAACTTCACTGAGGGCCAAATAAAGTGAGTAGGGAGGGTGCTCTAATAAAGTTTTTTGTTTACTGGCTAAAAACTTCCTCACAGACAACTATACAATTAAGTTTGTGAACTTACTACCTTGCCACCATGAGCAATGGTCATTCCAGAAAGAGTTTCAAAATTGCCTTGAAGAGTGGCCTAGGTGTTGGAGTTGGTGCTTCCAAAGGGGAGTACTTTGAAGATGACCATAGTGGTATTCAGCAATAAGGTATGTAGAACTTCAAAAAACTAAGGTCGTGGACTTGTCAGATCTTGTATACTGGATACAGCTGTGAAGCATATTGTTTCCCTCACATGTGTTATTGCTGGCCCTATAAAACAAAAATAAAACAAAACTGTCCAGTTGATTACATATAGGACAAAGCAGAGCTGCCCCTTAGAGCTTCCAAGGAATGCCTGGTGGATTCAAACTGCTATGCATTTGATTAGTAGACATAGCACACTTAACCACTATGCCAGGAGGGCTTCCTTTGCCCCTGTAGACTGTATAATCTTTGACTGACAAGTGAACCTCAGAAGACCCTTCAGTATTGCTTGAAATTATTTTTTAATTCCCAATTACCTTTTTAAAAATTACACAATTTTTCTGTCACAGTGCTTTTTCTCTTAGAACTTTCTCTCCAGCCGTTCCTCCTCATCAAAATGTTTCTCTAAAAAAAACAAGCTGTATGTCACAAGTCTCTCATTATCTGTGGATATTCTGTCTTAATGATTGATGTGGTAATATTCAAGACCTAACTCCTTAGGGCAAAAGGGTTTCCTTTCCTTGGTAACATTTTATTTCCTAAACCACACAGCAAGCAATAAATAAACATTACGAAGTAATTAAAAGTTATTTCCTGACATTTTATTACTTTATATATGTGGTATATATAATAATCATCAAGGTGGTACAGTCACGCTGGCATACTAGACACACATTCCCTTAGTCCCTTCCGAAAACTAAGGCCTGGATGGATAATTGAGCGGAGCTTTCTGGACATCCAGTGGGCCCTAGACTCAGCATAGGGCTCTCTGTTTGGACTACATGCCATTAAACAGGAAACTTCTTCTTTCTTGCTGAGCCCTGTTTGCACAAACTGAAGGTATTGGCATTTTTAACTTTTTTTTCTTTTTGTTGGCTGGTCATGGATAATTGGCATGAATTGGCACATGTACTGAAATGAAGTCCTGAAGTGAACAGAGTGTGCCACAGCAGAGAGACAGTGTGTGGGATAGGAGGGCCCAACAGCCCCTCTACACTCTCTTTTCCAAGCTCTGCCATATATTTGGCTATTTTGCAGCAGGAGAGTCAGCTTGGTCAGGACACCATCTTGGTCAGATGAGTAACATCTGGAAGCCTCAACAGGGGCAATGCCCAGGCTGGGAGGGAGTGCTAGTCTTGAGAGAGCTTTTCCAGCAGAAAGACTGTGCTTAGCACAGTGTTACCTTACACGTAGGACCCAATGGGAGATGGTAACAAGGAAGTTACCACTCCCTAATTTGAACTACTTCATAGCAACTGGGGACAGCTCAAGAGGTGCCTCCATTGTCAGCCAGAAGGCAGGGCCAGCCACACCTGGCAGCCTGACTGATTTTGGAAGCTGTCAGACAGCTTTTAGCTTTTTAAAATTAGGCTGCCTGGAGAAATAACTAATGTGTAGTCTGATGGCATCTCTTCCAGTCTTTACTGACCCACATCATAGAGTCACTTGACAGCCCCCCAGTGACTACATAAGTCACCAGCCAGGAGGTGGAGCTTGCCACCCAAGAGAGTCCACTGTGACCAGTCATTGGAGTACACAGAGGCTGCTGTTGAACAACTCCCTTCTCAGAATTACACCTCTGTTCCTGTTGAGACAACATCAGAGAAACGAAACAGCCTCTAGGTGTCCCAAAAGCAACATACCATCACAAAGCATTTAAAGAAACAGCCCACAACGGCTCCAGAAAACTTCAAACACAAAGTATCAAAAAACTTCCCAGATGAAGAAGCCCTTCTGAAACTATCAGAGGTCAAGTACAAAAGAATTATACATATAGCT
The DNA here is from genome assembly GCA_028571685.1 of Heterohyrax brucei. Classification (NCBI taxonomy): domain Eukaryota; kingdom Metazoa; phylum Chordata; class Mammalia; order Hyracoidea; family Procaviidae; genus Heterohyrax; species Heterohyrax brucei. The sequence goes on from CM053166.1 coordinate 61,275,691, forward strand.
CTCATAGAGATTATACAAAATGCAACAGACCAAAATGAAAAACTAAGCAAGCTGTTTGAACTGATAGAATATCAACATTCTGAAATCCAACAGATCAATAACAAAATTGCAAAATTAAACAATTTGATCCAAACCAAAAGAGCAGAATTAAGGAGATAAAAGTCAGACTTAGCGACCATGAAGACAGAACAACTAATACCAGTATTTATGATAAAAAATAATCAGAGAAATCAGAAAAATGAAGGTGCATTCAGAAACATATGGAACACTATCAAGAGGAGTAAACTAAGTTTAATTGGAGTTCCTGAACAGGGAGGGACAACAGAAAACCCAGAGCACTGTTGTTGAGTTGCTGACAAAAAAATTTCCCTGAAATTATGAACGAGAATATAGATATCCAAGATGTGTATTGAATCCCACATAAATTACACCCCAAAAGACAGACACCAAAACATATTATGATGATGCTTAATACAATTAAACATAAGCAGAAACTCTTAAAGGCAGTGAGACTCAAAGTAAAGTTAATATTTAGAGGGAAGCCCTGTAGGCTTACATCTGACTACTCAGCAGAAATAATTTTGGCATGGAGAAAGTGAGATGACACATTCAAATCTTTGAAGGAGAAAAACTTCAAACCAAGAATTACATACCCTCCAAAAATCTCCTTCAAATATGAAGGTGAAATTAAGACATTCACAGATAAACAGGACTTTACAGACTTTGTGTAAACCAAACTAAAACTACAAGAAATACTGAAAGAAGCTTTTAGAAAACAAAACCATTAAGTCTATATTTAAGGAAGCAATACAGGACACAACATCCAGAAACCTACTCAGTTAGGGAAGGCATAAAACTCAAAGATATAATATTCAAAGAAGGCAACCAGTGATGATATCATGAAAACTAAGACACTATCACATTAAAAACAAGGATATACTACAGCAGTGACAGTCCTTTTAGTTGGACAGGAAGTTAATAAGAAATGTAGAAGATTAAAGTAGGTTTAAACTTAGAATGTTAAGGGGGAATAGAAGGGTAGCTGTAAAGCACAATAACAATGCAATATATCAAAACAAGAAACACAATACAGGAGTCTCAATAAATGCAAAGCTAACATTGAAAAAGATGAAAGGTCAACCCATAAAGCAGAATGACAACAGAATATCAAGACCGGCATAGAAAACATCAACACAAAAATAAATACATCCAAATGACAGCACTAAACACATGCCTATTAATAATTGCAGTGAATGTAAACAGACTGAATGATCCTATAAAGAGACAAAGAGTAACATCTGGATCAAAAGACACGACTTGTCTATATGCTGCTTACAAGAAACACACCTTAGATTTAAAGATAGAAACACTGAAAATTAAGAGGTGGAATAATATATACCAAGGTAACAAGATACAAAGAAGAGCAGGTGTGGCAATACTACTCTTAGATAGAATAGATTTTAATATAATATCCACCATCATGGATAAGGACAGTCACTATTTATTGCTGAAAGGTTCAATACACAAGCGGGACTTAACAAAATTAATCTTTATGCACCCTATGCTAGAGTATCTAAATATATTGAACAAACACTGACTACACAGAAAAATGAGATAGATCACTGCACAATAACAGTTTGAGACTTCAACACTCCACTTTCAGTAATGGATAGATCATCTAGAAAAAAAACTCAGTAAACACACAGATCTTATTACCACAATTCACCAATTAGACCTCATCAACATATACAGAACTATTTACCCATCAACAGATAAGTACACTTTTTTCTTCAATGCACATGGAACATTTTCCAGAATAGACCGTGTGTTAGGACATAAAGCAAATCTCAACAAAATCCAAACCACTGAATTATTGCAAAACATCTTCTCAGACAACAAAGACATAAAAGTCAAAATCAGTAGCAGAAAAAACATAGATAGAAATTGTAACTCAAGTAAACTCAACAATACCTTGCTCAAAAAGCCATGGGTTATAGAAGAAACCAAGGACAAAATAAAGAAATTTATGGATTCAAATGAGAATGAAAACACAGCATACCAGAACCTATGGGACACAATCAAACTAGTGCTCAGAGCTTAGTTTATCTCTATAAACGCACACATCTGGAAGGAAGAAAGGAGTCAAACCAAAGAATTAACCCTATCTTGAAGAAGTAGAAAGCAAGCAAGAGGAACCCCTCAGACACCAGAAGAAAACACCGTCATAAAGATTAAAGCAGAACTAAATGAATGAGAGAATTGAAGAACAACTGAAAAAAATGGCAAAACCAAAAGCTGGGTTTTTGAGAACATCAACAAAATTAAGAAATCACTTGCTAAACTTATGAAAGAAAAACAGGAAACAAATAATCAGAATCAGAAATCAGATGGGAGCTGTCACAATAGATCCAACAGAAGTCAAAAGTATCATAACAGTATACTATGAAAGACTGTACTCTAACAGATTTGAAAACCTAGAGGAAATGGACAAATTCCTAGATATCACCGACCAAAATTATCACAAGGAGAAGTAGAACAACTTAATAAACCCATCACAGAGGAATAAATTGAAAAAGTCATCAAATTCTACCAACCAAAAAAAGTCCGGGCCCAGATGGCTTCACTCTGATACTGTTGAGGCTAGTTCACACCATAGAAAGGGATGGAATGTTCCCAAATTCATTCTATGAAGCCAGCATAACCCTGATACCAAAGCCATGGAAAGATCCCACAGCAAAGGAAAATACATACCAACACCACTCATGAAGCTCGATGCAAAAATCTTCAACAACATCCTTGAAAATAGAATTCAACAACATATCAAAAAAATAATTCACCATGACCAAGTTGGACTCATACCAGGAATGCAAGGCTGGTTCAACATTAGAAAAACAATTAATGTGATCAACCACATAAACTAAACAAAAGATAAGAGTCACCTGATTTTGTCAATTGATGCAGAAAATGCAGTTGACAAAGTCCAACACCCATTCATGCTAAAAACTCTCAGCAAAATGGGAATAGAAAGCAAATTCCTCATGCAGTAAGGTGCATCTATACAAAATCAACTGCCTATATCATTGTGAATGGAGAGAGACTGAAAAAATTCCCCTTGAGAACAGGAACTAGACAAGGATGCCACTCTCACGTCTTCTATTCAACATTGTAGTAGAAGTTCTGACCAGAGAAATTAGACAAGATCAAGAAATAAAAGGCATCCATATTGGCAAAGAAGAAGTAAAAATCCCCATGTTTGTGATGATATGATTGTATATGCAGAGAATCCAAAAGAATCCCTAAGTAAGCTACTTGCACTAACAGAACAGTTCAGCAGAGTGTTAGGATATAAGATAAACATAAGTAAATCAGTAGGATTCCTTTACACCAACAAAAAGATCATTAAGGAAGAAATCACCAAATCAATGCCATTTACTACAGCCCCCAATAAGATCAAATACCTAGGAATAAATCTTACTAGAGAAATAAAAGGCCTATACAAAGAGAACTATAAGCCCTTACTGCAAGAAACCCAGAGAGACATAAATGGAGAAATCTACTCTGCTCATGGATAGGAAAACACAACATTGAGAAAATGGCTACTTTACCCAAAGTGATCTACCTATACAATTCAATTCCCATACAAATTCCAGTGGCATTTTTCATTGAGATGGAGAAAAAAAATCACCAATGTTGTTTGGAAAGGGAAGAAACCCTGCATAAGCAAAGCACTACTGAAGAAGAACACAGTGGGAGACCTCTCACTACCTGACCTTAAAACTTCTGGCACTGCCACCATAGTTGAAACAGCCTGGTACTGGTACAAAAAGAGACATACAGCCCAATGGAACAGAGTTGAATGCCCAGAGATTCCACCATCCTCCTATAAACAGGTGATATTCGACAAAAGCCCTAAGATTGTAAACTGGGGTAAAAATGGTCTCTTTAACAAATGAAGCTGGCAAGATTGAATATCTATCTGCAAAACAAGTCTTAACAAAATCCAAACCATTGAAGTATTGCAAATCATCCTCTCAGACCATAAAACCATAAAAGTCAAAATCAATAGAATAAAAAATGTAGGTAGAAATTTGAACTCATGGAAACTGAACAACTCCTTGCTCAAAAAGCCATGGGCTATAGAAGAAATCGAGGACGAAATAAATAAATTTATGGAATCCAATGACAATGAAAACACAGGCTAGCAGAACCTATGAGATAGAGCAAAAGCAGTGCTCTGAAGTCAATTTATCTCTGTAAACGCACACATCTGGAAGGAAGAAAGCACCAAAACCAAAGAAGTAGCCCTACAGCTTGAATAAGTAGAAAGAGAGCAACAGAGGAACCCCTCAGGCACTAGAAGAAAACAAATAATAAAGAATAGAACATAACTAAATGAATAAGAGAACAGAAGAACAATAGAAAAAATTAACAAAACCAAAAGCTGGCTCTTGAAAAGGTCAACAAAACTGATAAACCATAGGATAAACTTACAAAGGAAAAACAGGAGAGGAAACCGATAACCTGGATAAGAAATGAGATGAGAGATGTCACAACAGATCGAAATGAAATTGAACATATCATAACAGAATATTACAAAAGACTGTATTCTAACAGATTTGTTAGACTTGTTTTGTGTCCTAACACATGGTCTGTTCTGGAAAATGTTCCATGTGCATTGGAGAAGAAGGTATACTTGTCTGTTGGTGGGGAAAAGTTCTGTACGTGTCCATGAGATCTAGTTGGCTAATTGTTGCAGTAGAAACTCTTGTAACTTTACTGAGTTTTTTACTGGATGACCTGTGCATTACTGAAAGTGGAGTGTTGAAGTGTCCCACTATTACTGAGGAGTGATTGATCTCATTTTTCAATGTAGTGTTTGTTGGACTTGTTTAGATGCTCTGATATTGGGTGCATAAATATTTAACGTTGTTATGTCCTACTTATGCATCGAAACTTTCAGCAATACATCATGACCATTCTTGCGCATGATGGTGGACTTTACATTAAAGTCTATTTTATCTGAGATTACTATTTCCACTCCTGAACTTCTTCATATGTTGTTGGTGTGGCATATATTTTTCCATCCTTTGATTGTCAGTTGGCTCATATCTTTTTGAGTCTAAGATGCATTTCTTGTAAGTAGCATGTAGACAGATTATGTCTTTTACTCCACGATGTCACTTGCTGTCTGTTTCTTGGAGCATTCAGTCCATTTACATTCAGTGTAATTATTGATAGGTATGTGTTTAGTGCTGTAATTTTGATGCATTTATTTTTGTGTTGCTGATGTTTTTATGTTACTCCTAATATTCTGTTCAGGGTCATTCTTTATGGTTGACTTTTCATCTTTTCAGGTGTTGGTTTTGCATTTCTTGAGATTCCTGTGTTATGTTTCCTGTTTTGATGTGTTGCATTGTTGTTTTGCTTTTCGGTTACCCCTATGATTTCCCTCAATATTCTAAGTTTAATCCAGAGTTTAACTTCCACATATTGTTTTAATTTCCTTTGCATCTGAAAGAGTTATAACTATTGGAATATATCCCTCTTTTCAGAGTGATGTCATAGTTTTCATGTTCTGATCACTGGTTCCTTTCTTTTAGGTGTAGCTTTGATTGAGGTTTGTGGTTTCCATAACTGAGTAGGATACTGGGTGCTGTGTCCTTATTGCCTCCTGAAGTATGTACTTGATGTTTTTGTTTTTTCTAAGCAAAGAGCTTCTTTCAGTATTTCTTGTAGATTTGGTTTGGTTTTTACAGAGTCTCTAAGCTTCTGTTTATTTGTTAGTGTTTTAATTTCACCATCATGTCTGAGAGATAATTTTTCAGGACATATAATTATTGGTTGGAAATTTTTCTACTTCAAGGCTTTGAATGTGTCTTCTCACTGCCTTCTTGCCAACATCATTTCTGCCGAGGAGTCAGATGAAATCCTACAGGGCTTCCCTCTGAATGTTAGCTTTGCTTTAAGCCTTGTTAACTTTAAGAGCCTTTGTTTATATTTCATTTTAATACACTTGATTATAATACATCTTAGTATCTTTCTTTTGGGGTCTAGTTTTTGTGGCATTCAATAAGCATCTTGAATATCTGTGCTCTGTTTCATAATTTCAGGGAAGTTTTCTGTCAGCATCTCTACAGCTGTACTCCCTATATTTTCAGTTATCCCTCTCTGTTCTGGAACTCCAGTTATTTGTAGATTATTCTTCTTGATAGAGCCCCACATGCTTCTTACTGCTTCTTCACTTTTTTATTTCTTTTCTCTGAGTTCTTGTAAATGCTAGCATCAGTTGCTCTGTCCTCAAGCTCACTGACTCTGGCTGTCATTTCCTCAGTTTTGCTCCTTGGCTTTGGATTGAACTGTCTAATTCTGTAATTTTATTATTGATCTTGTGGATTTCAGATTGTTGATGTTCTATCAGTTGAAATAGCTTACTTTATTTTTCATTTTGTTCTGCTGCATTTTGTTTAGTCTGTAGGAGGAATCTATACACAATCCTTTCTTACTTGATCTCCAATAGTTTCAGAAAGCCTTCTTCATCTGGGAAGTCTTTTGTTTATTTTGGTAGCTCTCTAGTGCCATCATGGGCTACTTCTTTAGGTGGTTAGCTATTAATTGTTGCCTTCATGCCATCTAGTGTTACTTCACCAGTAGCTGAGGCATAGTTCAAAGAGGGGAGTTGGTTGCCAGCCATCTTTGTGTACTCTAGCCACTGGTACCAAGTGGACTCTCTGGGGTGGCATGCTCTGCCCTATGGCTGGCAAAGATGATGTCCTGCTTATGGAGCCACTGGGGTACCATCAGCTGTCACTATGATGTGGATCAGAGAATGGTGTAGGAGATGCTGCTACTGTGCTCAGCAGTCAGTTCTCCAGGTTATCTTATTTTTTTTAAAACAAGGACTTTGCTGCTAAGCAAGAAACTGTCCAACAACTGCCAAAATTGGTCAGGTTCTCAGGTGTGGCAGGCCCCACCTTTCAGCTGACAACAGAAGCACCTCATACACTGTTCTCAGAAGCTATGAAGGGAGGGGTTATGGTCCTGCCACCATACTCTTCCAGGCCCCAGCCATAATTCTAGGCACCACTGTTATAAACACAGCTTTTCTGCTGCAGAAGTGCTTTCCAGACAGGCACTGACTCTTGGCATGAATATTAGCCCCAGCTAAGACCTCCAGGGTGATGACTCCGCCTCCAAGCTTACTAAGATGTCATCCCACCTGAGCTGCCCTTCCTGCAGTGAAACAGTAGAATTGATTGTGCAGCTCCGAGATGCAAGAGTGGAGGGGCAGTGGTGCCCTCCATCAGCAACCAGGCTCTCAAAATGTGGCTATCCCAAGCACCATCTCTCCATTGTACTATGCACTGTTTACTTACGCACTGCAGCTTGGTATATTTGCTGTCTCATTCCCAGTCCCCACCTTCTCAAAAACAAAGAAGGTTTCAGTACCTGCAGTCATCCCAAACAGCAAGTCAGCAGAAGCAGAACTCAGCATGAGTCTACCTTGTGTTAGAGAGAGTTGCATTTCCCTTCACCAGAAGCCAGTTGAATCTGACAACCCTATGCCAGATCCTAGGGCTCCCTGGATGTCCATACTGCTCTGTTCAACTATCATTCCAGGCCTTATTTCTCAGAGGATATCAAGGAGATGCATGTCTAGCCCATCTTCTTGGCCCCATGTCCCCCATTTCATTGATACAAACCTCTCTTTGTGTATATATTTACACCATTTGTTGGTTTTCCTTCCCTAGAGAACTCAGGCTGAAGTCATTTGGTACTGAGAGTGGTTCTAGAGAAATAAATTTGTAAGGATGAGTTTACTAAATGGGTTCTCAAGTACAGTTTATCTTGGAGATGTTAATGACTCTGCTTACAACAGTAAAGAGGGTGCTGCTGATCAATGGAGTGAGTTGGCAATATAAAAATGCAAAATATCAAACCAGTAGATCAGATATTGGTGAAAGGCAAGGCTCTGGATGATTGCATTTTGCCAGAATCAGATGTATAAGGAAGCTGGTTGGTTGTTCATACTTTTGCTAGGAACTATTGAAAGAGACACTGTCAAGGCTTCATGGCAAAGTTCATGTGATGCATAAATGAACTCAAAGTTTCTATTTGTGCTTTGAAAGAATCTTATTTCTTGTAGTAACAGAGTTGATATTGCCAAAAACCACACCCAAAGTCTTGTAAGAGTGGCTGAATTGTAATAGCAACTTAATTTCCAAACTTGAAAGGTGGCCAAAGGTGAGGTAAAGGCATTGACTGGGAAGATGTGTTATCCTGAAACTTGGGATGGGGTCATAAGGGCAGGAAGCTTGGGATACTGAGCCCCTAGATTCCATTGAATCCCTCCTGCCAACAGAACCACTCTTCTCACTCTCATCTGAGATTACTTCATGCTTGTCTGTTAAACCACCCTGACCAGCAAAATCATTATCCCCTCCCATTTAATAAGGTTAACCTAGCTGCTGCTAAAGAACTCTTGTCTAAGTCATTGAATCTTGTCTAAGTTATGGTATCACCTGAGGCAGATGCTTTACAAGACAAAGCTAAGTGTTCTCAAAAACCCTTTCACTACTGAGTTGGACTTCTAGACCTATACCTAGACTTACTTCCCCACAAGCTCCAAAAGATAAGGTATGAAGTGTGACCTAGGAGTAGGTCCTCTTCACTCCAGAATAACTGATCAAGTTCTCTAATATATACAAACAAAAACCAGGGAATATGTGTGGAAATGCCTATTAAGGGTGTGGGATAATGGTGTAAGGAACATAAAGATGGAACAGTCTGATTTTATTGATAAGACCCACTGTAATGGGTTGAATTGTGTCCCCCCCCAAAATATGTGTAACCATGTGACCGCGACATGATTCCCAGTATCTTGGGACTGTCCTCCATTCTGTGGTTTCCCTAAACCGTATGTTAAAGGATTAGGGTGGGGCTGTAAATTGCTGCATACGATTACTGCCCTGCTATGCTGTAGGGGGAGTTTCCCTGGAGTGTGGCTTGCCCCACCCTTAATGCTTTCAGCCTGTAAGAGATAAAAGGGAAGAGAAACAAAGAAAACTGGGAACCTCGTTACCATCAAGAGAGCAGCACCGGGAGAAGAGCGCGTCCTTGAGACCTGAGGTTCCTGCGCCAAGACGCTCCCTGTACAAAGACTGATGCGTACCGGACTTTGCTCCAGAGCCTACAAGGGGAAAGCCTTTCCCTGGATCGGACACCCTGAATAAGGACTTGCAACCTACCGGACTGTGTAAGAATAAATCTTCCTTTGTTAAAGCCATCCACTCTGTGGTATTTCTGTTAGAGCAGCACTAGCTGAATAAAATACCCACTAAGCACAAATTCTCTATTTAATGCTTCAATCTGAGAAGTTAGGAAAAGATCTAATAACTTATTTTGTTGGGTTGCTGAAGCATGGATTCTGTGGTGGTCTACACCAAATCTATTAGTAGTATCCAGGCTACCTTGATGTGTTATACAAGAAGATCTTCAAAGCCTTAGGGAAATTGGCATGCTAGAGTAGTTTTATGAGGTTAGACACACACTCTGTGTAGATGAATCACTGTGTACTTTCTCTTGTTTCTATCTGTTCTGAATCTTAGGAAACTAATATTTTCTCACTTCACTGTATCCTTGTCTTAGAGAAGTAGATTTGTCTGTGCGAAAGTGATGTTTTCACAATGCTAAGTACACCCAACTCCATGAACAACGTAGATTTTGCCACTTTTCTAAGTCTCTCTTATTTTCTTGTAGTTATAGCTGAAGTTCTCTGTGTAAACCTCCTTAACTTCTCTGGGTAGATGAATCACTGTGTACTTTCTCTTGTTTCTATCTGTTCTCAATCTTAAGAAATTAATAATTTATCTCTGCACTGTATCGTTGTCTTAGAGAAGTAGATTTCTTTCTGTGAAAGTGATGTTTTTACCTTGCTAAGTACTCCCAACTCCATGGACAAGATAGATTTTGCCAGTTATCTAAGTCTCTCTTATTTTCTTGTAGTTATAGCTGGGAGATTTCTGTGTAAACCTCTGTAACTCCTCTGGGTAGATGAATCACCGTGTCCTTTCTCTTGTTTCTATCTTTCTCAATATTAAGAAACAGATACTTTCTTTATTCACTGTATCGTTGTCTTAGAGAAGTACATTTCTTTCTGCAAAAGTGATGTTTTCACAATCCTAAGTACTCCCAACTCCATGAACAACGTAGATTTGTCAGTTATCTAAGACTGTCTTATTTTCTTGTACTTATAGCTGACGTTCTCTGTGTAACCCTCTGTAACTTCTCTGGGTAGATGAATCACTGTGTACTTTCTCTTGTTTCTATCTGTTCTGAATCTTAAGAAACTAATACTTTCTATGTGCACTGTATTTTTGTCTTAGAGAAGTACATTTGTCTGTGCCAAAGTGATATTTTCACAATGCTAATAACTCCCAACTACATGAACAACGTACATTTTGCCAGTTATCTCACTCTGCCTTATTTTCTTGTAGCTATAGCTAAAGTTCTCTGTGTAAACCCCTGTAACTTCATTCGGTAGATGAATCACCATGTACTTTCTCTTTCTTCTATCTGTTCTCAATCTTAAAAAACTCATACTTTCTCTGCTCACTGTCTCGTATTAGAGACTGAGATTTCTTTCTGCGAAAGTGAAGTTTTCACAATGCTAAGTACTCCCAACTCCATGAACAACGTAGATTTTGCCAGTTATCTAAGTCTCTCTAATTTTCTTGTAGTTACAGCTGAAGTTCTCTGTGTAAACTTCTGTAACTTCTCTGGGTAGACGAATCACTGTGTACTTTCTCTTGTTTCTATCTGTTCTCAATCTTAAGAAACTAATACTTTCTCTGTTCACTGTATCGTTGTCTTACGGAGGTAGATTTCTTTCTCTGAAAGTGATGATTTGAGAATGCTAAGTACTCCCAACTCCATGAACAACGTAGATTTTGCCAGTTATCTAAGTCTCTCTTATTTTCCTGTAGTTATAGCTGAAGTAATCTGTGTAAGCCTCTGTAACTTCTCTGGGTAGATGAATCACTGTGTACTTTCTCTTGTTTCTATCTGTTTTCAACCTTAAGAAACTTATAGTTTCTGTATTCACTGTATCGTCTTAGAGTAGTAGATTTCTTTCTGTGAAAGTGATGTTTTCAGAATGCTAAGTACTCCCAACTCCATGAACAACGTAGATTTTGCCAGTTATCTAAGTCTCTCTTATTTTCTTGTAGTTATAGCTGAAGTTCTCTGTGTAAACCTCTGTAACTTCTCTGGGTAGATGAATCACTGTGTAATTTCTCTTGTTTCTATCTCATCTTCATCTTAAGAAACTCACTCATTCTGATTTCACTGCTTCGTTGTCCTAGAGAAGTAGACTTCTTTCTGCGAAAGTGATGTTTTCACAGTGCTAAGTACTCCCAACTCCACGAACAATGTAGATGTTGCCGGTTATATAAGTCTCTCTTAGTTTCTTGTAGTTATAGGTGGGATTTCTCTGTTTAAACCTCTGTAACTTCTCTGGGTAGATGAATCGCTGTGTACTTTCTCTTGTTTCTCTCTGTTCTTAATCGTAGGAGACTCACAGTTTCTCATTTCACTGCCTTACTTTCTTAGAGAAGTAAATTTCTTTCTGCAAAGTGATGTTTTCACAGTGCTAAGTACTCCCAACTCCATCAACAATGTTGATTTTGCCAGTTATCTAAGTCTCTCTTAGTTTCTTGTAGTTATAGCTGGGAGTTCTCTGTGTAAACCTCTGTAACTTCTCTGGGTAGATGAATCACTATGTACTTTCTCTTGTTTCTATCTCTTCTTCATCTTAAGAAACTCACTCATTCTCATTTCACTGCCTTATTGTCTTAGAGAAGTAATTTTCATTCTGTGAAAGTGATGTTTTCACAGGGCTAAGTACTCCCAACTCGATCAACAATGTTGATTTTGCCAGTTACCTATGTCTCTCTTAGTTTCTTGTAGTTATAGCTGGGAGTTCTCAGTTTAAACCTCTGTAACTTCTCTGGGTAGATGAATCACTATGTACTTTCTCTTGTTTCTATCTCGTCTTCATCTTAAGAAACTCACACGTTCTCATTTCACTGTGTCATTGTCTTAGAAAAGTAGATTTCTTTCTGCGAAAATGATGTTTTCAGAGGGCTAAGTACTTCCAACTCCATGAACAACGTAGATGTTGCCGGTTATATAAGTCTCTCTTAGTTTCTTGTAGTTGCAGCTGGGAGTTCTCTGTGTAAACCTCTGTAACTTCTCTGGGTAGATGAATCACTGTGTACTTTCTTTTGTTTCTATCTGTTCTTAATCTTAGGAAACTCACACTTTCTCATTTCACAGCCTTTTTGCCTTAGAGAAGTAGATTTCTTTATGCGAAAGTGATGTTTTCACAGTGCTAAGTACTCCCAACTGCATGAAAAACGTAAATTTTGCCGTTTATCGAAGTCTCTCTTAGTTTCTTGTAGTTATAACTGGGAGTTCTCGGTGTAAACCTCGTGACTTCTCTGGGTAGATCAATCACTATGTACTTTCTCCTGTTTCTATCTGTTCTTAATATTAAGAAAGTCACACTTTCTCATGTCTCTGCCTCATTGTCTTAGAGAAGTACATTTCATTCTGCGAAAGTGATGTTTTCACAGTACTAAGTACTCCCAACTCCATGAAAAACGTAGATTTTGGCGGTTACCTAAGTCCCTTCTAGTTTCTTGTAGTTAAAGCTGGGAGTTCTCTGTGTAAACCTCTGTAGCTTTTCTGGGTAGATGAACCACTATGTACTTTCTCTTGTTTCCATTTGTTGTTAATCTTAGGAAACTCACACTTTCTCATTTCACTGCCTTGTTGTCCTAGAGAAGTAGATTTCTTTCTGGGCAAGTGATGCTTTCACAGTGTTAAGTCCTCACAACTCCATGAACAACGTAGATGTTGCCGGTTACATAAGTGTCTCTTAGTTTCTTGTACTTATAGCTGGGAGTTCTCTGTGTAAACCTCTGTAACTTATCTGGGTAGATGAATCACTATGTACTTTCTCTTGTTTCTATCTGTCCTTAACTTTAAGAAACTCACACTTTCTCATTTCTCTGCCTCATTGTCTTAGAGAAGTAGATTTCTTTCTGCGAAAGTGATGTTTTCACAGTGCTAAGTACTCCCAACTCCATCAACAATGTTTATTTTGCCAGTTGTCTAAGTCTCTCTTAGTTTCTTGTAGTTATAGCTGGGAGTTTTCTGTGTAAACGTCTGTAACTTCTCTGGTAGATGAATCACTATGTACTTTCTCTTGTTTCCATCTGTTCTTAATCTTAAGAAACTCACACTTTCTCATTTCACTGCCTTATTCTCTTAGAGAAGTAGATTTCTTTCTGCGAAAGTGATGGTTTCACAGTGCTAAGTACTCCCAACTCCATGAACAACGTAGATGTTGCTGGTTATCTAAGACTCTTTTAGTTTCTTGTAGTTATAGCTTGGAGTTCTCTGTGTAAACCTCTGTAACTTCTCTGGGTAGATGAATTACTATGTAAGTTCTCTTGTTTCTATCACTTCTTAATGTTAGGAAACTCACTCATTCTTATTTAACTGCCTCCTTGTCCTAGAGAAGTAGATTTCTTTTTGCGAAAGTGATGTTTTCACAGTGCTAAGTACTCCCAACTCCATGAACAACGTAGATGTTGCCGGTTACATAAGTCTCTTTTAGTTTCTTGTAGTTATAGCTGGGAGTTCTCTGTTTAAACCTCTGTAACTTCTCTGGGTAGATGAATCACTAAGTAGTTTCTCTTGTTTCTTTCTCTTCCTAATCTTAAGAAACTAAATCATTCTCATTTCACTGCCCCGTTGTCCTAGAGAAGTAGATTTCTTTCTGTGAAAGTGATGTTTTCACAGTGCTAAGTACTCCCAACCCCATCAACAATGTTGATTTTGCCTGTTATCTAAGTTTCTCTTAGTTTCTTGTAGTTATAGCTTTGAGTTTTCCCTGTAAACCTCTGTAACTTCTCTGGGTAGATGAACCACTATGTACTTTCTCTTTCTTCTATCTGATGTCAATATTAAGAAAGTGACACTTTCTCATTTCTCTGCCTCATTGTCTTAGAGTAGTAGTTTTCTCTCTACGAAAGTGATGTTTTCACAGTGCTGAGTACTCCGAACTCCATGAAAAACGTAAACTTTGCCGGTTATCTAAGTCTCTCTTAGTTTCTTGTACTTATAGCTGGGCTTTCTCTGTTTAAACCTCTGTAACTTCTCTGGGTAGATGAATCACTGTGTACTTTCTCTTGTTTCTATGTGTACTTAATCTTAAGAAACTCACTCATTCTGATTTCACTGGCTCGTTGTCCTAGAGAAGTAGATTTCCTTGTGCGAAAGTGATGTTTTCACAGTGCTAAGTACTCCAAATTCCATGAACAACGTTGATTTTGCGAGTTATCTAAGTCTCTCTTAGTTTCTTGTAGTTATAGCTGGGAGTTGTCTGTGTAAACCTCTGTTACTTCTCTGGGTAGATGAATCACTGTGTACTTTCTCTTGTTTCTATCTCTTCTTAATCTGAAGAAACTCACACTTTCTCATTTCACTGCCTTATTGTCTTAGAGAAGTAGATTTCTTACTGCCAAAGTGAGGTTTTCACAATGCTAAGTAGTCCCAACTCCATCAACAATGTTGATTTTGCCAGTTATCTAAGTCTCTCTCAGTTTCTTGTAGTTATAGCTAGGAGTTCTCTATGCAAACCTCTGTAACTTCTCTGGGTAGATGAATCACTATGTGCTTTCCCTTCTTTCTATCTGTTCTTAACATTAAGAAACTCACACTTTCTCATTTCCCTGCCTCATTGTCTTAGAGAAGTAGATTTCTCTCTGCGAAAGTGATGTTTTCACAGTGCTAAGTACTGCCAATTCCGTGAAAAACGTAGATTTTGCCGATTATCTAAGTCTCTGTTAGTTTCTTGTAGTTATACCTGGTTGTTCTCTCTGTAAACCTCTCTAACTTCTCTGAGTAGATGAATCACTATGTACTTTCTATTGTTTCTATCTCTTCTTAAACTTAAGAAACTAAATCATTCTCATTTCACTGCCCCGTTGTCCTAGAGAAGTAGATTTCTTTCTGCGAAAGTGATGTTTTCACAGTGGTAAGTACTCCCAACTCCATCAACAATGTTGGTTTTGCCAGTTATGTAAGTCTCTCTTAGTTTCTTGTAGTTATAGCTGGGAGTTCTCTGTTTAAACTTCTGTAACTTCTCTGGGTAGATGAATCACTGTGTACTTACTCTTATTTCTGTCTCTTCTTAATCTTAAGAAACTCACTCATTCTCATTTCACTGCCTCGTTGTCGTAGAGTAGTAGATTTCCTTCTGCGAAAGTGATGTTGTCACAGTGCTAAGTACTCCCAACTCCATGAACAACATAGATGTTGCCAGTTATATAAGTCTCTCTTAGTTTCTTGTAGTTATACCTGGGAGTTCACTTTGTAAATCTCTGTCACTTCTGTGGGGAGATGAATCACTATGTACTTTCTCTTGTTTCTATCTGTTCTTAATATTAAGAAAGTCACACATTCTCATTTCTCTGCCTCATTGTCTTATACTAGTAGATTTCTTTTTGTGAAAGTGAAGTTTTCACAGTGCTAAGTACTCCCAACTAAAGGAAAAACGTAGACTTTGCCGGTTATCTAAGTCTCTCTTAGTTTCTTGTAGTTATAGCTGCTATTTCTCTGTTTAAACCTGTGTAACTTCTCTGGGTAGATGAATCACTGTGTACTTTCTCTTGTTTCTATCTCTTCTTAAACTTAAGAAACTCACTGATTCTGATTTCACTGGCTCGTTGTCCTAGAGAACTAGATTTCTTTGTGCGAAAGTGATGTTTTCACAGTGCTAAGTACACCCAACTCCATGAAAAACGTAGATTTTGCCGGTTATCTAAGTCTCTCTTAGTTTCTTGTAGTCATAGCTGGGAGTTCTCTGTGTAAACTTCTGTAACTTCTCTGGGTAGATGAATCACTATGTACTTTCTCTTGTTTCCATCTGTTCTTAATCTTAAGAAACTCACACTTTCTCATTTCACTGCCTTGTTGTCTTAGAGAAGTAGATTTCTTTCTGCGAAAGTGATGCTTTCACAGTTCTAAGTACTCCCAACTCCATGAACAACGTAGATGATGCCGGTTATATAAGTCTCTCTTAGTTTCTTGTAGTTATAGCTGGGAGTTCTCTCTGTAAACCTCTGTAACTTCTCTGGGTAGAGGAATAACTATGTACTTTCTCTTGTTTCTATCTCTTCTTCATCTTAAGAAACTCACTCATTCTCATTTCACTGCCTTATTGTCTTAGAGAAGTAATTTTCATTCTGTGAAAGTGATGTTTTCACAGGGCTAAGTACTCCCAACTCGATCAACAATGTTGATTTTGCCAGTTACCTATGTCTCTCTTAGTTTCTTGTAGTTATAGCTGGGAGTTCTCAGTTTAAACCTCTGTAACTTCTCTGGGTAGATGAATCACTATGTACTTTCTCTTGTTTCTATCTCGTCTTCATCTTAAGAAACTCACACGTTCTCATTTCACTGTGTCATTGTCTTAGAAAAGTAGATTTCTTTCTGCGAAAATGATGTTTTCAGAGGGCTAAGTACTTCCAACTCCATGAACAACGTAGATGTTGCCGGTTATATAAGTCTCTCTTAGTTTCTTGTAGTTGTAGCTGGGAGTTCTCTGTGTAAACCTCTGTAACTTCTCTGGGTAGATGAATCACTGTGTACTTTCTTTTGTTTCTATCTGTTCTTAATCTTAGGAAACTCACACTTTCTCATTTCACAGCCTTTTTGCCTTAGAGAAGTAGATTTCTTTATGCGAAAGTGATGTTTTCACAGTGCTAAGTACTCCCAACTGCATGAAAAACGTAAATTTTGCCGTTTATCGAAGTCTCTCTTAGTTTCTTGTAGTTATAACTGGGAGTTCTCGGTGTAAACCTCGTGACTTCTCTGGGTAGATCAATCACTATGTACTTTCTCCTGTTTCTATCTGTTCTTAATATTAAGAAAGTCACACTTTCTCATGTCTCTGCCTCATTGTCTTAGAGAAGTACATTTCATTCTGCGAAAGTGATGTTTTCACAGTACTAAGTACTCCCAACTCCATGAAAAACGTAGATTTTGGCGGTTACCTAAGTCCCTTCTAGTTTCTTGTAGTTAAAGCTGGGAGTTCTCTGTGTAAACCTCTGTAGCTTTTCTGGGTAGATGAACCACTATGTACTTTCTCTTGTTTCCATTTGTTGTTAATCTTAGGAAACTCACACTTTCTCATTTCACTGCCTTGTTGTCCTAGAGAAGTAGATTTCTTTCTGGGCAAGTGATGCTTTCACAGTGTTAAGTCCTCACAACTCCATGAACAACGTAGATGTTGCCGGTTACATAAGTGTCTCTTAGTTTCTTGTACTTATAGCTGGGAGTTCTCTGTGTAAACCTCTGTAACTTATCTGGGTAGATGAATCACTATGTACTTTCTCTTGTTTCTATCTGTCCTTAACTTTAAGAAACTCACACTTTCTCATTTCTCTGCCTCATTGTCTTAGAGAAGTAGATTTCTTTCTGCGAAAGTGATGTTTTCACAGTGCTAAGTACTCCCAACTCCATCAACAATGTTTATTTTGCCAGTTGTCTAAGTCTCTCTTAGTTTCTTGTAGTTATAGCTGGGAGTTTTCTGTGTAAACGTCTGTAACTTCTCTGGTAGATGAATCACTATGTACTTTCTCTTGTTTCCATCTGTTCTTAATCTTAAGAAACTCACACTTTCTCATTTCACTGCCTTATTCTCTTAGAGAAGTAGATTTCTTTCTGCGAAAGTGATGGTTTCACAGTGCTAAGTACTCCCAACTCCATGAACAACGTAGATGTTGCTGGTTATCTAAGACTCTTTTAGTTTCTTGTAGTTATAGCTGGGAGTTCTCTGTGTAAACCTCTGTAACTTCTCTGGGTAGATGAATTACTATGTAAGTTCTCTTGTTTCTATCACTTCTTAATGTTAGGAAACTCACTCATTCTTATTTAACTGCCTCCTTGTCCTAGAGAAGTAGATTTCTTTTTGCGAAAGTGATGTTTTCACAGTGCTAAGTACTCCCAACTCCATGAACAACGTAGATGTTGCCGGTTACATAAGTCTCTTTTAGTTTCTTGTAGTTATAGCTGGGAGTTCTCTGTTTAAACCTCTGTAACTTCTCTGGGTAGATGAATCACTAAGTAGTTTCTCTTGTTTCTTTCTCTTCCTAATCTTAAGAAACTAAATCATTCTCATTTCACTGCCCCGTTGTCCTAGAGAAGTAGATTTCTTTCTGTGAAAGTGATGTTTTCACAGTGCTAAGTACTCCCAACCCCATCAACAATGTTGATTTTGCCTGTTATCTAAGTTTCTCTTAGTTTCTTGTAGTTATAGCTTTGAGTTTTCCCTGTAAACCTCTGTAACTTCTCTGGGTAGATGAACCACTATGTACTTTCTCTTTCTTCTATCTGATGTCAATATTAAGAAAGTGACACTTTCTCATTTCTCTGCCTCATTGTCTTAGAGTAGTAGTTTTCTCTCTACGAAAGTGATGTTTTCACAGTGCTGAGTACTCCGAACTCCATGAAAAACGTAAACTTTGCCGGTTATCTAAGTCTCTCTTAGTTTCTTGTACTTATAGCTGGGCTTTCTCTGTTTAAACCTCTGTAACTTCTCTGGGTAGATGAATCACTGTGTACTTTCTCTTGTTTCTATGTGTACTTAATCTTAAGAAACTCACTCATTCTGATTTCACTGGCTCGTTGTCCTAGAGAAGTAGATTTCCTTGTGCGAAAGTGATGTTTTCACAGTGCTAAGTACTCCAAATTCCATGAACAACGTTGATTTTGCGAGTTATCTAAGTCTCTCTTAGTTTCTTGTAGTTATAGCTGGGAGTTGTCTGTGTAAACCTCTGTTACTTCTCTGGGTAGATGAATCACTGTGTACTTTCTCTTGTTTCTATCTCTTCTTAATCTGAAGAAACTCACACTTTCTCATTTCACTGCCTTATTGTCTTAGAGAAGTAGATTTCTTACTGCCAAAGTGAGGTTTTCACAATGCTAAGTAGTCCCAACTCCATCAACAATGTTGATTTTGCCAGTTATCTAAGTCTCTCTCAGTTTCTTGTAGTTATAGCTAGGAGTTCTCTATGCAAACCTCTGTAACTTCTCTGGGTAGATGAATCACTATGTGCTTTCCCTTCTTTCTATCTGTTCTTAACATTAAGAAACTCACACTTTCTCATTTCCCTGCCTCATTGTCTTAGAGAAGTAGATTTCTCTCTGCGAAAGTGATGTTTTCACAGTGCTAAGTACTGCCAATTCCATGAAAAACGTAGATTTTGCCGATTATCTAAGTCTCTGTTAGTTTCTTGTAGTTATACCTGGTTGTTCTCTCTGTAAACCTCTCTAACTTCTCTGAGTAGATGAATCACTATGTACTTTCTATTGTTTCTATCTCTTCTTAAACTTAAGAAACTAAATCATTCTCATTTCACTGCCCCGTTGTCCTAGAGAAGTAGATTTCTTTCTGCGAAAGTGATGTTTTCACAGTGGTAAGTACTCCCAACTCCATCAACAATGTTGGTTTTGCCAGTTATGTAAGTCTCTCTTAGTTTCTTGTAGTTATAGCTGGGAGTTCTCTGTTTAAACTTCTGTAACTTCTCTGGGTAGATGAATCACTGTGTACTTACTCTTATTTCTGTCTCTTCTTAATCTTAAGAAACTCACTCATTCTCATTTCACTGCCTCGTTGTCGTAGAGTAGTAGATTTCCTTCTGCGAAAGTGATGTTGTCACAGTGCTAAGTACTCCCAACTCCATGAACAACATAGATGTTGCCAGTTATATAAGTCTCTCTTAGTTTCTTGTAGTTATACCTGGGAGTTCACTTTGTAAATCTCTGTCACTTCTGTGGGGAGATGAATCACTATGTACTTTCTCTTGTTTCTATCTGTTCTTAATATTAAGAAAGTCACACATTCTCATTTCTCTGCCTCATTGTCTTATACTAGTAGATTTCTTTTTGTGAAAGTGAAGTTTTCACAGTGCTAAGTACTCCCAACTAAAGGAAAAACGTAGACTTTGCCGGTTATCTAAGTCTCTCTTAGTTTCTTGTAGTTATAGCTGCTATTTCTCTGTTTAAACCTGTGTAACTTCTCTGGGTAGATGAATCACTGTGTACTTTCTCTTGTTTCTATCTCTTCTTAAACTTAAGAAACTCACTGATTCTGATTTCACTGGCTCGTTGTCCTAGAGAACTAGATTTCTTTGTGCGAAAGTGATGTTTTCACAGTGCTAAGTACACCCAACTCCATGAAAAACGTAGATTTTGCCGGTTATCTAAGTCTCTCTTAGTTTCTTGTAGTCATAGCTGGGAGTTCTCTGTGTAAACTTCTGTAACTTCTCTGGGTAGATGAATCACTATGTACTTTCTCTTGTTTCCATCTGTTCTTAATCTTAAGAAACTCACACTTTCTCATTTCACTGCCTTGTTGTCTTAGAGAAGTAGATTTCTTTCTGCGAAAGTGATGCTTTCACAGTGCTAAGTACTCCCAACTCCATGAACAACGTAGATGATGCCGGTTATATAAGTCTCTCTTAGTTTCTTGTAGTTATAGCTGGGAGTTCTCTCTGTAAACCTCTGTAACTTCTCTGGGTAGAGGAATAACTATGTACTTTCTCTTGCTTCTATCTCTTCTTCATCTTAAGAAACTAAATCATTCTCATTTAACAGCCCCGTAGTCCTAGAGAAGTAGATTTCTTTCTGCTAAAGTCATGTTTTCACAGTGCTAAGTAGTCCCAACTCCATCAACAATGTTGATTTTGCCAGTTATCTAAGTCTCTCTTAGTTTCTTGTAGTTATAGATGGGAGTTCTGTGTGTAAACCTCTGTAACTTCTCTGGGTAGATGAATCACTGTGTACTTTCTCTTGTTTCTATCTCTTCTTCATCTTAAGAAACTCACTCATTCTCATTTCACTGCCTTATTGTCTTAGAGAAGTAATTTTCATTCTGTGAAAGTGATGTTTTCACAGGGCTAAGTACTCCCAACTCGATCAACAATGTTGATTTTGCCAGTTACCTATGTCTCTCTTAGTTTCTTGTAGTTATAGCTGGGAGTTCTCAGTTTAAACCTCTGTAACTTCTCTGGGTAGATGAATCACTATGTACTTTCTCTTGTTTCTATCTCGTCTTCATCTTAAGAAACTCACACGTTCTCATTTCACTGTGTCATTGTCTTAGAAAAGTAGATTTCTTTCTGCGAAAATGATGTTTTCAGAGGGCTAAGTACTTCCAACTCCATGAACAACGTAGATGTTGCCGGTTATATAAGTCTCTCTTAGTTTCTTGTAGTTGTAGCTGGGAGTTCTCTGTGTAAACCTCTGTAACTTCTCTGGGTAGATGAATCACTGTGTACTTTCTTTTGTTTCTATCTGTTCTTAATCTTAGGAAACTCACACTTTCTCATTTCACAGCCTTTTTGCCTTAGAGAAGTAGATTTCTTTATGCGAAAGTGATGTTTTCACAGTGCTAAGTACTCCCAACTGCATGAAAAACGTAAATTTTGCCGTTTATCGAAGTCTCTCTTAGTTTCTTGTAGTTATAACTGGGAGTTCTCGGTGTAAACCTCGTGACTTCTCTGGGTAGATCAATCACTATGTACTTTCTCCTGTTTCTATCTGTTCTTAATATTAAGAAAGTCACACTTTCTCATGTCTCTGCCTCATTGTCTTAGAGAAGTACATTTCATTCTGCGAAAGTGATGTTTTCACAGTACTAAGTACTCCCAACTCCATGAAAAACGTAGATTTTGGCGGTTACCTAAGTCCCTTCTAGTTTCTTGTAGTTAAAGCTGGGAGTTCTCTGTGTAAACCTCTGTAGCTTTTCTGGGTAGATGAACCACTATGTACTTTCTCTTGTTTCCATTTGTTGTTAATCTTAGGAAACTCACACTTTCTCATTTCACTGCCTTGTTGTCCTAGAGAAGTAGATTTCTTTCTGGGCAAGTGATGCTTTCACAGTGTTAAGTCCTCACAACTCCATGAACAACGTAGATGTTGCCGGTTACATAAGTGTCTCTTAGTTTCTTGTACTTATAGCTGGGAGTTCTCTGTGTAAACCTCTGTAACTTATCTGGGTAGATGAATCACTATGTACTTTCTCTTGTTTCTATCTGTCCTTAACTTTAAGAAACTCACACTTTCTCATTTCTCTGCCTCATTGTCTTAGAGAAGTAGATTTCTTTCTGCGAAAGTGATGTTTTCACAGTGCTAAGTACTCCCAACTCCATCAACAATGTTTATTTTGCCAGTTGTCTAAGTCTCTCTTAGTTTCTTGTAGTTATAGCTGGGAGTTTTCTGTGTAAACGTCTGTAACTTCTCTGGTAGATGAATCACTATGTACTTTCTCTTGTTTCCATCTGTTCTTAATCTTAAGAAACTCACACTTTCTCATTTCACTGCCTTATTCTCTTAGAGAAGTAGATTTCTTTCTGCGAAAGTGATGGTTTCACAGTGCTAAGTACTCCCAACTCCATGAACAACGTAGATGTTGCTGGTTATCTAAGACTCTTTTAGTTTCTTGTAGTTATAGCTGGGAGTTCTCTGTGTAAACCTCTGTAACTTCTCTGGGTAGATGAATTACTATGTAAGTTCTCTTGTTTCTATCACTTCTTAATGTTAGGAAACTCACTCATTCTTATTTAACTGCCTCCTTGTCCTAGAGAAGTAGATTTCTTTTTGCGAAAGTGATGTTTTCACAGTGCTAAGTACTCCCAACTCCATGAACAACGTAGATGTTGCCGGTTACATAAGTCTCTTTTAGTTTCTTGTAGTTATAGCTGGGAGTTCTCTGTTTAAACCTCTGTAACTTCTCTGGGTAGATGAATCACTAAGTAGTTTCTCTTGTTTCTTTCTCTTCCTAATCTTAAGAAACTAAATCATTCTCATTTCACTGCCCCGTTGTCCTAGAGAAGTAGATTTCTTTCTGTGAAAGTGATGTTTTCACAGTGCTAAGTACTCCCAACCCCATCAACAATGTTGATTTTGCCTGTTATCTAAGTTTCTCTTAGTTTCTTGTAGTTATAGCTTTGAGTTTTCCCTGTAAACCTCTGTAACTTCTCTGGGTAGATGAACCACTATGTACTTTCTCTTTCTTCTATCTGATGTCAATATTAAGAAAGTGACACTTTCTCATTTCTCTGCCTCATTGTCTTAGAGTAGTAGTTTTCTCTCTACGAAAGTGATGTTTTCACAGTGCTGAGTACTCCGAACTCCATGAAAAACGTAAACTTTGCCGGTTATCTAAGTCTCTCTTAGTTTCTTGTACTTATAGCTGGGCTTTCTCTGTTTAAACCTCTGTAACTTCTCTGGGTAGATGAATCACTGTGTACTTTCTCTTGTTTCTATGTGTACTTAATCTTAAGAAACTCACTCATTCTGATTTCACTGGCTCGTTGTCCTAGAGAAGTAGATTTCCTTGTGCGAAAGTGATGTTTTCACAGTGCTAAGTACTCCAAATTCCATGAACAACGTTGATTTTGCGAGTTATCTAAGTCTCTCTTAGTTTCTTGTAGTTATAGCTGGGAGTTGTCTGTGTAAACCTCTGTTACTTCTCTGGGTAGATGAATCACTGTGTACTTTCTCTTGTTTCTATCTCTTCTTAATCTGAAGAAACTCACACTTTCTCATTTCACTGCCTTATTGTCTTAGAGAAGTAGATTTCTTACTGCCAAAGTGAGGTTTTCACAATGCTAAGTAGTCCCAACTCCATCAACAATGTTGATTTTGCCAGTTATCTAAGTCTCTCTCAGTTTCTTGTAGTTATAGCTAGGAGTTCTCTATGCAAACCTCTGTAACTTCTCTGGGTAGATGAATCACTATGTGCTTTCCCTTCTTTCTATCTGTTCTTAACATTAAGAAACTCACACTTTCTCATTTCCCTGCCTCATTGTCTTAGAGAAGTAGATTTCTCTCTGCGAAAGTGATGTTTTCACAGTGCTAAGTACTGCCAATTCCATGAAAAACGTAGATTTTGCCGATTATCTAAGTCTCTGTTAGTTTCTTGTAGTTATACCTGGTTGTTCTCTCTGTAAACCTCTCTAACTTCTCTGAGTAGATGAATCACTATGTACTTTCTATTGTTTCTATCTCTTCTTAAACTTAAGAAACTAAATCATTCTCATTTCACTGCCCCGTTGTCCTAGAGAAGTAGATTTCTTTCTGCGAAAGTGATGTTTTCACAGTGGTAAGTACTCCCAACTCCATCAACAATGTTGGTTTTGCCAGTTATGTAAGTCTCTCTTAGTTTCTTGTAGTTATAGCTGGGAGTTCTCTGTTTAAACTTCTGTAACTTCTCTGGGTAGATGAATCACTGTGTACTTACTCTTATTTCTGTCTCTTCTTAATCTTAAGAAACTCACTCATTCTCATTTCACTGCCTCGTTGTAGTAGAGTAGTAGATTTCCTTCTGCGAAAGTGATGTTGTCACAGTGCTAAGTACTCCCAACTCCATGAACAACATAGATGTTGCCAGTTATATAAGTCTCTCTTAGTTTCTTGTAGTTATACCTGGGAGTTCACTTTGTAAATCTCTGTCACTTCTGTGGGGAGATGAATCACTATGTACTTTCTCTTGTTTCTATCTGTTCTTAATATTAAGAAAGTCACACATTCTCATTTCTCTGCCTCATTGTCTTATACTAGTAGATTTCTTTTTGTGAAAGTGAAGTTTTCACAGTGCTAAGTACTCCCAACTAAAGGAAAAACGTAGACTTTGCCGGTTATCTAAGTCTCTCTTAGTTTCTTGTAGTTATAGCTGCTATTTCTCTGTTTAAACCTGTGTAACTTCTCTGGGTAGATGAATCACTGTGTACTTTCTCTTGTTTCTATCTCTTCTTAAACTTAAGAAACTCACTGATTCTGATTTCACTGGCTCGTTGTCCTAGAGAACTAGATTTCTTTGTGCGAAAGTGATGTTTTCACAGTGCTAAGTACACCCAACTCCATGAAAAACGTAGATTTTGCCGGTTATCTAAGTCTCTCTTAGTTTCTTGTAGTCATAGCTGGGAGTTCTCTGTGTAAACTTCTGTAACTTCTCTGGGTAGATGAATCACTATGTACTTTCTCTTGTTTCCATCTGTTCTTAATCTTAAGAAACTCACACTTTCTCATTTCACTGCCTTGTTGTCTTAGAGAAGTAGATTTCTTTCTGCGAAAGTGATGCTTTCACAGTGCTAAGTACTCCCAACTCCATGAACAACGTAGATGATGCCGGTTATATAAGTCTCTCTTAGTTTCTTGTAGTTATAGCTGGGAGTTCTCTCTGTAAACCTCTGTAACTTCTCTGGGTAGAGGAATAACTATGTACTTTCTCTTGCTTCTATCTCTTCTTAATCTTAAGAAACTAAATCATTCTCATTTAACAGCCCCGTAGTCCTAGAGAAGTAGATTTCTTTCTGCTAAAGTCATGTTTTCACAGTGCTAAGTAGTCCCAACTCCATCAACAATGTTGATTTTGCCAGTTATCTAAGTCTCTCTTAGTTTCTTGTAGTTATAGATGGGAGTTCTGTGTGTAAACCTCTGTAACTTCTCTGGGTAGATGAATCACTGTGTACTTTCTCTTGTTTCTATCTGTTCTTAATCTTAGGAAAGTCACAATTTCCCATTTCACTGTCTTATTATCTTAGAGAAGTAGATTTCTTTCAGCGAATGTGATGTTTTCACAGTGCTAAGTACCTACAACTCCATGAACAATGTTGATTTTGCGTTATCTAAGTCTCTATTAGTTTCTTTTAGTTATAGCTGGGAGTTCTCTGTGTAATCCCCTGTAACTTCTCTGGGTAGGTGAATCACTATGTACTTTCTCTTTTTTCTATCTGTTCTTAATATTAAGAAAGTCCCACCTTCTCATTTCTGAGCCTCATTGTTTTAGAGAAGTAGATTTCTTTCTGCGAAAGTGATGTTTTCACAGTGCTAAGTACTCCCAACTCCATGAACAACGTAGATTTTGCCGGTTATCTAAGTCTCTCTTAGTTTCTTGTAGTTATAGCTGGGAGTTCTCTATTGAAACCTCTGTAACTTCTCGGGGTAGATGAATCACTGTGTGCTTTCTCTAGTTTCTATCTCTTCTTAATCTTAAGAAACTCACTCATTCTCATTTCACTGCCTCGTTGTCCTAGAGAAGTAGATTTCTTTCTGCGAAAGTGATGTTTTCACAGTGCTAAGTACTCCCAACTCCATGAACAACGTAGATGTTGCCGGTTATATAAGTCTCTCTTATTTTCTTGTAGTTACAGCTGGGAGTTCTCTGTGTAAACCTCTGTAACTTCTGTGGGTAGATGATTCACTATGTACTTTCTCTTGTTTCCATCTGTTCTTAATCTTAGGAAACTCACATTATCTCAGTTCACTGCATTATTGTCTTAGAGAAGTAGATTTCTTTCTGTGAAAGTGATGTTTTCACAGTGCTAAGTACTCCCAACTCCATTAACAATGGTGATTTTGCCAGTTATCTAAGTCTCTCTTAGTTTCTTTTAGATATAGCTGGGAGTTCTGCGTGTATACCTCTGAAACTTCTCTGGGTAGATGAATCACTACGTACTTTCTCTTGTTTAAATCTGTTCTTAATCTTAGGAAACTCACACTTTCTCTTTTCACTGCCTTATTGCCCTGGAGAAGCAGATTTCTTTCTGCGAAAGTGATGTTTTCACAGTGCTAAGTACTTCCAACTCCATCAACAATGTTGATTTTGCCAGTCATCTAAGTCTCTCTTACCTTCTTGCAGTTACAGCTGGGAGTTCTGTGTGTAAACCTTTGTAACTTCTCTGGGGAGATGAATCACTATTTACTTTCTCTTGTTTCCATCTGTTCTTCATCTTAGGAAGCTCACACTTTCTTATTTCACTGCCTTATTCTCTTAGAGAAGTAGATTTCTTTCTGCGAAAGTGATGTTTTCACAGTGCTAAGTACTCCCAACTCCATCAACAATGTTGATTTTGCCAGTTATCTATGTCTCTCGTAGTTTCTGGTAGTTATAGCTGGGAGTTCTGTGTGTAAACCTCTGTAACTTCTCTGGGTAGATGAATGACTATGTACTTCCTCTTGTTTCTATCTTTTCTTAATTTTAGGCAACTCACACTCTCATTTCACTGCATTATTGTCTTATAGAAGTAGATTTCTCTCTGCGAAAATGATGTTTTCACAATGCTAAGTACTCCCAACACCATGAACAATGTTGATTTTGCCAGTTATCTAAGTCTCTCTTAGTTTCTCGTAGTTATAGCTGGTAGTTCTCTGTGTCAACCTCTGTACCTTCTCGGGCTATTTGAATCACTATGTACGTTCTCTTCTTTCTATGTGTTCTTAATTTTAAGAAAGTCACACTTTCTCATTTCTCTGCCTCATTGTCTTAGAGAAGTAGATTTCTTTCTGCGAAAGTGATGTTTTCACAGTGCTAAGTACTCCCACCTCCATCAACAATGTTAATTTTGCCAGTTCTCTAAGTCTCTCTTAGTTTCTTGTAGTTATAGCTGGGAGTTCTCTGTGTAAATCTCTGTAACTTCTCTGGGTAGATGAATCACTATGTACTTTCTCTTGTTTCTATCTGTTCTTAATCTTAGGAAACTCACACTTTCCCATTTCACTGCCTTATTGTCTTAGAGAAGTAGATTTCTTTCTGTAAAAGTGATGTTTTCACAGTGATAAGTACTCCCAACTCCATGAACAATGTTAATTTTGCCAGGTATCTAAGTCTCTCTTAGTTTCTTGTAGTTATAGCTGGGAGTTCTCTGTGTAAACCTCTGAAACTTCTCTGGGTAGATGAATCACTATGTAGTTTCTCTTGTTTCTATCTCTTCATTATCTTAAGAAACTAACTCATTCTCCTTTCACTGCCTCGTTGTCCTAGAGCAGTGGATTTCTTCCTGCGAAAGTGAAGTTTTTACAGTGCTAAGTACTCCCAACTCCATGAACAACGTAGATTTTGCCGGTGATATAAGTCTCTCTTACTTTCCTGTACTTATAGCTGGGAGTTCTCTGTGTAAACCTCTGTAACTTCTCTGGGTAGATGAATCACTGTGTACTTTCTCTTGTTTCTATGTCTTCTTCATCTTCAGAAACTCTCTCATTCTCAGTTCTCTGCCTCATTGTCCTAGAGAAGTAGATTTCTCTCTGCGAAAGTGTTGTTTTCAGAGTGCTAAGTATTCTCAACTCCATCAACAATGTTGATTTTGCCAGTTAGCTAAGTCTCTCTTAGTTTCTTGTAGTT
This sequence comes from Heterohyrax brucei, assembly GCA_028571685.1. Lineage (NCBI taxonomy): Eukaryota > Metazoa > Chordata > Mammalia > Hyracoidea > Procaviidae > Heterohyrax > Heterohyrax brucei. The sequence goes on from CM053166.1 coordinate 61,303,949, forward strand.
ATAGCTCGGAGTTCTCTGTTTAAACCTTGTAACTTCTCTGGGAAGATGAATCACTATGAACTTTCTCTTGTTTCTATCTCTTCTTAATCTTAAGAAACTCACACTTTCTCATTTCACTGCGTCATTGTCTTAGAGAAGTAGATTTCTTTCTGCGAAAGTGATGTTTTCACAATGATAGGTACTCCCAACTCTATCATCAATGTAGGTTTTACCAGTTTTCAAAGTCTCTCTTATTTTGTTGTAGTTCTACTTGGAATTCTCTGTGTAAACCTCTGTAACTTCTCTAGGTAGATGAATCACTGTGTTCTTTCTCTTGTTTCTACCTGTTACCAAACTTAAGAAACTCCTACATTCTCTGTTCACTGTTTCGCGGCTTTAGAGAAGTAGATTTCTTTCTGCGAAAGTGATGTTTTCACAATGCTAAGTATTCCCCACTCTATCATCAATGTAGTTTTTACCATTTATCTAACTCTCTTATTTTGATGTAGTTCTACTTGGAATTCTCTGTGTAAACCTCTGTAACTTCTCTAGGTAGATGAATCACTGTGTACTTTCTCTTGTTTCTATCTGTTATCAATTTTAAGAAACTCATACATTCTCTATTCACTTTTTCGCAGCTTTAGAGAAGTAGATTTCTTTCTTCGAAAGTGATGTTTTCACAATGCTAAGTACTCCCAACTCTATCATCAATGTAGGTTTTACCAGTTTTCTCAGTCTCTCTTATTTTGTTGTAGTTCTACTTGGAATTCTCTGTGTAAACCTCTGTAACTTCTCTACGCGGATGAATCACTGTGTAATTTCTCTTGTTTCTATCTGTTACCAATTTTAAGAAACTCATACATTCTCTGTTCACTTTTTCGCAGCTTTAGAGAAGTAGATTTCGTTCTGCGAAAGTGATGTTTTCACAATGCTAAGTACTCCCAACTCTATCATCAATGTAGGTTTTACCAGTTTTCTAAGTCTCTCTTAATTTGTTGTAGCTCTACTTGGAATTCTCTGTGTAAACCTCTGTAACTTCTCTAGGTAGATGAATCACTGTGTATTTCTCTTGTTTCTATCTGTTACCAATCTTAAGAAACTCATACATTCTCTGTTCAGTGTTTCGCGGCCTTAGAGAAGTAGATTTCTTTCTGCGAAAGTGATGTTTTCACAATGCTAAGTACTCCCAACTCTATCATCAATGTAGGTTTTACCAGTTTTCTATGTCTCTCTTATTTTCTTGTAGTTCAACTTGGAATTCTCAGTGTAAACTTCTCTAATTGCTCTAGGTAGATGAATCGCTGTGTACTTTTCTTGTTTCTATCTGTTACCAATCTTAAGAAACTCATAAATTCTCTGTTCACTGTTTCGCGTACTTAGAGAAGTAGATTTCTTTCTGCGAAAGTGATGTTTTCACAATGCTAGGTACTCCCAACTCTATCATCAATGTAGGTTTTACCAGTTTTCTAAGTCTCTCTTATTTTGTTGTAGTTCTACTTGGAATTCTCTGTGTAAACCTCTGTAACTTCTCTAGGTAGATGAATCACTGTGTAATTTCTCTTGTTTCTATCTGTTACCAATCTTAAGAAACTCATACATTTTCTATTCACTTTTTTGTGGCCTTAGAGAAGTAGATTTCTTTCTGTGAAAGTGATGTTTCCACAATGCTAAGTACTCCCAACTCTATCAACAATGTTGATTTTGCCAGTCATCTAAGTCTGTCTTACCTTCTTGCAGTTACAGCTGGGAGTTCTCTGTGTAAACCTGTGAAACTTCTCTGGGTAGATGAATCACTATGTACTTTCTCTTGTTTCTATCTGTTCTTAATCTTAAGAAACTCACACTTTCTCATTTCACTGCCTTATTGTCTTAGAGAAGTAGATTTCTTTCTGCGAAAGTGATGTTTTCACAGTGCTAAGTACTCCCAACTCCATCAACAATGTTGATTTTGCCAGTCATCTAAGTCTCTCTTACCTTCTTGTAGTTACAGCTGGGAGTTCTCTCTGTAAATGTCTGTAACTTCTCTGGGTAGATGAATCACTATGTACTTTCTCTTCTTTCTATCTGTTCTTAATCTTAACAAACTAACACTTTCTCATTTTACTATTTCGTTGTCTTAGAGAAGTAGATTTCTTACTGCGAAAGTGTTGTTTTCAGAGTGCTAAGTACTCCCAACTCCATGAACAACGTAGATGTTGTCGGTAATCTAAGTCTCTCTTAGTTTCTTGTAGTTATAGCTGGGAGTTCTTTGTTTAAACCTCTCTAACATCTCTGGGTAGCTGAATCACTATATATTTTCTCTTGTTTCTGTCTGTTCTAAATCTTAAGAAACTAAATCATTCTCATTTCACTGCCTCTTTCTTCTAGAGAACTAGAATTCTTTCTGCGAAAGTGATGTTTTCACAGTACTACGTACTGCCAACTCCATGAACAACGCAGATGTTGAAGGTTATATCAGTCTCTCTTAGTTTCGTGTAGTTATAGTTGGAAGTTCTCTGTGTAAACCTCTGTAACTGCTCTGGGTAGATGAATCACTATGTACTTTCTCCTGTTTCTATCTCTTCTTAATCTTGAGAAACTAAATCATTCTCATTTTACTGCCCCGTTGTCCTAGAGAAGTAGATTTCTTTGTGCGAAAGTGATGTTTTCACAGTGCTAAGTTCTCCCAACTCCATGAAAAAAGTAGATTTTGACGGTTATCTAAGTCTCTCTTATTTTCTTGTAGTTATAGCTGGCATTTCTCTGTTTAAACCTCTGTAACTTCTCTGGGGAGATGTATCACTGTGTACTTTCTCTTATTTCTATCTCTTCTAAATCTTAAGAAACTCACTCATTCTCGTTTCACTGCCTCGTTGTCCTACAGAAGTAGATTTCTTTCTGCGAAAGTGATGTTTTCACAATGCTCAGTACTCGCAACTCCATGAACAACATAGATGTTGCTATTTATATACGTCTCTCTTAGTTTCTTGTAGTTATACCTGGGAGTTCTCTTTGTAAACCTCTGTAACTTCTGTGAGTAGATGAATCACTATGTACTTTCTCTTGTTTCCATCTGATGCTAATATTAACAAACGCACACTTTCTCATTTCACTGCCTTATTGTCTTAGAGAACTAGATTTCTTTCTGCGAAAGTGATGTTTTCACAGTGCTAAGTATTCTCAACTCCATCAACAATGTTGATTTTGCCAGTTAGCTAAGTCTCTCTTAGTTTCTTGTAGTTATAGCTCGGAGTTCTCTGTTTAAACCTTGTAACTTCTCTGGGAAGATGAATCACTATGAACTTTCTCTTGTTTCTATCTCTTCTTAATCTTAAGAAACTCACACTTTCTCATTTCACTGCCTTATTGTCTTAGAGAAGTAGATTTCTTTCTGCGAAAGTGATGTTTTCACAGTGCTAAGTACTCCAACTCCATAAACAACGTAGATGAAGCCGATGAGGCAGAGAAATGAAAAAGTGTGACTTTCTTAATATTAAGAACAGATATAAAGAAGAGAAAGTACATAGTGATTCATTTACACAGAGAAGTTACAGAGGTTTACACAGAGAACTCCAAGCTATAACTACAAGAAACTAAGAGAGACTTATATAAAAGGCAACATCTACGTTGTTCATGGAGTTGGTAGTACTTAGCACTGAGAAAACATCACTTTCACAGAAAGATATCTACTTCTCTAGGACAATGAGGCAGTGAAAACAGAATGAGTGAGTTTCTTAAGATTAAGAAGAGATAGAAACAAGAGAAAGTATATAGTTATTCATCTACCCAGAGAAGTTACAGAGGTTTACAGAGAGAACTCCCAGCTATAACTACAATAAACTAAGAAAGCCTTAGATAACTCGCAAAATCAACGTTGTTCATGGAGTTGGGAGTACTTACCACCGTGAAAACATCACTTTAGCAGAAAGAAATCTACTTCTCTAAGACAACGAAACAGTAAAATGAGAAAGTGTGAGTTTCTTAAGATTAAGAACAGATATAAACAAGAGAAAGTACATAGTGATTCATCTACCCAGAAAACTTACAGAAGTTTACAGAGATAACTCCCAGGTATAACTACAAGAAACTAAGAGAGACTTAGATAACTGGAAGAATCAACATTGTTGATGGAGTTGGGAGTACTTAGCAGTGTTAAAACATCACTTTCGCAGAAAGAAATCTACTTCTCTAAGACAATATGGCAGTGAAATGAGAAAATGTAAGTTTCTTAAGATTAAGACCAGATAGAAACAAGAGAAAGGACATAGTGATTCAAATACCTTGAGAAGTTACAGACGTTTACACAGACAACTCCCAGTTATACTTACAAGAAACTAAGAGAGACTTAGATAAGTGGAAAAATCAACATTGTTGATGGATTTGCGAGTACTTAGCACTGTGAAAACATCACTTTCACGGAAAGAATTCTACTTCCCTCGGGCAACGGGGCAGTGAAATGAGAATGATTTAGTTTCTCAAGATTAAGAACAGATACAAATAAGAGAAAGTACATAGTGATTCATCTACCCAGAGGAGTTACAGAGGTTTACACAGAGAACTCCAACAGTAACTACACGAAACTAAGAGAGACTGATATAACCTTCAACATCTGCGTTGTTCATGTAGTTGGCAGTACTTAGCAATGTGAAACCATCACATTCGCAGAAAGAATTCTACTTCTCTAGAAGAACGAGGCAATGAAATGACAATGGGTTAGTTTCTTAAGATTAATAACAGATAGAAACAAGAGAAAGTACATAGTGATTCATCTACCCAGAGAAGTTAGAGTGGTTTAAACAGAGAACTCCCAGCTATAACTGCAAGAAACTAAGAGAGACTTAGGTTACTGACAACATCTACGTTGTTCATGGAGTTGGGAGTACTTAGCACTCTGAAAACATCACTTTCGCAGAAAGAAATCTATTTCTCTAAGACAACGAAATAGTAAAATGAGAAAGTGTGAGTTTCTTAAGATTGGTAACAGATAGAAACAAGAGAAAATACACAGTGTTTCATCTACCTAGAGAAGTTACAGAGCTTTACACAGAGAATTAAAAATACAACTACAAGAAAGTAAGAGAGACTTAGAAAAGTGGTAAAACCTACATTGATGATAGAGTTGGGAGTACTTAGCATTGTGAAAACATCACTATTGCCGAAAGAAATCTACTTCTCTAAGGCCGCAAAACAGTGAACAGAGAATGTATGAGTTTCTTAAGATTGGTAACAGATAGAAATAAGAGAAAGTACACAGTGATTCATCTACGTAGAGAAGTTACAGAGATTTACACAGAGAATTCCAAGAAGAACTAGAGGAAAATAAGAGAGACTTAGAAAATTGGGAAAACCTACATTGTTCATAGAGTTGGGAGTACTTAGCATTGTGAAAACATCACTTTCGCAGAAAGAAATCTACATCTCTAAGGCCGCGAAACAGTGAACAGAGAATGTATGAGTTTCTTAAGATTGGTAACAGATAGAAACAAGGGAAAGTACACAGTGATTCATCTAACTAGAGAAGTTACAGAGGTTTACACAGAGAATTCCAAGTAGAACTACAAGAAAATAACATAGACTTAGAAAACCGGGAAAACCTACATTGTTGATAGAGTTGGGAGTACTTAGCATTGTGAAAACATCACTTATGCCGAAAGAAATCTACTTCTCTAATGCCGCGATATAGTGAACAGAGAATGTATGAATTTCTCAAGATTGGTAACAGATAGAAACAAGAGAAATTACACGGTGATTCATCTACGCAGAGAAGTTACAGAGGTTTACACAGAGAATTCCAAGTACAACTACAACAAAATAAGAGAGACTTAGAAAACTGGTAAAACCTACATTGATGACACAGTTCGGAGTACTTAGCATTGTGAAAACATCACTTTCGCGGAAAGAAATCTACTTCTCTAAGGCCTCGAAACAGTGAACAGAGAATGTATGAGTTTCTTAAGATTGGTAACAAATACAAACAAGAGAAAGTACACAGTGATTCATCTACCTAGAGAAATTAAAGAGGTTTACACAGAGAATTTCAAGTAGAACTACAAGACAATAAGAGAGACTTAGAAAACTGTTAAAACCTAAACTGTTGATAGAGTGGGGAGTACATAGCATTGTGAACTCGTCACATTCGTTGAAAGAAATCTACTTCTCTAAGGCCGCGAAACAGTGAACAGGGAATGTATGACTTTCTTAAGATTGGTAATAGATGGAAACAATGGAAAGTACCCAGTGATTCATCTACCTAGAGAAGTTACAGAGGTTTACACAGAGAATTCCAAGGAGAACTACAAGAAAATAACACAGACTTAGAAAACTGGTAAAACCTACATTGATGATAGTGTGGGGAGTACTTAGCATTGTGAAATCATCTCCTTTGCTGAAAGAAATCTACTTCTCTAAGGCCTCGAAACACTGCACAGAGAATGCATGAGTTTCTTAAGATTGGTAACAGATAGAAACAAGGGAAAGTACACAGTGACTCATCTACCTAGAGAATTTACAGAGGTTTACACAAAGAATTCCAAGTAGAACTACAAGAAAATAAGAGAGACTTAGAAAACTGGTAAAACCAACATTGATGATAGAGTGGGGACTACTTAGCATTGTGAAAACATCACTTTCGCAGAAAGAAATCTACTTCTCTAAGGCCGCGAAACACAAAACAGAGAATGTATGATTTTCTTAAGATTCGTAAAAGATAGGAACAAGGGAAAGCACACAGTGATTCATCTACCTAGTGAAGTTACAGAGGTTTACACAGAGAATTCCAAGTAGAACTACAACAAAATAAGAGAGACGTAGAAATCTGGTAAAAACTACATTGATGGTAGAGTGGGGAGTACTTAGCATTGTGAAAACATCACTTTCGCAGAAAGTAATCTACTTCTCTAAGGCCGCGAAACATTGAACAGAGAATGTATGAGTTTCTTAAGATTGATAACAGATAGAAACAAGGGAAAGTACATAGTGATTCATCTACCTAGATAAGTTACAGAGGTTTACACAGAGAATTCCAAGTAGAACTACAAGAAAATAACATAGATTTAGAAAACTAGGAAAATCTTCATTGTTGATAGTGTTGGGAGTACTTAGCATTGTGAAAACATCAGTTTCGCAGAAAGAAGTCAACTTCTCTAAGGCCGCGAAACAGTGAACAGAGAATGTATGAGTTTCTCAAGATTGGTAACAGATAGAAACAAGAGAAACTACGCAGTGATTCATCTACGTAGTGAAGTTACAGAGGATTACACTAAGAATTCCAAGTATAACTACAACAAAATAAGAGAGACTTAGATAACTGGTAAAACGTACATTAATGATAGGGTGGGGAGTACTTAGCATTGTGAAATCATCTCATTTGCTGAAAGAAATCTACTTCTCTAAGGCCGCGAAACAGTGCACAGAGAATGCCTGAGTTTCTTAAGATTGGTAACAGATAGAAACAAGGGAAAGTACACAGTGATTCATCTACCTACATAAGTTACAGAGGTTTACACAGAGAATTCCAAGTAGAACTACAAGAAAATAACATAGATTTAGAAAACTGGGAAAACCTACATTGACGATAGAGTTGGGAGTACTTAGCATTGTGAAAACATCACTTTCGCAGAAAAAAATCTACCTCTCTAAGGCCGCGAAACAGTGAACAGAGAATGTATGAGTTTCTCAAGATTGGTAACAGATAGAAACAAGAGAAAGTACAGAGTGATTCTTCTAAGTAGAGAAGTTACAGAGGTTAACACAGAGAATTCCAACTAGAACTACAACAAAATAAGAGACACTTAGAAAACTGGTAAAACCTACATTGATGATAGAGTTGGGAGTACTTAGCATTGTGAAAACATCACTTTCGCAGAAAGAAATCTACTTCTCTAAGGCCGCGAAACAGAGAACAGAGAGTGTATGAGTTTCTTAAGATTGGTAACAGATAGAAACAAGGGAAAGTACACAGTGATTCATCTACCTAGAGAAGTTACAGAGGTTCACACAGGGAATTCCAAGTAGAACTACAAGAAAATAACATAGACTTAGAAAACTGGGAAAACCTACATTGTTGATAGAGTTGGGAGTACTTAGCAATGTGAAAACATCACTTTCGCAGAAAGAAATCTGCTTCTCTAAGGCCGCGAAAGAGTGAACAGAGAATGTATGAGTTTCTCAATATTAGTAACAGATACGAACAAGAGAAAGTATACAGTGACTCTTCTACGTAGAGAAGTTACAGAGGTTTACACAGAGAATTCCAAGTATAACTACAACAAAATAAGAGAGACTTAGAAAACTGGTAAAACCTATATTGATGATAGAGTTGGCAGTAGTTAGCATTGTGAAAACATCACTTTCGCAGAAAGAAATCTACTTCTCTAAGGCCTCGAAACAGTGAACAGAGAATGTTAGAGTTTCTTAAGATTGGTAACAGATAGAAACAAGAGTAAGTACACAGTGATTCATCTACCTAGAGAAGTTACAGAGGTTCACAGAGAGAATTCCAAGTAGAAATACAAGAAAATAAGAGAGACCTGGCAAACTGGTAAAACCTACATTGTTGATAGAGTTGGGAGTACTTAGCACTGTGAAAACATCACTTTCAAAGAAAGAAATCTACTTCCCTAAGGCCGGGAATCAGTGAACAGAGAATGTATGTGTTTCTTAAGATTGGTAACAGATAGTAACAAGAGAAAGTACACAGTCATTCATCTACCTAGGGAAGTTACAGAGGTTTACATAGAGAATTTCAAGTAGAACTACAAGAAAATAACATAGACTTAGAAAACTGGGAAAACCTACATTTTTGATAGAGTTGGGAGTACTTAGCATTGTGAAAACATCACTTTAGCAGAAAGAAATCTACTTCTGTAAGGCCGCGAAACAGTGAACAGAGAATGTATGAGTTTCTCAAGATTGGTAACAGATAGAAACAAGAGAAAGTACACAGTGATTCACCTACCTGGAGATGTTACAGAGATTTACACAGAGAATTCCAAGTAGAACTACAAAAAAATAAGAAAGACTTAGAAACCTGGTAAAATCTACATTGATGATAGAGTTGGCAGTACTTAGCATTGTGAAAACATCACTTTCGCAGAAAGAAATCTACTTCTCTAAGGCCGTGAAAGAGTGAACAGAGAATGTATGAGTTTCTCAAGATTGGTAACAGATAGAAAGAAGAGAAAGTACAGTGTGATTCATCTACCTAGAAAAGTTACAGAGGTTTACACAGAGAATTCCAAGTAGAACTACAAGAAAATAAGAGAGACTTAGAAAACTGGTAAAACCTGCATTGTTGATAGAGTTGTTAGTAGTTAGAACTGTGAAAACATCACTTTCACAGAAAGAAATCTACTTCCCTAAGGCCGCGAATCAGTGAACAGAGAATGTATGAGTTTCTTAAGATTGGTAACAGATAGAAACAAGGGAAAGTGCACAGTGATTCATCTACCTAGAGAAGTTACAGAGGTTTACACAGAGAATTCCGAGTAGAACTACAACAAAATAAGGGAGACTTAGAAAACTGGTAAAAAATACATTGATGATAGAGTGGGGAGTACTCAGCATTGTGAAATCATCACTTTCGCTGAAAGAAATCTACTTCTCTAAGGCCGCGAAACACTGAAAAGGGAATGTATGAGTTTCTTAAGGTTGGTAACAGATAGAAACAAGGGAAAGTACACAGTGATTCATCTACCTAGAGAATTTACAGAGGTTTACACAGAGAATTCCAAGTAGAACTAAAAGAAAATAACATAGACTTAGAAAACTGGGAAAACCTTCATTGTTGATAGAGTTGGGAGTACTTAGCATTGTGAAAACTTCACTATCACAGAAAGAAATCTACTGCTCAAAGGCTGCGAAAGAGTGAACAGACAATGTATGAGTTTCTCAAGATTGGTAAAAGATAGAAACAAGAGAAAGTACACAGTGATTCATTTACCTAGAGAAGTTACAGAGGTTTACACAGAGAATTCCAACTATAAGTACAAGAAAATAAGAGAGACTTAGAAAACTGGTAAAACCTACATTGATGGTAGAGTTGGGAGTACCTAGGATTGTGAAAATATCACTTTCGCAGAAAGAAATCTACTTCTCTAAGACCGGGAAACAGTGAACAGAGAATGTATGAGTTTCTCAAGATTGGTAACAGATGAAAACAAGAGAAAGTACAGAGTGATTCATCTACCTACAGACGTTACAGAAGTTTACACAGAGAATTCCAAGTAGAACTACAGCAAAATAAGAGAGACTTAGAAAACTGGTAAAACCTACATTGATGATAGAGTTGGGAGTACTTAGCATTGTGAGAACATCACTTTCGCAGAAAGAAATCTACTTCTCTAACGCCGCGAAACAGTGAACAGAGAATGTATGAGTTTCTCAAGATTGGTGACAGATGAAAACAAGAGAAAGTACAGAGTGATTCATCTACCTACAAACGTTACAGAGGTTTACAAAGAGAATTCCAAGTAGAACTACAAGAAAATAAGAGAGACTTAGAAAACTGGTAAAACTTAAATTGATGATAGAGTGGGGAGTACTTAGCATTGTGAAAACTTCACTATCACAGAAAGAAATATACTTCTCTAAGGCCATGAAACAGTGAACAGAGAATGTATGAATTTCTCAAGATTGGTAACAGATAGAAACAAGAGAAAGTACACGGTGATTCATCTACGCAGAGAAGTTACAGAGGTTTACACAGAGAATTCCAGGTACAACTACAACAAAATAAGAGAGACTTAGAAAACTGGTAAAACCTACATTGATGACACAGTTCGGAGTACTTAGCATTGTGAAAACATCACTTTCGCGGAAAGAAATCTACTTCTCTAAGGCCTCGAAACAGTGAACAGAGAATGTATGAGTTTCTTAAGATTGGTAACAAATACAAACAAGAGAAAGTACACAGTGATTCATCTACCTAGAGAAATTAAAGAGGTTTACACAGAGAATTTCAAGTAGAACTACAAGACAGTAAGAGAGACTTAGAAAACTGTTAAAACCAAAACTGTTGATAGAGTGGGGAGTACATAGCATTGTGAACTCGTCACATTCGGTGAAAGAAATCTACTTCTCTAAGGCCTCGAAACAGTGAACAGGGAATGTATGACTTTCTTAAGATTGGTAATAGATGGAAACAATGGAAAGTACCCAGTGATTCATCTACCTAGAGAAGTTACAGAGGTTTGCACAGAGAATTCCAAGGAGAACTACAAGAAAATAACACAGACTTAGAAAACTGGTAAAACCTACATTGATGATAGTGTGGGGAGTACTTAGCATTGTGAAATCATCTCCTTTGCTGAAAGAAATCTACTTCTCTAAGGCCGCGAAACACTGCTCAGAGAATGCATGAGTTTCTTAAGATTGGTAACAGATAGAAACAAGGGAAAGTACACAGTGACTCATCTACCTAGAGAATTTACAGAGGTTTACACAAAGAATTCCAAGTAGAACTACAAGAAAATAAGAGAGACTTAGAAAACTGGTAAAACCAACATTGATGATAGAGTGGGGACTACTTAGCATTGTGAAAACATCACTTTCGCAGAAAGAAATCTACTTCTCTAAGGCCACGAAACACAAAACATAGAATGTATGATTTTCTTAAGATTCGTAAAAGATAGGAACAAGGGAAAGTACACAGTGATTCATCTACCTAGTGAAGTTACAGAGGTTTACACAGAGAATTCCAAGTAGAACTACAACAAAATAAGAGAGACGTAGAAATCTGGTAAAAACTACATTGATGGTAGAGTGGGGAGTACTTAGCATTGTGAAAACATAACTTTCGCAGAAAGTAATCTTTTTCTCTAAGGCCGCGAAACATTGAACAGAGAATGTATGAGTTTCTTAAGATTGATAACAGATAGAAACAAGGGAAAGTACATAGTGATTCATCTACCTAGATAAGTTACAGAGGTTTACACAGAGAATTCCAAGTAGAACTACAAGAAAATAACATAGATTTAGAAAACTGGGAAAATCTTCATTGTTGATAGTGTTGGGAGTACTTAGCATTGTGAAAACATCAGTTTCGCAGAAAGAAGTCAACTTCTCTAAGGTCGCGAAACAGTGAACAGAGAATGTATGAGTTTCTCAAGATTGGTAACAGATAGAAACAAGAGAAACTACGCAGTGATTCATCTACGTAGTGAAGTTACAGAGGATTACACAAAGAATTCCATGTATAACTACAAAAAAATAAGAGAGACTTAGATAACTGGTAAAACCTACATTAATGATAGGGTGGGGAGTACTTAGCATTGTGAAATCATCTCATTTGCTGAAAGAAATCTACTTCTCTAAGGCCGCGAAACAGTGAACAGAGAATGTATGAGTTTCTCAAGATTGGTAACAGATAGAAAGAAGAGAAAGGACACAGTGATTCATCTACCTAGCGAAGTTAAAGACGTTTACACAGAGAATTCCAAGTATAAGTACAAGAAAATAAGAGAGACTTAGAATACTGGTAAATCCTACATTGTTGATAGAGTTGGGAGTACTTAGCACTGTGAAAACAGCATTTTCGCAGAAAGAAATCTACTTGTCTAAGACCGGGAAACAGTGAACAGAGAATGTATGAGTTTCTCAAGATTGGTAACAGATAGAAACAAGAGAAAGTACACAGTGATTCATCTACCTGGAGAAGTTACAGAGGTTTCCACAGAGAATTCCAAGTATAAGTACAAGAAAATAAGAGAGACTTAGAAATCTGGTAAAACCTACATTGTTGATAGAGTTGGGAATACTTAGCACGGTGAAAACAGCACTTTGTTAGAATGAAATCTACTTGTCTAAGACCGGGAAACACTGAACAGAGAATGTATGAGTTTCTCAAGATTGGTAACTGATAGAAACAAGAGAAAGTACTCAGTGATTCATCTACCTACAGAAGTTACACAGGTTTACACAGAGAATTCCAAGTATAAGTACAAGAAAATAAGAGAGACTTAGAAAACTGGTAAAACCTACGTTGTTGATAGAGTTGGGAGTACTTACCACTGTGACAACAGCACTTTCGCAGAAAGAAATCTACTTGTCTAACACCGGGAGATAGTTAACAGAGAATGTATGAGTTTCCCAAGATTGGTAACAGACAGAAACAAGAGAAAGTACACAGTGATTCATCTACCTAGAGAAGTTACAGAGGTTTACACAGAGAATTCCAAGTATAAGTACAAGAAAATAAGAGAGACTTAGATAACTGGTAAAACCTACATTTTTGATAGAGTTGGGAGTACTTACCACTGTGAAAACAGCACTTTCGCAGAAAGAAATCTACTTCTCTAAGACCGCGAAACAGTGAAAAGAGAATGTATGAGTTTCTCAAGATTGGTAACAGATAGAAACAAGAGAAAGTACACAGTGATTCAACTACCTAGAGAAGTTGCAGAGGTTTACACATAGAATTCCAAGTTAAGTACAAGAAAATAAGAGAGACTTAGAAAACTGGTAAAACCGACATTGTTGATAGAGTTGGGAGTACTTAGCACTGTGAAAACAGCACTTTCGCAGAAAGAAATCTACCTGCCTAAGACCGGGAATCAGTGAACAGAGAATGTATGAGTTTCTCAAGATTGGTAACAGATAGAACCAAGAGAAAGTAAACAGTGATTCATCTACTTAGAGAAATTACAGAGGTTTACACAGAGAATTCCAAGTATAAGTACAACAAAATAAGAGAGACTTAGAAAAGTGGTAAAACCGACATTGTTGATAGAGTTGGGAGTACTTAGCACTGTGAAAACAGCACTTTCGCAGAAAGAAATCTACTTGTCTAAGCCAGGGAAACAGTGAACAGAGAATGTATGAGTTTCTCAAGATTGGTAACAGATAGAAACAAGAGAAAGTACACAGTGATTCATCTACCTAGAGAAGTTACAGAGGTTTCCACAGAGAATTCCAAGTATAAGTACGAGAAAATAAGAGAGACTTAGAAAACTGGTAAAACCTACATTGTTGATAGAGTTGGGAGTACTTAGCACTGTGAAAACAGCACTTTCACAGAAAGAAATCTACTTCTCTAAGACCGCGAAACAGTGAAAAGACAATATATGTTTTTCTTAAGATTGGTAACAGATAGAAACAAGAGAAAGTACACAGTGATTCGTCTACCTAGAGAAGTTACAGAGGTTTACACAGAGAATTCCAAGTATAAGTACAAGAAAATAAGAGAGACTTAGAATACTGGTAAAACCTACATTGTTGATAGAGTTGGGAGTACTTAGCACTGTGAAACAGCACTTTCGCAGAAAGAAATCTACTTGTCTAAGACCGGGAAACAGTGAACAGAGAATGTATGAGTTTCTCAAGATTGGTAACAGATAGAAAGAAGAGAAAGGACACAGTGATTCATCTACCTAGCGAAGTTAAAGAGGTTTACACAGAGAATTCCAAGTATAAGTACAAGAAAATAAGAGAGACTTAGAATACTGGTAAAACCTACATTGTTGATAGAGTTGGGAGTACTTAGCACTGTGAAAACAGCATTTTCGCAGAAAGAAATCTACTTGTCTAAGACCGGGAAACAGTGAACAGAGAATGTATGAGTTTCTCAAGATTGGTAACAGACAGAAACAAGAGAAAGTACACAGTGATTCATCTACCTGGAGAAGTTACACAGGTTTACACAGACAATTCCAAGTATAAGTACAAGAAAATAAGAGAGACTTAGAAATCTGGTAAAACCTACATTGTTGATAGAGTTGGGAATACTTAGCACGGTGAAAACAGCACTTTGTTAGAATGAAATCTACTTGTCTAAGACCGGGAAACACTGAACAGAGAATGTATGAGTTTCTCAAGATTGGTAACTGATAGAAACAAGAGAAAGTACTCAGTGATTCATCTACCTACAGAAGTTACACAGGTTTACACAGAGAATTCCAAGTATAAGTACAAGAAAATAAGAGAGACTTAGATAACTGGTAAAACCTACATTTTTGATAGAGTTGGGAGTACTTAGCACTGTGAAAACAGCACTTTTGCAGAAAGAAATCTACTTCTCTAAGACCGCGAAACAGTGAAAAGAGAATGTATGAGTTTCTCAAGATTGGTAACAGATAGAAACATGAGAAAGTACACAGTGATTCAACTACCTAGAGAAGTTGCAGAGGTTTACACATAGAATTCCAAGTTAAGTACAAGAAAATAAGAGACACTTAGAAAACTGGTAAAACCTCCATTGTTGATAGAGTTGGGAGTACTTAGCACTGTGAAAACAGCACTTTCACAAAGGAAATCTACTTCTCTAAGACCGCGAAACAGTGAAAAGAAAATATATGTTTTTCTTAAGATTGGTACCAGATAGAAACAAGAGAAAGTACACAGTGATTTATCTACCTAGAGAAATTACAGAGGTTTCCACAGAGAATTCCAAGTATAAGTACAAGAAAATAAGAGAGACTTAGAAAACTGGTAAAACCTACATTGTTGATAGAGTTGGGAGTACTTAGCACGGTGAAAACAGCACTTTGTCAGAATGAAATCTACTTGTCTAAGGCCGGGAAACAGTGAAAAGAGAATGTATGAGTTTCTCAAGATTGGTAACAGATAGAAACAAGAGAAAGGACACGGTGATTCATCTACCTCGCGAAGTTACAGAGGTTTACACAGAGAATTCCAAGTATAAGTACAAGAAAATAAGAGAGACTTAGAAAAGTGGTAAAACCGACATTGTTGATAGCGTTGGGAGTACTTAGCACGGTGAAAACAGCACTTTCGCAGAAAGAAATCTACTTGTCTAAGACCCGGAAACAGTGAAAAGACAATGTATGAGTTTCTCAAGATTGGTAACAGATAGAAACAAGAGAAAGTACACAGTGATTCATCTACCTAGAGAAGTTACAGAGGTTTCCAAAGAGAATTCCAAGTATAAGTACAAGAAAATAAGACAGACTTAGAAAACTGGTAAAACCTACATTGTTCATCGAGTTGAGAGTACTTAGGACTGTGAAAACAGCACTTTCGCAGAAAGAAATCTACTTGTCTAAGACCGGGAAACAGTGAAAAGACAATGTATGAGTTTTTCAAGATTGGTAACAGATAGAAACAAGAGAAACGACACAGTGATTCATCTACCTCGCGAAGTTACAGAGATTTACACAGAGAATTCCAAGTATAAGTACAAGAAAATAAGAGAGACTTAGAATACTGGTAAAACCTACATTGTTGATAGAGTTGGGAGTACTTAGCACTGTGAAAACAGCACAATCGCTGAAAGAAATCTACTTGTCTTAGACCGGGAAACAGTAAACAGAGAATTTATCTCTTTCTCAAGATTGGTAACAGATAGAAACAATAGAAAGTACACAGTGATTCATCTACCTAGAGAAGTTACAGAGGTTTACACAGAGAATTCCAAGTATAAGAACAACAAAATAAGAGAGACTTAGAAAACTGGTAAAACCTACATTGTTGATAGAGTTGGGAGTACTTAGCACTGTGTAAACAGCACTTTCGCAGAAAGAAATTTACTTCTCTAAGACCGCGAAACAGTAAAAAGCGAATGTATGAGTTTCTCAAGATTGGTAACAGATAGAAACAAGAGAAAGTACACAGTGATTCAACTACTTAGAGAAGTTAGAGAGGTTTACACAGAGAATTACAAGTATAAGTACAAGAAAATAAGAGAGACTTAGAAAACTGGTAAAACCTACATTGTTGATACAGTTCGGAGTACTTAGCACTGTGAAAACAGCACTTTCGCAGAAAGAAGTCTACTTGTCTAAGACCGGGAAACAGTGAACAGAGAATGTATGAGTTTCTCAATTTTGGTAACTGATAGAAACAAGAGAAAGTACTCAGTGATTCATCCACCTACAGAAGTCAGAGAGGTGTACACAGAGAATTACAAGTATAAGTACAAGAAAATAAGAGAGACTCAGAAAACTGGTAAAACCTACATTGTTGATAGAGTTGGGAGTACTTAGCACTGTGAAAGCAGCACTTTCGCAGAATGAAATCTAGTTGTCTAAGACCGGGAAATTGTGAACAGAGAATGTATGAGTTTCTCAAGATTGGTAACAGATAGAAACAAGAGAAAGACACAGTGATTCATCTACCTAGAGAAGTTCCAGAGGTTTACACAGAGAATTCCAAATATAAGTACAAGAAAATAAGAGAGACTTAGAAAACTGGTAAAACCTACATTGTTGATAGAGTTGGGAATACTTAGCACGGTGAAAAGAGCACTTTGTTACAGTGAAATCTACTTGTCTAAGACCGGGAAACAGTGAACAGAGAATGTATGAGTTTCTCAAGATTGGTAACAGACAGAAACAAGAGAAAGTACACAGTGATTCATCTACCTGGAGAAGTTACAGAGGTTTACACAGAGAATTCCAAGTATAAGTACAAGAAAATAAGAGAGACTTAGAAATCTGGTAAAACCTACATTGTTGATAGAGTTGGGAATACTTAGCACGGTGAAAACAGCACTTTGTTAGAATGAAATCTACTTGTCTAAGACCGGGAAACACTGAACAGAGAATGTATGAGTTTCTCAAGATTGGTAAATGATAGAAACAAGAGAAAGTACTCAGTGATTCATCTACCTACAGAAGTTACACAGGTTTACACAGAGAATTCCAAGTATAAGTACAAGAAAATAAGAGAGACTTAGAAAACTGGTAAAACCTACGTTGTTGATAGAGTTGGGAGTACTTACCACTGTGACAACAGCACTTTCGCAGAAAGAAATCTACTTGTCTAACACCGGGAGATAGTTAACAGAGAATGTATGAGTTTCCCAAGATTGGTAACAGACAGAAACAAGAGAAAGTACACAGTGATTCATCTACCTAGAGAAGTTACAGAGGTTTACACAGAGAATTCCAAGTATAAGTACAAGAAAATAAGAGAGACTTAGATAACTGGTAAAACCTACATTTTTGATAGAGTTGGGAGTACTTAGCACTGTGAAAACAGCACTTTCGCAGAAAGAAATCTACTTCTCTAAGACCGCGAAACAGTGAAAAGAGAATGTATGAGTTTCTCAAGATTGGTAACAGATAGAAACAAGAGAAAGTACACAGTGATTCAACTACCTAGAGAAGTTGCAGAGGTTTACACATAGAATTCCAAGTTAAGTACAAGAAAATAAGAGAGACTTAGAAAACTGGTAAAACCTCCATTGTTGATAGAGTTGGGAGTACTTAGCACTGTGAAAACAGCACTTTCGCAGAAAGAAATCTACCTGCCTAAGACCGGGAATCAGTGAACAGAGAATGTATGAGTTTCTCAAGATTGGTAACAGATAGAAACAAGAGAAAGTACACAGTGATTCATCTACCTGGAGAAGTTACACAGGTTTACACAGACAATTCCAAGTATAAGTACAAGAAAATAAGAGAGACTTAGAAATCTGGTAAAACCTACATTGTTGATAGAGTTGGGAATACTTAGCACGGTGAAAACAGCACTTTGTTAGAAAGAAATCTACTTGTCTGAGACCGGGAAACACTGAACAGAGAATGTATGAGTTTCTCAAGATTGGTAACTGATAGAAACAAGAGAAAGTACTCAGTGATTCATCTACCTACAGAAGTTACACAGGTTTCCACAGAGAATTCCAAGTATAAGTACAAGAAAATAAGAGAGACTTAGATAACTGGTAAAACCTACATTTTTGATAGAGTTGGGAGTACTTAGCACTGTGAAAACAGCACTTTTGCAGAAAGAAATCTACTTCTCTAAGACCGCGAAACAGTGAAAAGAGAATGTATGAGTTTCTCAAGATTGGTAACAGATAGAAACATGAGAAAGTACACAGTGATTCAACTACCTAGAGAACATGCAGAGGTTTACACATAGAATTCCAAGTTAAGTACAAGAAAATAAGAGACACTTAGAAAACTGGTAAAACCTACATTGTTGATAGAGTTGGGAGTACTTAGCACTGTGAAAACAGCACTTTCACAAAGGAAATCTACTTCTCTAAGACCGCGAAACAGTGAAAAGAAAATATATGTTTTTCTTAAGATTGGTACCAGATAGAAACAAGAGAAAGTACACAGTGATTTATCTACCTAGAGAAATTACAGAGGTTTCCACAGAGAATTCCAAGTATAAGTACAAGAAAATAAGAGAGACTTAGAAAACTGGTAAAACCTACATTGTTGATAGAGTTGGGAGTACTTAGCACGGTGAAAACAGCACTTTGTCAGAATGAAATCTACTTGTCTAAGGCCGGGAAACAGTGAACAGAGAATGTATGAGTTTCTCAAGATTGGTAACAGATAGAAACAAGAGAAAGGACACAGTGATTCATCTACCTCGCGAAGTTACAGAGGTTTACACAGAGAATTCCAAGTATAAGTACAAGAAAATAAGAGAGACTTAGAAAAGTGGTAAAACCGACATTGTTGATAGAGTTGGGAGTACTTAGCACGGTGAAAACAGCACTTTCGCAGAAAGAAATCTACTTGTCTAAGACCCGGAAACAGTGAAAAGACAATGTATGAGTTTCTCAAGATTGGTAACAGATAGAAACAAGAGAAAGTACACAGTGATTCATCTACCTAGAGAAGTTACAGAGGTTTCCAAAGAGAATTCCAAGTATAAGTACAAGAAAATAAGACAGACTTAGAAAACTGGTAAAACCTACATTGTTGATCGAGTTGAGAGTACTTAGGACTGTGAAAACAGCACTTTCGCAGAAAGAAATCTACTTGTCTAAGACCGGGAAACAGTGAAAAGACAATGTATGAGTTTCTCAAGATTGGTAACAGATAGAAACAAGAGAAAGGACACAGTGATTCATCTACCTCGCGAAGTTACAGAGATTTACACAGAGAATTCCAAGTATAAGTACAAGAAAATAAGAGAGACTTAGAATACTGGTAAAACCTACATTGTTGATAGAGTTGGGAGTACTTAGCACTGTGAAAACAGCACAATCGCTGAAAGAAATCTACTTGTCTTAGACCGGGAAACAGTAAACAGAGAATTTATCTGTTTCTCAAGATTGGTAACAGATAGAAACAATAGAAAGTACACAGTGATTCATCTACCTAGAGAAGTTACAGAGGTTTACACAGAGAATTCCAAGTATAAGAACAACAAAATAAGAGAGACTTAGAAAACTGGTAAAACCTTCATTGTTGATAGAGTTGGGAGTACTTAGCACTGTGAAAACAGCACTTTCGCAGAAAGAAATCTACCTGCCTAAGACCGGGAATCAGTGAACAGAGAATGTATGAGTTTCTCAAGATTGGTAACAGACAGAAACTAGAGAAAGTACACAGTGATTCATCTACCTGGAGAAGTTACACAGGTTTACACAGACAATTCCAAGTATAAGTACAAGAAAATAAGAGAGACTTAGAAATCTGGTAAAACCTACATTGTTGATAGAGTTGGGAATACTTAGCACGGTGAAAACAGCACTTTGTTAGAAAGAAATCTACTTGTCTAAGACCGGGAAACACTGAACAGAGAATGTATGAGTTTCTCAAGATTGGTAACTGATAGAAACAAGAGAAAGTACTCAGTGATTCATCTACCTACAGAAGTTACACAGGTTTACACAGAGAATTCCAAGTATAAGTACAAGAAAATAAGAGAGACTTAGATAACTGGTAAAACCTACATTTTTGATAGAGTTGGGAGTACTTAGCACTGTGAAAACAGCACTTTTGCAAAAAGAAATCTACTTCTCTAAGACCGCGAAACAGTGAAAAGAGAATGTATGAGTTTCTCAAGATTGGTTACAGATAGAAACATGAGAAAGTACACAGTGATTCAACTACCTAGAGAAGTTGCAGAGGTTTACACATAGAATTCCAAGTTAAGTACAAGAAAATAAGAGAGACTTAGAAAACTGGTAAAACCTACATTGTTGATAGAGTTGGGAGTACTTAGCACTGTGAAAACAGCACTTTCACAAAGGAAATCTACCTCTCTAAGACCGCGAAACAGTGAAAAGAAAATATATGTTTTTCTTAAGATTGGTACCAGATAGAAACAAGAGAAAGTACACAGTGATTTATCTACCTAGAGAAATTACAGAGGTTTCCACAGAGAATTCCAAGTATAAGTACAAGAAAATAAGAGAGACTTAGAAAACTGGTAAAACCTACATTGTTGATAGAGTTGGGAGTACTTAGCACGGTGAAAACAGCACTTTGTCAGAATGAAATCTACTTGTCTAAGGCCGGGAAACAGTGAACAGAGAATGTATGAGTTTCTCAAGATTGGTAACAGATAGAAACAAGAGAAAGGACACAGTGATTCATCTACCTCGCGAAGTTACAGAGGTTTACACAGAGAATTCCAAGTATAAGTACAAGAAAATAAGAGAGACTTAGAAAAGTGGTAAAACCGACATTGTTGATAGAGTTGGGAGTACTTAGCACTGTGAAAACAGCACTTTCGCAGAAAGAAATCTACTTGTCTAAGACCCGGAAACAGTGAAAAGACAATGTATGAGTTTCTCAAGATTGGTAACAGATAGAAACAAGAGAAAGTACACAGTGATTCATCTACCTAGAGAAGTTACAGAGGTTTCCAAAGAGAATTCCAAGTATAAGTACAAGAAAATAAGACAGACTTAGAAAACTGGTAAAACCTACATTGTTGATCGAGTTGAGAGTACTTAGGACTGTGAAAACAGCACTTTCGCAGAAAGAAATCTACTTGTCTAAGACCGGGAAACAGTGAAAAGACAATGTATCAGTTTCTCAAGATTGGTAACAGATAGAAACAAGAGAAAGGACACAGTGATTCGTCTACTTAGAGAAGTTACAGAGGTTTCCACAGAGAATTCCAAGTATAAGTACAAGAAAATAAGAGAGACTTAGAAAACTGGTAAAACCTACATTTTTGATAGAGTTGGGAGTACTTAGCACGGTGAAAACAGCACTTTGTTAGAATGAAATCTACTTGTCTAAGACCGCGAAACAGTGAACAGAGAATGTATGAGTTTCTCAAGATTGGTAACAGATAGAAACAAGAGAAAGTACACAGTGATTCAACTACCTAGAGAAGTTGCAGAGGTTTACACAGAGAATTCCAAGTTAAGTACAAGATAATAAGAGAGACTTAGAAAACTGGTAAAACCTACATTGTTCATAGAGTTGGGAGTACTTAGCACTGTGAAAACAGCACTTTCGCAGAAAGAAATCTACTATTCTGAGACCAGGAAACAGTGAACAGAGAATGTATGAGTTTCTCAAGATTGGTAACTGATAGAAAAAAGAGAAAGGACACAGTGATTCATCCACCTAGCGAAGTTGCAGAGGTTTACACAGAGAATTACAAGTATAAGTACAATAAATTAAGAGAGACTAAGAAAACTGGTAAAACCTACATTGTTGATAGAGTTGGGAGTACTTAGCACTGTGAAAAGAGCACTTTCGCTGAAAGAAATCTACTTGCTAAGACCGGGAAACAGTGAACAGAGAATGTATGAGTTTCTCAAGATTGGTAACAAATAGAAATAAGAGAAAGTACACAGTGATTCATCTACCTACAGAAGTTACAGAGGTTTACATGGAGAATTCCAAGTATAAGTACAAGAAAATAAGAGAGACTTAGAAAACTGGTAAAACCTACATTGTTGATAGAGTTGGGAGTACTTAGCACTGTGAAGACAGCACTTTCGCAGAAAGAAATCTACTTGCCTAAGACCTGGAAACAGTGAACAGAGAATGTATGAGATTCTCAAGATTGGTAACAGACAGAAACAAGAGAAAGTACACAGTGATTCATCTACCTAGAGAAGTTACAGAGGTTTACACAGAGAATTCCAAGTATAAGTACAAGAAAATAAGAGAGACTTAGAAAACTGGTAAAACCTACATTGTTGATAGAGTTGGGAGTACTTAGCACTGTGAAAACAGCGCTTTCGCAGAAAGAAATCTACTTCTCTAAGACCGCAAAACAGTGAAAAGAGAATGTATGAGTTTCTCAAGATTGGTAACAGATAGAAACAAGAGAAAGTAAACAGTGATTCATATACCTAGAAAAGTTGCAGAGGTTTACACAGAGAATTCCAATTTAAGTACAAAAAATAAGAGAGACTTAGAAAACTGGTAAAACCTACATTGTTCATACAGTTGGGAGTACTTAGCACTGTGAAAACAGCACTTTCGCAGAAAGAAATCTACCTGTTTAAGACCAGGAAACAGTGAACAGAGAATGTATGAGTTTCTCAAGATTGGTAACAGATAGAAACAAGAGAAAGTACACAGTGATTCATCTACCTACAGAAGTTACAGAGGTTTACACAGAGAATTCCAAGTATGAGTACAAGAGAATAAGAGAGACTTAGAAAACTGGTAAAACCTACACTGTTGATAGAGTTCGGAGTACTTAGCACTGTGAAAACAGCACTTTCACAGAAAGAAATCTACTTGTCTACGACCGGGAAACAGTGAACAAAGAATGTATGAGTTTCTCAAGATTGGTAACTGATAGAAACAAGAGAAAGTACTCAGTGATTCTTCTGCCTACAGAAGTTAGACAGGTTTACACAGAGAATTCCAAGTATAAGTACAAGAAAATAAGAGAGACTTAGAAAACTGGTAAAACCTACATTGTTAATAGAGTTGGGAGTACTTACCACTGTGAAAACAGCACTTTCGCAGAATGAAATCTAGTTGTCTCAGACCGGGAAACAGTGAACAGAGAATATATGAGTTTCTCAAGATTGGTAACAGATAGAAACAAGAGAAAGGACACAGTGATTCATCTACCTAGCGAAGTTACAGAGATTTACACAGAGAATTCCAAGTATAAGTACAAGAAAATAAGAGAGACTTAGAATACTGGTAAAACCTACATTGTTGATAGAGTTGGGAGTACTTAGCACTGTGAAAACAGCACGTTCGCTGAAAGAAATCTACTTGTCTAAGACCGGGAAACAGTAAACAGAGAATGTATGTGTTTCTCAAAATTGGTAACAAATAGAAACAAGAGAAAGTACAAAGTGATTCATCTACCTCGCGAAGTTACAGAGGTTTACACAGAGATTTCCAAGTATAAGTACAAGAAAATAAGAGAGACTTAGAAAACTGTTAAAACCTACATGGTTGATAGAGTTGGGAGTACTTAGCACGGTGAAAACAGCACTTTGTCAAAATGAAATCTACTTGTCTAAGACCGGGAAACAGTGAACAGAGAATGTATGAGTTTCTCAAGATTGGTAACAGATAGAAACAAGAGAAAGTACACAGTGATTCATCTACCTAGAGAAGTTACAGAGGTTTCCACAGAGAATTCCAAGTATAAGTACAAGAGAATAAGAGAGACTTAGATAACTGGAAAAACCTACATTGTTGATAGAGTTGGGAGTACTTAGCACTGTGAAAGCAGCACTTTCGCAGAATGAAATCTACTTGTCTAAGACTGGGAAACAGTGAACGGAGAATGTATGAGTTTCTCAAGATTGGTAACAGATAGAAACAAGAGAAAGGACACAGTGATTCATCTACCTAGAGAAGTTACAGAGGTTTACTCAGAGAATTCCAAGTATAAGTACAAGAGAATAAGAGAGACTTAGAAAACTGGTAAAACCTACACTGTTGATAGAGTTGGGAGTACTTAGCACTGTGAAAACAGCACTTTCACAGAAAGAAATCTACTTGTCTACGACCAGGAAACAGTGAACAGAGAATGTATGAGTTTCTCAAGATTGGTAACTGATAGAAACAAGAGAAAGTACTCAGTGATTCTTCTACCTACAGAAGTTAGAGAGGTTTACACAGAGAATTCCAAGTATAAGTACAAGAAAATAAGAGAGACTTAGAAAACTGGTAAAACCTACATTGGTAAAAGAGTTGGGAGTACTTAGCACTGTGAAAAAAGCACTTTCGCAGAATGAAATCTAGTTGTCTAAGACCGGGAAACATTGAACAGACAATGTATGAGTTTCTCAAGATTGGTAACAGATAGAAACAAGAGAAAGGACACAGTGATTCATCTACCTAGCGAGGTTACAGAGATTTACACAGAGAATTCCAAGTATAAGTACAAGTAAACAAGAGAGACTTAGAATACTGGTAAAACCTACATTGTTGATAGAGTTGGGAGTACTTAGCACGGTGAAAACAGCACTTTGTTAGAATGAAATCTACTTGTCTACGACCGGGAAACAGTGAACAGAGAATGTACGAGTTTCTCAAGGTTGCTACCAGATAGAAACAAGAGAAAGGACACAGTGATTCATCTACCTAGCGAAGTTACAGAGGTTTACACAGAGAATTTCAAGTATCAGTACAAGAGAATAAGAGAGACTTAGAAAACTGGTAAAACCTACGTTGTTGATAGAGTTCGGAGTACTTCTCACGGTGAAAACAGCACTTTCGCAGAAAGAAATCTACTTGTCTAAGACCGGGAAACAGTGAACAGAGAATGTATGAGTTTCTCAAGATTGGTAACTGATAGAAACAAGAGAAAGTACTCAGTGATTCATCTACCTACAGAAGTTACACAGGTTTACACAGAGAATTCCAAGTATAAGTACAAGAAAATAAGAGAGACTTAGAAAACTGGTAAAACCTACATTGTTGATAGAGTTGGGAATACTTAGCATGGTGAAAACAGCACTTTGTTAGAATGAAATCTACTTGTCTAAGACCGGGCAACAGTGAACAGAGAATGTATGAGTTTCTCAAGATTGGTAACAAATAGAAATAAGAGAAAGTACACAGTGATTCTTCTACCCACAGAAGTTACAGAGGTTTACACAGAGAATTCCAAGTATAAGTACAAGAAAATAAGAGAGACTTAGAAAACTGGTAAAACCTACATTGTTGATAGAGTTGGGAGTACTTAGCACTGTGAAGACAGCACTTTCGCAGAAAGAAATCTACTTGCCTGAGACCGGGAAACAGTGAACAGAGAATGTATGACATTCTCAAGATTGGTAACAGACAGAAACAAGAGAAAGTACACAGTGATTCATCTACCTAGAGAAGTTACGGATGTTTACACAGAGAATTCCAAGTATAAGTACAAGAAAATAAGAGAGACTTAGAAAACTGGTAAAACCTACATTGTTGATAGAGATGGGAGTACTTAGCACTGTGAAAACAGCACTTTCGCAGAAAGAAATCTACTTCTCTAAGACCGCGAAACAGTGAAAAGAGAATGTATGAGTTTCTCAAGATTGGTAACAGATAGCAACAAGAGAAAGTACACAGTGATTCAACTACCTAGAGAAGTTGCAGAGGTTTACACAGAGAATTCCAAGTTAAGTACAAGATAATAAGAGAGACTTAGAAAACTGGTAAAACCTACATTGTTCATAGAGTTGGGAGTACTTAGCACTGTGAAAACAGCACTTTCGCAGAAAGAAATCTACTATTCTGAGACCAGGAAACAGTGAACAGAGAATGTATGAGTTTCTCAAGATTGGTAACAGATAGAAAAAAGAGAAAGGACACAGTGATTCATCCACCTAGCGAAGTTACAGAGGTTTACACAGAGAATTGCAAGTATAAGTACAATAAATTAAGAGAGACTTAGAAAACTGGTAAAACCTACATTGTTGATAGAGTTGGGAGTACTTAGCACTGTGAAGACAACACTTTCGCAGAAAGAAATCTACTTGCCTAAGACCGGGAAACAGTGAACAGAGAATGTATGAGATTCTCAAGATTGGTAACAGACAGAAACAAGAGAAAGTACACAGTGATTCATCTACCTAGAGAAGTTACGTAGGTTTACACAGAGAATTCCAAGTATAAGTACAAGAAAATAAGACAGACTTAGAAAACTGGTAACACCTACATTTTTGATAGAGTTGGGAGTACTTAGCACGGTGACAACAGCACTTTGTTAGAATGAAATCTACTTGTCTAAGACCGGGAAACAGTGAACAGAGAATGTATGAGTTTCTCAAGATTGGTAACAGATAGAAACAAGAGAAAGTACACAGTGATTCATCTACCTAGAAAAGTTGCAGAGGTTTACACAGAGAATTCCAAGTTAAGTACAAAAAATAAGAGAGACTTAGAAAACTGATAAACCTACATTGTTCATACAGTTGGGAGTACTTAGCACTGTGAAAACAGCACTTTCGCAGAAAGAAATCTACCTGTCTAAGACCAGGAAACAGTGAACAGAGAATGTATGAGGTTCTCAAGATTGGTAACAGATAGAAACAAGAGAAAGTACACAGTGATTCATCTACCTACAGAAGTTACAGAGGTTTACACAGAGAATTCCAACTATAAGTACAAGAGAATAAGAGAGACTTAGAAAACTGGTAAAACTTACGTTGTTGATAGAGTTCGGAGTACTTAGCACTGTGAAAACAGCACTTTCGCAGAAAGAAATCTACTTGCCTAAGACCGGGAAACAGTGAACAGAGAATGTATGAGTTTCTCAAGATTGGTAAAAGACAGAAACAAGAGAAAGTACACAGTGATTCATCTATCTAGAAAAGTTACAGAGGTTTACACAGAGAATTCCAAGTATAAGTACAAGAAAATAAGAGAGACTTAGAAAACTGGGAAAACCTACATTGTTGATAGAGTTGGGAGTACCTAGCACTGTGAAAACAGCACTTTCGCAGAAAGAAATCTACTTCTCTAAGACCGCGAAACTGTGAAAAGACAATATATGAGTTTCTTAAGAATGGTAACAGATAGAAACAAGAGAAAGTACACAGTGATACATCTACTTAGAGAAGTTACAGAGGTTTTCACAGAGAATTCCAAGTATAAGTACAAGAAAATAAGAGAGACTTAGAAAACTGTTAAAACCTACATTGTTGATAGAGTTGGGAGTACTTAGCACTGTGAAAACAGCACTTTCGCAGAAAGAAATCTACTTCTCTAAGACCGCGAAACAGTGAAAAGACAATAGATGAGTTTCTTAAGATTGGTAACAGATAGAAACAAGAGAAAGTACACAGTGATTCGCCTACTTAGAGAAGTTACAGAGGTTTCCACAGAGAATTCCAAGTATAAGTACAAGAAAATAAGAGAGACTTAGAAAACTGGTAAAACCTACATTGTTGATAGAGTTGGGAGTACTTAGCACTGTGAAGACAGCACTTTCGCAGAAAGAAATCTACTCGCCTAAGACCGGGCAACAGTGAACAGAGAATGTATGAGTTTCTCGAAATTGGTAACAGATAGAAACAAGAGAAAGTAAACAGTGATTAATCTACCTACAGAAGTTACAGAGGTTTACACAGAGAATTCCAAGTATAAATACAAGAAAATAAGAGAGACTTAGAAAAGGGGTAAAACCGACATTGTTGATAGAGTTGGGAGTACTTAGCACTGTGAAAACAGCACTTTCGCAGAAAGAAATCTACTTGTCTAAGACCCGGAAACAGTGAAAAGACAATGTATGAGTTTCTCAAGATTGGTATCAGATAGAAACAAGAGAAAGGACACAGTGATTCATCTACCTAGCGAAGTTACAGAGGTTTCCACAGAGAATTCCTAGTATAAGTACAAGAAATTAAGAGAGACTTAGAAAACTGGTAAAACCTACATTGTTGATAGAGTTGGGAGTACTTAGCACTGTGAAAGCAGCACTTTCGCAGAATGAAATCTGCTTGCCTAAGACCGGGAAACAGTGAACAGAGAATGTATCAGTTTCTCAAGATTGGTAACAGATAGAAACAAGAGAAATTACACAGTGATTCAACAACCTAGAGAAGTTACAGAGGTTTACAAAGAGAATTCCAAGTATAAGTACAAGAAAATAAGAGAGACTTAGAAAACTGGTAACACCTACATTTTTTATAGAGTTGGGAGTACTTAGCACGGTGAAAACAGCACTTTGTTAGAATGAAATCTACTTATCTAAGACCGGGAAACAGTGAACAGAGAATGTACGAGTTTCTCAAGATTGGTACCAGATAGAAACAAGAGTAAAGACACAGTGATTCATCTACCTCGCGAAGTTACAGAGGTTTACACAGAGAATTCCAAGTATAAGTACAACTAATTAAGAGAGACTTAGAAAACTGGTAAAACCTACATTGTTGATAGAGTTGGGAGTACTTAGCACGGTGAAAACACCACTTTGTCAGAATGAAATCTACTTGTCTAAGACCGGGAAACAGTGAACAGAGAATGTATGAGTTTCTCAAGATTGGTAACAGATAGAAACAAGAGAAAGTACACAGTGATTCATCTACCTACAGAAGTTACAGAGGTTTACACAGAGAATTCCAAGTATCAGTACAAGAGAATAAGAGAGAATTAGAAAACTGGTAAAACCTACGTTGTTGATAGAGTTCGGAGTACTTAGCACTGTGAAAACAGCACTTTCGCAGAAAGAAATCTACTTGTCTAAGACCGGGAAAGAGTGAACAGAGAATGTATGAGTTTCTCAAGATTGGTAACTGATAGAAACAAGAGAAAGTACTCAGTGATTCATCTACCTACAGAAGTTACACAGGTTTACACAGAGAATTCCAAGTATAAGTACAAGAAAATAAGAGAGACATAGAAAACTGGTAAAACCTACATTGTTGATAGTGTTGGGAGTAGTTAGCACTGTGAAGACAGCACTTTCGCAGAAAGAAATCTACTTGCCTAAGACCGGGAAACAGTGAACAGAGAATGTATGAGTTTCTCAAGATTGGTGAAGGACAGAAACAGGAGAAAGTACACAGTGATTCATCTACCTAGAGAAGTTACAGAGGTTTACACAGAGAATTCCAAGTATAAGTACAAGAAAATAAGAGAGACTTAGAAAACTGGTAAAACCTACATTGTTGATAGAGTTGGGAGTAAGTAGCACTGTGAAAACATCACTTTCGTAGAAAGAAGTCTACTTCTCTAAGACCGCGAAACAGTGAAAAGAGAATGTATGAGTTTCTCAAGATTGGTAACAGATAGAAACCAGAGAAATTACACAGTGATTCATCTACCTAAAGAAGTTACAGAGGTTTACAAAGAGAATTCCAAGTATAAGTACAAGAAAATAAGAGAGACTTAGAAAACTGGTAAAACCTACATTGTTGACAGAGTTGGGAGTACTTAGCACTGTGAAAAGAGAACTTTGGCAGAATGAAATCTACTTGTCTAAGACCGGGAAACAGTGAAAAGAGAATGTATGAGTTTCTCAAGATTGGTAGCAGATGGAAACAAGAGAAGGTACATAGTGATTCATCTACCTAGAGAAGTTACAGAGGTTTACACAGAGAATTCCAAGTATAAGTACAAGAAAATAAGAGAGACTTAGAAAACTGGTAAAACCTACATTGTTGATAGAGTTGGGAATACGTAGCACTGTGAAAACTGCACTTTCGCAGAAAGAAAACTACTTGTCTAAGACCAGGAAACAGTGAACAGAGAATGTATGAGTTTCTCAAGATTGGTAACAGATAGAAACAAGAGAAAGTACACAGTGATTCATCTACCCAGAGAAGTTACAGGGGTTTACACAGAGAATTCCAAGTATAAGTACAAGAAAATAAGAAAGACTTAGAAAACTGGTAAAACGTACGTTGTTGATAGAGTTGGGAGTACTTAGCACAATGAAAACAGCACTTTCGCAGAAATAAATCTACTTCTCTAAGACCGCGAAACAGTGAAAAGAGAATGTATGAGTTTCTCAAGATTGGTAACAGATAGAAACAAGAGAAAGTACAAAGTGATTCATCTACCTAGAGAAGTTACAGAGGTTTACACAGAGAATTCCAAGTATAAGTACAAGAAAATAAGAGAGACTTAGAAAACTGGTAAAACGTACATTGTTGATAGAGTTGGGAGTACTTAGCACTGTGAAAACAGCACTTTCGCAGAGTGAAATCTACTTGTCTAAGACTGGGAAACAGTGAAAAGAGAATGTATGAGTTTCTCAAGATTTTTAAAAGATAGAAACAAGACAAATACACAGTGATTCATCTACCTGGAGAAGTTATAGAGGTTTACACAGGGAATTCCAAGTATAAGTACAAGAAATTTAGAGAGACTTAAGAAACTGGTAAAACCTACATTGTTGATAGAGTTGGGAGTACTTAGCACGGTGAAAACAGCACTTTGGCAGAATGAAATCTACTTGTCTAGAACCGGGAAACAGTGAACAGAGAATGTATGAGTTTCTCAAGATTGGTAACAGATAGAAACAAGAGAAAGTACACAGTGATTCATCTACCTACAGAAGTTACAGAGGTTTACACAGAGAATTCCAAGTATAAATACAAGAAAATAAGAGAGACTTAGAAAAGGGGTAAAACCGACATTGTTGATAGAGTTGGGAGTACTTAGCACTGTGAAAACAGCACTTTCGCAGAAAGAAATCTACTTGTCTAAGACCCGGAAACAGTGAAAAGACAATGTATGAGTTTCTCAAGATTGGTATCAGATAGAAACAAGAGAAAGGACACAGTGATTCATCTACCTAGCGAAGTTACAGAGGTTTCCACAGAGAATTCCTAGTATAAGTACAAGAAATTAAGAGAGACTTAGAAAACTGGTAAAACCTACATTGTTGATAGAGTTGGGAGTACTTAGCACTGTGAAAGCAGCACTTTCGCAGAATGAAATCTGCTTGCCTAAGACCGGGAAACAGTGAACAGAGAATGTATCAGTTTCTCAAGATTGGTAACAGATAGAAACAAGAGAAATTACACAGTGATTCAACAACCTACAGAAGTTACAGAGGTTTACAAAGAGAATTCCAAGTATAAGTACAAGAAAATAAGAGAGACTTAGAAAACTGGTAACACCTACATTTTTTATAGAGTTGGGAGTACTTAGCACGGTGAAAACAGCACTTTGTTAGAATGAAATCTACTTATCTAAGACCGGGAAACAGTGAACAGAGAATGTACGAGTTTCTCAAGATTGGTACCAGATAGAAACAAGAGTAAAGACACAGTGATTCATCTACCTCGCGAAGTTACAGAGCTTTACACAGAGAATTCCAAGTATAAGTACAACTAATTAAGAGAGACTTAGAAAACTGGTAAAACCTACATTGTTGATAGAGTTGGGAGTACTTAGCACGGTGAAAACACCACTTTGTCAGAATGAAATCTACTTGTCTAAGACCAGGAAACAGTGAACAGAGAATGTATGAGTTTCTCAAGATTGGTAACAGATAGAAACAAGAGAAAGTACACAGTGATTCATCTACCTACAGAAGTTACAGAGGTTTACACAGAGAATTCCAAGTATCAGTACAAGAGAATAAGAGAGAATTAGAAAACTGGTAAAACCTACGTTGTTGATAGAGTTCGGAGTACTTAGCACTGTGAAAACAGCACTTTCGCAGAAAGAAATCTACTTGTCTAAGACCGGGAAAGAGTGAACAGAGAATGTATGAGTTTCTCAAGATTGGTAACTGATAGAAACAAGAGAAAGTACTCAGTGATTCATCTACCTACAGAAGTTACACAGGTTTACACAGAGAATTCCAAGTATAAGTACAAGAAAATAAGAGAGACATAGAAAACTGGTAAAACCTACATTGTTGATAGTGTTGGGAGTAGTTAGCACTGTGAAGACAGCACTTTCGCAGAAAGAAATCTACTTGCCTAAGACCGGGAAACAGTGAACAGAGAATGTATGAGTTTCTCAAGATTGGTGAAGGACAGAAACAGGAGAAAGTACACAGTGATTCATCTACCTAGAGAAGTTACAGAGGTTTACACAGAGAATTCCAAGTATAAGTACAAGAAAATAAGAGAGACTTAGAAAACTGGTAAAACCTACATTGTTGATAGAGTTGGGAGTAAGTAGCACTGTGAAAACATCACTTTCGTAGAAAGAAGTCTACTTCTCTAAGACCGCGAAACAGTGAAAAGAGAATGTATGAGTTTCTCAAGATTGGTAACAGATAGAAACCAGAGAAATTACACAGTGATTCATCTACCTAAAGAAGTTACAGAGGTTTACAAAGAGAATTCCAAGTATAAGTACAAGAAAATAAGAGAGACTTAGAAAACTGGTAAAACCTACATTGTTGACAGAGTTGGGAGTACTTAGCACTGTGAAAAGAGAACTTTGGCAGAATGAAATCTACTTGTCTAAGACCGGGAAACAGTGAAAAGAGAATGTATGAGTTTCTCAAGATTGGTAGCAGATGGAAACAAGAGAAGGTACATAGTGATTCATCTACCTAGAGAAGTTACAGAGGTTTACACAGAGAATTCCAAGTATAAGTACAAGAAAATAAGAGAGACTTAGAAAACTGGTAAAACCTACATTGTTGATAGAGTTGGGAATACGTAGCACTGTGAAAACTGCACTTTCGCAGAAAGAAAACTACTTGTCTAAGACCAGGAAACAGTGAACAGAGAATGTATGAGTTTCTCAAGATTGGTAACAGATAGAAACAAGAGAAAGTACACAGTGATTCATCTACCCAGAGAAGTTACAGGGGTTTACACAGAGAATTCCAAGTATAAGTACAAGAAAATAAGAAAGACTTAGAAAACTGGTAAAACGTACGTTGTTGATAGAGTTGGGAGTACTTAGCACAATGAAAACAGCACTTTCGCAGAAATAAATCTACTTCTCTAAGACCGCGAAACAGTGAAAAGAGAATGTATGAGTTTCTCAAGATTGGTAACAGATAGAAACAAGAGAAAGTACAAAGTGATTCATCTACCTAGAGAAGTTACAGAGGTTTACACAGAGAATTCCAAGTATAAGTACAAGAAAATAAGAGAGACTTAGAAAACTGGTAAAACGTACATTGTTGATAGAGTTGGGAGTACTTAGCACTGTGAAAACAGCACTTTCGCAGAGTGAAATCTACTTGTCTAAGACTGGGAAACAGTGAAAAGAGAATGTATGAGTTTCTCAAGATTTTTAAAAGATAGAAACAAGACAAATACACAGTGATTCATCTACCTGGAGAAGTTATAGAGGTTTACACAGGGAATTCCAAGTATAAGTACAAGAAATTTAGAGAGACTTAAGAAACTGGTAAAACCTACATTGTTGATAGAGTTGGGAGTACTTAGCACGGTGAAAACAGCACTTTGGCAGAATGAAATCTACTTGTCTAGAACCGGGAAACAGTGAACAGAGAATGTATGAGTTTCTCAAGATTGGTAACAGATAGAAACAAGAGAAAGTACACAGTGATTCATCTACCTACAGAAGTTACAGAGGTTTACACAGAGAATTCCAAGTATAAATACAAGAAAATAAGAGAGACTTAGAAAAGGGGTAAAACCGACATTGTTGATAGAGTTGGGAGTACTTAGCACTGTGAAAACAGCACTTTCGCAGAAAGAAATCTACTTGTCTAAGACCCGGAAACAGTGAAAAGACAATGTATGAGTTTCTCAAGATTGGTATCAGATAGAAACAAGAGAAAGGACACAGTGATTCATCTACCTAGCGAAGTTACAGAGGTTTCCACAGAGAATTCCTAGTATAAGTACAAGAAATTAAGAGAGACTTAGAAAACTGGTAAAACCTACATTGTTGATAGAGTTGGGAGTACTTAGCACTGTGAAAGCAGCACTTTCGCAGAATGAAATCTGCTTGCCTAAGACCGGGAAACAGTGAACAGAGAATGTATCAGTTTCTCAAGATTGGTAACAGATAGAAACAAGAGAAATTACACAGTGATTCAACAACCTACAGAAGTTACAGAGGTTTACAAAGAGAATTCCAAGTATAAGTACAAGAAAATAAGAGAGACTTAGAAAACTGGTAACACCTACATTTTTTATAGAGTTGGGAGTACTTAGCACGGTGAAAACAGCACTTTGTTAGAATGAAATCTACTTATCTAAGACCGGGAAACAGTGAACAGAGAATGTACGAGTTTCTCAAGATTGGTACCAGATAGAAACAAGAGTAAAGACACAGTGATTCATCTACCTCGCGAAGTTACAGAGCTTTACACAGAGAATTCCAAGTATAAGTACAACTAATTAAGAGAGACTTAGAAAACTGGTAAAACCTACATTGTTGATAGAGTTGGGAGTACTTAGCACGGTGAAAACACCACTTTGTCAGAATGAAATCTACTTGTCTAAGACCAGGAAACAGTGAACAGAGAATGTATGAGTTTCTCAAGATTGGTAACAGATAGAAACAAGAGAAAGTACACAGTGATTCATCTACCTACAGAAGTTACAGAGGTTTACACAGAGAATTCCAAGTATCAGTACAAGAGAATAAGAGAGAATTAGAAAACTGGTAAAACCTACGTTGTTGATAGAGTTCGGAGTACTTAGCACTGTGAAAACAGCACTTTCGCAGAAAGAAATCTACTTGTCTAAGACCGGGAAAGAGTGAACAGAGAATGTATGAGTTTCTCAAGATTGGTAACTGATAGAAACAAGAGAAAGTACTCAGTGATTCATCTACCTACAGAAGTTACACAGGTTTACACAGAGAATTCCAAGTATAAGTACAAGAAAATAAGAGAGACATAGAAAACTGGTAAAACCTACATTGTTGATAGTGTTGGGAGTAGTTAGCACTGTGAAGACAGCACTTTCGCAGAAAGAAATCTACTTGCCTAAGACCGGGAAACAGTGAACAGAGAATGTATGAGTTTCTCAAGATTGGTGAAGGACAGAAACAGGAGAAAGTACACAGTGATTCATCTACCTAGAGAAGTTACAGAGGTTTACACAGAGAATTCCAAGTATAAGTACAAGAAAATAAGAGAGACTTAGAAAACTGGTAAAACCTACATTGTTGATAGAGTTGGGAGTAAGTAGCACTGTGAAAACATCACTTTCGTAGAAAGAAGTCTACTTCTCTAAGACCGCGAAACAGTGAAAAGAGAATGTATGAGTTTCTCAAGATTGGTAACAGATAGAAACCAGAGAAATTACACAGTGATTCATCTACCTAAAGAAGTTACAGAGGTTTACAAAGAGAATTCCAAGTATAAGTACAAGAAAATAAGAGAGACTTAGAAAACTGGTAAAACCTACATTGTTGATAGAGTTGGGAGTACTTAGCACTGTGAAAAGAGAACTTTGGCAGAATGAAATCTACTTGTCTAAGACCGGGAAACAGTGAAAAGAGAATGTATGAGTTTCTCAAGATTGGTAGCAGATGGAAACAAGAGAAGGTACATAGTGATTCATCTACCTAGAGAAGTTACAGAGGTTTACACAGAGAATTCCAAGTATAAGTACAAGAAAATAAGAGAGACTTAGAAAACTGGTAAAACCTACATTGTTGATAGAGTTGGGAATACGTAGCACTGTGAAAACTGCACTTTCGCAGAAAGAAAACTACTTGTCTAAGACCAGGAAACAGTGAACAGAGAATGTATGAGTTTCTCAAGATTGGTAACAGATAGAAACAAGAGAAAGTACACAGTGATTCATCTACCCAGAGAAGTTACAGGGGTTTACACAGAGAATTCCAAGTATAAGTACAAGAAAATAAGAAAGACTTAGAAAACTGGTAAAACGTACGTTGTTGATAGAGTTGGGAGTACTTAGCATAATGAAAACAGCACTTTCGCAGAAATAAATCTACTTCTCTAAGACCGCGAAACAGTGAAAAGAGAATGTATGAGTTTCTCAAGATTGGTAACAGATAGAAACAAGAGAAAGTACAAAGTGATTCATCTACCTAGAGAAGTTACAGAGGTTTACACAGAGAATTCCAAGTATAAGTACAAGAAAATAAGAGAGACTTAGAAAACTGGTAAAACGTACATTGTTGATAGAGTTGGGAGTACTTAGCACTGTGAAAACAGCACTTTCGCAGAGTGAAATCTACTTGTCTAAGACTGGGAAACAGTGAAAAGAGAATGTATGAGTTTCTCAAGATTTTTAAAAGATAGAAACAAGACAAATACACAGTGATTCATCTACCTGGAGAAGTTATAGAGGTTTACACAGGGAATTCCAAGTATAAGTACAAGAAATTTAGAGAGACTTAAGAAACTGGTAAAACCTACATTGTTGATAGAGTTGGGAGTACTTAGCACGGTGAAAACAGCACTTTGGCAGAATGAAATCTACTTGTCTAGAACCGGGAAACAGTGAACAGAGAATGTATGAGTTTCTCAAGATTGGTAACAGATAGAAACAAGAGAAAGTACACAGTGATTCATCTACCTAGAGAAGTTACAGAGGTTTACACAGAGAATTCCAAGTATAAGTACAAGAAAATAAGAGAGACCTAGAAAACTGGTAAAACCTACATTGTTGATAGAGTAGGGAGTACTTATCACTGCGAAAACATCACTTTCGTAGAAAGAAATCTACTTCTCTAAGACCGCGAAACAGTGAAAAGAGAATGTATGAGTTTCTCAAGATTGGTAACAGATAGAAACAAGAGGAAGTACACAGTGATTCATCTACCTACAGAAGTTGCAGAGGTTTACACAGAGAATTCCAAGTATAAGTACAAGAAAATAAGAGAGACTTAGAAAACTGGTAAAACCTATATTGTTGATAGAGTTGGGAGTACTTAGCACTGCGAAAACAGCACTTTCGCAGAAAGAAATCTACTTGTCTAAGACCGCGAAACAGTGAAAACAGAATGTATGAGTTTCTCAAGATTGGTAACAGATAGAAACAAGAGAAAGTACACAGTGATTCAACTACCTACAGAAGTTGCAGAGGTTTACACAGAGAATTCCAAGTATAAGTACAGGAAAATAGGAGAGACATAGAAAACTGGTAAAATCTACATTGTTGATAGAGTTGGGAGTACTTAGCACTGTGAAAACTGCACATTCGCAGAGAGAAATCTACTTCTCTAAGACCGGGAAGCAGTGAAAAGAGAATGTATGAGTTTCTCAAGATTGGTAACAGATAGAAACCGGAGAAAGTACTCAGTGATTCATCTATCTAGAGAAGTTACAGAGGTTTACAAAGAGAATTCCAAGTATAAGTACAAGAAAATAAGAGAGACTTAGAAAACTGGTAAAACCTATATTGTTGATAGAGTTGGGAGTACTTAGCACTGCGAAAACATTACTTTCGCAGAAAGAAATCTACTTGTCTAAGACCGCGAATCAGTGAAAACAGAATGTATGAGTTTCTCAAGATTGGTAACAGATAGAAACAAGAGAAAGTACACAGTGATTCAACTACCTACAGAAGTTGCAGAGGTTTACACAGAGAATTCCAAGTATAAGTACAGGAAAATAGGAGAGACTTAGAAAACTGGCAAAATCTACATTGTTGATAGAGTTGGGAGTACTTAGCACTGTGAAAACTGCACTTTCGCAGAAAGAAATCTACTTCTCTAAGACCGGGAAGCAGTGAAAAAAGAATGTATCAGTTTCTCAAGATTGGTAACAGATAGAAACCAGAGAAAGTACACAGTGATTCATCTACCTAGAAAAGTTACAGAGGTTTACACAGAGAATTCCAAGTATAAGTAGAAGAAAATAAGAGAGACTTAGAAAACTGGTAAAACCTACATTGTTGATAGAGTTGGGAGTAAGTAGCACTGTGAAAACATCACTTTCGTAGAAAGAAATCTACTTCTCTAAGACGGCGAAACAGTGAAAAGAGAATGTATGAGTTTCTCAAGATTGGTAACAGATAGAAACCAGAGAAATTACACAGTGATTCATCTACCTAAAGAGTTACAGAGGTTTACAAAGAGAATTCCAAGTATAAGTACAAGAAAATAAGAGAGACTTAGAAAACTGGTAAAACCTACATTGTTGATAGAGTTGGGAGTACTTAGCACTGTGAAAAGAGAACTTTGGCAGAATGAAATCTACTTGTCTAAGACCGGGAAACAGTGAAAAGAGAATGTATGAGTTTCTCAAGATTGGTAACAGATGGAAACAAGAGAAGGTACATAGTGATTCATCTACCTAGAGAAGTTACAGAGGTTTACACAGAGAATTCCAAGTATAAGTACAAGAAAATAAGAGAGACTTAGAAAACTGGTAAAACCTACATTGTTGATAGAGTTGGGAATACGTAGCACTGTGAAAACAGCACTTTCGCAGAAACAAAACTACTTGTCTAAGACCAGGAAACAGTGAACAGAGAATGTATGAGTTTCTCAAGATTGGTAACACATAGAAACAAGAGAAAGTACACAGTGATTCATCTACCCAGAGAAGTTACAGGGGTTTACACAGAGAATTCCAAGTATAAGTACAAGAAAATAAGAGAGACTTAGAAAACTGGTAAAACGTACATTGTTGATAGAGTTGGGAGTACTTAGCACAATGAAAACAGCACTTTCGCAGAAATAAATCTACATCTCTAAGACCGCGAAACAGTGAAAAGAGAATGTATGAGTTTCTCAAGATTGGTAACAGATAGAAACAAGAGAAAGTACACAGTGATTCACCTATCTAGAGAAGTTACAGAGGTTTACACAGAGAATTCCAAGTATAAGTACAAGAAAATAAGAGAGACTTAGAAAACTGGTAAAACCTACATTGTTGATAGAGTTGGGAGTACTTAGTACTGTGAAAACAGCACTTTGGCAGAATGAAATCTACTTGCCTAAGACCGGGAAACAGTGAAAAGAGAATGTATGAGTTTCTCAAGATTGGTAACAGATGGAAACCAGAGAAAGTACACAGTGATTCATCTACCTAGAAAAGTTACAGAGGTTTACACAGAGAATTCCAAGTATAAGTACAAGAAAATAAGAGAGACTTAGAAAACTGGTAAAACCTACACTGTTGATAGAGTTGAGAGTACGTAGGACTGTGAAAACAGCACATTCGCAGAAGGAAAACTACTTGTCTAAGACCCGGAAACAGTGAACAGAGAATGTATGAGTTTCTCAAGATCGGTAACACATAGAAACAAGAGAAAGTACACAGTGATTCATCTACCTAGAGAAGTTACAGAGGTTTACACAGAGAATTCCAAGTATAAGTAGAAGAAAATAAGAGAGACTTAGAAAACTGGTAAAACGTACATTGTTGATAGAGTTGGGAGTACTTAGCACTGTGAAAACAGCACTTTCGCAGAAAGAAATCTACTTCTCTAAGACCGCGAAACAGTGAAAAGAGAATGTATGAGTTTCTCAAGATTGGTAACAGATAGAAACAAGACAAATACACAGTGATTCATCTACCTGGAGAAGTTATAGAGGTTTACACAGGGAATTCCAAGTATAAGTACAAGAAATTAAGAGAGACTTAAGAAACTGGTAAAACCTACATTGTTGATAGAGTTGGGAGTACTTAGCACGGTGAAAACAGCACTTTGGCAGAATGAAATCTACTTTTCTAGGACCGGGAAACAGTGAACAGAGAATGTATGAGTTTCTCAAGATTGGTAACAGACAGAAACAAGAGAAAGTACACAGTCATTCATCTACCTAGAGAAGTTACAGAGGTTTACAAAGAGAATTCCAAGTATAAGTAGAAGAAAATAAGAGAGACTTAGAAAACTGGTAAAACCTACATTGTTGATAGAATTCGGAGTACTTAGCACTGTGAAAACAGAACTTTGGCAGAATGAAATCTACTTGTCTAAGATCGGGAAACAGTGAACAGAGAATATATGAGTTTCTCAAGATTGGTAACAGATAGAAACAAGAGAAAGTACACAGTGATTCATGTACCTAGAGAAGTTACAGAGGTTTACAAAGAGAATTCCAAGTATAAGTACAAGAAAATAAGAGAGACTTAGAAAACTGGTAAAACCTACATTGTTGATAGAGTTGGGAGTACTTAGCACTGTGAAAACTGCACTTTCGCAGAAAGAAATCTACTTCTCTAAGACCGCGAAACAGTGAAAAGAGAATGTATGAGTTTCTCAAGATTGGTAAAAGATAGAAACCAGAGAAACTACACAGTGATTCATCTACCTAGAGAAGTTACAGAGGTTTACACAGAGAATTCCAAGTATAAGTACAAGAAAATAAGAGAGACTTAGAAAACTGGTAAAACCTACATTGTTGATAGAGTTGGCAGTACTTAGCACTGTGAAAACAGCACTTTCGCAGAAAGAAATCTACTTCTCTAAGACCGCGAAACAGTGAAAAGAGAATGTATGAGTTTCTCAAGATTGGTAACAGATAGAAACAAGAGAAAGTACACAGTGATTCACCTATCTAGAGAAGTTACAGAGGTTTACACAGAGAATTCCAAGTATAAGTACAAGAAAATAACAGAGACTTAGAAAACTGGTAAAACCTACATTGTTGATAGAGTTGGGAGTACTTAGCACTGTGAAAACAGCACTTTGGCAGAATGAAATCTACTTGTCTAAGACCGGAAAACAGTGAAAAGAGAATGTATGAGTTTCTCAAAATTGGTAACAGATGGAAACCAGAGAAAGCACACAGTGATTCAACTACCTAGAAAAGTTACAGAGGTTTACACAGAGAATTCCAAGTATAAGTACAAGAAAATAAGAGAGACTTAGAAAACTGGTAAAACCTACATTGTTGATAGAGTTGGGAGTACGTAGCACTGTGAAAACAGCACATTCGCAGAAGGAAAACTACTTGTCTAAGACCCGGAAACAGTGAACAGAGAATGTATGAGTTTCTCAAGATTGGTAACAGATAGAAACAAGAGAAAGTACACAGTGATTCATCTACCTAGAGAAGTTACAGAGGTTTACACAGAGAATTCCAAGTATAAGTACAAGAAAATAAGAGAGACTTAGAAAACTGGTAAAACGTACATTGTTGATAGAGTGGGAGTACTTAGCACAATGAAAACAGCACTTTCGCAGAAAGAAATCTACTTCTCTAAGACCGCGAAACAGTGAAAAGAGAATGTATGAGTTTCTCAAGATTGGTAACAGATAGAAACAAGAGAAAGTACACAGTGATTCACCTGTCTAGAGAAGTTACAGAGGTTTACACA
The DNA here is from genome assembly GCA_028571685.1 of Heterohyrax brucei. Lineage (NCBI taxonomy): Eukaryota > Metazoa > Chordata > Mammalia > Hyracoidea > Procaviidae > Heterohyrax > Heterohyrax brucei. Next base: position 61,345,583 of record CM053166.1, read on the forward strand.
GAGAATTCCAAGTATAAGTACAAGAAAATAAGAGAGACTTAGAAAACTGGTAAAACCTACATTGTCGATAGAGTTGGGAGTACTTAGCACTGTGAAAACAGCACTTTGGCAGAATGAAATCTACTTGTCTAAGACCGGGAAACACTGAACAGAGAATGTATGAGTTTCTCAAGATTGGTAACAGATAGATACAAGACAAATACACAGTGATTCATCTACGTGGAGAAGTTATAGAGGTTTACACAGGGAATTCCAAGTATAAGTACAAGAAATTAAGAGAGACTTAAGAAACTGGTAAAACCTACATTGTTGATAGAGTTGGGAGTACTTAGCACGGTGAAAACAGCACTTTGGCAGAATGAAATCTACTTGTCTAGGACCGGGAAACAGTGAACAGAGAATGTATGAGTTTCTCAAGATTGGTAACAGATAGAAACAAGAGAAAGTACACAGTGATTCAACTACCTACAGAATTTGCAGAGGTTTACACAGAGAATTCCAAGTATAAGTACAAGAAAATAAGAGAGACTTAGAAAACTGGTAAAATCTACATTGTTGATAGAGTTGGGAGTACTTAGCACTGTGAAAACAGCACTTTGGGAGAATGAAATCTACTTGTCTAAGATCGGGAAACAGTCAACAGAGAATATATGAGTTTCTCAAGATTGGTAACAGATAGAAACAAGAGAAAGTACACAGTGATTCATGTACCTAGAGAAGTTACAGAGGTTTACAAAGACAATTCCAAGTATAAGTAGAAGAAAATAAGAGAGACTTAGACAACTGGTAAAACCTACATTGTTGATAGAGTTGGGAGTACTTAGCACTGCGAAAACAGTAATTTCGCAGAAAGAAATCTACATCTCTAAGACCGCGAAACAGTGAAAAGAGAATGTATGAGTTTCTCAAGATTGGTAACAGATAGAAACAAGAGAAAGTATACAGTGATTCATCTACCTAGAGAAGTTACAGATGTTTACACAGAGAATTCCAAGTATAAGTACAAGAAAATAAGAGAGACTTAGAAAACTGGTAAAACCTACATTGTTGATAGAGTTGGGAGTACTTAGCACTGTGAAAACAGCACTTTGGCAGAATGAAATCTACTTGTCTAAGACCGGGAAACAGTGAAAAGAGAATGTATGAGTTTCTCAAAATTGGTAACAGATGGAAACCAGAGAAAGTACACAGTGATTCAACTACCTAGAAAAGTTACAGAGGTTTACACAGAGAATTCCAAGTATAAGTACAAGAAAATAAGAGAGACTTAGAAAACTGGTAAAACCTACGTTGTTGATAGAGTTGGGAGTACGTAGCACTGTGAAAACAGCACATTCGCAGAAGGAATACTACTTGTCTAAGACCCGGAAACAGTGAACAGAGAATGTATGAGTTTCTCAAGATTGGTAACAGATAGAAACAAGAGAAAGTACACAGTGATTCATCTACCTAGAGAAGTTACAGAGGTTTACACAGAGAATTCCAAGTATAAGTACAACAAAATAAGAGAGACTTAGAAAACTGGTAAAACCTACATTGTTGATACAGTTGGGAGTACTTAGCACTGTGAAAACAGCACTTTCGCAGAAAGAATCTACTTGTCTAAGACCGGAAAACAGTGAACAGAGAATGTGTGAGTTTCTCAAGACTGGTAACAGATAGAAACAAGAGAAAGTACACAGTGATTCAACTACCTACAGAAGTTACAGAGGTTTACACAGAGAATTCCAAGTATAAGTACAGGAAAATAGGAGAGACTTAGAACACTGGTAAAATCTACATTGTTGATAGAGTTGGGAGTACTTAGCACTGTGAAAACTGCACTTTCGCAGAAAGAAATCTACTTCTCTAAGACGGGGAAGCAGTGAAAAGAGAATGTATGAGTTTCTCAAGATTGGTAACAGATAGAAACCAGAGAAAGTACACAGTGATTCATCTACCTGGAGAGGTTATAGAGGTTGACACAGGGAATTCCAAGTATAAGTACAAGAAATTAAGAGAGACTTAAGAAACTGGTAAAACCTACATTGTTGATAGAGTTGGAAGTACTTAGCACGGTGAAAACAGAACTTTGGCAGAATGAAATCTACTTGTCTAAGACCGGGAAACAGTGAAAAGAGAATGTATGAGTTTCTCAAGATTGGTAACAGATGGAAACCAGAGAAAGCACACAGTGATTCAACTACCTAGAAAAGTTACAGAGGTTTACACAGAGAATTCCAAGTATAAGTACAAGAAAATAAGAGAGACTTAGAAAACTGGTAAAACCTACATTGTTGATAGAGTAGGGAGTACTTAGCACTGCGAAAACGTCACTTTCGTAGAAAGAAATCTACTTCTCTAAGACCGCGAAACAGTGAAAAGAGAATTTATGAGTTTCTCAAGATTGGTAACAGATAGAAACCAGAGAAAGTACACAGTCATTCATCTACCTAGAGAAGTTACAGAGGTTTACACAGAGAATTCCAAGTATAAGTACAACAAAATAAGAGAGACTTAGAAAACTGGTAAAACCTACATTGTTGATAGAGTTGGGAGTACTTAGCACTGTGAAAACAGCACTTTGGCAGAATGAAATCTACTTGTCTAAGACCGGGAAACAGTGAAAAGAGAATGTATGAGTTTCTCAAAATTGGTAACAGATGGAAACCAGAGAAATTACACAGTGATTCATCTACCTAGAAAAGTTACAGAGGTTTACACAGAGAATTCCAAGTATAAGTACAAGAAAATAAGAGAGATTTAGAAAACTGGTAAAACCTACATTGCTGATACAGTTGGGAGTACTTAGCACTGTGAAAACAGCAATTTCGCAGAAAGAATCTACTTGTCTAAGACCGGAAAACAGTGAACAGAGAATGTATGGGTTTCTCAAGATTGGTAACAGATACAAACAAGAGAAAGTACACAGTGATTCAACTACCTACAGAAGTTGCAGAGGTTTACACAGAGAATTCCAAGTATAAGTACAGGAAAGTAGGAGAGACGTAGAAAACTGGTAAAATCTACATTGTTGATAGAGTTGGGAGTACTTAGCACTGTGAAAACTGCACTTTCGCAGAAAGAAATCTACTTCTCTAAGACCGGGAAGCATTGAAAAGAGAATGTATGAGTTTCTCAAGATTGGTAACAGATAGAAACCAGAGAAAGTACACAGTGATTCATCTACCTAGAGAAGTTACAGAGGTTTACACAGAGAATTCCAAGTATAAGTACTAGAAAATAAGAGAGACTTAGAAAACTGGTAAAACCTACATTGTTGATAGAGTTGGGATTACTTAGCACCGTGAAAAGAGCACTTGGCAGAATGAAATCTACTTCTCTAAGACCGCGAAACAGTGAAAAGAGAATGTATGAGTTTCTCAAGATTGGTAACAGATAGATACAAGACGAATAGACAGTGATTCATCTCCCTGGAGAAGTTATAGAGGTTTACACAGGGAATTCCAAGTATAAGTACAAGAAATTAAGAGAGACTTAAGAAACTGGTAAAACCTACATTGTTGATAGAGTTGGGAGTACTTAGCACGGTGAAAACAGCACTTTGGCAGAATGAAATCTACTTGTCTAGGACCGGGAAACAGTAAACAGAGAATGTATGAGTTTCTCAAGATTGGTAACAGATAGAAACAAGAGAAAGTACACAGTGATTCAACTACCTAGAGAAGTTACAGAGGTTTACACAGAGAATTCCAAGTATAAGTACAAGAAAATAAGAGAGACTTAGAAAACTGGTAAAACCTACATTGTTGATAGAGTTGGGAGTACTTAGCACTGTGAAAACAGCACTTTGGCAGAATGAAATCTACTTGTCTAAGACCGGGAAACACTGAACAGAGAATGTATGAGTTTCTCAAGATTGGTAACAGATGGAAACAAGAGAAAGTACACAGTGATTCATCTACCTAGAGAAGTTACAGAGGTTTACACAGAGAATTCCAAGTATAAGTACAAGAAAATAAGAGAGACTTAGAAAACTGGTAAAACCTACATTGTTGATAGAATTGGGAGTACATAGCACTGTGAAAACAGCACTTTCGCAGAAGGAAAACTACTTGTCTAAGACCCGGAAACAGTGAACAGAGAATGTATGAGTTTCTCAAGATTGGTAACAGATAGAAACAGGAGAAAGTACACAGTGATTCATCTACCTAGAGAAGTTCCAGAGGTTTACACAGAGAATTCCAAGTATAAGTACAAGAAAATAAGAGAGACTTAGAAAACTGGTAAAACGTACATTGTTGATAGAGTTGGGAGTACTTAGCACAATGAAAACAGCACTTTCGCAGAAAGAAATCTACTTCTCTAAGACCGCGAAACAGTGAAAAGAGAATGTATGAGTTTCTCAAGATTGGTAACAGATAGAAACAAGAGAAAGTACACAGTGATTCACCTATCTAGAGAAGTTACAGAGGTTTACACATAGAATTCCAAGTATAAGTACAAGAAAATAAGAGAGACTTAGAAAACTGGTAAAACCTACATTGTTGACAGAGGTGGGATTACTTAGCACTGTGAAAACAGCACTTTGGCAGAATGAAATCTACTTGTCTAAGACCGGGAAACAGTGAAAATAGAATGTATGAGTTTCTCAAAATTGGTAACAGATGGAAGCCAGAGAAAGTACACAGTGATTCATCTACCTAGAAAAGTTACAGAGGTTTAAACAGAGAATTCCAAGTATAAGTACAAGAAAATAAGAGAGACTTAGAAAACTGGTAAAACCTACATTGTTGATAGAGTTGGGAGTACGTAGCACTGTGAAAACAGCACATTCGCAGAAGGAAAACTACTTGTCTAAGACCCGGAAACAGTGAACACAGAATGTATGAGTTTCTCAAGATTGGTAACAGATAGAAACAAGAGAAAGTACACAGTGATTCATCTACCTAGAGAAGTTACAGAGGTTTACACAGAGAATTCCAAGTATAAGTACAACAAAATAAGAGAGACTTAGAAAACTGGTAAAACCTACATTGTTGACAGAGTTGGGAGTACTTAGCACAATGAAAACAGCACTTTCGCAGAAAGAATCTACTTGTCTAAGACCGGAAAACAGTGAACAGAGAATGTATGAGTTTCGCAAGACTGGTAACAGATAGAAACAAGAGAAAGTACACAGTGATTCAACTACCTACAGAAGTTGCAGAGGTTTACACAGAGAATTCCAATTATAAGTACAGGATAATAGGAGAGACTTAGAAAACTGGTAAAATCTACATTGTTGATAGAGTTGGGAGTACTTAGCACTGTGAAAACTGGACTTTCGCAGAAAGAAATCTACTTCTCTAAGACCGGGAAGCAGTGAAAAGAGAATGTATGAGTTTCTCAAGGTTGGTAACAGATAGAAACCAGAGAAACTACCCAGTGATTCATCTACCTAGAGAACTTACAGAGGTTTACACAGAGAATTCCAAGTATAATACAAGAAAATAAGAGAGACTTAGAAAAGTGGTAAAACCTACATTGTTGATAGAGTAGGGAGTACTTAGCACTGCGAAAACATCACTTTCGTAGAAAGAAATCTACTTCTCTAAGACCGCGAAACAGTGAAAAGAGAATGTATGAGTTTCTCAAGATTGGTAACAGATAGAAACCAGAGAAAGTACACAGTCATTCATCTACCTAGAGAAGTTACAGAGGTTTACAAAGAGAATTCCAAGTATAAGTAGAAGAAAATAAGAGAGACTTAGAAAACTGGTAAAACCTACATTGTTGATAGAATTGGGAGTACTTAGCACTGTGAAAACAGAACTTTGGCAGAATGAAATCTACTTGTCTAAGACCGGGAAACAGTGAAAAGAGAATGTATGAGTTTCTCAAGATTGGTAACAGATGGAAACAAGAGAAAGTACATAGTGATTCATCTACCTAGAGAAGTTACAGAGGTTTACATAGAGAATTCCAAGTATAAGTACAAGAAAATAAGAGAGACTTAGAAAACTGGTAAAACCTACATTGTTGATAGAGTTGGGAATACGTAGCACTGTGAAAACAGCACTTTCGCAGAAAGAAAACTACTTGTCTAAGACCAGGAAACAGTGAACAGAGAATGTATGAGTTTCTCAAGATTGGTAACAGATAGAAACAAGAGAAAGTACACAGTGATTCATCTACCTAGAGAAGTTACAGAGGTTTACACAGAGAATTCCAAGTATAAGTACAAGAAAATAAGAGAGACTTAGAAAACTGGTAAAACCTACATTGTTGACAGAGTTGGGAGTACTTAGCACAATGAAAACAGCACTTTCGCAGAAAGAAATCTACTTCTCTAAGACGGCGAAACAGTGAAAAGAGAATGTATGAGTTTCTCAAGATTGGTAACAGATAGAAACAAGAGAAAGTACACAGTGATTCACCTATCTAGAGAAGTTACAGAGGTTTACACAGAGAATTCCAAGTATAAGTACATGAAAATAAGAGAGACTTAGAAAACTGGTAAAACCTACATTGTTGATAGAGTTGGGAATACGTAGCACTGTGAAAACAGCACTTTCGCAGAAAGAAAACTACTTGTCTAAGACCAGGAAACAGTGAACAGAGAATGTATGAGTTTCTCAAGATTGGTAACAGATAGAAAGAAGAGAAAGTACACAGTGATTCAGCTACCTAGAGAAGTTACAGAGGTTTACACAGAGAATTCCAAGTATAAGTACAAGAAAATAAGAGAGACTTAGAAAACTGGTAAAACGTACATTGTTGATAGAGTTGGGAGTACTTAGCACAATGAAAACAGCACTTTCGCAGAAAGAAATCTACTTCTCTAAGACCGCGAAACAGTGAAAAGAGAATGTATGAGTTTCTCAAGATTGGTAACAGATAGAAACCAGAGAAAGTACACAGTGATTCATCTACCTAGAGAAGTTACAGAGGTTTACACAGAGAATTCCAAGTATAAGTACAAGAAAATAAGAGAGACTTAGAAAACTGGTAAAACCTACATTGTTGATAGAGTAGGGAGTACTTAGCCCTGCGAAAACATCACTTTCGTAGAAAGAAATCTACTTCTCTAAGACCGCGAAACAGTGAAAAGAGAATGTATGAGTTTCTCAAGATTGGTAACAGATAGAAACCAGAGAAAGTACACAGTCATTCATCTACCTAGAGAAGTTACAGAGGTTTACAAAGAGAATTCCAAGTATAAGTAGAAGAAAATAAGAGAGACTTAGAAAACTGGTAAAACCTACATTGTTGATAGAATTGGGAGTACTTAGCACTGTGAAAACAGAACTTTGGCAGAATGAAATCTACTTGTCTAAGACCGGGAAACAGTGAAAAGAGAATGTATGAGTTTCTCAAGATTGGTAACAGATGGAAACAAGAGAAAGTACATAGTGATTCATCTACCTAGAGAAGTTACAGAGGTTTACATAGAGAATTCCAAGTATAAGTACAAGAAAATAAGAGAGACTTAGAAAACTGGTAAAACCTACATTGTTGATAGAGTTGGGAATACGTAGCACTGTGAAAACAGCACTTTCGCAGAAAGAAAACTACTTGTCTAAGACCAGGAAACAGTGAACAGAGAATGTATGAGTTTCTCAAGATTGGTAACAGATAGAAACAAGAGAAAGTACACAGTGATTCATCTACCTAGAGAAGTTACAGAGGTTTACACAGAGAATTCCAAGTATAAGTACAAGAAAATAAGAGAGACTTAGAAAACTGGTAAAACCTACATTGTTGACAGAGTTGGGAGTACTTAGCACAATGAAAACAGCACTTTCGCAGAAAGAAATCTACTTCTCTAAGACGGCGAAACAGTGAAAAGAGAATGTATGAGTTTCTCAAGATTGGTAACAGATAGAAACAAGAGAAAGTACACAGTGATTCACCTATCTAGAGAAGTTACAGAGGTTTACACAGAGAATTCCAAGTATAAGTACATGAAAATAAGAGAGACTTAGAAAACTGGTAAAACCTACATTGTTGATAGAGTTGGGAATACGTAGCACTGTGAAAACAGCACTTTCGCAGAAAGAAAACTACTTGTCTAAGACGAGGAAACAGTGAACAGAGAATGTATGAGTTTCTCAAGATTGGTAACAGATAGAAAGAAGAGAAAGTACACAGTGATTCAGCTACCTAGAGAAGTTACAGAGGTTTACACAGAGAATTACAAGTATAAGTACAAGAAAATAAGAGAGACTTAGAAAACTGGTAAAACGTACATTGTTGATAGAGTTGGGAGTACTTAGCACAATGAAAACAGCACTTTCGCAGAAAGAAATCTACTTCTCTAAGACCGCGAAACAGTGAACAGAGAATGTATGAGTTTCTCAAGATTGGTAACAGATAGAAACCAGAGAAACTACACAGTGATTCATCTACCTAGAGAAGTTACAGAGGTTTACACAGAGAATTCCAAGTATAAGTACAAGAAAATAAGAGAGACTTAGAAAACTGGTAAAACCTACATTGTTGATAGAGTTGGGAGTACTTAGCACTGTGAAAACAGCACTTTCGCAGAATGAAATCTACTTCTCTAAGACCGCGAAACAGTGAAAAGAGAATGTATGAGTTTCTCAAGATTGGTAACAGATAGATACAAGACAAATACACAGTGATTCATCTACCTGGAGAAGTTATAGAGGTTTACACAGGGAATTCCAAGTATAAGTACAAGAAATTAAGAGAGACTTAAGAAACTGGTAAAACCTACATTGTTGATAGAGTTGGGAGTACTTAGCACTGTGAAAACAGCACTTTGGCAGAATGAAATCTACTTGTCTAAGACCGGGAAACACTGAACAGAGAATGTATGAGTTTCTCAAGATTGGTAACAGATGGAAACAAGAGAAAGTACACAGTGATTCATCTACCTAGAGAAGTTACAGAGATTTACACAGAGAATTCCAAGTATAACTACAACAAAATAAGAGAGACTTAGAAAACTGGTAAAACCTACATTGTTGATACAGTTGGGAGTACTTAGCACTGTGAAAACAGCACTTTCGCAGAACGAATCTACTTGTCTAAGACCGGAAAACAGTGAACAGAGAATGTATGAGTTTCTCAAGACTGGTAACAGATAGAAACAAGAGAAAGTACACAGTGATTCAACTACCTACAGAAGTTGCAGAGGTTTACACGGAGAATTCCAAGTATAACTGCAGGAAAATAGGAGAGACTTAGAAAACTGGTAAAATCTACATTGTTGATAGAGTTGGGAGTACTTAGCACTGTGAAAACTGCACTTTCGCAGAAAGAAATCTACTTCTCTAAGACCGGGAAGCAGTGAAAAGAGAATGTATGAGTTTCTCAAGATTGGTAACAGATAGAAACCAGAGAAAGTACACAGTGATTCATCTACTTAGAGAAGTTACAGAGGATTACACAGAGAATTCCAAGTATAAGTACAAGAAAATAAGAGAGACTTAGAAAACTGGTAAAATGTACATTGTTGATAGAGTTGGGAGTACTTAGCACTGTGAAAACAGCACTTTCGCAGAAAGAAATCTACTTCTCTAAGACCGCGAAACAGTGAAAAGAGAATGTATGAGTTTCTGAAGATTGGTAACAGACAGATACAAGACAAATCCACAGTGATTCATCTACCTGGAGAAGTTATAGAGGTTTACACAGGGAATTCCAAGTATAAGTACAAGAAATTAAGAGAGACTTAAGAAACTGGTAAAACCTACATTGTTGATAGAGTTGGGAGTACTTAGCACTGTGAAAACAGCACATTCGCAGAAGGAAAACTACTTGTCTAAGACCCGGAAACAGTGAACAGAAAATGTATGAGTTTCTCAAGACTGGTAACAGATAGAAACAAGAGAAAGTACACAGTGATTCATGTACCTAGAGAAGTTACAGGGGTTTACAAAGAGAATTCCAAGTATAAGTACAAGAAAATAAGAGAGACTTAGAAAACTGGTAAAACCTACATTATTGATAGAGTTGGGAGTACTTAGCACTGCGAAAACAGCACTTTCGCAGAAAGAAATCTACTTCTCTAAGACCGCGAAACAGTGAAAAGAGAATGTATGAGTTTCTCAAGATTGGTAACAGATAGAAATAAGAGAAAGTACACAGTGATTCAACTACCTAGAGAAGTTACAGAGGTTTACACAGAGAATTCCAAGTATAAGTACAAGAAAATAAGAGAGACTTAGAAAACTGGTAAAACCTACATTGTTGATAGAGTTGGGAGTACTTAGCACTGTGAAAACAGCACTTTGGCAGAATGAAATCTACTTGTCTAAGACCGGGAAACACTGAACAGAGAATGTATGAGTTTCTCAAGATTGGTAACAGATGGAAACAAGAGAAAGTACACAGTGATTCATCTACCTAGAGAAGTTACAGAGGTTTACACAGAGAATTCCAAGTATAAGTACAAGAAAATAAGAGAGACTTAGAAAACTGGTAAAACCTACATTGTTGATAGAATTGGGAGTACGTAGCACTGTGAAAACAGCACTTTCGCAGAAGGAAAACTACTTGTCTAAGACCCGGAAACAGTGAACAGAGAATGTATGAGTTTCTCAAGATTGGTAACAGATAGAAACAAGAGAAAGTACACAGTGATTCATCTACCTAGAGAAGTTACAGAGGTTTACACAGAGAATTCCAAGTATAAGTACAAGAAAATAAGAGAGACTTAGAAAACTGGTAAAACGTACATTGTTGATAGAGTTGGGAGTACTTAGCACTGTGAAAACAGCACTTTCGCAGAAAGAAATCTACTTCTCTAAGACCGCGAAACAGTGAAAAGAGAATGTATGAGTTTCTCAAGATTGGTAACAGATAGAAACAAGAGAAAGTACACAGTGATTCACCTATCTAGAGAAGTTACAGAGGTTTACACAGAGAATTCCAAATATAAGTACAAGAAAATAAGAGAGACTTAGAAAACTGGTAAAACCTACATTGTTGATAGAGTAGGGAGTACTTAGCACTGCGAAAACATCACTTTCGTAGAAAGAAATCTACTTCTCTAAGACCGCGAAACAGTGAAAAGAGAATGTATGAGTTTCTCAAGATTGGTAACAGATAGAAACAAGAGAAAGTACACAGTGATTCAACTACCTACAGAATTTGCAGAGGTTTACACAGAGAATTCCACGTATAAGTACCAGAAAATAGGAGAGACTTAAAAAACTGGTAAAATCTAAATTGTTGATAGAGTTGGGAGTACTTAGCACTGTGAAAACAGCACTTTGGGAGAATGAAATCTACTTGTGTAAGATCGGGAAACAGTGAACAGAGAATATATGAGTTTCTCAAGATTGGTAACAGATAGAAACAAGAGAAAGTACACAGTGATTCATGTACCTAGAGAACTTACAGAGGTTTACAAAGAGAATTCCAAGTATAAGTACAAGAAAATAAGAGAGACTTAGACAACTGGTAAAACCTACATTTTTGATAGAGTTGGGAGTACTTAGCACTGCGAAAACAGTACTGTCGCAGAAAGAAAAATACTTCTCTAAGACCGCGAAACAGTGAAAAGAGAATGTATGAGTTTCTCAAGATTGGTAACAGATAGAAACAAGAGAAAGTACACAGTGATTCATCTACCTAGAGAAGTTACAGAGGTTTACACAGAGAATTCCAAGTATAAGTACAAGAAAATAAGAGAGACTTAGAAAACTGGTAAAACGTACATTGTTGATAGAGTTGGGAGTACTTAGCACAATGAAAACAGCACTTTCGCAGAAAGAAATCTACTTCTCTAAGACCGCGAAACAGTGAAAAGAGAATGTATGAGTTTCTCAAGATTGGTAACAGATAGAAAGAAGAGAAAGTACACAGTGATACACCTATCTAGAGAACTTACAGAGGTTTACACAGAGAATTCCAAGTATAAGTACAAGTAAATAAGAGAGACTTAGAAAACTGGTAAAACCTACATTGTTGATAGAGTTGGGAGTACTTAGCACTGTGAAAACAGCACTTTGGCAGAATGAAATCTACTTGTCTAAGACCGGGAAACAGTGAAAAGAGAATGTATGAGTTTCTCAAAATTGGTAACAGATGGAAACCAGAGAAAGTACACAGTGATTCATCTACCTAGAAAAGTTACAGAGGTTTACACAGAGAATTCCAAGTATAAGTACAAGAAAATAAGAGAGACTTAGAAAACTGGGAAAACCTACATTGTTGATAGAGTTGGCAGTACGTAGCACTGTGAAAACAGCACATTCGCAGAAGGAAAACTACTTCTCTAAGACCCGGAAACAGTGAACAGAGAATGTATGAGTTTCTCAAGATTGGTAACAGATAGAAACAAGAGAAAGTACACAGTGATTCATCTACCTAGAGAAGTTACAGAGGTTTACACAGAGAATTCCAAGTATAAGTACAACAAAATAAGAGAGACTTAGAAAACTGGTAAAACCTAAATTGTTGATACAGTTGGGAGTACTTAGCACTGTGAAAACAGCACTTTCGCAGAAAGAATCTACTTGTCTAAGACCGGAAAACAGTGAACAGAGAATGTATGAGTTTCTCAAGACTGGTAACAGATAGAAACAAGAGAAAGTACACAGTGATTCAACTACCTACAGAAGTTGCAGAGGTTTACACAGAGAATTCCAAGTATAAGTACATGAAAATAGGAGAGACTTAGAAAACTGGTAAAATCTACATTGTTGATAGAGTTGGGAGTACTTAGCACTGTGAAAACTGGACTTTCGCAGAAAGAAATCTACTTCTCTAAGACCGGGAAGCAGTGAAAAGAGAATGTATGAGTTTCTCAAGGTTGGTAACAGATAGAAACCAGAGAAAGTACACAGTGATTCATCTACCTAGAGAAGTTACAGAGGTTTACACAGAGAATTCCAAGTATAAGTACAAGAAAATAAGAGAGACTTAGAAAACTGGTAAAACCTACATTGTTGATAGAGTTGGGAGTACTTAGCACTGTGAAAACAGCACTTTCGCAGAATGAAATCTACTTCTCTAAGACCGCGAAACAGTGAAAAGAGAATGTATGAGTTTCTCAAGATTGGTAACAGATAGATACAAGACAAATACACAGTGATTCATCTACCTGGAGAAGTTATAGAGGTTTACACAGGGAATTCCAAGTATAAGTACAAGAAATTAAGAGAGACTTAAGAAACTGGTAAAACCTACATTGTTGATAGAGTTGGGAGTACTTAGCACTGTGAAAACAGCACTTTGGCAGAATGAAATCTACTTGTCTAAGACCGGGAAACAGTGAAAGGAGAATGTATGAGTTTCTCAAAATTGGTAACAGACGGAAACCAGAGAAAGTACGCAGTGATTCATCTACCTAGAAAAGTTACAGAGGTTTACACAGAGAATTCCAAGTATAAGTACGAGAAAATAAGAGAGACTTAGAAAACTGGTAAAACCTACATTGTTGATACAGTTGGGAGTAATTAGCACTGTGAAAACACCACTTTCGCAGAAAGAATCTACTTGTCTAAGACCGGAAAACAGTGAACAGAGAATGTATGAGTTTCTCAAGACTGGTAACAGATAGAAACAAGAGAAAGTACACAGTGATTCACCTATCTAGAGAAGTTACAGAGGTTTACACAGAGAATTCCAAGTATAAGTACAAGAAAATAAAAGAGACTTAGAAAACTGGTAAAACCTACATTGTTGATAGAGTTGGGAGTACTTAGCACTGTGAAAACAGCACTTTGGCAGAATGAAATCTACTTGTCTAAGACCGGGAAACAGTGAAAAGAGAATGTATGAGTTTCTCAAAATTGGTAACAGATGGAAACCAGAGAAAGTACACAGTGATTCATCTACCTAGAAAAGTTACAGAGGTTTACACAGAGAATTCCAAGTATAAGTACAAGAAAATAAGAGAGATTTAGAAAACTGGTAAAACCTACATTGTTGATAGAGTTGGCAGTACTTAGCACTGTGAAAACAGCACTTTGGGAGAATGAAATCTACTTGTCTAAGATCGGGAAACAGTGAACAGAGAATATATGAGTTTCTCAAGATTGGTAACAGATAGAAACAAGAGAAAGTACACAGTGATTCATGTACCTAGAGAAGTTACAGAGGTTTACAAAGAGAATTCCAAGTATAAGTACAAGAAAATAAGAGAGACTTAGAAAACTGGTAAAACGTACATTGTTGATAGAGTTGGGAGTACTTAGCACTGTGAAAACTGCACTTTCGCAGAAAGAAATCTACTTCTCTAAGACCGCGAAACAGTGAAAAGAGAATGTATGAGTTTCTCAAGATTGGTAACAGATAGAAACCAGAGAAACTACACAGTGATTCATCTACCTAGAGAAGTTACAGAGGTTTACACAGAGAATTCCAAGTATAAGTACAAGAAAATAAGAGAGACTTAGAAAACTAGTAAAACCTACATTGTTGATAGAGTTGGGAGTACTTAGCACTGTGAAAACAGCACTTTGGCAGAATGAAATCTACTTGTCTAAGACCGGGAAACAGTGAAAAGAGAATGTATGAGTTTCTCAAAATTGGTAACAGATGGAAACCAGAGAAAGTACGCAGTGATTCATCTACCTAGAAAAGTTACAGAGGTTTACACAGAGAATTCCAAGTATAAGTACAAGAAAATAAGAGAGACTTAGAAAACTGGGAAAACCTACATTGTTGATAGAGTTGGGAGTACGTAGCAATGTGACAACAGCACATTCGCAGAAGGAAAACTACTTGTCTAAGACCCGGAAACAGTGAACAGAGAATGTATGAGTTTCTCAAGATTGGTTACAGATAGAAACAAGAGAAAGTACACAGTGATTCATCTACCTAGAGAAGTTACAGAGGTTTACACAGAGAATTCCAAGTATAAGTACAACAAAATAAGAGAGACTTAGAAAACTGGTAAAACCTACATTGTTGATACAGTTGGGAGTAATTAGCACTGTGAAAACAGCACTTTCGCAGAAAGAATCTACTTGTCTAAGACCGGAAAACAGTGAACAGAGAATGTATGAGTTTCTCAAGACTGGTAACAGATAGAAACAAGAGAAAGTACACAGTGATTCAAGTACCTACAGAATTTACAGAGGTTTACACAGAGAATTCCAAGTATAAGTACAGGAAAATAGGAGAGACTTAGAAAACTGGTAAAATCTACATTGTTGATAGAGTTGGAAGTACTTAGCACTGTGAAAACTGCACTTTCGCAGAAAGAAATCTACTTCTCTAAGACCGGGAAGCAGTGAAAAGAGAATGTATGAGTTTCTCAAGATTGGTAACAGATAGAAACCAGAGAAAGTACACAGTGGTTCATCTACCTAGAGAAGTTACAGAGGTTTACACAGAGAATTCCAAGTATAAGTACAAGAAAATAAGAGAGACTTAGAAAACTGGTAAAATGTACATTGTTGATAGAGTTGGGAGTACTTAGCACTGTGAAAACAGCACTTTCGCAGAAAGAAATCTACTTCTCTAAGACCGCGAAACAGTGAAGAGAATGTATGAGTTTCTCAAGATTGGTAACAGATAGATACAAGACAAATACACAGTGATTCATCTACCTCGAGAAGTTATAGAGGTTTACACAGGGAATTCCAAGTATAAGTACAAGAAATTAAGAGAGACTTAATAAACTGGTAAAACCTACATTGTTGACAGAGTTGGGAGTACTTAGCACTGCGAAAACAGTACTTTCGCAGAAAGAAATCTACTTCTCTAAGACCGCGAAACAGTGAAAAGAGAATGTATGAGTTTCTCAAGATTGGTAACAGATAGAAACAAGAGAAAGTACACAGTGATTCATCTACCTAGAGAAGTTACAGAGGTTTACACAGAGAATTCCAAGTATAAGTACAAGAAAATAAGAGAGACTTAGAAAACTGGTAAAACGTACATTTTTGATAGAGTTGGGAGTACTTAGCACAATGAAAACAGCACTTTCGCAGAAAGAAATCTACTTCTCTAAGACCGCGAAACAGTGAAAAGAGAATGTATGAGTTTCTCAAGATTGGTAACAGATAGAAACAAGAGAAAGTACACAGTGATTCACCTATCTAGAGAAGTTACAGAGGTTTACACAGAGAATTCCAAGTATAAGTACAAGAAAATAAGAGAGACTTAGAAAACTGGTAAAACCTATATTGTTGATAGAGTTGGGAGTACTTAGCACTGTGAAAACAGTACTTTGGCAGAATGAAATCTACTTGTCTAAGACCGGGAAACAGTGAAAAGAGAATGTATGAGTTTCTCAAAATTGGTAACAGATGGAAACAAGGGAAAGTACACAGTGATTCATCTACCGAGAAAAGTTACAGAGGTTTACACAGAGAATTCCAAGTATAAGTACAAGAAAATAAGAGAGACTTAGAAAACTGGTAAAACCTACATTGTTGATAGAGTTGGCAGTACGTAGCACTGTGAAAACAGCACATTCGCAGAAGGAAAACTACTTGTCTAAGACCCGGAAACAGTGAACAGAGAATGTATGAGTTTCTCAAGATTGGTAACAGATAGAAACAAGAGAAAGTACACAGTGATTCATCTACCTAGAGAAGTTACAGAGATTTACACAGAGAATTCCAAGTATAACTACAACAAAATAAGAGAGACTTAGAAAACTGGTAAAACCTACATTGTTGATACAGTTGGGAGTACTTAGCACTGTGAAAACAGCACTTTCGCAGAACGAATCTACTTGTCTAACACCGGAAAACAGTGAACAGAGAATGTATGAGTTTCTCAAGACTGGTAACAGATAGAAACAAGAGAAAGTACACAGTGATTCAACTACCTACAGAAGTTGCAGAGGTTTACACGGAGAATTCCAAGTATAACTGCAGGAAAATAGGAGAGACTTAGAAAACTGGTAAAATCTACATTGTTGATAGAGTTGGGAGTACTTAGCACTGTGAAAACTTCACTTTCGCAGAAAGAAATCTACTTCTCTAAGACCGGGAAGCAGTGAAAAGAGAATGTATGAGTTTCTCAAGATTGGTAACAGATAGAATCCAGAGAAAGTACACAGTGATTCATCTACTTAGAGAAGTTACAGAGGATTACACAGAGAATTCCAAGTATAAGTACAAGAAAATAAGAGAGACTTAGAAAACTGGTAAAATGTACATTGTTGATAGAGTTGGGAGTACTTAGCACTGTGAAAACAGCACTTTCGCAGAAAGAAATCTACTTCTCTAAGACCGCGAAACAGTGAAAAGAGAATGTATGAGTTTCTGAAGATTGGTAACAGACAGATACAAGACAAATCCACAGTGATTCATCTACCTGGAGAAGTTATAGAGGTTTACACAGGGAATTCCAAGTATAAGTACAAGAAATTAAGAGAGACTTAAGAAACTGGTAAAACCTACATTGTTGATAGAGTTGGGAGTACTTAGCACTGTGAAAACAGCACATTCGCAGAAGGAAAACTACTTGTCTAAGACCCGGAAACAGTGAACAGAGAATGTATGAGTTTCTCAAGACTGGTAACAGATAGAAACAAGAGAAAGTACACAGTGATTCATGTACCTAGAGAAGTTACAGGGGTTTACAAAGAGAATTCCAAGTATAAGTACAAGAAAATAAGAGAGACTTAGAAAACTGGTAAAACCTACATTATTGATAGAGTTGGGAGTACTTAGCACTGCGAAAACAGCACTTTCGCAGAAAGAAATCTACTTCTCTAAGACCGCGAAACAGTGAAAAGAGAATGTATGAGTTTCTCAAGATTGGTAACAGATAGAAATAAGAGAAAGTACACAGTGATTCAACTACCTAGAGAAGTTACAGAGGTTTACACAGAGAATTCCAAGTATAAGTACAAGAAAATAAGAGAGACTTAGAAAACTGGTAAAACCTACATTGTTGATAGAGTTGGGAGTACTTAGCACTGTGAAAACAGCACTTTGGCAGAATGAAATCTACTTGTCTAAGACCGGGAAACACTGAACAGAGAATGTATGAGTTTCTCAAGATTGGTAACAGATGGAAACAAGAGAAAGTACACAGTGATTCATCTACCTAGAGAAGTTACAGAGATTTACACAGAGAATTCCAAGTATAACTACAACAAAATAAGAGAGACTTAGAAAACTGGTAAAACCTACATTGTTGATACAGTTGGGAGTACTTAGCACTGTGAAAACAGCACTTTCGCAGAACGAATCTACTTGTCTAAGACCGGAAAACAGTGAACAGAGAATGTATGAGTTTCTCAAGACTGGTAACAGATAGAAACAAGAGAAAGTACACAGTGATTCAACTACCTACAGAAGTTGCAGAGGTTTACACGGAGAATTCCAAGTATAACTGCAGGAAAATAGGAGAGACTTAGAAAACTGGTAAAATCTACATTGTTGATAGAGTTGGGAGTACTTAGCACTGTGAAAACTGCACTTTCGCAGAAAGAAATCTACTTCTCTAAGACCGGGAAGCAGTGAAAAGAGAATGTATGAGTTTCTCAAGATTGGTAACAGATAGAAACCAGAGAAAGTACACAGTGATTCATCTACTTAGAGAAGTTACAGAGGATTACACAGAGAATTCCAAGTATAAGTACAAGAAAATAAGAGAGACTTAGAAAACTGGTAAAATGTACATTGTTGATAGAGTTGGGAGTACTTAGCACTGTGAAAACAGCACTTTCGCAGAAAGAAATCTACTTCTCTAAGACCGCGAAACAGTGAAAAGAGAATGTATGAGTTTCTGAAGATTGGTAACAGACAGATACAAGACAAATCCACAGTGATTCATCTACCTGGAGAAGTTATAGAGGTTTACACAGGGAATTCCAAGTATAAGTACAAGAAATTAAGAGAGACTTAAGAAACTGGTAAAACCTACATTGTTGATAGAGTTGGGAGTACTTAGCACTGTGAAAACAGCACATTCGCAGAAGGAAAACTACTTGTCTAAGACCCGGAAACAGTGAACAGAGAATGTATGAGTTTCTCAAGACTGGTAACAGATAGAAACAAGAGAAAGTACACTGTGATTCATGTACCTAGAGAAGTTACAGGGGTTTACAAAGAGAATTCCAAGTATAAGTACAAGAAAATAAGAGAGACTTAGAAAACTGGTAAAACCTACATTATTGATAGAGTTGGGAGTACTTAGCACTGCGAAAACAGCACTTTCGCAGAAAGAAATCTACTTCTCTAAGACCGCGAAACAGTGAAAACAGAATGTATGAGTTTCTCAAGATTGGTAACAGATAGAAATAAGAGAAAGTACACAGTGATTCAACTACCTAGAGAAGTTACAGAGGTTTACACAGAGAATTCCAAGTATAAGTACAAGAAAATAAGAGAGACTTAGAAAACTGGTAAAACCTACATTGTTGATAGAGTTGGGAGTACTTAGCACTGTGAAAACAGCACTTTGGCAGAATGAAATCTACTTGTCTAAGACCGGGAAACACTGAACAGAGAATGTATGAGTTTCTCAAGATTGGTAACAGATGGAAACAAGAGAAAGTACACAGTGATTCATCTACCTAGAGAAGTTACAGAGGTTTACACAGAGAATTCCAAGTATAAGTACAAGAAAATAAGAGAGACTTAGAAAACTGGTAAAACCTACATTGTTGATAGAATTGGGAGTACGTAGCACTGTGAAAACAGCACTTTCGCAGAAGGAAAACTACTTGTCTAAGACCCGGAAACAGTGAACAGAGAATGTATGAGTTTCTCAAGATTGGTAACAGATAGAAACAAGAGAAAGTACACAGTGATTCATCTACCTAGAGAAGTTACAGAGGTTTACACAGAGAATTCCAAGTATAAGTACAAGAAAATAAGAGAGACTTAGAAAACTGGTAAAACGTACATTGTTGATAGAGTTGGGAGTACTTAGCACTGTGAAAACAGCACTTTCGCAGAAAGAAATCTACTTCTCTAAGACCGCGAAACAGTGAAAAGAGAATGTATGAGTTTCTCAAGATTGGTAACAGATAGAAACAAGAGAAAGTACACAGTGATTCACCTATCTAGAGAAGTTACAGAGGTTTACACAGAGAATTCCAAATATAAGTACAAGAAAATAAGAGAGACTTAGAAAACTGGTAAAACCTACATTGTTGATAGAGTAGGGAGTACTTAGCACTGCGAAAACATCACTTTCGTAGAAAGAAATCTACTTCTCTAAGACCGCGAAACAGTGAAAAGAGAATGTATGAGTTTCTCAAGATTGGTAACAGATAGAAACAAGAGAAAGTACACAGTGATTCAACTACCTACAGAATTTGCAGAGGTTTACACAGAGAATTCCACGTATAAGTACCAGAAAATAGGAGAGACTTAAAAAACTGGTAAAATCTAAATTGTTGATAGAGTTGGGAGTACTTAGCACTGTGAAAACAGCACTTTGGGAGAATGAAATCTACTTGTGTAAGATCGGGAAACAGTGAACAGAGAATATATGAGTTTCTCAAGATTGGTAACAGATAGAAACAAGAGAAAGTACACAGTGATTCATGTACCTAGAGAACTTACAGAGGTTTACAAAGAGAATTCCAAGTATAAGTACAAGAAAATAAGAGAGACTTAGACAACTGGTAAAACCTACATTTTTGATAGAGTTGGGAGTACTTAGCACTGCGAAAACAGTACTGTCGCAGAAAGAAATCTACTTCTCTAAGACCGCGAAACAGTGAAAAGAGAATGTATGAGTTTCTCAAGATTGGTAACAGATAGAAACAAGAGAAAGTACACAGTGATTCATCTACCTAGAGAAGTTACAGAGGTTTACACAGAGAATTCCAAGTATAAGTACAAGAAAATAAGAGAGACTTAGAAAACTGGTAAAACGTACATTGTTGATAGAGTTGGGAGTACTTAGCACAATGAAAACAGCACTTTCGCAGAAAGAAATCTACTTCTCTAAGACCGCGAAACAGTGAAAAGAGAATGTATGAGTTTCTCAAGATTGGTAACAGATAGAAAGAAGAGAAAGTACACAGTGATACACCTATCTAGAGAACTTACAGAGGTTTACACAGAGAATTCCAAGTATAAGTACAAGTAAATAAGAGAGACTTAGAAAACTGGTAAAACCTACATTGTTGATAGAGTTGGGAGTACTTAGCACTGTGAAAACAGCACTTTGGCAGAATGAAATCTACTTGTCTAAGACCGGGAAACAGTGAAAAGAGAATGTATGAGTTTCTCAAAATTGGTAACAGATGGAAACCAGAGAAAGTACACAGTGATTCATCTACCTAGAAAAGTTACAGAGGTTTACACAGAGAATTCCAAGTATAAGTACAAGAAAATAAGAGAGACTTAGAAAACTGGGAAAACCTACATTGTTGATAGAGTTGGCAGTACGTAGCACTGTGAAAACAGCACATTCGCAGAAGGAAAACTACTTCTCTAAGACCCGGAAAAAGTGAACAGAGAATGTATGAGTTTCTCAAGATTGGTAACAGATAGAAACAAGAGAAAGTACACAGTGATTCAGCTACCTAGAGAAGTTACAGAGGTTTACACAGAGAATTCCAAGTATAAGTACAAGAAAATAAGAGAGACTTAGAAAACTGGTAAAACGTACATTGTTGATAGAGTTGGGAGTACTTAGCACAATGAAAACAGCACTTTCGCAGAAAGAAATCTACTTCTCTAAGACCGCGAAACAGTGAAAAGAGAACGTATGAGTTTCTCAAGATTGGTAACAGATAGATACAAGACAAATAAACAGTGATTCATCTACCTGGAGAAGTTATAGAGGTTTACACAGGGAATTCCAAGTATAAGTACAAGAAATTAAGAGAGACTTAAGAAACTGGTAAAACCTACATTGTTGATAGAGTTGGGAGTACTTAGCACGGTGGAAAGAGCACTTTGACAGAATGAAATCTACTTGTCTAGGACCGGGAAACAGTGAACAGAGAATGTATGAGTTTCTCAAGATTGGTAACAGATAGAAACAAGAGAAGGTACACAGTGATTCAACTACCTACAGAATTTGCAGAGGTTTACACAGAGAATTCCAAGTATAAGTACAAGAAAATATGAGAGACTTAGAAAACTGGTAAAATCTACATTGTTGATAGAGTTGGGAGTACTTAGCACTGTGAAAACAGCACTTTGGGAGAATGAAATCTACTTGTCTAAGATCGGGAAACAGTGAACAGAGAATATATGAGTTTCTCAAGATTGGTAACAGATAGAAACAAGAGAAAGTACACAGTGATTCATGTACCTAGAGAAGTTACAGAGGTTTACAAAGAGAATTCCAAGTATAAGTACAAGAAAATAAGAGAGACTTAGACAACTGGTAAAACCTACATTGTTGATAGAGTTGGGAGTACTTAGCACTGCGAAAACAGTACTTTCGCAGAAAGAAATCTACTTCTCTAAGACCGCGAAACAGTGAAAATAGAATGTATGAGTTTCTCAAGATTGGTAACAGATAGAAACAAGAGAAAGTACACAGTGATTCAACTATCTAGAGAAGTTACAGAGGTTTACACAGAGAATTCCAAGTATAAGTACAAGAAAATAAGAGAGACTTAGAAAACTGGTAAAACCTACATTGTTGATAGAGTTGGGAGTACTTAGCACTGTGAAAACAGCACTTTGGCAGAATGAAATCTACTTGTCTAAGACCGGGAAACAGTGAAAAGAGAATGTATGAGTTTCTCAAAATTCGTAACAGATGGAAACCAGAGAAAGTACGCAGTGATTCATCTACCTAGAAAAGTTACAGAGGTTTAGACAGAGAATTCCAAGTATAAGTACAAGAAAATAAGAGACACTTAGAAAACTGGGAAAACCTACATTGTTGATAGAGTTGGGAGTACATAGCACTGTGAAAACAGCACATTCGCAGAAGGAAAACTACTTGTCAAAGACCCGGAAACAGTGAACAGAGAATGTATGAGTTTCTCAAGATTGGTTACAGATAGAAACAAGAGAAAGTACACAGTGATTCATCTACCTAGAGAAGTTACAGAGGTTTACACAGAGAATTCCAAGTATAAGTACAACAAAATGAGAGACTTAGAAAACTGGTAAAACCTACATTTTTGATACAGTTGGGAGTAATTAGCACTGTGAAAACAGCACTTTCGCAGAAAGAATCTACTTGTCTAAGACCGGAAAACAGTGAACAGAGAATGTATGAGTTTCTCAAGACTGGTAACAGATAGAAACAAGAGAAAGTACACAGTGATTCAACTACCTACAGAATTTACAGAGGTTTACACAGAGAATTCCAAGTATAAGTACAGGAAAATAGGAGAGACTTAGAAAACTGGTAAAATCTATATTGTTGATAGAGTTGGGAGTACTTAGCACTGTGAAAACTGCACTTTCGCAGAAAGAAATCTACTTCTCTAAGACCGGGAAGCAGTGAAAAGAGAATGTATGAGTTTCTCAAGATTGGTAACAGATAGAAACCAGAGAAAGTACACAGTGATTCATCTACCTAGAGAAGTTACAGAGGTTTACACAGAGAATTCCAAGTATAAGTACAAGAAAATAAGAGAGACTTAGAAAACTGGTAAAACCTACATTGTTCATAGAGTTGGGAGTACTTAGCACTGTGAAAACAGAACTTTGGCAGAATGAAATCTACTTGTCTAAGACCGGGAAACAGTGAAAAGAGAATGTATGAGTTTCTCAAGATTGGTAACAGATAGATACAAGACAAATACACAGTGATTCATCTACCTGGAGAAGTAATAGAGGTTTACACAGGGAATTCCAAGTATAAGTACAAGAAATTAAGAGAGACTTAAGAAACTGGTAAAACCTACATTGTTGATAGAGTTGGGAGTACTTAGCACTGTGAAAACAGCACATTCGCAGAAGGAAAACTACTTGTCTAAGACCCGGAAACAGTGAACAGAGAATGTATGAGTTTCTCAAGATTGGTAACAGATAGAAACAAGAGAAAGTACACAGTGATTCATGTACCTAGAGAAGTTACAGAGGTTTACAAAGAGAATTCCAAGTATAAGTACAAGAAAATAAGAGAGACTTAGAAAACTGGTAAAACCTACATTGTTGATAGAGTTGGGAGTACTTAGCACTGTGAAAACAGCACTTTCGCAGAAAGAAATCTACTTCTCTAAGACCGCGAAACAGTGAAAAGAGAATGTATGAGTTTCTCAAGATTGGTAACAGATAGAAATAAGAGAAAGTACACAGTGATTCAACTACCTAGAGAAGTTACAGAGGTTTACACAGAGAATTCCAAGTATAAGTACAAGAAAATAAGAGAGACTTAGAAAACTGGTAAAACCTACATTGTTGATAGAGTTGGGAGTACTTAGCACTGTGAAAACAGCACTTTGGCAGAATGAAATCTACTTGTCTAAGACCGGGAAACAGTGAAAAGAGAATGTATGAGTTTCTCAAAATTGGTAACAGATGGAAACCAGAGAAAGTACGCAGTGATTCATCTACCTAGAAAAGTTACAGAGGTTTAGACAGAGAATTCCAAGTATAAGTACAAGAAAATAAGAGAGACTTAGAAAACTGCTAAAACCTACATTGTTCATAGAATTGGGAGTACGTAGCACTGTGAAAACAGCACTTTCGCAGAAGGAAAACTACTTGTCTAAGACCCGGAAACAGTGAACAGAGAATGTATGAGTTTCTCAAGATTGGTAACAGATAGAAACAAGAGAAACTACACAGTGATTCATCTACCTAAAAAGTTACAGAGGTTTACACAGAGAATTCCAAGTATAAGTACAAGAAAATAAGAGAGACTTAGAAAACTGGTAAAACGTACATTGTTGATAGAGTTGGGAGTACTTAGCACTGTGAAAACAGCACTTTCGCAGAAAGAAATCTACTTCTCTAAGACCGCGAAGCAGTGAAAAGAGAATGTATGAGTTTCTCAAGATTGGTAACAGATAGAAACAAGAGAAAGTACACAGTGATTCACCTATCTAGAGAAGTTACAGAGGTTTACACAGAGAATTCCAAATATAAGTACAAGAAAATAAGAGAGACGTAGAAAACTAGTAAAACCTACATTGTTGATAGCGTAGGGAGTACTTAGCACTGCGAAAACATCACTTTCGTAGAAAGAAATCTACTTCTCTAAGACCGCGACACAGTGAAAAGAGAATGTATGAGTTTCTCAAGATTGGTAACAGATAGAAACCAGAGAAAGTACACAGTCATTCATCTACCTAGAGAAGTTACAGAGGTTTACAAAGAGAATTCCAAGTATAAGTAGAAGAAAATAAGAGAGACTTAGAAAACTGGTAAAACCTACATTGTTGATAGAGTTGGGAATACGTAGCACTGTGAAAACAGAACTTTGGCAGAATGAAATCTACTTGTCTAAGACCGGGAAACAGTGAAAAGAGAATGTAT
This sequence comes from Heterohyrax brucei, assembly GCA_028571685.1. Lineage (NCBI taxonomy): Eukaryota > Metazoa > Chordata > Mammalia > Hyracoidea > Procaviidae > Heterohyrax > Heterohyrax brucei. The sequence goes on from CM053166.1 coordinate 61,370,809, forward strand.
GAGTTTCTCAAGATTGGTAACAGATAGATACAAGACAAATACACAGTGATTCATCTACCTGGAGAAGTTATAGAGGTTTACACAGGGAATTCCAATTATAAGTACAAGAAATTAAGAGAGACTTAAGAAACTGGTAAAACCTACATTGTTGATAGAGTTGGGAGTACTTAGCACGGTGAAAACAGCACTTTGGCAGAATGAAATCTACTTGTCTAGGATCGGGAAACAGTGAACAGAGAATGTATGAGTTTCTCAAGATTGGTAACAGACAGAAACAAGAGAAAGTACACAGTGATTCAACTACCTACAGAAGTTGCAGAGGTTTACACAGAGAATTCCAAGTATAAGTACAGGAAAATAGGAGAGACTTAGAAAACTGGTAAAATCTACATTGTTGATAGAGTTGGGAGTACTTAGCACTGTGAAAACTGCACTTTCGCAGAAAGAAATCTACTTCTTTAACACCGCGAAACAGTGAAGAGAATGTATGAGTTTCTCAAGACTGGTAACAGATAGATACAAGACAAATACACAGTGATTCATCTACCTGGAGAAGTTATAGAGGTTTACACAGGGAATTCCAAGTATAAGTACAAGAAATTAAGAGAGACTTAAGAAACTGGTAAAACCTACATTGTTGATAGAGTTGGGAGTACTTAGCACTGTGAAAACAGCACTTTGGCAGAATGAAATCTACTTGTCTAAGACCGGGAAACACTGAACAGAGAATGTATGAGTTTCTCAAGATTGGTAACAGATGGAAACAAGAGAAAGTACACAGTGATTCATCTACCTAGAGAAGTTACAGAGATTTACACAGAGAATTCCAAGTATAACTACAACAAAATAAGAGAGACTTAGAAAACTGGTAAAACCTACATTGTTGATACAGTTGGGAGTACTTAGCACTGTGAAAACAGCACTTTCGCAGAACGAATCTACTTGTCTAAGACCGGAAAACAGTGAACAGAGAATGTATGAGTTTCTCAAGACTGGTAACAGATAGAAACAAGAGAAAGTACACAGTGATTCAACTACCTACAGAAGTTGCAGAGGTTTACACGGAGAATTCCAAGTATAACTGCAGGAAAATAGGAGAGACTTAGAAAACTGGTAAAATCTACATTGTTGATAGAGTTGGGAGTACTTAGCACTGTGAAAACTGCACTTTCGCAGAAAGAAATCTACTTCTCTAAGACCGGGAAGCAGTGAAAAGAGAATGTATGAGTTTCTCAAGATTGGTAACAGATAGAAACCAGAGAAAGTACACAGTGATTCATCTACTTAGAGAAGTTACAGAGGATTACACAGAGAATTCCAAGTATAAGTACAAGAAAATAAGAGAGACTTAGAAAACTGGTAAAATGTACATTGTTGATAGAGTTGGGAGTACTTAGCACTGTGAAAACAGCACTTTCGCAGAAAGAAATCTACTTCTCTAAGACCGCGAAACAGTGAAAAGAGAATGTATGAGTTTCTGAAGATTGGTAACAGACAGATACAAGACAAATCCACAGTGATTCATCTACCTGGAGAAGTTATAGAGGTTTACACAGGGAATTCCAAGTATAAGTACAAGAAATTAAGAGAGACTTAAGAAACTGGTAAAACCTACATTGTTGATAGAGTTGGGAGTACTTAGCACTGTGAAAACAGCACATTCGCAGAAGGAAAACTACTTGTCTAAGACCCGGAAACAGTGAACAGAAAATGTATGAGTTTCTCAAGACTGGTAACAGATAGAAACAAGAGAAAGTACACAGTGATTCATGTACCTAGAGAAGTTACAGGGGTTTACAAAGAGAATTCCAAGTATAAGTACAAGAAAATAAGAGAGACTTAGAAAACTGGTAAAACCTACATTATTGATAGAGTTGGGAGTACTTAGCACTGCGAAAACAGCACTTTCGCAGAAAGAAATCTACTTCTCTAAGACCGCGAAACAGTGAAAAGAGAATGTATGAGTTTCTCAAGATTGGTAACAGATAGAAATAAGAGAAAGTACACAGTGATTCAACTACCTAGAGAAGTTACAGAGGTTTACACAGAGAATTCCAAGTATAAGTACAAGAAAATAAGAGAGACTTAGAAAACTGGTAAAACCTACATTGTTGATAGAGTTGGGAGTACTTAGCACTGTGAAAACAGCACTTTGGCAGAATGAAATCTACTTGTCTAAGACCGGGAAACACTGAACAGAGAATGTATGAGTTTCTCAAGATTGGTAACAGATGGAAACAAGAGAAAGTACACAGTGATTCATCTACCTAGAGAAGTTACAGAGGTTTACACAGAGAATTCCAAGTATAAGTACAAGAAAATAAGAGAGACTTAGAAAACTGGTAAAACCTACATTGTTGATAGAATTGGGAGTACGTAGCACTGTGAAAACAGCACTTTCGCAGAAGGAAAACTACTTGTCTAAGACCCGGAAACAGTGAACAGAGAATGTATGAGTTTCTCAAGATTGGTAACAGATAGAAACAAGAGAAAGTACACAGTGATTCATCTACCTAGAGAAGTTACAGAGGTTTACACAGAGAATTCCAAGTATAAGTACAAGAAAATAAGAGAGACTTAGAAAACTGGTAAAACGTACATTGTTGATAGAGTTGGGAGTACTTAGCACTGTGAAAACAGCACTTTCGCAGAAAGAAATCTACTTCTCTAAGACCGCGAAACAGTGAAAAGAGAATGTATGAGTTTCTCAAGATTGGTAACAGATAGAAACAAGAGAAAGTACACAGTGATTCACCTATCTAGAGAAGTTACAGAGGTTTACACAGAGAATTCCAAATATAAGTACAAGAAAATAAGAGAGACTTAGAAAACTGGTAAAACCTACATTGTTGATAGAGTAGGGAGTACTTAGCACTGCGAAAACATCACTTTCGTAGAAAGAAATCTACTTCTCTAAGACCGCGAAACAGTGAAAAGAGAATGTATGAGTTTCTCAAGATTGGTAACAGATAGAAACAAGAGAAAGTACACAGTGATTCAACTACCTACAGAATTTGCAGAGGTTTACACAGAGAATTCCACGTATAAGTACCAGAAAATAGGAGAGACTTAAAAAACTGGTAAAATCTAAATTGTTGATAGAGTTGGGAGTACTTAGCACTGTGAAAACAGCACTTTGGGAGAATGAAATCTACTTGTGTAAGATCGGGAAACAGTGAACAGAGAATATATGAGTTTCTCAAGATTGGTAACAGATAGAAACAAGAGAAAGTACACAGTGATTCATGTACCTAGAGAACTTACAGAGGTTTACAAAGAGAATTCCAAGTATAAGTACAAGAAAATAAGAGAGACTTAGACAACTGGTAAAACCTACATTTTTGATAGAGTTGGGAGTACTTAGCACTGCGAAAACAGTACTGTCGCAGAAAGAAAAATACTTCTCTAAGACCGCGAAACAGTGAAAAGAGAATGTATGAGTTTCTCAAGATTGGTAACAGATAGAAACAAGAGAAAGTACACAGTGATTCATCTACCTAGAGAAGTTACAGAGGTTTACACAGAGAATTCCAAGTATAAGTACAAGAAAATAAGAGAGACTTAGAAAACTGGTAAAACGTACATTGTTGATAGAGTTGGGAGTACTTAGCACAATGAAAACAGCACTTTCGCAGAAAGAAATCTACTTCTCTAAGACCGCGAAACAGTGAAAAGAGAATGTATGAGTTTCTCAAGATTGGTAACAGATAGAAAGAAGAGAAAGTACACAGTGATACACCTATCTAGAGAACTTACAGAGGTTTACACAGAGAATTCCAAGTATAAGTACAAGTAAATAAGAGAGACTTAGAAAACTGGTAAAACCTACATTGTTGATAGAGTTGGGAGTACTTAGCACTGTGAAAACAGCACTTTGGCAGAATGAAATCTACTTGTCTAAGACCGGGAAACAGTGAAAAGAGAATGTATGAGTTTCTCAAAATTGGTAACAGATGGAAACCAGAGAAAGTACACAGTGATTCATCTACCTAGAAAAGTTACAGAGGTTTACACAGAGAATTCCAAGTATAAGTACAAGAAAATAAGAGAGACTTAGAAAACTGGGAAAACCTACATTGTTGATAGAGTTGGCAGTACGTAGCACTGTGAAAACAGCACATTCGCAGAAGGAAAACTACTTCTCTAAGACCCGGAAACAGTGAACAGAGAATGTATGAGTTTCTCAAGATTGGTAACAGATAGAAACAAGAGAAAGTACACAGTGATTCATCTACCTAGAGAAGTTACAGAGGTTTACACAGAGAATTCCAAGTATAAGTACAACAAAATAAGAGAGACTTAGAAAACTGGTAAAACCTAAATTGTTGATACAGTTGGGAGTACTTAGCACTGTGAAAACAGCACTTTCGCAGAAAGAATCTACTTGTCTAAGACCGGAAAACAGTGAACAGAGAATGTATGAGTTTCTCAAGACTGGTAACAGATAGAAACAAGAGAAAGTACACAGTGATTCAACTACCTACAGAAGTTGCAGAGGTTTACACAGAGAATTCCAAGTATAAGTACATGAAAATAGGAGAGACTTAGAAAACTGGTAAAATCTACATTGTTGATAGAGTTGGGAGTACTTAGCACTGTGAAAACTGGACTTTCGCAGAAAGAAATCTACTTCTCTAAGACCGGGAAGCAGTGAAAAGAGAATGTATGAGTTTCTCAAGGTTGGTAACAGATAGAAACCAGAGAAAGTACACAGTGATTCATCTACCTAGAGAAGTTACAGAGGTTTACACAGAGAATTCCAAGTATAAGTACAAGAAAATAAGAGAGACTTAGAAAACTGGTAAAACCTACATTGTTGATAGAGTTGGGAGTACTTAGCACTGTGAAAACAGCACTTTCGCAGAATGAAATCTACTTCTCTAAGACCGCGAAACAGTGAAAAGAGAATGTATGAGTTTCTCAAGATTGGTAACAGATAGATACAAGACAAATACACAGTGATTCATCTACCTGGAGAAGTTATAGAGGTTTACACAGGGAATTCCAAGTATAAGTACAAGAAATTAAGAGAGACTTAAGAAACTGGTAAAACCTACATTGTTGATAGAGTTGGGAGTACTTAGCACTGTGAAAACAGCACTTTGGCAGAATGAAATCTACTTGTCTAAGACCGGGAAACAGTGAAAGGAGAATGTATGAGTTTCTCAAAATTGGTAACAGACGGAAACCAGAGAAAGTACGCAGTGATTCATCTACCTAGAAAAGTTACAGAGGTTTACACAGAGAATTCCAAGTATAAGTACGAGAAAATAAGAGAGACTTAGAAAACTGGTAAAACCTACATTGTTGATACAGTTGGGAGTAATTAGCACTGTGAAAACACCACTTTCGCAGAAAGAATCTACTTGTCTAAGACCGGAAAACAGTGAACAGAGAATGTATGAGTTTCTCAAGACTGGTAACAGATAGAAACAAGAGAAAGTACACAGTGATTCACCTATCTAGAGAAGTTACAGAGGTTTACACAGAGAATTCCAAGTATAAGTACAAGAAAATAAAAGAGACTTAGAAAACTGGTAAAACCTACATTGTTGATAGAGTTGGGAGTACTTAGCACTGTGAAAACAGCACTTTGGCAGAATGAAATCTACTTGTCTAAGACCGGGAAACAGTGAAAAGAGAATGTATGAGTTTCTCAAAATTGGTAACAGATGGAAACCAGAGAAAGTACACAGTGATTCATCTACCTAGAAAAGTTACAGAGGTTTACACAGAGAATTCCAAGTATAAGTACAAGAAAATAAGAGAGATTTAGAAAACTGGTAAAACCTACATTGTTGATAGAGTTGGCAGTACTTAGCACTGTGAAAACAGCACTTTGGGAGAATGAAATCTACTTGTCTAAGATCGGGAAACAGTGAACAGAGAATATATGAGTTTCTCAAGATTGGTAACAGATAGAAACAAGAGAAAGTACACAGTGATTCATGTACCTAGAGAAGTTACAGAGGTTTACAAAGAGAATTCCAAGTATAAGTACAAGAAAATAAGAGAGACTTAGAAAACTGGTAAAACGTACATTGTTGATAGAGTTGGGAGTACTTAGCACTGTGAAAACTGCACTTTCGCAGAAAGAAATCTACTTCTCTAAGACCGCGAAACAGTGAAAAGAGAATGTATGAGTTTCTCAAGATTGGTAACAGATAGAAACCAGAGAAACTACACAGTGATTCATCTACCTAGAGAAGTTACAGAGGTTTACACAGAGAATTCCAAGTATAAGTACAAGAAAATAAGAGAGACTTAGAAAACTAGTAAAACCTACATTGTTGATAGAGTTGGGAGTACTTAGCACTGTGAAAACAGCACTTTGGCAGAATGAAATCTACTTGTCTAAGACCGGGAAACAGTGAAAAGAGAATGTATGAGTTTCTCAAAATTGGTAACAGATGGAAACCAGAGAAAGTACGCAGTGATTCATCTACCTAGAAAAGTTACAGAGGTTTACACAGAGAATTCCAAGTATAAGTACAAGAAAATAAGAGAGACTTAGAAAACTGGAAAACCTACATTGTTGATAGAGTTGGGAGTAGCTAGCAATGTGACAACAGCACATTCGCAGAAGGAAAACTACTTGTCTAAGACCCGGAAACAGTGAACAGAGAATGTATGAGTTTCTCAAGATTGGTTACAGATAGAAACAAGAGAAAGTACACAGTGATTCATCTACCTAGAGAAGTTACAGAGGTTTACACAGAGAATTCCAAGTATAAGTACAACAAAATAAGAGAGACTTAGAAAACTGGTAAAACCTACATTGTTGATACAGTTGGGAGTAATTAGCACTGTGAAAACAGCACTTTCGCAGAAAGAATCTACTTGTCTAAGACCGGAAAACAGTGAACAGAGAATGTATGAGTTTCTCAAGACTGGTAACAGATAGAAACAAGAGAAAGTACACAGTGATTCAAGTACCTACAGAATTTACAGAGGTTTACACAGAGAATTCCAAGTATAAGTACAGGAAAATAGGAGAGACTTAGAAAACTGGTAAAATCTACATTGTTGATAGAGTGGAAGTACTTAGCACTGTGAAAACTGCACTTTCGCAGAAAGAAATCTACTTCTCTAAGACCGGGAAGCAGTGAAAAGAGAATGTATGAGTTTCTCAAGATTGGTAACAGATAGAAACCAGAGAAAGTACACAGTGGTTCATCTACCTAGAGAAGTTACAGAGGTTTACACAGAGAATTCCAAGTATAAGTACAAGAAAATAAGAGAGACTTAGAAAACTGGTAAAATGTACATTGTTGATAGAGTTGGGAGTACTTAGCACTGTGAAAACAGCACTTTCGCAGAAAGAAATCTACTTCTCTAAGACCGCGAAACAGTGAAGAGAATGTATGAGTTTCTCAAGATTGGTAACAGATAGATACAAGACAAATACACAGTGATTCATCTACCTCGAGAAGTTATAGAGGTTTACACAGGAATTCCAAGTATAAGTACAAGAAATTAAGAGAGACTTAATAAACTGGTAAAACCTACATTGTTGACAGAGTTGGGAGTACTTAGCACTGCGAAAACAGTACTTTCGCAGAAAGAAATCTACTTCTCTAAGACCGCGAAACAGTGAAAAGAGAATGTATGAGTTTCTCAAGATTGGTAACAGATAGAAACAAGAGAAAGTACACAGTGATTCATCTACCTAGAGAAGTTACAGAGGTTTACACAGAGAATTCCAAGTATAAGTACAAGAAAATAAGAGAGACTTAGAAACTGGTAAAACGTACATTTTTGATAGAGTTGGGAGTACTTAGCACAATGAAAACAGCACTTTCGCAGAAAGAAATCTACTTCTCTAAGACCGCGAAACAGTGAAAAGAGAATGTATGAGTTTCTCAAGATTGGTAACAGATAGAAACAAGAGAAAGTACACAGTGATTCACCTATCTAGAGAAGTTACAGAGGTTTACACAGAGAATTCCAAGTATAAGTACAAGAAATAAGAGAGACTTAGAAAACTGGTAAAACCTATATTGTTGATAGAGTTGGGAGTACTTAGCACTGTGAAAACAGTACTTTGGCAGAATGAAATCTACTTGTCTAAGACCGGGAAACAGTGAAAAGAGAATGTATGAGTTTCTCAAAATTGGTAACAGATGGAAACAAGGGAAAGTACACAGTGATTCATCTACCGAGAAAAGTTACAGAGGTTTACACAGAGAATTCCAAGTATAAGTACAAGAAAATAAGAGAGACTTAGAAAACTGGTAAAACCTACATTGTTGATAGAGTTGGCAGTACGTAGCACTGTGAAAACAGCACATTCCGCAGAAGGAAAACTACTTGTCTAAGACCCGGAAACAGTGAACAGAGAATGTATGAGTTTCTCAAGATTGGTAACAGATAGAAACAAGAGAAAGTACACAGTGATTCATCTACCTAGAGAAGTTACAGAGATTTACACAGAGAATTCCAAGTATAACTACAACAAATAAGAGAGACTTAGATAACTGGTAAAACCTACATTGTTGATACAGTTGGGAGTACTTAGCACTGTGAAAACAGCACTTTCGCAGAACGAATCTACTTGTCTAACACCGGAAAACAGTGAACAGAGAATGTATGAGTTTCTCAAGACTGGTAACAGATAGAAACAAGAGAAAGTACACAGTGATTCAACTACCTACAGAAGTTGCAGAGGTTTACACGGAGAATTCCAAGTATAACTGCAGGAAAATAGGAGAGACTTAGAAAACTGGTAAAATCTACATTGTTGATAGAGTTGGGAGTACTTAGCACTGTGAAAACTTCACTTTCGCAGAAAGAAATCTACTTCTCTAAGACCGGGAAGCAGTGAAAAGAGAATGTATGAGTTTCTCAAGATTGGTAACAGATAGAATCCAGAGAAAGTACACAGTGATTCATCTACTTAGAGAAGTTACAGAGGATTACACAGAGAATTCCAAGTATAAGTACAAGAAAATAAGAGAGACTTAGAAAACTGGTAAAATGTACATTGTTGATAGAGTTGGGAGTACTTAGCACTGTGAAAACAGCACTTTCGCAGAAAGAAATCTACTTCTCTAAGACCGCGAAACAGTGAAAAGAGAATGTATGAGTTTCTGAAGATTGGTAACAGACAGATACAAGACAAATCCACAGTGATTCATCTACCTGGAGAAGTTATAGAGGTTTACACAGGGAATTCCAAGTATAAGTACAAGAAATTAAGAGAGACTTAAGAAACTGGTAAAACCTACATTGTTGATAGAGTTGGGAGTACTTAGCACTGTGAAAACAGCACATTCGCAGAAGGAAAACTACTTGTCTAAGACCCGGAAACAGTGAACAGAGAATGTATGAGTTTCTCAAGACTGGTAACAGATAGAAACAAGAGAAAGTACACAGTGATTCATGTACCTAGAGAAGTTACAGGGGTTTACAAAGAGAATTCCAAGTATAAGTACAAGAAAATAAGAGAGACTTAGAAAACTGGTAAAACCTACATTATTGATAGAGTTGGGAGTACTTAGCACTGCGAAAACAGCACTTTCGCAGAAAGAAATCTACTTCTCTAAGACCGCGAAACAGTGAAAAGAGAATGTATGAGTTTCTCAAGATTGGTAACAGATAGAAATAAGAGAAAGTACACAGTGATTCAACTACCTAGAGAAGTTACAGAGGTTTACACAGAGAATTCCAAGTATAAGTACAAGAAAATAAGAGAGACTTAGAAAACTGGTAAAACCTACATTGTTGATAGAGTTGGGAGTACTTAGCACTGTGAAAACAGCACTTTGGCAGAATGAAATCTACTTGTCTAAGACCGGGAAACACTGAACAGAGAATGTATGAGTTTCTCAAGATTGGTAACAGATGGAAACAAGAGAAAGTACACAGTGATTCATCTACCTAGAGAAGTTACAGAGATTTACACAGAGAATTCCAAGTATAACTACAACAAAATAAGAGAGACTTAGAAAACTGGTAAAACCTACATTGTTGATACAGTTGGGAGTACTTAGCACTGTGAAAACAGCACTTTCGCAGAACGAATCTACTTGTCTAAGACCGGAAAACAGTGAACAGAGAATGTATGAGTTTCTCAAGACTGGTAACAGATAGAAACAAGAGAAAGTACACAGTGATTCAACTACCTACAGAAGTTGCAGAGGTTTACACGGAGAATTCCAAGTATAACTGCAGGAAAATAGGAGAGACTTAGAAAACTGGTAAAATCTACATTGTTGATAGAGTTGGGAGTACTTAGCACTGTGAAAACTGCACTTTCGCAGAAAGAAATCTACTTCTCTAAGACCGGGAAGCAGTGAAAAGAGAATGTATGAGTTTCTCAAGATTGGTAACAGATAGAAACCAGAGAAAGTACACAGTGATTCATCTACTTAGAGAAGTTACAGAGGATTACACAGAGAATTCCAAGTATAAGTACAAGAAAATAAGAGAGACTTAGAAAACTGGTAAAATGTACATTGTTGATAGAGTTGGGAGTACTTAGCACTGTGAAAACAGCACTTTCGCAGAAAGAAATCTACTTCTCTAAGACCGCGAAACAGTGAAAAGAGAATGTATGAGTTTCTGAAGATTGGTAACAGACAGATACAAGACAAATCCACAGTGATTCATCTACCTGGAGAAGTTATAGAGGTTTACACAGGGAATTCCAAGTATAAGTACAAGAAATTAAGAGAGACTTAAGAAACTGGTAAAACCTACATTGTTGATAGAGTTGGGAGTACTTAGCACTGTGAAAACAGCACATTCGCAGAAGGAAAACTACTTGTCTAAGACCCGGAAACAGTGAACAGAGAATGTATGAGTTTCTCAAGACTGGTAACAGATAGAAACAAGAGAAAGTACACTGTGATTCATGTACCTAGAGAAGTTACAGGGGTTTACAAAGAGAATTCCAAGTATAAGTACAAGAAAATAAGAGAGACTTAGAAAACTGGTAAAACCTACATTATTGATAGAGTTGGGAGTACTTAGCACTGCGAAAACAGCACTTTCGCAGAAAGAAATCTACTTCTCTAAGACCGCGAAACAGTGAAAACAGAATGTATGAGTTTCTCAAGATTGGTAACAGATAGAAATAAGAGAAAGTACACAGTGATTCAACTACCTAGAGAAGTTACAGAGGTTTACACAGAGAATTCCAAGTATAAGTACAAGAAAATAAGAGAGACTTAGAAAACTGGTAAAACCTACATTGTTGATAGAGTTGGGAGTACTTAGCACTGTGAAAACAGCACTTTGGCAGAATGAAATCTACTTGTCTAAGACCGGGAAACACTGAACAGAGAATGTATGAGTTTCTCAAGATTGGTAACAGATGGAAACAAGAGAAAGTACACAGTGATTCATCTACCTAGAGAAGTTACAGAGGTTTACACAGAGAATTCCAAGTATAAGTACAAGAAAATAAGAGAGACTTAGAAAACTGGTAAAACCTACATTGTTGATAGAATTGGGAGTACGTAGCACTGTGAAAACAGCACTTTCGCAGAAGGAAAACTACTTGTCTAAGACCCGGAAACAGTGAACAGAGAATGTATGAGTTTCTCAAGATTGGTAACAGATAGAAACAAGAGAAAGTACACAGTGATTCATCTACCTAGAGAAGTTACAGAGGTTTACACAGAGAATTCCAAGTATAAGTACAAGAAAATAAGAGAGACTTAGAAAACTGGTAAAACGTACATTGTTGATAGAGTTGGGAGTACTTAGCACTGTGAAAACAGCACTTTCGCAGAAAGAAATCTACTTCTCTAAGACCGCGAAACAGTGAAAAGAGAATGTATGAGTTTCTCAAGATTGGTAACAGATAGAAACAAGAGAAAGTACACAGTGATTCACCTATCTAGAGAAGTTACAGAGGTTTACACAGAGAATTCCAAATATAAGTACAAGAAAATAAGAGAGACTTAGAAAACTGGTAAAACCTACATTGTTGATAGAGTAGGGAGTACTTAGCACTGCGAAAACATCACTTTCGTAGAAAGAAATCTACTTCTCTAAGACCGCGAAACAGTGAAAAGAGAATGTATGAGTTTCTCAAGATTGGTAACAGATAGAAACAAGAGAAAGTACACAGTGATTCAACTACCTACAGAATTTGCAGAGGTTTACACAGAGAATTCCACGTATAAGTACCAGAAAATAGGAGAGACTTAAAAAACTGGTAAAATCTAAATTGTTGATAGAGTTGGGAGTACTTAGCACTGTGAAAACAGCACTTTGGGAGAATGAAATCTACTTGTGTAAGATCGGGAAACAGTGAACAGAGAATATATGAGTTTCTCAAGATTGGTAACAGATAGAAACAAGAGAAAGTACACAGTGATTCATGTACCTAGAGAACTTACAGAGGTTTACAAAGAGAATTCCAAGTATAAGTACAAGAAAATAAGAGAGACTTAGACAACTGGTAAAACCTACATTTTTGATAGAGTTGGGAGTACTTAGCACTGCGAAAACAGTACTGTCGCAGAAAGAAATCTACTTCTCTAAGACCGCGAAACAGTGAAAAGAGAATGTATGAGTTTCTCAAGATTGGTAACAGATAGAAACAAGAGAAAGTACACAGTGATTCATCTACCTAGAGAAGTTACAGAGGTTTACACAGAGAATTCCAAGTATAAGTACAAGAAAATAAGAGAGACTTAGAAAACTGGTAAAACGTACATTGTTGATAGAGTTGGGAGTACTTAGCACAATGAAAACAGCACTTTCGCAGAAAGAAATCTACTTCTCTAAGACCGCGAAACAGTGAAAAGAGAATGTATGAGTTTCTCAAGATTGGTAACAGATAGAAAGAAGAGAAAGTACACAGTGATACACCTATCTAGAGAACTTACAGAGGTTTACACAGAGAATTCCAAGTATAAGTACAAGTAAATAAGAGAGACTTAGAAAACTGGTAAAACCTACATTGTTGATAGAGTTGGGAGTACTTAGCACTGTGAAAACAGCACTTTGGCAGAATGAAATCTACTTGTCTAAGACCGGGAAACAGTGAAAAGAGAATGTATGAGTTTCTCAAAATTGGTAACAGATGGAAACCAGAGAAAGTACACAGTGATTCATCTACCTAGAAAAGTTACAGAGGTTTACACAGAGAATTCCAAGTATAAGTACAAGAAAATAAGAGAGACTTAGAAAACTGGGAAAACCTACATTGTTGATAGAGTTGGCAGTACGTAGCACTGTGAAAACAGCACATTCGCAGAAGGAAAACTACTTCTCTAAGACCCGGAAAAAGTGAACAGAGAATGTATGAGTTTCTCAAGATTGGTAACAGATAGAAACAAGAGAAAGTACACAGTGATTCAGCTACCTAGAGAAGTTACAGAGGTTTACACAGAGAATTCCAAGTATAAGTACAAGAAAATAAGAGAGACTTAGAAAACTGGTAAAACGTACATTGTTGATAGAGTTGGGAGTACTTAGCACAATGAAAACAGCACTTTCGCAGAAAGAAATCTACTTCTCTAAGACCGCGAAACAGTGAAAAGAGAACGTATGAGTTTCTCAAGATTGGTAACAGATAGATACAAGACAAATAAACAGTGATTCATCTACCTGGAGAAGTTATAGAGGTTTACACAGGGAATTCCAAGTATAAGTACAAGAAATTAAGAGAGACTTAAGAAACTGGTAAAACCTACATTGTTGATAGAGTTGGGAGTACTTAGCACGGTGGAAAGAGCACTTTGACAGAATGAAATCTACTTGTCTAGGACCGGGAAACAGTGAACAGAGAATGTATGAGTTTCTCAAGATTGGTAACAGATAGAAACAAGAGAAGGTACACAGTGATTCAACTACCTACAGAATTTGCAGAGGTTTACACAGAGAATTCCAAGTATAAGTACAAGAAAATATGAGAGACTTAGAAAACTGGTAAAATCTACATTGTTGATAGAGTTGGGAGTACTTAGCACTGTGAAAACAGCACTTTGGGAGAATGAAATCTACTTGTCTAAGATCGGGAAACAGTGAACAGAGAATATATGAGTTTCTCAAGATTGGTAACAGATAGAAACAAGAGAAAGTACACAGTGATTCATGTACCTAGAGAAGTTACAGAGGTTTACAAAGAGAATTCCAAGTATAAGTACAAGAAAATAAGAGAGACTTAGACAACTGGTAAAACCTACATTGTTGATAGAGTTGGGAGTACTTAGCACTGCGAAAACAGTACTTTCGCAGAAAGAAATCTACTTCTCTAAGACCGCGAAACAGTGAAAATAGAATGTATGAGTTTCTCAAGATTGGTAACAGATAGAAACAAGAGAAAGTACACAGTGATTCAACTATCTAGAGAAGTTACAGAGGTTTACACAGAGAATTCCAAGTATAAGTACAAGAAAATAAGAGAGACTTAGAAAACTGGTAAAACCTACATTGTTGATAGAGTTGGGAGTACTTAGCACTGTGAAAACAGCACTTTGGCAGAATGAAATCTACTTGTCTAAGACCGGGAAACAGTGAAAAGAGAATGTATGAGTTTCTCAAAATTCGTAACAGATGGAAACCAGAGAAAGTACGCAGTGATTCATCTACCTAGAAAAGTTACAGAGGTTTAGACAGAGAATTCCAAGTATAAGTACAAGAAAATAAGAGACACTTAGAAAACTGGGAAAACCTACATTGTTGATAGAGTTGGGAGTACATAGCACTGTGAAAACAGCACATTCGCAGAAGGAAAACTACTTGTCAAAGACCCGGAAACAGTGAACAGAGAATGTATGAGTTTCTCAAGATTGGTTACAGATAGAAACAAGAGAAAGTACACAGTGATTCATCTACCTAGAGAAGTTACAGAGGTTTACACAGAGAATTCCAAGTATAAGTACAACAAAATGAGAGACTTAGAAAACTGGTAAAACCTACATTTTTGATACAGTTGGGAGTAATTAGCACTGTGAAAACAGCACTTTCGCAGAAAGAATCTACTTGTCTAAGACCGGAAAACAGTGAACAGAGAATGTATGAGTTTCTCAAGACTGGTAACAGATAGAAACAAGAGAAAGTACACAGTGATTCAACTACCTACAGAATTTACAGAGGTTTACACAGAGAATTCCAAGTATAAGTACAGGAAAATAGGAGAGACTTAGAAAACTGGTAAAATCTATATTGTTGATAGAGTTGGGAGTACTTAGCACTGTGAAAACTGCACTTTCGCAGAAAGAAATCTACTTCTCTAAGACCGGGAAGCAGTGAAAAGAGAATGTATGAGTTTCTCAAGATTGGTAACAGATAGAAACCAGAGAAAGTACACAGTGATTCATCTACCTAGAGAAGTTACAGAGGTTTACACAGAGAATTCCAAGTATAAGTACAAGAAAATAAGAGAGACTTAGAAAACTGGTAAAACCTACATTGTTCATAGAGTTGGGAGTACTTAGCACTGTGAAAACAGAACTTTGGCAGAATGAAATCTACTTGTCTAAGACCGGGAAACAGTGAAAAGAGAATGTATGAGTTTCTCAAGATTGGTAACAGATAGATACAAGACAAATACACAGTGATTCATCTACCTGGAGAAGTAATAGAGGTTTACACAGGGAATTCCAAGTATAAGTACAAGAAATTAAGAGAGACTTAAGAAACTGGTAAAACCTACATTGTTGATAGAGTTGGGAGTACTTAGCACTGTGAAAACAGCACATTCGCAGAAGGAAAACTACTTGTCTAAGACCCGGAAACAGTGAACAGAGAATGTATGAGTTTCTCAAGATTGGTAACAGATAGAAACAAGAGAAAGTACACAGTGATTCATGTACCTAGAGAAGTTACAGAGGTTTACAAAGAGAATTCCAAGTATAAGTACAAGAAAATAAGAGAGACTTAGAAAACTGGTAAAACCTACATTGTTGATAGAGTTGGGAGTACTTAGCACTGTGAAAACAGCACTTTCGCAGAAAGAAATCTACTTCTCTAAGACCGCGAAACAGTGAAAAGAGAATGTATGAGTTTCTCAAGATTGGTAACAGATAGAAATAAGAGAAAGTACACAGTGATTCAACTACCTAGAGAAGTTACAGAGGTTTACACAGAGAATTCCAAGTATAAGTACAAGAAAATAAGAGAGACTTAGAAAACTGGTAAAACCTACATTGTTGATAGAGTTGGGAGTACTTAGCACTGTGAAAACAGCACTTTGGCAGAATGAAATCTACTTGTCTAAGACCGGGAAACAGTGAAAAGAGAATGTATGAGTTTCTCAAAATTGGTAACAGATGGAAACCAGAGAAAGTACGCAGTGATTCATCTACCTAGAAAAGTTACAGAGGTTTAGACAGAGAATTCCAAGTATAAGTACAAGAAAATAAGAGAGACTTAGAAAACTGCTAAAACCTACATTGTTCATAGAATTGGGAGTACGTAGCACTGTGAAAACAGCACTTTCGCAGAAGGAAAACTACTTGTCTAAGACCCGGAAACAGTGAACAGAGAATGTATGAGTTTCTCAAGATTGGTAACAGATAGAAACAAGAGAAACTACACAGTGATTCATCTACCTAAAAAGTTACAGAGGTTTACACAGAGAATTCCAAGTATAAGTACAAGAAAATAAGAGAGACTTAGAAAACTGGTAAAACGTACATTGTTGATAGAGTTGGGAGTACTTAGCACTGTGAAAACAGCACTTTCGCAGAAAGAAATCTACTTCTCTAAGACCGCGAAGCAGTGAAAAGAGAATGTATGAGTTTCTCAAGATTGGTAACAGATAGAAACAAGAGAAAGTACACAGTGATTCACCTATCTAGAGAAGTTACAGAGGTTTACACAGAGAATTCCAAATATAAGTACAAGAAAATAAGAGAGACGTAGAAAACTAGTAAAACCTACATTGTTGATAGCGTAGGGAGTACTTAGCACTGCGAAAACATCACTTTCGTAGAAAGAAATCTACTTCTCTAAGACCGCGACACAGTGAAAAGAGAATGTATGAGTTTCTCAAGATTGGTAACAGATAGAAACCAGAGAAAGTACACAGTCATTCATCTACCTAGAGAAGTTACAGAGGTTTACAAAGAGAATTCCAAGTATAAGTAGAAGAAAATAAGAGAGACTTAGAAAACTGGTAAAACCTACATTGTTGATAGAGTTGGGAATACGTAGCACTGTGAAAACAGAACTTTGGCAGAATGAAATCTACTTGTCTAAGACCGGGAAACAGTGAAAAGAGAATGTATGAGTTTCTCAAGATTGGTAACAGATAGATACAAGACAAATACACAGTGATTCATCTACCTGGAGAAGTTATAGAGGTTTACACAGGGAATTCCAATTATAAGTACAAGAAATTAAGAGAGACTTAAGAAACTGGTAAAACCTACATTGTTGATAGAGTTGGGAGTACTTAGCACGGTGAAAACAGCACTTTGGCAGAATGAAATCTACTTGTCTAGGATCGGGAAACAGTGAACAGAGAATGTATGAGTTTCTCAAGATTGGTAACAGACAGAAACAAGAGAAAGTACACAGTGATTCAACTACCTACAGAAGTTGCAGAGGTTTACACAGAGAATTCCAAGTATAAGTACAGGAAAATAGGAGAGACTTAGAAAACTGGTAAAATCTACATTGTTGATAGAGTTGGGAGTACTTAGCACTGTGAAAACTGCACTTTCGCAGAAAGAAATCTACTTCTTTAACACCGCGAAACAGTGAAGAGAATGTATGAGTTTCTCAAGACTGGTAACAGATAGATACAAGACAAATACACAGTGATTCATCTACCTCGAGAAGTTATAGAGGTTTACACAGGGAATTCCAAGTATAAGTACAAGAAATTAAGAGAGACTTAAGAAACTGGTAAAACCTACATTGTTGACAGAGTTGGGAGTACTTAGCACGGTGAAAACAGCACTTTGGCAGAATGAAATCTACTTGTCTAAGACCGGGAAACAGTGAACAGAGAATGTATGAGTTTCTCAAGATTGGTAACAGATAGAAACAAAAGAAAGTACACAGTGATTCATCTACGTAGAGAAGTTACAGAGGTTTACACAGAGAATTCCAAGTATAAGTACAAGAAAATAAGAGAGATTTAGAAAACTGGTAAAACCTACATTGTTGATAGAGTAGGGAGTACTTAGCACGGCGAAAACATCACTTTCGTAGAAAGAAATCTTCTTCTCTAAGACCGCGAAACAGTGAAAAGAGAATGTATGAGTTTCTCAAGATTGGTAACAGATAGAAACCAGAGAAAGTACTCAGTCATTCATCTACCTAGAGAAGTTACAGTGGTTTACAAAGAGAATTCCAAGTATAAGTAGAAGAAAATAAGAGAGACTTAGAAAACTGGTAAAACCTACATTGTTCATAGAGTTGGGAGTACTTAGCACTGTGAAAACAGAACTTTGGCAGAATGAAATCTACTTGTCTAAGACCGGGAAACAGTGAAAAGAGAATGTATGAGTTTCTCAAGATTGGTAACAGATAGATACAAGACAAATACACAGTGATTCATCTACCTGGAGAAGTTATAGAGGTTTACACAGGGAATTCCAAGTATAAGTACAAGAAATTAAGAGAGACTTAAGAAACTGGTAAAACCTACATTGTTGATAGAGTTGGGAGTACTTAGCACTGTGAAAACAGCACATTCGCAGAAGGAAAACTACTTGTCTAAGACCCGGAAACAGTGAACAGAGAATGTATGAGTTTCTCAAGATTGGTAACAGATAGAAACAAGAGAAAGTACACAGTGATTCATGTACCTAGAGAAGTTACAGAGGTTTACAAAGAGAATTCCAAGTATAAGTACAAGAAAATAAGAGAGACTTAGAAAACTGGTAAAACCTACATTGTTGATAGAGTTGGGAGTACTTAGCACTGCGAAAACAGCACTTTCGCAGAAAGAAATCTACTTCTCTAAGACCGCGAAACAGTGAAAAGAGAATGTATGAGTTTCTCAAGATTGGTAACAGATAGAAATAAGAGAAAGTACACAGTGATTCAACTACCTAGAGAAGTTACAGAGGTTTACACAGAGAATTCCAAGTATAAGTACAAGAAAATAAGAGAGACTTAGAAAACTGGTAAAACCTACATTGTTGATAGAGTTGGGAGTACTTAGCACTGTGAAAACAGCACTTTGGCAGAATGAAATCTACTTGTCTAAGACCGGGAAACAGTGAAAAGAGAATGTATGAGTTTCTCAAAATTGGTAACAGATGGAAACCAGAGAAAGTACGCAGTGATTCATCTACCTAGAAAAGTTACAGAGGTTTAGACAGAGAATTCCAAGTATAAGTACAAGAAAATAAGAGAGACTTAGAAAACTGGTAAAACCTACATTGTTGATAGAGTTGGGAGTACGTAGCACTGTGAAAACAGCACATTCGCAGAAGGAAAACTACTTGTCTAAGACCCGGAAACAGTGAACAGAGAATGTATGAGTTTCTCAAGATTGGTTACAGATAGAAACAAGAGAAAGTACACAGTGATTCATCTACCTAGAGAAGTTACAGAGGTTTACACAGAGAATTCCAAGTATAAGTACAACAAAATAAAGAGACTTAGAAAACTGGTAAAACCTACATTGTTGATACAGTTGGGAGTAATTAGCACTGTGAAAACAGCACTTTCACAGAAAGAATCTACTTGTCTAAGACCGGAAAACAGTGAACAGAGAATGTATGAGTTTCTCAAGACTGGTAACAGATAGAAACAAGAGAAAGTACACAGTGATTCAACTACCTACAGAATTTACAGAGGTTTACACAGAGAATTCCAAGTATAAGTACAGGAAAATAGGAGAGACTTAGAAAACTGGTAAAATCTATATTGTTGATAGAGTTGGGAGTACTTAGCACTGTGAAAACTGCACTTTCGCAGAAAGAAATCTACTTCTCTAAGACCGGGAAGCAGTGAAAAGAGAATGTATGAGTTTCTCAAGATTGGTAACAGATAGAAACCAGAGAAAGTACACAGTGATTCATCTACCTAGAGAAGTTACAGAGGTTTACACAGAGAATTCCAAGTATAAGTACAACAAAATAAGAGAGACTTAGAAAACTGGTAAAATGTACATTGTTGATAGAGTTGGGAGTACTTAGCACTGTGAAAACAGCACTTTCGCAGAAAGAAATCTACTTCTCTAAGACCGCGAAACAGTGAAGAGAATGTATGAGTTTCTCAAGACTGGTAACAGATAGATACAAGACAAATACACAGTGATTCATCTACCTCGAGAAGTTATAGAGGTTTACACAGGGAATTCCAAGTATAAGTACAAGAAATTAAGAGAGACTTAAGAAACTGGTAAAACCTAAATTGTTGACAGAGTTGGGAGTACTTAGCACGGTGAAAACAGCACTTTGGCAGAATGAAATCTACTTGTCTAAGACCGGGAAACAGTGAACAGAGAATGTATGAGTTTCTCAAGATTGGTAACAGATAGAAACAAGAGAAAGTACACAGTGATTCATCTACCTAGAGAAGTTACAGAGGTTTACACAGAGAATTCCAAGTATAAGTACAAGAAAATAAGAGAGACTTAGAAAACTGGTAAAACGTACATTGTTGATAGAGTTGGGAGTACTTAGCACAATGAAAACAGCACTTTCGCAGAAAGAAATCTACTTCTCTAAGACCGCGAAACAGTGAAAAGAGAATGTATGAGTTTCTCAAGATTGGTAACAGATAGAAAGAAGAGAAAGTACACAGTGATACACCTATCTAGAGAACTTACAGAGGTTTACACAGAGAATTCCAAGTATAAGTACAAGTAAATAAGAGAGACTTAGAAAACTGGTAAAACCTACATTGTTGATAGAGTTGGGAGTACTTAGCACTGTGAAAACAGCACTTTGGCAGAATGAAATCTACTTGTCTAAGACCGGGAAACAGTGAAAAGAGAATGTATGAGTTTCTCAAAATTGGTAACAGATGGAAACCAGAGAAAGTACACAGTGATTCATCTACCTAGAAAAGTTACAGAGGTTTACACAGAGAATTCCAAGTATAAGTACAAGAAAATAAGAGAGACT
This sequence comes from Heterohyrax brucei, assembly GCA_028571685.1. Classification (NCBI taxonomy): domain Eukaryota; kingdom Metazoa; phylum Chordata; class Mammalia; order Hyracoidea; family Procaviidae; genus Heterohyrax; species Heterohyrax brucei. Next base: position 61,391,805 of record CM053166.1, read on the forward strand.
TAGAAAACTGGGAAAACCTACATTGTTGATAGAGTTGGCAGTACGTAGCACTGTGAAAACAGCACATTCGCAGAAGGAAAACTACTTCTCTAAGACCCGGAAAAAGTGAACAGAGAATGTATGAGTTTCTCAAGATTGGTAACAGATAGAAACAAGAGAAAGTACACAGTGATTCATCTACCTAGAGAAGTTACAGAGGTTTACACAGAGAATTCCAAGTATAAGTACAACAAAATAAGAGAGACTTAGAAAACTGGTAAAACCTAAATTGTTGATACAGTTGGGAGTACTTAGCACTGTGAAAACAGCACTTTCGCAGAAAGAATCTACTTGTCTAAGACCGGAAAACAGTGAACAGAGAATGTATGAGTTTCTCAAGACTGGTAACAGATAGAAACAAGAGAAAGTACACAGTGATTCAACTACCTACAGAAGTTGCAGAGGTTTACACAGAGAATTCCAAGTATAAGTACATGAAAATAGGAGAGACTTAGAAAACTGGTAAAATCTACATTGTTGATAGAGTTGGGAGTACTTAGCACTGTGAAAACTGGACTTTCGCAGAAAGAAATCTACTTCTCTAAGACCGGGAAGCAGTGAAAAGAGAATGTATGAGTTTCTCAAGGTTGGTAACAGATAGAAACCAGAGAAAGTACACAGTGATTCATCTACCTAGAGAAGTTACAGAGGTTTACACAGAGAATTCCAAGTATAAGTAAAAGAAAATAAGAGAGACTTAGAAAACTGGTAAAATGTACATTGTTGATAGAGTTGGGAATACTTAGCACTGTGAAAACAGCACTTTCGCAGAAAGAAATCTACTTCTCTAAGACCGCGAAACAGTGAAAAGAGAATGTATGAGTTTCTCAAGATTGGTAACAGATAGATACAACACAAATACACAGTGATTCATCTACCTGGAGAAGTTATAGAGGTTTACACAGGGAATTCCAAGTATAAGTACAAGAAATTAAGAGAGACTTAAGAAACTGGTAAAACCTACATTGTTGATAGAGTTGGGAGTACTTAGCACGGTGAAAACAGCACTTTGGCAGAATGAAATCTACTTGTCTAAGACCGGGAAACAGTGAACAGAGAATGTATGACTTTCTCAAGATTGGTAACAGATAGAAACAAGAGAAAGTACACAGTGATTCATCTACCTAGAGAAGTTACAGAGGTTTACACAGAGAATTCCAAGTATAAGTACAAGAAAATAAGAGAGACTTAGAAAACAGGTAAAACGTACATTGTTGATAGAGTTGGGAGTACTTAGCACAATGAAAACAGCACTTTCGGAGAAAGAAATCTACTTCTCTAACACCGCGAAACAGTGAAAAGAGAATGTATGAGTTTCTCAAGATTGGTAACAGATAGAAACAAGAGAAAGTACACAGTGATTCACCTATCTAGAGAAGTTACAGAGGTTTACACAGAGAATTCCAAGTATAAGTACATGAAAATAAGAGAGACTTAGAAAACTGGTAAAACCTACATTGTTGATAGAGTTGGGAATACGTAGCACTGTGAAAACAGCACTTTCGCAGAAAGAAAACTACTTGTAAGACCAGGAAACAGTGAACAGAGAATGTATGAGTTTCTCAAGATTGGTAACAGATAGAAACAAGAGAAAGTACACAGTGATTCAGCTACCTAGAGAAGTTACAGAGGTTTACACAGAGAATTCCAAGTATAAGTACAAGAAAATAAGAGAGACTTAGAAAACTGGTAAAACGTACATTGTTGATAGAGTTGGGAGTACTTAGCACAATGAAAACAGCACTTTCGCAGAAAGAAATCTACTTCTCTAAGACCGCGAAACAGTGAAAAGAGAACGTATGAGTTTCTCAAGATTGGTAACAGATAGATACAAGACAAATAAACAGTGATTCATCTACCTGGAGAAGTTATAGAGGTTTACACAGGGAATTCCAAGTATAAGTACAAGAAATTAAGAGAGACTTAAGAAACTGGTAAAACCTACATTGTTGATAGAGTTGGGAGTACTTAGCACGGTGGAAAGAGCACTTTGACAGAATGAAATCTACTTGTCTAGGACCGGGAAACAGTGAACAGAGAATGTATGAGTTTCTCAAGATTGGTAACAGATAGAAACAAGAGAAGGTACACAGTGATTCAACTACCTACAGAATTTGCAGAGGTTTACACAGAGAATTCCAAGTATAAGTACAAGAAAATATGAGAGACTTAGAAAACTGGTAAAATCTACATTGTTGATAGAGTTGGGAGTACTTAGCACTGTGAAAACAGCACTTTGGGAGAATGAAATCTACTTGTCTAAGATCGGGAAACAGTGAACAGAGAATATATGAGTTTCTCAAGATTGGTAACAGATAGAAACAAGAGAAAGTACACAGTGATTCATGTACCTAGAGAAGTTACAGAGGTTTACAAAGAGAATTCCAAGTATAAGTACAAGAAAATAAGAGAGACTTAGACAACTGGTAAAACCTACATTGTTGATAGAGTTGGGAGTACTTAGCACTGCGAAAACAGTACTTTCGCAGAAAGAAATCTACTTCTCTAAGACCGCGAAACAGTGAAAATAGAATGTATGAGTTTCTCAAGATTGGTAACAGATAGAAACAAGAGAAAGTACACAGTGATTCAACTATCTAGAGAAGTTACAGAGGTTTACACAGAGAATTCCAAGTATAAGTACAAGAAAATAAGAGAGACTTAGAAAACTGGTAAAACCTACATTGTTGATAGAGTTGGGAGTACTTAGCACTGTGAAAACAGCACTTTGGCAGAATGAAATCTACTTGTCTAAGACCGGGAAACAGTGAAAAGAGAATGTATGAGTTTCTCAAAATTCGTAACAGATGGAAACCAGAGAAAGTACGCAGTGATTCATCTACCTAGAAAAGTTACAGAGGTTTAGACAGAGAATTCCAAGTATAAGTACAAGAAAATAAGAGACACTTAGAAAACTGGGAAAACCTACATTGTTGATAGAGTTGGGAGTACATAGCACTGTGAAAACAGCACATTCGCAGAAGGAAAACTACTTGTCAAAGACCCGGAAACAGTGAACAGAGAATGTATGAGTTTCTCAAGATTGGTTACAGATAGAAACAAGAGAAAGTACACAGTGATTCATCTACCTAGAGAAGTTACAGAGGTTTACACAGAGAATTCCAAGTATAAGTACAACAAAATGAGAGACTTAGAAAACTGGTAAAACCTACATTTTTGATACAGTTGGGAGTAATTAGCACTGTGAAAACAGCACTTTCGCAGAAAGAATCTACTTGTCTAAGACCGGAAAACAGTGAACAGAGAATGTATGAGTTTCTCAAGACTGGTAACAGATAGAAACAAGAGAAAGTACACAGTGATTCAACTACCTACAGAATTTACAGAGGTTTACACAGAGAATTCCAAGTATAAGTACAGGAAAATAGGAGAGACTTAGAAAACTGGTAAAATCTATATTGTTGATAGAGTTGGGAGTACTTAGCACTGTGAAAACTGCACTTTCGCAGAAAGAAATCTACTTCTCTAAGACCGGGAAGCAGTGAAAAGAGAATGTATGAGTTTCTCAAGATTGGTAACAGATAGAAACCAGAGAAAGTACACAGTGATTCATCTACCTAGAGAAGTTACAGAGGTTTACACAGAGAATTCCAAGTATAAGTACAAGAAAATAAGAGAGACTTAGAAAACTGGTAAAACCTACATTGTTCATAGAGTTGGGAGTACTTAGCACTGTGAAAACAGAACTTTGGCAGAATGAAATCTACTTGTCTAAGACCGGGAAACAGTGAAAAGAGAATGTATGAGTTTCTCAAGATTGGTAACAGATAGATACAAGACAAATACACAGTGATTCATCTACCTGGAGAAGTAATAGAGGTTTACACAGGGAATTCCAAGTATAAGTACAAGAAATTAAGAGAGACTTAAGAAACTGGTAAAACCTACATTGTTGATAGAGTTGGGAGTACTTAGCACTGTGAAAACAGCACATTCGCAGAAGGAAAACTACTTGTCTAAGACCCGGAAACAGTGAACAGAGAATGTATGAGTTTCTCAAGATTGGTAACAGATAGAAACAAGAGAAAGTACACAGTGATTCATGTACCTAGAGAAGTTACAGAGGTTTACAAAGAGAATTCCAAGTATAAGTACAAGAAAATAAGAGAGACTTAGAAAACTGGTAAAACCTACATTGTTGATAGAGTTGGGAGTACTTAGCACTGTGAAAACAGCACTTTCGCAGAAAGAAATCTACTTCTCTAAGACCGCGAAACAGTGAAAAGAGAATGTATGAGTTTCTCAAGATTGGTAACAGATAGAAATAAGAGAAAGTACACAGTGATTCAACTACCTAGAGAAGTTACAGAGGTTTACACAGAGAATTCCAAGTATAAGTACAAGAAAATAAGAGAGACTTAGAAAACTGGTAAAACCTACATTGTTGATAGAGTTGGGAGTACTTAGCACTGTGAAAACAGCACTTTGGCAGAATGAAATCTACTTGTCTAAGACCGGGAAACAGTGAAAAGAGAATGTATGAGTTTCTCAAAATTGGTAACAGATGGAAACCAGAGAAAGTACGCAGTGATTCATCTACCTAGAAAAGTTACAGAGGTTTAGACAGAGAATTCCAAGTATAAGTACAAGAAAATAAGAGAGACTTAGAAAACTGCTAAAACCTACATTGTTCATAGAATTGGGAGTACGTAGCACTGTGAAAACAGCACTTTCGCAGAAGGAAAACTACTTGTCTAAGACCCGGAAACAGTGAACAGAGAATGTATGAGTTTCTCAAGATTGGTAACAGATAGAAACAAGAGAAACTACACAGTGATTCATCTACCTAAAAAGTTACAGAGGTTTACACAGAGAATTCCAAGTATAAGTACAAGAAAATAAGAGAGACTTAGAAAACTGGTAAAACGTACATTGTTGATAGAGTTGGGAGTACTTAGCACTGTGAAAACAGCACTTTCGCAGAAAGAAATCTACTTCTCTAAGACCGCGAAGCAGTGAAAAGAGAATGTATGAGTTTCTCAAGATTGGTAACAGATAGAAACAAGAGAAAGTACACAGTGATTCACCTATCTAGAGAAGTTACAGAGGTTTACACAGAGAATTCCAAATATAAGTACAAGAAAATAAGAGAGACGTAGAAAACTAGTAAAACCTACATTGTTGATAGCGTAGGGAGTACTTAGCACTGCGAAAACATCACTTTCGTAGAAAGAAATCTACTTCTCTAAGACCGCGACACAGTGAAAAGAGAATGTATGAGTTTCTCAAGATTGGTAACAGATAGAAACCAGAGAAAGTACACAGTCATTCATCTACCTAGAGAAGTTACAGAGGTTTACAAAGAGAATTCCAAGTATAAGTAGAAGAAAATAAGAGAGACTTAGAAAACTGGTAAAACCTACATTGTTGATAGAGTTGGGAATACGTAGCACTGTGAAAACAGAACTTTGGCAGAATGAAATCTACTTGTCTAAGACCGGGAAACAGTGAAAAGAGAATGTATGAGTTTCTCAAGATTGGTAACAGATAGATACAAGACAAATACACAGTGATTCATCTACCTGGAGAAGTTATAGAGGTTTACACAGGGAATTCCAATTATAAGTACAAGAAATTAAGAGAGACTTAAGAAACTGGTAAAACCTACATTGTTGATAGAGTTGGGAGTACTTAGCACGGTGAAAACAGCACTTTGGCAGAATGAAATCTACTTGTCTAGGATCGGGAAACAGTGAACAGAGAATGTATGAGTTTCTCAAGATTGGTAACAGACAGAAACAAGAGAAAGTACACAGTGATTCAACTACCTACAGAAGTTGCAGAGGTTTACACAGAGAATTCCAAGTATAAGTACAGGAAAATAGGAGAGACTTAGAAAACTGGTAAAATCTACATTGTTGATAGAGTTGGGAGTACTTAGCACTGTGAAAACTGCACTTTCGCAGAAAGAAATCTACTTCTTTAACACCGCGAAACAGTGAAGAGAATGTATGAGTTTCTCAAGACTGGTAACAGATAGATACAAGACAAATACACAGTGATTCATCTACCTCGAGAAGTTATAGAGGTTTACACAGGGAATTCCAAGTATAAGTACAAGAAATTAAGAGAGACTTAAGAAACTGGTAAAACCTACATTGTTGACAGAGTTGGGAGTACTTAGCACGGTGAAAACAGCACTTTGGCAGAATGAAATCTACTTGTCTAAGACCGGGAAACAGTGAACAGAGAATGTATGAGTTTCTCAAGATTGGTAACAGATAGAAACAAAAGAAAGTACACAGTGATTCATCTACGTAGAGAAGTTACAGAGGTTTACACAGAGAATTCCAAGTATAAGTACAAGAAAATAAGAGAGATTTAGAAAACTGGTAAAACCTACATTGTTGATAGAGTAGGGAGTACTTAGCACGGCGAAAACATCACTTTCGTAGAAAGAAATCTTCTTCTCTAAGACCGCGAAACAGTGAAAAGAGAATGTATGAGTTTCTCAAGATTGGTAACAGATAGAAACCAGAGAAAGTACTCAGTCATTCATCTACCTAGAGAAGTTACAGTGGTTTACAAAGAGAATTCCAAGTATAAGTAGAAGAAAATAAGAGAGACTTAGAAAACTGGTAAAACCTACATTGTTCATAGAGTTGGGAGTACTTAGCACTGTGAAAACAGAACTTTGGCAGAATGAAATCTACTTGTCTAAGACCGGGAAACAGTGAAAAGAGAATGTATGAGTTTCTCAAGATTGGTAACAGATAGATACAAGACAAATACACAGTGATTCATCTACCTGGAGAAGTTATAGAGGTTTACACAGGGAATTCCAAGTATAAGTACAAGAAATTAAGAGAGACTTAAGAAACTGGTAAAACCTACATTGTTGATAGAGTTGGGAGTACTTAGCACTGTGAAAACAGCACATTCGCAGAAGGAAAACTACTTGTCTAAGACCCGGAAACAGTGAACAGAGAATGTATGAGTTTCTCAAGATTGGTAACAGATAGAAACAAGAGAAAGTACACAGTGATTCATGTACCTAGAGAAGTTACAGAGGTTTACAAAGAGAATTCCAAGTATAAGTACAAGAAAATAAGAGAGACTTAGAAAACTGGTAAAACCTACATTGTTGATAGAGTTGGGAGTACTTAGCACTGCGAAAACAGCACTTTCGCAGAAAGAAATCTACTTCTCTAAGACCGCGAAACAGTGAAAAGAGAATGTATGAGTTTCTCAAGATTGGTAACAGATAGAAATAAGAGAAAGTACACAGTGATTCAACTACCTAGAGAAGTTACAGAGGTTTACACAGAGAATTCCAAGTATAAGTACAAGAAAATAAGAGAGACTTAGAAAACTGGTAAAACCTACATTGTTGATAGAGTTGGGAGTACTTAGCACTGTGAAAACAGCACTTTGGCAGAATGAAATCTACTTGTCTAAGACCGGGAAACAGTGAAAAGAGAATGTATGAGTTTCTCAAAATTGGTAACAGATGGAAACCAGAGAAAGTACGCAGTGATTCATCTACCTAGAAAAGTTACAGAGGTTTAGACAGAGAATTCCAAGTATAAGTACAAGAAAATAAGAGAGACTTAGAAAACTGGTAAAACCTACATTGTTGATAGAGTTGGGAGTACGTAGCACTGTGAAAACAGCACATTCGCAGAAGGAAAACTACTTGTCTAAGACCCGGAAACAGTGAACAGAGAATGTATGAGTTTCTCAAGATTGGTTACAGATAGAAACAAGAGAAAGTACACAGTGATTCATCTACCTAGAGAAGTTACAGAGGTTTACACAGAGAATTCCAAGTATAAGTACAACAAAATAAAGAGACTTAGAAAACTGGTAAAACCTACATTGTTGATACAGTTGGGAGTAATTAGCACTGTGAAAACAGCACTTTCACAGAAAGAATCTACTTGTCTAAGACCGGAAAACAGTGAACAGAGAATGTATGAGTTTCTCAAGACTGGTAACAGATAGAAACAAGAGAAAGTACACAGTGATTCAACTACCTACAGAATTTACAGAGGTTTACACAGAGAATTCCAAGTATAAGTACAGGAAAATAGGAGAGACTTAGAAAACTGGTAAAATCTATATTGTTGATAGAGTTGGGAGTACTTAGCACTGTGAAAACTGCACTTTCGCAGAAAGAAATCTACTTCTCTAAGACCGGGAAGCAGTGAAAAGAGAATGTATGAGTTTCTCAAGATTGGTAACAGATAGAAACCAGAGAAAGTACACAGTGATTCATCTACCTAGAGAAGTTACAGAGGTTTACACAGAGAATTCCAAGTATAAGTACAACAAAATAAGAGAGACTTAGAAAACTGGTAAAATGTACATTGTTGATAGAGTTGGGAGTACTTAGCACTGTGAAAACAGCACTTTCGCAGAAAGAAATCTACTTCTCTAAGACCGCGAAACAGTGAAGAGAATGTATGAGTTTCTCAAGACTGGTAACAGATAGATACAAGACAAATACACAGTGATTCATCTACCTCGAGAAGTTATAGAGGTTTACACAGGGAATTCCAAGTATAAGTACAAGAAATTAAGAGAGACTTAAGAAACTGGTAAAACCTAAATTGTTGACAGAGTTGGGAGTACTTAGCACGGTGAAAACAGCACTTTGGCAGAATGAAATCTACTTGTCTAAGACCGGGAAACAGTGAACAGAGAATGTATGAGTTTCTCAAGATTGGTAACAGATAGAAACAAGAGAAAGTACACAGTGATTCATCTACCTAGAGAAGTTACAGAGGTTTACACAGAGAATTCCAAGTATAAGTACAAGAAAATAAGAGAGACTTAGAAAACTGGTAAAACGTACATTGTTGATAGAGTTGGGAGTACTTAGCACAATGAAAACAGCACTTTCGCAGAAAGAAATCTACTTCTCTAAGACCGCGAAACAGTGAAAAGAGAATGTATGAGTTTCTCAAGATTGGTAACAGATAGAAAGAAGAGAAAGTACACAGTGATACACCTATCTAGAGAACTTACAGAGGTTTACACAGAGAATTCCAAGTATAAGTACAAGTAAATAAGAGAGACTTAGAAAACTGGTAAAACCTACATTGTTGATAGAGTTGGGAGTACTTAGCACTGTGAAAACAGCACTTTGGCAGAATGAAATCTACTTGTCTAAGACCGGGAAACAGTGAAAAGAGAATGTATGAGTTTCTCAAAATTGGTAACAGATGGAAACCAGAGAAAGTACACAGTGATTCATCTACCTAGAAAAGTTACAGAGGTTTACACAGAGAATTCCAAGTATAAGTACAAGAAAATAAGAGAGACTTAGAAAACTGGGAAAACCTACATTGTTGATAGAGTTGGCAGTACGTAGCACTGTGAAAACAGCACATTCGCAGAAGGAAAACTACTTCTCTAAGACCCGGAAAAAGTGAACAGAGAATGTATGAGTTTCTCAAGATTGGTAACAGATAGAAACAAGAGAAAGTACACAGTGATTCATCTACCTAGAGAAGTTACAGAGGTTTACACAGAGAATTCCAAGTATAAGTACAACAAAATAAGAGAGACTTAGAAAACTGGTAAAACCTAAATTGTTGATACAGTTGGGAGTACTTAGCACTGTGAAAACAGCACTTTCGCAGAAAGAATCTACTTGTCTAAGACCGGAAAACAGTGAACAGAGAATGTATGAGTTTCTCAAGACTGGTAACAGATAGAAACAAGAGAAAGTACACAGTGATTCAACTACCTACAGAAGTTGCAGAGGTTTACACAGAGAATTCCAAGTATAAGTACATGAAAATAGGAGAGACTTAGAAAACTGGTAAAATCTACATTGTTGATAGAGTTGGGAGTACTTAGCACTGTGAAAACTGGACTTTCGCAGAAAGAAATCTACTTCTCTAAGACCGGGAAGCAGTGAAAAGAGAATGTATGAGTTTCTCAAGGTTGGTAACAGATAGAAACCAGAGAAAGTACACAGTGATTCATCTACCTAGAGAAGTTACAGAGGTTTACACAGAGAATTCCAAGTATAAGTAAAAGAAAATAAGAGAGACTTAGAAAACTGGTAAAATGTACATTGTTGATAGAGTTGGGAATACTTAGCACTGTGAAAACAGCACTTTCGCAGAAAGAAATCTACTTCTCTAAGACCGCGAAACAGTGAAAAGAGAATGTATGAGTTTCTCAAGATTGGTAACAGATAGATACAACACAAATACACAGTGATTCATCTACCTGGAGAAGTTATAGAGGTTTACACAGGGAATTCCAAGTATAAGTACAAGAAATTAAGAGAGACTTAAGAAACTGGTAAAACCTACATTGTTGATAGAGTTGGGAGTACTTAGCACGGTGAAAACAGCACTTTGGCAGAATGAAATCTACTTGTCTAAGACCGGGAAACAGTGAACAGAGAATGTATGACTTTCTCAAGATTGGTAACAGATAGAAACAAGAGAAAGTACACAGTGATTCATCTACCTAGAGAAGTTACAGAGGTTTACACAGAGAATTCCAAGTATAAGTACAAGAAAATAAGAGAGACTTAGAAAACAGGTAAAACGTACATTGTTGATAGAGTTGGGAGTACTTAGCACAATGAAAACAGCACTTTCGGAGAAAGAAATCTACTTCTCTAACACCGCGAAACAGTGAAAAGAGAATGTATGAGTTTCTCAAGATTGGTAACAGATAGAAACAAGAGAAAGTACACAGTGATTCACCTATCTAGAGAAGTTACAGAGGTTTACACAGAGAATTCCAAGTATAAGTACATGAAAATAAGAGAGACTTAGAAAACTGGTAAAACCTACATTGTTGATAGAGTTGGGAATACGTAGCACTGTGAAAACAGCACTTTCGCAGAAAGAAAACTACTTGTAAGACCAGGAAACAGTGAACAGAGAATGTATGAGTTTCTCAAGATTGGTAACAGATAGAAACAAGAGAAAGTACACAGTGATTCAGCTACCTAGAGAAGTTACAGAGGTTTACACAGAGAATTCCAAGTATAAGTACAAGAAAATAAGAGAGACTTAGAAAACTGGTAAAACGTACATTGTTGATAGAGTTGGGAGTACTTAGCACAATGAAAACAGCACTTTCGCAGAAAGAAATCTACTTCTCTAAGACCGCGAAACAGTGAAAAGAGAACGTATGAGTTTCTCAAGATTGGTAACAGATAGATACAAGACAAATAAACAGTGATTCATCTACCTGGAGAAGTTATAGAGGTTTACACAGGGAATTCCAAGTATAAGTACAAGAAATTAAGAGAGACTTAAGAAACTGGTAAAACCTACATTGTTGATAGAGTTGGGAGTACTTAGCACGGTGGAAAGAGCACTTTGACAGAATGAAATCTACTTGTCTAGGACCGGGAAACAGTGAACAGAGAATGTATGAGTTTCTCAAGATTGGTAACAGATAGAAACAAGAGAAGGTACACAGTGATTCAACTACCTACAGAATTTGCAGAGGTTTACACAGAGAATTCCAAGTATAAGTACAAGAAAATATGAGAGACTTAGAAAACTGGTAAAATCTACATTGTTGATAGAGTTGGGAGTACTTAGCACTGTGAAAACAGCACTTTGGGAGAATGAAATCTACTTGTCTAAGATCGGGAAACAGTGAACAGAGAATATATGAGTTTCTCAAGATTGGTAACAGATAGAAACAAGAGAAAGTACACAGTGATTCATGTACCTAGAGAAGTTACAGAGGTTTACAAAGAGAATTCCAAGTATAAGTACAAGAAAATAAGAGAGACTTAGACAACTGGTAAAACCTACATTGTTGATAGAGTTGGGAGTACTTAGCACTGCGAAAACAGTACTTTCGCAGAAAGAAATCTACTTCTCTAAGACCGCGAAACAGTGAAAATAGAATGTATGAGTTTCTCAAGATTGGTAACAGATAGAAACAAGAGAAAGTACACAGTGATTCAACTATCTAGAGAAGTTACAGAGGTTTACACAGAGAATTCCAAGTATAAGTACAAGAAAATAAGAGAGACTTAGAAAACTGGTAAAACCTACATTGTTGATAGAGTTGGGAGTACTTAGCACTGTGAAAACAGCACTTTGGCAGAATGAAATCTACTTGTCTAAGACCGGGAAACAGTGAAAAGAGAATGTATGAGTTTCTCAAAATTCGTAACAGATGGAAACCAGAGAAAGTACGCAGTGATTCATCTACCTAGAAAAGTTACAGAGGTTTAGACAGAGAATTCCAAGTATAAGTACAAGAAAATAAGAGACACTTAGAAAACTGGGAAAACCTACATTGTTGATAGAGTTGGGAGTACATAGCACTGTGAAAACAGCACATTCGCAGAAGGAAAACTACTTGTCAAAGACCCGGAAACAGTGAACAGAGAATGTATGAGTTTCTCAAGATTGGTTACAGATAGAAACAAGAGAAAGTACACAGTGATTCATCTACCTAGAGAAGTTACAGAGGTTTACACAGAGAATTCCAAGTATAAGTACAACAAAATGAGAGACTTAGAAAACTGGTAAAACCTACATTTTTGATACAGTTGGGAGTAATTAGCACTGTGAAAACAGCACTTTCGCAGAAAGAATCTACTTGTCTAAGACCGGAAAACAGTGAACAGAGAATGTATGAGTTTCTCAAGACTGGTAACAGATAGAAACAAGAGAAAGTACACAGTGATTCAACTACCTACAGAATTTACAGAGGTTTACACAGAGAATTCCAAGTATAAGTACAGGAAAATAGGAGAGACTTAGAAAACTGGTAAAATCTATATTGTTGATAGAGTTGGGAGTACTTAGCACTGTGAAAACTGCACTTTCGCAGAAAGAAATCTACTTCTCTAAGACCGGGAAGCAGTGAAAAGAGAATGTATGAGTTTCTCAAGATTGGTAACAGATAGAAACCAGAGAAAGTACACAGTGATTCATCTACCTAGAGAAGTTACAGAGGTTTACACAGAGAATTCCAAGTATAAGTACAAGAAAATAAGAGAGACTTAGAAAACTGGTAAAACCTACATTGTTCATAGAGTTGGGAGTACTTAGCACTGTGAAAACAGAACTTTGGCAGAATGAAATCTACTTGTCTAAGACCGGGAAACAGTGAAAAGAGAATGTATGAGTTTCTCAAGATTGGTAACAGATAGAAACAAAAGAAAGTACACAGTGATTCATCTACGTAGAGAAGTTACAGAGGTTTACACAGAGAATTCCAAGTATAAGTACAAGAAAATAAGAGAGATTTAGAAAACTGGTAAAACCTACATTGTTGATAGAGTAGGGAGTACTTAGCACGGCGAAAACATCACTTTCGTAGAAAGAAATCTACTTCTCTAAGACCGCGAAACAGTGAAAAGAGAATGTATGAGTTTCTCAAGATTGGTAACAGATAGAAACCAGAGAAAGTACTCAGTCATTCATCTACCTAGAGAAGTTACAGAGGTTTACAAAGAGAATTCCAAGTATAAGTAGAAGAAAATAAGAGAGACTTAGAAAACTGGTAAAACCTACATTGTTCATAGAGTTGGGAGTACTTAGCACTGTGAAAACAGAACTTTGGCAGAATGAAATCTACTTGTCTAAGACCGGGAAACAGTGAAAAGAGAATGTATGAGTTTCTCAAGATTGGTAACAGATAGATACAAGACAAATACACAGTGATTCATCTACCTGGAGAAGTTATAGAGGTTTACACAGGGAATTCCAAGTATAAGTACAAGAAATTAAGAGAGACTTAAGAAACTGGTAAAACCTACATTGTTGATAGAGTTGGGAGTACTTAGCACTGTGAAAACAGCACATTCGCAGAAGGAAAACTACTTGTCTAAGACCCGGAAACAGTGAACAGAGAATGTATGAGTTTCTCAAGATTGGTAACAGATAGAAACAAGAGAAAGTACACAGTGATTCATCTACCTAGAGAAGTTACAGAGGTTTACAAAGAGAATTCCAAGTATAAGTAGAAGAAAATAAGAGAGACTTAGAAAACTGGTAAAACCTACATTGTTCATAGAGTTGGGAGTACTTAGCACTGTGAAAACAGAACTTTGGCAGAAAGAAATCTACTTCTCTAAGACCGCGAAACAGTGAAAAGAGAATGTATGAGTTTCTCAAGATTGGTAACAGATAGAAATAAGAGAAAGTACACAGTGATTCAACTACCTAGAGAAGTTACAGAGGTTTACACAGAGAATTCCAAGTATAAGTACAAGAAAATAAGAGAGACTTAGAAAACTGGTAAAACCTACATTGTTGATAGAGTTGGGAGTACTTAGCACTGTGAAAACAGCACTTTGGCAGAATGAAATCTACTTGTCTAAGACCGGGAAACAGTGAAAAGAGAATGTATGAGTTTCTCAAAATTGGTAACAGATGGAAACCAGAGAAAGTACGCAGTGATTCATCTACCTAGAAAAGTTACAGAGGTTTAGACAGAGAATTCCAAGTATAAGTACAAGAAAATAAGAGAGACTTAGAAAACTGGTAAAACCTACATTGTTCATAGAATTGGGAGTACGTAGCACTGTGAAAACAGCACTTTCGCAGAAGGAAAACTACTTGTCTAAGACCCGGAAACAGTGAACAGAGAATGTATGAGTTTCTCAAGATTGGTAACAGATAGAAACAAGAGAAACTACACAGTGATTCATCTACCTAAAAAGTTACAGAGGTTTACACAGAGAATTCCAAGTATAAGTACAAGAAAATAAGAGAGACTTAGAAAACTGGTAAAACGTACATTGTTGATAGAGTTGGGAGTACTTAGCACTGTGAAAACAGCACTTTCGCAGAAAGAAATCTACTTCTCTAAGACCGCGAAGCAGTGAAAAGAGAATGTATGAGTTTCTCAAGATTGGTAACAGATAGAAACAAGAGAAAGTACACAGTGATTCACCTATCTAGAGAAGTTACAGAGGTTTACACAGAGAATTCCAAATATAAGTACAAGAAAATAAGAGAGACGTAGAAAACTGGTAAAACCTACATTGTTGATAGAGTAGGGAGTACTTAGCACTGCGAAAACATCACTTTCGTAGAAAGAAATCTACTTCTCTAAGACCGCGAAACAGTGAAAAGAGAATGTATGAGTTTCTCAAGATTGGTAACAGATAGAAACCAGAGAAAGTACACAGTCATTCATCTACCTAGAGAAGTTACAGAGGTTTACAAAGAGAATTCCAAGTATAAGTAGAAGAAAATAAGAGAGACTTAGAAAACTGGTAAAACCTACATTGTTGATAGAGTTGGGAATACGTAGCACTGTGAAAACAGAACTTTGGCAGAATGAAATCTACTTGTCTAAGACCGGGAAACAGTGAAAAGAGAATGTATGAGTTTCTCAAGATTGGTAACAGATAGATACAAGACAAATACACAGTGATTCATCTACCTGGAGAAGTTATAGAGGTTTACACAGGGAATTCCAATTATAAGTACAAGAAATTAAGAGAGACTTAAGAAACTGGTAAAACCTACATTGTTGATAGAGTTGGGAGTACTTAGCACGGTGAAAACAGCACTTTGGCAGAATGAAATCTACTTGTCTAGGATCGGGAAACAGTGAACAGAGAATGTATGAGTTTCTCAAGATTGGTAACAGACAGAAACAAGAGAAAGTACACAGTGATTCAACTACCTACAGAAGTTGCAGAGGTTTACACAGAGAATTCCAAGTATAAGTACAGGAAAATAGGAGAGACTTAGAAAACTGGTAAAATCTACATTGTTGATAGAGTTGGGAGTACTTAGCACTGTGAAAACTGCACTTTCGCAGAAAGAAATCTACTTCTTTAACACCGCGAAACAGTGAAGAGAATATATGAGTTTCTCAAGACTGGTAACAGATAGATACAAGACAAATACACAGTGATTCATCTACCTCGAGAAGTTATAGAGGTTTACACAGGGAATTCCAAGTATAAGTACAAGAAATTAAGAGAGACTTAAGAAACTGGTAAAACCTACATTGTTGACAGAGTTGGGAGTACTTAGCACGGTGAAAACAGCACTTTGGCAGAATGAAATCTACTTGTCTAAGACCGGGAAACAGTGAACAGAGAATGTATGAGTTTCTCAAGATTGGTAACAGATAGAAACAAAAGAAAGTACACAGTGATTCATCTACGTAGAGAAGTTACAGAGGTTTACACAGAGAATTCCAAGTATAAGTACAAGAAAATAAGAGAGATTTAGAAAACTGGTAAAACCTACATTGTTGATAGAGTAGGGAGTACTTAGCACGGCGAAAACATCACTTTCGTAGAAAGAAATCTTCTTCTCTAAGACCGCGAAACAGTGAAAAGAGAATGTATGAGTTTCTCAAGATTGGTAACAGATAGAAACCAGAGAAAGTACTCAGTCATTCATCTACCTAGAGAAGTTACAGTGGTTTACAAAGAGAATTCCAAGTATAAGTAGAAGAAAATAAGAGAGACTTAGAAAACTGGTAAAACCTACATTGTTCATAGAGTTGGGAGTACTTAGCACTGTGAAAACAGAACTTTGGCAGAATGAAATCTACTTGTCTAAGACCGGGAAACAGTGAAAAGAGAATGTATGAGTTTCTCAAGATTGGTAACAGATAGATACAAGACAAATACACAGTGATTCATCTACCTGGAGAAGTTATAGAGGTTTACACAGGGAATTCCAAGTATAAGTACAAGAAATTAAGAGAGACTTAAGAAACTGGTAAAACCTACATTGTTGATAGAGTTGGGAGTACTTAGCACTGTGAAAACAGCACATTCGCAGAAGGAAAACTACTTGTCTAAGACCCGGAAACAGTGAACAGAGAATGTATGAGTTTCTCAAGATTGGTAACAGATAGAAACAAGAGAAAGTACACAGTGATTCATGTACCTAGAGAAGTTACAGAGGTTTACAAAGAGAATTCCAAGTATAAGTACAAGAAAATAAGAGAGACTTAGAAAACTGGTAAAACCTACATTGTTGATAGAGTTGGGAGTACTTAGCACTGCGAAAACAGCACTTTCGCAGAAAGAAATCTACTTCTCTAAGACCGCGAAACAGTGAAAAGAGAATGTATGAGTTTCTCAAGATTGGTAACAGATAGAAATAAGAGAAAGTACACAGTGATTCAACTACCTAGAGAAGTTACAGAGGTTTACACAGAGAATTCCAAGTATAAGTACAAGAAAATAAGAGAGACTTAGAAAACTGGTAAAACCTACATTGTTGATAGAGTTGGGAGTACTTAGCACTGTGAAAACAGCACTTTGGCAGAATGAAATCTACTTGTCTAAGACCGGGAAACAGTGAAAAGAGAATGTATGAGTTTCTCAAAATTGGTAACAGATGGAAACCAGAGAAAGTACGCAGTGATTCATCTACCTAGAAAAGTTACAGAGGTTTAGACAGAGAATTCCAAGTATAAGTACAAGAAAATAAGAGAGACTTAGAAAACTGGTAAAACCTACATTGTTGATAGAGTTGGGAGTACGTAGCACTGTGAAAACAGCACATTCGTAGAAGGAAAACTACTTGTCTAAGACCCGGAAACAGTGAACAGAGAATGTATGAGTTTCTCAAGATTGGTTACAGATAGAAACAAGAGAAAGTACACAGTGATTCATCTACCTAGAGAAGTTACAGAGGTTTACACAGAGAATTCCAAGTATAAGTACAACAAAATAAAGAGACTTAGAAAACTGGTAAAACCTACATTGTTGATACAGTTGGGAGTAATTAGCACTGTGAAAACAGCACTTTCACAGAAAGAATCTACTTGTCTAAGACCGGAAAACAGTGAACAGAGAATGTATGAGTTTCTCAAGACTGGTAACAGATAGAAACAAGAGAAAGTACACAGTGATTCAACTACCTACAGAATTTACAGAGGTTTACACAGAGAATTCCAAGTATAAGTACAGGAAAATAGGAGAGACTTAGAAAACTGGTAAAATCTATATTGTTGATAGAGTTGGGAGTACTTAGCACTGTGAAAACTGCACTTTCGCAGAAAGAAATCTACTTCTCTAAGACCGGGAAGCAGTGAAAAGAGAATGTATGAGTTTCTCAAGATTGGTAACAGATAGAAACCAGAGAAAGTACACAGTGATTCATCTACCTAGAGAAGTTACAGAGGTTTACACAGAGAATTCCAAGTATAAGTACAACAAAATAAGAGAGACTTAGAAAACTGGTAAAATGTACATTGTTGATAGAGTTGGGAGTACTTAGCACTGTGAAAACAGCACTTTCGCAGAAAGAAATCTACTTCTCTAAGACCGCGAAACAGTGAAGAGAATGTATGAGTTTCTCAAGACTGGTAACAGATAGATACAAGACAAATACACAGTGATTCATCTACCTCGAGAAGTTATAGAGGTTTACACAGGGAATTCCAAGTATAAGTACAAGAAATTAAGAGAGACTTAAGAAACTGGTAAAACCTAAATTGTTGACAGAGTTGGGAGTACTTAGCACGGTGAAAACAGCACTTTGGCAGAATGAAATCTACTTGTCTAAGACCGGGAAACAGTGAACAGAGAATGTATGAGTTTCTCAAGATTGGTAACAGATAGAAACAAAAGAAAGTACACAGTGATTCATCTACGTAGAGAAGTTACAGAGGTTTACACAGAGAATTCCAAGTATAAGTACAAGAAAATAAGAGAGATTTAGAAAACTGGTAAAACCTACATTGTTGATAGAGTAGGGAGTACTTAGCACGGCGAAAACATCACTTTCGTAGAAAGAAATCTACTTCTCTAAGACCGCGAAACAGTGAAAAGAGAATGTATGAGTTTCTCAAGATTGGTAACAGATAGAAACCAGAGAAAGTACTCAGTCATTCATCTACCTAGAGAAGTTACGCCAAGAGGTTTACAAAGAGAATTCCAAGTATAAGTAGAAGAAAATAAGAGAGACTTAGAAAACTGGTAAAACCTACATTGTTCATAGAGTTGGGAGTACTTAGCACTGTGAAAACAGAACTTTGGCAGAATGAAATCTACTTGTCTAAGACCGGGTAACAGTGAAAAGAGAATGTATGAGTTTCTCAAGATTGGTAACAGATAGATACAAGACAAATACACAGTGATTCATCTACCTGGAGAAGTTATAGAGGTTTACACAGGGAATTCCAAGTATAAGTACAAGAAATTAAGAGAGACTTAAGAAACTGGTAAAACCTACATTGTTGATAGAGTTGGGAGTACTTAGCACTGTGAAAACAGCACATTCGCAGAAGGAAAACTACTTGTCTAAGACCCGGAAACAGTGAACAGAGAATGTATGAGTTTCTCAAGATTGGTAACAGATAGAAATAAGAGAAAGTACACAGTGATTCAACTACCTAGAGAAGTTACAGAGGTTTACACAGAGAATTCCAAGTATAAGTACAAGAAAATAAGAGAGACTTAGAAAACTGGTAAAACCTACATTGTTGATAGAGTTGGGAGTACTTAGCACTGTGAAAACAGCACTTTGGCAGAATGAAATCTACTTGTCTAAGACCGGGAAACACTGAACAGAGAATGTATGAGTTTCTCAAGATTGGTAACAGATGGAAACAAGAGAAGGTACACAGTGATTCATCTACCTAGAGAAGTTAAAGAGGTTTACACAGAGAATTCCAAGTATAAGTACAAGAAAATAAGAGAGACTTAAGAAACTGGTAAAACCTACATTGTTCATAGAATTGGGAGTACGTAGCACTGTGAAAACAGCACTTTCGCAGAAGGAAAACTACTTGTCTAAGACCCGGAAACAGTGAACAGAGAATGTATGAGTTTCTCAAGATTGGTAACAGATAGAAACAAGAGAAAGTACACAGTGATTCATCTACCTAGAAAAGTTACAGAGGTTTACACAGAGAATTCCAAGTATAAGTACAAGAAAATAAGAGAGACTTAGAAAACTGGTAAAACGTACATTGTTGATAGAGTTGGGAGTACTTAGCACTGTGAAAACAGCACTTTCGCAGAAAGAAATCTACTTCTCTAAGACCGCGAAACAGTGAAAAGAGAATGTATGAGTTTCTCAAGATTGGTAACAGATAGAAACAAGAGAAAGTACACAGTGATTCACCTATCTAGAGAAGTTACAGAGGTTTACACAGAGAATTCCAAATATAAGTACAAGAAAATAAGAGAGACTTAGAAAACTGGTAAAACCTACATTGTTGATAGAGTAGGGAGTACTTAGCACTGCGAAAACATCACTTTCGTAGAAAGAAATCTACTTCTCTAAGACCGCGAAACAGTGAAAAGAGAATGTATGAGTTTCTCAAGATTGGTAACAGATAGAAACCAGAGAAAGTACACAGTCATTCATCTACCTAGAGAAGTTACAGAGGTTTACAAAGAGAATTCCAAGTATAAGTAGAAGAAAATAAGAGAGACTTAGAAAACTGGTAAAACCTACATTGTTGATAGAGTTGGGAATACGTAGCACTGTGAAAACAGAACTTTGGCAGAATGAAATCTACTTGTCTAAGACCGGGAAACAGTGAAAAGAGAATGTATGAGTTTCTCAAGATTGGTAACAGATAGATACAAGACAAATACACAGTGATTCATCTACCTGGAGAAGTTATAGAGGTTTACACAGGGAATTCCAATTATAAGTACAAGAAATTAAGAGAGACTTAAGAAACTGGTAAAACCTACATTGTTGATAGAGTTGGGAGTACTTAGCACGGTGAAAACAGCACTTTGGCAGAATGAAATCTACTTGTCTAGGACCGGGAAACAGTGAACAGAGAATGTATGAGTTTCTCAAGATTGGTAACAGATAGAAACAAGAGAAAGTACACAGTGATTCAACTACCTACAGAAGTTGCAGAGGTTTACACAGAGAATTCCAAGTATAAGTACAGGAAAATAGGAGAGACTTAGAAATCTGGTAAAATCTACATTGTTGATAGAGTTGGGAGTACTTAGCACTGTGAAAACTGCACTTTCGCAGAAAGAAATCTACTTCTTTAACACCGCGAAACAGTGAAAAGAGAATGTATGAGTTTCTCAAGATTGGTAACAGATAGATACAAGAGAAATACACAGTGATTCATCTACCTGGAGAAGTTATAGAGGTTTACACAGGGAATTCCAAGTATAAGTACAAGAA
Organism: Heterohyrax brucei; assembly: GCA_028571685.1. Lineage (NCBI taxonomy): Eukaryota > Metazoa > Chordata > Mammalia > Hyracoidea > Procaviidae > Heterohyrax > Heterohyrax brucei. Next base: position 61,412,909 of record CM053166.1, read on the forward strand.
ATTAAGAGAGACTTAAGAAACTGGTAAAGCCTACATTGTTGATAGAGTTGGGAGTACTTAGCACGGTGAAAACAGCACTTTGGCAGAATGAAATCTACTTGTCTAAGACCGGGAAACAGTGAACAGAGAATGTATGACTTTCTCAAGATTGGTAACAGATAGAAACAAGAGAAAGTACACAGTAATTCATCTACCTAGAGAAGTTACAGAGGTTTACACAGAGAATTCCAAGTATAAGTACAAGAAAATAAGAGAGACTTAGAAAACTGGTAAAACCTACATTGTTGATAGAGTAGGGAGTACTTAGCACTGCGAAAACATCACTTTCGTAGAAAGAAATCTACTTCTCTAAGACCGCGAAACAGTGAAAAGAGAATGTATGAGTTTCTCAAGATTGGTAACAGATAGAAACCAGAGAAAGTACACACTCATTCATCTACCTAGAGAAGTTACAGAGGTTTACAAAGAGAATTCCAAGTATAAGTAGAAGAAAATAAGAGAGACTTAGAAAACTGGTAAAACCTACATTGTTGATAGAGTTGGGTGTACTTAGCACGGTGAAAACAGAACTTTGGCAGAATGAAATCTACTTCTCTAAGACCGCGAAACAGTGAAAAGAGAATGTATGAGTTTCTCAAGATTGGTAACAGATAGATACAAGACAAATAAACAGTGATTCATCTACCTGGAGAAGTTATAGAGGTTTACACAGGGAATTCCAAGTATAAGTACAAGAAATTAAGAGAGACTTAAGAAACTGGTAAAACCTACATTGTTGATAGAGTTGGGAGTACTTAGCACGGTGGAAAGAGCACTTTGGCAGAATGAAATCTACTTGTCTAGGACCGGGAAACAGTGAACAGAGAATGTATGAGTTTCTCAAGATTGGTAACAGATAGAAACAAGAGAAAGTACACAGTGATTCAACTACCTACAGAATTTGCAGAGGTTTACACAGAGAATTCCAAGTATAAGTACAAGAAAATATGAGAGACTTAGAAAACTGGTAAAATCTACATTGTTGATAGAGTTGGGAGTACTTAGCACTGTGAAAACAGCACTTTGGGAGAATGAAATCTACTTGTCTAAGATCGGGAAACAGTGAACAGAGAATATATGAGTTTCTCAAGATTGGTAACAGATAGAAACAAGAGAAAGTACACAGTGATTCATGTACCTAGAGAAGTTACAGAGGTTTACAAAGAGAATTCCAAGTATAAGTACAAGAAAATAAGAGAGACTTAGACAACTGGTAAAACCTACATTGTTGATAGAGTTGGGAGTACTTAGCACTGCGAAAACAGTACTTTCGCAGAAAGAAATCTACTTCTCTAAGACCGCGAAACAGTGAAAATAGAATGTATGAGTTTCTCAAGATTGGTAACAGATAGAAACAAGAGAAAGTACACAGTGATTCAACTATCTAGAGAAGTTACAGAGGTTTACACAGAGAATTCCAAGTATAAGTACAAGAAAATAAGAGAGACTTAGAAATCTGGTAAAACCTACATTGTTGATAGAGTTGGGAGTACTTAGCACTGTGAAAACAGCACTTTGGCAGAATGAAATCTACTTGTCTAAGACCGGGAAACAGTGAAAAGAGAATGTATGAGTTTCTCAAAATTCGTAACAGATGGAAACCAGAGAAAGTACGCAGTGATTCATCTACCTAGAAAAGTTACAGAGGTTTAGACAGAGAATTCCAAGTATAAGTACAAGAAAATAAGAGACACTTAGAAAACTGGGAAAACCTACATTGTTGATAGAGTTGGGAGTACATAGCACTGTGAAAACAGCACATTCGCAGAAGGAAAACTACTTGTCAAAGACCCGGAAACAGTGAACAGAGAATGTATGAGTTTCTCAAGATTGGTTACAGATAGAAACAAGAGAAAGTACACAGTGATTCATCTACCTAGAGAAGTTACAGAGGTTTACACAGAGAATTCCAAGTATAAGTACAACAAAATGAGAGACTTAGAAAACTGGTAAAACCTACATTTTTGATACAGTTGGGAGTAATTAGCACTGTGAAAACAGCACTTTCGCAGAAAGAATCTACTTGTCTAAGACCGGAAAACAGTGAACAGAGAATGTATGAGTTTCTCAAGACTGGTAACAGATAGAAACAAGAGAAAGTACACAGTGATTCAACTACCTACAGAATTTACAGAGGTTTACACAGAGAATTCCAAGTATAAGTACAGGAAAATAGGAGAGACTTAGAAAACTGGTAAAATCTATATTGTTGATAGAGTTGGGAGTACTTAGCACTGTGAAAACTGCACTTTCGCAGAAAGAAATCTACTTCTCTAAGACCGGGAAGCAGTGAAAAGAGAATGTATGAGTTTCTCAAGATTGGTAACAGATAGAAACCAGAGAAAGTACACAGTGATTCATCTACCTAGAGAAGTTACAGAGGTTTACACAGAGAATTCCAAGTATAAGTACAAGAAAATAAGAGAGACTTAGAAAACTGGTAAAATGTACATTGTTGATAGAGTTGGGAGTACTTAGCACTGTGAAAACAGCACTTTCGCAGAAAGAAATCTACTTCTCTAAGACCGCGAAACAGTGAAGAGAATGTATGAGTTTCTCAAGACTGGTAACAGATAGATACAAGACAAATACACAGTGATTCATCTACCTCGAGAAGTTATAGAGGTTTACACAGGGAATTCCAAGTATAAGTACAAGAAATTAAGAGAGACTTAAGAAACTGGTAAAACCTACATTGTTGACAGAGTTGGGAGTATTTAGCACGGTGAAAACAGCACTTTGGCAGAATGAAATCTACTTGTCTAAGACCGGGAAACAGTGAACAGAGAATGTATGAGTTTCTCAAGATTGGTAACAGATAGAAACAAAAGAAAGTACACAGTGATTCATCTACGTAGAGAAGTTACAGAGGTTTACACAGAGAATTCCAAGTATAAGTACAAGAAAATAAGAGAGATTTAGAAAACTGGTAAAACCTACATTGTTGATAGAGTAGGGAGTACTTAGCACGGCGAAAACATCACTTTCGTAGAAAGAAATCTACTTCTCTAAGACCGCGAAACAGTGAAAAGAGAATGTATGAGTTTCTCAAGATTGGTAACAGATAGAAACCAGAGAAAGTACTCAGTCATTCATCTACCTAGAGAAGTTACAGAGGTTTACAAAGAGAATTCCAAGTATAAGTAGAAGAAAATAAGAGAGACTTAGAAAACTGGTAAAACCTACATTGTTCATAGAGTTGGGAGTACTTAGCACTGTGAAAACAGAACTTTGGCAGAAAGAAATCTACTTCTCTAAGACCGCGAAACAGTGAAAAGAGAATGTATGAGTTTCTCAAGATTGGTAACAGATAGAAATAAGAGAAAGTACACAGTGATTCAACTACCTAGAGAAGTTACAGAGGTTTACACAGAGAATTCCAAGTATAAGTACAAGAAAATAAGAGAGACTTAGAAAACTGGTAAAACCTACATTGTTGATAGAGTTGGGAGTACTTAGCACTGTGAAAACAGCACTTTGGCAGAATGAAATCTACTTGTCTAAGACCGGGAAACAGTGAAAAGAGAATGTATGAGTTTCTCAAAATTGGTAACAGATGGAAACCAGAGAAAGTACGCAGTGATTCATCTACCTAGAAAAGTTACAGAGGTTTAGACAGAGAATTCCAAGTATAAGTACAAGAAAATAAGAGAGACTTAGAAAACTGGTAAAACCTACATTGTTCATAGAATTGGGAGTACGTAGCACTGTGAAAACAGCACTTTCGCAGAAGGAAAACTACTTGTCTAAGACCCGGAAACAGTGAACAGAGAATGTATGAGTTTCTCAAGATTGGTAACAGATAGAAACAAGAGAAACTACACAGTGATTCATCTACCTAAAAAGTTACAGAGGTTTACACAGAGAATTCCAAGTATAAGTACAAGAAAATAAGAGAGACTTAGAAAACTGGTAAAACGTACATTGTTGATAGAGTTGGGAGTACTTAGCACTGTGAAAACAGCACTTTCGCAGAAAGAAATCTACTTCTCTAAGACCGCGAAGCAGTGAAAAGAGAATGTATGAGTTTCTGAAGATTGGTAACAGATAGAAACAAGAGAAAGTACACAGTGATTCACCTATCTAGAGAAGTTACAGAGGTTTACACAGAGAATTCCAAATATAAGTACAAGAAAATAAGAGAGACGTAGAAAACTGGTAAAACCTACATTGTTGATAGAGTAGGGAGTACTTAGCACTGCGAAAACATCACTTTCGTAGAAAGAAATCTACTTCTCTAAGACCGCGAAACAGTGAAAAGAGAATGTATGAGTTTCTCAAGATTGGTAACAGATAGAAACCAGAGAAAGTACACAGTCATTCATCTACCTAGAGAAGTTACAGAGGTTTACAAAGAGAATTCCAAGTATAAGTAGAAGAAAATAAGAGAGACTTAGAAAACTGGTAAAACCTACATTGTTGATAGAGTTGGGAATACGTAGCACTGTGAAAACAGAACTTTGGCAGAATGAAATCTACTTGTCTAAGACCGGGAAACAGTGAAAAGAGAATGTATGAGTTTCTCAAGATTGGTAACAGATAGATACAAGACAAATACACAGTGATTCATCTACCTGGAGAAGTTATAGAGGTTTACACAGGGAATTCCAATTATAAGTACAAGAAATTAAGAGAGACTTAAGAAACTGGTAAAACCTACATTGTTGATAGAGTTGGGAGTACTTAGCACGGTGAAAACAGCACTTTGGCAGAATGAAATCTACTTGTCTAGGATCGGGAAACAGTGAACAGAGAATGTATGAGTTTCTCAAGATTGGTAACAGACAGAAACAAGAGAAAGTACACAGTGATTCAACTACCTACAGAAGTTGCAGAGGTTTACACAGAGAATTCCAAGTATAAGTACAGGAAAATAGGAGAGACTTAGAAAACTGGTAAAATCTACATTGTTGATAGAGTTGGGAGTACTTAGCACTGTGAAAACTGCACTTTCGCAGAAAGAAATCTACTTCTTTAACACCGCGAAACAGTGAAGAGAATGTATGAGTTTCTCAAGACTGGTAACAGATAGATACAAGACAAATACACAGTGATTCATCTACCTCGAGAAGTTATAGAGGTTTACACAGGGAATTCCAAGTATAAGTACAAGAAATTAAGAGAGACTTAAGAAACTGGTAAAACCTACATTGTTGACAGAGTTGGGAGTACTTAGCACGGTGAAAACAGCACTTTGGCAGAATGAAATCTACTTGTCTAAGACCGGGAAACAGTGAACAGAGAATGTATGAGTTTCTCAAGATTGGTAACAGATAGAAACAAAAGAAAGTACACAGTGATTCATCTACGTAGAGAAGTTACAGAGGTTTACACAGAGAATTCCAAGTATAAGTACAAGAAAATAAGAGAGATTTAGAAAACTGGTAAAACCTACATTGTTGATAGAGTAGGGAGTACTTAGCACGGCGAAAACATCACTTTCGTAGAAAGAAATCTTCTTCTCTAAGACCGCGAAACAGTGAAAAGAGAATGTATGAGTTTCTCAAGATTGGTAACAGATAGAAACCAGAGAAAGTACTCAGTCATTCATCTACCTAGAGAAGTTACAGTGGTTTACAAAGAGAATTCCAAGTATAAGTAGAAGAAAATAAGAGAGACTTAGAAAACTGGTAAAACCTACATTGTTCATAGAGTTGGGAGTACTTAGCACTGTGAAAACAGAACTTTGGCAGAATGAAATCTACTTGTCTAAGACCGGGAAACAGTGAAAAGAGAATGTATGAGTTTCTCAAGATTGGTAACAGATAGATACAAGACAAATACACAGTGATTCATCTACCTGGAGAAGTTATAGAGGTTTACACAGGGAATTCCAAGTATAAGTACAAGAAATTAAGAGAGACTTAAGAAACTGGTAAAACCTACATTGTTGATAGAGTTGGGAGTACTTAGCACTGTGAAAACAGCACATTCGCAGAAGGGAAACTACTTGTCTAAGACCCGGAAACAGTGAACAGAGAATGTATGAGTTTCTCAAGATTGGTAACAGATAGAAACAAGAGAAAGTACACAGTGATTCATGTACCTAGAGAAGTTACAGAGGTTTACAAAGAGAATTCCAAGTATAAGTACAAGAAAATAAGAGAGACTTAGAAAACTGGTAAAACCTACATTGTTGATAGAGTTGGGAGTACTTAGCACTGCGAAAACAGCACTTTCGCAGAAAGAAATCTACTTCTCTAAGACCGCGAAACAGTGAAAAGAGAATGTATGAGTTTCTCAAGATTGGTAACAGATAGAAATAAGAGAAAGTACACAGTGATTCAACTACCTAGAGAAGTTACAGAGGTTTACACAGAGAATTCCAAGTATAAGTACAAGAAAATAAGAGAGACTTAGAAAACTGGTAAAACCTACATTGTTGATAGAGTTGGGAGTACTTAGCACTGTGAAAACAGCACTTTGGCAGAATGAAATCTACTTGTCTAAGACCGGGAAACAGTGAAAAGAGAATGTATGAGTTTCTCAAAATTGGTAACAGATGGAAACCAGAGAAAGTACGCAGTGATTCATCTACCTAGAAAAGTTACAGAGGTTTAGACAGAGAATTCCAAGTATAAGTACAAGAAAATAAGAGAGACTTAGAAAACTGGTAAAACCTACATTGTTGATAGAGTTGGGAGTACGTAGCACTGTGAAAACAGCACATTCGTAGAAGGAAAACTACTTGTCTAAGACCCGGAAACAGTGAACAGAGAATGTATGAGTTTCTCAAGATTGGTTACAGATAGAAACAAGAGAAAGTACACAGTGATTCATCTACCTAGAGAAGTTACAGAGGTTTACACAGAGAATTCCAAGTATAAGTACAACAAAATAAAGAGACTTAGAAAACTGGTAAAACCTACATTGTTGATACAGTTGGGAGTAATTAGCACTGTGAAAACAGCACTTTCACAGAAAGAATCTACTTGTCTAAGACCGGAAAACAGTGAACAGAGAATGTATGAGTTTCTCAAGACTGGTAACAGATAGAAACAAGAGAAAGTACACAGTGATTCAACTACCTACAGAATTTACAGAGGTTTACACAGAGAATTCCAAGTATAAGTACAGGAAAATAGGAGAGACTTAGAAAACTGGTAAAATCTATATTGTTGATAGAGTTGGGAGTACTTAGCACTGTGAAAACTGCACTTTCGCAGAAAGAAATCTACTTCTCTAAGACCGGGAAGCAGTGAAAAGAGAATGTATGAGTTTCTCAAGATTGGTAACAGATAGAAACCAGAGAAAGTACACAGTGATTCATCTACCTAGAGAAGTTACAGAGGTTTACACAGAGAATTCCAAGTATAAGTACAACAAAATAAGAGAGACTTAGAAAACTGGTAAAATGTACATTGTTGATAGAGTTGGGAGTACTTAGCACTGTGAAAACAGCACTTTCGCAGAAAGAAATCTACTTCTCTAAGACCGCGAAACAGTGAAGAGAATGTATGAGTTTCTCAAGACTGGTAACAGATAGATACAAGACAAATACACAGTGATTCATCTACCTCGAGAAGTTATAGAGGTTTACACAGGGAATTCCAAGTATAAGTACAAGAAATTAAGAGAGACTTAAGAAACTGGTAAAACCTAAATTGTTGACAGAGTTGGGAGTACTTAGCACGGTGAAAACAGCACTTTGGCAGAATGAAATCTACTTGTCTAAGACCGGGAAACAGTGAACAGAGAATGTATGAGTTTCTCAAGATTGGTAACAGATAGAAACAAAAGAAAGTACACAGTGATTCATCTACGTAGAGAAGTTACAGAGGTTTACACAGAGAATTCCAAGTATAAGTACAAGAAAATAAGAGAGATTTAGAAAACTGGTAAAACCTACATTGTTGATAGAGTAGGGAGTACTTAGCACGGCGAAAACATCACTTTCGTAGAAAGAAATCTACTTCTCTAAGACCGCGAAACAGTGAAAAGAGAATGTATGAGTTTCTCAAGATTGGTAACAGATAGAAACCAGAGAAAGTACTCAGTCATTCATCTACCTAGAGAAGTTACGCCAAGAGGTTTACAAAGAGAATTCCAAGTATAAGTAGAAGAAAATAAGAGAGACTTAGAAAACTGGTAAAACCTACATTGTTCATAGAGTTGGGAGTACTTAGCACTGTGAAAACAGAACTTTGGCAGAATGAAATCTACTTGTCTAAGACCGGGTAACAGTGAAAAGAGAATGTATGAGTTTCTCAAGATTGGTAACAGATAGATACAAGACAAATACACAGTGATTCATCTACCTGGAGAAGTTATAGAGGTTTACACAGGGAATTCCAAGTATAAGTACAAGAAATTAAGAGAGACTTAAGAAACTGGTAAAACCTACATTGTTGATAGAGTTGGGAGTACTTAGCACTGTGAAAACAGCACATTCGCAGAAGGAAAACTACTTGTCTAAGACCCGGAAACAGTGAACAGAGAATGTATGAGTTTCTCAAGATTGGTAACAGATAGAAATAAGAGAAAGTACACAGTGATTCAACTACCTAGAGAAGTTACAGAGGTTTACACAGAGAATTCCAAGTATAAGTACAAGAAAATAAGAGAGACTTAGAAAACTGGTAAAACCTACATTGTTGATAGAGTTGGGAGTACTTAGCACTGTGAAAACAGCACTTTGGCAGAATGAAATCTACTTGTCTAAGACCGGGAAACACTGAACAGAGAATGTATGAGTTTCTCAAGATTGGTAACAGATGGAAACAAGAGAAGGTACACAGTGATTCATCTACCTAGAGAAGTTAAAGAGGTTTACACAGAGAATTCCAAGTATAAGTACAAGAAAATAAGAGAGACTTAAGAAACTGGTAAAACCTACATTGTTCATAGAATTGGGAGTACGTAGCACTGTGAAAACAGCACTTTCGCAGAAGGAAAACTACTTGTCTAAGACCCGGAAACAGTGAACAGAGAATGTATGAGTTTCTCAAGATTGGTAACAGATAGAAACAAGAGAAAGTACACAGTGATTCATCTACCTAGAAAAGTTACAGAGGTTTACACAGAGAATTCCAAGTATAAGTACAAGAAAATAAGAGAGACTTAGAAAACTGGTAAAACGTACATTGTTGATAGAGTTGGGAGTACTTAGCACTGTGAAAACAGCACTTTCGCAGATAGAAATCTACTTCTCTAAGACCGCGAAACAGTGAAAAGAGAATGTATGAGTTTCTCAAGATTGGTAACAGATAGAAACAAGAGAAAGTACACAGTGATTCACCTATCTAGAGAAGTTACAGAGGTTTACACAGAGAATTCCAAATATAAGTACAAGAAAATAAGAGAGACTTAGAAAACTGGTAAAACCTACATTGTTGATAGAGTAGGGAGTACTTAGCACTGCGAAAACATCACTTTCGTAGAAAGAAATCTACTTCTCTAAGACCGCGAAACAGTGAAAAGAGAATGTATGAGTTTCTCAAGATTGGTAACAGATAGAAACCAGAGAAAGTACACAGTCATTCATCTACCTAGAGAAGTTACAGAGGTTTACAAAGAGAATTCCAAGTATAAGTAGAAGAAAATAAGAGAGACTTAGAAAACTGGTAAAACCTACATTGTTGATAGAGTTGGGAATACGTAGCACTGTGAAAACAGAACTTTGGCAGAATGAAATCTACTTGTCTAAGACCGGGAAACAGTGAAAAGAGAATGTATGAGTTTCTCAAGATTGGTAACAGATAGATACAAGACAAATACACAGTGATTCATCTACCTGGAGAAGTTATAGAGGTTTACACAGGGAATTCCAATTATAAGTACAAGAAATTAAGAGAGACTTAAGAAACTGGTAAAACCTACATTGTTGATAGAGTTGGGAGTACTTAGCACGGTGAAAACAGCACTTTCGCAGAATGAAATCTACTTGTCTAGGACCGGGAAACAGTGAACAGAGAATGTATGAGTTTCTCAAGATTGGTAACAGATAGAAACAAGAGAAAGTACACAGTGATTCAAATACCTACAGAAGTTGCAGAGGTTTACACAGACAATTCCAAGTATAAGTACAGGAAAATAGGAGAGACTTAGAAATCTGGTAAAATCTACATTGTTGATAGAGTTGGGAGTACTTAGCACTGTGAAAACTGCACTTTCGCAGAAAGAAATCTACTTCTTTAACACCGCGAAACAGTGAAAAGAGAATGTATGAGTTTCTCAAGATTGGTAACAGATAGATACAAGAGAAATACACAGTGATTCATCTACCTGGAGAAGTTATAGAGGTTTACACAGGGAATTCCAAGTATAAGTACAAGAAATTAAGAGAGACTTAAGAAACTGGTAAAGCCTACATTGTTGATAGAGTTGGGAGTACTTAGCACGGTGAAAACAGCACTTTGGCAGAATGAAATCTACTTGTCTAAGACCGGGAAACAGTGAACAGAGAATGTATGACTTTCTCAAGATTGGTAACAGATAGAAACAAGAGAAAGTACACAGTAATTCATCTACCTAGAGAAGTTACAGAGGTTTACACAGAGAATTCCAAGTATAAGTACAAGAAAATAAGAGAGACTTAGAAAACTGGTAAAACCTACATTGTTGATAGAGTAGGGAGTACTTAGCACTGCGAAAACATCACTTTCGTAGAAAGAAATCTACTTCTCTAAGACCGCGAAACAGTGAAAAGAGAATGTATGAGTTTCTCAAGATTGGTAACAGATAGAAACCAGAGAAAGTACACACTCATTCATCTACCTAGAGAAGTTACAGAGGTTTACAAAGAGAATTCCAAGTATAAGTAGAAGAAAATAAGAGAGACTTAGAAAACTGGTAAAACCTACATTGTTGATAGAGTTGGGTGTACTTAGCACGGTGAAAACAGAACTTTGGCAGAATGAAATCTACTTGTCTAAGACCGGGAAACAGTGAAAAGAGAATGTAGGAGTTTCTCAAGATTGGTAACAGATAGAAACAAGAGAAAGTACACAGTGATTCACCTGTCTAGAGAAGTTGTAGAGGTTTACACAGAGAATTCCAAGTATAAGTACAAGAAAATAAGAGAGACTTAGAAAACTGGTAAAACCTACATTGTTGATAGAGTTGGGAGTACTTAGCACTGTGAAAACAGCACATTCGCAGAAGGAAAACTACTTGTCGAAGACCCGGAAACAGTGAACAGAGAATGTATGAGTTTCTCAAGATTGGTAACAGATAGAAACAAGAGAAAGTACACAGTGATTCATGTACCTAGAGAAGTTACAGAGGTTTACAAAGAGAATTCCAAGTATAAGTACAAGAAAATAAGAGAGACTTAGAAAACTGGTAAAACCTACATTGTTGATAGAGTTGGGAGTACTTAGCACTGCGAAAACAGCACTTTCGCAGAAAGAAATCTACTTCTCTAAGACCGCGAAACAGTGAAAAGAGAATGTGTGAGTTTCTCAAGATTGGTAACAGATAGAAACAAGAGAAAGTACACAGTGATTCAACTACCTAGAGAAGTTACAGAGGTTTACACAGAGAATTCCAAGTATAAGTACAAGAAAATAAGAGAGACTTAGAAAACTGGTAAAATGTCCATTGTTGATAGAGTTGGGAGTACTTAGCACTGTGAAAACAGCACTTTCGCAGAAAGAAATCTACTTCTCTAAGACCGCGAAACAGTGAAGAGAATGTATGAGTTTCACAAGATTGGTAACAGATAGATACAAGACAAATACACAGTGATTCATCTACCTCGAGAAGTTATAGAGGTTTACACAGGGAATTCCAAGTATAAGTACAAGAAATTAAGAGAGACTTAAGAAACTGGTAAAACCTACATTGTTGATAGAGTTGGGAGTACTTAGCACGGTGAAAACAGCACTTTGGCAGAATGAAATCTACTTGTCTAAGACCGGGAAACAGTGAACAGAGAATGTATGAGTTTCTCAAGATTGGTAACAGATGGAAACAAGAGAAAGTACACAGTGATTCAACTACCTACAGAATTTGCAGAAGTTTACACAGAGAATTCCAAGTATAAGTACAAGAAAATAGGAGAGACTTAGAAAACTGGTAAAATCTAAATTGTTGATAGACTTGGGAGTACTTAGCACTGTGAAAACAGCACTTTGGGAGAATGAAATCTACTTGTCTAAGATCGGGAAACAGTGAACAGAGAATATATGAGTTTCTCAAGATTGGTAACAGATAGAAACAAGAGAAAGTACACAGTGATTCATGTACCTAGAGAAGTTACAGAGGTTTACAAAGAGAATTCCAAGTATAAGTACAAGAAAATAAGAGAGACTTAGACAACTGGTAAAACGTACATTGTTGATAGAGTTGGGAGTACTTAGCACAATGAAAATAGCACTTTCACAGAAAGAAATCTACTTCTCTAAGACCGCGAAACAGTGAAAAGAGAATGTATGAGTTTCTCAAGATTGGTAACAGATAGAAAGAAGAGAAAGTACACAGTGATTCACCTATCTAGAGAACTTACAGAGGTTTACACAGAGAATTCCAAGTATAAGTAGAAGTAAATAAGAGAGACTTAGAAAACTGGTAAAAACTACATTGTTGATAGAGTTGGGAGTACTTAGCACTGTGAAAACAGCACTTTGGCAGAATGAAATCTACTTGTCTAAGACCGGGAAACAGTGAAAAGAGAATGTATGAGTTTCTCAAAATTGGTAACAGATGGAAACCAGAGAAAGTACACAGTGATTCATCTACCTAGAAAAGTTACAGAGGTTTACACAGAGAATTCCAAGTATAAGTACAAGAAAATAAGAGAGACTTAGAAAACTGGTAAAACCTACATTGTTGATAGAGTTGGCAGTACGTAGCACTGTGAAAACAGCACATTCGCAGAAGGAAAACTACTTGTCTAAGACCCGGAAACAGTGAACAGAGAATGTATGAGTTTCTCAAGATTGGTAACAGATAGAAACAAGAGAAAGTACACAGTGATTCATCTACCTAGAGAAGTTACAGAGGTTTACACAGAGAATTCCAAGTATAAGTACAACAAAATAAGACAGACTTAGAAAACTGGTAAAACCTACATTGTTGATACAGTTGGGAGTACTTAGCACTGTGAAAACAGCACTTTCGCAGAAAGAATCTACTTGTCTAAGACCGGAAAACAGTGAACAGAGAATGTATGAGTTTCTCAAGACTGGTAACAGATGGAAACAAGAGAAAGTACACAGTGATTCAACTACCTACAGAAGTTGCAGAGGTTTACACAGAGAATTCCAAGTATAAGTACAGGAAAATAGGAGAGACTTAGAAAACTGGTAAAATCTACATTGTTGATAGAGTTGGGAGTACTTAGCACTGTGAAAACTGCACTTTCGCAGAAAGAAATCTACTTCTCAAGACCGGGAAGCAGTGAAAAGAGAATGTATGAGTTTTTCAAGGTTGGTAACAGATAGAAACCAGAGAAAGTACACAGTGATTCGTCTACCTAGAGAAGTTACAGAGGTTTACACAGAGAATTCCAAGTATAAGTACAAGAAAATAAGAGAGACTTAGAAAACTGGTAAAATGTACATTGTTGATAGAGTTGAGAGTACTTAGCACTGTGAAAACAGCACTTTCGCAGAAAGAAATCTACTTCTCTAAGACGCGAAACAGTGAAAAGAGAATGTATGAGTTTCTCAAGATTGGTAACTGACAGATACAAGACAAATACACAGTGATTCATCTACCTGGAGAAGTTATAGAACTTTACACAGGGAATTCCAAGTATAAGTACAAGAAATTAAGAGAGACTTAAGAAACTGGTAAAAAATACATTGTTGATAGAGTTGGGAGTACTTAGCACTGTGAAAATAGCACTTTCGCAGAAAGAAATCTACTTCTCTAAGACCGCGAAACAGTGAATAGAGAATGTATGAGTTTCTCAAGATTGGTAAGAGATAGAAACAAGAGAAAGTACACAGTGATTCACCTATCTAGAGAAGTTACAGAGGTTTACACAGAGAATTCCAAGTATAAGTACAAGAAAATAAGAGAGACTTAGAAAACTGGTAAAACCTACATTGTTGATAGAGTTGGGAGTACTTAGCACTGTGAAAACAGCACTTTGGCAGAATGAAATCTACTTGTCTAAGACCGGGAAACAGTGAAAAGAGAATGTATGAGTTTCTCAAGATTGGTAACAGATGGAAACCAGAGAAATTACACAGTGATTCATCTACCTAGAAAAGTTACAGAGGTTTACACAGAGAATTCCAAGTATAAGTACAAGAAAATAAGAGAGACTTAGAAAACTGGTAAAACCTACATTGTTGATAGAGTTGGGAGTACGTAGCAGTGTTAAAACAGCACATTCGCAGAAGCAAAACTACTTGTCTAAGACCCGGAAAAAGTGAACAGAGAATGTATGAGTTTCTCAAGATTGGTAACAGATAGAAACAAGAGAAAGTACACAGTGATTCATCTACCTAGAGAAGTTACAAAGGTTTACACAGAGAATTCCAAGTATAAGTACAACAAAATAAGAGAGACTTAGAAAACTGGTAAAACCTACATTGTTGATACAGTTGGGAGTACTTAGCACTGTGAAAACAGCACTTTCGCAGAAAGAATCTACTTGTCTAAGACCGGAAAACAGTGAACAGAAAATGTATGAGTTTCTCAAGATTGGTAACAGATAGAAACAAGAGAAAGTACACAGTGATTCAACTACCAACAGAAGTTGCAGAGGTTTACACAGAGAATTCCAATTATAAGTACAGGAAAATAGCAGAGACTTAGAAAACTGGTAAAATCTACATTGTTGATAGAGTTGGGAGTACTTAGCACTGCGAAAACAGCACTTTCGCAGAAAGAAATCTACTTCTCTAAGACCGCGAAACAGTGAAAAGAGAATGTATGAGTTTCTCAAGATTGGTAACAGATAGAAACAAGAGAAAGTACACAGTGATTCAACTACCTAGAGAAGTTACAGAGGTTTACACAGAGAATTCCAAGTATAAGTACAAGAAAATAAGAGAGACTTAGAAAACTGGTAAAACCTACATTGTTGATAGAGTTGGGAGTACTTAGCACTGTGAAAACAGCACTTTGGCAGAATGAAATCTACCTGTCTAAGACCGGGAAACACTGAACAGAGAATGTGTGAGTTTCTCAAGATTGGTAACAGATGGAAACAAGAGAAAGTACACAGTGATTCATCTACCTAGAGAAGTTACAGAGGTTTACACAGAGAATTCCAAGTATAAGTACAAGAAAATAAGAGAGACTTAGAAAACTGGTAAAACCTACATTGTTGATAGAATTGGGAGTACGTAGCACTGTGAAAACAGCACTTTCGCAGAAGGAAAACTACTTGTCTAAGACCCGGAAACAGTGAACAGAGAATGTATGAGTTTCTCAAGATTGGTAACAGATAGAAACAAGAGAAAGTACACAGTGATTCATCTACCTAGAGAAGTTACAGAGGTTTACACAGAGAATTCCAAGTATAAGTACAAGAAAATAAGAGAGACTTAGAAAACTGGTAAAACGTACATTGTTGATACAGTTGGGAGTACTTAGCACTGTGAAAACAGCACTTTCGCAGAAAGAAATCTACTTCTCTAAGACCGCGAAACAGTGAAAAGAGAATGTATGAGTTTCTCAAGATTGGTAACAGATAGAAACAAGAGAAAGTACACAGTGATTCACCTATCTAGAGAAGTTACAGAGGTTTACACAGAGAATTCCAAGTATAAGTCCAAGAAAATAAGAGAGACTTAGAAAACTGGTAAAACCTACATTGTTGATAGAGTTGGGAGTACTTAGCACTGTAAAAACAGCACTTTGGCAGAATGAAATCTACTTGTCTAAGACCGGGAAACAGTGAAAAGAGAATGTATGAGTTTCTCAAAATTGGTAACAGATGGAAACCAGAGAAAGTACACAGTGATTCATCTACCTAGAAAAGTTACAGAGGTTTACACAGAGAATTCCAAGTATAAGTACAAGAAAATAAGAGAGACTTAGAAAACTGGTAAAACCTACATTGTTGATAGAGTTGGCAGTACGTAGCACTGTGAAAACAGCACATTCGCAGAAGGAAAACTACTTGTCTAAGACCCGGAAACAGTGAACAGAGAATGTATGAGTTTCTCAAGATTGGTAACAGATAGAAACAAGAGAAAGTACACAGTGATTCATCTACCTAGAGAAGTTACAGAGGTTTACACAGAGAATTCCAAGTATAAGTACAAGAAAATAAGAGAGACTTAGAAAACTGGTAAAACCTACATTGTTGATACAGTTGAGAGTAGTTAGCACTGTGAAAACAGCACTTTCGCAGAAAGAATCTACTTGTCTAAGACCGGAAAACAGTGAACAGAGAATGTATGAGTTTCTCAAGACTGGTAACAGATAGAAACAAGAGAAAGTACACAGTGATTCAACTACCTACCGAAGTTGCAGAGGTTTACACAGAGAATTCCAAGTATAAGTACAGGAAAAGAGGAGAGACTTAGAAAACTGGTAAAGTCTACATTGTTGATAGAGTTGGGAGTACTTAGCACTGTGAAAACTGCACTTTCGCAGAAAGAAATCTACTTCTCTAAGACCGCGAAGCAGTGAAAAGAGAATGTATGAGTTTCTCAAGGTTGGTAACAGATATAAACCAGAGAAAGTACACAGTGATTCATCTACCTAGAGAAGTTACAGAGGTTTACACAGAGAATTCCAAGTATAAGTACAAGAAAATAAGAGAGACTTAGAAAACTGGTAAAACCTACATTGTTGATAGAGTAGGGAGTACTTAGCACGGTGAAAACAGCACTTTCGTAGAAAGAAATCTACTTCTCTAAGACCGCGAAACAGTGAAAAGAGAATGTATGAGTTTCTCAAGATTGGTAACAGATAGAAACCAGAGAAAGTACACAGTCATTCATCTACCTAGAGAAGTTACAGAGGTTTACAAAGAGAATTCCAAGTATAAGTAGAAGAAAATAAGAGAGACTTAGAAAACTGGTAAAACCTACATTGTTGATAGAGTTGGGAGTACGTAGCACTGTGAAAACAGAACTTTGGCAGAATGAAATCTACTTGTCTAAGACCGGGAAACAGTGAAAAGAGAATGTATGAGTTTCTCAAGATTGGTAACAGATGGAAACAAGAGAAAGTACACAGTGATTCAACTACCTACAGAATTTGCAGAGGTTTACACAGAGAATTCCAAGTATAAGTACAAGAAAATAGGAGAGACTTAGAAAACTGGTAAAATCTAAATTGTTGATAGAGTTGGGAGTACTTAGCACTGTGAAAACAGCACTTTGGTAGAATGAAATCTACTTGTCTAAGATCGGGAAACAGTGAACAGAGAATATATGAGTTTCTGAAGATTGGTAACAGATAGAAACAAGAGAAAGTACACAGTGATTCATGTACCTAGAGAAGTTACAGAGGTTTACAAAGAGAATTCCAAGTATAAGTACAAGAAAATAAGAGAGACTTAGACAACTGGTAAAACCTACATTTTTGATAGAGTTGGGAGTACTTAGCACTGCGAAAACAGTACTTTCGCAGAAAGAAATCTACTTCTCTAAGACCGCGAAACAGTGAAAAGAGAATGTATGAGTTTCTCAAGATTGGTAACAGATAGAAACAAGAGAAAGTACACAGTGATTCATCTACCTAGAGAAGTTACAGAGGTTTACACAGAGAATTCCAAGTATAAGTACAAGAAAATAAGAGAGACTTAGAAAACTGGTAAAACCTACATTGTTGATAGAGTTGGGAGTACTTAGCACTGTAAAAACAGCACTTTGGCAGAATGAAATCTACTTGTCTAAGACCGGGAAACAGTGAAAAGGGAATGTATGAGTTTCTCAAAATTGGTAACAGATGGAAACCAGAGAGAGTACACAGTGATTCATCTACCTAGAAAAGTTACAGAGGTTTACACAGAGAATTCCAAGTATAAGTACAAGAAAATAAGAGAGACTTAGAAAACTGGTAAAACCTACATTGTTGATAGAGTTGGCAGTACGTAGCACTGTGAAAACAGCACATTCGCAGAAGGAAAACTACTTGTCTAAGACCCGGAAACAGTGAACAGAGAATGTATGAGTTTCTCAAGATTGGTAAAAGATAGAAACAAGAGAAAGTACACAGTGATTCATCTACCTAGAGAAGTTACAGAGGTTTACACAGAGAATTCGAAGTATAAGTACAAGAAAATAAGAGAGACTTAGAAAACTGGTAAAACCTACATTGTTGATACAGTTGAGAGTAGTTAGCACTGTGAAAACAGCACTTTAGCAGAAAGAATCTACTTGTCTAAGACCGGAAAACAGTGAACAGAGAATGTATGAGTTTCTCAAGACTGGTAACAGATAGAAACAAGAGAAAGTACACAGTGATTCAACTACCTACCGAAGTTGCAGAGGTTTACACAGAGAATTCCAAGTATAAGTACATGAAAATAGGAGAGACTTAGAAAACTGGTAAAATCTACATTGTTGATAGAGTTGGGAGTACTTAGCACTGTGAAAACTGGACTTTCGCAGAAAGAAATCTACTTCTCTAAGACCGGGAAGCAGTGAAAAGAGAATGTATGAGTTTCTCAAGGTTGGTAACAGATAGAAACCAGAGAAAGTACACAGTGATTCATCTACCTAGAGAAGTTACAGAGGTTTACACAGAGAATTCCAAGTATAAGTAAAAGAAAATAAGAGAGACTTAGAAAACTGGTAAAATGTACATTGTTGATAGAGTTGGGAGTACTTAGCACTGTGAAAACAGCACTTTCGCAGAAAGAAATCTACTTCTCTAAGACCGCGAAACAGTGAAAAGAGAATGTATGAGTTTCTCAAGATTGGTAACAGATAGATACAACACAAATACACAGTGATTCATCTACCTGGAGAAGTTATAGAGGTTTACACAGGGAATTCCAAGTATAAGTACAAGAAATTAAGAGAGACTTAAGAAACTGGTAAAACCTACATTGTTGATAGAGTTGGGAGTACTTAGCACGGTGAAAACAGCACTTTGGCAGAATGAAATCTACTTGTCTAAGACCGGGAAACAGTGAACAGAGAATGTATGACTTTCTCAAGATTGGTAACAGATAGAAACAAGAGAAAGTACACAGTGATTCATCTACCTAGAGAAGTTACAGAGGTTTACACAGAGAATTCCAAGTATAAGTACAAGAAAATAAGAGAGACTTAGAAAACAGGTAAAACGTACATTGTTGATAGAGTTGGGAGTACTTAGCACAATGAAAACAGCACTTTCGGAGAAAGAAATCTACTTCTCTAACACCGCGAAACAGTGAAAAGAGAATGTATGAGTTTCTCAAGATTGGTAACAGATAGAAACAAGAGAAAGTACACAGTGATTCACCTATCTAGAGAAGTTACAGAGGTTTACACAGAGAATTCCAAGTATAAGTACATGAAAATAAGAGAGACTTAGAAAACTGGTAAAACCTACATTGTTGATAGAGTTGGGAATACGTAGCACTGTGAAAACAGCACTTTCGCAGAAAGAAAACTACTTGTAAGACCAGGAAACAGTGAACAGAGAATGTATGAGTTTCTCAAGATTGGTAACAGATAGAAACAAGAGAAAGTACACAGTGATTCAGCTACCTAGAGAAGTTACAGAGGTTTACACAGAGAATTCCAAGTATAAGTACAAGAAAATAAGAGAGACTTAGAAAACTGGTAAAACGTACATTGTTGATAGAGTTGGGAGTACTTAGCACAATGAAAACAGCACTTTCGCAGAAAGAAATCTACTTCTCTAAGACCGCGAAACAGTGAAAAGAGAATGTATGAGTTTCTCAAGATTGGTAACAGATAGATACAAGACAAATAAACAGTGATTCATCTACCTGGAGAAGTTATAGAGGTTTACACAGGGAATTCCAAGTATAAGTACAAGAAATTAAGAGAGACTTAAGAAACTGGTAAAACCTACATTGTTGATAGAGTTGGGAGTACTTAGCACGGTGGAAAGAGCACTTTGGCAGAATGAAATCTACTTGTCTAGGACCGGGAAACAGTGAACAGAGAATGTATGAGTTTCTCAAGATTGGTAACAGATAGAAACAAGAGAAAGTACACCGTGATTCAACTACCTACAGAATTTGCAGAGGTTTACACAGAGAATTCCAAGTATAAGTACAAGAAAATATGAGAGACTTAGAAAACTGGTAAAATCTACATTGTTGATAGAGTTGGGAGTACTTAGCACTGTGAAAACAGCACTTTGGGAGAATGAAATCTACTTGTCTAAGATCGGGAAACAGTGAACAGAGAATATATGAGTTTCTCAAGATTGGTAACAGATAGAAACAAGAGAAAGTACACAGTGATTCATGTACCTAGAGAAGTTACAGAGGTTTACAAAGAGAATTCCAAGTATAAGTACAAGAAAATAAGAGAGACTTAGACAACTGGTAAAACCTACATTGTTGATAGAGTTGGGAGTACTTAGCACTGCGAAAACAGTACTTTCGCAGAAAGAAATCTACTTCTCTAAGACCGCGAAACAGTGAAAATAGAATGTATGAGTTTCTCAAGATTGGTAACAGATAGAAACAAGAGAAAGTACACAGTGATTCAACTATCTAGAGAAGTTACAGAGGTTTACACAGAGAATTCCAAGTATAAGTACAAGAAAATAAGAGAGACTTAGAAAACTGGTAAAACCTACATTGTTGATAGAGTTGGGAGTACTTAGCACTGTGAAAACAGCACTTTGGCAGAATGAAATCTACTTGTCTAAGACCGGGAAACAGTGAAAAGAGAATGTATGAGTTTCTCAAAATTCGTAACAGATGGAAACCAGA
This sequence comes from Heterohyrax brucei, assembly GCA_028571685.1. Lineage (NCBI taxonomy): Eukaryota > Metazoa > Chordata > Mammalia > Hyracoidea > Procaviidae > Heterohyrax > Heterohyrax brucei. The sequence goes on from CM053166.1 coordinate 61,433,712, forward strand.
GAAAGTACGCAGTGATTCATCTACCTAGAAAAGTTACAGAGGTTTAGACAGAGAATTCCAAGTATAAGTACAAGAAAATAAGAGACACTTAGAAAACTGGGAAAACCTACATTGTTGATAGAGTTGGGAGTACATAGCACTGTGAAAACAGCACATTCGCAGAAGGAAAACTACTTGTCAAAGACCCGGAAACAGTGAACAGAGAATGTATGAGTTTCTCAAGATTGGTTACAGATAGAAACAAGAGAAAGTACACAGTGATTCATCTACCTAGAGAAGTTACAGAGGTTTACACAGAGAATTCCAAGTATAAGTACAACAAAATGAGAGACTTAGAAAACTGGTAAAACCTACATTGTTGATACAGTTGGGAGTAATTAGCACTGTGAAAACAGCACTTTCGCAGAAAGAATCTACTTGTCTAAGACCGGAAAACAGTGAACAGAGAATGTATGAGTTTCTCAAGACTGGTAACAGATAGAAACAAGAGAAAGTACACAGTGATTCAACTACCTACAGAATTTACAGAGGTTTACACAGAGAATTCCAAGTATAAGTACAAGAAAATAAGAGAGATTTAGAAAACTGGTAAAACCTACATTGTTGATAGAGTAGGGAGTACTTAGCACGGCGAAAACATCACTTTCGTAGAAAGAAATCTACTTCTCTAAGACCGCGAAACAGTGAAAAGAGAATGTATGAGTTTCTCAAGATTGGTAACAGATAGAAACCAGAGAAAGTACTCAGTCATTCATCTACCTAGAGAAGTTACGCCAAGAGGTTTACAAAGAGAATTCCAAGTATAAGTAGAAGAAAATAAGAGAGACTTAGAAAACTGGTAAAACCTACATTGTTCATAGAGTTGGGAGTACTTAGCACTGTGAAAACAGAACTTTGGCAGAATGAAATCTACTTGTCTAAGACCGGGTAACAGTGAAAAGAGAATGTATGAGTTTCTCAAGATTGGTAACAGATAGATACAAGACAAATACACAGTGATTCATCTACCTGGAGAAGTTATAGAGGTTTACACAGGGAATTCCAAGTATAAGTACAAGAAATTAAGAGAGACTTAAGAAACTGGTAAAACCTACATTGTTGATAGAGTTGGGAGTACTTAGCACTGTGAAAACAGCACATTCGCAGAAGGAAAACTACTTGTCTAAGACCCGGAAACAGTGAACAGAGAATGTATGAGTTTCTCAAGATTGGTAACAGATAGAAATAAGAGAAAGTACACAGTGATTCAACTACCTAGAGAAGTTACAGAGGTTTACACAGAGAATTCCAAGTATAAGTACAAGAAAATAAGAGAGACTTAGAAAACTGGTAAAACCTACATTGTTGATAGAGTTGGGAGTACTTAGCACTGTGAAAACAGCACTTTGGCAGAATGAAATCTACTTGTCTAAGATCGGGAAACACTGAACAGAGAATGTATGAGTTTCTCAAGATTGGTAACAGATGGAAACAAGAGAAGGTACACAGTGATTCATCTACCTAGAGAAGTTACAGAGGTTTACACAGAGAATTCCAAGTATAAGTACAAGAAAATAAGAGAGACTTAAGAAACTGGTAAAACCTACATTGTTCATAGAATTGGGAGTACGTAGCACTGTGAAAACAGCACTTTCGCAGAAGGAAAACTACTTGTCTAAGACCCGGAAACAGTGAACAGAGAATGTATGAGTTTCTCAAGATTGGTAACAGATAGAAACAAGAGAAAGTACACAGTGATTCATCTACCTAGAAAAGTTACAGAGGTTTACACAGAGAATTCCAAGTATAAGTACAAGAAAATAAGAGAGACTTAGAAAACTGGTAAAACGTACATTGTTGATAGAGTTGGGAGTACTTAGCACTGTGAAAACAGCACTTTCGCAGAAAGAAATCTACTTCTCTAAGACCGCGAAACAGTGAAAAGAGAATGTATGAGTTTCTCAAGATTGGTAACAGATAGAAACAAGAGAAAGTACACAGTGATTCACCTATCTAGAGAAGTTACAGAGGTTTACACAGAGAATTCCAAATATAAGTACAAGAAAATAAGAGAGACTTAGAAAACTGGTAAAACCTACATTGTTGATAGAGTAGGGAGTACTTAGCACTGCGAAAACATCACTTTCGTAGAAAGAAATCTACTTCTCTAAGACCGCGAAACAGTGAAAAGAGAATGTATGAGTTTCTCAAGATTGGTAACAGATAGAAACCAGAGAAAGTACACAGTCATTCATCTACCTAGAGAAGTTACAGAGGTTTACAAAGAGAATTCCAAGTATAAGTAGAAGAAAATAAGAGAGACTTAGAAAACTGGTAAAACCTACATTGTTGATAGAGTTGGGAATACGTAGCACTGTGAAAACAGAACTTTGGCAGAATGAAATCTACTTGTCTAAGACCGGGAAACAGTGAAAAGAGAATGTATGAGTTTCTCAAGATTGGTAACAGATAGATACAAGACAAATACACAGTGATTCATCTACCTGGAGAAGTTATAGAGGTTTACACAGGGAATTCCAATTATAAGTACAAGAAAATAAGAGAGACTTAGAAAACTGGTAAAATGTCCATTGTTGATAGAGTTGGGAGTACTTAGCACTGTGAAAACAGCACTTTCGCAGAAAGAAATCTACTTCTCTAAGACCGCGAAACAGTGAAGAGAATGTATGAGTTTCACAAGATTGGTAACAGATAGATACAAGACAAATACACAGTGATTCATCTACCTCGAGAAGTTATAGAGGTTTACACAGGGAATTCCAAGTATAAGTACAAGAAATTAAGAGAGACTTAAGAAACTGGTAAAACCTACATTGTTGATAGAGTTGGGAGTACTTAGCACGGTGAAAACAGCACTTTGGCAGAATGAAATCTACTTGTCTAAGACCGGGAAACAGTGAACAGAGAATGTATGAGTTTCTCAAGATTGGTAACAGATGGAAACAAGAGAAAGTACACAGTGATTCAACTACCTACAGAATTTGCAGAAGTTTACACAGAGAATTCCAAGTATAAGTACAAGAAAATAGGAGAGACTTAGAAAACTGGTAAAATCTAAATTGTTGATAGACTTGGGAGTACTTAGCACTGTGAAAACAGCACTTTGGGAGAATGAAATCTACTTGTCTAAGATCGGGAAACAGTGAACAGAGAATATATGAGTTTCTCAAGATTGGTAACAGATAGAAACAAGAGAAAGTACACAGTGATTCATGTACCTAGAGAAGTTACAGAGGTTTACAAAGAGAATTCCAAGTATAAGTACAAGAAAATAAGAGAGACTTAGACAACTGGTAAAACGTACATTGTTGATAGAGTTGGGAGTACTTAGCACAATGAAAATAGCACTTTCACAGAAAGAAATCTACTTCTCTAAGACCGCGAAACAGTGAAAAGAGAATGTATGAGTTTCTCAAGATTGGTAACAGATAGAAAGAAGAGAAAGTACACAGTGATTCACCTATCTAGAGAACTTACAGAGGTTTACACAGAGAATTCCAAGTATAAGTAGAAGTAAATAAGAGAGACTTAGAAAACTGGTAAAAACTACATTGTTGATAGAGTTGGGAGTACTTAGCACTGTGAAAACAGCACTTTGGCAGAATGAAATCTACTTGTCTAAGACCGGGAAACAGTGAAAAGAGAATGTATGAGTTTCTCAAAATTGGTAACAGATGGAAACCAGAGAAAGTACACAGTGATTCATCTACCTAGAAAAGTTACAGAGGTTTACACAGAGAATTCCAAGTATAAGTACAAGAAAATAAGAGAGACTTAGAAAACTGGTAAAACCTACATTGTTGATAGAGTTGGCAGTACGTAGCACTGTGAAAACAGCACATTCGCAGAAGGAAAACTACTTGTCTAAGACCCGGAAACAGTGAACAGAGAATGTATGAGTTTCTCAAGATTGGTAACAGATAGAAACAAGAGAAAGTACACAGTGATTCATCTACCTAGAGAAGTTACAGAGGTTTACACAGAGAATTCCAAGTATAAGTACAACAAAATAAGACAGACTTAGAAAACTGGTAAAACCTACATTGTTGATACAGTTGGGAGTACTTAGCACTGTGAAAACAGCACTTTCGCAGAAAGAATCTACTTGTCTAAGACCGGAAAACAGTGAACAGAGAATGTATGAGTTTCTCAAGACTGGTAACAGATAGAAACAAGAGAAAGTACACAGTGATTCAACTACCTACCGAAGTTGCAGAGGTTTACACAGAGAATTCCAAGTATAAGTACAGGAAAAGAGGAGAGACTTAGAAAACTGGTAAAGTCTACATTGTTGATAGAGTTGGGAGTACTTAGCACTGTGAAAACTGCACTTTCGCAGAAAGAAATCTACTTCTCTAAGACCGCGAAGCAGTGAAAAGAGAATGTATGAGTTTCTCAAGGTTGGTAACAGATATAAACCAGAGAAAGTACACAGTGATTCATCTACCTAGAGAAGTTACAGAGGTTTACACAGAGAATTCCAAGTATAAGTACAAGAAAATAAGAGAGACTTAGAAAACTGGTAAAACCTACATTGTTGATAGAGTAGGGAGTACTTAGCACGGTGAAAACAGCACTTTCGTAGAAAGAAATCTACTTCTCTAAGACCGCGAAACAGTGAAAAGAGTATGTATGAGTTTCTCAAGATTGGTAACAGATAGAAACCAGAGAAAGTACACAGTCATTCATCTACCTAGAGAAGTTACAGAGGTTTACAAAGAGAATTCCAAGTATAAGTAGAAGAAAATAAGAGAGACTTAGAAAACTGGTAAAACCTACATTGTTGATAGAGTTGGGAGTACTTAGCACTGTGAAAACAGAACTTTGGCAGAATGAAATCTACTTGTCTAAGACCGGGAAACAGTGAAAAGAGAATGTATGAGTTTCTCAAGATTGGTAACAGATGGAAACAAGAGAAAGTACACAGTGATTCAACTACCTACAGAATTTGCAGAGGTTTACACAGAGAATTCCAAGTATAAGTACAAGAAAATAGGAGAGACTTAGAAAACTGGTAAAATCTAAATTGTTGATAGAGTTGGGAGTACTTAGCACTGTGAAAACAGCACTTTGGTAGAATGAAATCTACTTGTCTAAGATCGGGAAACAGTGAACAGAGAATATATGAGTTTCTGAAGATTGGTAACAGATAGAAACAAGAGAAAGTACACAGTGATTCATGTACCTAGAGAAGTTACAGAGGTTTACAAAGAGAATTCCAAGTATAAGTACAAGAAAATAAGAGAGACTTAGACAACTGGTAAAACCTACATTTTTGATAGAGTTGGGAGTACTTAGCACTGCGAAAACAGTACTTTCGCAGAAACAAATCTACTTCTCTAAGACCGCGAAACAGTGAAAAGAGAATGTATGAGTTTCTCAAGATTGGTAACAGATAGAAACAAGAGAAAGTACACAGTGATTCATCTACCTAGAGAAGTTACAGAGGTTTACACAGAGAATTCCAAGTATAAGTACAAGAAAATAAGAGAGACTTAGAAAACTGGTAAAACGTACATTGTTGATAGAGTTGGGAGTACTTAGCACAATGAAAACAGCACTTTCGCAGAAAGAAATCTACTTCTCTAAGACCGCGAAACAGTGAAAAGAGAATGTATGAGTTTCTCAAGATTGGTAACAGATAGAAACAAGAGAAAGTACACAGTGATTCACCTATCTAGAGAAGTTACAGAGGTTTACACAGAGAATTCCAAGTATAAGTACAAGAAAATAAGAGAGACTTAGAAAACTGGTAAAACCTACATTGTTGATAGAGTTGGGAGTACTTAGCACTGTAAAAACAGCACTTTGGCAGAATGAAATCTACTTGTCTAAGACCGGGAAACAGTGAAAAGGGAATGTATGAGTTTCTCAAAATTGGTAACAGATGGAAACCAGAGAGAGTACACAGTGATTCATCTACCTAGAAAAGTTACAGAGGTTTACACAGAGAATTCCAAGTATAAGTACAAGAAAATAAGAGAGACTTAGAAAACAGGTAAAACCTACATTGTTGATAGAGTTGGCAGTACGTAGCACTGTGAAAACAGCACATTCGCAGAAGGAAAACTACTTGTCTAAGACCCGGAAACAGTGAACAGAGAATGTATGAGTTTCTCAAGATTGGTAAAAGATAGAAACAAGAGAAAGTACACAGTGATTCATCTACCTAGAGAAGTTACAGAGGTTTACACAGAGAATTCGAAGTATAAGTACAAGAAAATAAGAGAGACTTAGAAAACTGGTAAAACCTACATTGTTGATACAGTTGAGAGTAGTTAGCACTGTGAAAACAGCACTTTAGCAGAAAGAATCTACTTGTCTAAGACCGGAAAACAGTGAACAGAGAATGTATGAGTTTCTCAAGACTGGTAACAGATAGAAACAAGAGAAAGTACACAGTGATTCAACTACCTACCGAAGTTGCAGAGGTTTACACAGAGAATTCCAAGTATAAGTACATGAAAATAGGAGAGACTTAGAAAACTGGTAAAATCTACATTGTTGATAGAGTTGGGAGTACTTAGCACTGTGAAAACTGGACTTTCGCAGAAAGAAATCTACTTCTCTAAGACCGGGAAGCAGTGAAAAGAGAATGTATGAGTTTCTCAAGGTTGGTAACAGATAGAAACCAGAGAAAGTACACAGTGATTCATCTACCTAGAGAAGTTACAGAGGTTTACACAGAGAATTCCAAGTATAAGTAAAAGAAAATAAGAGAGACTTAGAAAACTGGTAAAATGTACATTGTTGATAGAGTTGGGAGTACTTAGCACTGTGAAAACAGCACTTTCGCAGAAAGAAATCTACTTCTCTAAGACCGCGAAACAGTGAAAAGAGAATGTATGAGTTTCTCAAGATTGGTAACAGATAGATACAACACAAATACACAGTGATTCATCTACCTGGAGAAGTTATAGAGGTTTACACAGGGAATTCCAAGTATAAGTACAAGAAATTAAGAGAGACTTAAGAAATTGGTAAAACCTACATTGTTGATAGAGTTGGGAGTACTTAGCACGGTGAAAACAGCACTTTGGCAGAATGAAATCTACTTGTCTAAGACCGGGAAACAGTGAACAGAGAATGTATGACTTTCTCAAGATTGGTAACAGATAGAAACAAGAGAAAGTACACAGTGATTCATCTACCTAGAGAAGTTACAGAGGTTTACACAGAGAATTCCAAGTATAAGTACAAGAAAATAAGAGAGACTTAGAAAACAGGTAAAACGTACATTGTTGATAGAGTTGGGAGTACTTAGCACAATGAAAACAGCACTTTCGGAGAAAGAAATCTACTTCTCTAACACCGCGAAACAGTGAAAAGAGAATGTATGAGTTTCTCAAGATTGGTAACAGATAGAAACAAGAGAAAGTACACAGTGATTCACCTATCTAGAGAAGTTACAGAGGTTTACACAGAGAATTCCAAGTATAAGTACATGAAAATAAGAGAGACTTAGAAAACTGGTAAAACCTACATTGTTGATAGAGTTGGGAATACGTAGCACTGTGAAAACAGCACTTTCGCAGAAAGAAAACTACTTGTAAGACCAGGAAACAGTGAACAGAGAATGTATGAGTTTCTCAAGATTGGTAACAGATAGAAACAAGAGAAAGTACACAGTGATTCAGCTACCTAGAGAAGTTACAGAGGTTTACACAGAGAATTCCAAGTATAAGTACAAGAAAATAAGAGAGACTTAGAAAACTGGTAAAACGTACATTGTTGATAGAGTTGGGAGTACTTAGCACAATGAAAACAGCACTTTCGCAGAAAGAAATCTACTTCTCTAAGACCGCGAAACAGTGAAAAGAGAATGTATGAGTTTCTCAAGATTGGTAACAGATAGATACAAGACAAATAAACAGTGATTCATCTACCTGGAGAAGTTATAGAGGTTTACACAGGGAATTCCAAGTATAAGTACAAGAAATTAAGAGAGACTTAAGAAACTGGTAAAACCTACATTGTTGATAGAGTTGGGAGTACTTAGCACGGTGGAAAGAGCACTTTGGCAGAATGAAATCTACTTGTCTAGGACCGGGAAACAGTGAACAGAGAATGTATGAGTTTCTCAAGATTGGTAACAGATAGAAACAAGAGAAAGTACACAGTGATTCAACTACCTACAGAATTTGCAGAGGTTTACACAGAGAATTCCAAGTATAAGTACAAGAAAATATGAGAGACTTAGAAAACTGGTAAAATCTACATTGTTGATAGAGTTGGGAGTACTTAGCACTGTGAAAACAGCACTTTGGGAGAATGAAATCTACTTGTCTAAGATCGGGAAACAGTGAACAGAGAATATATGAGTTTCTCAAGATTGGTAACAGATAGAAACAAGAGAAAGTACACAGTGATTCATGTACCTAGAGAAGTTACAGAGGTTTACAAAGAGAATTCCAAGTATAAGTACAAGAAAATAAGAGAGACTTAGACAACTGGTAAAACCTACATTGTTGATAGAGTTGGGAGTACTTAGCACTGCGAAAACAGTACTTTCGCAGAAAGAAATCTACTTCTCTAAGACCGCGAAACAGTGAAAATAGAATGTATGAGTTTCTCAAGATTGGTAACAGATAGAAACAAGAGAAAGTACACAGTGATTCAACTATCTAGAGAAGTTACAGAGGTTTACACAGAGAATTCCAAGTATAAGTACAAGAAAATAAGAGAGACTTAGAAAACTGGTAAAACCTACATTGTTGATAGAGTTGGGAGTACTTAGCACTGTGAAAACAGCACTTTGGCAGAATGAAATCTACTTGTCTAAGACCGGGAAACAGTGAAAAGAGAATGTATGAGTTTCTCAAAATTCGTAACAGATGGAAACCAGAGAAAGTACGCAGTGATTCATCTACCTAGAAAAGTTACAGAGGTTTAGACAGAGAATTCCAAGTATAAGTACAAGAAAATAAGAGACACTTAGAAAACTGGGAAAACCTACATGGTTGATAGAGTTGGGAGTACATAGCACTGTGAAAACAGCACATTCGCAGAAGGAAAACTACTTGTCAAAGACCCGGAAACAGTGAACAGAGAATGTATGAGTTTCTCAAGATTGGTTACAGATAGAAACAAGAGAAAGTACACAGTGATTCATCTACCTAGAGAAGTTACAGAGGTTTACACAGAGAATTCCAAGTATAAGTACAACAAAATGAGAGACTTAGAAAACTGGTAAAACCTACATTGTTGATACAGTTGGGAGTAATTAGCACTGTGAAAACAGCACTTTCGCAGAAAGAATCTACTTGTCTAAGACCGGAAAACAGTGAACAGAGAATGTATGAGTTTCTCAAGACTGGTAACAGATAGAAACAAGAGAAAGTACACAGTGATTCAACTACCTACAGAATTTACAGAGGTTTACACAGAGAATTCCAAGTATAAGTACAGGAAAATAGGAGAGACTTAGAAAACTGGTAAAATCTATATTGTTGATAGAGTTGGGAGTACTTAGCACTGTGAAAACTGCACTTTCGCAGAAAGAAATCTACTTCTCTAAGACCGGGAAGCAGTGAAAAGAGAATGTATGAGTTTCTCAAGATTGGTAACAGATAGAAACCAGAGAAAGTACACAGTGATTCATCTACCTAGAGAAGTTACAGAGGTTTACACAGAGAATTCCAAGTATAAGTACAAGAAAATAAGAGAGACTTAGAAAACTGGTAAAATGTACATTGTTGATAGAGTTGGGAGTACTTAGCACTGTGAAAACAGCACTTTCGCAGAAAGAAATCTACTTCTCTAAGACCGCGAAACAGTGAAGAGAATGTATGAGTTTCTAAAGACTGGTAACAGATAGATACAAGACAAATACACAGTGATTCATCTACCTCGAGAAGTTATAGAGGTTTACACAGGGAATTCCAAGTATAAGTACAAGAAATTAAGAGAGACTTAAGAAACTGGTAAAACCTACATTGTTGACAGAGTTGGGAGTATTTAGCACGGTGAAAACAGCACTTTGGCAGAATGAAATCTACTTGTCTAAGACCGGGAAACAGTGAACAGAGAATGTATGAGTTTCTCAAGATTGGTAACAGATAGAAACAAAAGAAAGTACACAGTGATTCATCTACGTAGAGAAGTTACAGAGGTTTACACAGAGAATTCCAAGTATAAGTACAAGAAAATAAGAGAGATTTAGAAAACTGGTAAAACCTACATTGTTGATAGAGTAGGGAGTACTTAGCACGGCGAAAACATCACTTTCGTAGAAAGAAATCTACTTCTCTAAGACCGCGAAACAGTGAAAAGAGAATGTATGAGTTTCTCAAGATTGGTAACAGATAGAAACCAGAGAAAGTACTCAGTCATTCATCTACCTAGAGAAGTTACAGAGGTTTACAAAGAGAATTCCAAGTATAAGTAGAAGAAAATAAGAGAGACTTAGAAAACTGGTAAAACCTACATTGTTCATAGAGTTGGGAGTACTTAGCACTGTGAAAACAGAACTTTGGCAGAATGAAATCTACTTGTCTAAGACCGGGAAACAGTGAAAAGAGAATGTATGAGTTTCTCAAGATTGGTAACAGATAGATACAAGACAAATACACAGTGATTCATCTACCTGGAGAAGTTATAGAGGTTTACACAGGGAATTCCAAGTATAAGTACAAGAAATTAAGAGAGACTTAAGAAACTGGTAAAACCTACATTGTTGATAGAGTTGGGAGTACTTAGCACTGTGAAAACAGCACATTCGCAGAAGGAAAACTACTTGTCTAAGACCCGGAAACAGTGAACAGAGAATGTATGAGTTTCTCAAGATTGGTAACAGATAGAAACAAGAGAAAGTACACAGTGATTCATGTACCTAGAGAAGTTACAGAGGTTTACAAAGAGAATTCCAAGTATAAGTACAAGAAAATAAGAGAGACTTAGAAAACTGGTAAAACCTACATTGTTGATAGAGTTGGGAGTACTTAGCACTGTGAAAACAGCACTTTCGCAGAAAGAAATCCACTTCTCTAAGACCGCGAAACAGTGAAAAGAGAATGTATGAGTTTCTCAAGATTGGTAACAGATAGAAATAAGAGAAAGTACACAGTGATTCAACTACCTAGAGAAGTTACAGAGGTTTACACAGAGAATTCCAAGTATAAGTACAAGAAAATAAGAGAGACTTAGAAAACTGGTAAAACCTACATTGTTGATAGAGTTGGGAGTACTTAGCACTGTGAAAACAGCACTTTGGCAGAATGAAATCTACTTGTCTAAGACCGGGAAACAGTGAAAAGAGAATGTATGAGTTTCTCAAAATTGGTAACAGATGGAAACCAGAGAAAGTACGCAGTGATTCATCTACCTAGAAAAGTTACAGAGGTTTAGACAGAGAATTCCAAGTATAAGTACAAGAAAATAAGAGAGACTTAGAAAACTGGTAAAACCTACATTGTTCATAGAATTGGGAGTACGTAGCACTGTGAAAACAGCACTTTCGCAGAAGGAAAACTACTTGTCTAAGACCCGGAAACAGTGAACAGAGAATGTATGAGTTTCTCAAGATTGGTAACAGATAGAAACAAGAGAAACTACACAGTGATTCATCTACCTAAAAAGTTACAGAGGTTTACACAGAGAATTCCAAGTATAAGTACAAGAAAATAAGAGAGACTTAGAAAACTGGTAAAACGTACATTGTTGATAGAGTTGGGAGTACTTGGCACTGTGAAAACAGCACTTTCGCAGAAAGAAATCTACTTCTCTAAGACCGCGAAGCAGTGAAAAGAGAATGTATGAGTTTCTCAAGATTGGTAACAGATAGAAACAAGAGAAAGTACACAGTGATTCACCTATCTAGAGAAGTTACAGAGGTTTACACAGAGAATTCCAAATATAAGTACAAGAAAATAAGAGAGACGTAGAAAACTGGTAAAACCTACATTGTTGATAGAGTAGGGAGTACTTAGCACTGCGAAAACATCACTTTCGTAGAAAGAAATCTACTTCTCTAAGACCGCGAAACAGTGAAAAGAGAATGTATGAGTTTCTCAAGATTGGTAACAGATAGAAACCAGAGAAAGTACACAGTCATTCATCTACCTAGAGAAGTTACAGAGGTTTACAAAGAGAATTCCAAGTATAAGTAGAAGAAAATAAGAGAGACTTAGAAAACTGGTAAAACCTACATTGTTGATAGAGTTGGGAATACGTAGCACTGTGAAAACAGAACTTTGGCAGAATGAAATCTACTTGTCTAAGACCGGGAAACAGTGAAAAGAGAATGTATGAGTTTCTCAAGATTGGTAACAGACAGAAACAAGAGAAAGTACACAGTGATTCGACTACCTACAGAAGTTGCAGAGGTTTACACAGAGAATTCCAAGTATAAGTACAGGAAAATAGGAGAGACTTAGAAAACTGGTAAAATCTACATTGTTGATAGAGTTGGGAGTACTTAGCACTGTGAAAACTGCACTTTCGCAGAAAGAAATCTACTTCTTTAACACCGCGAAACAGTGAAGAGAATGTATGAGTTTCTCAAGACTGGTAACAGATAGATACAAGACAAATACACAGTGATTCATCTACCTCGAGAAGTTATAGAGGTTTACACAGGGAATTCCAAGTATAAGTACAAGAAATTAAGAGAGACTTAAGAAACTGGTAAAACCTACATTGTTGACAGAGTTGGGAGTACTTAGCACGGTGAAAACAGCACTTTGGCAGAATGAAATCTACTTGTCTAAGACCGGGAAACAGTGAACAGAGAATGTATGAGTTTCTCAAGATTGGTAACAGATAGAAACAAAAGAAAGTACACAGTGATTCATCTACGTAGAGAAGTTACAGAGGTTTACACAGAGAATTCCAAGTATAAGTACAAGAAAATAAGAGAGATTTAGAAAACTGGTAAAACCTACATTGTTGATAGAGTAGGGAGTACTTAGCACGGCGAAAACATCACTTTCGTAGAAAGAAATCTTCTTCTCTAAGACCGCGAAACAGTGAAAAGAGAATGTATGAGTTTCTCAAGATTGGTAACAGATAGAAACCAGAGAAAGTACTCAGTCATTCATCTACCTAGAGAAGTTACAGTGGTTTACAAAGAGAATTCCAAGTATAAGTAGAAGAAAATAAGAGAGACTTAGAAAACTGGTAAAACCTACATTGTTCATAGAGTTGGGAGTACTTAGCACTGTGAAAACAGAACTTTGGCAGAATGAAATCTACTTGTCTAAGACCGGGAAACAGTGAAAAGAGAATGTATGAGTTTCTCAAGATTGGTAACAGATAGATACAAGACAAATACACAGTGATTCATCTACCTGGAGAAGTTATAGAGGTTTACACAGGGAATTCCAAGTATAAGTACAAGAAATTAAGAGAGACTTAAGAAACTGGTAAAACCTACATTGTTGATAGAGTTGGGAGTACTTAGCACTGTGAAAACAGCACATTCGCAGAAGGAAAACTACTTGTCTAAGACCCGGAAACAGTGAACAGAGAATGTATGAGTTTCTCAAGATTGGTAACAGATAGAAACAAGAGAAAGTACACAGTGATTCATGTACCTAGAGAAGTTACAGAGGTTTACAAAGAGAATTCCAAGTATAAGTACAAGAAAATAAGAGAGACTTAGAAAACTGGTAAAACCTACATTGTTGATAGAGTTGGGAGTACTTAGCACTGCGAAAACAGCACTTTCGCAGAAAGAAATCTACTTCTCTAAGACCGCGAAACAGTGAAAAGAGAATGTATGAGTTTCTCAAGATTGGTAACAGATAGAAATAAGAGAAAGTACACAGTGATTCAACTACCTAGAGAAGTTACAGAGGTTTACACAGAGAATTCCAAGTCTAAGTACAAGAAAATAAGAGAGACTTAGAAAACTGGTAAAACCTACATTGTTGATAGAGTTGGGAGTACTTAGCACTGTGAAAACAGCACTTTGGCAGAATGAAATCTACTTGTCTAAGACCGGGAAACAGTGAAAAGAGAATGTATGAGTTTCTCAAAATTGGTAACAGATGGAAACCAGAGAAAGTACGCAGTGATTCATCTACCTAGAAAAGTTACAGAGGTTTAGACAGAGAATTCCAAGTATAAGTACAAGAAAATAAGAGAGACTTAGAAAACTGGTAAAACCTACATTGTTGATAGAGTTGGGAGTACGTAGCACTGTGAAAACAGCACATTCGCAGAAGGAAAACTACTTGTCTAAGACCCGGAAACAGTGAACAGAGAATGTATGAGTTTCTCAAGATTGGTTACAGATAGAAACAAGAGAAAGTACACAGTGATTCATCTACCTAGAGAAGTTACAGAGGTTTACACAGAGAATTCCAAGTATAAGTACAACAAAATAAAGAGACTTAGAAAACTGGTAAAACCTACATTGTTGATACAGTTGGGAGTAATTAGCACTGTGAAAACAGCACTTTCACAGAAAGAATCTACTTGTCTAAGACCGGAAAACAGTGAACAGAGAATGTATGAGTTTCTCAAGACTGGTAACAGATAGAAACAAGAGAAAGTACACAGTGATTCAACTACCTACAGAATTTACAGAGGTTTACACAGAGAATTCCAAGTATAAGTACAGGAAAATAGGAGAGACTTAGAAAACTGGTAAAATCTATATTGTTGATAGAGTTGGGAGTACTTAGCACTGTGAAAACTGCACTTTCGCAGAAAGAAATCTACTTCTCTAAGACCGGGAAGCAGTGAAAAGAGAATGTATGAGTTTCTCAAGATTGGTAACAGATAGAAACCAGAGAAAGTACACAGTGATTCATCTACCTAGAGAAGTTACAGAGGTTTACACAGAGAATTCCAAGTATAAGTACAACAAAATAAGAGAGACTTAGAAAACTGGTAAAATGTACATTGTTGATAGAGTTGGGAGTACTTAGCACTGTGAAAACAGCACTTTCGCAGAAAGAAATCTACTTCTCTAAGACCGCGAAACAGTGAAGAGAATGTATGAGTTTCTCAAGACTGGTAACAGATAGATACAAGACAAATACACAGTGATTCATCTACCTCGAGAAGTTATAGAGGTTTACACAGGGAATTCCAAGTATAAGTACAAGAAATTAAGAGAGACTTAAGAAACTGGTAAAACCTACATTGTTGACAGAGTTGGGAGTACTTAGCACGGTGAAAACAGCACTTTGGCAGAATGAAATCTACTTGTCTAAGACCGGGAAACAGTGAACAGAGAATGTATGAGTTTCTCAAGATTGGTAACAGATAGAAACAAAAGAAAGTACACAGTGATTCATCTACGTAGAGAAGTTACAGAGGTTTACACAGAGAATTCCAAGTATAAGTACAAGAAAATAAGAGAGATTTAGAAAACTGGTAAAACCTACATTGTTGATAGAGTAGGGAGTACTTAGCACGGCGAAAACATCACTTTCGTAGAAAGAAATCTACTTCTCTAAGACCGCGAAACAGTGAAAAGAGAATGTATGAGTTTCTCAAGATTGGTAACAGATAGAAACCAGAGAAAGTACTCAGTCATTCATCTACCTAGAGAAGTTACGCCAAGAGGTTTACAAAGAGAATTCCAAGTATAAGTAGAAGAAAATAAGAGAGACTTAGAAAACTGGTAAAACCTACATTGTTCATAGAGTTGGGAGTACTTAGCACTGTGAAAACAGAACTTTGGCAGAATGAAATCTACTTGTCTAAGACCGGGTAACAGTGAAAAGAGAATGTATGAGTTTCTCAAGATTGGTAACAGATAGATACAAGACAAATACACAGTGATTCATCTACCTGGAGAAGTTATAGAGGTTTACACAGGGAATTCCAAGTATAAGTACAAGAAATTAAGAGAGACTTAAGAAACTGGTAAAACCTACATTGTTGATAGAGTTGGGAGTACTTAGCACTGTGAAAACAGCACATTCGCAGAAGGAAAACTACTTGTCTAAGACCCGGAAACAGTGAACAGAGAATGTATGAGTTTCTCAAGATTGGTAACAGATAGAAATAAGAGAAAGTACACAGTGATTCAACTACCTAGAGAAGTTACAGAGGTTTACACAGAGAATTCCAAGTATAAGTACAAGAAAATAAGAGAGACTTAGAAAACTGGTAAAACCTACATTGTTGATAGAGTTGGGAGTACTTAGCACTGTGAAAACAGCACTTTGGCAGAATGAAATCTACTTGTCTAAGATCGGGAAACACTGAACAGAGAATGTATGAGTTTCTCAAGATTGGTAACAGATGGAAACAAGAGAAGGTACACAGTGATTCATCTACCTAGAGAAGTTACAGAGGTTTACACAGAGAATTCCAAGTATAAGTACAAGAAAATAAGAGAGACTTAAGAAACTGGTAAAACCTACATTGTTCATAGAATTGGGAGTACGTAGCACTGTGAAAACAGCACTTTCGCAGAAGGAAAACTACTTGTCTAAGACCCGGAAACAGTGAACAGAGAATGTATGAGTTTCTCAAGATTGGTAACAGATAGAAACAAGAGAAAGTACACAGTGATTCATCTACCTAGAAAAGTTACAGAGGTTTACACAGAGAATTCCAAGTATAAGTACAAGAAAATAAGAGAG
Organism: Heterohyrax brucei; assembly: GCA_028571685.1. Taxonomy (NCBI): domain Eukaryota; kingdom Metazoa; phylum Chordata; class Mammalia; order Hyracoidea; family Procaviidae; genus Heterohyrax; species Heterohyrax brucei. Next base: position 61,450,256 of record CM053166.1, read on the forward strand.
ACTTAGAAAACTGGTAAAACGTACATTGTTGATAGAGTTGGGAGTACTTAGCACTGTGAAAACAGCACTTTCGCAGAAAGAAATCTACTTCTCTAAGACCGCGAAACAGTGAAAAGAGAATGTATGAGTTTCTCAAGATTGGTAACAGATAGAAACAAGAGAAAGTACACAGTGATTCACCTATCTAGAGAAGTTACAGAGGTTTACACAGAGAATTCCAAATATAAGTACAAGAAAATAAGAGAGACTTAGAAAACTGGTAAAACTTACATTGTTGATAGAGTAGGGAGTACTTAGCACTGCGAAAACATCACTTTCGTAGAAAGAAATCTACTTCTCTAAGACCGCGAAACAGTGAAAAGAGAATGTATGAGTTTCTCAAGATTGGTAACAGATAGAAACCAGAGAAAGTACACAGTCATTCATCTACCTAGAGAAGTTACAGAGGTTTACAAAGAGAATTCCAAGTATAAGTAGAAGAAAATAAGAGAGACTTAGAAAACTGGTAAAACCTACATTGTTGATAGAGTTGGGAATACGTAGCACTGTGAAAACAGAACTTTGGCAGAATGAAATCTACTTGTCTAAGACCGGGAAACAGTGAAAAGAGAATGTATGAGTTTCTCAAGATTGGTAACAGATAGATACAAGACAAATACACAGTGATTCATCTACCTGGAGAAGTTATAGAGGTTTACACAGGGAATTCCAATTATAAGTACAAGAAATTAAGAGAGACTTAAGAAACTGGTAAAACCTACATTGTTGATAGAGTTGGGAGTACTTAGCACGGTGAAAACAGCACTTTGGCAGAATGAAATCTACTTGTCTAGGACCGGGAAACAGTGAACAGAGAATGTATGAGTTTCTCAAGATTGGTAACAGATAGAAACAAGAGAAAGTACACAGTGATTCACCTACCTACAGAAGTTGCAGAGGTTTACACAGAGAATTCCAAGTATAAGTACAGGAAAATAGGAGAGACTTAGAAATCTGGTAAAATCTACATTGTTGATAGAGTTGGGAGTACTTAGCACTGTGAAAACTGCACTTTCGCAGAAAGAAATCTACTTCTTTAACACCGCGAAACAGTGAAAAGAGAATGTATGAGTTTCTCAAGATTGGTAACAGATAGATACAAGAGAAATACACAGTGATTCATCTACCTGGAGAAGTTATAGAGGTTTACACAGGGAATTCCAAGTATAAGTACAAGAAATTAAGAGAGACTTAAGAAACTGGTAAAGCCTACATTGTTGATAGAGTTGGGAGTACTTAGCACGGTGAAAACAGCACTTTGGCAGAATGAAATCTACTTGTCTAAGACCGGGAAACAGTGAACAGAGAATGTATGACTTTCTCAAGATTGGTAACAGATAGAAACAAGAGAAAGTACACAGTAATTCATCTACCTAGAGAAGTTACAGAGGTTTACACAGAGAATTCCAAGTATAAGTACAAGAAAATAAGAGACACTTAGAAAACTGGTAAAACCTACATTGTTGATAGAGTAGGGAGTACTTAGCACTGCGAAAACATCACTTTCGTAGAAAGAAATCTACTTCTCTAAGACCGCGAAACAGTGAAAAGAGAATGTATGAGTTTCTCAAGATTGGTAACAGATAGAAACCAGAGAAAGTACACACTCATTCATCTACCTAGAGAAGTTACAGAGGTTTACAAAGAGAATTCCAAGTATAAGTAGAAGAAAATAAGAGAGACTTAGAAAACTGGTAAAACCTACATTGTTGATAGAGTTGGGTGTACTTAGCACGGTGAAAACAGAACTTTGGCAGAATGAAATCTACTTGTCTAAGACCGGGAAACAGTGAAAAGAGAATGTAGGAGTTTCTCAAGATTGGTAACAGATAGAAACAAGAGAAAGTACACAGTGATTCACCTGTCTAGAGAAGTTGCAGAGGTTTACACAGAGAATTCCAAGTATAAGTACAAGAAAATAAGAGAGACTTAGAAAACTGGTAAAACCTACATTGTTGATAGAGTTGGGAGTACTTAGCACTGTGAAAACAGCACATTCGCAGAAGGAAAACTACTTGTCGAAGACCCGGAAACAGTGAACAGAGAATGTATGAGTTTCTCAAGATTGGTAACAGATAGAAACAAGAGAAAGTACACAGTGATTCATGTACCTAGAGAAGTTACAGAGGTTTACAAAGAGAATTCCAAGTATAAGTACAAGAAAATAAGAGAGACTTAGAAAACTGGTAAAACCTACATTGTTGATAGAGTTGGGAGTACTTAGCACTGCGAAAACAGCACTTTCGCAGAAAGAAATCTACTTCTCTAAGACCGCGAAACAGTGAAAAGAGAATGTGTGAGTTTCTCAAGATTGGTAACAGATAGAAACAAGAGAAAGTACACAGTGATTCAACTACCTAGAGAAGTTACAGAGGTTTACACAGAGAATTCCAAGTATAAGTACAAGAAAATAAGAGAGACTTAGAAAACTGGTAAAATGTCCATTGTTGATAGAGTTGGGAGTACTTAGCACTGTTAAAACAGCACTTTCGCAGAAAGAAATCTACTTCTCTAAGACCGCGAAACAGTGAAGAGAATGTATGAGTTTCACAAGATTGGTAACAGATAGATACAAGACAAATACACAGTGATTCATCTACCTCGAGAAGTTATAGAGGTTTACACAGGGAATTCCAAGTATAAGTACAAGAAATTAAGAGAGACTTAAGAAACTGGTAAAACCTACATTGTTGATAGAGTTGGGAGTACTTAGCACGGTGAAAACAGCACTTTGGCAGAATGAAATCTACTTGTCTAAGACCGGGAAACAGTGAACAGAGAATGTATGAGTTTCTCAAGATTGGTAACAGATGGAAACAAGAGAAAGTACACAGTGATTCAACTACCTACAGAATTTGCAGAAGTTTACACAGAGAATTCCAAGTATAAGTACAAGAAAATAGGAGAGACTTAGAAAACTGGTAAAATCTAAATTGTTGATAGACTTGGGAGTACTTAGCACTGTGAAAACAGCACTTTGGGAGAATGAAATCTACTTGTCTAAGATCGGGAAACAGTGAACAGAGAATATATGAGTTTCTCAAGATTGGTAACAGATAGAAACAAGAGAAAGTACACAGTGATTCATGTACCTAGAGAAGTTACAGAGGTTTACAAAGAGAATTCCAAGTATAAGTACAAGAAAATAAGAGAGACTTAGACAACTGGTAAAACGTACATTGTTGATAGAGTTGGGAGTACTTACCACAATGAAAACAGCACTTTCACAGAAAGAAATCTACTTCTCTAAGACCGCGAAACAGTGAAAAGAGAATGTATGAGTTTCTCAAGATTGGTAAGAGATAGAAACAAGAGAAAGTACACAGTGATTCACCTATCTAGAGAACTTACAGAGGTTTACACAGAGAATTCCAAGTATAAGTAGAAGTAAATAAGAGAGACTTAGAAAACTGGTAAAAACTACATTGTTGATAGAGTTGGGAGTACTTAGCACTGTGAAAACAGCACTTTGGCAGAATGAAATCTACTTGTCTAAGACCGGGAAACAGTGAAAAGAGAATGTATGAGTTTCTCAAAATTGGTAACAGATGGAAACCAGAGAAAGTACACAGTGATTCATCTACCTAGAAAAGTTACAGAGGTTTACACAGAGAATTCCAAGTATAAGTACAAGAAAATAAGAGAGACTTAGAAAACTGGTAAAACCTACATTGTTGATAGAGTTGGCAGTACGTAGCACTGTGAAAACAGCACATTCGCAGAAGGAAAACTACTTGTCTCAGACCCGGAAACAGTGAACAGAGAATGTATGAGTTTCTCAAGATTGGTAACAGATAGAAACAAGAGAAAGTACACAGTGATTCATCTACCTAGAGAAGTTACAGAGGTTTACACAGAGAATTCCAAGTATAAGTACAACAAAATAAGACAGACTTAGAAAACTGGTAAAACCTACATTGTTGATACAGTTGGGAGTACTTAGCACTGTGAAAACAGCACTTTCGCAGAAAGAATCTACTTGTCTAAGACCGGAAAACAGTGAACAGAGAATGTATGAGTTTCTCAAGACTGGTAACAGATAGAAACAAGAGAAAGTAGACAGTGATTCAACTACCTACAGAAGTTGCAGAGGTTTACACAGAGAATTCCAAGTATAAGTACAGGAAAATAGGAGAGACTTAGAAAACTGGTAAAATCTACATTGTTGATAGAGTTGGGAGTACTTAGCACTGTGAAAACTGCACTTTCGCAGAAAGAAATCTACTTCTCTAAGACCGGGAAGCAGTGAAAAGAGAATGTATGAGTTTCTCAAGGTTGGTAACAGATAGAAACCAGAGAAAGTACACAGTGATTCGTCTACCTAGAGAAGTTACAGAGGTTTACACAGAGAATTCCAAGTATAAGTACAAGAAAATAAGAGAGACTTAGAAAACTGGTAAAATGTACATTGTTGATAGAGTTGAGAGTACTTAGCACTGTGAAAACAGCACTTTCGCAGAAAGAAATCTACTTCTCTAAGACCGCGAAACAGTGAAAAGAGAATGTATGAGTTTCTCAAGATTGGTAACAGATAGATACAAGACAAATACACAGTGATTCATCTACCTGAAGAAGTTATAGAGGTTTACACAGGGAATTCCAAGTATAAGTACAAGAAATTAAGAGAGACTTAAGAAACTGGTAAAACCTACATTGTTGATAGAGTTGGGAGTACTTAGCACGGTGAAAACAGCACTTTGGCAGAATGAAATCTACTTGTCTAAGACCGGAAAACAGTGAACAGAGAATGTATGAGTTTCTCAAGATTGGTAACAGATAGAAACAAGAGAAAGTACACAGTGATTCATCTACCTAGAGAAGTTACAGAGGTCTCCACAGAGAATTCCAAGTATAAGTACAAGAAAATAAGAGAGACTTAGAAAACTGGTAAAACCTACATTGTTGATAGAGTAGGGAGTACTTAGCACTGCGAAAACATCACTTTCGTAGAAAGAAATCTACTTCTCTAAGACCGCGAAACTGTGAAAAGAGAATGTATGAGTTTCTCAAGATTGGTAACAGATAGAAACCAGAGAAAGTACACAGTCATTCATCTACCTAGAGAAGTTACAGAGGTTTACAAAGAGAATTCCAAGTATAAGTAGAAGAAAATAAGAGAGACTTAGAAAACTGGTAAAACCTACATTGTTGTTAGAGTTGGGAGTACTTAGCACTGTGAAAACAGAACTTTGGCAGAATGAAATCTACTTGTCTAAGACCGGGAAACAGTGAAAAGAGAACGTATGAGTTTCTCAAGATTGGTAACCGATGGAAACAAGAGAAAGTACACAGTGATTCAACTACCTACAGAATTTGCAGAGGTTTACACAGAGAATTCCAAGTATAAGTACAAGAAAATAAGAGAGACTTAGAAAACTGGTAAAACCTACATTGTTGATAGAGTTGGGAATACGTAGCACTGTGAAAACAGCACTTTCGCAGAAAGAAAACTACTTGTCTAAGACCAGGAAACAGTGAAAAGAGAATGTATGAGTTTCTCAAGATTGGTAACAGATAGAAACAAGAGAAAGTACACAGTGATTCATCTACCTAGAGAAGTTACAGAGGTTTACACAGAGAATTCCAAGTATAAGTACAAGAAAATAAGAGAGACTTAGAAAACTGGTAAAACGTACATTGTTGATAGTGTTGGGAGTACTTAGCACAATGAAAACAGCACTTTCGTAGAAAGAAATGTACTTCTCTAAGACCGCGAAACAGTGAAAAGAGAATGTATGAGTTTCTCAAGATTGGTAACAGATAGAAACAAGAGAAAGTACACAGTGATTCACCTGTCTAGAGAAGTTACAGAGGTTTACACAGAGAATTCCAAGTATAAGTACAAGAAAATAAGAGAGACTTAGAAAACTGGTAAAACCTACATTGTTGATAGAGTTGGGAGTACTTAGCACTGTGAAAACAGCACATTCGCAGAAGGAAAACTACTTGTCTAAGACCCGGAAACAGTGAACAGAGAATGTATGAGTTTCTCAAGATTGGTAACAGATAGAAACAAGAGAAAGTACACAGTGATTCATGTACCTAGAGAAGTTACAGAGGTTTACAAAGAGAATTCCAAGTATAAGTACAAGAAAATAAGAGAGACTTAGAAAACTGGTAAAACCTACATTGTTGATAGAGTTGGGAGTACTTAGCACTGCGAAAACAGCACTTTCACAGAAAGAAATCTACTTCTCTAAGACCGCGAAACAGTGAAAAGAGAATGTATGAGTTTCTCAAGATTGGTAACAGATAGAAACAAGAGAAAGTACACAGTGATTCACCTATCTAGAGAAGTTACAGAGGTTTACACCGAGAATTCCAAGTATAAGTACAAGAAAATAAGAGAGACTTAGAAAACTGGTAAAACCTACATTGTTGATAGAGTAGGGAGTACTTAGCACTGCGAAAACATCACTTTCGTAGAAAGCAATCTACTTCTCTAAGACCGCGAAACAGTGAAAAGAGAATGTATGAGTTTCCCAAGATTGGTAACAGATAGAAACCAGAGAAAGTACACAGTCATTCATCTACCTAGAGAAGTTACAGAGGTTTACAAAGAGAATTCCAAGTATAAGTAGAAGAAAATAAGAGAGACTAAGAAAACTGGTAAAACCTACATTGTTGATAGAGTTGGGAGTACTTACCACTGTGAAAACAGCACTTTGGCAGAATGAAATCTACTTGTCTAAGACCGGGAAAAAGTGAAAACAGAATGTATGAGTTTCTCAAGATTGGTAACAGATGGAAACAAGAGAAAGTACATAGTGATTCATCTACCTAGAGAAGTTACAGAGGTTTACACAGAGAATTGCAAGTATAAGTACAAGAAAATAAGAGAGACTTAGAAAACTGGTAAAACCTATATTGTTGATAGAGTTGGGAATACGTAGCACTGTGAAAACAGCACTTTCGCAGAAAGAAAACTACTTGTCTAAGACCAGGAAACAGTGAACAGAAAATGTATGAGTTTCTCAAGATTGGTAACAGATAGAAACAAGAGAAAGTACACAGTGATTCATCTACCTAGAGAAGTTACAGAGGTTTACACAGAGAATTCCAAGTATAAGTACAAGAAAATAAGAGAGACTTAGAAAACTGGTAAAACGTACATTGTTGATAGAGTTGGGAGTACTTAGCACAATGAAAACAGCACTTTCGCAGAAAGAAATCTACTTCTCTAAGACCGCGAAACAGTGAAAAGAGAATGTATGAGTTTCTCAAGATTGGTAACAGATAGATACAAGACAAATACACAGTGATTCATCTACCTGGAGAAGTTATAGAGGTTTACACAGCGATTCCAAGTATAAGTACAAAAAATTAAGAGAGACTTAGAAAAGTGGTAAAACCTACATTGTTGATAGAGGTGGGAGTACTTAGCACTGTGAAAACAGCACTTTCGCAGAAAGAAATCTACTTCTCTAAGACCGCGAAACAGTGAAAAGAGAATGTATGAGTTTCTCAAGATTGGTAACAGATCGAAACAAGAGAAAGTACACAGTGATTCACCTATCTAGAGAAGTTACAGAGGTTTACACAGAGAATTCCAAGTATAAGTACAAGAAAATAAGAGAGACTTAGAAAACTGGTAAAACCTACATTGTTGATAGAGTTGGGAGTACTTAGCACAATGAAAACAGCACTTTCACAGAAAGAAATCTACTTCTCTAAGACCGCGAAACAGTGAAAAGAGAATGTATGAGTTTCTCAAGATTGGTAACAGATAGATACAAGACAAATACACAGTGATTCATCTACCTGGAGAAGTTATAGAGGTTTACACAGCGATTCCAAGTATAAGTACAAAAAATTAAGAGAGACTTAGAAAAGTGGTAAAACCTACATTGTTGATAGAGGTGGGAGTACTTAGCACTGTGAAAACAGCACTTTCGCAGAAAGAAATCTACTTCTCTAAGACCGCGAAACAGTGAAAAGAGAATGTATGAGTTTCTCAAGATTGGTAACAGATAGAAACAAGAGAAAGTACACAGTGATTCACCTATCTAGAGAAGTTACAGAGGTTTACACAGAGAATTCCAAGTATAAGTACAAGAAAATAAGAGAGACTTAGAAAACTGGTAAAACCTACATTGTTGATAGAGTTGGGAGTACTTAGCACTGTAAAAACAGCACTTTGGCAGAATGAAATCTACTTGTCTAAGACCGGGAAACAGTGAAAAGGGAATGTATGAGTTTCTCAAAATTGGTAACAGATGGAAACCAGAGAGAGTACACAGTGATTCATCTACCTAGAAAAGTTACAGAGGTTTACACAGAGAATTTCAAGTATAAGTACAAGAAAATAAGAGAGACTTAGAAAACTGGTAAAACCTACATTGTTGATAGAGTTGGCAGTACGTAGCACTGTGAAAACAGCACATTCGCAGAAGGAAAACTACTTGTCTAAGACCCGGAAACAGTGAACAGAGAATGTATGAGTTTCTCAAGATTGGTAAAAGATAGAAACAAGAGAAAGTACACAGTGATTCATCTACCTAGAGAAGTTACAGAGGTTTACACAGAGAATTCGAAGTATAAGTACAAGAAAATAAGAGAGACTTAGAAAACTGGTAAAACCTACATTGTTGATACAGTTGAGAGTAGTTAGCACTGTGAAAACAGCACTTTAGCAGAAAGAATCTACTTGTCTAAGACCGGAAAACAGTGAACAGAGAATGTATGAGTTTCTCAAGACTGGTAACAGATAGAAACAAGAGAAAGTACACAGTGATTCAACTACCTACCGAAGTTGCAGAGGTTTACACAGAGAATTCCAAGTATAAGTACAGGAAAAGAGGAGAGACTTAGAAAACTGGTAAAGTCTACATTGTTGATAGAGTTGGGAGTACTTAGCACTGTGAAAACTGCACTTTCGCAGAAAGAAATCTACTTCTCTAAGACCGGGAAGCAGTGAAAAGAGAATGTATGAGTTTCTCAAGGTTGGTAACAGATATAAACCAGAGAAAGTACACAGTGATTCATCTACCTAGAGAAGTTACAGAGGTTTACACAGAGAATTCCAAGTATAAGTACAAGAAAATAAGAGAGACTTAGAAAACTGGTAAAACCTACATTGTTGATAGAGTAGGGAGTACTTAGCACGGCGAAAACATCACTTTCGTAGAAAGAAATCTACTTCTCTAAGACCGCGAAACAGTGAAAAGAGAATGTATGAGTTTCTCAAGATTGGTAACAGATAGAAACCAGAGAAAGTACACAGTCATTCATCTACCTAGAGAAGTTACAGAGGTTTACAAAGAGAATTCCAAGTATAAGTAGAAGAAAATAAGAGAGACTTAGAAAACTGGTAAAACCTACATTGTTGATAGAGTTGGGAGTACTTAGCACTGTGAAAACAGAACTTTGGCAGAATGAAATCTACTTCTCTAAGACCGGGAAGCAGTGAAAAGAGAATGTATGAGTTTCTCAAGATTGGTAACAGATGGAAACAAGAGAAAGTACACAGTGATTCAACTACCTACAGAATTTGCAGAGGTTTACACAGAGAATTCCAAGTATAAGTACAAGAAAATAGGAGAGACTTAGAAAACTGGTAAAATCTAAATTGTTGATAGAGTTGGGAGTACTTAGCACTGTGAAAACAGCACTTTGGTAGAATGAAATCTACTTGTCTAAGATCGGGAAACAGTGAACAGAGAATATATGAGTTTCTGAAGATTGGTAACAGATAGAAACAAGAGAAAGTACACAGTGATTCATGTACCTAGAGAAGTTACAGAGGTTTACAAAGAGAATTCCAAGTATAAGTACAAGAAAATAAGAGAGACTTAGACAACTGGTAAAACCTACATTTTTGATAAAGTTGGGAGTACTTAGCACTGCGAAAACAGTACTTTCGCAGAAAGAAATCTACTTCTCTAAGACCGCGAAACAGTGAAAAGAGAATGTATGAGTTTCTCAAGATTGGTAACAGATAGAAACAAGAGAAAGTACACAGTGATTCATCTACCTAGAGAAGTTACAGAGGTTTACACAGAGAATTCCAAGTATAAGTACAAGAAAATAAGAGAGACTTAGAAAACTGGTAAAACGTACATTGTTGATAGAGTTGGGAGTACTTAGCACAATGAAAACAGCACTTTCGCAGAAAGAAATCTACTTCTCTAAGACCGCGAAACAGTGAAAGGGAATGTATGAGTTTCTCAAGATTGGTAACAGATAGAAACAAGAGAAAGTACACAGTGATTCACCTATCTAGAGAAGTTACAGAGGTTTACACAGAGAATTCCAAGTATAAGTACAAGAAAATAAGAGAGACTTAGAAAACTGGTAAAACCTACATTGTTGATAGAGTTGGGAGTACTTAGCACTGTGAAAACAGCACTTTGGCAGAATGAAATCTACTTGTCTAAGACCGGGAAACAGTGAAAAGAGAATGTATGAGTTTCTCAAAATTGGTAACAGATGGAAACCAGAGAAAGTACACAGTCATTCATCTACCTAGAGAAGTTACAGAGGTTTACACAGAGAATTCCAAGTATAAGTACAAGAAAATAAGAGAGACTTAGAAAACTGGTAAAACCTACATTGTTGATAGAGTTGGCAGTACGGAGCACTGTGAAAACAGCACATTCGCAGAAGGAAAACTACCTGTCTAAGACCCGGAAACAGTGAACAGAGAATGTATGAGTTTCTCAAGATTGGTAAAAGATAGAAACAAGAGAAAGTACACAGTGATTCATCTACCTAGAGAAGTTACAGAGGTTTACACAGAGAATTCCAAGTATAAGTACAACAAAATAAGAGAGACTTAGAAAACTGGTAAAACCTACATTGTTGATACAGTTGGGAGTACTTAGCACTGTGAAAACAGCACTTTCACAGAAAGAATCTACTTGTCTAAGACCGGAAAACAGTGAACAGAGAATGTATGAGTTTCTCAAGACTGGTAACAGATAGAAACAAGAGAAAGTACACAGTGATTCAACTACCTACAGAAGTTGCAGAGGTTTACACAAAGAATTCCAAGTATAAGTACAGGAAAATAGGAGAGACTTAGAAAACTGGTAAAATCTACATTGTTGATAGAGTTGGGAGTACTTAGCACTGTGAAAACTGCACTTTCGCAGAAAGAAATCTACTTCTCTAAGACCGGGAAGCAGTGAAAAGAGAATGTATGAGTTTCTCAAGGTTGGTAACAGATAGAAACCAGAGAAAGTACACAGTGATTCATCTACCTAGAGAAGTTACAGAGGTTTACACAGAGAATTCCAAGTATAAGTACAAGAAAATAAGAGAGACTTAGAAAACTGGTAAAACCTACATTGTTGATAGAGTAGGGAGTACTTAGCACTGCGAAAACATCACTTTCGTAGAAAGAAAACTACTTCTCTAAGACCGCGAAACAGTGAAGAGAGAATGTATGAGTTTCTCAAGATTGGTAACAGATAGAAACCAGAGAAAGTACACAGTCATTCATCTACCTAGAGAAGTTACAGAGGTTTACAAAGAGAATTCCAAGTATAAGTAGAAGAAAATAAGAGAGACTTAGAAAACTGGTAAAACCTACATTGTTGATAGAGTTGGGAGTACTTAGCACTGTGAAAACAGCACTTTGGCAGAATGAAATCTACTTGTCTAAGACCAGGAAACAGTGAAAAGAGAATGTATGAGTTTCTCAAGATTGGTAACAGATGGAAACCAGAGAAAGTACATAGTGATTCATCTACCTAGAGAAGTTACAGAGGTTTACACAGAGAATTCCAAGTATAAGTACAAGAAAATAAGAGAGACTTAGAAAACTGGTAAAACCTACATTGTTGATAGAGTTGGGAATACGTAGCACTGTGAAAACACCACTTTCGCAGAAAGAAAACTACTTGTCTAAGACCAGGAAACAGTGAACAGAGAATGTATGAGTTTCTCAAGATTGGTAACAGATAGAAACAAGAGAAAGTACACAGTGATTCATCTACCTAGAGAAGTTACAGAGGTTTACACAGAGAATTCCAAGTATAAGTACAAGAAAATAAGAGAGACTTAGAAAACTGGTAAAACGTACATTGTTGATAGAGTTGGGAGTACTTAGCACAATGAAAACAGCACTTTCGCAGAAAGAAATCTACTTCTCTAAGACCGCGAAACAGTGAAAAGAGAATGTATGAGTTTCTCAAGATTGGTAACAGATAGAAACCAGAGAAAGTACACAGTGATTCAACTACCTACAGAAGTTGCAGAGGTTTACACAGAGAATTCCAAGTATAAGTACAGGAAAATAGGAGAGACTTAGAAAACTGGTAAAATCTACATTGTTGATAGAGTTGGGAGTACTTAGCACTGTGAAAACTGCACTTTCGCACAAAGAAATCTACTTCTCTAAGACCGGGAAGCAGTGAAAGGAGAATGTATGAGTTTCTCAAGATTGGTAACAGATAGAAACCAGAGAAAGTACACAGTGATTCATCTACCTAGAGAAGTTACAGAGGTTTACACAGAGAATTCCAAGTATAAGTACAAGAAAATAATACTTAGAAAACTGGTAAAATGTACATTGCTGATAGAGTTGGGAGTACTTAGCACTGTGAAAACAGCACTTTCGCAGAAAGAAATCTACTTCTCTAAGACCGCGAAACAGTGAAAAGAGAATGTATGAGTTTCTCAAGATTGGTAACAGATAGATACAAGACAAATACACAGTGATTCATCTACCTGAAGAAGTTATAGAGGTTTACACAGGGAATTCCAAGTATAAGTACAAGAAATTAAGAGAGACTTAAGAAACTGGTAAAACCTACATTGTTGATAGAGTTGGGAGTACTTAGCACTGTGAAAACAGCACATTCGCAGAAGGAAAACTACTTGTCTAAGACCCGGAAACAGTGAACAGAGAATGTATGAGTTTCTCAAGATTGGTAACTGGTGGAAACCAGAGAAAGTACACAGTGATTCATCTACCTAGAAAAGTTACAGAGGTTTACACAGAGAATTCCACGTATAAGTACAAGAAAATAAGACAGACTTAGAAAACTGGTAAAACCTACATTGTTGATAGAGTTGGGAGTACTTAGCACTGCGAAAACAGCATTTTCGCAGAAAGAAATCTACTTCTCTAAGACCGCGAAACAGTGAAAAGAGAATGTATGAGTTTCTCAAGATTGGTAACAGATAGAAACAAGAGAAACTACACAGTGATTCAACTACCTAGAGAAGTTACAGAGGTTTACACAGAGAATTCCAAGTATAAGTACAAGAAAATAAGAGAGACTTAGAAAACTGGTAAAACCTACATTGTTGATAGAGTTGGGAGTACTTAGCACTGTGAAAACAGCACTTTGGCAGAATGAAATCTACTTGTCTAAGACCGGGAAACAGTGAAAATAGAATGTATGAGTTTCTCAAAATTGGTAACTGATGGAAACCAGAGAAAGTACACAGTGATTCATCTACCTAGAAAAGTTACAGAGGTTTACACAGAGAATTCCACGTATAAGTACAAGAAAATAAGACAGACTTAGAAAACTGGTAAAACCTACATTGTTGATAGAGTTGGGAGTACGTAGCACTGTGAAAACAGCACATTCGCAGAAGGAAAACTACTTGTCTAAGACCCGGAAACAGTGAACAGAGAATGTATGAGTTTCTCAAGACTGGTAACAGATGGAAACAAGAGAAAGTACACAGTGATTCAACTACCTACAGAAGTTGCAGAGGTTTACACAGAGAATTCCAAGTATAAGTACAGGAAAATAGAAGAGACTTAGAAAACTGGTAAAATCTACATTGTTGATAGAGTTGGGAGTACTTAGCACTGTGAAAACAGCTCTTTGGGATAATGAAATCTACTTGTCTAAGATCGGGAAACAGTGAACAGAGAATATATGAGTTTCTCAAGATTGGTAACAGATAGAAACAAGAGAAAGTACACAGTGATTCATGTACCTAGAGAAGTTACAGAGGTTTACAAAGAGAATTCCAAGTATAAGTACAAGAAAATAAGAGAGACTTAGAAAACTGGTAAAACCTACATTGTTGATAGAGTTGGGAGTACTTAGCACTGTGAAAACAGCACTTTCGCAGAAAGAAATCTACTTCTCTAAGACCGCGAAACAGTGAAAAGACAATGTATGAGTTTCTCAAGATTGGTAAAAGATAGAAACCAGAGAAACTACACAGTGATTCATCTACCTAGAGAAGTTACAGAGGTTTACACAGAGAATTCCAAGTATAAGTACAAGAAAATAAGAGAGACTTAGAAAACTGGTAAAACGTACATTGTTGATAGAGTTGGGAGTACTTAGCACTGTGAAAACAGCACTTTCGCAGAAAGAAATCTACTTCTCTAAGACCGCGAAACAGTGAAAAGAGAATGTATGAGTTTCTCAAGATTGGTAACAGATAGATACAAGACAAATGCACAGTGATTCATCTACCTGGAGAAGTTATAGAGGTTTACACAGGGAATTCCAAGTATAAGTACAAGAAATTAAGAGAGACTTAAGAAAATGGTAAAACCTACATTGTTGATAGAGTTGGGAGTACTTAGCACGGTGAAAACAGCACTTTGGCAGAATGAAATCTACGTGTCTAGGACCGGGAAACAGTGAACAGAGAATGTATGAGTTTCTCAAGATTGGTAACAGATGGAAACAAGAGAAAGTACACAGTGATTCAACTACCTACAGAATTTGCAGAGGTTTACACAGAGAATTCCAAGTATAAGTACAAGAAAATAGGAGAGACTTAGAAAACTGGTAAAATCTAAATTGTTGATAGAGTTGGGAGTACTTAGCACTGTGAAAACAGCACTTTGGGAGAATGAAATCTACTTGTCTAAGATCGGGAAACAGTGAACAGAGAATATATGAGTTTCTCAAGATTGGTAACAGATAGAAACAAGAGAAAGTACACAGTGATTCATGTACCTAGAGAAGTTACAGAGGTTTACAAAGAGAATTCCAAGTATAAGTACAAGAAAATAAGAGAGACTTAGACAACTGGTAAAACCTACATTGTTGATAGAATTGGGAGTACGTAGCACTGTGAAAACTGCACTTTCGCAGAAGGAAAACTACTTGTCTAAGACCCGGAAACAGTGAACAGAGAATGTATGACTTTCTCAAGATTGGTAACAGATAGAAACAAGAGAAAGTACACAGTGATTCATGTACCTAGAGAAGTTACAGAGGTTTACAAAGAGAATTCCAAGTATAAGTACAAGAAAATAAGAGAGACTTAGACAACTGGTAAAACCTACATTTTTGATAGAGTTGGGTGTACTTAGCACTGCGAAAACAGTACTTTCGCAGAAAGAAATCTACTTCTCTAAGACCGCGAAACAGTGAAAAGAGAATGTATGAGTTTCTCAAGATTGGTAACAGATAGAAACAAGAGAAAGTACACAGTGATTCATCTACCTAGAGAAGTTACAGAGGTTTACACAGAGAATTCCAAGTATAAGTACAAGAAAATAAGAGAGACTTGGAAAACTGGTAAAACGTACATTGTTGATAGAGTTGGGAGTACTTAGCACAATGAAAACAGCACTTTCACAGAAAGCAATCTACTTCTCTAAGACCGCGAAACAGTGAAAAGAGAATGTATGAGTTTCTCAAGATTGGTAACAGAGAGAAAGAAGAGAAAGTACACATTGATTCACCTATCTAGAGAACTTACAGAGGTTTACACAGAGAATTCCAAGTATAAGTACAAGAAAATAAGAGAGACTTAGAAAACTGGTAAAACCTACATTGTTGATAGAGTTGGCAGTACGTAGCACTGTGAAAACAGCACATTCGCAGAAGGAAAACTACTTGTCTAAGACCCGGAAACAGTGAACAGAGAATGTATGAGTTTCTCAAGACTGGTAACAGATGGAAACAAGAGAAAGTACACAGTGATTCAACTACCTACAGAAGTTGCAGAGGTTTACACAGAGAATTCCAAGTATAAGTACAGGAAAATAGAAGAGACTTAGAAAACTGGTAAAATCTACATTGTTGATAGAGTTGGGAGTACTTAGCACTGTGAAAACAGCTCTTTGGGATAATGAAATCTACTTGTCTAAGATCGGGAAACAGTGAACAGAGAATATATGAGTTTCTCAAGATTGGTAACAGATAGAAACAAGAGAAAGTACACAGTGATTCATGTACCTAGAGAAGTTACAGAGGTTTACAAAGAGAATTCCAAGTATAAGTACAAGAAAATAAGAGAGACTTAGAAAACTGGTAAAACCTACATTGTTGATAGAGTTGGGAGTACTTAGCACTGTGAAAACAGCACTTTCGCAGAAAGAAATCTACTTCTCTAAGACCGCGAAACAGTGAAAAGAGAATGTATGAGTTTCTCAAGATTGGTAACAGATAGAAACCAGAGAAACTACACAGTGATTCATCTACCTAGAGAAGTTACAGAGGTTTACACAGAGAATTCCAAGTATAAGTACAAGAAAATAAGAGAGACTTAGAAAACTGGTAAAACGTACATTGTTGATAGAGTTGGGAGTACTTAGCACTGTGAAAACAGCACTTTCGCAGAAAGAAATCTACTTCTCTAAGACCGCGAAACAGTGAAAAGAGAATGTATGAGTTTCTCAAGATTGGTAACAGATAGATACAAGACAAATGCACAGTGATTCATCTACCTGGAGAAGTTATAGAGGTTTACACAGGGAATTCCAAGTATAAGTACAAGAAATTAAGAGAGACTTAAGAAAATGGTAAAACCTACATTGTTGATAGAGTTGGGAGTACTTAGCACGGTGAAAACAGCACTTTGGCAGAATGAAATC
Source organism: Heterohyrax brucei (assembly GCA_028571685.1). NCBI lineage: Eukaryota > Metazoa > Chordata > Mammalia > Hyracoidea > Procaviidae > Heterohyrax > Heterohyrax brucei. The sequence goes on from CM053166.1 coordinate 61,467,048, forward strand.
TACGTGTCTAGGACCGGGAAACAGTGAACAGAGAATGTATGAGTTTCTCAAGATTGGTAACAGATGGAAACAAGAGAAAGTACACAGTGATTCAACTACCTACAGAATTTGCAGAGGTTTACACAGAGAATTCCAAGTATAAGTACAAGAAAATAGGAGAGACTTAGAAAACTGGTAAAATCTAAATTGTTGATAGAGTTGGGAGTACTTAGCACTGTGAAAACAGCACTTTGGGAGAATGAAATCTACTTGTCTAAGATCGGGAAACAGTGAACAGAGAATATATGAGTTTCTCAAGATTGGTAACAGATAGAAACAAGAGAAAGTACACAGTGATTCATGTACCTAGAGAAGTTACAGAGGTTTACAAAGAGAATTCCAAGTATAAGTACAAGAAAATAAGAGAGACTTAGACAACTGGTAAAACCTACATTTTTGATAGAGTTGGGTGTACTTAGCACTGCGAAAACAGTACTTTCGCAGAAAGAAATCTACTTCTCTAAGACCGCGAAACAGTGAAAAGAGAATGTATGAGTTTCTCAAGATTGGTAACAGAGAGAAAGAAGAGAAAGTACACAGTGATTCACCTATCTAGAGAACTTACAGAGGTTTACACAGAGAATTCCAAGTATAAGTACAAGAAAATAAGAGAGACTTAGAAAACTGGTAAAACCTACATTGTTGATAGAGTTGGGAATACTTAGCACTGTGAAAACAGCACTTTGGCAGAATGAAATCTACTTGTCTAAGACCGGGAAACAGTGAAAAGAGAATGTATGAGTTTCTCAAAATTGGTAACAGATGGAAACCAGAGAAAGTACACAGTGATTCATCTACCTAGAAAAGTTACAGAGGTTTACACAGAGAATTCCAAGTATAAGTACAAGAAAATAAGAGAGACTTAGAAAACTGGTAAAACCTACATTGTTGATAGAGTTGGCAGTACGTAGCACTGTGAAAACAGCACATTCGCAGAAGGAAAACTACTTGTCTAAGACCCGGAAACAGTGAACAAAGAATGTATGAGTTTCTCAAGATTGGTAACAGATAGAAACAAGAGAAAGTACACAGTGATTCATCTACCTAGAGAAGTTACAGAGGTTTACACAGAGAATTCCAAGTATAAGTACAACAAAATAAGAGAGACTTAGAAAACTGGTAAAACCTACATTGTTGATAGAGTTGGGAGTACTTAGCACTGTGAAAACAGCACTTTCGCAGAAAGAATCTACTTGTCTAAGACCGGAAAACAGTGAACAGAGAATGTATGAGTTTCTCAAGACTGGTAACAGATAGAAACAAGAGAAAGTACACAGTGATTCAACTACCTACAGAAGTTGCAGAGGTTTACACAGAGAATTCCAAGTATAAGTACAGGAAAATAGAAGAGACTTAGAAAACTGGTAAAATCTACATTGTTGATAGAGTTGGGAGTACTTAGCACTGTGAAAACAGCTCTTTGGGATAATGAAATCTACTTGTCTAAGATCGGGAAACAGTGAACAGAGAATATATGAGTTTCTCAAGATTGGTAACAGATAGAAACAAGAGAAAGTACACAGTGATTCATGTACCTAGAGAAGTTACAGAGGTTTACAAAGAGAATTCCAAGTATAAGTACAAGAAAATAAGAGAGACTTAGAAAACTGGTAAAACCTACATTGTTGATAGAGTTGGGAGTACTTAGCACTGTGAAAACAGCACTTTCGCAGAAAGAAATCTACTTCTCTAAGACCGCGAAACAGTGAAAAGAGAATGTATGAGTTTCTCAAGATTGGTAACAGATAGAAACCAGAGAAACTACACAGTGATTCATCTACCTAGAGAAGTTACAGAGGTTTACACAGAGAATTCCAAGTATAAGTACAAGAAAATAAGAGAGACTTAGAAAACTGGTAAAACGTACATTGTTGATAGAGTTGGGAGTACTTAGCACTGTGAAAACAGCACTTTCGCAGAAAGAAATCTACTTCTCTAAGACCGCGAAACAGTGAAAAGAGAATGTATGAGTTTCTCAAGATTGGTAACAGATAGATACAAGACAAATGCACAGTGATTCATCTACCTGGAGAAGTTATAGAGGTTTACACAGGGAATTCCAAGTATAAGTACAAAGAAATTAAGAGAGACTTAAGAAAATGGTAAAACCTACATTGTTGATAGAGTTGGGAGTACTTAGCACGCTGAAAACAGCACTTTGGCAGAATGAAATCTACGTGTCTAGGACCGGGAAACAGTGAACAGAGAATGTATGAGTTTCTCAAGATTGGTAACAGATGGAAACAAGAGAAAGTACACAGTGATTCAACTACCTACAGAATTTGCAGAGGTTTACACAGAGAATTCCAAGTATAAGTACAAGAAAATAGGAGAGACTTAGAAAACTGGTAAAATCTAAATTGTTGATAGAGTTGGGAGTACTTAGCACTGTGAAAACAGCAGTTTGGGAGAATGAAATCTACTTGTCTAAGATCGGGAAACAGTGAACAGAGAATATATGAGTTTCTCAAGATTGGTAACAGATAGAACAAGAGAGAAAGTACACAGTGATTCATTGTACCTAGAGAAGTTACAGAGGTTTACAAAGAGAATTCCAAGTATAAGTACAAGAAAATAAGAGAGACTTAGACAACTGGTAAAACCTACATTGTTGATAGAATTGGGAGTACGTAGCACTGTGAAAACTGCACTTTCGCAGAAGGAAAACTACTTGTCTAAGACCCGGAAACAGTGAACAGAGAATGTATGACTTTCTCAAGATTGGTAACAGATAGAAACAAGAGAAAGTACACAGTGATTCATGTACCTAGAGAAGTTACAGAGGTTTACAAAGAGAATTCCAAGTATAAGTACAAGAAAATAAGAGAGACTTAGACAACTGGTAAAACCTACATTTTTGATAGAGTTGGGTGTACTTAGCACTGCGAAAACAGTACTTTCGCAGAAAGAAATCTACTTCTCTAAGACCGCGAAACAGTGAAAAGAGAATGTATGAGTTTCTCAAGATTGGTAACAGATAGAAACAAGAGAAAGTACACAGTGATTCATCTACCTAGAGAAGTTACAGAGGTTTACACAAGAGAATTCCAAGTATAAGTACAAGAAAAATAAGAGAGACTTGGAAAACTGGTAAAACGTACATTGTTGATAGAGTTGGGGAGTACTTAGCACAATGAAAACAGCACTTTCACAGAAAGCAATCTACTTCTCTAAGACCGCGAAACAGTGAAAAGAGAATGTATGAGTTTCTCAAGATTGGTAACAGAGAGAAAGAAGAGAAAGTACACAGTGATTCACCTATCTAGAGAACTTACAGAGGTTTACACAGAGAATTCCAAGTATAAGTACAAGAAAATAAGAGAGACTTAGAAAACTGGTAAAACCTACATTGTTGATAGAGTTGGCAGTACGTAGCACTGTGAAAACAGCACATTCGCAGAAGGAAAACTACTTGTCTAAGACCCGGAAACAGTGAACAGAGAATGTATGAGTTTCTCAAGACTGGTAACAGATGGAAACAAGAGAAAGTACACAGTGATTCAACTACCTACAGAAGTTGCAGAGGTTTACACAGAGAATTCCAAGTATAAGTACAGGAAAATAGAAGAGACTTAGAAAACTGGTAAAATCTACATTGTTGATAGAGTTGGGAGTACTTAGCACTGTGAAAACAGCTCTTTGGGATAATGAAATCTACTTGTCTAAGATCGGGAAACAGTGAACAGAGAATATATGAGTTTCTCAAGATTGGTAACAGATAGAAACAAGAGAAAGTACACAGTGATTCATGTACCTAGAGAAGTTACAGAGGTTTACACAGAGAATTCCAAGTATAAGTACAAGAAAATAAGAGAGACTTAGAAAACTGGGTAAAACGTACATTGTTGATAGAGTTGGGAGTACTTAGCACTGTGAAAACAGCACTTTCGCAGAAAGAAATCTACTTCTCTAAGACCGCGAAACAGTGAAAAGAGAATGTATGAGTTTCTCAAGATTGGTAACAGATAGATACAAGACAAATGCACAGTGATTCATCTACCTGGAGAAGTTATAGAGGTTTACACAGGGAATTCCAAGTATAAGTACAAGAAATTAAGAGAGACTTAAGAAAATGGTAAAACCTACATTGTTGATAGAGTTGGGAGTACTTAGCACGGTGAAAACAGCACTTTGGCAGAATGAAATCTACGTGTCTAGGACCGGGAAACAGTGAACAGAGAATGTATGAGTTTCTCAAGATTGGTAACAGATGGAAACAAGAGAAAGTACACAGTGATTCAACTACCTACAGAATTTGCAGAGGTTTACACAGAGAATTCCAAGTATAAGTACAAGAAAATAGGAGAGACTTAGAAAACTGGTAAAATCTAAATTGTTGATAGAGTTGGGAGTACTTAGCACTGTGAAAACAGCACTTTGGGAGAATGAAATCTACTTGTCTAAGATCGGGAAACAGTGAACAGAGAATATATGAGTTTCTCAAGATTGGTAACAGATAGAAACAAGAGAAAGTACACAGTGATTCATGTACCTAGAGAAGTTACAGAGGTTTACAAAGAGAATTCCAAGTATAAGTACAAGAAAATAAGAGAGACTTAGACAACTGGTAAAACCTACATTGTTGATAGAATTGGGAGTACGTAGCACTGTGAAAACTGCACTTTCGCAGAAGGAAAACTACTTGTCTAAGACCCGGAAACAGTGAACAGAGAATGTATGACTTTCTCAAGATTGGTAACAGATAGAAACAAGAGAAAGTACACAGTGATTCATGTACCTAGAGAAGTTACAGAGGTTTACAAAGAGAATTCCAAGTATAAGTACAAGAAAATAAGAGAGACTTAGACAACTGGTAAAACCTACATTTTTGATAGAGTTGGGTGTACTTAGCACTGCGAAAACAGTACTTTCGCAGAAAGAAATCTACTTCTCTAAGACCGCGAAACAGTGAAAAGAGAATGTATGAGTTTCTCAAGATTGGTAACAGAGAGAAAGAAGAGAAAGTACACAGTGATTCACCTATCTAGAGAACTTACAGAGGTTTACACAGAGAATTCCAAGTATAAGTACAAGAAAATAAGAGAGACTTAGAAAACTGGTAAAACCTACATTGTTGATAGAGTTGGGAATACTTAGCACTGTGAAAACAGCACTTTGGCAGAATGAAATCTACTTGTCTAAGACCGGGAAACAGTGAAAAGAGAATGTATGAGTTTCTCAAAATTGGTAACAGATGGAAACCAGAGAAAGTACACAGTGATTCATCTACCTAGAAAAGTTACAGAGGTTTACACAGAGAATTCCAAGTATAAGTACAAGAAAATAAGAGAGACTTAGAAAACTGGTAAAACCTACATTGTTGATAGAGTTGGCAGTACGTAGCACTGTGAAAACATCACATTCGCAGAAGGAAAACTACTTGTCTAAGACCCGGAAACAGTGAACAAAGAATGTATGAGTTTCTCAAGATTGGGAACAGATAGAAACAAGAGAAAGTACACAGTGATTCATCTACCTAGAGAAGTTACAGAGGTTTACACAGAGAATTCCAAGTATAAGTACAACAAAATAAGAGAGACTTAGAAAACTGGTAAAACCTACATTGTTGATAGAGTTGGGAGTACTTAGCACTGTGAAAACAGCACTTTCGCAGAAAGAATCTACTTGTCTAAGACCGGAAAACAGTGAACAGAGAATGTATGAGTTTCTCAAGACTGGTAACAGATAGAAACAAGAGAAAGTACACAGTGATTCAATTACCTACAGAAGTTGCAGAGGTTTACACAGAGAATTCCAAGTATAAGTACAAGAAAATAAGAGAGACTTAGAAAACTGGTAAAACCTACATTGTTGATAGAATTGGGAGTACGTAGCACTGTGAAAACAGCACTTTCGCAGAAGGAAAACTACTTGTCTAAGACCCGGAAACAGTGAACAGAGAATGTATGAGTTTCTCAAGATTGGTAACAGATAGAAACAAGAGAAAGTACACAGTGATTCATCTACCTAGAGAAGTTACTGAGGTTTACACAGAGAATTCCAAGTATAAGTACAAGAAAATAAGAGAGACTTAGAAAACTGGTAAAACGTACATTGTTGATAGAGTTGGGGAGTACTTAGCACTGTGAAAACAGCACTTTCGCAGAAAGAATCTACTTGTCTAAGACCGGAAAACAGTGACCAGAGAATGTATGAGTTTCTCAAGATTGGTAACAGATAGAAACAAGAGAAAGTACACAGTGATTCAACTACCTAAAGAATTTGCAGAGGTTTACCCAGAGAATTCCAAGTATAAGTACAAGAAAATAAGAGAGACTTAGAAAACTGGTAAAATCTACATTGTTGATAGAGTTGGGAGTACTTAGCACTGTGAAAACAGCACTTTGGGAGAATGAAATCTACTTGTCTAAGATCGGGAAACAGTGAACAGAGAATATATGAGTTTCTCAAGATTGGTAACAGATAGAAACAAGAGAAAGTACACAGTGATTCATGTACCTAGAGAAGTTACAGAGGTTTACAAAGAGAATTCCAAGTATAAGTACAAGAAAATAAGAGAGACTTAGACAACTGGTAAAACCTACATTGTTGATAGAGTTGGGAGTACTTACCACTGCGAAAACAGTACTTTCGCAGAAAGAAATCTACTTCTCTAAGACCGCGAAACAGTGAAAAGAGAATGTATGAGTTTCTCAAGATTGGTAACAGATAGAAACAAGAGAAAGTACACAGTGATTCATCTACCTAGAGAAGTTACAGAGGTTTACACAGAGAATTCCAAGTATAAGTACAAGAAAATAAGAGAGACTTAGAAAACTGGTAAAACGTACATTGTTGATAGAGTTGGGAGTACTTAGCACAATGAAAACAGCACTTTCGCAGAAAGAAATCTACTTCTCTAAGACCGCGAAACAGTGAAAAGAGAATGTATGAGTTTCTCAAAATTGGTAACAGATGGAAACCAGAGAAAGTACACAGTGATTCATCTACCTAGAAAAGTTACAGAGGTTTACACAGAGAATTCCAAGTATAAGTACAAGAAAATAAGAGAGACTTAGAAAACTGGTAAAACCTACATTGTTGATAGAGTTGGGAGTACGTAGCACTGTGAAAACAGCACATTCGCAGAAGGAAAACTACTTGTCTAAGACCCGGAAACAGTGAACAGAGAATGTATGAGTTTCTCAAGATTGGTAACAGATAGAAACAAGAGAAAGTACACAGTGATTCATCTACCTAGAGAAGTTACAGAGGTTTACACAGAGAATTCCAAGTATAAGTACAACAAAATAAGAGAGACTTAGAAATCTGGTAAAACCTACATTGTTGATACAGTTGGGAGTACTTAGCACTGTGAAAACAGCACTTTCGCAGAAAGAATCTACTTGTCTAAGACCGGAAAACAGTGAACAGAGAATGTATGAGTTTCTCAAGACTGGTAACAGATAGCAACAAGAGAAAGTACACAGTGATTCAACTACCTACAGAAGTTACAGAGGTTTACACAGAGAATTCCAAGTATAAGTACAGGAAAATAGGAGAGACTTAGAAAACTGGTAAAATCTACATTGTTGATAGAGTTGGGAGTACTTAGCACTGTGAAAACTGCATTTTCGCAGAAAGAAATCTACTTCTCTAAGACCGGGAAGCAGTGAAAAGAGAATGTATGAGTTTCTCAAGATTGGTAACAGATAGAAACCACAGAAAGTACACAGTGATTCATCTACCTAGAGAAGTTACAGAGGTTTACACAGAGAATTCCAAGTATAAGTACAAGAAAATAAGAGAGACTTAGAAAACTGGTAAAATGTACATTGTTGATAGAGTTGGGAGTACTTAGCACTGTGAAAACAGCACTTTCGCAGAAAGAAATCTACTTCTCTAAGACCGCGAAACAGTGAAAAGAGAATGTATGAGTTTCTCAAGATTGGTAACAGATAGATACAAGACAAATACACAGTGATTCATCTACCTGGAGAAGTTATAGAGGTTTACACAAGGAATTCCAAGTATAAGTACAAGAAATTAAGAGAGACTTAAGAAACTGGTAAAACCTACATTGTTGATAGAGTTGGGAGTACTTAGCACGGTGAAAACAGCACTTTGGCAGAATGAAATCTACTTGTCTAAGACCGGGAAAGAGTGAACAGAGAATGTATGAGTTTCTCAGGATTCGGAACAGATAGAAACAAGAGAAAGTACACAGTGATTCATCTACCTAGAGAAGTTACAGAGGTCTCCACAGAGAATTCCAAGTATAAGTACAAGAAAATAAGAGAGACTTAGAAAATTGGTAAAACCTACATTGTTGATAGAGTAGGGAGTACTTACCACGGCGAAAACATCACTTTCGTAGAAAGAAATCTACTTCTCTAAGACCGCGAAAAAGTGAAAAGAGAATGTATGAGTTTCTCAAGATTGGTAACAGGTAGAAACCAGAGAAAGTACACAGTCATTCATCTACCTAGAGAAGTTACAGAGGTTTACAAAGAGAATTCCAAGTATAAGTAGAAGAAAATAAGAGAGACTTAGAAAACTGGTAAAAGCTACATTGTTGATAGAGTTGGGAGTACTTAGCACTGTGAAAACAGCACTTTGGCAGAATGAAATCTACTTGTCTAAGACCGGGAAACAGGAAAATAGAATGTATGAGTTTCTCAAGAATGGTAACAGATGGAAACAAGAGAAAGTACACAGTGATTCATCTACCTAGAGAAGTTACAGAGGTTTACACGGAGAATTCCAAGTATAAGTACAAGAAAATAAGAGAGACTTAGAAAACTGGTAAAACCTACATTGTTGATAGAATTGGGAGTACGTAGCACTGTGAAAACAGCACTCTCGCAGAAGGAAAACTACTTGTCTAAGACCCGGAACAGTGAACAGAGAATGTATGAGTTTCTCAAGATTGGTAACAGATAGAAACAAGAGAAAGTACACAGTGATTCCTCTACCTAGAGAAGTTACAGAAGTTTACACAGAGAATTCCAAGTATAAGTACAAGAAAATAAGAGAGACTTAGAAAACTGGTAAAACGTACATTGTTGATAGAGGTGGGAGTACTTAGCACAATGAAAACAGCACTTTCGCAGAAAGAAATCTACTTCTCTAAGACCGCGAAACAGTGAAAAGAGAATGTATGAGCTTCTCAAGATTGGTAACAGATAGAAACAAGACAAATACACAGTGATTCATCTACCTGGAGAAGTTATAGAGGTTTACACAGGGAATTCCAAGTATAAGTACAAGAAATTAAGAGAGACTTAAGAAACTTGTAAAACCTACTTTGTTGATAGAGTTGGGAGTACTTAGCACGGTGAAAACAGCACTTTGGCAGAATGAAATCTACTTGTCTAGGACCGGGAAACAGTGAACAGAGAATGTATGAGTTTATCAAGCTTGGTAACAGATAGAAACAAGAGAAAGTACACAGTGATTCATCTACCTAGCGAAGTTACAGAGGTTTACAGAGAGAATTCCAAGTATAAGTACAAGAAAATAAGAGAGACGTAGAAAACTGGTAAAACCTACATTGTTGATAGAGTTGGGAGTACTTAGCACTGTGAAAACAGCACTTTGGCAGAATGAAATCTACTTGTCTAAGTCCGGGAAACAGTGAAAAGAGAATGTATGATTTTCTCAAGATTGGTAACAGATGGAAACAAGAGAAAGTACGCAGTGATTCAAATACCTAGAGAAGTTACAGAGGTTTACAAAGAGAATTCCAAGTATAAGTACAAGAAAATAAGAGAGACTTAGAAAACTGGTAAAACCTACATTGTTGATAGAGTTGGGAGTACGTAGCACTGTGAAAACAGCACTTTCGCAGAAGGAAAACTACATGTCTAGGACCCGGAAACAGTGAACAGAGAATGTATGAGTTTCTCAAGATTTGTAACAGATAGAAACAAGAGAAAGTACACAGTGATTCATCTACCTAGAGAAGTTACAGAGGTTTACACAGAGAATTCCAAGTATAAGTACAAGAAAATAAGAGAGACTTAGAAAACTGGTAAAACGTACTTTATTGATAGAGTTGGGAGTTCTTAGCACTGTGAAAACAGCACTTTCGCAGAAAGAAATCTACTTCTCTAAGACCGCGAAACAGTGAAAAGAGAATGTATGAGTTTCTCAAGATTGGTAACAGATAGAAACAAGACAAATACACAGTGATTCATCTACCTGGAGAAGTTATAGAGGTTTACACAGGGAATTCCAAGTATAAGTACAAGAAATTAAGAGAGACTTAAGAAACTGGTAAAACCTACATTGTTGATGGAGTTGGTAGTACGTAGCACTGTGAAAACAGCAGTTTGGCAGAATGAAATCTACTTGTCTAGGACCGGGAAAAAGTGAACAGAGAATGTATGAGTTTCTCAAGATTGGTAACAGATAGAAACAAGAGAAAGTACACAGTGATTCATCTACCTAGAGAAGTTACACAGGTTTACACAGAGAATTCCAAGTATAAGTACAAGAAAATAAGAGAGACTTAGAAAACTGGTAAAACCTACATTGTTGATAGAGTTGGGAGTACTTAGAACTGTGAAAACAGCACTTTGGCAAAATGAAATCTACTTGTCTAAGATCGGGAAACAGTGAACAGAAAATATATGAGTTTCTCAAGATTGGTAACAGATAGAAACAACAGAAAGTACACAGTGATTCATGTACCTAGAGAAGTTACAGAGGTTTACAAAGAGAATTCAAGTATAAGTACAAGAAAATAAGAGAGACTTAGAAAATTGGTAAAACCTACATTGTTGATAGAGTTGGGAGTCCTTAGCACTGCGAAAACAGCATTTTCGCAGAAAGAAATCTACTTCTCTAAGACCGCGAAACAGTGAAAAGAGAATCTATGAGTTTCTCAAGATTGGTAACAGATAGAAACAAGAGAAAGTACACAGTGATTCAACTACCTAGAGAAGTTATAGAGGTTTACACAGAGAATTCCAAGTATAAGTACAAGAAAATAAGAGAGACTTAGAAAACTGGTAAAACCTACATTGTTGATAGAGTTGGGAGTACTTAGCATGGTGAAAACAGCACTTTGGCAGAATGAAATCTACTTCTCTAAGACCGGGAAACAGTGAAAATAGAATGTATGAGTTTCTCAAGAATGGTAACAGATGGAAACAAGAGAAAGTACACAGTGATTCATCTACCTAGAGAAGTTACAGAGGTTTACACAGAGAATTCCAAGTATCAGTACAAGAAAATAAGAGAGACTTAGAAAACTGGTAAAACCTACATTGTTGATAGAATTGGGAGTACGTAGCACTGTGAAAACAGCACTTTCGCAGAAGGAAAACTACTTGTCTAAGACCCGGAACAGTGAACAGAGAATGTATGAGTTTCTCAAGATTGGTAACAGATAGAAACAAGAGAAAGTACACAGAGATTCCTCTACCTAGAGAAGTTACAGAAGTTTACACAGAGAATTCCAAGTATAAGTACAAGAAAATAAGAAAGACTTAGAAAACTGGTAAAACCTACATTGTTGATAGAGTTGGGAGTACTTAGCACTGTGAAAACAGCACTTTCGCAGAAAGAAATTTACTTCTCTAAGACCGCGAAACGGTGAAAAGAGAATGTATGAGTTTCTCAAGGTTGGTAACAGATATATACAAGACAAATACACAGTGATTCATCTACCTGGAGAAGTTATAGAGGTTTACACAGGGAATTCGAAGTATAAGTACAGGAAATTCAGAGAGACTTAAGAAACTGGTAAAAGCTACATTGTTGATAGAGTAGGGAGTACTTAGCACGGTGAAAACAGCACTTTGGCAGAATGAAATCTACTTGTCTAGGACCGGGAAACAGTGAACAGAGAATGTATGAGTTTCTCAAGATTGGTTACAGATAGAAACAAGAGAAAGTACACAGTGATTCATCTACCTACAGAAGTTACAGAGGTTTACACAGAGAATTCCAAGTATAAGTACAAGAAAATAAGAGAGACTTTGAAATCTGGTAAAACCTACATTGTTGATAGAGTAGGGAGTACTTCGCACGGAGAAAACATCACTTTCGTACAGAGAAATCTACTTCTCTAAGACCGCGAAACAGTGAAAAGAGAATGTATGAGTTTCTCAAGATTGGTAACAGATAGAAATAAGAGAAAGAACACAGTGATTCACCTATCTAGAGAAGTTACAGAGGTTTACACAGAGAATTCCAAGTATAAGTACAAGAAAATAAGAGAGACTTAGAAAACTGGTAAAACCTACATTGTTGATAGAGCTGGGAGTACTTAGCACTGTGAAAACAGCACTTTCGCAGAAAGAAATCTACTTCTCTAAGACCGCGAAACAGTGAAAAGAGAATGTATGAGTTTCTCAAGATTGGTAACAGATAGATACAAGACGAATACACAGTGATTCATCTACCTGGAGAAGTTATAGAGGTTTACACAGGGAATTCCAAGTATAAGTACAAGAAATTAAGAGAGACTTAAGAAACTGGTAAAACCTACATTGTAGATAGAGTTGGGAGTACTTAGCACGGTGAAAACAGCACTTTGGCAGAATGAAATCTACTTGTCTAGGACTGGGAAACAGTGAACAGAGAATGTATGAGTTTCTCAAGATTGGTAACAGATAGAAACAAGAGAAAGTACACAGTGATTCAACTACCTAGAGAAGTTACAGAGGTTTACACAGAGAATTCCAAGTATAAGTACAAGAAAATAAGAGAGACTTAGAAAACTGGTAAAACCTACATTGTTGATAGAGTAGGGAGTACTTAGCACTGTGAAAACAGCACTTTGGCAGAATGAAATCTACTTGTCTAAGACCGGGAAAAACTGAACAGAGAATGTATGAGTTTCTCAAGATTGGTAACAGATGGAACAAGAGAAAGTACACAGGGATTCATCTACCTAGAGAAGTTACAGAGGTTTACACAGAGAATTCCAAGTATAAGTACAAGAAAATAAGAGAGACTTAGAAAACTGGTAAAACCTACATTGTTGATAGAATTGGGAGTACGTAGCACTGTGAAAACAGCACTTTCGCAGAAGGAAAACTACTTGTCTAAGACCTGGAAACAGTGAACAGAGAATGTATGAGTTTCTCAAGATTGGTAACAGATAGAAACAAGAGAAAGTACACAGTGATTCATCTACCTAGAGAAGTTACAGAGGTTTACACAGAGAATTCCAACTATAAGTACAAGAAAATAAGAGAGACTTAGAAAACTGGTAAAACCTGCATTGTTGATAGAGTTGGGAGTACTTAGCACTGTGAAAACAGCACTTTGGCAGAATGAAATCTACTTGTCTAAGACCGGGAAACAGTGAAAAGAGAATGTATGAGTTTCTCAAAATTGGTAACAGATGGAAGCCAGAGAAAGTACACAGTGATTCATCTACCTAGAAATGTTACAGAGGTTTAAACAGAGAATTCCAAGTATAAGTACAAGAAAATAAGAGAGACTTAGAAAACTGGTAAAACCTACATTGTTGATATAGTTGGGAGTACGTAGCACTGTGAAAACAGCACATTCGCAGAAGGAAAAGAACTTGTCTAAGACACGGAAACAGTGAACAGAGAATATATGAGTTTCTCAAGATTGGTAACAGATAGAAACAAGAGAAAGTACACAGTGATTCATCTACCTAGAGAAGTTACAGAGGTTTACACAGAGAATTCCAAGTATAAGTACAACAAAATAAGAGAGACTTAGAAAACTGGTAAAACCTACATTGTTGATAAAGTTGGGAGTACTTAGCACTGTGAAAACAGCACTTTCGCAGAAAGAATCTACTTGTCTAAGACCGGAAAACAGTGAACAGAGAATGTATGAGTTTCTCAAGACTGGTAATAGATAGAAACAAGAGAAAGTACACAGTGATTCAACTACCTACAGAAGTTGCAGAGGTTTACACAGAGAATTCCAAGTATAAGTACAGGAAAATAGGAGAGACTTAGAAAACTGGTAAAATCTACATTGCTGATAAAGTTGGGAGTACTTAGCACTGTGAAAACTGCACTTTCGCAGAAAGAAATCTACTTCTCTAACCGGGAAGCCGTGAAAAGAGAATGTATGAGTTTCTCAAGATTGGTAACAGATAGAAACCAGAGAAACTACACAGTGATTCATCTACCTAGAGAAGTTACAGAGGTTTACACAGAGAATTCCAAGTATAAGTACAAGAAAATAAGAGAGACTTAGAAAACTGGTAAAACCTACATTGTTGATAGAGTAGGGAATACTTAGCACTGCGAAAACATCACTTTCGTAGAAAGAAATCTACTTCTCTAAGACCGCGAAAAAGTGAAAAGAGAATGTATGAGTTTCTCAAGATTGGTAACAGATAGAAACCAGAGAAAGTACACAGTCATTCATCTACCTAGAGAAGTTACAGAGGTTTACAAAGAGAATTCCAAGTATAAGTAGAAGAAAATAAGAGAGACTTAGAAAACTGGTAAAAGCTACATGTTGATAGAGTTGGGAGTACTTAGCACTGTGAAAACAGCACTTTGGCAGAATGAAATCTACTTGTCTAAGACCGGGAAACAGTGAAAAGAGAATGTATGGGTTTCTCAAAATTGGTAACATATGGAAACCAGAGAAAGTACACAGTGATTCATCTACCTAGAAAAGTTACAGAGGTTTACACAGAGAATTCCAAGTATAAGTAGAAGAAAAGAAGAGAGACTTAGAAAACTGGTAAAACCTACATTGTTGATAGAGTTGGCAGTACGTAGCACTGTGAAAACAGCACATTCGCAGAAGGAAAACTACTTGTCTAAGACCCGGAAACAGTGAACAGAGAATGTATGAGTTTGTCAAGATTGGTAACAGATAGAAACAAGAGAAAGTACACAGTGATTCATCTACCTAGAGAAGTTACAGAGGTTTACACAGAGAATTCCAAGTATAAGTACAACAAAATAAGAGAGACTTAGAAAACTGGTAAAACCTACATTGTTGATACAGTTGGGAGTACTTAGCACTGTGAAAACAGCACTTTCGCAGAAAGAATCTACTTGTCTAAGACCGGAAAACAGTGAACAGAGAATGTATGAGTTTCTCAAGACTGGTAACAGATAGAAACAAGAGAAAGTACACAGTGATTCAACTACCTACAGAAGTTGCAGAGGTTTACACAGAGAATTCCAAGTATAAGTACAAGAAAATAAGAGAGACTTAGAAAACTGGTAAAACCTACATTGTTGATAGAGTTGGGAGTACCTAGCACGGTGAAAACAGCACTTTGGCAGAATGAAATCTACTTGTCTAAGACCGGGAAACAGGAAAATAGAATGTATGAGTTTCTCAAGAATGGTAACAGATGGAAACAAGAGAAAGTACACAGTGATTCATCTACCTAGAGAAGTTACAGAGGTTTACACGGAGAATTCCAAGTATAAGTACAAGAAAATAAGAGAGACTTAGAAAACTGGTAAAACCTACATTGTTGATAGAATTGGGAGTACGTAGCACTGTGAAAACAGCACTCTCGCAGAAGGAAAACTACTTGTCTAAGACCCGGAACAGTGAACAGAGAATGTATGAGTTTCTCAAGATTGGTAATAGATAGAAACAAGAGAAAGTACACAGTGATTTCTCTACCTAGAGAAGTTACAGAAGTTTACACAGAGAATTCCAAGTATAAGTACAAGAAAATAAGAGAGACTTAGAAAACTGGTAAAACGTACATTGTTGATAGAGGTGGGAGTACTTAGCACAATGAAAACAGCACTTTCGCAGAAAGAAATCTACTTCTCTAAGACCGCGAAACAGTGAAAAGAGAATGTATGAGCTTCTCAAGATTGGTAACAGATAGAAACAAGACAAATACACAGTGATTCATCTACCTGGAGAAGTTATAGAGGTTTACACAGGGAATTCCAAGTATAAGTACAAGAAATTAAGAGAGACTTAAGAAACTGGTAAAACCTACTTTGTTGATAGAGTTGGGAGTACTTAGCACTGTGAAAACAGCAGTTTGGCAGAATGAAATCTACTTGTCTAGGACCGGGAAACAGTGAACAGAGAATGTGTGAGTTTCTCAAGATTGGTAACAGATAGAAACAAGAGAAAGTACACAGTGATTCATCTACCTAGCGAAGTTACAGAGATTTACAGAGAGAATTCCAAGTATAAGTACAAGAAAATAAGAGAGACGTAGAAAACTGGTAAAACCTACATTGTTGATAGAGTTGGGAGTACTTAGCACTGTGAAAACAGCACTTTGGCAGAATGAAATCTACTTGTCTAAGATCGGGAAACAGTGAACAGAAAATATATGAGTTTCTCAAGATTGGTAACAGATAGAAACAACAGAAAGTACACAGTGATTCATGTACCTAGAGAAGTTACAGAGGTTTACAAAGAGAATTCAAGTATAAGTACAAGAAAATAAGAGAGACTTAGAAAATTGGTAAAACCTACATTGTTGATAGAGTTGGGAGTCCTTAGCACTGCGAAAACAGCATTTTCGCAGAAAGAAATCTACTTCTCTAAGACCGCGAAACAGTGAAAAGAGAATCTATGAGTTTCTCAAGATTGGTAACAGATAGAAACAAGAGAAAGTACACAGTGATTCAACTACCTAGAGAAGTTATAGAGGTTTACACAGAGAATTCCAAGTATAAGTACAAGAAAATAAGAGAGACTTAGAAAACTGGTAAAACCTACATTGTTGATAGAGTTGGGAGTACTTAGCATGGTGAAAACAGCACTTTGGCAGAATGAAATCTACTTGTCTAAGACCGGGAAACAGTGAAAATAGAATGTATGAGTTTCTCAAGAATGGTAACAGATGGAAACAAGAGAAAGTACACAGTGATTCATCTACCTAGAGAAGTTACAGAGGTTTACACAGAGAATTCCAAGTATCAGTACAAGAAAATAAGAGAGACTTAGAAAACTGGTAAAACCTACATTGTTGATAGAATTGGGAGTACGTAGCACTGTGAAAACAGCACTTTCGCAGAAGGAAAACTACTTGTCTAAGACCCGGAACAGTGAACAGAGAATGTATGAGTTTCTCAAGATTGGTAACAGATAGAAACAAGAGAAAGTACACAGAGATTCCTCTACCTAGAGAAGTTACAGAAGTTTACACAGAGAATTCCAAGTATAAGTACAAGAAAATAAGAAAGACTTAGAAAACTGGTAAAACCTACATTGTTGATAGAGTTGGGAGTACTTAGCACTGTGAAAACAGCACTTTCGCAGAAAGAAATTTACTTCTCTAAGACCGCGAAACGGTGAAAAGAGAATGTATGAGTTTCTCAAGGTTGGTAACAGATAGATACAAGACAAATACACAGTGATTCATCTACCTGGAGAAGTTATAGAGGTTTACACAGGGAATTCGAAGTATAAGTACAGGAAATTCAGAGAGACTTAAGAAACTGGTAAAAGCTACATTGTTGATAGAGTAGGGAGTACTTAGCACGGTGAAAACAGCACTTTGGCAGAATGAAATCTACTTGTCTAGGACCGGGAAACAGTGAACAGAGAATGTATGAGTTTCTCAAGATTGGTTACAGATAGAAACAAGAGAAAGTACACAGTGATTCATCTACCTACAGAAGTTACAGAGGTTTACACAGAGAATTCCAAGTATAAGTACAAGAAAATAAGAGAGACTTTGAAATCTGGTAAAACCTACATTGTTGATAGAGTAGGGAGTACTTCGCACGGAGAAAACATCACTTTCGTACAGAGAAATCTACTTCTCTAAGACCGCGAAACAGTGAAAAGAGAATGTATGAGTTTCTCAAGATTGGTAACAGATAGAAATAAGAGAAAGAACACAGTGATTCACCTATCTAGAGAAGTTACAGAGGTTTACACAGAGAATTCCAAGTATAAGTACAAGAAAATAAGAGAGACTTAGAAAACTGGTAAAACCTACATTGTTGATAGAGTTGGGAGTACTTAGCACTGTGAAAACAGCACTTTCGCAGAAAGAAATCTACTTCTCTAAGACCGCGAAACAGTGAAAAGAGAATGTATGAGTTTCTCAAGATTGGTAACAGATAGATACAAGACGAATACACAGTGATTCATCTACCTGGAGAAGTTATAGAGGTTTACACAGGGAATTCCAAGTATAAGTACAAGAAATTAAGAGAGACTTAAGAAACTGGTAAAACCTACATTGTAGATAGAGTTGGGAGTACTTAGCACGGTGAAAACAGCACTTTGGCAGAATGAAATCTACTTGTCTAGGACTGGGAAACAGTGAACAGAGAATGTATGAGTTTCTCAAGATTGGTAACAGATAGAAACAAGAGAAAGTACACAGTGATTCAACTACCTAGAGAAGTTACAGAGGTTTACACAGAGAATTCCAAGTATAAGTACAAGAAAATAAGAGAGACTTAGAAAACTGGTAAAACCTACATTGTTGATAGAGTAGGGAGTACTTAGCACTGTGAAAACAGCACTTTGGCAGAATGAAATCTACTTGTCTAAGACCGGGAAAAACTGAACAGAGAATGTATGAGTTTCTCAAGATTGGTAACAGATGGAACAAGAGAAAGTACACAGGGATTCATCTACCTAGAGAAGTTACAGAGGTTTACACAGAGAATTCCAAGTATAAGTACAAGAAAATAAGAGAGACTTAGAAAACTGGTAAAACCTACATTGTTGATAGAATTGGGAGTACGTAGCACTGTGAAAACAGCACTTTCGCAGAAGGAAAACTACTTGTCTAAGACCTGGAAACAGTGAACAGAGAATGTATGAGTTTCTCAAGATTGGTAACAGATAGAAACAAGAGAAAGTACACAGTGATTCATCTACCTAGAGAAGTTACAGAGGTTTACACAGAGAATTCCAACTATAAGTACAAGAAAATAAGAGAGACTTAGAAAACTGGTAAAACCTGCATTGTTGATAGAGTTGGGAGTACTTAGCACTGTGAAAACAGCACTTTGGCAGAATGAAATCTACTTGTCTAAGACCGGGAAACAGTGAAAAGAGAATGTATG
This sequence comes from Heterohyrax brucei, assembly GCA_028571685.1. Lineage (NCBI taxonomy): Eukaryota > Metazoa > Chordata > Mammalia > Hyracoidea > Procaviidae > Heterohyrax > Heterohyrax brucei. Next base: position 61,486,010 of record CM053166.1, read on the forward strand.
AGTTTCTCAAAATTGGTAACAGATGGAAGCCAGAGAAAGTACACAGTGATTCATCTACCTAGAAATGTTACAGAGGTTTAAACAGAGAATTCCAAGTATAAGTACAAGAAAATAAGAGAGACTTAGAAAACTGGAAAAACCTACATTGTTGATACAGTTGGGAGTACGTAGCACTGTGAAAACAGCACATTCGCAGAAGGAAAAGAACTTGTCTAAGACCCGGAAACAGTGAACAGAGAATATATGAGTTTCTCAAGATTGGTAACAGATAGAAACAAGAGAAAGTACACAGTGATTCATCTACCTAGAGAAGTTACAGAGGTTTACACAGAGAATTCCAAGTATAAGTACAACAAAATAAGAGAGACTTAGAAAACTGGTAAAACCTACATTGTTGATAAAGTTGGGAGTACTTAGCACTGTGAAAACAGCACTTTCGCAGAAAGAATCTACTTGTCTAAGACCGGAAAACAGTGAACAGAGAATGTATGAGTTTCTCAAGACTGGTAATAGATAGAAACAAGAGAAAGTACACAGTGATTCAACTACCTACAGAAGTTGCAGAGGTTTACACAGAGAATTCCAAGTATAAGTACAGGAAAATAGGAGAGACTTAGAAAACTGGTAAAATCTACATTGCTGATAAAGTTGGGAGTACTTAGCACTGTGAAAACTGCACTTTCGCAGAAAGAAATCTACTTCTCTAACCGGGAAGCCATGAAAAGAGAATGTATGAGTTTCTCAAGATTGGTAACAGATAGAAACCAGAGAAACTACACAGTGATTCATCTACCTAGAGAAGTTACAGAGGTTTACACAGAGAATTCCAAGTATAAGTACAAGAAAATAAGAGAGACTTAGAAAACTGGTAAAACCTACATTGTTGATAGAGTAGGGAATACTTAGCACTGCGAAAACATCACTTTCGTAGAAAGAAATCTACTTCTCTAAGACCGCGAAAAAGTGAAAAGAGAATGTATGAGTTTCTCAAGATTGGTAACAGATAGAAACCAGAGAAAGTACACAGTCATTCATCTACCTAGAGAAGTTACAGAGGTTTACAAAGAGAATTCCAAGTATAAGTAGAAGAAAATAAGAGAGACTTAGAAAACTGGTAAAAGCTACATTGTTGATAGAGTTGGGAGTACTTAGCACTGTGAAAACAGCACTTTGGCAGAATGAAATCTACTTGTCTAAGACCGGGAAACAGTGAAAAGAGAATGTATGGGTTTCTCAAAATTGGTAACATATGGAAACCAGAGAAAGTACACAGTGATTCATCTACCTAGAAAAGTTACAGAGGTTTACACAGAGAATTCCAAGTATAAGTAGAAGAAAAGAAGAGAGACTTAGAAAACTGGTAAAACCTACATTGTTGATAGAGTTGGCAGTACGTAGCACTGTGAAAACAGCACATTCGCAGAAGGAAAACTACTTGTCTAAGACCCGGAAACAGTGAACAGAGAATGTATGAGTTTGTCAAGATTGGTAACAGATAGAAACAAGAGAAAGTACACAGTGATTCATCTACCTAGAGAAGTTACAGAGGTTTACACAGAGAATTCCAAGTATAAGTACAACAAAATAAGAGAGACTTAGAAAACTGGTAAAACCTACATTGTTGATACAGTTGGGAGTACTTAGCACTGTGAAAACAGCACTTTCGCAGAAAGAATCTACTTGTCTAAGACCGGAAAACAGTGAACAGAGAATGTATGAGTTTCTCAAGACTGGTAACAGATAGAAACAAGAGAAAGTACACAGTGATTCAACTACCTACAGAAGTTGCAGAGGTTTACACAGAGAATTCCAAGTATAAGTACAAGAAAATAAGAGAGACTTAGAAAACTGGTAAAACCTACATTGTTGATAGAGTTGGGAGTACCTAGCACGGTGAAAACAGCACTTTGGCAGAATGAAATCTACTTGTCTAAGACCGGGAAACAGGAAAATAGAATGTATGAGTTTCTCAAGAATGGTAACAGATGGAAACAAGAGAAAGTACACAGTGATTCATCTACCTAGAGAAGTTACAGAGGTTTACACGGAGAATTCCAAGTATAAGTACAAGAAAATAAGAGAGACTTAGAAAACTGGTAAAACCTACATTGTTGATAGAATTGGGAGTACGTAGCACTGTGAAAACAGCACTCTCGCAGAAGGAAAACTACTTGTCTAAGACCCGGAACAGTGAACAGAGAATGTATGAGTTTCTCAAGATTGGTAATAGATAGAAACAAGAGAAAGTACACAGTGATTTCTCTACCTAGAGAAGTTACAGAAGTTTACACAGAGAATTCCAAGTATAAGTACAAGAAAATAAGAGAGACTTAGAAAACTGGTAAAACGTACATTGTTGATAGAGGTGGGAGTACTTAGCACAATGAAAACAGCACTTTCGCAGAAAGAAATCTACTTCTCTAAGACCGCGAAACAGTGAAAAGAGAATGTATGAGCTTCTCAAGATTGGTAACAGATAGAAACAAGACAAATACACAGTGATTCATCTACCTGGAGAAGTTATAGAGGTTTACACAGGGAATTCCAAGTATAAGTACAAGAAATTAAGAGAGACTTAAGAAACTGGTAAAACCTACTTTGTTGATAGAGTTGGGAGTACTTAGCACGGTGAAAACAGCACTTTGGCAGAATGAAATCTACTTGTCTAGGACCGGGAAACAGTGAACAGAGAATGTATGAGTTTCTCAAGATTGGTAACAGATAGAAACAAGAGAAAGTACACAGTGATTCATCTACCTAGCGAAGTTACAGAGATTTACAGAGAGAATTCCAAGTATAAGTACAAGAAAATAAGAGAGACGTAGAAAACTGGTAAAACCTACATTGTTGATAGAGTTGGGAGTACTTAGCACTGTGAAAACAGCACTTTGGCAGAATGAAATCTACTTGTCTAAGTCCGGGAAACAGTGAAAAGAGAATGTATGATTTTCTCAAGATTGGTAACAGATGGAAACAAGAGAAAGTACGCAGTGATTCAAATACCTAGAGAAGTTACAGAGGTTTACAAAGAGAATTCCAAGTATAAGTACAAGAAAATAAGAGAGACTTAGAAAACTGGTAAAACCTACATTGTTGACAGAGTTGGGAGTATTTAGCACGGTGAAAACAGCACTTTGGCAGAATGAAATCTACTTGTCTAAGACCGGGAAACAGTGAACAGAGACTGTATGAGTTTCTCAAGATTGGTAACAGATAGAAACAAAAGAAAGTACACAGTGATTCATCTACGTAGAGAAGTTACAGAGGTTTACACAGAGAATTCCAAGTATAAGTACAAGAAAATAAGAGAGATTTAGAAAACTGGTAAAACCTACATTGTTGATAGAGTAGGGAGTACTTAGCACGGCGAAAACATCACTTTCGTAGAAAGAAATCTACTTCTCTAAGACCGCGAAACAGTGAAAAGAGAATGTATGAGTTTCTCAAGATTGGTAACAGATAGAAACCAGAGAAAGTACTCAGTCATTCATCTACCTAGAGAAGTTACAGAGGTTTACAAAGAGAATTCCAAGTATAAGTAGAAGAAAATAAGAGAGACTTAGAAAACTGGTAAAACCTACATTGTTCATAGAGTTGGGAGTACTTAGCACTGTGAAAACAGAACTTTGGCAGAATGAAATCTACTTGTCTAAGACCGGGAAACAGTGAAAAGAGAATGTATGAGTTTCTCAAGATTGGTAACAGATAGATACAAGACAAATACACAGTGATTCATCTACCTGGAGAAGTTATAGAGGTTTACACAGGGAATTCCAAGTATAAGTACAAGAAATTAAGAGAGACTTAAGAAACTGGTAAAACCTACATTGTTGATAGAGTTGGGAGTACTTAGCACTGTGAAAACAGCACATTCGCAGAAGGAAAACTACTTGTCTAAGACCCGGAAACAGTGAACAGAGAATGTATGAGTTTCTCAAGATTGGTAACAGATAGAAACAAGAGAAAGTACACAGTGATTCATGTACCTAGAGAAGTTACAGAGGTTTACAAAGAGAATTCCAAGTATAAGTACAAGAAAATAAGAGAGACTTAGAAAACTGGTAAAACCTACATTGTTGATAGAGTTGGGAGTACTTAGCACTGTGAAAACAGCACTTTCGCAGAAAGAAATCCACTTCTCTAAGACCGCGAAACAGTGAAAAGAGAATGTATGAGTTTCTCAAGATTGGTAACAGATAGAAACAAGAGAAACTACACAGTGATTCATCTACCTAAAAAGTTACAGAGGTTTACACAGAGAATTCCAAGTATAAGTACAAGAAAATAAGAGAGACTTAGAAAACTGGTAAAACGTACATTGTTGATAGAGTTGGGAGTACTTGGCACTGTGAAAACAGCACTTTCGCAGAAAGAAATCTACTTCTCTAAGACCGCGAAGCAGTGAAAAGAGAATGTATGAGTTTCTCAAGATTGGTAACAGATAGAAACAAGAGAAAGTACACAGTGATTCACCTATCTAGAGAAGTTACAGAGGTTTACACAGAGAATTCCAAATATAAGTACAAGAAAATAAGAGAGACGTAGAAAACTGGTAAAACCTACATTGTTGATAGAGTAGGGAGTACTTAGCACTGCGAAAACATCACTTTCGTAGAAAGAAATCTACTTCTCTAAGACCGCGAAACAGTGAAAAGAGAATGTATGAGTTTCTCAAGATTGGTAACAGATAGAAACCAGAGAAATTACACAGTCATTCATCTACCTAGAGAAGTTACAGAAGTTTACAAAGAGAATTCCAAGTATAAGTAGAAGAAAATAAGAGAGACTTAGAAAACTGGTAAAACCTACATTGTTGATAGAGTTGGGAATACGTAGCACTGTGAAAACAGTACTTTGGCAGAATGAAATCTACTTGTCTAAGACCGGGAAACAGTGAAAAGAGAATGTATGAGTTTCTCAAGATTGGTAACAGACAGAAACAAGAGAAAGTACACAGTGATTCAACTACCTACAGAAGTTGCAGAGGTTTACACAGAGAATTCCAAGTATAAGTACAGGAAAATAGGAGAGACTTAGAAAACTGGTAAAATCTACATTGTTGATAGAGTTGGGAGTACTTAGCACTGTGAAAACTGCACTTTCGCAGAAAGAAATCTACTTCTTTAACACCGCGAAACAGTGAAGAGAATGTATGAGTTTCTCAAGACTGGTAACAGATAGATACAAGACAAATACACAGTGATTCATCTACCTCGAGAAGTTATAGAGGTTTACACAGGGAATTCCAAGTATAAGTACAAGAAATTAAGAGAGACTTAAGAAACTGGTAAAACCTACATTGTTGACAGAGTTGGGAGTACTTAGCACGGTGAAAACAGCACTTTGGCAGAATGAAATCTACTTGTCTAAGACCGGGAAACAGTGAACAGAGAATGTATGAGTTTCTCAAGATTGGTAACAGATAGAAACAAAAGAAAGTACACAGTGATTCATCTACGTAGAGAAGTTACAGAGGTTTACACAGAGAATTCCAAGTATAAGTACAAGAAAATAAGAGAGATTTAGAAAACTGGTAAAACCTACATTGTTGATAGAGTAGGGAGTACTTAGCACGGCGAAAACATCACTTTCGTAGAAAGAAATCTTCTTCTCTAAGACCGCGAAACAGTGAAAAGAGAATGTATGAGTTTCTCAAGATTGGTAACAGATAGAAACCAGAGAAAGTACTCAGTCATTCATCTACCTAGAGAAGTTACAGTGGTTTACAAAGAGAATTCCAAGTATAAGTAGAAGAAAATAAGAGAGACTTAGAAAACTGGTAAAACCTACATTGTTCATAGAGTTGGGAGTACTTAGCACTGTGAAAACAGAACTTTGGCAGAATGAAATCTACTTGTCTAAGACCGGGAAACAGTGAAAAGAGAATGTATGAGTTTCTCAAGATTGGTAACAGATAGATACAAGACAAATACACAGTGATTCATCTACCTGGAGAAGTTATAGAGGTTTACACAGGGAATTCCAAGTATAAGTACAAGAAATTAAGAGAGACTTAAGAAACTGGTAAAACCTACATTGTTGATAGAGTTGGGAGTACTTAGCACTGTGAAAACAGCACATTCGCAGAAGGAAAACTACTTGTCTAAGACCCGGAAACAGTGAACAGAGAATGTATGAGTTTCTCAAGATTGGTAACAGATAGAAACAAGAGAAAGTACACAGTGATTCATGTACCTAGAGAAGTTACAGAGGTTTACAAAGAGAATTCCAAGTATAAGTACAAGAAAATAAGAGAGACTTAGAAAACTGGTAAAACCTACATTGTTGATAGAGTTGGGAGTACTTAGCACTGCGAAAACAGCACTTTCGCAGAAAGAAATCTACTTCTCTAAGACCGCGAAACAGTGAAAAGAGAATGTATGAGTTTCTCAAGATTGGTAACAGATAGAAATAAGAGAAAGTACACAGTGATTCAACTACCTAGAGAAGTTACAGAGGTTTACACAGAGAATTCCAAGTATAAGTACAAGAAAATAAGAGAGACTTAGAAAACTGGTAAAACCTACATTGTTGATAGAGTTGGGAGTACTTAGCACTGTGAAAACAGCACTTTGGCAGAATGAAATCTACTTGTCTAAGACCGGGAAACAGTGAAAAGAGAATGTATGAGTTTCTCAAAATTGGTAACAGATGGAAACCAGAGAAAGTACGCAGTGATTCATCTACCTAGAAAAGTTACAGAGGTTTAGACAGAGAATTCCAAGTATAAGTACAAGAAAATAAGAGAGACTTAGAAAACTGGTAAAACCTACATTGTTGATAGAGTTGGGAGTACGTAGCACTGTGAAAACAGCACATTCGCAGAAGGAAAACTACTTGTCTAAGACCCGGAAACAGTGAACAGAGAATGTATGAGTTTCTCAAGATTGGTTACAGATAGAAACAAGAGAAAGTACACAGTGATTCATCTACCTAGAGAAGTTACAGAGGTTTACACAGAGAATTCCAAGTATAAGTACAACAAAATAAAGAGACTTAGAAAACTGGTAAAACCTACATTGTTGATACAGTTGGGAGTAATTAGCACTGTGAAAACAGCACTTTCACAGAAAGAATCTACTTGTCTAAGACCGGAAAACAGTGAACAGAGAATGTATGAGTTTCTCAAGACTGGTAACAGATAGAAACAAGAGAAAGTACACAGTGATTCAACTACCTACAGAATTTACAGAGGTTTACACAGAGAATTCCAAGTATAAGTACAGGAAAATAGGAGAGACTTAGAAAACTGGTAAAATCTATATTGTTGATAGAGTTGGGAGTACTTAGCACTGTGAAAACTGCACTTTCGCAGAAAGAAATCTACTTCTCTAAGACCGGGAAGCAGTGAAAAGAGAATGTATGAGTTTCTCAAGATTGGTAACAGATAGAAACCAGAGAAAGTACACAGTGATTCATCTACCTAGAGAAGTTACAGAGGTTTACACAGAGAATTCCAAGTATAAGTACAACAAAATAAGAGAGACTTAGAAAACTGGTAAAATGTACATTGTTGATAGAGTTGGGAGTACTTAGCACTGTGAAAACAGCACTTTCGCAGAAAGAAATCTACTTCTCTAAGACCGCGAAACAGTGAAGAGAATGTATGAGTTTCTCAAGACTGGTAACAGATAGATACAAGACAAATACACAGTGATTCATCTACCTCGAGAAGTTATAGAGGTTTACACAGGGAATTCCAAGTATAAGTACAAGAAATTAAGAGAGACTTAAGAAACTGGTAAAACCTACATTGTTGACAGAGTTGGGAGTACTTAGCACGGTGAAAACAGCACTTTGGCAGAATGAAATCTACTTGTCTAAGACGGGGAAACAGTGAACAGAGAATGTATGAGTTTCTCAAGATTGGTAACAGATAGAAACAAAAGAAAGTACACAGTGATTCATCTACGTAGAGAAGTTACAGAGGTTTACACAGAGAATTCCAAGTATAAGTACAAGAAAATAAGAGAGATTTAGAAAACTGGTAAAACCTACATTGTTGATAGAGTAGGGAGTACTTAGCACGGCGAAAACATCACTTTCGTAGAAAGAAATCTACTTCTCTAAGACCGCGAAACAGTGAAAAGAGAATGTATGAGTTTCTCAAGATTGGTAACAGATAGAAACCAGAGAAAGTACTCAGTCATTCATCTACCTAGAGAAGTTACGCCAAGAGGTTTACAAAGAGAATTCCAAGTATAAGTAGAAGAAAATAAGAGAGACTTAGAAAACTGGTAAAACCTACATTGTTCATAGAGTTGGGAGTACTTAGCACTGTGAAAACAGAACTTTGGCAGAATGAAATCTACTTGTCTAAGACCGGGTAACAGTGAAAAGAGAATGTATGAGTTTCTCAAGATTGGTAACAGATAGATACAAGACAAATACACAGTGATTCATCTACCTGGAGAAGTTATAGAGGTTTACACAGGGAATTCCAAGTATAAGTACAAGAAATTAAGAGAGACTTAAGAAACTGGTAAAACCTACATTGTTGATAGAGTTGGGAGTACTTAGCACTGTGAAAACAGCACATTCGCAGAAGGAAAACTACTTGTCTAAGACCCGGAAACAGTGAACAGAGAATGTATGAGTTTCTCAAGATTGGTAACAGATAGAAATAAGAGAAAGTACACAGTGATTCAACTACCTAGAGAAGTTACAGAGGTTTACACAGAGAATTCCAAGTATAAGTACAAGAAAATAAGAGAGACTTAGAAAACTGGTAAAACCTACATTGTTGATAGAGTTGGGAGTACTTAGCACTGTGAAAACAGCACTTTGGCAGAATGAAATCTACTTGTCTAAGATCGGGAAACACTGAACAGAGAATGTATGAGTTTCTCAAGATTGGTAACAGATGGAAACAAGAGAAGGTACACAGTGATTCATCTACCTAGAGAAGTTACAGAGGTTTACACAGAGAATTCCAAGTATAAGTACAAGAAAATAAGAGAGACTTAAGAAACTGGTAAAACCTACATTGTTCATAGAATTGGGAGTACGTAGCACTGTGAAAACAGCACTTTCGCAGAAGGAAAACTACTTGTCTAAGACCCGGAAACAGTGAACAGAGAATGTATGAGTTTCTCAAGATTGGTAACAGATAGAAACAAGAGAAAGTACACAGTGATTCATCTACCTAGAAAAGTTACAGAGGTTTACACAGAGAATTCCAAGTATAAGTACAAGAAAATAAGAGAGACTTAGAAAACTGGTAAAACGTACATTGTTGATAGAGTTGGGAGTACTTAGCACTGTGAAAACAGCACTTTCGCAGAAAGAAATCTACTTCTCTAAGACCGCGAAACAGTGAAAAGAGAATGTATGAGTTTCTCAAGATTGGTAACAGATAGAAACAAGAGAAAGTACACAGTGATTCACCTATCTAGAGAAGTTACAGAGGTTTACACAGAGAATTCCAAATATAAGTACAAGAAAATAAGAGAGACTTAGAAAACTGGTAAAACCTACATTGTTGATAGAGTAGGGAGTACTTAGCACTGCGAAAACATCACTTTCGTAGAAAGAAATCTACTTCTCTAAGACCGCGAAACAGTGAAAAGAGAATGTATGAGTTTCTCAAGATTGGTAACAGATAGAAACCAGAGAAAGTACACAGTCATTCATCTACCTAGAGAAGTTACAGAGGTTTACAAAGAGAATTCCAAGTATAAGTAGAAGAAAATAAGAGAGACTTAGAAAACTGGTAAAACCTACATTGTTGATAGAGTTGGGAATACGTAGCACTGTGAAAACAGAACTTTGGCAGAATGAAATCTACTTGTCTAAGACCGGGAAACAGTGAAAAGAGAATGTAGGAGTTTCTCAAGATTGGTAACAGATAGAAACAAGAGAAAGTACACAGTGATTCACCTGTCTAGAGAAGTTGCAGAGGTTTACACAGAGAATTCCAAGTATAAGTACAAGAAAATAAGAGAGACTTAGAAAACTGGTAAAACCTACATTGTTGATAGAGTTGGGAGTACTTAGCACTGTGAAAACAGCACATTCGCAGAAGGAAAACTACTTGTCGAAGACCCGGAAACAGTGAACAGAGAATGTATGAGTTTCTCAAGATTGGTAACAGATAGAAACAAGAGAAAGTACACAGTGATTCATGTACCTAGAGAAGTTACAGAGGTTTACAAAGAGAATTCCAAGTATAAGTACAAGAAAATAAGAGAGACTTAGAAAACTGGTAAAACCTACATTGTTGATAGAGTTGGGAGTACTTAGCACTGCGAAAACAGCACTTTCGCAGAAAGAAATCTACTTCTCTAAGACCGCGAAACAGTGAAAAGAGAATGTGTGAGTTTCTCAAGATTGGTAACAGATAGAAACAAGAGAAAGTACACAGTGATTCAACTACCTAGAGAAGTTACAGAGGTTTACACAGAGAATTCCAAGTATAAGTACAAGAAAATAAGAGAGACTTAGAAAACTGGTAAAATGTCCATTGTTGATAGAGTTGGGAGTACTTAGCACTGTGAAAACAGCACTTTCGCAGAAAGAAATCTACTTCTCTAAGACCGCGAAACAGTGAAGAGAATGTATGAGTTTCACAAGATTGGTAACAGATAGATACAAGACAAATACACAGTGATTCATCTACCTCGAGAAGTTATAGAGGTTTACACAGGGAATTCCAAGTATAAGTACAAGAAATTAAGAGAGACTTAAGAAACTGGTAAAACCTACATTGTTGATAGAGTTGGGAGTACTTAGCACGGTGAAAACAGCACTTTGGCAGAATGAAATCTACTTGTCTAAGACCGGGAAACAGTGAACAGAGAATGTATGAGTTTCTCAAGATTGGTAACAGATGGAAACAAGAGAAAGTACACAGTGATTCAACTACCTACAGAATTTGCAGAAGTTTACACAGAGAATTCCAAGTATAAGTACAAGAAAATAGGAGAGACTTAGAAAACTGGTAAAATCTAAATTGTTGATAGACTTGGGAGTACTTAGCACTGTGAAAACAGCACTTTGGGAGAATGAAATCTACTTGTCTAAGATCGGGAAACAGTGAACAGAGAATATATGAGTTTCTCAAGATTGGTAACAGATAGAAACAAGAGAAAGTACACAGTGATTCATGTACCTAGAGAAGTTACAGAGGTTTACAAAGAGAATTCCAAGTATAAGTACAAGAAAATAAGAGAGACTTAGACAACTGGTAAAACGTACATTGTTGATAGAGTTGGGAGTACTTAGCACAATGAAAACAGCACTTTCACAGAAAGAAATCTACTTCTCTAAGACCGCGAAACAGTGAAAAGAGAATGTATGAGTTTCTCAAGATTGGTAACAGATAGAAAGAAGAGAAAGTACACAGTGATTCACCTATCTAGAGAACTTACAGAGGTTTACACAGAGAATTCCAAGTATAAGTAGAAGTAAATAAGAGAGACTTAGAAAACTGGTAAAAACTACATTGTTGATAGAGTTGGGAGTACTTAGCACTGTGAAAACAGCACTTTGGCAGAATGAAATCTACTTGTCTAAGACCGGGAAACAGTGAAAAGAGAATGTATGAGTTTCTCAAAATTGGTAACAGATGGAAACCAGAGAAAGTACACAGTGATTCATCTACCTAGAAAAGTTACAGAGGTTTACACAGAGAATTCCAAGTATAAGTACAAGAAAATAAGAGAGACTTAGAAAACTGGTAAAACCTACATTGTTGATAGAGTTGGCAGTACGTAGCACTGTGAAAACAGCACATTCGCAGAAGGAAAACTACTTGTCTCAGACCCGGAAACAGTGAACAGAGAATGTATGAGTTTCTCAAGATTGGTAACAGATAGAAACAAGAGAAAGTACACAGTGATTCATCTACCTAGAGAAGTTACAGAGGTTTACACAGAGAATTCCAAGTATAAGTACAACAAAATAAGACAGACTTAGAAAACTGGTAAAACCTACATTGTTGATACAGTTGGGAGTACTTAGCACTGTGAAAACAGCACTTTGGCAGAAAGAATCTACTTGTCTAAGACCGGAAAACAGTGAACAGAGAATGTATGAGTTTCTCAAGACTGGTAACAGATAGAAACAAGAGAAAGTACACAGTGATTCAACTACCTACAGAAGTTGCAGAGGTTTACACAGAGAATTCCAAGTATAAGTACAGGAAAATAGGAGAGACTTAGAAAACTGGTAAAATCTACATTGTTGATAGAGTTGGGAGTACTTAGCACTGTGAAAACTGCACTTTCGCAGAAAGAAATCTACTTCTCTAAGACCGGGAAGCAGTGAAAAGAGAATGTATGAGTTTCTCAAGGTTGGTAACAGATAGAAACCAGAGAAAGTACACAGTGATTCGTCTACCTAGAGAAGTTACAGAGGTTTACACAGAGAATTCCAAGTATAAGTACAAGAAAATAAGAGAGACTTAGAAAACTGGTAAAATGTACATTGTTGATAGAGTTGAGAGTACTTAGCACTGTGAAAACAGCACTTTCGCAGAAAGAAATCTACTTCTCTAAGACCGCGAAACAGTGAAAAGAGAATGTATGAGTTTCTCAAGATTGGTAACAGACAGATACAAGACAAATACACAGTGATTCATCTACCTGGAGAAGTTATAGAACTTTACACAGGGAATTCCAAGTATAAGTACAAGAAATTAAGAGAGACTTAAGAAACTGGTAAAAAATACATTGTTGATAGAGTTGGGAGTACTTAGCACTGTGAAAATAGCACTTTCGCAGAAAGAAATCTACTTCTCTAAGACCGCGAAACAGTGAAAAGAGAATGTATGAGTTTCTGAAGATTGGTAAGAGATAGAAACAAGAGAAAGTACACAGTGATTCACCTATCTAGAGAAGTTACAGAGGTTTACACAGAGAATTCCAAGTATAAGTACAAGAAAATAAGAGAGACTTAGAAAACTGGTAAAACCTACATTGTTGATAGAGTTGGGAGTACTTAGCACTGTGAAAACAGCACTTTGGCAGAATGAAATCTACTTGTCTAAGACCGGGAAACAGTGAAAAGAGAATGTATGAGTTTCTCAAGATTGGTAACAGATGGAAACCAGAGAAAGTACACAGTGATTCATCTACCTAGAAAAGTTACAGAGGTTTACACAGAGAATTCCAAGTATAAGTACAAGAAAATAAGAGAGACTTAGAAAACTGGAAAAACCTACATTGTTGATAGAGTTGGGAGTACGTAGCAGTGTTAAAACAGCACATTCGCAGAAGGAAAACTACTTGTCTAAGACCCGGAAAAAGTGAACAGAGAATGTATGAGTTTCTCAAGATTGGTAACAGATAGAAACAAGAGAAAGTACACAGTGATTCATCTACCTAGAGAAGTTACAAAGGTTTACACAGAGAATTCCAAGTATAAGTACAACAAAATAAGAGAGACTTAGAAAACTGGTAAAACCTACATTGTTGATACAGTTGGGAGTACTTAGCACTGTGAAAACAGCACTTTCGCAGAAAGAATCTACTTGTCTAAGACCGGAAAACAGTGAACAGAAAATGTATGAGTTTCTCAAGATTGGTAACAGATAGAAACAAGAGAAAGTACACAGTGATTCAACTACCAACAGAAGTTGCAGAGGTTTACACAGAGAATTCCAATTATAAGTACAGGAAAATAGCAGAGACTTAGAAAACTGGTAAAATCTACATTGTTGATAGAGTTGGGAGTACTTAGCACTGCGAAAACAGCACTTTCGCAGAAAGAAATCTACTTCTCTAAGACCGCGAAACAGTGAAAAGAGAATGTATGAGTTTCTCAAGATTGGTAACAGATAGAAACAAGAGAAAGTACACAGTGATTCAACTACCTAGAGAAGTTACAGAGGTTTACACAGAGAATTCCAAGTATAAGTACAAGAAAATAAGAGAGACTTAGAAAACTGGTAAAACCTACATTGTTGATAGAGTTGGGAGTACTTAGCACTGTGAAAACAGCACTTTGGCAGAATGAAATCTACCTGTCTAAGACCGGGAAACACTGAACAGAGAATGTGTGAGTTTCTCAAGATTGGTAACAGATGGAAACAAGAGAAAGTACACAGTGATTCATCTACCTAGAGAAGTTACAGAGGTTTACACAGAGAATTCCAAGTATAAGTACAAGAAAATAAGAGAGACTTAGAAAACTGGTAAAACCTACATTGTTGATAGAATTGGGAGTACGTAGCACTGTGAAAACAGCACTTTCGCAGAAGGAAAACTACTTGTCTAAGACCCGGAAACAGTGAACAGAGAATGTATGAGTTTCTCAAGATTGGTAACAGATAGAAACAAGAGAAAGTACACAGTGATTCATCTACCTAGAGAAGTTACAGAGGTTTACACAGAGAATTCCAAGTATAAGTACAAGAAAATAAGAGAGACTTAGAAAACTGGTAAAACGTACATTGTTGATACAGTTGGGAGTACTTAGCACTGTGAAAACAGCACTTTCGCAGAAAGAAATCTACTTCTCTAAGACCGCGAAACAGTGAAAAGAGAATGTATGAGTTTCTCAAGATTGGTAACAGATAGAAACAAGAGAAAGTACACAGTGATTCACCTATCTAGAGAAGTTACAGAGGTTTACACAGAGAATTCCAAGTATAAGTACAAGAAAATAAGAGAGACTTAGAAAACTGGTAAAACCTACATTGTTGATAGAGTTGGGAGTACTTAGCACTGTAAAAACAGCACTTTGGCAGAATGAAATCTACTTGTCTAAGACCGGGAAACAGTGAAAAGAGAATGTATGAGTTTCTCAAAATTGGTAACAGATGGAAACCAGAGAAAGTACACAGTGATTCATCTACCTAGAAAAGTTACAGAGGTTTACACAGAGAATTCCAAGTATAAGTACAAGAAAATAAGAGAGACTTAGAAAACTGGTAAAACCTACATTGTTGATAGAGTTGGCAGTACGTAGCACTGTGAAAACAGCACATTCGCAGAAGGAAAACTACTTGTCTAAGACCCGGAAACAGTGAACAGAGAATGTATGAGTTTCTCAAGATTGGTAACAGATAGAAACAAGAGAAAGTACACAGTGATTCATCTACCTAGAGAAGTTACAGAGGTTTACACAGAGAATTCCAAGTATAAGTACAAGAAAATAAGAGAGACTTAGAAAACTGGTAAAACCTACATTGTTGATACAGTTGAGAGTAGTTAGCACTGTGAAAACAGCACTTTCGCAGAAAGAATCTACTTGTCTAAGACCGGAAAACAGTGAACAGAGAATGTATGAGTTTCTCAAGACTGGTAACAGATAGAAACAAGAGAAAGTACACAGTGATTCAACTACCTACCGAAGTTGCAGAGGTTTACACAGAGAATTCCAAGTATAAGTACAGGAAAAGAGGAGAGACTTAGAAAACTGGTAAAGTCTACATTGTTGATAGAGTTGGGAGTACTTAGCACTGTGAAAACTGCACTTTCGCAGAAAGAAATCTACTTCTCTAAGACCGCGAAGCAGTGAAAAGAGAATGTATGAGTTTCTCAAGGTTGGTAACAGATATAAACCAGAGAAAGTACACAGTGATTCATCTACCTAGAGAAGTTACAGAGGTTTACACAGAGAATTCCAAGTATAAGTACAAGAAAATAAGAGAGACTTAGAAAACTGGTAAAACCTACATTGTTGATAGAGTAGGGAGTACTTAGCACGGTGAAAACAGCACTTTCGTAGAAAGAAATCTACTTCTCTAAGACCGCGAAACAGTGAAAAGAGAATGTATGAGTTTCTCAAGATTGGTAACAGATAGAAACCAGAGAAAGTACACAGTCATTCATCTACCTAGAGAAGTTACAGAGGTTTACAAAGAGAATTCCAAGTATAAGTAGAAGAAAATAAGAGAGACTTAGAAAACTGGTAAAACCTACATTGTTGATAGAGTTGGGAGTACTTAGCACTGTGAAAACAGAACTTTGGCAGAATGAAATCTACTTGTCTAAGACCGGGAAACAGTGAAAAGAGAATGTATGAGTTTCTCAAGATTGGTAACAGATGGAAACAAGAGAAAGTACACAGTGATTCAACTACCTACAGAATTTGCAGAGGTTTCCACAGAGAATTCCAAGTATAAGTACAAGAAAATAGGAGAGACTTAGAAAACTGGTAAAATCTAAATTGTTGATAGAGTTGGGAGTACTTAGCACTGTGAAAACAGCACTTTGGTAGAATGAAATCTACTTGTCTAAGATCGGGAAACAGTGAACAGAGAATATATGAGTTTCTGAAGATTGGTAACAGATAGAAACAAGAGAAAGTACACAGTGATTCATGTACCTAGAGAAGTTACAGAGGTTTACAAAGAGAATTCCAAGTATAAGTACAAGAAAATAAGAGAGACTTAGACAACTGGTAAAACCTACATTTTTGATAGAGTTGGGAGTACTTAGCACTGCGAAAACAGTACTTTCGCAGAAAGAAATCTACTTCTCTAAGACCGCGAAACAGTGAAAAGAGAATGTATGAGTTTCTCAAGATTGGTAACAGATAGAAACAAGAGAAAGTACACAGTGATTCATCTACCTAGAGAAGTTACAGAGGTTTACACAGAGAATTCCAAGTATAAGTACAAGAAAATAAGAGAGACTTAGAAAACTGGTAAAACGTACATTGTTGATAGAGTTGGGAGTACTTAGCACAATGAAAACAGCACTTTCGCAGAAAGAAATCTACTTCTCTAAGACCGCGAAACAGTGAAAAGAGAATGTATGAGTTTCTCAAGATTGGTAACAGATAGAAACAAGAGAAAGTACACAGTGATTCACCTATCTAGAGAAGTTACAGAGGTTTACACAGAGAATTCCAAGTATAAGTACAAGAAAATAAGAGAGACTTAGAAAACTGGTAAAACCTACATTGTTGATAGAGTTGGGAGTACTTAGCACTGTAAAAACAGCACTTTGGCAGAATGAAATCTACTTGTCTAAGACCGGGAAACAGTGAAAAGGGAATGTATGAGTTTCTCAAAATTGGTAACAGATGGAAACCAGAGAGAGTACACAGTGATTCATCTACCTAGAAAAGTTACAGAGGTTTACACAGAGAATTCCAAGTATAAGTACAAGAAAATAAGAGAGACTTAGAAAACTGGTAAAACCTACATTGTTGATAGAGTTGGCAGTACGTAGCACTGTGAAAACAGCACATTCGCAGAAGGAAAACTACTTGTCTAAGACCCGGAAACAGTGAACAGAGAATGTATGAGTTTCTCAAGATTGGTAAAAGATAGAAACAAGAGAAAGTACACAGTGATTCATCTACCTAGAGAAGTTACAGAGGTTTACACAGAGAATTCGAAGTATAAGTACAAGAAAATAAGAGAGACTTAGAAAACTGGTAAAACCTACATTGTTGATACAGTTGAGAGTAGTTAGCACTGTGAAAACAGCACTTTAGCAGAAAGAATCTACTTGTCTAAGACCGGAAAACAGTGAACAGAGAATGTATGAGTTTCTCAAGACTGGTAACAGATAGAAACAAGAGAAAGTACACAGTGATTCAACTACCTACCGAAGTTGCAGAGGTTTACACAGAGAATTCCAAGTATAAGTACAGGAAAAGAGGAGAGACTTAGAAAACTGGTAAAGTCTACATTGTTGATAGAGTTGGGAGTACTTAGCACTGTGAAAACTGCACTTTCGCAGAAAGAAATCTACTTCTCTAAGACCGGGAAGCAGTGAAAAGAGAATGTATGAGTTTCTCAAGGTTGGTAACAGATATAAACCAGAGAAAGTACACAGTGATTCATCTACCTAGAGAAGTTACAGAGGTTTACACAGAGAATTCCAAGTATAAGTACAAGAAAATAAGAGAGACTTAGAAAACTGGTAAAACCTACATTGTTGATAGAGTAGGGAGTACTTAGCACGGCGAAAACATCACTTTCGTAGAAAGAAATCTACTTCTCTAAGACCGCGAAACAGTGAAAAGAGAATGTATGAGTTTCTCAAGATTGGTAACAGATAGAAACCAGAGAAAGTACACAGTCATTCATCTACCTAGAGAAGTTACAGAGGTTTACAAAGAGAATTCCAAGTATAAGTAGAAGAAAATAAGAGAGACTTAGAAAACTGGTAAAACCTACATTGTTGATAGAGTTGGGAGTACTTAGCACTGTGAAAACAGAACTTTGGCAGAATGAAATCTACTTGTCTAAGACCGGGAAGCAGTGAAAAGAGAATGTATGAGTTTCTCAAGATTGGTAACAGATGGAAACAAGAGAAAGTACACAGTGATTCAACTACCTACAGAATTTGCAGAGGTTTACACAGAGAATTCCAAGTATAAGTACAAGAAAATAGGAGAGACTTAGAAAACTGGTAAAATCTAAATTGTTGATAGAGTTGGGAGTACTTAGCACTGTGAAAACAGCACTTTGGTAGAATGAAATCGACTTGTCTAAGATCGGGAAACAGTGAACAGAGAATATATGAGTTTCTGAAGATTGGTAACAGATAGAAACAAGAGAAAGTACACAGTGATTCATGTACCTAGAGAAGTTACAGAGGTTTACAAAGAGAATTCCAAGTATAAGTACAAGAAAATAAGAGAGACTTAGACAACTGGTAAAACCTACATTTTTGATAAAGTCGGGAGTACTTAGCACTGCGAAAACAGTACTTTCGCAGAAAGAAATCTACTTCTCTAAGACCGCGAAACAGTGAAAAGAGAATGTATGAGTTTCTCAAGATTGGTAACAGATAGAAACAAGAGAAAGTACACAGTGATTCATCTACCTAGAGAAGTTACAGAGGTTTACACAGAGAATTCCAAGTATAAGTACAAGAAAATAAGAGAGACTTAGAAAACTGGTAAAACCTACATTGTTGATAGAGTTGGGAGTACTTAGCACAATGAAAACAGCACTTTCGCAGAAAGAAATCTACTTCTCTAAGACCGCGAAACAGTGAAAAGAGAATGTATGAGTTTCTCAAGATTGGTAACAGATAGAAACAAGAGAAAGTACACAGTGATTCACCTATCTAGAGAAGTTACAGAGGTTTACACAGAGAATTCCAAGTATAAGTACAAGAAAATAAGAGAGACTTAGAAAACTGGTAAAACCTACATTGTTGATAGAGTTGGGAGTACTTAGCACTGTGAAAACAGCACTTTGGCAGAATGAAATCTACTTGTCTAAGACCGGGAAACAGTGAAAAGAGAATGTATGAGTTTCTCAAAATTGGTAACAGATGGAAACCAGAGAAAGTACACAGTGATTCATCTACCTAGAAAAGTTACAGAGGTTTACACAGAGAATTCCAAGTATAAGTACAAGAAAATAAGAGAGACTTAGAAAACTGGTAAAACCTACATTGTTGATAGAGTTGGCAGTACGGAGCACTGTGAAAACAGCACATTCGCAGAAGGAAAACTACTTGTCTAAGACCCGGAAACAGTGAACAGAGAATGTATGAGTTTCTCAAGATTGGTAAAAGATAGAAACAAGAGAAAGTACACAGTGATTCATCTACCTAGAGAAGTTACAGAGGTTTACACAGAGAATTCCAAGTATAAGTACAACAAAATAAGAGAGACTTAGAAAACTGGTAAAACCTACATTGTTGATACAGTTGGGAGTACTTAGCACTGTGAAAACAGCACTTTCACAGAAAGAATCTACTTGTCTAAGACCGGAAAACAGTGAACAGAGAATGTATGAGTTTCTCAAGACTGGTAACAGATAGAAACAAGAGAAAGTACACAGTGATTCAACTACCTACAGAAGTTGCAGAGGTTTACACAAAGAATTCCAAGTATAAGTACAGGAAAATAGGAGAGACTTAGAAAACTGGTAAAATCTACATTGTTGATAGAGTTGGGAGTACTTAGCACTGTGAAAATTGCACTTTCGCAGAAAGAAATCTACTTCTCTAAGACCGGGAAGCAGTGAAAAGAGAATGTATGAGTTTCTCAAGGTTGGTAACAGATAGAAACCAGAGAAAGTACACAGTGATTCATCTACCTAGAGAAGTTACAGAGGTTTACACAGAGAATTCCAAGTATAAGTACAAGAAAATAAGAGAGACTTGGAAAACTGGTAAAACCTACATTGTTGATAGAGTAGGGAGTACTTAGCACTGCGAAAACATCACTTTCGTAGAAAGAAAACTACTTCTCTAAGACCGCGAAACAGTGAAGAGAGAATGTATGAGTTTCTCAAGATTGGTAACAGATAGAAACCAGAGAAAGTACACAGTCATTCATCTACCTAGAGAAGTTACAGAGGTTTACAAAGAGAATTCCAAGTATAAGTAGAAGAAAATAAGAGAGACTTAGAAAACTGGTAAAACCTACATTGTTGATAGAGTTGGGAGTACTTAGCACTGTGAAAACAGAACTTTGGCAGAATGAAATCTACTTGTCTAAGACCAGGAAACAGTGAAAAGAGAATGTATGAGTTTCTCAAGATTGGTAACAGATGGAAACCAGAGAAAGTACATAGTGATTCATCTACCTAGAGAAGTTACAGAGGTTTACACAGAGAATTCCAAGTATAAGTACAAGAAAATAGGAGAGACTTAGAAAACTGGTAAAACCTACATTGTTGATAGAGTTGGGAATACCTAGCACTGTGAAAACACCACTTTCGCAGAAAGAAAACTACTTGTCTAAGACCAGGAAACAGTGAACAGAGAATGTATGAGTTTCTCAAGATTGGTAACAGATAGAAACAAGAGAAAGTACACAGTGATTCATCTACCTAGAGAAGTTACAGAGGTTTACACAGAGAATTCCAAGTATAAGTACAAGAAAATAAGAGAGACTTAGAAAACTGGTAAAACGTACATTGTTGATAGAGTTGGGAGTACTTAGCACAATGAAAACAGCACTTTCGCAGAAAGAAATCTACTTCTCTAAGACCGCGAAACAGTGAAAAGAGAATGTATGAGTTTCTCAAGATTGGTAACAGATAGAAACAAGAGAAAGTACACAGTGATTCAACTACCTACAGAAGTTGCAGAGGTTTACACAGAGAATTCCAAGTATAAGTACAGGAAAATAGGAGAGACTTAGAAAACTGGTAAAATCTACATTGTTGATAGAGTTGGGAGTACTTAGCACTGTGAAAACTGCACTTTCGCACAAAGAAATCTACTTCTCTAAGACCGGGAAGCAGTGAAAGGAGAATGTATGAGTTTCTCAAGATTGGTAACAGATAGAAACCAGAGAAAGTACACAGTGATTCATCTACCTAGAGAAGTTACAGAGGTTTACACAGAGAATTCCAAGTATAAGTACAAGAAAATAATACTTAGAAAACTGGTAAAATGTACATTGCTGATAGAGTTGGGAGTACTTAGCACTGTGAAAACAGCACTTTCGCAGAAAGAAATCTACTTCTCTAAGACCGCGAAACAGTGAAAAGAGAATGTATGAGTTTCTCAAGATTGGTAACAGATAGATACAAGACAAATACACAGTGATTCATCTACCTGAAGAAGTTATAGAGGTTTACACAGGGAATTCCAAGTATAAGTACAAGAAATTAAGAGAGACTTAAGAAACTGGTAAAACCTACATTGTTGATAGAGTTGGGAGTACTCAGCACGGTGAAAACAGCACTTTGGCAGAATGAAATCTACTTGTCTAAGACCGGAAAACAGTGAACAGAGAATGTATGAGTTTCTCAAGATTGGTAACAGATAGAAACAAGAGAAAGTACACAGTGATTCATCTACCTAGAGAAGTTACAGAGGTCTCCACAGAGAATTCCAAGTATAAGTACAAGAAAATAAGAGAGACTTAGAAAACTGGTAAAACCTACATTGTTGATAGAGTAGGGAGTACTTAGCACTGCGAAAACATCACTTTCGTAGAAAGAAATCTACTTCTCTAAGACCGCGAAACTGTGAAAAGAGAATGTATGAGTTTCTCAAGATTGGTAACAGATAGAAACCAGAGAAAGTACACAGTCATTCATCTACCTAGAGAAGTTACAGAGGTTTACAAAGAGAATTCCAAGTATAAGTAGAAGAAAATAAGAGAGACTTAGAAAACTGGTAAAACCTACATTGTTGTTAGAGTTGGGAGTACTTAGCACTGTGAAAACAGAACTTTGGCAGAATGAAATCTACTTGTCTAAGACCGGGAAACAGTGAAAAGAGAACGTATGAGTTTCTCAAGATTGGTAACCGATGGAAACAAGAGAAAGTACACAGTGATTCAACTACCTACAGAATTTGCAGAGGTTTACACAGAGAATTCCAAGTATAAGTACAAGAAAATAAGAGAGACTTAGAAAACTGGTAAAACCTACATTGTTGATAGAGTTGGGAATACGTAGCACTGTGAAAACAGCACTTTCGCAGAAAGAAAACTACTTGTCTAAGACCAGGAAACAGTGAAAAGAGAATGTATGAGTTTCTCAAGATTGGTAACAGATAGAAACAAGAGAAAGTACACAGTGATTCATCTACCTAGAGAAGTTACAGAGGTTTACACAGAGAATTCCAAGTATAAGTACAAGAAAATAAGAGAGACTTAGAAAACTGGTAAAACGTACATTGTTGATAGTGTTGGGAGTACTTAGCACAATGAAAACAGCACTTTCGCAGAAAGAAATGTACTTCTCTAAGACCGCGAAACAGTGAAAAGAGAATGTATGAGTTTCTCAAGATTGGTAACAGATAGAAACAAGAGAAAGTACACAGTGATTCACCTGTCTAGAGAAGTTACAGAGGTTTACACAGAGAATTCCAAGTATAAGTACAAGAAAATAAGAGAGACTTAGAAAACTGGTAAAACCTACATTGTTGATAGAGTTGGGAGTACTTAGCACTGTGAAAACAGCACATTCGCAGAAGGAAAACTACTTGTCTAAGACCCGGAAACAGTGAACAGAGAATGTATGAGTTTCTCAAGATTGGTAACAGATAGAAACAAGAGAAAGTACACAGTGATTCATGTACCTAGAGAAGTTACAGAGGTTTACAAAGAGAATTCCAAGTATAAGTACAAGAAAATAAGAGAGACTTAGAAAACTGGTAAAACCTACATTGTTGATAGAGTTGGGAGTACTTAGCACTGCGAAAACAGCACTTTCACAGAAAGAAATCTACTTCTCTAAGACCGCGAAACAGTGAAAAGAGAATGTATGAGTTTCTCAAGATTGGTAACAGATAGAAACAAGAGAAAGTACACAGTGATTCACCTATCTAGAGAAGTTACAGAGGTTTACACCGAGAATTCCAAGTATAAGTACAAGAAAATAAGAGAGACTTAGAAAACTGGTAAAACCTACATTGTTGATAGAGTAGGGAGTACTTAGCACTGCGAAAACATCACTTTCGTAGAAAGCAATCTACTTCTCTAAGACCGCGAAACAGTGAAAAGAGAATGTATGAGTTTCCCAAGATTGGTAACAGATAGAAACCAGAGAAAGTACACAGTCATTCATCTACCTAGAGAAGTTACAGAGGTTTACAAAGAGAATTCCAAGTATAAGTAGAAGAAAATAAGAGAGACTAAGAAAACTGGTAAAACCTACATTGTTGATAGAGTTGGGAGTACTTACCACTGTGAAAACAGCACTTTGGCAGAATGAAATCTACTTGTCTAAGACCGGGAAAAAGTGAAAACAGAATGTATGAGTTTCTCAAGATTGGTAACAGATGGAAACAAGAGAAAGTACATAGTGATTCATCTACCTAGAGAAGTTACAGAGGTTTACACAGAGAATTGCAAGTATAAGTACAAGAAAATAAGAGAGACTTAGAAAACTGGTAAAACCTATATTGTTGATAGAGTTGGGAATACGTAGCACTGTGAAAACAGCACTTTCGCAGAAAGAAAACTACTTGTCTAAGACCAGGAAACAGTGAACAGAAAATGTATGAGTTTCTCAAGATTGGTAACAGATAGAAACAAGAGAAAGTACACAGTGATTCATCTACCTAGAGAAGTTACAGAGGTTTACACAGAGAATTCCAAGTATAAGTACAAGAAAATAAGAGAGACTTAGAAAACTGGTAAAACGTACATTGTTGATAGAGTTGGGAGTACTTAGCACAATGAAAACAGCACTTTCGCAGAAAGAAATCTACTTCTCTAAGACCGCGAAACAGTGAAAAGAGAATGTATGAGTTTCTCAAGATTGGTAACAGATAGATACAAGACAAATACACAGTGATTCATCTACCTGGAGAAGTTATAGAGGTTTACACAGCGATTCCAAGTATAAGTACAAAAAATTAAGAGAGACTTAGAAAAGTGGTAAAACCTACATTGTTGATAGAGGTGGGAGTACTTAGCACTGTGAAAACAGCACTTTCGCAGAAAGAAATCTACTTCTCTAAGACCGCGAAACAGTGAAAAGAGAATGTATGAGTTTCTCAAGATTGGTAACAGATCGAAACAAGAGAAAGTACACAGTGATTCACCTATCTAGAGAAGTTACAGAGGTTTACACAGAGAATTCCAAGTATAAGTACAAGAAAATAAGAGAGACTTAGAAAACTGGTAAAACGTACATTGTTGATAGAGTTGGGAGTACTTAGCACAATGAAAACAGCACTTTCACAGAAAGAAATCTACTTCTCTAAGACCGCGAAACAGTGAAAAGAGAATGTATGAGTTTCTCAAGATTGGTAACAGATAGATACAAGACAAATACACAGTGATTCATCTACCTGGAGAAGTTATAGAGGTTTACACAGCGATTCCAAGTATAAGTACAAAAAATTAAGAGAGACTTAGAAAAGTGGTAAAACCTACATTGTTGATAGAGGTGGGAGTACTTAGCACTGTGAAAACAGCACTTTCGCAGAAAGAAATCTACTTCTCTAAGACCGCGAAACAGTGAAAAGAGAATGTATGAGTTTCTCAAGATTGGTAACAGATAGAAACAAGAGAAAGTACACAGTGATTCACCTATCTAGAGAAGTTACAGAGGTTTACACAGAGAATTCCAAGTATAAGTACAAGAAAATAAGAGAGACTTAGAAAACTGGTAAAACCTACATTGTTGATAGAGTTGGGAGTACTTAGCACTGTAAAAACAGCACTTTGGCAGAATGAAATCTACTTGTCTAAGACCGGGAAACAGTGAAAAGGGAATGTATGAGTTTCTCAAAATTGGTAACAGATGGAAACCAGAGAGAGTACACAGTGATTCATCTACCTAGAAAAGTTACAGAGGTTTACACAGAGAATTTCAAGTATAAGTACAAGAAAATAAGAGAGACTTAGAAAACTGGTAAAACCTACATTGTTGATAGAGTTCGCAGTACGTAGCACTGTGAAAACAGCACATTCGCAGAAGGAAAACTACTTGTCTAAGACCCGGAAACAGTGAACAGAGAATGTATGAGTTTCTCAAGATTGGTAAAAGATAGAAACAAGAGAAAGTACACAGTGATTCATCTACCTAGAGAAGTTACAGAGGTTTACACAGAGAATTCGAAGTATAAGTACAAGAAAATAAGAGAGACTTAGAAAACTGGTAAAACCTACATTGTTGATACAGTTGAGAGTAGTTAGCACTGTGAAAACAGCACTTTAGCAGAAAGAATCTACTTGTCTAAGACCGGAAAACAGTGAACAGAGAATGTATGAGTTTCTCAAGACTGGTAACAGATAGAAACAAGAGAAAGTACACAGTGATTCAACTACCTACCGAAGTTGCAGAGGTTTACACAGAGAATTCCAAGTATAAGTACAGGAAAAGAGGAGAGACTTAGAAAACTGGTAAAGTCTACATTGTTGATAGAGTTGGGAGTACTTAGCACTGTGAAAACTGCACTTTCGCAGAAAGAAGTCTACTTCTCTAAGACCGGGAAGCAGTGAAAAGAGAATGTATGAGTTTCTCAAGGTTGGTAACAGATATAAACCAGAGAAAGTACACAGTGATTCATCTACCTAGAGAAGTTACAGAGGTTTACACAGAGAATTCCAAGTATAAGTACAAGAAAATAAGAGAGACTTAGAAAACTGGTAAAACCTACATTGTTGATAGAGTAGGGAGTACTTAGCACGGCGAAAACATCACTTTCGTAGAAAGAAATCTACTTCTCTAAGACCGCGAAACAGTGAAAAGAGAATGTATGAGTTTCTCAAGATTGGTAACAGATAGAAACCAGAGAAAGTACACAGTCATTCATCTACCTAGAGAAGTTACAGAGGTTTACAAAGAGAATTCCAAGTATAAGTAGAAGAAAATAAGAGAGACTTAGAAAACTGGTAAAACCTACATTGTTGATAGAGTTGGGAGTACTTAGCACTGTGAAAACAGAACTTTGGCAGAATGAAATCTACTTGTCTAAGACCGGGAAGCAGTGAAAAGAGAATGTATGAGTTTCTCAAGATTGGTAACAGATGGAAACAAGAGAAAGTACACAGTGATTCAACTACCTACAGAATTTGCAGAGGTTTACACAGAGAATTCCAAGTATAAGTACAAGAAAATAGGAGAGACTTAGAAAACTGGTAAAATCTAAATTGTTGATAGAGTTGGGAGTACTTAGCACTGTGAAAACAGCACTTTGGTAGAATGAAATCTACTTGTCTAAGATCGGGAAACAGTGAACAGAGAATATATGAGTTTCTGAAGATTGGTAACAGATAGAAACAAGAGAAAGTACACAGTGATTCATGTACCTAGAGAAGTTACAGAGGTTTACAAAGAGAATTCCAAGTATAAGTACAAGAAAATAAGAGAGACTTAGACAACTGGTAAAACCTACATTTTTGATAAAGTTGGGAGTACTTAGCACTGCGAAAACAGTACTTTCGCAGAAAGAAATCTACTTCTCTAAGACCGCGAAACAGTGAAAAGAGAATGTATGAGTTTCTCAAGATTGGTAACAGATAGAAACAAGAGAAAGTACACAGTGATTCATCTACCTAGAGAAGTTACAGAGGTTTACACAGAGAATTCCAAGTATAAGTACAAGAAAATAAGAGAGACTTAGAAACCTGGTAAAACGTACATTGTTGATAGAGTTGGGAGTACTTAGCACAATGAAAACAGCACTTTCGCAGAAAGAAATCTACTTCTCTAAGACCGCGAAACAGTGAAAAGAGAATGTATGAGTTTCTCAAGATTGGTAACAGATAGAAACAAGAGAAAGTACACAGTGATTCACCTATCTAGAGAAGTTACAGAGGTTTACACCGAGAATTCCAAGTATAAGTACAAGAAAATAAGAGAGACTTAGAAAACTGGTAAAACCTACATTGTTGATAGAGTAGGGAGTACTTAGCACTGCGAAAACATCACTTTCGTAGAAAGCAATCTACTTCTCTAAGACCGCGAAACAGTGAAAAGAGAATGTATGAGTTTCCCAAGATTGGTAACAGATAGAAACCAGAGAAAGTACACAGTCATTCATCTACCTAGAGAAGTTACAGAGGTTTACAAAGAGAATTCCAAGTATAAGTAGAAGAAAATAAGAGAGACTAAGAAAACTGGTAAAACCTACATTGTTGATAGAGTTGGGAGTACTTACCACTGTGAAAACAGCACTTTGGCAGAATGAAATCTACTTGTCTAAGACCGGGAAAAAGTGAAAACAGAATGTATGAGTTTCTCAAGATTGGTAACAGATGGAAACAAGAGAAAGTACATAGTGATTCATCTACCTAGAGAAGTTACAGAGGTTTACACAGAGAATTGCAAGTATAAGTACAAGAAAATAAGAGAGACTTAGAAAACTGGTAAAACCTATATTGTTGATAGAGTTGGGAATACGTAGCACTGTGAAAACAGCACTTTCGCAGAAAGAAAACTACTTGTCTAAGACCAGGAAACAGTGAACAGAAAATGTATGAGTTTCTCAAGATTGGTAACAGATAGAAACAACAGAAAGTACACAGTGATTCATCTACCTAGAGAAGTTACAGAGGTTTACACAGAGAATTCCAAGTATAAGTACAAGAAAATAAGAGAGACTTAGAAAACTGGTAAAACGTACATTGTTGATAGAGTTGGGAGTACTTAGCACAATGAAAACAGCACTTTCGCAGAAAGAAATCTACTTCTCTAAGACCGCGAAACAGTGAAAAGAGAATGTATGAGTTTCTCAAGATTGGTAACAGATAGATACAAGACAAATACACAGTGATTCATCTACCTGGAGAAGTTATAGAGGTTTACACAGCGATTCCAAGTATAAGTACAAAAAATTAAGAGAGACTTAGAAAAGTGGTAAAACCTACATTGTTGATAGAGGTGGGAGTACTTAGCACTGTGAAAACAGCACTTTCGCAGAAAGAAATCTACTTCTCTAAGACCGCGAAACAGTGAAAAGGGAATGTATGAGTTTCTCAAGATTGGTAACAGATAGAAACAAGAGAAAGTACACAGTGATTCACCTATCTAGGGAAGTTACAGAGGTTTACACAGAGAATTCCAAGTATAAGTACAAGAAAATAAGAGAGACTTAGAAAACTGGTAAAACGTACATTGTTGATAGAGTTGGGAGTACTTAGCACAATGAAAACAGCACTTTCGCAGAAAGAAATCTACTTCTCTAAGACCGCGAAACAGTGAAAAGAGAATGTATGAGTTTCTCAAGATTGGTAACAGATAGATACAAGACAAATACACAGTGATTCATCTACCTGGAGAAGTTATAGAGGTTTACACAGCGATTCCAAGTATAAGTACAAAAAATTAAGAGAGACTTAGAAAAGTGGTAAAACCTACATTGTTGATAGAGGTGGGAGTACTTAGCACTGTGAAAACAGCACTTTCGCAGAAAGAAATCTACTTCTCTAAGACCGCGAAACAGTGAAAAGAGAATGTATGAGTTTCTCAAGATTGGTAACAGATAGAAACAAGAGAAAGTACACAGTGATTCACCTATCTAGAGAAGTTACAGAGGTTTACACAGAGAATTCCAAGTATAAGTACAAGAAAATAAGAGAGACTTAGAAAACTGGTAAAACCTACATTGTTGATAGAGTTGGGAGTACTTAGCACTGTAAAAACAGCACTTTGGCAGAATGAAATCTACCTGTCTAAGACCGGGAAACAGTGAAAAGGGAATGTATGAGTTTCTCAAAATTGGTAACAGATGGAAACCAGAGAGAGTACACAGTGATTCATCTACCTAGAAAAGTTACAGAGGTTTACACAGAGAATTCCAAGTATAAGTACAAGAAAATAAGAGAGACTTAGAAAACTGGTAAAACCTACATTGTTGATAGAGTTGGCAGTACGTAGCACTGTGAAAACAGCACATTCGCAGAAGGAAAACTACTTGTCTAAGACCCGGAAACAGTGAACAGAGAATGTATGAGTTTCTCAAGATTGGTAAAAGATAGAAACAAGAGAAAGTACACAGTGATTCATCTACCTAGAGAAGTTACAGAGGTTTACACAGAGAATTCGAAGTATAAGTACAAGAAAATAAGAGAGACTTAGAAAACTGGTAAAACCTACATTGTTGATACAGTTGAGAGTAGTTAGCACTGTGAAAACAGCACTTTAGCAGAAAGAATCTACTTGTCTAAGACCGGAAAACAGTGAACAGAGAATGTATGAGTTTCTCAAGACTGGTAACAGATAGAAACAAGAGAAAGTACACAGTGATTCAACTACCTACCGAAGTTGCAGAGGTTTACACAGAGAATTCCAAGTATAAGTACAAGAAAATAAGAGAGACTTAGAAAACTGGTAAAACCTACATTGTTGATAGAGTTGGGAGTACTTAGCACTGTGAAAACTGCACTTTCGCAGAAAGAAATCTACTTCTCTAAGACCGGGAAGCAGTGAAAAGAGAATGTATGAGTTTCTCAAGGTTGGTAACAGATATAAACCAGAGAAAGTACACAGTGATTCATCTACCTAGAGAAGTTACAGAGGTTTACACAGAGAATTCCAAGTATAAGTACAAGAAAATAAGAGAGACTTAGAAAGCTGGTAAAACCTACATTGTTGATAGAGTAGGGAGTACTTAGCACGGCGAAAACATCACTTTCGTAGAAAGAAATCTACTTCTCTAAGACCGCGAAACAGTGAAAAGAGAATGTATGAGTTTCTCAAGATTGGTAACAGATAGAAACCAGAGAAAGTACACAGTCATTCATCTACCTAGAGAAGTTACAGAGGTTTACAAAGAGAATTCCAAGTATAAGTAGAAGAAAATAAGAGAGACTTAGAAAACTGGTAAAACCTACATTGTTGATAGAGTTGGGAGTACTTAGCACTGTGAAAACAGAACTTTGGCAGAATGAAATCTACTTCTCTAAGACCGGGAAGCAGTGAAAAGAGAATGTATGAGTTTCTCAAGATTGGTAACAGATGGAAACAAGAGAAAGTACACAGTGATTCAACTACCTACAGAATTTGCAGAGGTTTACACAGAGAATTCGAAGTATAAGTACAAGAAAATAGGAGAGACTTAGAAAACTGGTAAAATCTAAATTGTTGATAGAGTTGGGAGTACTTAGCACTGTGAAAACAGCACTTTGGTAGAATGAAATCTACTTGTCTAAGATCGGGAAACAGTGAACAGAGAATATATGAGTTTCTGAAGATTGGTAACAGATAGAAACAAGAGAAAGTACACAGTGATTCATGTACCTAGAGAAGTTACAGAGGTTTACAAAGAGAATTCCAAGTATAAGTACAAGAAAATAAGAGAGACTTAGACAACTGGTAAAACCTACATTTTTGATAAAGTTGGGAGTACTTAGCACTGCGAAAACAGTACTTTCGCAGAAAGAAATCTACTTCTCTAAGACCGCGAAACAGTGAAAAGAGAATGTATGAGTTTCTCAAGATTGGTAACAGATAGAAACAAGAGAAAGTACACAGTGATTCATCTACCTAGAGAAGTTACAGAGGTTTACACAGAGAATTCCAAGTATAAGTACAAGAAAATAAGAGAGACTTAGAAAACTGGTAAAACGTACATTGTTGATAGAGTTGGGAGTACTTAGCACAATGAAAACAGCACTTTCGCAGAAAGAAATCTACTTCTCTAAGACCGCGAAACAGTGAAAGGGAATGTATGAGTTTTTCAAGATTGGTAACAGATAGAAACAAGAGAAAGTACACAGTGATTCACCTATCTAGAGAAGTTACAGAGGTTTACACAGAGAATTCCAAGTATAAGTACAAGAAAATAAGAGAGACTTAGAAAACTGGTAAAACCTACATTGTTGATAGAGTTGGGAGTACTTAGCACTGTGAAAACAGCACTTTGGCAGAATGAAATCTACTTGTCTAAGACCGGGAAACAGTGAAAAGAGAATGTATGAGTTTCTCAAAATTGGTAAGAGATGGAAACCAGAGAAAGTACACAGTGATTCATCTACCTAGAAAAGTTACAGAGGTTTACACAGAGAATTCCAAGTATAAGTACAAGAAAATAAGAGAGACTTAGAAAACTGGTAAAACCTACATTGTTGATAGAGTTGGCAGTACGGAGCACTGTGAAAACAGCACATTCGCAGAAGGAAAACTACCTGTCTAAGACCCGGAAACAGTGAACAGAGAATGTATGAGTTTCTCAAGATTGGTAAAAGATAGAAACAACAGAAAGTACACAGTGATTCATCTACCTAGAGAAGTTACAGAGGTTTACACAGAGAATTCCAAGTATAAGTACAACAAAATAAGAGAGACTTAGAAAACTGGTAAAACCTACATTGTTGATACAGTTGGGAGTACTTAGCACTGTGAAAACAGCACTTTCACAGAAAGAATCTACTTGTCTAAGACCGGAAAACAGTGAACAGAGAATGTATGAGTTTCTCAAGACTGGTAACAGACAGAAACAAGAGAAAGTACACAGTGATTCAACTACCTACAGAAGTTGCAGAGGTTTACACAAAGAATTCCAAGTATAAGTACAGGAAAATAGGAGAGACTTAGAAAACTGGTAAAATCTACATTGTTGATAGAGTTGGGAGTACTTAGCACTGTGAAAACTGCACTTTCGCAGAAAGAAATCTACTTCTCTAAGACCGGGAAGCAGTGAAAAGAGAATGTATGAGTTTCTCAAGGTTGGTAACAGATAGAAACCAGAGAAAGTACACAGTGATTCATCTACCTAGAGAAGTTACAGAGGTTTACACAGAGAATTCCAAGTATAAGTACAAGAAAATAAGAGAGACTTAGAAAACTGGTAAAACCTACATTGTTGATAGAGTAGGGAGTACTTAGCACTGCGAAAACATCACTTTCGTAGAAAGAAAACTACTTCTCTAAGACCGCGAAACAGTGAAGAGAGAATGTATGAGTTTCTCAAGATTGGTAACAGATAGAAACCAGAGAAAGTACACAGTCATTCATCTACCTAGAGAAGTTACAGAGGTTTACAAAGAGAATTCCAAGTATAAGTAGAAGAAAATAAGAGAGACTTAGAAAACTGGTAAAACCTACATTGTTGATAGAGTTGGGAGTACTTAGCACTGTGAAAACAGCACTTTGGCAGAATGAAATCTACTTGTCTAAGACCAGGAAACAGTGAAAAGAGAATGTATGAGTTTCTCAAGATTGGTAACAGATGGAAACCAGAGAAAGTACATAGTGATTCATCTACCTAGAGAAGTTACAGAGGTTTACACAGAGAATTCCAAGTATAAGTACAAGAAAATAAGAGAGACTTAGAAAACTGGTAAAACCTACATTGTTGATAGAGTTGGGAATACGTAGCACTGTGAAAACACCACTTTCGCAGAAAGAAAACTACTTGTCTAAGACCAGGAAACAGTGAACAGAGAATGTATGAGTTTCTCAAGATTGGTAACAGATAGAAACAAGAGAAAGTACACAGTGATTCATCTACCTAGAGAAGTTACAGAGGTTTACACAGAGAATTCCAAGTATAAGTACAAGAAAATAAGAGAGACTTAGAAAACTGGTAAAACGTACATTGTTGATAGAGTTGGGAGTACTTAGCACAATGAAAACAGCACTTTCGCAGAAAGAAATCTACTTCTCTAAGACCGCGAAACAGTGAAAAGAGAATGTATGAGTTTCTCAAGATTGGTAACAGATAGAAACCAGAGAAAGTACACAGTGATTCAACTACCTACAGAAGTTGCAGAGGTTTACACAGAGAATTCCAAGTATAAGTACAGGAAAATAGGAGAGACTTAGAAAACTGGTAAAATCTACATTGTTGATAGAGTTGGGAGTACTTAGCACTGTGAAAACTGCACTTTCGCACAAAGAAATCTACTTCTCTAAGACCGGGAAGCAGTGAAAGGAGAATGTATGAGTTTCTCAAGATTGGTAACAGATAGAAACCAGAGAAAGTACACAGTGATTCATCTACCTAGAGAAGTTACAGAGGTTTACACAGAGAATTCCAAGTATAAGTACAAGAAAATAATACTTAGAAAACTGGTAAAATGTACATTGCTGATAGAGTTGGGAGTACTTAGCACTGTGAAAACAGCACTTTCGCAGAAAGAAATCTACTTCTCTAAGACCGCGAAACAGTGAAAAGAGAATGTATGAGTTTCTCAAGATTGGTAACAGATAGATACAAGACAAATACACAGTGATTCATCTACCTGAAGAAGTTATAGAGGTTTACACAGGGAATTCCAAGTATAAGTACAAGAAATTAAGAGAGACTTAAGAAACTGGTAAAACCTACATTGTTGATAGAGTTGGGAGTACTTAGCACGGTGAAAACAGCACTTTGGCAGAATGAAATCTACTTGTCTAAGACCGGAAAACAGTGAACAGAGAATGTATGAGTTTCTCAAGATTGGTAACAGATAGAAACAAGAGAAAGTACACAGTGATTCATCTACCTAGAGAAGTTACAGAGGTCTCCACAGAGAATTCCAAGTATAAGTACAAGAAAATAAGAGAGACTTAGAAAACTGGTAAAACCTACATTGTTGATAGAGTAGGGAGTACTTAGCACTGCGAAAACATCACTTTCGTAGAAAGAAATCTACTTCTCTAAGACCGCGAAACTGTGAAAAGAGAATGTATGAGTTTCTCAAGATTGGTAACAGATAGAAACCAGAGAAAGTACACAGTCATTCATCTACCTAGAGAAGTTACAGAGGTTTACAAAGAGAATTCCAAGTATAAGTAGAAGAAAATAAGAGAGACTTAGAAAACTGGTAAAACCTACATTGTTGTTAGAGTTGGGAGTACTTAGCACTGTGAAAACAGAACTTTGGCAGAATGAAATCTACTTGTCTAAGACCGGGAAACAGTGAAAAGAGAACGTATGAGTTTCTCAAGATTGGTAACCGATGGAAACAAGAGAAAGTACACAGTGATTCAACTACCTACAGAATTTGCAGAGGTTTACACAGAGAATTCCAAGTATAAGTACAAGAAAATAAGAGAGACTTAGAAAACTGGTAAAACCTACATTGTTGATAGAGTTGGGAATACGTAGCACTGTGAAAACAGCACTTTCGCAGAAAGAAAACTACTTGTCTAAGACCAGGAAACAGTGAAAAGAGAATGTATGAGTTTCTCAAGATTGGTAACAGATAGAAACAAGAGAAAGTACACAGTGATTCATCTACCTAAAGAAGTTACAGAGGTTTACACAGAGAATTCCAAGTATAAGTACAAGAAAATAAGAGAGACTTAGAAAACTGGTAAAACGTACATTGTTGATAGTGTTGGGAGTACTTAGCACAATGAAAACAGCACTTTCGCAGAAAGAAATGTACTTCTCTAAGACCGCGAAACAGTGAAAAGAGAATGTATGAGTTTCTCAAGATTGGTAACAGATAGAAACAAGAGAAAGTACACAGTGATTCACCTGTCTAGAGAAGTTACAGAGGTTTACACAGAGAATTCCAAGTATAAGTACAAGAAAATAAGAGAGACTTAGAAAACTGGTAAAACCTACATTGTTGATAGAGTTGGGAGTACTTAGCACTGTGAAAACAGCACATTCGCAGAAGGAAAACTACTTGTCTAAGACCCGGAAACAGTGAACAGAGAATGTATGAGTTTCTCAAGATTGGTAACTGATGGAAACCAGAGAAAGTACACAGTGATTCATCTACCTAGAAAAGTTACAGAGGTTTACACAGAGAATTCCACGTATAAGTACAAGAAAATAAGACAGACTTAGAAAACTGGTAAAACCTACATTGTTGATAGAGTTGGGAGTACTTAGCACTGCGAAAACAGCATTTTCGCAGAAAGAAATCTACTTCTCTAAGACCGCGAAACAGTGAAAAGAGAATGTATGAGTTTCTCAAGATTGGTAACAGATAGAAACAAGAGAAACTACACAGTGATTCAACTACCTAGAGAAGTTACAGAGGTTTACACAGAGAATTCCAAGTATAAGTACAAGAAAATAAGAGAGACTTAGAAAACTGGTAAAACCTACATTGTTGATAGAGTTGGGAGTACTTAGCACTGTGAAAACAGCACTTTGGCAGAATGAAATCTACTTGTCTAAGACCGGGAAACAGTGAAAATAGAATGTATGAGTTTCTCAAAATTGGTAACTGATGGAAACCAGAGAAAGTACACAGTGATTCATCTACCTAGAAAATTTACAGAGGTTTACACAGAGAATTCCACGTATAAGTACAAGAAAATAAGACAGACTTAGAAAACTGGTAAAACCTACATTGTTGATAGAGTTGGGAGTACGTAGCACTGTGAAAACAGCACATTCGCAGAAGGAAAACTACTTGTCTAAGACCCGGAAACAGTGAACAGAGAATGTATGAGTTTCTCAAGACTGGTAACAGATGGAAACAAGAGAAAGTACACAGTGATTCAACTACCTACAGAAGTTGCAGAGGTTTACACAGAGAATTCCAAGTATAAGTACAGGAAAATAGAAGAGACTTAGAAAACTGGTAAAATCTACATTGTTGATAGAGTTGGGAGTACTTAGCACTGTGAAAACAGCTCTTTGGGATAATGAAATCTACTTGTCTAAGATCGGGAAACAGTGAACAGAGAATATATGAGTTTCTCAAGATTGGTAACAGATAGAAACAAGAGAAAGTACACAGTGATTCATGTACCTAGAGAAGTTACAGAGGTTTACAAAGAGAATTCCAAGTATAAGTACAAGAAAATAAGAGAGACTTAGAAAACTGGTAAAACCTACATTGTTGATAGAGTTGGGAGTACTTAGCACTGTGAAAACAGCACTTTCGCAGAAAGAAATCTACTTCTCTAAGACCGCGAAACAGTGAAAAGAGAATGTATGAGTTTCTCAAGATTGGTAACAGATAGAAACCAGAGAAACTACACAGTGATTCATCTACCTAGAGAAGTCACAGAGGTTTACACAGAGAATTCCAAGTATAAGTACAAGAAAATAAGAGAGACTTAGAAAACTGGTAAAACGTACATTGTTGATAGAGTTGGGAGTACTTAGCACTGTGAAAACAGCACTTTCGCAGAAAGAAATCTACTTCTCTAAGACCGCGAAACAGTGAAAAGAGAATGTATGAGTTTCTCAAGATTGGTAACAGATAGATACAAGACAAATGCACAGTGATTCATCTACCTGGAGAAGTTATAGAGGTTTACACAGGGAATTCCAAGTATAAGTACAAGAAATTAAGAGAGACTTAAGAAAATGGTAAAACCTACATTGTTGATAGAGTTGGGAGTACTTAGCACGGTGAAAACAGCACTTTGGCAGAATGAAATCTACGTGTCTAGGACCGGGAAACAGTGAACAGAGAATGTATGAGTTTCTCAAGATTGGTAACAGATGGAAACAAGAGAAAGTACACAGTGATTCAACTACCTACAGAATTTGCAGAGGTTTACACAGAGAATTCCAAGTATAAGTACAAGAAAATAGGAGAGACTTAGAAAACTGGTAAAATCTAAATTGTTGATAGAGTTGGGAGTACTTAGCACTGTGAAAACTGCACTTTCGCAGAAAGAAATCTACTTCTCTAAGACCGGGAAGCAGTGAAAAGAGAATGTATGAGTTTCTCAAGGTTGGTAACAGATAGAAACCAGAGAAAGTACACAGTGATTCATCTACCTAGAGAAGTTACAGAGGTTTACACAGAGAATTCCAAGTATAAGTACAAGAAAATAAGAGAGACTTAGAAAACTGGTAAAACCTACATTGTTGATAGAGTAGGGAGTACTTAGCACTGCGAAAACATCACTTTCGTAGAAAGAAAACTACTTCTCTAAGACCGCGAAACAGTGAAGAGAGAATGTATGAGTTTCTCAAGATTGGTAACAGATAGAAACCAGAGAAAGTACACAGTCATTCATCTACCTAGAGAAGTTACAGAGGTTTACAAAGAGAATTCCAAGTATAAGTAGAAGAAAATAAGAGAGACTTAGAAAACTGGTAAAACCTACATTGTTGATAGAGTTGGGAGTACTTAGCACTGTGAAAACAGCACTTTGGCAGAATGAAATCTACTTGTCTAAGACCAGGAAACAGTGAAAAGAGAATGTATGAGTTTCTCAAGATTGGTAACAGATGGAAACCAGAGAAAGTACATAGTGATTCATCTACCTAGAGAAGTTACAGAGGTTTACACAGAGAATTCCAAGTATAAGTACAAGAAAATAAGAGAGACTTAGAAAACTGGTAAAACCTACATTGTTGATAGAGTTGGGAATACGTAGCACTGTGAAAACACCACTTTCGCAGAAAGAAAACTACTTGTCTAAGACCAGGAAACAGTGAACAGAGAATGTATGAGTTTCTCAAGATTGGTAACAGATAGAAACAAGAGAAAGTACACAGTGATTCATCTACCTAGAGAAGTTACAGAGGTTTACACAGAGAATTCCAAGTATAAGTACAAGAAAATAAGAGAGACTTAGAAAACTGGTAAAACGTACATTGTTGATAGAGTTGGGAGTACTTAGCACAATGAAAACAGCACTTTCGCAGAAAGAAATCTACTTCTCTAAGACCGCGAAACAGTGAAAAGAGAATGTATGAGTTTCTCAAGATTGGTAACAGATAGAAACCAGAGAAAGTACACAGTGATTCAACTACCTACAGAAGTTGCAGAGGTTTACACAGAGAATTCCAAGTATAAGTACAGGAAAATAGGAGAGACTTAGAAAACTGGTAAAATCTACATTGTTGATAGAGTTGGGAGTACTTAGCACTGTGAAAACTGCACTTTCGCACAAAGAAATCTACTTCTCTAAGACCGGGAAGCAGTGAAAGGAGAATGTATGAGTTTCTCAAGATTGGTAACAGATAGAAACCAGAGAAAGTACACAGTGATTCATCTACCTAGAGAAGTTACAGAGGTTTACACAGAGAATTCCAAGTATAAGTACAAGAAAATAATACTTAGAAAACTGGTAAAATGTACATTGCTGATAGAGTTGGGAGTACTTAGCACTGTGAAAACAGCACTTTCGCAGAAAGAAATCTACTTCTCTAAGACCGCGAAACAGTGAAAAGAGAATGTATGAGTTTCTCAAGATTGGTAACAGATAGATACAAGACAAATACACAGTGATTCATCTACCTGAAGAAGTTATAGAGGTTTACACAGGGAATTCCAAGTATAAGTACAAGAAATTAAGAGAGACTTAAGAAACTGGTAAAACCTACATTGTTGATAGAGTTGGGAGTACTTAGCACGGTGAAAACAGCACTTTGGCAGAATGAAATCTACTTGTCTAAGACCGGAAAACAGTGAACAGAGAATGTATGAGTTTCTCAAGATTGGTAACAGATAGAAACAAGAGAAAGTACACAGTGATTCATCTACCTAGAGAAGTTACAGAGGTCTCCACAGAGAATTCCAAGTATAAGTACAAGAAAATAAGAGAGACTTAGAAAACTGGTAAAACCTACATTGTTGATAGAGTAGGGAGTACTTAGCACTGCGAAAACATCACTTTCGTAGAAAGAAATCTACTTCTCTAAGACCGCGAAACTGTGAAAAGAGAATGTATGAGTTTCTCAAGATTGGTAACAGATAGAAACCAGAGAAAGTACACAGTCATTCATCTACCTAGAGAAGTTACAGAGGTTTACAAAGAGAATTCCAAGTATAAGTAGAAGAAAATAAGAGAGACTTAGAAAACTGGTAAAACCTACATTGTTGTTAGAGTTGGGAGTACTTAGCACTGTGAAAACAGAACTTTGGCAGAATGAAATCTACTTGTCTAAGACCGGGAAACAGTGAAAAGAGAACGTATGAGTTTCTCAAGATTGGTAACCGATGGAAACAAGAGAAAGTACACAGTGATTCAACTACCTACAGAATTTGCAGAGGTTTACACAGAGAATTCCAAGTATAAGTACAAGAAAATAAGAGAGACTTAGAAAACTGGTAAAACCTACATTGTTGATAGAGTTGGGAATACGTAGCACTGTGAAAACAGCACTTTCGCAGAAAGAAAACTACTTGTCTAAGACCAGGAAACAGTGAAAAGAGAATGTATGAGTTTCTCAAGATTGGTAACAGATAGAAACAAGAGAAAGTACACAGTGATTCATCTACCTAAAGAAGTTACAGAGGTTTACACAGAGAATTCCAAGTATAAGTACAAGAAAATAAGAGAGACTTAGAAAACTGGTAAAACGTACATTGTTGATAGTGTTGGGAGTACTTAGCACAATGAAAACAGCACTTTCGCAGAAAGAAATGTACTTCTCTAAGACCGCGAAACAGTGAAAAGAGAATGTATGAGTTTCTCAAGATTGGTAACAGATAGAAACAAGAGAAAGTACACAGTGATTCACCTGTCTAGAGAAGTTACAGAGGTTTACACAGAGAATTCCAAGTATAAGTACAAGAAAATAAGAGAGACTTAGAAAACTGGTAAAACCTACATTGTTGATAGAGTTGGGAGTACTTAGCACTGTGAAAACAGCACATTCGCAGAAGGAAAACTACTTGTCTAAGACCCGGAAACAGTGAACAGAGAATGTATGAGTTTCTCAAGATTGGTAACTGATGGAAACCAGAGAAAGTACACAGTGATTCATCTACCTAGAAAAGTTACAGAGGTTTACACAGAGAATTCCACGTATAAGTACAAGAAAATAAGACAGACTTAGAAAACTGGTAAAACCTACATTGTTGATAGAGTTGGGAGTACTTAGCACTGCGAAAACAGCATTTTCGCAGAAAGAAATCTACTTCTCTAAGACCGCGAAACAGTGAAAAGAGAATGTATGAGTTTCTCAAGATTGGTAACAGATAGAAACAAGAGAAACTACACAGTGATTCAACTACCTAGAGAAGTTACAGAGGTTTACACAGAGAATTCCAAGTATAAGTACAAGAAAATAAGAGAGACTTAGAAAACTGGTAAAACCTACATTGTTGATAGAGTTGGGAGTACTTAGCACTGTGAAAACAGCACTTTGGCAGAATGAAATCTACTTGTCTAAGACCGGGAAACAGTGAAAATAGAATGTATGAGTTTCTCAAAATTGGTAACTGATGGAAACCAGAGAAAGTACACAGTGATTCATCTACCTAGAAAATTTACAGAGGTTTACACAGAGAATTCCACGTATAAGTACAAGAAAATAAGACAGACTTAGAAAACTGGTAAAACCTACATTGTTGATAGAGTTGGGAGTACGTAGCACTGTGAAAACAGCACATTCGCAGAAGGAAAACTACTTGTCTAAGACCCGGAAACAGTGAACAGAGAATGTATGAGTTTCTCAAGACTGGTAACAGATGGAAACAAGAGAAAGTACACAGTGATTCAACTACCTACAGAAGTTGCAGAGGTTTACACAGAGAATTCCAAGTATAAGTACAGGAAAATAGAAGAGACTTAGAAAACTGGTAAAATCTACATTGTTGATAGAGTTGGGAGTACTTAGCACTGTGAAAACAGCT
The DNA here is from genome assembly GCA_028571685.1 of Heterohyrax brucei. NCBI lineage: Eukaryota > Metazoa > Chordata > Mammalia > Hyracoidea > Procaviidae > Heterohyrax > Heterohyrax brucei. The sequence goes on from CM053166.1 coordinate 61,526,735, forward strand.
CTTTGGGATAATGAAATCTACTTGTCTAAGATCGGGAAACAGTGAACAGAGAATATATGAGTTTCTCAAGATTGGTAACAGATAGAAACAAGAGAAAGTACACAGTGATTCATGTACCTAGAGAAGTTACAGAGGTTTACAAAGAGAATTCCAAGTATAAGTACAAGAAAATAAGAGAGACTTAGAAAACTGGTAAAACCTACATTGTTGATAGAGTTGGGAGTACTTAGCACTGTGAAAACAGCACTTTCGCAGAAAGAAATCTACTTCTCTAAGACCGCGAAACAGTGAAAAGAGAATGTATGAGTTTCTCAAGATTGGTAACAGATAGAAACCAGAGAAACTACACAGTGATTCATCTACCTAGAGAAGTCACAGAGGTTTACACAGAGAATTCCAAGTATAAGTACAAGAAAATAAGAGAGACTTAGAAAACTGGTAAAACGTACATTGTTGATAGAGTTGGGAGTACTTAGCACTGTGAAAACAGCACTTTCGCAGAAAGAAATCTACTTCTCTAAGACCGCGAAACAGTGAAAAGAGAATGTATGAGTTTCTCAAGATTGGTAACAGATAGATACAAGACAAATGCACAGTGATTCATCTACCTGGAGAAGTTATAGAGGTTTACACAGGGAATTCCAAGTATAAGTACAAGAAATTAAGAGAGACTTAAGAAAATGGTAAAACCTACATTGTTGATAGAGTTGGGAGTACTTAGCACGGTGAAAACAGCACTTTGGCAGAATGAAATCTACGTGTCTAGGACCGGGAAACAGTGAACAGAGAATGTATGAGTTTCTCAAGATTGGTAACAGATGGAAACAAGAGAAAGTACACAGTGATTCAACTACCTACAGAATTTGCAGAGGTTTACACAGAGAATTCCAAGTATAAGTACAAGAAAATAGGAGAGACTTAGAAAACTGGTAAAATCTAAATTGTTGATAGAGTTGGGAGTACTTAGCACTGTGAAAACAGCACTTTGGGAGAATGAAATCTACTTGTCTAAGATCGGGAAACAGTGAACAGAGAATATATGAGTTTCTCAAGATTGGTAACAGATAGAAACAAGAGAAAGTACACAGTGATTCATGTACCTAGAGAAGTTACAGAGGTTTACAAAGAGAATTCCAAGTATAAGTACAAGAAAATAAGAGAGACTTAGACAACTGGTAAAACCTACATTGTTGATAGAATTGGGAGTACGTAGCACTGTGAAAACTGCACTTTCGCAGAAGGAAAACTACTTGTCTAAGACCCGGAAACAGTGAACAGAGAATGTATGACTTTCTCAAGATTGGTAACAGATAGAAACAAGAGAAAGTACACAGTGATTCATGTACCTAGAGAAGTTACAGAGGTTTACAAAGAGAATTCCAAGTATAAGTACAAGAAAATAAGAGAGACTTAGACAACTGGTAAAACCTACATTTTTGATAGAGTTGGGTGTACTTAGCACTGCGAAAACAGTACTTTCGCAGAAAGAAATCTACTTCTCTAAGACCGCGAAACAGTGAAAAGAGAATGTATGAGTTTCTCAAGATTGGTAACAGATAGAAACAAGAGAAAGTACACAGTGATTCATCTACCTAGAGAAGTTACAGAGGTTTACACAGAGAATTCCAAGTATAAGTACAAGAAAATAAGAGAGACTTGGAAAACTGGTAAAACGTACATTGTTGATAGAGTTGGGAGTACTTAGCACAATGAAAACAGCACTTTCACAGAAAGCAATCTACTTCTCTAAGACCGCGAAACAGTGAAAAGAGAATGTATGAGTTTCTCAAGATTGGTAACAGAGAGAAAGAAGAGAAAGTACACATTGATTCACCTATCTAGAGAACTTACAGAGGTTTACACAGAGAATTCCAAGTATAAGTACAAGAAAATAAGAGAGACTTAGAAAACTGGTAAAACCTACATTGTTGATAGAGTTGGCAGTACGTAGCACTGTGAAAACAGCACATTCGCAGAAGGAAAACTACTTGTCTAAGACCCGGAAACAGTGAACAGAGAATGTATGAGTTTCTCAAGACTGGTAACAGATGGAAACAAGAGAAAGTACACAGTGATTCAACTACCTACAGAATTTGCAGAGGTTTACACAGAGAATTCCAAGTATAAGTACAAGAAAATAGGAGAGACTTAGAAAACTGGTAAAATCTAAATTGTTGATAGAGTTGGGAGTACTTAGCACTGTGAAAACAGCACTTTGGGAGAATGAAATCTACTTGTCTAAGATCGGGAAACAGTGAACAGAGAATATATGAGTTTCTCAAGATTGGTAACAGATAGAAACAAGAGAAAGTACACAGTGATTCATGTACCTAGAGAAGTTACAGAGGTTTACAAAGAGAATTCCAAGTATAAGTACAAGAAAATAAGAGAGACTTAGACAACTGGTAAAACCTACATTGTTGATAGAATTGGGAGTACGTAGCACTGTGAAAACTGCACTTTCGCAGAAGGAAAACTACTTGTCTAAGACCCGGAAACAGTGAACAGAGAATGTATGACTTTCTCAAGATTGGTAACAGATAGAAACAAGAGAAAGTACACAGTGATTCATGTACCTAGAGAAGTTACAGAGGTTTACAAAGAGAATTCCAAGTATAAGTACAAGAAAATAAGAGAGACTTAGACAACTGGTAAAACCTACATTTTTGATAGAGTTGGGTGTACTTAGCACTGCGAAAACAGTACTTTCGCAGAAAGAAATCTACTTCTCTAAGACCGCGAAACAGTGAAAAGAGAATGTATGAGTTTCTCAAGATTGGTAACAGAGAGAAAGAAGAGAAAGTACACAGTGATTCACCTATCTAGAGAACTTACAGAGGTTTACACAGAGAATTCCAAGTATAAGTACAAGAAAATAAGAGAGACTTAGAAAACTGGTAAAACCTACATTGTTGATAGAGTTGGGAATACTTAGCACTGTGAAAACAGCACTTTGGCAGAATGAAATCTACTTGTCTAAGACCGGGAAACAGTGAAAAGAGAATGTATGAGTTTCTCAAGATTGGTAACAGATAGAAACCAGAGAAACTACACAGTGATTCATCTACCTAGAGAAGTTACAGAGGTTTACACAGAGAATTCCAAGTATAAGTACAAGAAAATAAGAGAGACTTAGAAAACTGGTAAAACGTACATTGTTGATAGAGTTGGGAGTACTTAGCACTGTGAAAACAGCACTTTCGCAGAAAGAAATCTACTTCTCTAAGACCGCGAAACAGTGAAAAGAGAATGTATGAGTTTCTCAAGATTGGTAACAGATAGATACAAGACAAATGCACAGTGATTCATCTACCTGGAGAAGTTATAGAGGTTTACACAGGGAATTCCAAGTATAAGTACAAGAAATTAAGAGAGACTTAAGAAAATGGTAAAACCTACATTGTTGATAGAGTTGGGAGTACTTAGCACGGTGAAAACAGCACTTTGGCAGAATGAAATCTACGTGTCTAGGACCGGGAAACAGTGAACAGAGAATGTATGAGTTTCTCAAGATTGGTAACAGATGGAAACAAGAGAAAGTACACAGTGATTCAACTACCTACAGAATTTGCAGAGGTTTACACAGAGAATTCCAAGTATAAGTACAAGAAAATAGGAGAGACTTAGAAAACTGGTAAAATCTAAATTGTTGATAGAGTTGGGAGTACTTAGCACTGTGAAAACAGCACTTTGGGAGAATGAAATCTACTTGTCTAAGATCGGGAAACAGTGAACAGAGAATATATGAGTTTCTCAAGATTGGTAACAGATAGAAACAAGAGAAAGTACACAGTGATTCATGTACCTAGAGAAGTTACAGAGGTTTACAAAGAGAATTCCAAGTATAAGTACAAGAAAATAAGAGAGACTTAGACAACTGGTAAAACCTACATTGTTGATAGAATTGGGAGTACGTAGCACTGTGAAAACTGCACTTTCGCAGAAGGAAAACTACTTGTCTAAGACCCGGAAACAGTGAACAGAGAATGTATGACTTTCTCAAGATTGGTAACAGATAGAAACAAGAGAAAGTACACAGTGATTCATGTACCTAGAGAAGTTACAGAGGTTTACAAAGAGAATTCCAAGTATAAGTACAAGAAAATAAGAGAGACTTAGACAACTGGTAAAACCTACATTTTTGATAGAGTTGGGTGTACTTAGCACTGCGAAAACAGTACTTTCGCAGAAAGAAATCTACTTCTCTAAGACCGCGAAACAGTGAAAAGAGAATGTATGAGTTTCTCAAGATTGGTAACAGATAGAAACAAGAGAAAGTACACAGTGATTCATCTACCTAGAGAAGTTACAGAGGTTTACACAGAGAATTCCAAGTATAAGTACAAGAAAATAAGAGAGACTTGGAAAACTGGTAAAACGTACATTGTTGATAGAGTTGGGAGTACTTAGCACAATGAAAACAGCACTTTCACAGAAAGCAATCTACTTCTCTAAGACCGCGAAACAGTGAAAAGAGAATGTATGAGTTTCTCAAGATTGGTAACAGAGAGAAAGAAGAGAAAGTACACATTGATTCACCTATCTAGAGAACTTACAGAGGTTTACACAGAGAATTCCAAGTATAAGTACAAGAAAATAAGAGAGACTTAGAAAACTGGTAAAACCTACATTGTTGATAGAGTTGGCAGTACGTAGCACTGTGAAAACAGCACATTCGCAGAAGGAAAACTACTTGTCTAAGACCCGGAAACAGTGAACAGAGAATGTATGAGTTTCTCAAGACTGGTAACAGATGGAAACAAGAGAAAGTACACAGTGATTCAACTACCTACAGAAGTTGCAGAGGTTTACACAGAGAATTCCAAGTATAAGTACAGGAAAATAGAAGAGACTTAGAAAACTGGTAAAATCTACATTGTTGATAGAGTTGGGAGTACTTAGCACTGTGAAAACAGCTCTTTGGGATAATGAAATCTACTTGTCTAAGATCGGGAAACAGTGAACAGAGAATATATGAGTTTCTCAAGATTGGTAACAGATAGAAACAAGAGAAAGTACACAGTGATTCATGTACCTAGAGAAGTTACAGAGGTTTACAAAGAGAATTCCAAGTATAAGTACAAGAAAATAAGAGAGACTTAGAAAACTGGTAAAACCTACATTGTTGATAGAGTTGGGAGTACTTAGCACTGTGAAAACAGCACTTTCGCAGAAAGAAATCTACTTCTCTAAGACCGCGAAACAGTGAAAAGAGAATGTATGAGTTTCTCAAGATTGGTAACAGATAGAAACCAGAGAAACTACACAGTGATTCATCTACCTAGAGAAGTTACAGAGGTTTACACAGAGAATTCCAAGTATAAGTACAAGAAAATAAGAGAGACTTAGAAAACTGGTAAAACGTACATTGTTGATAGAGTTGGGAGTACTTAGCACTGTGAAAACAGCACTTTCGCAGAAAGAAATCTACTTCTCTAAGACCGCGAAACAGTGAAAAGAGAATGTATGAGTTTCTCAAGATTGGTAACAGATAGATACAAGACAAATGCACAGTGATTCATCTACCTGGAGAAGTTATAGAGGTTTACACAGGGAATTCCAAGTATAAGTACAAGAAATTAAGAGAGACTTAAGAAAATGGTAAAACCTACATTGTTGATAGAGTTGGGAGTACTTAGCACGGTGAAAACAGCACTTTGGCAGAATGAAATCTACGTGTCTAGGACCGGGAAACAGTGAACAGAGAATGTATGAGTTTCTCAAGATTGGTAACAGATGGAAACAAGAGAAAGTACACAGTGATTCAACTACCTACAGAATTTGCAGAGGTTTACACAGAGAATTCCAAGTATAAGTACAAGAAAATAGGAGAGACTTAGAAAACTGGTAAAATCTAAATTGTTGATAGAGTTGGGAGTACTTAGCACTGTGAAAACAGCACTTTGGGAGAATGAAATCTACTTGTCTAAGATCGGGAAACAGTGAACAGAGAATATATGAGTTTCTCAAGATTGGTAACAGATAGAAACAAGAGAAAGTACACAGTGATTCATGTACCTAGAGAAGTTACAGAGGTTTACAAAGAGAATTCCAAGTATAAGTACAAGAAAATAAGAGAGACTTAGACAACTGGTAAAACCTACATTGTTGATAGAATTGGGAGTACGTAGCACTGTGAAAACTGCACTTTCGCAGAAGGAAAACTACTTGTCTAAGACCCGGAAACAGTGAACAGAGAATGTATGAATTTCTCAAGATTGGTAACAGATAGAAACAAGAGAAAGTACACAGTGATTCATGTACCTAGAGAAGTTACAGAGGTTTACAAAGAGAATTCCAAGTATAAGTACAAGAAAATAAGAGAGACTTAGACAACTGGTAAAACCTACATTTTTGATAGAGTTGGGTGTACTTAGCACTGCGAAAACAGTACTTTCGCAGAAAGAAATCTACTTCTCTAAGACCGCGAAACAGTGAAAAGAGAATGTATGAGTTTCTCAAGATTGGTAACAGAGAGAAAGAAGAGAAAGTACACAGTGATTCACCTATCTAGAGAACTTACAGAGGTTTACACAGAGAATTCCAAGTATAAGTACAAGAAAATAAGAGAGACTTAGAAAACTGGTAAAACCTACATTGTTGATAGAGTTGGGAATACTTAGCACTGTGAAAACAGCACTTTGGCAGAATGAAATCTACTTGTCTAAGACCGGGAAACAGTGAAAAGAGAATGTATGAGTTTCTCAAAATTGGTAACAGATGGAAACCAGAGAAAGTACACAGTGATTCATCTACCTAGAAAAGTTACAGAGGTTTACACAGAGAATTCCAAGTATAAGTACAAGAAAATAAGAGAGACTTAGAAAACTGGTAAAACCTACATTGTTGATAGAGTTGGCAGTACGTAGCACTGTGAAAACAGCACATTCGCAGAAGGAAAACTACTTGTCTAAGACCCGGAAACAGTGAACAAAGAATGTATGAGTTTCTCAAGATTGGTAACAGATAGAAACAAGAGAAAGTACACAGTGATTCATCTACCTAGAGAAGTTACAGAGGTTTACACAGAGAATTCCAAGTATAAGTACAACAAAATAAGAGAGACTTAGAAAACTGGTAAAACCTACATTGTTGATAGAGTTGGGAGTACTTAGCACTGTGAAAACAGCACTTTCGCAGAAAGAATCTACTTGTCTAAGACCGGAAAACAGTGAACAGAGAATGTATGAGTTTCTCAAGACTGGTAACAGATAGAAACAAGAGAAAGTACACAGTGATTCAACTACCTACAGAAGTTGCAGAGGTTTACACAGAGAATTCCAAGTATAAGTACAGGAAAATAGAAGAGACTTAGAAAACTGGTAAAATCTACATTGTTGATAGAGTTGGGAGTACTTAGCACTGTGAAAACAGCTCTTTGGGATAATGAAATCTACTTGTCTAAGATCGGGAAACAGTGAACAGAGAATATATGAGTTTCTCAAGATTGGTAACAGATAGAAACAAGAGAAAGTACACAGTGATTCATGTACCTAGAGAAGTTACAGAGGTTTACAAAGAGAATTCCAAGTATAAGTACAAGAAAATAAGAGAGACTTAGAAAACTGGTAAAACCTACATTGTTGATAGAGTTGGGAGTACTTAGCACTGTGAAAACAGCACTTTCGCAGAAAGAAATCTACTTCTCTAAGACCGCGAAACAGTGAAAAGAGAATGTATGAGTTTCTCAAGATTGGTAACAGATAGAAACCAGAGAAACTACACAGTGATTCATCTACCTAGAGAAGTTACAGAGGTTTACACAGAGAATTCCAAGTATAAGTACAAGAAAATAAGAGAGACTTAGAAAACTGGTAAAACGTACATTGTTGATAGAGTTGGGAGTACTTAGCACTGTGAAAACAGCACTTTCGCAGAAAGAAATCTACTTCTCTAAGACCGCGAAACAGTGAAAAGAGAATGTATGAGTTTCTCAAGATTGGTAACAGATAGATACAAGACAAATGCACAGTGATTCATCTACCTGGAGAAGTTATAGAGGTTTACACAGGGAATTCCAAGTATAAGTACAAGAAATTAAGAGAGACTTAAGAAAATGGTAAAACCTACATTGTTGATAGAGTTGGGAGTATTTAGCACGGTGAAAACAGCACTTTGGCAGAATGAAATCTACGTGTCTAGGACCGGGAAACAGTGAACAGAGAATGTATGAGTTTCTCAAGATTGGTAACAGATGGAAACAAGAGAAAGTACACAGTGATTCAACTACCTACAGAATTTGCAGAGGTTTACACAGAGAATTCCAAGTATAAGTACAAGAAAATAGGAGAGACTTAGAAAACTGGTAAAATCTAAATTGTTGATAGAGTTGGGAGTACTTAGCACTGTGAAAACAGCACTTTGGGAGAATGAAATCTACTTGTCTAAGATCGGGAAACAGTGAACAGAGAATATATGAGTTTCTTAAGATTGGTAACAGATAGAAACAAGAGAAAGTACACAGTGATTCATGTACCTAGAGAAGTTACAGAGGTTTACAAAGAGAATTCCAAGTATAAGTACAAGAAAATAAGAGAGACTTAGACAACTGGTAAAACCTACATTGTTGATAGAATTGGGAGTACGTAGCACTGTGAAAACTGCACTTTCGCAGAAGGAAAACTACTTGTCTAAGACCCGGAAACAGTGAACAGAGAATGTATGACTTTCTCAAGATTGGTAACAGATAGAAACAAGAGAAAGTACACAGTGATTCATGTACCTAGAGAAGTTACAGAGGTTTACAAAGAGAATTCCAAGTATAAGTACAAGAAAATAAGAGAGACTTAGACAACTGGTAAAACCTACATTTTTGATAGAGTTGGGTGTACTTAGCACTGCGAAAACAGTACTTTCGCAGAAAGAAATCTACTTCTCTAAGACCGCGAAACAGTGAAAAGAGAATGTATGAGTTTCTCAAGATTGGTAACAGATAGAAACAAGAGAAAGTACACAGTGATTCATCTACCTAGAGAAGTTACAGAGGTTTACACAGAGAATTCCAAGTATAAGTACAAGAAAATAAGAGAGACTTGGAAAACTGGTAAAACGTACATTGTTGATAGAGTTGGGAGTACTTAGCACAATGAAAACAGCACTTTCACAGAAAGCAATCTACTTCTCTAAGACCGCGAAACAGTGAAAAGAGAATGTATGAGTTTCTCAAGATTGGTAACAGAGAGAAAGAAGAGAAAGTACACAGTGATTCACCTATCTAGAGAACTTACAGAGGTTTACACAGAGAATTCCAAGTATAAGTACAAGAAAATAAGAGAGACTTAGAAAACTGGTAAAACCTACATTGTTGATAGAGTTGGCAGTACGTAGCACTGTGAAAACAGCACATTCGCAGAAGGAAAACTACTTGTCTAAGACCCGGAAACAGTGAACAGAGAATGTATGAGTTTCTCAAGACTGGTAACAGATGGAAACAAGAGAAAGTACACAGTGATTCAACTACCTACAGAAGTTGCAGAGGTTTACACAGAGAATTCCAAGTATAAGTACAGGAAAATAGAAGAGACTTAGAAAACTGGTAAAATCTACATTGTTGATAGAGTTGGGAGTACTTAGCACTGTGAAAACAGCTCTTTGGGATAATGAAATCTACTTGTCTAAGATCGGGAAACAGTGAACAGAGAATATATGAGTTTCTCAAGATTGGTAACAGATAGAAACAAGAGAAAGTACACAGTGATTCATGTACCTAGAGAAGTTACAGAGGTTTACAAAGAGAATTCCAAGTATAAGTACAAGAAAATAGGAGAGACTTAGAAAATTGGTAAAACCTACATTGTTGATAGAGTTGGGAGTACTTAGCACTGTGAAAACTGCACTTTTGCAGAAAGAAATCTACTTCTCTGAGACCACGAAACAGTGAAAAGAGAATGTATGAGTTTCTCAAGATTGGTAACAGATAGAAACCAGAGAAACTACACAGTGATTCATCTACCTAGAGAAGTTACAGAGGTTTACACAGAGAATTCCAAGTATAAGTACAAGAAAATAAGAGAGACTTAGAAAACTGGTAAAACGTACATTGTTGATAGAGTTGGGAGTACTTAGCACAATGAAAACAGCACTTTCGCAGAAAGAAATCTACTTCTCTAAGACCGCGAAACAGTGAAAAGAGAATGTATGAGTTTCTCAAGATTGGTAACAGATAGAAACAAGAGAAAGTACACAGTGATTCACCTATCTAGAGAAGTTACAGAGGTTTACACAGAGAATTCCAAGTATAAGTACAAGAAAATAAGAGAGAGTTAGAAAACTGGTAAAACCTACATTGTTGATAGAGTTGGGAGTACTTAGCACTGTGAAAACAGCACTTTGGCAGAATGAAATCTACTTGTCTAAGACCGGGAAACACTTAACAGAGAATGTATGAGTTTCTCAAAATTGGTAACAGATGGAAACCAGAGAAAGTACACAGTGATTCATCTACCTAGAAAAGTTACAGAGGTTTACACAGAGAATTCCAAGTATAAGTACAAGAAAATAAGACAGACTTAGAAAACTGGTAAAACCTACATTGTTGATAGAGTTGGGAGTACGTGGCACTGTGAAAACAGCACATTCGCAGGAGGAAAACTACTTGTCTAAGACCCTGAAACAGTGAACAGACAATGTATGAGTTTCTCAAGACTGGTAACAGATAGAAACAAGAGAAAGTACACAGTGATTCAACTACCTGCAGAAGTTGCAGAGGGTTACACAGAGAATTCCAAGTATAAGTACAGGAAAATAGGAGAGACTTAGAAAACTGGTAAAATCTACATTGTTGATAGAGTTGGGAGTACTTAGCACTGTGAAAACTGCACTTTCGCAGAAAGAAATCTACTTCTCTAAGACCGGGAAGCAGTGAAAAGAGAATGTATGAGTTTCTCAAGATTGGTAACAGATTGATACAAGACAAATACACAGTGATTCATCTACCTGGAGAAGTTATAGAGGTTTACACAGGGAATTCCAAGTATAAGTACAAGAAATTAAGAGAGACTTAAGAAACTGGTAAAACCTACATTGTTGATAGAGTTAGGAGTACTTAGCACGGTGAAAAGTGCACTTTGGCAGAATGAAATCTACTTGTCTAGGACCGGGAAACAGTGAACAGAGAATGTATGAGTTTCTCAAGATTGGTAACAGATGGAAACAACAGAAAGTACACAGTGATTCAACTACCTTCAGAATTTGCAGAGGTTTACACAAGGAATTCCAAGTATAAGTACAAGAAAATAGGAGAGACTTAGAAAACTGGTAAAATCTACATTGTTGATAGACTTAGGAGTACTTAGCACTGTGAAAACAGCACTTTGGGAGAATGAAATCTACTTGTCTAAGATCGGGAAACAGTGAACAGAGAATATATGAGTTTCTCAAGATTGGTAACAGATAGAAACAAGAGAAAGTACACAGTGATTCATGTACCTAGAGAAGCTACAGAGGTTTACAAAGAGAATTCCAAGTATAAGTACAAGAAAATAAGAGAGACTTAGAACACTGGTAAAACCTACATTGTTGATAGAGTTGGGAGTACTTAGCACTGTGAAAACTGCACTTTCGCAGAAAGAAATCTACTTCTCTAAGACCGGGAAGCAGTGAAAAGAGAATGTATGAGTTTCTCAAGATTGGTAACAGATAGAAACCAGAGAAAGTACACAGTGATTCATCTACCTAGAGAAGTTACAGAGGTTTACACAGGGAATTCCAAGTATAAGTACAAGAAATTAAGAGAGACTTAAGAAACTGGTAAAACCTACATTGTTGATAGAGTTGGGGGTACTTAGCACGGTGAAAACAGCACTTTGGCAGAATGAAATCTACTTGTCTAAGACAGGGAAACAGTGAACAGAGAATGTATGACTTTCTCAAGATTGGTAACAGATAGAAACAAGAGAAAGTACACAGTGATTCATCTACCTAGAGAAGTTACAGAGGTTTACACAGAGAATTCCAAGTATAAGTACAAGAAAATAAGAGAGACTAAGAAAACTGGTAAAACCTACATTGTTGATACAGTAGGGAGTACTTAGCACTGCGAAAACATCACTTTCGTAGAAAGAAATCTACTTCTCTAAGACCGCGAAAAAGTGAAAAGAGAATGTATGAGTTTCTCAAGATTGGTAACAGATAGAAACCAGAGAAAGTACACAGTGATTCATGTACCTAGAGAAGTTACAGAGGTTTACACAGGGAATTCCAAGTATAAGTACAAGAAAATAAGAGAGACTTAAGAAACTGGTAAAACCTACATTGTTGATAGAGTTGGGAGTACTTAGCACGGTGAAAACAGCACTTTGGCAGAATGAAATCTACTTGTCTAGGACCGGGAAACAGTGAACAGAGAATGTACGCGTTTCTCAAGATTTGTAACAGATAGAAACAAGAGAAAGTACACAGTGATTCATGTACCTAGAGAAGTTACAGAGGTTTACACAGAGAATTCCAAGTATAAGTACAAGAAAATAAGAGAGACTTAGAAAACTGGTAAAACCTACATTGTTGATAGAGTTGGCAGTACGTAGCACTGTGAAAACAGCACATTCGCAGAAGGAAAACTACTTGTCTAAGACCCGGAAACAGTGAACAGAGAATGTATGAGTTTCTCAAGATTGGTAACAGATAGAAACAAGAGAAAGTACACAGTGATTCATCTACCTAGAGAAGTTACAGAGGTTTACACAGAGAATTCCAAGTATAAGTACAACAAAATAAGAGAGACTTAGAAAACTGGTAAAACCTACATTGTTGATACAGTTGGGAGTACTTAGCACTGTGAAAACAGCACTTTCGCAGAAAGAATCTACTTGTCTAAGACCGGAAAACAGTGAACAGAGAATGTATGAGTTTCTCAAGACTGGTAACAGATAGAAACAAGAGAAAGTACACAGTGATTCAACTACCTACAGAAGTTACAGAGGTCTCCACAGAGAATTCCAAGTATAAGTACAAGAAAATAAGAGAGACTTAGAAAACTGGTAAAACCTACATTGTTGATAGAGTAGGGAGTACTTAGCACGGCGAAAACATCACTTTCGTAGAAAGAAATCTACTTCTCTAAGACCGCGAAACAGTGAAAAGAGAATGTATGAGTTTCTCAAGATTGGTAACAGATAGAAACCAGAGAAAGTACACAGTCATTCATCTACCTAGAGAAGTTACAGAGGTTTACAAAGAGAATTCCAAGTATAAGCAGAAGAAAACAAGAGAGACTTAGAAAACTGGTAAAACCTACATTGTTGATAGAGTTGGGAGTACTTAGCACTGTGAAAACAGAACTTTGGCAGAATGAAATCTACTTGTCTAAGACCGGGAAACAGTGAAAAGAGAATGTATGAGTTTCTCAAGATTGGTAACAGGTGGAAACAAGAGAAAGTACACAGTGATTCAACTACCTACAGAATTTGCAGAGGTTTACACAGAGAATTCCAAGTATAAGTACAAGAAAATAGGAGAGACTTAGAAAACTGGTAAAATCTACATTGTTGATAGAGTTGGGAGTACTTAGCACTGTGAAAAGAGCACTTTGGGAGAATGAAATCTACTTGTCTAAGATCGGGAAACAGGGAACAGAGAATATATTAGTTTCTCAAGATTGGTAACAGATAGAAACAAGAGAAAGTACACAGTGATTCATGTACCTAGAGAAGTTACAGAGGTTTACAAAGAGAATTCCAAGTATAAGTACAAGAAAATAAGAGAGACTTAGAAAACTGGTAAAACCTACATTGTTGATAGAGTTGGGAGTACTTAGCACTGCGAAAACAGCACTTTCGCAGAAAGAAATCTACTTCTCTAAGACCGCGAAACAGTGAAAAGAGAATGTATGAGTTTCTCAAGATTGGTAACAGATAGAAACAAGAGAAATTACACAGTGATTCAACTACCTAGAGAAGTTACAGAGGTTTACACAGAGAATTCCAATTATAAGTACAAGAAAATAAGAGAGACTTAGAAAACTGGTAAAACCTACATTGTTGATAGAGTTGGGAGTACTTAGCACTGTGAAAATAGCACTTTGGGAGAATGAAATCTACTTGTCTAAGACCGGGAAACACTGAACAGAGAATGTATGAGTTTCTCAAGATTGGTAATAGATGGAAACAAGAGAAAGTACACAGTGATTCATCTACCTAGAGAAGTTACAGAGGTTTACACAGAGAATTCCAAATATAAGTACAAGAAAATAAGAGAGACTTAGTAAACTGGTAAAACCTACATTGTTGATAGAGTAGGGAGTACTTAGCACTGCGAAAACATCACTTTCGTAGAAAGAAATCTACTTCTCTAAGACCGCGAAACAGTGAAAAGAGAATGTATGAGTTTCTCAAGATTGGTAACAGATAGAAACCAGAGAAAGTACACAGTCATTCATCTACCTAGAGAAGTTACAGAGGTTTACAAAGAGAATTCCAAGTATAAGTAGAAGAAAATAAGAGAGACTTAGAAAACTGGTAAAACCTACAATGTTGATAGAGTTGGGAGTACTTAGCACTGTGAAAACAGAACTTTGGCAGAATGAAATCTACTTGTCTAAGACCGGGAAACAGTGAAAAGAGAATGTATGAGTTTCTCAAGATTGGTAACAGATGGAAACAAGAGAAAGTACATAGTGATTCATCTACCTAGAGAAGTTACAGAGGTTTACACAGAGAATTCCAAGTATAAGTACAAGAAAATAAGAGAGACTTAGAAAACTGGTAAAACCTACATTGTTGATAGAGTTGGGAATACGTAGCACTGTGAAAACAGCACTTTCGCAGAAAGAAAACTACTTGTCGAAGACCAGGAAGCAGTGAACAGAGAATGTATGAGTTTCTCAAGATTGGTAACAGATAGAAACAAGAGAAAGTACACAGTGATTCATCTACCTAGAGAAGTTACAGAGGTTTACACAGAGAATTCCAAGTATAAGTACAAGAAAATAAGAGAGACTTAGAAAACTAGTAAAACGTACATTGTTGATAGAGTTGGGAGTACTTAGCACAATGAAAACAGCACTTTCGCAGAAAGAAATCTACTTCTCTAAGACCGCGAAACAGTGAAAAGAGAATGTATGAGTTTCTCAAGATTGGTAACAGATAGAAACAAGAGAAAGTACACAGTGATTCACCTGTCTAGAGAAGTTACAGAGGTTTACACAGAGAATTCCAAGTATAAGTACAAGAAAATAAGAGAGACTTAGAAAACTGGTAAAACCTACATTGTTGATAGAGTTGGGAGTACTTAGCACTGTGAAAACAGCACATTCGCAGAAGGAAAACTACTTGTCTAAGACCCGGAAACAGTGAACAGAGAATGTATGAGTTTCTCAAGATTGGTAACAGATAGAAACAAGAGAAAGTACACAGTGATTCATGTACCTAGAGAAGTTACAGAGGTTTACACAGAGAATTCCAAGTATAAGTACAAGAAAATAAGAGAGACTTAGAAAACTGGTAAAACCTACATTGTTGATAGAGTTGGGAGTACTTAGCACTGCGAAAACAGCACTTTCGCAGAAAGAAATCTATTTCTCTAAGACCGCGAAACAGTGAAAAGAGAATGTATGAGTTTCTCAAGATTGGTAACAGATAGAAACAAGAGAAAGTACACAGTGATTCACCTATCTAGAGAAGTTACAGAGGTTTACACAGAGAATTCCAAGTATAAGTACAAGAAAATAAGAGAGACTTAGAAAACTGGTAAAACCTACATTGTTGATAGAGTAGGGAGTACTTAGCACTGCTAAAACATCACTTTCGTAGAAAGAAATCTACTTCTCTAAGACCGCGAAACAGTGAAAAGAGAATGTATGAGTTTCTCAAGATTGGTAACAGATAGAAACCAGAGAAAGTACACAGTCATTCATCTACCTAGAGAAGTTACAGAGGTTTACAAAGAGAATTCCAAGTATAAGTAGAAGAAAATAAGAGAGACTTAGAAAACTGGTAAAACCTACAATGTTGATAGAGTTGGGAGTACTTAGCACTGTGAAAACAGAACTTTGGCAGAATGAAATCTACTTCTCTATTACCGGGAAACAGTGAAAAGAGAATGTATGAGTTTCTCAAGATTGGTAACAGATGGAAACAAGAGAAAGTGCACAGTGATTCATCTACCTAGAGAAGTTACAGAGGTTTACACAGAGAATTCCAAGTATAAGTACAAGAAAATAAGAGAGACTTAGAAAACTGGTAAAACCTACATTGTTGATAGAGTTGGGAATACGTAGCACTGTGAAAACAGCACTTTCGCAGAAAGAAAACTACTTGTCTAAGACCAGGAAACAGTGAACAGAGAATGTATGAGTTTCTCAAGATTGGTAACAGATAGAAACAAGAGAAAGTACACAGTGATTCATCTACCTAGAGAAGTTACAGAGGTTTACACAGAGAATTCCAAGTATAAGTACAAGAAAATAAGAGAGACTTAGAAAACTGGTAAAACGTACATTGTTGATAGAGTTGGGAGTACTTAGCACAATGAAAACAGCACTTTCGCAGAAAGAAATCTACTTCTCTAAGACCGCGAAACAGTGAAAAGAGAATGTATGAGTTTCTCAAGATTGGTAACAGATAGATACAAGACAAATACACAGTGATTCATCTACCTGGAGAAGTTATAGAGGTTTACACAGGGAATTCCAAGTATAAGTACAAAAAATTAAGAGAGACTTAGAAAAGTGGTAAAACCTACATTGTTGATAGAGGTGGGAGTACTTAGCACTGTGAAAACAGCACTTTCGCAGAAAGAAATCTACTTCTCTAAGACAGCGAAACAGTGAACAGAAAATGTATGAGTTTCTCAAGATTGGTAACAGATAGAAAGAAGAGAAAGTACACAGTGATTCAGCTACCTAGAGAAGTTACAGAGGTTTACACAGAGAATTCCAAGTATAAGTACAAGAAAATAAGAGAGACTTAGAAAACTGGTAAAACCTACATTGTTGATAGAGTTGGGAGTACTTAGCACTGTGGAAACAGCACTTTGGGAGAAAGAAATCTTCTTGTCTAAGATCGGGAAACAGTGAACAGAGAATATATGAGTTTCTCAAGATTGGTAACAGATAGAAACAAGAGAAAGTACACAGTGATTCATCTACCTAGAGAAGTTACAGAGGTCTCCACAGAGAATTCCAAGTATAAGTACAAGAAAATAAGAGAGACTTAGAAAACTGGTAAAACCTACATTGTTGATAGAGTTGGGAGTACTTAGCACTGTGAAAACAGCACATTCGCAGAAGGAAAACTACTTGTCTAAGACCCGGAAACAGTGAACAGAGAATGTATGAGTTTCTCAAGATTGGTAACAGATAGAAACAAGAGAAAGTACACAGTGATTCACCTATCTAGAGAAGTTACAGAGGTTTACACAGAGAATTCCAAGTATAAGTACAAGAAAATAAGAGAGACTTAGAAAACTGGTAAAACCTACATTGTTGATAGAGTAGGGAGTACTTACCACTGCGAAAACATCACTTTCGTAGAAAGAAATCTACTTCTCTAAGACCGCGAAACAGTGAAAAGAGAATGTATGAGTTTCTCAAGATTGGTAACAGATAGAAAGAAGAGAAAGTACACAGTGATTCAGCTACCTAGAGAAGTTACAGAGGTTTACACAGAGAATTCCAAGTATAAGTACAAGAAAATAAGAGAGACTTAGAAAACTGGTAAAACCTACATTGTTGATAGAGTTGGGAGTACTTAGCACTGTGAAAACAGCACTTTCGCAGAAAGAAATCTACTTGTCTAAGACCGGGAAACAGTGAAAAGAGAATGTATGAGTTTCTCAAGATTGGTAACAGATAGATACAAGACAAATACACAGTGATTCATCTACCTGGAGAAGTTACAGAGGTTTACACAGGGAATTCCAAGTATAAGTACAAGAAATTAAGAGAGACTTAAGAAACTGGTAAAACCTACATTGTTGATAGAGTTGGGAGTACTTAGCACGGTGAAAACAGCACTTTGGCGGAATGAAATCTACTTGTCTAGGACCGGGAAACAGTGAACAGAGAATGTATGAGTTTCTCAAGATTGGTAACAGATAGAAACAAGAGAAAGTACACAGTGATTCAACTACCTACAGAATTTGCAGAGGTTTACACAGAGAATTCCAAGTATAAGTACAAGAAAATAAGAGAGACATAGAAAACCGGTAAAACCTACATTGTTGATAGAGTTGGGAGTACTTAGCACTGTGAAAACAGCACTTTGGGAGAATGAAATCTACTTGTCTAAGACCGGGAAACAGTGAACAGATAATGTATGAGTTTCTCAAGATTGGTAACAGATAGAAACAAGAGAAAAGTACACAGTGATTCATGTACCTAGAGAAGTTACAGAGGTCTCCACAGAGAATTCCAAGTATAAGTACAAGAAAATAAGACAGACTTAGATAACTGGTAAAACCTACATTGTTGATAGAGTTGGGAGTACTTAGCACGGCGAAAACAGCACTTTCGCAGAAAGAAATCTACTTCTCTAAGACCGCGAAACAGTGAAAAGAGAATGTATGAGTTTCTCAAGATTGGTAACAGATAGAAACAAGAGAAAGTGCATAGTGATTCATCTACCTAGAGAAGTTACAGAGGTTTACACAGAGAATTCCAAGTATAAGTACAAGAAAATAAGAGAGACTTAGAAAACTGGTAAAACCTACATTGTTGATAGAGTTGGGAATACGTAGCACTGTGAAAACAGCACTTTCGCAGAAAGAAAACTACTTGTCTAAGACCAGGAAACAGTGAACAGAGAATGTATGATTTTCCCAAGATTGGTAACAGATAGAAACAAGAGAAAGTACACAGTGATTCATCTACCTAGAGAAGTTACAGAGGTTTACACAGAGAATTCCAAGTATAAGTACAAGAAAATAAGAGAGACTTAGAAAACTGGTAAAACGTACATTGTTGATAGAGTTGGGAGTACTTAGCACAATGAAAACAGCACTTTCGCAGAAAGAAATCTACTTCTCTAAGACCGCGAAACAGTGAAAAGAGAATGTATGAGTTTCTCAAGATTGGTAACAGATAGATACAAGACAAATACACCGTGATTCATCTACCTGGAGAAGTTATAGAGGTTTACACAGGGAATTCCAAGTATAAGTACAAAAAATTAAGAGAGACTTAGAAAAGTGGTAAAACCTACATTGTTGATAGAGGTGGGAGTACTTAGCACTGTGAAAACAGCACTTTCGCAGAAAGAAATCTACTTCTCTAAGACCGCGAAACAGTGAACAGAAAATGTATGAGTTTCTCAAGATTGGTAACAGATAGAAAGAAGAGAAAGTACACAGTGATTCAGCTACCTAGAGAAGTTACAGAGGTTTACACAGAGAATTCCAAGTATAAGTACAAGAAAATAAGAGAGACTTAGAAAACTGGTAAAACCTACATTGTTGATAGAGTTGGGAGTACTTAGCACTGTGAAAACAGCACTTTGGGAGAAAGAAATCTTCTTGTCTAAGATCGGGAAACAGTGAACAGAGAATATATGAGTTTCTCAAGATTGGTAACAGATAGAAACAAGAGAAAGTACACAGTGATTCATCTACCTAGAGAAGTTACAGAGGTCTCCACAGAGAATTCCAAGTATAAGTACAAGAAAATAAGAGAGACTTAGAAAACTGGTAAAACCTACATTGTTGATAGAGTTGGGAGTACTTAGCACCGCGAAAACAGCACTTTCGCAGAAAGAAATCTACTTCTCTAAGACCGCGAAACAGTGAAAAGGGAATGTATGAGTTTCTCAAGATTGGTAACAGATAGAAACAAGAGAAAGTACACAGTGATTCAACTACCTAGAGAAGTTACAGAGGTTTACACAGAGAATTCCAAGTATAAGTACTAGAAAATAAGAGAGACTTAGAAAACTGGTAAAAACTACATTGTTGATAGAGTTGGGAGTACTTAGCACTGTGAACACAGCACTTTGGCAGAATGAAATCTACTTGTCTAAGACCGGGAAACACTGAACAGAGAATGTATGAGTTTCTCAAGATTGGTAAGAGATGGAAACAAGAGAAAGTACACAGTGATTCATCTACCTAGAGAAGTTACAGAGGTTTACACAGAGAATTCCAAGTATAAGTACAAGAAAATAAGAGAGACTTAGAAAACTGGTAAAACCTACATTGTTGATAGAATTGGGAGTACGTAGCACTGTGAAAACAACACTTTCGCAGAAGGAAAACTACTTGTCTAAGACCCGGAAACAGTGAACAGAGAATGTATGAGTTTCTCAAGATTGGTAACAGATAGAAACAAGAGAAAGTACACAGTGATTCATCTACCTAGAGAAGTTACAGAGGTTTACACAGAGAATTCCAAGTATAAGTACAAGAAAATAAGAGAGACTTAGTAAACTGGTAAAACCTACATTGTTGATAGAGTAGGGAGTACTTAGCACTGCGAAAACATCACTTTCGTAGAAAGAAATCTACTTCTCTAAGACCGCGAAACAATGAAAAGAGAATGTATGAGTTTCTCAAGATTGGTAACAGATAGAAACCAGAGAAAGTACACAGTCATTCATCTACCTAGAGAAGTTACAGAGGTTTACAAAGAGAATTCCAAGTATAAGTAGAAGAAAATAATAGAGACTTAGAAAACTGGTAAAACCTACAATGTTGATAGAGTTGGGAGTACTTAGCACTGTGAAAACAGAACTTTGGCAGAATGAAATCTACTTGTCTAAGACCGGGAAACAGTGAAAAGAGAATGTATGAGTTTCTCAAGATTGGTAACAGATGAAAACAAGAGAAAGTACACAGTGATTCATCTACCTAGAGAAGTTACAGAGGTTTACACAGAGAATTCCAAGTATAAGTGCAAGAAAATAAGAGAGACTTAGAAAACTGGTAAAACCTACATTGTTGATAGAGTTGGGAATACGTAGCACTGTGAAAACAGCACTTTCGCAGAAAGAAAACTACTTGTCTAAGACCAGGAAGCCGTGAACAGAGAATGTATGAGTTTCTCAAGATTGGTAACAGATAGAAACAAGAGAAAGTACACAGTGATTCATCTACCTAGAGAAGTTACAGAGGTTTACACAGAGAATTCCAAGTATAAGTACAAGAAAATAAGAGAGACTTAGATAACTGGTAAAACGTACATTGTTGATAGAGTTGGGAGTACTTAGCACAATGAAAACAGCACTTTCGCAGAAAGAAATCTACTTCTCTAAGACCGCGAAACAGTGAAAAGAGAATGTATGAGTTTCTCAAGATTGGTAACAGATAGATACAAGACAAATACACCGTGATTCATCTACCTGGAGAAGTTATAGAGGTTTACACAGGGAATTCCAAGTATAAGTACAAAAAATTAAGAGAGACTTAGAAAAGTGGTAAAACCTACATTGTTGATAGAGGTGGGAGTACTTAGCACTGTGAAAACAGCACTTTCGCAGAAAGAAATCTACTTCTCTAAGACCGCGAAACAGTGAACAGAAAATGTATGAGTTTCTCAAGATTGGTAACAGATAGAAAGAAGAGAAAGTACACAGTGATTCAGCTACCTAGAGAAGTTACAGAGGTTTACACAGAGAATTCCAAGTATAAGTACAAGAAAATAAGAGAGACTTAGAAAACTGGTAAAACCTACATTGTTGATAGAGTTGGGAGTACTTAGCACTGTGAAAACAGCACTTTGGGAGAAAGAAATCTTCTTGTCTAAGATCGGGAAACAGTGAACAGAGAATATATGAGTTTCTCTAGATTGGTAACAGATAGAAACAAGAGAAAGTACACAGTGATTCATCTACCTAGAGAAGTTACAGAGGTTTACAAAGAGAATTCCAAGTATAAGTACTAGAAAATAAGAGAGACTTAGAAAACTGGTAAAACCTACATTGTTGATAGAGTTGGGAGTACTTAGCACTGCGAAAACAGCATTTTCGCAGAAAGAAATCTACTTCTCTAAGACCGCGAAACAGTGAAAAGAGAATGTATGAGTTTCACAAGATTGGTAACAGATAGAAACAAGAGAAAGTACACAGTGATTCAACTACCTAGAGAAGTTACAGAGGTTTACACAGAGAATTCCAAGTATAAGTACAAGAAAATAAGAGAGACTTAGAAAACTGGTAAAACCTACATTGTTGATAGAGTTGGGAGTACTTAGCACTGTGAAAACAGCACTTTGGCAGAGTGAAATCTACTTGTCTAAGACCGGGAAACAGTGAAAAGAGAATGTATGAGTTTCTCAAAATTGGTAACAGATGGAAACCAGAGAAAGTACACAGTGATTCATCTACCTAGAGAAGTTACAGAGGTTTACACAGAGAATTCCAAGTATAAGTACAAGAAAATAAGACAGACTTAGAAAACTGGTAAAACCTACATTGTTGACAGAGTTGGGAGTACGTAGCACTGTGAAAACAGCACATTCGCAGAAGGAAAACTACTTGTCTAAGACCCGGAAACAGTGAGCAGAGAATGTATGAGTTTCTCAAGACTGGTAACAGATAGAAACAAGAGAAAGTACACAGTGATTCAACTACCTACAGAAGTTGCAGAGGTTTACACAGAGAATTCGAAGTATAAGTACAGGAAAATAGGAGAGACTTAGAAAACTGGTAAAATCTACATTGTTGATAGAGTTGGGAGTACTTAGCACTGTGAAAACTGCACTTTCGCAGAAAGAAATCTACTTCTCTAAGACCGGGAAGCAGTGAAAAGAGAATGTATGAGTTTCTCAAGATTGGTAACAGATAGAAAACAGAGAAGTACACAGTGATTCATCTACCTAGAGAAGTTACAGAGGTTTACAGAGAGAATTCCAAGTATAAGTACAAGAAAATAAGAGAGACTTAGAAAACTGGTAAAACCTACATTGTTGATAGAGTTGGGAGTACTTAGCACTGTGAAAACAGCACTTTCGCAGAAAGAAATCTACTTGTCTAAGACCGCGAAACAGTGAAAAGAGAATGTATGAGTTTCTCAGGATTGGTAACAGATAGATACAAGACAAATACACAGTGATTCATCTACCTGGAGAAGTTATAGAGGTTTACACAGGGAATTCGAAGTATAACTACAAGAAATTAAGAGAGACTTAAGAAACTGGTAAAACCTACATTGTTGTTAGAGTTGGGAGTACTTAGCACGGTGAAAACAGCACTTTGGCAGAATGAAATCTACTTGTCTAGGACCGGGAAACAGTGAACAGAGAATGTATGAGTTTCTCAAGATTGGTAACAGATAGAAACAAGAGAAAGTACACAGTGATTCAACTACCTAAAGAATTTGCAGAGGTTTACACAGAGAATTCCAAGTATAAGTACAAGAAAATAGGAGAGACTTAGAAAACTGGTAAAATCTACATTGTTGATAGAGTTGGGAGTACTTAGCACTGTGAAAACAGCACTTTGGGAGAATGAAATCTACTTGTCTAAGATCGGGAAACAGTGAACAGAGAATATATGAGTTTCTCAAGATTGGTAACAGATAGAAACAAGAGAAAGTACACAGTGATTCATGTACCTAGAGAAGTTACAGAGGTTTACAAAGAGAATTCCAAGTATAAGTACAAGAAAATAAGAGAGACTTAGAAAACTGGTAAAACCTAAATTGTTGATACAGTTGGGAGTACTTAGCACTGTGAAAACTGCACTTTCGCAGAAAGAAATCTACTTCTCTAAGACCGCGAAACAGTGAAAAGAGAATGTATGAGTTTCTCAAGATTGGTAACAGATAGAAACCAGAGAAACTACACAGTGATTCATCTACCTAGAGAAGTTACAGAGGTTTACACAGAGAATTCCAAGTATAAGTACAAGAAAATAAGAGAGACTTAGAAAACTGGTAAAACGTACATTGTTGATAGAGTTGGGAGTACTTAGCACTGTGAAAACAGCACTTTCGCAGAAAGAAATCTACTTCTCTAAGACCGCGAAACAGTGAAAAGAGAATGTATGAGTTTCTCAAGATTGGTAACAGATAGATACAAGACAAATACACAGTGATTCATCTACCTGGAGAAGTTATAGAGGTTTACACAGGGAATTCCAAGTATAAGAACAAGAAATTAAGAGAGACTTAAGAAAATGGTAAAACCTACATTGTTGATAGAGTTGGGAGTACTTAGCACGGTGAAAACAGCACTTTGGCAGAATGAAATCTACTTGTCTAGGACCGGGAAACAGTGAACAGAGAATGTATGAGTTTCTCAAGATTGGTAACAGATAGAAACAAGAGAAAGTACACAGTGATTCAACTACCTACAGAATTTGCAGAGGTTTACACAGAGAATTCCAAGTATAAGTACAAGAAAATAAGAGAGACTTAGAAAACTGGTAAAATCTACATTGTTGATAGAGTTGGGAGTACTTAGCACTGTGAAAACAGCACTTTGGGAGAATGAAATCTACTTGTCTAAGATCGGGAAACAGTGAACAGAGAATATATGAGTTTCTCAAGATTGGTAACAGATAGAAACAAGAGAAAAGTACACAGTGATTCATGTACCTAGAGAAGTTACAGAGGTTTACAAAGAGAATTCCAAGTATAAGTACAAGAAAATAAGAGAGACTTAGAAAACTGGTAAAACCTACATTGTTGATAGAGTTGGGAGTACTTAGCACTGCGAAAACAGCACTTTCGCAGAAAGAAATCTACTTCTCTAAGACCGCGAAACAGTGAAAAGAGAATGTATGAGTTTCTCAAGATTGGTAACAGATAGAAACAAGAGAAAGTACACAGTGATTCAACTACCTAGAGAAGTTACAGAGGTTTACACAGAGAATTCCAAGTATAAGTACAACAAAATAAGAGAGACTTAGAAAACTGGTAAAACGTACATTGTTGATAGAGTTGGGAGTACTTAGCACTGTGAAAACAGCACTTTGGCAGAATGAAATCTACTTGTCTAAGACCGGGAAACACTGAACAGAGAATGTATGAGTTTCTCAAGATTGGTAAGAGATGGAAACAAGAGAAAGTACACAGTGATTCATCTACCTAGAGAAGTTACAGAGGTTTACACAGAGAATTCCAAGTATAAGTACAAGAAAATAAGAGAGACTTACAAAACTGGTAAAACCTACATTGTTGATAGAGTTGGGAATACGTAGCACTGTGAAAACAGCACTTTCGCAGAAAGAAAACTACTTGTCTAAGACCAGGAAACAGTGAACAGAGAATGTATGAGTTTCTCAAGATTGGTAACAGATAGAAACAAGAGAAAGTACACAGTGATTCATCTACCTAGAGAAGTTACAGAGGTTTACACAGAGAATTCCAAGTATAAGTACAAGAAAATAAGAGAGACTTAGAAAACTGGTAAAACCTACATTGTTGATAGAGTTGGGAGTACTTAGCACAATGAAAACAGCACTTTCGCAGAAAGATATCTACTTCTCTAAGACCGCGAAACAGTGAAAAGAGAATGTATGAGTTTCTCAAGATTGGTAACAGATAGAAACAAGAGAAATTACACAGTGATTCACCTGTCTAGAGAAGTTACAGAGGTTTACACAGAGAATTCCAAGTTTAAGTACAAGAAAATAAGAGAGACTTAGAAAACTGGTAAAACCTAAATTGTTGATAGAGTTGGGAGTACTTAGCACTGTGAAAACAGCACATTCGCAGAAGGAAAACTACTTGTCTAAGACCCGGAAACAGTGAACAGAGAATGTATGAGTTTCTCAAGATTGGTAACAGATAGAAACAAGAGAAAGTACACAGTGATTCATGTACCTAGAGAAGTTACAGAGGTTTACAAAGAGAATTCCAAGTATAAGTACAAGAAAATAAGAGAGACTTAGAAAACTGGTAAAACCTACATTGTTGATAGAGTTGGGAGTACTTAGCACTGCGAAAACAGCACTTTCGCAGAAAGAAATCTACTTCTCTAAGACCGCGAAACAGTGAAAAGAGAATGTATGAGTTTCTCAAGATTGGTAACAGATAGAAACAAGAGAAAGTACACAGTGATTCACCTATCTAGAGAAGTTACAGAGGTTTACACAGAGAATTCCAAGTATAAGTACAAGAAAATAAGAGAGACTTAGAAAACTGGTAAAACCTACATTGTTGATAGAGTAGGGAGTACTTAGCACTGCGAAAACATCACTTTCGTAGAAAGAAATCTACTTCTCTAAGACCGCGAAACAGTGAAAAGAGAATGTATGAGTTTCTCAAGATTGGTAACAGATAGAAACCAGAGAAAGTACACAGTCATTCATCTACCTAGAGAAGTTACAGAGGTTTACAAAGAGAATTCCAAGTATAAGTAGAAGAAAATAAGAGAGACTTAGAAAACTGGTAAAACCTACATTGTTGATAGAGTTGGGAGTACTTAGCACTGTGAAAACAGAACTTTGGCAGAATGAAATCTACTTGTCTAAGACCGGGAAACAGTGAAAAGAGAATGTATGAGTTTGTCAAGATTGGTAACAGATGGAAACAAGAGAAAGTACATAGTGATTCATCTACCTAGAGAAGTTACAGAGGTTTACACAGAGAATTCCAAGTATAAGTACAAGAAAATAAGAGAGACTTAGAAAACTGGTAAAACCTACATTGTTGATAGAGTTGGGAATACGTAGCACTGTGAAAACAGCACTTTCGCAGAAAGAAAACTACTTGTCTAAGACCAGGAAACAGTGAACAGAGAATGTATGAGTTTCTCAAGATTGGTAACAGATAGAAACAAGAGAAAGTACACAGTGATTCATCTACCTAGAGAAGTTACAGAGTTTTACACAGAGAATTCCAAGTATAAGTACAAGAAAATAAGAGAGACTTACAAAACTGGTAAAACCTACATTGTTGATAGAGTTGGGAGTACTTAGCACTGCGAAAACAGCATTTTCGCAGAAAGAAATCTACTTCTCTAAGACCGCGAAACAGTGAAAAGAGAATGTATGAGTTTCACAAGATTGGTAACAGATAGAATCAAGAGAAAGTACACAGTGATTCAACTACCTAGAGAAGTTACAGAAGTTTACACAGAGAATTCCAAGTATAAGTACAAGAAAATAAGAGAGACTTAGAAAACTGGTAAAACCTACATTGTTGATAGAGTTGGGAGTACTTAGCACTGTGAAAACAGCACTTTGGCAGAATGAAATCTACTTGTCTAAGACCGGGAAACAGTGAAAAGAGAATGTATGAGTTTCTCAAAATTGGTAACAGATGGAAACCAGAGAAAGTACACAGTGATTCATCTACCTAGAAAAGTTACAGAGGTTTACACAGAGAATTCCAAGTATAAGTACAAGAAAATAAGACAGACTTAGAAAACTGGTAAAACTTACATTGTTGATAGAGTTGGGAGTACGTAGCACTGTGAAAACAGCACATTCGCAGAAGGAAAACTACTTGTCTAAGACCCGGAAACAGTGAACAGAGAATGTATGAGTTTCTCAAGACTGGTAACAGATAGAAACAAGAGAAAGTACACAGTGATTCAACTACCTACAGAAGTAGCAGAGGTTTACACAGAGAATTCCAAGTACAAGTACAGGAAAATAGGAGAGACTTAGAAAACTGGTAAAATCTACATTGTTGATAGAGTTGGGAGTACTTAGCACTGTGAAAACTGCAGTTTCGCAGAAAGAAATCTACTTCTCTAAGACCGGGAAGCAGTGAAAAGAGAATGTATAAGTTTCTCAAGATTGGTAACAGATAGAAAACAGAGAAAGTACACAGTGATTCATCTACCTAGAGAAGTTAAAGAGGTTTACAGAGAGAATTCCAAGTATAAGTACAAGAAAATAAGAGAGACTTAGAAAACTGGTAAAATCTACATTGTTGATAGAGTTGGGAGTACTTAGCACTGTGAAAACAGCACTTTGGGAGAATGAAATCTACTTGTCTAAGATCGGGAAACAGTGAACAGAGAATATATGAGTTTCTCAAGATTGGTAACAGATAGAAACAAGAGAAAGTACACAGTGATTCATGTACCTAGAGAAGTTACAGAGGTTTACAAAGAGAATTCCAAGTATAAGTACAAGAAAATAAGAGAGACTTAGAAAACTGGTAAAACCTAAATTGTTGATACAGTTGGGAGTACTTAGCACTGTGAAAACTGCACTTTCGCAGAAAGAAATCTACTTATCTAAGACCGCGAAACAGTGAAAAGAGAATGTATGAGTTTCTCAAGATTGGTAACAGATAGAAACCAGAGAAACTACACAGTGATTCATCTACCTAGAGAAGTTACAGAGGTTTACACAGAGAATTCCAAGTATAAGTACAAGAAAATAAGAGAGACTTAGAAAACTGGTAAAACGTACATTGTTGATAGAGTTGGGAGTACTTAGCACTGTGAAAACAGCACTTTCGCAGAAAGAAATCTACTTCTCTAAGACCGCGAAACAGTGAAAAGAGAATGTATGAGTTTCTCAAGATTGGTAACAGATAGATACAAGACAAATACACAGTGATTCATCTACCTGGAGAAGTTATAGAGGTTTACACAGGGAATTCCAAGTATAAGTACAAGAAATTAAGAGAGACTTAAGAAAATGGTAAAACCTACATTGTTGATAGAGTTGGGAGTACTTAGCACGGTGAAAACAGCACTTTGGCAGAATGAAATCTACTTGTCTAGGACCGGGAAACAGTGAACAGAGAATGTATGAGTTTCTCAAGATTGGTAACAGATAGAAACAAGAGAAAGTACACAGTGATTCAACTACCTACAGAATTTGCAGAGGTTTACACAGAGAATTCCAAGTATAAGTACAAGAAAATAAGAGAGACTTAGAAAACTGGTAAAATCTACATTGTTGATAGAGTTGGGAGTACTTAGCACTGTGAAAACAGCACTTTGGGAGAATGAAATCTACTTGTCTAAGATCGGGAAACAGTGAACAGAGAATATATTAGTTTCTCAAGATTGGTAACAGATAGAAACAAGAGAAAAGTACACAGTGATTCATGTACCTAGAGAAGTTACAGAGGTTTACAAAGAGAATTCCAAGTATAAGTACAAGAAAATAAGAGAGACTTAGAAAACTGGTAAAACCTACATTGTTGATAGAGTTGGGAGTACTTAGCACTGCGAAAACAGCACTTTCGCAGAAAGAAATCTACTTCTCTAAGACCGCGAAACAGTGAAAACAGAATGTATGAGTTTCTCAAGATTGGTAACTAGATAGAAACAAGAGAAAGTACACAGTGATTCAACTACCTAGAGAAGTTACAGAGGTTTACACAGAGAATTCCAAGTATAAGTACAACAAAATAAGAGAGACTTAGAAAACTGGTAAAACCTACATTGTTGATAGAGTTGGGAGTACTTAGCACTGTGAAAACAGCACTTTGGCAGAATGAAATCTACTTGTCTAAGACCGGGAAACACTGAACAGAGAATGTATGAGTTTCTCAAGATTGGTAAGAGATGGAAACAAGAGAAAGTACACAGTGATTCATCTACCTAGAGAAGTTACAGAGGTTTACACAGAGAATTCCAAGTATAAGTACAAGAAAATAAGAGAGACTTACAAAACTGGTAAAACCTACATTGTTGATAGAGTTGGGAATACGTAGCACTGTGAAAACAGCACTTTCGCAGAAAGAAAACTACTTGTCTAAGACCAGGAAACAGTGAACAGAGAATGTATGAGTTTCTCAAGATTGGTAACAGATAGAAACAAGAGAAAGTACACAGTGATTCATCTACCTAGAGAAGTTACAGAGGTTTACACAGAGAATTCCAAGTATAAGTACAAGAAAATAAGAGAGACTTAGAAAACTGGTAAAACCTACATTGTTGATAGAGTTGGGAGTACTTAGCACAATGAAAACAGCACTTTCGCAGAAAGAAATCTACTTCTCTAAGACCGCGAAACAGTGAAAAGAGAATGTATGAGTTTCTCAAGATTGGTAACAGATAGAAACAAGAGAAATTACACACTGATTCACCTGTCTAGAGAAGTTACAGAGGTTTACACAGAGAATTCCAAGTTTAAGTACAAGAAAATAAGAGAGACTTAGAAAACTGGTAAAACCTAAATTGTTGATAGAGTTGGGAGTACTTAGCACTGTGAAAACAGCACATTCGCAGAAGGAAAACTACTTGTCTAAGACCCGGAAACAGTGAACAGAGAATGTATGAGTTTCTCAAGATTGGTAACAGATAGAAACAAGAGAAAGTACACAGTGATTCATGTACCTAGAGAAGTTACAGAGGTTTACAAAGAGAATTCCAAGTATAAGTACAAGAAAATAAGAGAGACTTAGAAAACTGGTAAAACCTACATTGTTGATAGAGTAGGGAGTACTTAGCACTGCGAAAACATCACTTTCGTAGAAAGAAATCTACTTCTCTAAGACCGCGAAACAGTGAAAAGAGAATGTATGAGTTTCTCAAGATTGGTAACAGATAGAAACCAGAGAAAGTACACAGTCATTCATCTACCTAGAGAAGTTACAGAGGTTTACAAAGAGAATTCCAAGTATAAGTAGAAGAAAATAAGAGAGACTTAGAAAACTGGTAAAACCTACATTGTTGATAGAGTTGGGAGTACTTAGCACTGTGAAAACAGAACTTTGGCAGAATGAAATCTACTTGTCTAAGACCGGGAAACAGTGAAAAGAGAATGTATGAGTTTCTCAAGATTGGTAACAGATGGAAACAAGAGAAAGTACATAGTGATTCATCTACCTAGAGAAGTTACAGAGGTTTTCACAGAGAATTCCAAGTATAAGTACAAGAAAATAAGAGAGACTTAGAAAACTGGTAAAACCTACATTGTTGATAGAGTTGGGAATACGTAGCACTGTGAAAACAGCACTTTCGCAGAAAGAAAACTACTTGTCTAAGACCAGGAAACAGTGAACAGAGAATGTATGAGTTTCTCAAGATTGGTAACAGATAGAAACAAGAGAAAGTACACAGTGATTCATCTACCTAGAGAAGTTACAGAGGTTTACACAGAGAATTCCAAGTATAAGTACAAGAAAATAAGAGAGACTTACAAAACTGGTAAAACCTACATGGTTGATAGAGTTGGGAGTACTTAGCACAATGAAAACAGCACTTTCGCAGAAAGAAATCTACTTGTCTAAGACCGCGAAACAGTGAAAAGAGAATGTATGAGTTTCTCAAGATTGGTAACAGATAGATACAAGACAAATACACAGTGATTCATCTACCTGGGGAAGTTATAGAGGTTTACACAGGGAATTCCAAGTATAAGTACAAAAAATTAAGAGACACTTAGAAAAGTGGTAAAACCTACATTGTTGATAGAGGTGGGAGTACTTAGCACTGTGAAAACAGCACTTTCGCAGAAAGAAATCTACTTCTCTAAGACCGCGAAACAGTGAACAGAAAATGTATGAGTTTCTCAAGATTGGTAACAGATAGAAACAAGAGAAAGTACACAGTGATTCAACTACCTAAAGAATTTGCAGAGGTTTACACAGAGAATTCCAACTATAAGTACAAGAAAATAGGAGAGACTTAGAAAACTGGTAAAATCTACATTGTTGATAGAGTTGGGAGTACTTAGCACTGTGAAAACAGCACTTTGGGAGAATGAAATCTACTTGTCTAATATCGGGAAACAGTGAACAGAGAATATATGAGTTTCTCAAGATTGGTAACAGATAGAAACAAGAGAAAGTGCACAGTGATTCATGTACCTAGAGAAGTTACAGAGGTTTACAAAGAGAATTCCAAGTATAAGTACAAGAAAATAAGAGAGACTTAGAAAACTGGTAAAACCTAAATTGTTGATAGAGTTGGGAGTACTTAGCACTGTGAAAACTGCACTTTCGCAGAAAGAAATCTACTTCTCTAAGACCGCGAAACAGTGAAAAGAGAATGTATGAGTTTCTCAAGATTGGTAACAGATAGAAACCAGAGAAACTACACAGTGATTCATCTACCTAGAGAAGTTACAGAGGTTTACACAGAGAATTCCAAGTATAAGTACAAGAAAATAAGAGAGACTTAGAAAACTGGTAAAACATACATTGTTGATAGAGTTGGGAGTACTTAGCACTGTGAAAACAGCACTTTCGCAGAAAGAAATCTACTTCTCTAAGACCGCGAAACAGTGAAAAGAGAATGTATGAGTTTCTCAAGATTGGTAACAGATAGATACAAGACAAATACACAGTGATTCATCTACCTGGAGAAGTTATAGAGGTTTACACAGGGAATTCCAAGTATAAGTACAAGAAATTAAGAGAGACTTAAGAAAATGGTAAAACCTACATTGTTGATAGAGTTGGGAGTACTTAGCACGGTGAAAACAGCACTTTGGC
Source organism: Heterohyrax brucei (assembly GCA_028571685.1). Lineage (NCBI taxonomy): Eukaryota > Metazoa > Chordata > Mammalia > Hyracoidea > Procaviidae > Heterohyrax > Heterohyrax brucei. The sequence goes on from CM053166.1 coordinate 61,558,955, forward strand.
AGAATGAAATCTACTTGTCTAGGACCGGGAAACAGTGAACAGAGAATGTATGAGTTTCTCAAGATTGGTAACAGATAGAAACAAGAGAAAGTACACAGTGATTCAACTACCTACAGAATTTGCAGAGGTTTACACAGAGAATTCCAAGTATAAGTACAAGAAAATAAGAGAGACTTAGAAAACTGGTAAAACCTACATTGTTGATAGAGTTGGGAGTACTTAGCACAATGAAAACAGCACTTTCGCAGAAAGAAATCTGCTTCTCTAAGACCGCGAAACAGTGAAAAGAGAATGTATGAGTTTCTCAAGATTGGTAACAGATAGAAACAAGAGAAAGTACACAGTGATTCACCTATCTAGAGAAGTTACAGAGGTTTACACAGAGAATTCCAAGTATAAGTACAAGAAAATAAGAGAGACTTAGAAAACTGGTAAAACCTACATTCTTGATAGAGTTGGGAGTACTTAGCACTGTGAAAACAGCACTTTGGCAGAATGAAATCTACTTGTCTAAGACCGGGAAACAGTGAAAAGAGAATGTATGAGTTACTCAAAATTGGTAACAGATGGAAACCAGAGAAAGTACACAGTGATTCATCTACCTAGAAAAGTTACAGAGGTTTACACAGAGAATTCCAAGTATAAGTACAAGAAAATAATAGAGACTTAGAAAACTGGTAAAACCTACATTGTTGATAGAGTTGGCAGTACGTAGCACTGTGAAAACAGCACATTCGCAGAAGGAAAACTACTTGTCTAAGACCCGGAAACAGTGAACAGAGAATGTATGAGTTTCTCAAGATTGGTAACAGATAGAAACAAGAGAAAGTACACAGTGATTCATCTACCTAGAGAAGTTACAGAGGTTTACACAGAGAATTCCAAGTATAAGTACAACAAAATAAGAGAGACTTAGAAAACTGGTAAAACCTACATTGTTGATACAGTTGGGAGTACTTAGCACTGTGAAAACAGCACTTTCGCAGAAAGAATCTACTTGTCTAAGACCGGAAAACAGTGAACAGAGAATGTATGAGTTTCTCAAGACTGGTAACAGATAGAAACAAGAGAAAGTACACAGTGATTCAACTACCTACAGAAGTTACAGAGGTCTCCACAGAGAATTCCAAGTATAAGTACAACAAAATAAGAGAGACTTAGAAAACAGGTAAAACCTACATTGTTGATAGAGTAGGGAGTACTTAGCACGGCGAAAACATCACTTTCGTAGAAAGAAATCTACTTCTCTAAGACCGCGAAACAGGGAAAAGAGAATGTATGAGTTTCTCAAGATTGGTAACAGATAGAAACCAGAGAAAGTACACAGTCATTCATCTACCTAGAGAATTTACAGAGGTTTACAAAGAGAATTCCAAGTATAAGTAGAAGAAAATAAGAGAGACTTAGAAAACTGGTAAAACCTACATTGTTGATAGAGTTGGGAGTACTTAGCACTGTGAAAACAGAACTTTGGCAGAATGAAATCTACTTGTCTAAGACCGGGAAACAGTGAAAAGAGAATGTATGAGTTTCTCAAGATTGGTAATAGATAGAAACAAGAGAAAGTACACAGTGATTCAACTACCTAGAGAAGTTACAGAGGTTTACACAGAGAATTCCAAGTATAAGTACAAGAAAATAAGAGAGACTTAGAAAACTGGTAAAACCTACATTGTTGATAGAGTTGGGAGTACGTAGCACTGTGAAAACAGCATATTCGCAGAAGGAAAACTACTTGTCTAAGACCCGGAAAAAGTGAACAGAGAATGTATGAGTTTCTCAAGATTGGTAACAGATAGATACAAGACAAATACACAGTGATTCATCTACCTGGAGAAGTTATAGAGGTTTACACAGGGAATTCCAAGTATAAGTACAAGAAATTAAGAGAGACTTAAGAAACTGGTAAAACCTACATTGTTGATAGAGTTGGGAGTCCTTAGCACGGTGAAAACAGCACTTTGGCAGAATGAAATCTACTTGTCTAGGACCGGGAAACAGTGAACAGAGAATGTATGAGTTTCTCAAGATTGGTAACAGATAGAAACAAGAGAAAGTACACAGTGATTCAACCACCTAAAGAATTTGCAGAGGTTTACACAGAGAATTCCAAGTATAAGTACAAGAAAATAGGAGAGACTTAGAAAACTGGTAAAACCTACATTTTTGATAGAGTTGGGAGTACTTCGCACTGTGAAAACAGCACTTTGGAAGACTGAAATCTACTTGTCTAATATCGGGAAACAGTGAACAGAGAATATATGAGTTTCTCAAGATTGGTAACAGATAGAAACAAGAGAAAGTACACCGTGATTCATGTACCTAGAGAAGTTACAGAGGTTTACAAAGAGAATTCCAAGTATAAGTACAAGAAAGTAAGAGAGACTTAGAAAATTGGTAAAACCTACATTGTTGATAGAGTTGGGAGTACTTAGCACTGTGAAAACTGCACTTTCGCAGAAAGAATTCTACTTCTCTAAGACCGCGAAACAGTGAAAAGAGAATGTATGAGTTTCTCAAGATTGGTAACAGATAGAAACCAGAGAAACTACACAGTGATTCATCTACCTAGAGAAGTTACAGAGGTTTACACAGAGAATTCCAAGTATAAGTACAAGAAAATAAGAGAGACTTAGAAAACTGGTAAAACGTACATTGTTGATAGAGTTGGGAGTACTTAGCACTGTGAAAACAGCACTTTCGCAGAAAGAAATCTACTTCTCTAAGACCGCGAAACAGTGAAAAGAGAATGTATGAGTTTCTCAAGATTGGTAACAGATAGATACAAGACAAATACACAGTGATTCATCTACCTGGAGAAGTTATAGAGGTTTACACAGGGAATTCCAAGTATAAGTACAAGAAATTAAGAGAGACTTAAGAAAATGTTAAAACCTACATTGTTGATAGAGTTGGGAGTACTTAGCACGGTGAAAACAGCACTTTGGCAGAATGAAATCTACTTGTCTAGGACCAGGAAACAGTGAAAAGAGAATGTATGAGTTTCTCAAGATTGGTAACAGATGGAAACAAGAGAAAGTACATAGTGATTCATCTACCTAGAGAAGTTACAGAGGTTTACACAGAGAATTCCAAGTATAAGTACAAGAAAATAAGAGAGACTTAGAAAACTGGTAAAACCTACAGTGTTGATAGAGTTGGGAATACGTAGCACTGTGAAAACAGCACTTTCGCAGAAAGAAAACTACTTGTCTAAGACCAGGAAACAGTGAACAGAGAATGTATGAGTTTCTCAAGATTGGTAACAGATAGAAACAAGAGAAAGTACACAGTGATTCATCTACCTAGAGAAGTTACAGAGGTTTACACAGAGAATTCCAAGTATAAGTACAAGAAAATAAGAGAGACTTAGAAAACTGGTAAAACGTACATTGTTGATAGAGTTGGGAGTACTTAACACAATGAAAACGGCACTTTCGCAGAAAGAAATCTACTTCTCTAAGACCGCGAAACAGTGAAAAGAGAATGTATGAGTTTCTCAAGATTGGTAACAGATAGAAACAAGAGAAAGTACACAGTGATTCACCTGTCTAGAGAAGTTACAGAGGTTTACACAGAGAATTCCAAGTATAAGTACAAGAAAATAAGAGAGACTTAGAAAACTGGTAAAACCTACATTGTTGATAGAGTTGGGAGTAGTTAGCACTGTGAAAACAGCACATTCGCAGAAGGAAAACTACTTGTCTATGACCCGGAAACAGTGAACAGAGAATGTATGAGTTTCTCAAGATTGGTAACAGATAGAAACAAGAGAAAGTACACAGTGATTCATGTACCTAGAGAAGTTACAGAGGTTTACAAAGAGAATTCCAAGTATAAGTACAAGAAAATAAGAGACTTAGAAAACTGGTAAAACCTACATTGTTGATAGAGTTGAGAGTACTTAGCACGGCGAAAACAGCACTTTCGCAGAAAGAAATCTACTTCTCTAAGACCGCGAAACAGTGAAAAGAGAATGTATGAGTTTCTCAAGATTGGTAACAGATAGAAACCAGGGAAACTACACAGTGATTCATCTACCTAGAGAAGTTACAGAGGTTTACACAGAGAATTCCAAGTATAAGTACAAGAAAATAAGAGAGATTTAGAAAACTGGTAAAACGTACATTGTTGATAGAGTTGGGAGTACTTAGCACTGTGAAAACAGCACGTTCGCAGAAAGAAATCTACTTCTCTAAGACCGCGAAACAGTGAAAAGAGAATGTATGAGTTTCTCAAGATTGGTAACAGATAGATACAAGACAAATACACAGTGATTCATCTACCTGGAGAAGTTATAGAGGTTTACACAGGGAATTCCAAGTATAAGTACAAGAAATTAAGAGAGACTTAAGAAAATGGTAAAACCTACATTGTTGATAGAGTTGGGAGTACTTAGCACGGTGAAAACAGCACTTTGGCAGAATGAAATCTACTTGTCTAGGACCGGGAAACAGTGAGCAGAGAATGTATGAGTTTCTCAAGATTGGTAACAGATAGAAACAAGAGAAAGTACACAGTGATTCAACTACCTACAGAATTTGCAGAGGTTTACACAGAGAATTCCAAGTATAAGTACAAGAAAATAAGAGAGACTTAGAAAACTGGTAAAACCTACATTGTTGATAGAGTTGGGAGTACTTAGCACAATGAAAACAGCACTTTCGCAGAAAGAAATCTGCTTCTCTAAGACCGCGAAACAGTGAAAAGAGAATGTATGAGTTTCTCAAGATTGGTAACAGATAGAAACAAGAGAAAGTACACAGTGATTCACCTATCTAGAGAAGTTACAGAGGTTTACACAGAGAATTCCAAGTATAAGTACAAGAAAATAAGAGAGACTTAGAAAACTGGTAAAACCTACATTCTTGATAGAGTTGGGAGTACTTAGCACTGTGAAAACAGCACTTTGGCAGAATGAAATCTACTTGTCTAAGACCGGGAAACAGTGAAAAGAGAATGTATGAGTTACTCAAAATTGGTAACAGATGGAAACCAGAGAAAGTACACAGTGATTCATCTACCTAGAAAAGTTACAGAGGTTTACACAGAGAATTCCAAGTATAAGTACAAGAAAATAATAGAGACTTAGAAAACTGGTAAAACCTACATTGTTGATAGAGTTGGCAGTACGTAGCACTGTGAAAACAGCACTTTGGCAGAATGAAATCTACTTGTCTAAGACCGGGAAACAGTGAACAGAGAATGTATGAGTTTCTCAAGATTGGTAACAGATAGAAACAAGAGAAAGTACACAGTGATTCACCTATCTAGAGAAGTTACAGAGGTTTACACAGAGAATTCCAAGTATAAGTACAAGAAAATAAGAGAGACTTAGAAAACTGGTAAAACCTACATTGTTGATAGAGTTGGGAGTACTTAGCACTGTGAAAACAGCACTTTGGCAGAATGAAATCTACTTGTCTAAGACCGGGAAACAGTGAAAAGAGAATGTATGAGTTTCTCAAAATTGGTAACAGATGGAAACCAGAGAAAGTACACAGTGATTCATTTACGTAGAAAAGTTACAGAGGTTTACACAGAGAATTTCAAGTATAAGTACAAGAAAATAAGAGAGACTTATAAAACTGGTAAAACCTACAGTGTTGATAGAGTTGGCAGTACGTAGCACTGTGAAAACAGCACATTCGCAGAAGGAAAACTACTTGTCTAAGACCCGGAAACAGTGAACAGAGAATGTATGAGTTTCTCAAGATTGGTTACAGATAGAAACAAGAGAAAGTACACAGTGATTCATCTACCTAGAGAAGTTACAGAGGTTTACAAAGAGAATTCCAAGTATAAGTATAACAAAATAAGAGAGACTTAAAAAACTGGTAAAACCTACATTGTTGATACAGTTGGGAGTACTTAGCACTGTGAAAACAGCACTTTCGCAGAAAGAATCTACTTGTCTAAGACCGGAAAACAGTGAACAGAGAATGTATGAGTTTCTCAAGACTGGTAACAGATAGAAACAAGAGAAAGTACACAGTGATTCAACTACCTACAGAAGTTACAGAGGTTTACACAGAGAATTCCAAGTATAAGTACAGGAAAATACGAGAGACTTAGAAAACTGGTAAAATCTACATTGTTGATAGAGTTGGGAGTACTTAGCACTGTGAAAACTGCACTTTCGCAGAAAGAAATCTACTTCTCTAAGACCGGGAAGCAGTGAAAAGAGAATGTATGAGTTTCTCAAGATTGGTAACAGATAGAAACCAGAGAAAGTACACACTGATTCATCTACCTAGAGAAGTTACAGAGGTTTACACAGAGAATTCCAAGTATAAGTACAAGAAAATAAGAGAGACTTAGAAAACTGGTAAAATGCACATTTTTGATAGAGTTGGGAGTACTTAGCACTGTGAAAACAGCACTTTCGCAGAAACAAATCTACTTCTCTAAGACCGCGAAACAGTGAAGAGAATGTATGAGTTTCTCAAGATTGGTAACAGATAGATACAAGACAAATACACAGTGATTCATCTACCTCGAGAAGTTATAGACGTTTACACAGGGAGTTCCAAGTATAAGTACAAGAAATTAAGAGAGACATAAGAAACTGGTAAAACCTACATTGTTGATAGAGTTGGGAGTACTTAGCACTGTGAAAACAGCACTTTGGGAGAATGAAATCTACTTGTCTAAGATCGGGAAACAGTGAACAGAGAATATATGAGTTTCTCAAGATTGGTAACAGATAGAAACAAGAGAAAGTACACAGTGATTCAACTACCTACAGAATTTGCAGAGGTTTACACAGAGAATTCCAAGTATAAGTACAAGAAAATAGGAGAGACTTAGAAAACTGGTAAAATCTAAATTGTTGATAGAGTTGGGAGTACTTAGCACTGTGAAAACAGCACTTTGGGAGCATGAAATCTACTTGTCTAAGATCGGGAAACAGTGAACAGAGAATATATGAGTTTCTCAAGATTGGTAACAGATAGAAACAAGAGAAAGTACACAGTGATTCATGTACCTAGAGAAGTTACAGAGATTTACAAAGAGAATTCCAAGTATAAGTACAAGAAAATAAGAGAGACTTAGACAACTGGTAAAACCTACATTTTTGATAGAGTTGGGAGTACTTAGCACTGCGAAAACAGTACTTTCGCAGAAAGAAATGTACTTCTCTAAGACCGCGAAACAGTGAAAAGAGAATGTATGAGTTTCTCAAGATTGGTAACAGATAGAAACAAGAGAAAGTACACAGTGATTCATCTACCTAGAGAAGTTACAGAGGTTTACACAGAGAATTCCAAGTATAAGTACAAGAAAATAAGAGAGACTTAGAAAACTGGTAAAACCTACATTGTTGATAGAATTGGGAGTACGTAGCACTATGAAAACAGCACTTTCGCAGAAGGAAAACTACTTGTCTAAGACCCGGAAACAGTGAACAGAGAATGTATGAGTTTCTCAAGATTGGTAACAGATAGAAACAAGAGAAAGTACACAGTGATTCATCTACCTAGAGAAGTTACAGAGGTTTACACAGAGAATTCCAAGTATAAGTACAAGAAAATAAGAGAGACTTAGAAAACTGGTAAAACCTTCATTGTTGATAGAGTTGGGAGTACTTAGCACTGTGAAAACAGCACTTTCGCAGAAAGAAATCTACTTCTCTAAGACCGCGAAACAGTGAAAAGAGAATGTATGAGTTTCTCAAGATTGGTAACAGAAACAAGAGAAAGTACACAGTGATTCACCTATCTAGAGAAGTTACAGAGGTTTACACAGAGAATTTCAAGTATAAGTACAAGAAAATAAGAGAGACTTAGAAAACTGGTAAAACCTACATTGTTGATAGAGTTGGGAGTACTTAGCACTGTGAAAACAGCACTTTGGCAGAATGAAATCTACTTGTCTAAGACCGGGAAACAGTGAAAAGAGAATGTATGAGTTTCTCAAGATTGGTAACAGATGGAAACCAGAGAAAGTACACAGTGATTCATCTACGTAGAAAAGTTACAGAGGTTTACACAGAGAATTCCAAGTATAAGTACAAGAAAATAAGAGAGACTTAGAAAACTGGTAAAACCTACATTGTTGATAGAGTTGGGAGTACGTAGCACTGTTAAAACAGCACATTCGCAGAAGGAAAACTACTTGTCTAAGACCCGGAAAAAGTGAACAGAGAATGTATGAGTTTCTCAAGATTGGTAACAGATAGAAACAAGAGAAAGTACACAGTGATTCATCTACCTAGAGAAATTACAGAGGTTTACACAGAGAATTCCAAGTATAAGTACAACAAAATAAGAGAGACTTAGAAAACTGGTAAAACTTACATTGTTGATACAGTTGGGAGTACCTAGCACTGTGAAAACAGCACTTTCGCAGAAAGGATCTACTTGTCTAAGACCGGAAAACAGTGAACAGAGAATGTATGAGTTTCTCAAGATTGGTAACAGATAGAAACAAGAGAAAGTACACAGTGATTCAACTACCTACAGAAGTTGCAGAGGTTTACACGGAGAATTCCCAGTATAAGTACAGGAAAATAGGAGAGACTTAGAAAACTGGTAAAATCTACATTGTTGATAGAGTTGGGAGTACTTAGCACTGTGAAAACTGCACTTTCGCACAAAGAAATCTACTTCTCTAAGACCGGGAAGCAGTGAAAAGAGAATGTATCAGTTTCTCAAGATTGGTAACAGATAGAAACAAGAGAAAGTACACAGTGATTCATCTACCTAGAGAAGTTACAGAGGTTTACACAGAGAATTCCAAGTATAAGTACAAGAAAATAAGAGAGACTTAGAAAACTGGTAAAACCTACATTGTTGATAGAGTTGGGAGTACTTAGCACTGTGAAAACAGCACTTTGGCAGAATGAAATCTACTTGTCTAAGACCGGGAAACAGTGAAAAGAGAATGTATGAGTTTCTCAAGATTGGTAACAGATGGAAACCAGAGAGAGTACACAGTGATTCATCTACCTAGAAAAGTTACAGAGGTTTACACAGAGAATTCCAAGTATAAGTACAAGAAAATAAGAGAGACTTAGAAAACTGGTAAAACCTACATTGTTGATAGAGTTGGGAGTACGTAGCACTGTTAAAACAGCACATTTGCAGAAGGAAAACTACTTGTCTAAGACCCGGAAAAAGTGAACAGAGAATGTATGAGTTTCTCAAGATTGGTAACAGATAGAGACAAGAGAAAGTACACAGTGATTCATCTACCTAGAGAAGTTACAGAGGTTTACACAGAGAATTCCAAGTATAAGTACAACAAAATAAGAGAGACTTAGAAAACTGGTAAAACCTACATTGTTGAAACAGTTGGGATCACTTAGCACTGTGAAAACAGCACTTTCGCAGAAAGAATCTACTTGTCTAAGACCGGAAAACAGTGAACAGAGAATGTATGAGTTTCTCAAGATTGGTAACAGATAGAAACAAGAGAAAGTACACAGTGATTCAACTACCTACAGAAGTTGCAGAGGTTTACACAGAGAATTCCAAGTATAAGTACAGGAAAATAGGAGAGACTTAGAAAACTGGTAAAACCTACATTGTTGATAGAGTTGGGAGTACTTAGCACTGTGAAAACTGCACTTTCGCAGAAAGAAATCTACTTCTCTAAGACCGGGAAGCAGTGAAAAGAGAATGTATGACTTTCTCAAGATTGGTAACAGATAGAAACCAGAGAAAGTACACAGTGATTCATCTACCTAGAGAAGTTACAGAGGTTTACACAGAGAATTCCAAGTATAAGTACAAGAAAATAAGAGAGACTTAGAAAACTGGTAAAACGTACATTGTTGATAGAGTTGGGAGTACTTAGCACTGTGAAAACAGCACTTTTGCAGAAAGAAATCTACTTCTCTAAGACCGCAAAACAGTGAAAAGAGAATGTATGAGTTTCTCAAGATTGGTAACAGATAGATACAAGACAAATACACAGTGATTCATCTACCTGGAGAAGTTATAGAGGTTTACACAGGGAATTCCAAGTATAAGTACAAGAAATTAAGAGAGACTTAAGAAACTGTAAAACCTACATTGTTGATAGAGTTGGGAGTACTTAGCACGGTGAAAACAGCACTTTGGCAGAATGAAATCTACTTGTCTAGGACCGGGAAAAAGTGAACAGAGAATGTATGAGTTTCTCAAGATTGGTAACAGATAGAAACAAGAGAAAGTACACAGTGATTCAACTACCTGCAGAATTTGCAGAGGTTTACACAGAGAATTCCAAGTATAAGTACAAGAAAATAAGAGAGACTTAGAAAACTGGTAAAATGTACATTGTTGATAGAGTTGGGAGTACTTAGTACTGTGAAAACAGCACTTTCGCAGAAAGAAACCTACTTCTCTAAGACCGCGAAACAGTGAAAAGAGAATGTATGAGTTTCTCAAGATTGGTAACAGATAGATACAAGACAAATACACAGTGATTCATCTACCTCGAGAAGTTATAGAAGTTTACACAGGGAATTCCAAGTATAAGTACAAGAAAATAGGAGAGACTTCGAAAACTGGTAAAATCTAAATTGTTGATAGAGTTGGGAGTACTTAGCACTGTCAAAACAGCACTTTGGGAGAATGAAATCTACTTGTCTAAGATCGGGAAACAGTGAAAGAGAATGTATGAGTTTCTCAAGATTGGTAACAGATGGAAACCAGAGAAAGTACACAGTGATTCGTCTACCTAGAAAAGTTACAGAGGTTTACACAGAGAATTCCAAGTATAAGTACAAGAAAATAAGAGAGACTTAGAAAACTGGTAAAACCTACATTGTTGATAGAGTTGGGAGTACGTAGCACTGTTAAAACAGCACATTCGCAGAAGAAAACTACTTGTCTAAGACCCGGAAAAAGCGAACAGAGAATGTATGAGTTTCTCAAGATTGGTAACAGATAGAAACAAGAGAAAGTACACAGTGATTCATCTACCTAGAGAAGTTCCAGAGGTTTACACAGAGAATTCCAAGTATAACTACAACAAAATAAGAGAGACTTAGAAAAATGGTAAAACGTACATTGTTGATAAAGTTGGGAGTACTTAGCACTGTGAAAACAGCACTTTCGCAGAAAGAATCTACTTGTCTAAGACCGGAAAACAGTCGAACAGAGAATGTATGAGTTTCTCAAGATTGGTAACAGATAGAAACAGAGAAAGTACACAGTGATTCAACTACCTACAGAAGTTGCAGAGGTTTAAACAGAGAATTCAAGTATAAGTACAGGAAAATAGGAGAGACTTAGAAAACTGGTAAAATCTACATTGTTGATAGAGTTGGGAGTACTTAGCACTGTGAAAACTGCACTTTCGCAGAAAGAAATCTACTTCTCTAAGACCGGAAGCAGTGAAAAGAGAATGTATGAGGTTTCTCAGATTGGTAACAGATAGAAACAAGAGAAAGTACACAGTGATTCACCTGTCTAGAGAAGTTACAGAGGTTTACACAGA